>OY720430.1:242260344-243582424 GCA_963082735.1 Pocota personata | reverse complement strand
TTACAATCTGTTACCAAATGAACAAATTAACAAAAAACAGATCAACACTTAACAGTTTTATTTAATACTAACTGAACCTTTTGTTGCCCGAGTATTGTCTTTGTTTTTGTATGGATTTTTTTTCTGCTCTACAACTTGATGGAACAATACATATAAAATGTCGCTAAACAAGCCTAAGAAGTGATTTAATAAAACACAGAAACAGGGTCACTAGTTTAATAGCCTTTTACGGAGAGACATCCTGACAATGAGAAGACACACTTTTACAATTCTTATTTTGTTTAAAAGGAAGTTTGCAAAGCTATAGCTATATTCGTTAAAGTAATACCTACCCCAATCTAAGCAACAAAAAATCATAAATCCGTTACCGGATTTGGAAGATGTTGGAAAAAATGTAAATTCTGGTATTTTCAGATTTATATAATTGACTATGCAGGAGATTACGCTCTTTAAAGAGGTACCCAATTCAATTCATTTCCGGTTAAACAATTATTGGTCACCGCAGCTATGCTCAAATGTAGACTGAGCCAAATATAAAGAGTAGCACTTTCTAAAATGAACACAGTGTGGATGAAATTTCGATGATGCTTAAGTTACGGGGAGGACTTCTCCATTTGAACTATACCCCGCAACGTGAGGATCTGTCAAATTGATGCGGTGTATGCAACCTAGATGCATTTTGTTGGAAAGTGCCAAGTCCTGAAAGAAATAATGAAGTATTTCTTCAGCAGCGAAAGTCTAACCGATAACCAAACTTTAATGTTACTTAATGGATTGGAAGTACCCAAACTTTACCAGTACTGTAAAGTTACTTTAGATTACAGGGAAAGCATATTAAACGAAAATTTTCGAACGAAAAGTCCTTAACTTGTTGATTAATTTTGTGTTACGTGCAATTCTTTATCTCAGAAACATCTTACTATTTTAGTTATCTATTTTGCAGATGGCGGGAAACGCTGCAAGACGGGGAGCCCAAACAAGTAACACCAAACATTTGTCCCGCACTCTATTGGTATCAATTGAATATCAGCTACGCAGATGGAAGGAACATTTTTGTGCCCCTAATAACGTATCCTGGTAGGAAAGTAAGCAATGAGCCCCCAGCTGCTCAACATGTGCAGATCTTACAGGAGTATTGACACCGGACCTCAAAAACAGTTGCAGAAATTCAAACAGAGATCAATCTCTTCAAAGTCAAGAAAGCACCTAGACTCGATCTCATTCCAGCTGAGTTCCTGAAAGCAGATCCCACAAAGGCTAGTAGCCATTTAGAAAAATGAAGCCTATCCCAGGGACTGGAAGGACGGTTTTATTGTTAAGATGTAAAAAAAGACGATCTTAAGAACTGCAATAACTGGCGAGGTATTACCGTTTAGTATGTTTTTCCAAAACTAATGGCAATTAGCATTCTGGAATGGATACATACGTACATACGAGTCGGTTAGATTTGAGATTACACTGAAAAGGCATCAAGCGGGCTTTCGCAATGGTCAATCGTGCGCCAACCACATCAATGCCTTGCGTATCATTCTCGAGCAGTTAGCCGAATTCAAGTTCGTGGATTTCGATAAGGCCTTTGACTGCATTAGAGGACCCCCCAAAAATAATTGTTACTATAAAGGAGGCCACAATATCGCAAGGTGTTTCATCCTGCACAATGGACAGGTCTCTGACTCTTTCGAAGTGCAACAGGGAGTGAGACAAGTCAATATTCTGTCTACAATCCTCCTTCTGCCACAGTAGGTGTATCTGTGAGGCATGGCATCCAATGGAGGTCGTTTGAAAGGCTAAGTCTTTTGAACTATGCCGATGATAATCTAGACGAGTTGCCTTAATCACTACATGTAAATGGACAGTCACTCTGTCTAAGGATCAACGGCAGAAAAACAAAAATAATGCCAACAGGCAACTCCACACATCAGCGTATTATTGTGAATTAGACGCCAATTGAGGAGGTCAAACAGTTTAACTACCTGGGAAGTTTTGTATTATCTGATTTCAGAACGGACCTAGACATTAAAAGCAGAATAAATAAAGCTCGCACTGCCTTTAGTATCCTGTCTCCGGTTTGGAGATTCAGTTGAGACTCTTCGAATCCAACGTTGAATCCGTACTATTGTATGCCTTTAAAACCTCTTTCTTTTTGTATGTATCTATACAATGGTTACATAAATAAAATAAAATCTAATCTAAAATCTAAATCACTTTGATGATGTGGGAGATGAAATATATACATTTATCAAAATCTATTGAGGTGATTAAAACCTGTGATGGAACAAATATTCAGACAGAGAAATATTCAACAGATTTATTTATAACGGGTGTCCCAAACTTCACTCAAGATTTGAATTTTGCGCCATTTGTGCGGTAAAGTGTTGCCAACGAAAAAAGAAAAAAATAGACAGCGTAACAGCTGACAGTTCAGGGTTATTAAAAATGGAGTGCTACGCGAAAGAAAAACGCGTTTTTATTATTGAGCAATATTTTAAAAATAATGAAGGTTTGGCAGCTACAGTTCGCAATTTTCGTACAAAATTTGGTCGGAATAATGATTTAACTTCATCAACTCTGAAGGGATTAATTCAAACTGGATCAATTAGTGATCTTAGACACCCGTTGGCCGTCTTTCACCAAGCCGTTCAACACAAAACATCGAAGCAGTTCGTGAGAGTGTTGTTGAGAGTCCAGGAACATTAATTCGGCAGCGTGTTCAAGAATTGGACATTTCGAGAAACTCTCTACAGCGTATTCTCACGAAAGATTTACATCTTCAAGTGCAATTGAATCAAGAACTGAAGCATACTGACCACGCACAGCGAAAAGAGTTCGTTGAATGTATAATGGAACAAAAAGAGGATGGTGATTTTTCAAATAAAATCATTTTCAGCTATGAGGCTCATTTTCATCTTGATGGCTTTGTTAATCGTCAAAATTGTCGAATTTGGGGTTCAGAAAATTCACGAGTGATAATTGACAACGTGACACTGTTTGGTGCAGATTTTGGGCTGGCGGGATCAACGGACCATTTTTCTTTGAAAATGCGGCTGGTCAAGCAATAACTATCGCAACATGATAGTCTAGTTTTTTGTTCCTAAATTGCAAGATATGGATGTGGATGACATGTGGTTTCAACGAGACGAGAAACGATTCAATTACTGCATGCGTCATTTCCTTGTCGTGTTATTTCCCGTTTTGGTGATCAGAATTGACCGCCCAGATCATGCGATTTAACGCCATTGGACTCTTGTCTTTGGGGTTTTTTGAAGTCTAAGGTTTTATGCCACCAAGCCCACGCCTTGAAGGAGCAAATTGAGCGCTATACCAACAAGATTCAGCCACATTTATGAAAATTTCGACAAAAAAGTGCGTATGTAGCAGCAAAGCCGTGGAGGCCATTTATCCAATATGCTATTCCATACACAACCCTATACTGTATACTTTATGTATCAATAAAACATTTACAATTTTCAAAATGAGTTTTGGGACACCCTTTATGATTGCAGTCCTTATAAATGTTCCAGATACATTTTGTACACAAATCCTCTTATAAATAAACCCTATACCACATTATTAGATATGCATGTAAATATAGGCATAATTAAATTCTATATTTTCTGTGTTTGCTGTGCTATTTCTAAATTTACAAGCTCAAATCAAGAGCAAAATATTTCACCATTTCATATCGTTAGCCGTTAATTTAATACGTATCTGTCCATACATTCTACGTTTATAATTTAGAATTTATTTCCCTAACCGCATCAAAATACCGCAAAAATATCTGCGCTCCTCCATTGGATGTGTGCCCGTTGGACAGAACTAAATTTACGCTCTTCCTAACTCAAAACTAATAAGCAAAACAATTTGCATCTCACTTTCCGATATATGCCAAACAAAACCAATTAACGCAGATCTAATTTATTCCCGGTTTTCCAAAAACAAAAAAAAAAAGTAATTTTACACAAACTCCCACCCCCTGCCATCATCGCGTGCGCCCTTAAATCAAGGCAATAATTTATTAATTTTCAGAGCCCGTTGCAACGCGGTGGGTAACTTTGGGTGCGTGGCGGCGGCCGGGTGCTTCTCCTGTGAATAACTAATTCATTTCAATTGTTTTGGTGTGAAAAAAACAACATGTATTGAAATGAACAAATCGACATGGTGCGCCTTCATGCGCGTCGCGCATTTTCACAATAATCGCTCATAAATTGACCCATATTCGGGGGAGGGGGAGCGGGCGGTTGCGGAGCATCCAGGACGATTTATTGCATACGCCTGAGGAGATTGATGAGTTCTCGTGCCGAACAACTGTATGCTGCCTGCCAGTTGGAATGGAATAAATACGATGCGAATGTGAACAGTGAACACTCATTTATTTGTGTTTGCGTTGTAGTCGATCATCTACTACCGAAATGAAGGCAAACACCAACAACAACAACGAACACGAAGAACACAAACAATTTCTCTGCATTATCCTGCTTGCCATACATGCCGGCACAGATAGTTATCCTTTCTCACAAGTCTCCATCTCCTACCACGTCTACTCCTTCTGCTTGTAGTTTCAATAATTTCTGATGATTGGGAAGGAATTTTCGCGCCTGGTGTTGGATCCACCACAGCTGTTTCTGTTCGTGAGAGTGATTGTTGTGAGTTTGCTGCTATCCTGCAGGAAATGCTGTGGCATACACTCTTGCTTATCCAGCGTGTGCACCCGGCGTGTGTGTTTGCAAATATAAACTTCAAATAAACCCAAAAAATATCGTCTGTACTGGCGTTGGGTGGTTTGGTTGAGTTTGGATGTTGGTCCTGAGGGCCCCAATGGCAGCAACGACGTATTCATGTGGAAATGCTATATTTAGGAGCTGAACTCACAGCAATCTCCTCAAAAATTATGCTATATTGTGTATACACACTAGATACACACACTAACGCGTTTATTGTGTTGTTGATGTGGCAAGTTTAAGCAGAAGCAACAGCGGCAATGGTTTTTGGGTGGGAAATGGACGAATTCTTTACATTCCCTTCTCGTGATATCTCTCAAGTGTCAAGGATAAAAAAAATTTTGTTTTACATTTATTCACTTTTTTTTCATCGGTGCTGTTCCATATTTTTGTTCTCTTGACGTCATCGAGTATACGTACTCGTAGATACATGAGTGTACAAACGAGATAAATGCAGTTTTTTCGGGTGTTGGAAATGGAATACGAAACCGGTCGCAGTCAGCAAATTGAATTGGGGCATGATAGTATTATATACAGTGGGAACAAATTTAAATTCGTCAGCGATAAAAAGCAAGTAACCTTATCTGGATCTGTGTAAGTTTACACAATTGGCACAGCTACTGGTTTGTTTGGTTAAATGATCCCTTATCTGGGAAAATATGTGGGTATTGGTAGAGTTATAAAATGTTTGTATAGTTTCTTTAGGCATCATGTTAAGTACTCATAGCATACAATACAACGCTGGACAGAATAGATTTAGATACTGAGCGGTAGTTATGGTTTGCTAATCTTATGACGAGGAAAGCCAATTTTTGCGAATTAAGTTTAGCTTCTACACAACCGCTTCTACTCTGCGCATTATATTTTTACACTAGAACATCTTTTCAGATACCAGAAAAAAAAAAACCCTGACCACGTTAAGACCGACAAATGAAAATGAAGATAGACGTCCAAAAAACGTGATCAATGCTTAATTCCGATTGCTCAATTGCATTATCAAGACCGCAAGAAATATATCTGAGCTTTTTACCAAATTCGGTTATGTAGTTTATGCCCTGGATGTTGCCAAGCATTTATGTTATCATTGTGACATCTGGCCATCTGGCCAAATCTAGTATTATTTTCGCCGTTCTTAAGAAATAAATCTGTTTTTTTTATCGAAATCGCTTCAACTTTTTCCGGTCTAAGTGCAATGAACTTATACAGGGTTATTCATTTTGAGCTTTAGGATTTGTTTTAAATGTTAGACTATGCCATTATGTAGAGAATACAGCATCAGATAAATGGCCGCCACAAGACTGGCAAACTTAGACACAATTTTTGGTTAAATGTCGGCCATATCTTCACGGATTTTGGTTTTTAAGTGCTCCAAAATTTGGGCATTGTCACGACCTTTAACATACTCCAAAAAAAGAAATCACACGATCGTGGTGACCAATTGATGCCGCCAAATTTCGAGATTAAACGGCAGGGAACTTTTCGTGCAATAGAGCCAAATCTGCCTGTGTTGTGTGCCTCGTAGCCCTGTCCTGTTAGAACCAAATGCAACTCACATGTCTTCAATTCGCAGAGAATTCACCTTAACTGTGGCGCCTTACTCGTTTTCAAAAAATACGGCGCTGTCGACCAGGTGCGTGATCGGCACCCGGTCGACAGCGCGCACCAAACTGTCACCCGTGGTGGATGCAATGACCTCTCAAGGATCACATTTGAATTCCCAGAACTCCAAATTCTGCAATTTTGTTTGTTTGCTTAGCCACTGAGCGAGAAATGTGCCTCATTGCTAAAGAAATTTTCGTTTGAAAAATCGGCGTCAACTTGTTGATTTTCCAACACCTAATCGGCGTATGCTCTGCACATTCTATGCGTTGAGCGGTGGTTAAACGACCCGTATTGTAAAATGGCACGGCAAGAACTAACTACATGGGTGACAGATGGATTTGACAGATGCAATATGTCAGGGATGTGAAAGCCCAACCTCGAAATTAGTAACCCTTTATATACGTACGTACCATCTACTTGTTTCGCCACATTAATAAAAGTTCGATAAGTATGCATTCCTTTATTAGTTTTTGAAAAAAGAAAGTTGGATGTCAATTTGCTATAGTCTTACGATATATAATTTTAAATTTAAGGAAAATTAGTAATAAAAGGGACGAAAGAACGTAAAATTATTGAGGTAAGGGTGGAAATTCGACCACCTATTGGTGGTAATAAATTCGCTTTATCAATCTCTGCGGATTACGTCATCAATTCAAGCCAGTGCATATTTTTCGAGAATGAAAAAATGCATATAAAGTGAATACTTTTGACTATCGCTGGTAGTGATTCTAGATTGGGCGCTTTTTTTGTAGAGAACGAACCTCGTAAAGATCCCCCCAAATCGTCTACCGACGATGCAAAATTGGTGAAGGTAGAAATTGACAAAACTGCGCCTGAAGGCCATCAGCTGGAATACTCGAAGAAAGGCACTGCCCGATGGGTTCTACGGATTTTGAATGACGAGCAAGAAAGGCTTTACCTAATATTTCTCGAAAATAATTAAAAGCGAAAAGCCGAGCTCGACCCGGAAACCAAACAGCGGTCCATGATATTCAGCACAGAAAGTGCAAGTCCCCCTGTAAACAATGACAAACAAAATCAGCAAAAAAGTGGAAGATAGCCTATCAAAACTACCGACCTAGGAATTGTATTGAAATAAAAGGAAATTATGTAATACTAGCTGCTGCCCGCCGTCTTGCTCGCGTAGATTTTGCTATTAGAAATTGCTTTAGGACAAAGTGTAAAAAGTGTATGATAGATGAACCATAGCATACCATTGAGAGTGGAAAATAGAATTTAAAAGATGTCCAACTCGACCAACAAAATGTTAGGATCTGCCCTTTGAAGTGGTACCCTATTCTACTCATTTGGGGTTAACATAACAAACAATGGGAGCTATGCCCAAAAGTGGATTGAACTCAATATAAAGGGTAACACTTTCTAAGTGGGAGACATATCTATGTACATGTGAGCAAAAATTTGTCAAAATCTATTGAGCCATTTGAAATCTATGATGGAACAAACATTCAGACAGAAATGGGTATGTGCACCGCGTCACTTGTACCTCTTCTCAGTGACAAGAGAATACGCATAGTTGACGCCATCGTTATCGTCCAACCTTGTTACTACTCTAATTATAGCAACAATGGGCATTTTAAAATATTCTTAAGAATGATTGTCAATGAATGATTGCAGGAGCAAACAAAAAAACCTTCATACCACCGAGTACCGACAGCTGCGAAAATTATGGATTTCCTAAGAAACTTTAAGTAAAGCAAAAAAAAAAGAAAAATATAAGATTTTTAACAAAAAAGAAGGTACATTGCCAACAACACGCGGTGCGCCATCTAAGTAGTAACCGCGACCGACACTGCTTGATTTCGGTGATCGAACGAAAGCCGATACATTTCTTTTCTTTCATTCTTAATGCATTTGTATTATTCTATCTTAATATCTCGAGGAATATCGTAATAATTCTAATTGGACATAATGACCAAGTCTCTAAGGTATAGAACGCCAATGTTTTATTGAAATCTGTCCAGTAGTTTCTACGTGATATGCGCACAGACACGATGAAAAATACATATATATGATAAAAGATATTAAACCAACATTATTTTTGCTCTTCTTTTCTGCAACCAACCTAGCACACTTTTGTTAGTCCCAACTGCATCGACAATAGACATAGCTAGTTTTTATATTTAGAAAATTGCTTGGGTTACAATATCATGTCAGTCAACAGACAAATTGAATTTTATAATTGGATTCCCAAACGGTTATCAAAAAGCTCTAACCAAATACAACTCTAGGAGCGAAAATAAATTTAAATTCAACTACATACAACCAGTAATGAGATAACTTTAAAAATATTTTACATTTGATGAAAAGGTTGAGACAAATAACCAACAGCACTTTGTCGTTGAGGTCAAAAACCATCAGAAAATAAAGTACACCACTGTGTCGTACGTACTTGCTCGTATGCACCATATATGGTGTTTGTTCGTAAATGCTTTCCATTTTCAATGCACTAAAGCAGTATCTTGAAGTAAATTCAATCTTTTTGCAAAATTATCAATATCATATGTATGTTGTTTTCTTTAGCAAATACTGCTTACTCGTATCAATCTATAGCAACATTATCGAAAGAAAAAGTTACATTGCAATTCATATTTTCGAATTTTAGTCATATACTGTTGAACTGCCCTTCTTAGATTCATAATCTATGACCAAACCCCAAGCTACTAGTTGTAGTTGGTTTATATAAACACCTAGCGCACCTGTCCGGCTTCACCCGTGCTAAAAGCCATCATGATTTTAGATCATAAATCTACTTCTGCTAGCTTCTTCTCTTCATGACAAATCGGTACCGTTTACCCACAACATATTCGTTGGAAATATCTGATTGCTGAACGCGGCGTGGAATTGAAAATTCCGGTTTTTCTGCCACTAAGGCACTCACAGCGACTGTGTTTTCAGTTCGACGAGCATTATGATGATGCACAGGCCTAACAACATCAAAAACACTACTAATTTGTTCGAATTTGGTGATTATGTTTCGAATTATGTTTGCTCAGTTTGGCGATTATAATCTGTCCTTAAATCGCGAAACACAAATATTATAGAACTATTATTATTTTTGTAGTAAGATGCAACAAATTAAGCGGTGCTTAAACGATCCATATTGTAAAATGACAGGGCAAGAACTAACTACCTGTCACTATGGATGACAGATGAATTTGACAGATGCCACATGTCAGGGATGTGAAATCTCAACCTCGAAATAAATAACACTTTATAAATATTTATAGATGCATATGTAAATATATAGAAATAGAATATATATATATGTAGTTAGATTTTTCGGAAACAGGTCCAGTGTTCGATATTTTGTACTTTCATAACGTTCCCTACTTGTTGGAAAATTTCACAGAATTCTTTTGAGCGGTTTAGTCTAGAGAAATTAGTTTCTAAAATTTAGAATTTGAACTGTTTTGAGTTAACTAAAAGAAACCCTGGAATGCATCAGTTTGATGTAAATCCGACCATCTTTGCAGAGGATACAGATGAACAGACAGAATAGAGATTGAACCATATCTCTAGATTGAAAATTTCTACGAAACCAATACTTGCCCTTTACAGGGGATCACAAGTAAAAGCTGAAAACAAAATTTATTTTAACAAATTACCCACCGTTCCACCTCCGACCTTACTCAAATGCCTGCTTGATGTTTCACTTTTCTTACGGTTTCTTTTTTTTTCTCACTCTTGCGGATTTTATTAAATCCCCACGGCAAAATGAAAATTTTTCTGTTTATTGTTGAAATTAGAGAACGAGAACGCGCGCTAAAAAGGGGGTGTTCGTGCACAGACTTTCGGTAAAAAAAAAAAAATATATCACCCTCTTTATCTTGCGTCAACCACCAGTCTAACATCGAAAGATAAATATCTATGGGTTGACGCGGCAGGCACGGGCGTTTTCTCTCTTGTAAGTGGTTCCACGACGACTTGAACTGAACGTCCTTTGCCGCTCGCTGATGACAAGGAGAACGCTAAGAAGAACCATAAAGGATTTGATTCGCAAGTTCCGCAATGAATGGCGAATTGAGGGAGTGGGTTCAAGTTGCTGTATGTGGATGCTTTGGTATTTCGATACAAGTGGCAGTTTTCGCAAATGTTAGGGGTGAGAAATACTTTAGGGGTAATAAATATTGTACTAGATCTCTCTTGCTCTCTGAGGGTTTGGGGTCGCGGTATGTAACAAGGGCATGAAATTCCAATGGTTTCTACACCGCTACGACAGAATGAAGTACTTAACTGCTGTGTATGTGTAGGTTATATGTTTTAATTGATTTTGCCAAAGGGTAGCAGGGATGCGCGTTTATACGCTGGAAACGTGAAATTTTTCTATTTCAACGAATTAATGTTTCAATTAAAAAGTTCATTCGAATTTTGTTTATAATTTCTGAGATGAAAGTTAAGTGAAAATGTTGTCTTCTGTTCTTCTTTTTCTTCGACGATGACGGCTTCTTTGAATATTGATGGATTTATCCTTTAATTTCCTGTTGCCTAGCGGTGTTGTTTTTGCATCTGCTTGAGAGAGAAGGACCAATAGAGCATCATTGTGTTTATTTTTACTGCTCGTCGAATTAAAACATCGGACATCTGGTTGCCTCTTCCATATCATTGATTGGGTGGAGTTCCTTTTAAGTCATTGATGTTGTTGATTGGTTTATCGTTCTTAAAGTTGTGCTCTCTACTTTCACTCTTTGGTTATTCCAAGAACTTACATTTTTACTTTCAATGAGGCTCGAATGACCTTAGGGTTGTCGCTAAAGACTTAATTATATAGGTATACTAGACTTCTAGGGGATGACAGCTGCGGTTAGGGGATAAATCCTGCAAATACCAAAATCAATTCCCGAATTCCGGTCTTCGGAAATTGGGGGGATGAATTTGAAAATTGGATTCCCTTTAGATAGGTAGAAAGAGGACATTGACGGTTGCACTTAGAGTTTTGGAGAGTGGCATTCCATATATGAAAAATCGTACTTTCCAGTGCCGGGATATTTATAATAAATCCAGGATGATAAACTGGTGTGGATTGCAGGACAGAATGCAATCTGTCAAGGTCTAAAGGGGCAAGCAGCATGTCATCATCGAGGTTAAGAGCCACATCTGTGTTAGAGAGGTATTTTGGGACATTGTAGTTGTTGTGTTTCATAATTACATTGCGAAAATCTGTGTTTTCAGTATGTGCAAAATAATAAACCAAATAGGATATTGAATCCTTAATTTTGCATCCCAGTGACCTTTGTTCTTCAACTAAGCGGAAATATTGATTTGAAAATACGAACATGGTATTCATATTTACTCAAAACTGACAGTTGCGACGTAATTGTAGACGAAGTGCGATATGTTGAAATATCTGACGCATTGGTTACCTTTGGACAAGGGATTAAGTTTATAGATAACAGTACCACCATTATGGGATACGGTTTGCGGTTTGCGACCCATTTAGGGCCAACCGCATTCATGAACGCACCCTATAGACTTGAGCTGTGAATATTTATTAGTAGCCTAAAGTGTTTAATAAGCAGTATGGTTAACATGGGGTGGGTGGGTCTGCATTACATTAAGGCGAATTGTGCAAAAGGATTTGTGAGTAAAGCATAATTCCTATAGTAAAATTCGCTCGAGCAATGAGAAAGCTTTTTTAAAGTTTGACAAGTATGACAAGTATGTGATCTGACAGAAATTTTTGTTATTTGACACTTACAACTGCAATTTCGGATTGCAGTTAAAAGAAAACGGTTTTGATTTGGTTTGGTATCTCGAAAACGGTGTATCCTACGAAAAACCTGTCAACATTTTCCGAAGTTGAAGGTGTGTAACCTTCCAACATGTTTGGCCCCGAATGCAAATGCTTTTTGTGTATCAATATCTCGAAAAAAATATTAGCTAAATTCTCTAGACGGATGCCGAAGTTTTCAAACTATCGTACCTTTCTGGAATTTTTTTTTTTAAATTTCAAAATCCCGAAGCACTAGTACTCGATTTTCTGGTTTGAGATAGAGAACGCAGTTAAACAGGGATGTCTCCTCAGCCCGATTCTATTTGCACTATTCCTGGATGACATATCTGACGCACTTCCAGCAGGCATACAGTTCGAGCAAATATGATATTGTTATTCTAGCACAGACACTTAATGCATTGCAACTAATTATTAACAAAGTTGAAGAATATTGCTATATAAACTGCCTCCAAATGAACACCACGGAATCTATGGAAGTACGGTAGAGAACCGCTAGAAGTAGTAAGAACCTACAAGTATCTTGGTGTAACCAAGCTTGAAGAAGCAAAAAAAGCCATAAATGCAACATGGATAAATCTAATAACACCAAAATCAACATTCATGTAAAGGTGAAAGTGTTCGAGGCTGTTATGCGTTCGGTAATGTATTGCGGAGCCCAGGTATGGGGAAGTAAACCGTATGACAAAGTCGAAAAATTGCTTAGGTTTTTCCTGAAGAGACAAACACACCTAACTATATGTTGTATATCGAGAATGGAATATCACCATTATTCTTATTCACATTAAAGTTAAATATACAATATGTGATTAAAGTTATGAGTGGAGAAGACGAGATGAGGCTCACCGAAATTCTGACAAAAAAAACCCTGAGAAATCGTTCGCAATTTTACAGAAACTGGCAGGATTTAGCTTCTAAGCATAGTATATGCCTTAGAATGATAGAATCAAATCTTTCAAAGTGGAGAAGTTTATATATAATGTCGGCCAGACAATAAAAAGGGACTGTAGCAGACAGCGCTATCGCATGTAAACGTTGCAATTGCAATCCAAAACGTGATGCAGCGAACAGCGCTAACGCACGTGAACGTTGCAATTGTAATCCAATACGTCACATGTAAACGGGGCAAGCATACTTATATAAACATCGTTCCATTTTCGCCGCGTACGCGTTGTACATAAATGAATGCGCGATCGATTTAGAGATTCATTAGATCTAGAACATTGGAGGTGGCCGGACAGCTCACGTGGGAAGAAGAAGAATAAAAGACCGATTTAAGAAGTAAAAATGAAGAGTAAAATAAAAAGAGCACAAGTATTTTAATTGTCGTAATAACGCGACAGGATCACACAATAGCAGCAACAAACTCAAGTGCACGATTGATTTATAAAAGACTTTTTCATGATGGCATCAACTACCTGAACGCCAACCTCAGCAACGAGAGAAGACCTAATTAAGCTGAATTACATGCCACATCGCACTGACCTTTCGTCAATTTGTAGCCTATGCACCACAGAAGAACCAGAAGATACCGCACACTTTATTGGCACCTGTCCTGAAGGAAATCAGACGATTACATCTGGGAGTTGAACGTCTTGAAATTAATGACGTTGAGAACCTACTGAATGGTAGTAACTGGAGTTCCCTAGTACCACACTGTCAGGTAGCATATAATTGTAGAAACAGAATTATGGAAGAGGAATTTTAATTTTAATCAAAATAATAAATTGACTCTTTAATATTGTTTTGTAAATATGTAGTCAAATTAAACAATTTCCAATCTACGGCACACGGCTAAGCAGTGGCTTCTATTTTTATTGTAATTTAAAATAAATAATTGGAAAATATATTACCTTAACTAACTAATTAACTAACTACTACATGAAACTTTTCAAAAATTTGGAGCACACAATATGCCAAAATATACAACTTTACCAGTAAGTTAATGGAAATCGTTTTTGAATGCAAATATATCGAAAATGGTGGATCCTACGAAATAAATTATTGCGATAAAAATTTTAGGTTCGGAAATTCTCTTTGAGGATTTTGAGTTACGAAACTTGTATCTACTCGGATTTTTTTCTAAACTCATTAAAAAAAAAACTTTTAAATAAACAAGTGAATCCTATTGTGTGCACATTTTTAAAAAAATTTTTCGAGATGTTTGAACTATCTTCTACTTTTAGGACGATGTTCCAGTCAAAGTGCACATCTTGAGATAATGGGAGTTCCAATTAACTTTTTTGCGGAATGTGAACTCCTAATACCATATGTCAATAGCTGCCACTGGCTTGGAAGGGAATAAAATTCGAATCAAGCACCAAATGATTGTTCCAAGTCGTGCGATCGGAATCGACATTAGCTCACAGTGCAGCAGCCTTGATATTTTTTTTTAACTGTCACAGGATTCTCCTATCAGGAATCTCGATTGATATTTGTGACCATCGTATACTTGACCGACGTTGACATCAATAAACTTTCAGCAAACAACAATACTCACGAGCATTATATTTGGAAATTTCAACTTTCTTTGCAACGCCTTTGATTTAGGTCGTATTATAGGTGTAATATAGACACCCCAAAGCGCAAAGAACAGATAACTCAATATCGACACTTACCAGGAATGAATTTATGCTCCCACCGTTGTGAGGATTTTAATCAGTGCATTAGCTAATTGAGTAGTTCCAGTTAAAAGAGGTGGACGATATTCCAAATCAAATGAAGTTTAAAGGCCACATCCGGCAAGCTTTCCGCTGTAAGACCTGTCACAGAGATATTATCCTTTAATTAGTTTCGAGCTCTTAAAAGGAGCTTACCGCACATTCAACTTCATAGTCCGTCCAGAAATGGAAAATTAAAATTACGGTCAGTCGTTGCAGTCCTTACATCCTCTGGGTGGCAACCAATCACCGTCATTGATGGACAAAATTGAACTCCTTTGCCGTTGAAGAATTACCATCCACAGAGTACCTACGTCTGACTTACACGTATTTGGATATTACTCGCATATCCACCACCAAGTAGGGTAAAGTAAATCATTTATCGACAGGCAACAGTTCCAGCACTTCATTTCGCACCACAGCATCTCTACTTAAGAGTTGAAGGATGTTGAACTCATTTCTCCATATGTTCAGATGAAATTGGTTTATTATCCCTTTTTATTCTGTAGGATCCTGTCAAGAATACACATTACATGTTTTTTGTTCCCTTATGAATTTTCTGCTTTCTACAAGTGTACAAAGACAAATATAATGACATCAAGGTGGGATTGGAAAACATAAGGAGGGAGAAAAAAAGGATAAATAGAGATAATAAGGATAATAAAGTGCTGAGTACTTTCTTGTTTGTTCGATTTTCTTTTCGTTGTTATTTTGATCTCAAAGTTGTTATGGAGTAAAGAACATTTCCAATTTATGTATTTTTTGGGGGGGTGAGATACATAATGACTTGCCATTCATTATAGCCAAGTTCGATGTGGGCCGCGCTGCGTGCCAGCAGTCCATTCACTAAAAAGATTATACTTCATCAACCTCATTCAAGTTGTATAAGTTCTCTTAAGATTTAGTAACTATTTTTATTTGTTTTACAATTCAAACTAAGCTATTTTATTCACCAAGCTGAGAGAACTCAAAATAAGTACACACACAATCTACCTCCACCTTCGCTTTACGCTCAAATTTTCCACTTACCATCTGTTGTTGGCATTTAGATACTTTCTCTATGTACGTAGAGTAATTAAGGACAGTTCCTATATTAGTGCTGCAACAGTTGTAGCTTTTTAAGTACTTATGTATATGTATATACATACATCATAGTATGTCCTTTTTGTGTATACTCACGCACAGTGGGTACTTAACGACGTCAACTCACTTAATGAATTTCGCAATGGGACGAAAAAAAAATAGAACGGACAAACACAAAAGAATGAAGACTAGGAAAAGGAATCCATGAAGTGAGCTTTACTAAGAAAATTAAGTAAAATATTTTTCAATATATCAATGGTGGCAAGGAGAGGATGCGAGAGGCAAAAGGAAAATCGTAACCATGAAAGCGATTCTAATGAATACGCCATTAGTAACAGCAGCCAGTGAACTTACGTCCTGGCTTTAATTTTTCTTTTTCAGTAATATTCCTTTGTGACAAGAATTAATTTTTTTTTTTTTTTTTTTTAGGCCGAATTAGATGCTCAAATTGTAATGGTCTGGTGAATGGTATTGTTGGATCGTATGATTTCATCTTTAGGAGAAAATATCTTGTGAATGGATAGGCAAAAAAAAAATTGGGTTGTAAAGCAATAGTAATGTTGTGTCGACTGTTTTTGTTTCATATTTGAGTAGAAGACGTTGTAATCGAAAAGAGGAAAACCCTCCGAAACCTTATTATTCTCCATTGGTTTCAAGGAGATTTCCAGCAAAGTATCTATGAGTATCTACGTGACATAAAGAAGAGAGGGAAGTATTTCTAAAAATATTTTTGAATTAAAAGCGCTCAAGCGTAATAGGTAGATGTTTACATTCAGCACGAATAGATAGTTATGATAGGGGACCAGTGGCGGCACATCACATGTAGTCTACATGTTTACATTCCGCGAAAAAAAATTAACAAGTGCGAGAGTAGTATTCCGTATAGGTTTTTATATGTGTACTAATTTCGCTTCCTCGTTAATACAAAGAAATAGAGTATCTGTGATGAAATTTGACTTACATGTACAAATATGTAGATTTTTCATTTCCAGATTGGGATTTTACATCTCTGGCATATGGCATCTGTCAAATCCATCTGTCACCTATAGTGACAGGTAGTTAGTTCTTGCCTTACTATTTTACAATATGGGTCGTTTAACCACCACTGAACGCACAGAAAGCGCATAACATAAGCCAATGGGATGTTGGAAATTCAACAAGTTGACGCCGATTTTTCCCGGCCTCGGCGGCTACGTAAAAAACCAAATTGCAGAAGTTTTGGTTGTAAGAATTCAAATGTGATCATTGAGAGGCCATTACATCCACCACGGGTGACAGTTTGGTGCGCGCTGTGGACCGGCATCGTTAGGGTAGCCGTGGTGTATTGGTAACATCATTGCTTTTCACGCTGCAGGTTCACGGTTCAAGTCCTGATGTCAAGAATCATCTATTTATTTCACACGAAATAAATAAAAAAAGCCGAAATTACGAAGCTCATTTCAACTCTACTGCGAAGGCATAACACTGGCAGTGGGGTGGTCATATGGCTGGAAATTCAACTTGACCGTGGTGATGGCATTAGGAGGACTGAAAAAAAATACTGTGAATCATAATGACAATCGAAAATGCTTCCCACCTGAATTTCAAACCCACTACACCAATCTTTCTTTATATCTCTCTCACTTTCTACAAACGCTCGTGCCCTGAAATAATGTATGGGTATTCATATTGGGGCGCGCAAATTACAAAAAAAAATTCAAATGAATTCTTTTTTTTTTGGCCTCAGATTGAAGACATTGATGTGAGCTACTCGTGTATGTGGTTCCAATAGGACGGGGCTACGTTCCACACAATACAGGCAAATTTGGATCTACTGCACGAAAAGTTCTTCGACTGTTTAATTTCGAGATTTAGCGTCATCAATTGGCCACCAATATTGTGTGATCAGACCCCGTTAGATTTATGTGGGACTTCGCTAAAGATTGTGTCTATATAGACAATATTTAAACTTTGGAGCACTTAAAAACCAATGTCCGTGAAATTATGGCCGCAATACTGAAAGAAATGAGCCGAAAAGTCATCGAAAATTATCACACAAGAATCGAAGTTTGCAAAACTTCCGTGGCAGCCATTTAACTGATGTTGTATTCCATACATGATGCCATATACAATAGAAGAGCCCTGAACCAATACGTTGAAAATGGCATCAAGGTAATCAAAGTTTAAAAAAAAGCAGCGTCAGCAGTGATATGGCAAACTCGTTGGGCCAATACAACAAAAGGCAGATGGACATATAAACTAATACCGACAATCCAAGACTGGATAATTCGAAAACATGGGGAATGCAACTACCACCTTACACATTTCCAGTCTGGTCACGGCGGTTACCGCAAATATCTCCACCGATTTGGACACGACAGTTCACCATCGTGCCCCGAATGCCCAGATGAAGATGAAGATACGGAGCACGCAGTCTTTCATTGCACACGTTTCACAGCATGGAGAACTACTCTGCCCAGTCCATCGTTACTCCTCGACCATATGTTGCGGTCGAAAGAGAATTGAATGGCAAAATGTAATCTCGTATCAACTCTTGAAAATGAACTGCGAAGAATAGAAAAGCTAAGAAGAGCAGCAGAAGCAACAGAAGCAATAGAAGCATAAGCAGCAGCTGACACATGTCGTACAGCATAATTTGCTAACCAGCCCCGCGAAGTAATACCTACCGGCAGTCCCGCTAGGAGAGTGGTAGAAGAGTGCTGGGTGTGGATTAGTACGTAGGCACATTCCTGGCATCGATTATTCGGGCTTGGAAATCGTGCATGCTAGTAGCCCGGGCTACTATGTAGTATCTTTAGAAGATTACCACATCCATTGGCTGTTTATCCAATAAACTTGTTAAAAAAAATACTCGTATCTTTTGTATATTCGAATTTCGTAGAACTCTGGCTGGGTTTACTACTACTTTTGTGCAAAATTTCAGTTCTCTAGCTCTAACGATTCAAAATTTGCATGCGTGTGAAATACTGACAGACAGTCACATATCATGTTGAATACATCACTTTTCTTTTTTATACCAATCTATTATGGAACGCAAAAAAACGGCGAATACTCCCATCAACATGTTTAGAGTTAGACTCTTATAGGTACAGCATCCCAAAAATTAAAAATACTACAAACATTTCAACATTTCATAAATGAACACATGAACTGATTTTTAAATGTCATTCATCTCATTTTATCTGAAAACAGATTTCCATTAACTGGAATCTGAATGTATACACTTTCAAGGTATCCGTGGTTTTGGAAACCTCTGTCAACGCTTACTACGCTGCGAAAATGAAAAAACCGTGCACGTAGCTAAATTTACAAAAAGAGCCTGGAAATTATGATTTAGGTGTAAATTCTTTGTGCATCAGTTGCTATGAAAGTGAAAGTTAAAAAGTAATCAGTGTAGGTATCTGCTTCTAGGTTTTGAAAATTTAAGAAAGTAATAGCGTGTCGAATTTTTGACCCACCACCGAATTGTTAAATTTAAGGTAACGTAAGACATTGTATCATAATTAGAGATATTGCTTCATCGGAACAGAAAAAACGCAGCGTGCCGTCATTAGATCTTCCTATAGTATAGGTCGGAGTCCGTCTAATATTAATATGGGACCGGTTTTGAACGAAGACACGACAAAGTATTATGCCCCCAACACGGCTCGATCAGACTTCCCGGTTAACCCTGTCAACGAGATCGGTACTGAGATTTACAGAAGACTTTATTTCATGGCACCGAAATTTCTTACGAGAAGATACTCTCTTCTGAAATACAAACATATTGCACGTAAGTAGAACTTTATATACATATAAACAAGAACACACTTAGGACAAATTTTTGAATTTGGCCTTATTTCACTGTTTTGAAACGAAATTAAGCAAATTTTATCTATTGAAAGCGCAATAAGACCAATTTGGCGTTATTTCACTTTATCAAAGTGAAATAAGACCAACTGTTGAAACTTGGCTTTATTACGCTTTTCAAAAACCAAATAAGGCCAATTTTTGAAAGTTGGTCTTATTTCACTTGGCCTTATTTCACGGCACCCCTTTTTTAGATGCTAAAGGTCTAAACCTTAATAATCTTAATTCAGCTGTGTGATTTAGAAGCGTGCACTTTACCAATGCCAAATAAAAAGACAATAGCAATCTTCTGCAGAAAAATTCTTCGTATGGCCTTGGCCTGACCACATTAATGGTGCATAGGTAGTAGGAGTTCATCCCAGGGGGACTAGAAAAGACAGGCACCATTTTCGATGGTAGGCTCATGTGCAAGGGGGACTTATTATTATTATTATTATTTGTAAGGGGTTCTCTTGCACTGCAACCTTATGGTCTATTGTACCCTCTGCTAATATCTAGAAGAAGTTTATTCCCTCATTAGAGTTCCCCCCGGAATATAATTCCTTCAGAATTTCGTTCGAGGGTCAAACACTCTTACTTTGCCTTGGCAAGGATAGTTTGCCCAAGAGCAGCCTCTCTAATCCGGATTCTCTTAGGAATCTGAGAATGAGAAGTGGGTCCATGGTTAGCATATCCTCATCAGATAGTTGATACTTGCCCAAGTATTTCAATCTTTTGTGGGTCAGTGCCCCACAAGACTCCAGAAGATGTTCTGGAATACGTAGGTTATTTTTGTTAGGACAGATACACGTTTCAAATCTTTTCCGGTTGTAATGTCCCATAAGTTTCTTATCTTGCCTTAGAGTATTAATTCAGGTTCTCGCCCTGCCTTCTTTCTCCATTTTCCTGAATTCTTCGCATATGGTATGATCGCCTATTCCGCAGAATGGTTCAGGTCTAATAAGTCTGGTCTGCTTCTTCGTTGCCCTCTATTCCGACGTCGCCGGGTACTCAATAGAGGATTACTTTGTTACTACTACCCAATTCATTAAATTTGTATAAGCATTCACACACAATTTTTGATTTAATGACATGGGAGTCAAGTATTTTGACAACTGCTTGACTGTCTGATAATAATGTCTGAGATTGAATTGGACACATCTATCTAAAGCGCATATTTCGGCTTTAAAGGTGCTGGTACTTTTGCCAATAGGTTCTGAGTGCTTTAGTCTTCGCCCAACTATACCTACTCCTGGTTACTCAGTTCATATTTTATGGACTCATTGCTACAGTCCTTCTTACTACTCAACTTCGTTCGGCATTTTTTAAAGGGCCTTAATCAGCACAGCGAACTCAAGTAGAATATTCTCACTGAAATGCCATTGTATGCTTAAAAACATAATAAAGTGAAGTTGGGGGTAAAACTTTTCGCACATCGTATTCTTTAATTACTTTCACTCTTAATACACTCTTGGGATAGTCTAAAAGCTACTAATGTCCCACAAAGTCTCTGGTAAAAGCTTACGCGGGTTATCCTCCACTGTAAGTCGTTACATTTTTATACCGACGGTTCAAAAACTATCGACAGGGTGCGTGGTGGTGTCTTCTCTGATATGCTTAATTTAAACCTCTTTTTTCGTCTCCCAAACGATTGTGATATCGACCATTGGTATCCGCATCTTTTCAGACAGCCAAGCAGCAAGCAAATCCTTGGAATCATCCTCAACAAATTATATAACAGCTCTAGACTGCCGATCATCTCTTATAGAGATGGCGGAGCAGTTTAATATTCACCTAATTTGGTGAATTTGGCTTCCAGGTAAAAGTTCACTGGGTATGCCTATCGCTACATGCAAACTTAAATTAAAGCTGAATGCTATTGAAAAGACAAATTCTAGGTGACAAGTGGTACAACTTGTTTAACGAAAAAATGAAAAGAATGCCTATCAGCGCTGTTATAGGTGTCATTACTGGACACTGTCTAATAGGCAAGCATGCAATAAGGCTTAGCGCCTTCTCAAACGATTTCTGCAGAAGCTGCATGGACGAGGAGGAGGAGGAGACTATTCTTCACCTTCTTTGTACCTGCCCAGCTCTCTCCCAAAGAAGAAAACTCCACCTAGGGATCTTCTGTTTCAACGACCTAAATTATCTGCATAAAATAGACGTTAGGGACCTTCTACGCTTCATTAGAAGCTCCAAATGGTTCAACGAGTAGGCTAGAGGCCGCTTCCCAAACAACTAAGTGTGTTGGCTTTTAGCCGACAGCCACCTCAACCAAACCTAACCTAACCTATACTCCAGTGGTGTGGGACTACAATTTTGCTTTAGTAGATATTTTGATTAGATATTAAAGAAAACCTACGCCTACCTGTAGTTCCATTTCCTTACTATAGATACCCAGTGCTCAAAGTAGAATATTCCCAGAAAATTTGTGTTCTACGCGGCTGTCACGACATCCGGGTTAAAAGTTCGTCATTCGAGCAAAATTGACACCACAATATCGAATAGAAAACTTGGATTTCAAACGAAAATTGAAAAAAATTCACAAAACAAATAGTAGTATAAAATCGAAAGGCGTAGTGACTGAAGTAGTACTAACAATACTATTTTAGTGCAAAGAACAGCACTGTTCCTGAGTTACTTCAAAATTCTCCATTTGATTTGAATTCCGAATTTGTACAAGACTAGAATACTCACACGAATGCTATTGCATTCATTGCTTCCAGTTCCCTTATGCTTAGATCACTCCGCACATGTCATCAATCATTTGGTAGGTGGAATCATTAAACGGAACCCCGCCATTTCATCGTACTCCATACCATATGCATTCTCGAAATCGAAATGACATCAGTAGGTATCGATCCATTTCCAGTGGTAAGGGTTTGCCTTAACGTCATCATCCTCATCATCATCATCATCATCATCACCTATTGCACCATTAACACATAGTCCTGCCGACCATAATACTAACCACGAATGTACTCTCTTTTTTTCCAAATGACCAAGTTTTTATTCTATTCTCAAATCAACAACAACAACAAAGTGTGAAAGCCTGTTAAGGTGCCAGTGCCAATCAATTATTCAATTTTCCCACATGGTCTGACACAACACAGTCACAGCAGACCAAGCTACCGTTCCGTAACCCAGTACCTAAGTTCCAATAAATGTTGCCGCGTCCCTCAAGCTCTTCAAGGATATGTGTTATGCATTTACCTATAGTCAAGCAACGGAAGTCGAGTTAGTGACATTAGACCACCAACGAACGCCGCGTGTGAAATAAAAAGGACAAAACAAAATTACCAGCAACAACTTAAAATGAATATTTTCCGTTCAATGTCCGATCCATCTATTGAAATAGCCTGGTGCTACCTCTGCTGCTGCATGGTTTCATATGAAATGAAATTGGCTGGGTATTCCCTTTGGACCTATCGCATCATGCAAATGCGACAGATTCTGATGATGTGACGACGGACGAGCGACAGTACCGTACCGACATTAGATGACGAGGAGTCGTCCGATATTTGAACCGACCTTTCCAGTCTTTCTTTTTTTTTTCACCACCCACCTAACCCTCCCTTTTATTGATGCACATATGTACACACGTCAGTCAATACAATATGCTCGTATGTATCCCATGCCCATGCATGAGGAAGATCCTAACGTTATGACGTCAGTAACGTGCTAAATGAAATGGGATTGGGGGTCGGGTGGTATCGGATGGGTGGAATTGGTTATGTTGAAAGGAAATATCGCATCGATACTTTACAAGTAGTGTGGCACCGACGTAGTTGCTACACAATTACTACGTAAATACATGTGCACATACGAGTATGTGTGCGTGCTCTTAATCGAACGTAATTATTTAACACTGCTGTCGTGTGTGTGTTTCCATGGAAATCGAGCTCATTTTGTAACCAACTCAGGAGACCATTTCCCGTAGACAGATGATTGTAATCAAATAAATTAATTCTCATCCCACATGGAGTCGCTTAATTGCTAAGCTGTGATTGTTCCGGAAAGAATTCGCTCAAGGAATTGTTTAATTTAAAATGTGGATGTGCTGTGTATGTGCTACAAAATGGGCAGAAAGAAAAATCACTTGGAATTCCTAATGATGTAATTGAATTTGTACAACAGCATCCCACTTCTTGCAAAAAGTTCGTTACCTAAACTTTGTACCCGTCGAGGACCTAATCCATCGTAGGCGGATGTTATGATGTTATCAAACCGCGTCACAACATCCTATCTGAGCAATGAACGAAGGAGGGGAGATCCTGGAGAGAAATCGGATCGCCTCTTCTGTGGGTGCTCATTATGGACAAACTTTTGAAATCACTAGAAGATACTCAGGCAAAATGCGAAGCGTATGCGGATGGCCTAGAGATACTGATAACAGGTAAACAGCTGAATATCATAGATAGAGGGAAACTCAAGCAAAACACACTCCGGGGTTGGAAGTAAATCCAAACAAAGTAGAATTAATGGATTGAAATGGGGGAAACTGACCCGGAAAAGGAATCTGGAAAACCATCGTATTGGATGTGCAGGGTGCATTTTTTTTTTTAAGTGTTCTGTACCGCTTAGGACTGAATCCTTTGAGTTTGACAACACTCTTCTGAAATTGACTGTACGCTCAAAAACAGGCCTTAAGATATAAAGGAGTGCTGAAGATACCGCACGTGTATTGCGATTGGATAGACTGATTGGCGGAACACAACTATAGATTTCATTCGCTAATCATACACCATTTCGGCAATGTTCGAGCGAGGGAATTTGATTGCAAATACAATCCCTGATTGAAATAGACTGATCACCGATCAATCTACATACTTATCACTGCACACTTTCGAGTAAACTCAAGCTTTTGCTGGGAGGTCCCCTCCCAAACATGGAAGATACGTATATTCAAGTCTTGGACGAATATAAGCTTTATAGATTGTAGCCAAGACTGTGGGAGTGAAAAATCGTTTGAGGAAGCCGAGTCATCTAGCGGCATCTGATTTCAGCGAAAGTTTGAGGAAATATGCATGCCAAGCATTTATAAGCTATTTGATTCCTCAAGTATCCCGCTTCAGAAGCAGGAGAGAGTTCCCTCCAATTGATGAATGCATCAATGTCAGAGTTAAGTTCGGTTTATTGTAGCTGGGACTTCATAGCTTGGGACCCATACAGTGGAATCTTTAAAGAGTAAGTAAAGACAAGAGTATTGTCCTCGTATTAAAAACAGGGTCGAAGAGAGCACAGAGCCCTGGGGTACACCAGCATTAATTGAGAAGGAGATAGAAGCGGGTAGAAGCGAGTAGCTTAAAGTCAAAGGCATGCTTTGACTCTAAGCGATGGGATCATGGAAATAGCTACTTTGGTTGTCCTTATTATCCTCTCCTTATCTATAAAAAAATAAAAACGATACCGTTATCAAATGCAGAACAAAATCAATCAAATAAATTGTCAAAATCGGTTGAAGTGCGAGTAAGATACGGGGGGTTTAAATATTTAAATCATATTTATTGGCCACCTAACACAAGAAGTTTGTTGATGAAATTTGGATTGTAAGCTAAGACTCGCAAGGCAGTTGTCTGATTTGAACATTCGCATGAAGAGGGGGTAAGATGTGTGGAGAAGTTTTAAAAATCTTCGATTCATCATTCTCACAGAAGTAACTCAAAAACGATGAAGTTTCTTACTCGAGCTAAACTGGACATGTGAATGTGTTTGCTTTAAGATTATCAAAATCGAGTGAAGTAGGGGTAAGATATAGTGGGGTAATTTTAACCCCTCATATGTCAACTTCTGTAGAGCTTTGTGCAATATAAGTTTGCAACTAAGTTCTCGCTGTTTTTTTGATGAAATTGCAACTTTATTGTGAAAAATGGTTACAAATGAATCGCTAGCTACAACTTTTTCTGATCTTTCTGGCAGAGCTCGAATACCGTTACGGTAAAAGTGTTCATCTTTTGAGGCTATCCACGAATCAAGCCATTTTTTTATGTTTTCATATGAGCGGAACTGCTGATCAGCCAGACCATGTGCCATCGAACGGAACAAGTAATAATCAGATGGCGCAATATCTGGGGAATATGGGGGGTGGGGTAGGACTTCCCATTTGAGTGTTTCCAGGTAGGTTTTAACGGGTTTGGCAACGTGAAGCCGAGCGTTGTCATGCTGTATAATCACTTTTTCGTGCCTCTGCTCGTATTGTGGCCGCGCAGTGCTCAGCTCAATCGCATCAATTGAAGTCGATACCGTTTCCCAGTGATGGTTTCGTTGACACCGACACCGATCTGGTCCCACCAAATACACAGCATAATCTTCGCAGCGTGAATATTCGGCCGAGCCGACGACGTAGTAGCATGACCGGGCAGTCCCCATGACTTTCTTTTCTTTGGGTTGCTGTAATGAATCCATTTTTCATCACCCGTCATGATGCGATGAAGAAAACCCTTCCTTTTTTGCCGCTGGAGCAGTTGTTCACAGGCGAAAAAACGACGCTCAACGCCCCTTGGCTTCAAATCATAAGGAACCCAAGTTCCTTGTTTTTGAATCATTCCAAACGCATGCAATCGCTTGGAAATGGCTTGACGGGTAACTCCTAATGCTAAAGCAAGCTGTTTTTGCGTTTGGCACTGATCCTCATCGAGCAATGCCTCAAATTCAGCGTCTTCGAAGGATTTTGGCCTTCCTTCACACGGACGGTCGTCAACATCGAAATCACCATCTTTGAAGCGACAGAACCAATCACGGCACGTTGTTTCATTTAGAGCAGCATCTCCGTAAACTTGTTGGAGCTATCGATGCGCTTCAGCCGCCGTTTTCTTCGAATGAAAGAAGAAAATCAACACTTCCCGCAAATGACGATTATGTGACACAAAATCAGACATTTTCACACAACCAAACGTATATGACGCCAAAACAAAATCACTAATGTGTCAAAACAGTTTGTTTACCATATGTCTAAGCTCGGTTCACGACGTGTTGGATATGTCAAAATAGACCAGCACTTACTGCTGGAGCCATCTATTGACTATTGAGAACTTAGTTGCGCACCTAATATATTTTATTTTTTATTCCGAAATGTGAAAATATCGGAGAAAATATCGATTACTCGATACCTCGACTTTTAAAACATCGACATCGGGTATCGATATTATTTGGTCACCCCTAATGTGTTTCCAGTAAGTAGAATGATCTCTGCGTACATCCAAGCCTTCGGTCGCTATCCCAATTGTTTACTTACAGAAGTGAATAGTTTAATCGTTCAATATTCGCCGATATTATGATGACAGCATCGTCAGCATTGGCCTTTTCTCAGCTTATTCATTTTGATCGCAATATTTTTTTTTTTTTTTTTCATATTACGCACCGATTTCGAGATACACGCACTCAAAAACAATTTTCATAAACTTTGGGACATTTTGGAAGATTGAGTACCTACCTCAAAATTTTTTTAAAGAAAATCAGCATCCGTCTTGTAGAGAATGGATGTCATATTAACTTTAAGCTAAAGGTTAGCACGTGCCATTCTACTCATTCCAGTGGAATGATGTTTCTCGAATTTGTTTCATTCCTGTTTTGCAATGCTGTTAGGAAAAGGTGTTGTTTTCAATACTATGGAAATGAAAAAAATGCAATTAGAAGTTTACGTAGGATTTTTTGAAGTGAGGTAGGGGTTCGCGTGCTCGTGTGGATGTGCTCCTATGGACGAGCACAACACTGTACTGAATACAACTCCAATACAGAACGTTAGACTTTCGACACAGTGATTGCAGCCGCATCGTGCTCTGCAATGTACTTCAATTCAAGTACAAACTTCGATATTTCAACGCTCAATAGCTGCCACTCTATCTGGTGTTAGACATACGAGTATCGTTGGTAACTACAGTCCAGTTCAGCAGTAGAAAGAAAAAAACTTAACCAACCAATTCTATGTGTTCTACGAAATATGTTTCGCATCTGTTGGCGAAACACAATCACAGTCCTGCTCTGAACATTTTATTTGAATATGAAGCTGATGAAGCTGTAAATGAACTTCTATCGAATGAGAGCAAACTGAATTTTCAAATCCTTTTCACCGTTTCTCCCTCGAGCTTCCACGAAACAATATAGAGTAGAGTTTTTTAAATTGCTCTTCAATATAGCGTTCACTTCTTTTTGTGCACCAATTTGCTATCTGCCAAAAACATTCTCTAAACGAAAGTCCATTAGAGGATTTTTTTTTTCAAATTTTTCTTCTATTTGCGTTCAATATGGCAAAAATACGTACGAGTACGTACGTAGTTCAAAACATCAATCCTTCAATCAGAAGCAACTCACTTACTTTGCAGCAATTGCACATTCGTAAAGCTCGACTCAACTCAAATCCATCATTCTTTTGCTGGCAACTAGGTACTCTAGTGTTTGTTGGCACTTTTTGTGATGCTCAACAACGATTGAGAGGGGAGTAGGTATTGAAAATAAAAAAAAAAAAAAGTGAGCGCAAGGATGGATATAAAAGTGTTCAATCGTCCACTAAAATGTTCTTCACAAACAAACACATGCACATTCCGAGATTGTTACTGCAGAACTTTGATTTCACTCCTCTGTACGAGTATCCTAGGATTCAATTCGTTTTTTTTTTTTTTTTTTTTAAGTCGACGAACAGCAGCAGAAGGACTTTCTTGAAGTCCTCTGGGTTGTTAAGAGTTTCGTTTGATTACACCTTACGTTGCATATAAACTTCAATGCGATGCAGTAAAATCGAACGAACAAACTATGTACATACATACTGATATGTACTTATGTACAAGGAAGAGATGAACAAATCAAAACGGGAAAAATTCTCCAAAGGAATTCATTTCATGTGGAAAATATTTGGAGGCACACATGGAAAGGAGACGGGAGAAAAAAAACTTTATTAGTACCTTGGAGGAATGCCTTCAAGATATTTAAAAAGTTTTTTTTTTATTTTCTGAGTTTTCCTTGGAAGTCGCTAAACTTTTTGGACATTTGAACACGTTTTCGACTGGGTAAGGAGACGTGATACGAAACTTGCTCCTTGCGCGTAGGTAGTCGGTTTGGGTGAACAGCCATGCATGAGTGTTATTGTGAATGTTATAATAAATATGTATGGATACATGTGTTGTTATTAGTTATGAGATTTGCGATGACTTGGGTCTGACATTTTCCAAAAAAAGAGAAGACTCATTTTGACAGGGAAGTCATGAATTTTGTATCAAATGATTTGTAGCCCGTCTGATGAAGTCTGTGGTTTCGGGACGACCTCATCAGTTATATTTATACACGTTTAAATGTGACAGTAACCGGAATAAACTTTCCTTTTCAATTTTGTAATACTTCAATATGAAAGGGATACGTTAATTAAAATTGTCTTTTCCAGCGGTCGCAGGGTGAAAATACTTTGTTTGTATCTATCGTACACATATTCATAATCTTTTTAAGGAAAAAGTCATTGAGTAGTCCTAGGCCTACACCTTATTTTCTTAAAGTGAATCTCTAGAACCATTGCACGCCTGAGATGTGCTTTCATTAAGGAAACCTTTCATTTGAATGTCAAGCAATTGCTTCTCTCTTCATTTGAGGAATTCTTCAGTGGATAAAAACTCTTTCTACAATTTCGAAATCTGTCTACGGCTTTTCATCCACCAAGAGGTGTCATTTTAAATTTCCAACATTGTCAACATTGAACTATCATTGCGATGGCTTTTGATAAGTAAAAACTAAGAGGTTATTAAATATGGATCCATCATAACGTGTTGAAATAGTGAAAAATCACTACAAAAACTGTGAAAATATCGCGGAAACCCTTCGTAAAGTTAGCACTGCTTTTGGTCATTATCAAGCGCCTTCTTGCACAGCTGTAGTGAATTTAATCGATAAATTTTAACGTCTCGGACAAGTTAGTGATGTGAAGACTCCAACTCGTGTTCGTCCAGCAAGGTCAGCTGAAAATATTGCCGCCGTAGCTGAGAGGGTGACTGAAAACCCAGGTGTGTTCATTTCGAGACGATCACAGGAATCCGCAACCACTTTTCACCGTATTTTGCATAAGGATCTTGGAATACATGCTTATAAGGTCCAGTTAACATAAGAATTGAAGCCAGCAGACCAAGCACAACGTCGTACTTTCGCAGATTGGGAACTGCAAATGAATGCACAAGATCATGATTTTTTACACAAAATTATTCTGAGTCATTTCCATTTGTCTGTGTACGTAAACAAACAAAACTGTCCCATCTGGGGCTCCGAAAACCCAAGGGAAATAGTGAAACAACCTCTCCATCCAAAATTAGTGATAGTTTGGTGAGGTTTTTGAGCTGGCGGTGTCATTGAGCCATATTTTTTTCTTTTTTTGAAAATGATGCTGGTGCGACCGTTTCAAAGAATGGATTGCGTTACCGAACGATGTTGACTGACTTTTTTTTTGCCAAAAATTTATACCATGGACGTGGACGACGTTTATTGTCAACGTTTTGTGGACGGCGCCATATACCACACAGCTGGTGAAACTATGACTCTATTGCATGACAAATTTCCTGGACGTGTAATTTCTTCAAATGGAGACTTCAATTGGCCGCCGAGATCGTGCGGTTTAACACAATTGCACTTTCTTTTTTTTGGATTATGGTAAAGATAAAGTCTACGCCAATGCTCCACCAATGATTCATGCACTAAAAGAAAATATCAGAGCTGTTATTCGCGGAATACAGCCGCAATTATGCGAAAACGTGATGAACAATTTCATCAAAAGAATGACTATTTATAGGCAGAGCCGAGGCGGTCATTTGACAGATATTGCATTCCATTACTAACCTTCAGAGTTTGTACTTTAGATTAAAATGAAAATATCACAAATATTTCATAAAAATATTGTGTTTTTCTATTGATTTAAAATGACACCTCTTGTTGGATGACTTTTCGAAAGGAAACCTTCCGAGTTATTATTTCATATATTTACTACCAAATCGAATTCGAAAATTACCTTAAGAAAAAAAAGTTGTGCTCAGGCCGCAATTTTAGAGAATAGCGACCAAAGCACAGTTTTTGTCGGAAATCATTCATTTTATAAAAAAAATGTCTACAATCATAGAAGTACAGGATTTTATTGAACTTTTATTTCCTAAGGATAGCTTCACACACTTATTTTCTTCGCGAATACTCCAGAAATCACCGGATGACTCAGGAAGCTGATCTTTGGGGCACTAACACCACAGACCACGGTACAGAGCACAAAGTAGTTGATTTTGTGATTTTCCAAATGCAGTGTGTTTCAATATTTTCGAAACCCTTAAATACAATTTCCCAACGTACATGTGCTGCGCATATTTCCACACCTTTCAAAATTGCAGATTGCCAGAAAGACACAACATTGCTCACCTATGGGATTAGAATAAAGCAAACGGATTTTCGATTTTTCAAATAGAGGGTGGTACAAAGAACTTGGCAATGTGTGTGTGTGCCTTTTTACACTTTCAGGAAACTTCGGATTACCTAGGCAGATAGAATTTTGTACAAGTACAAGAAAGCCCATGTGGTAGAACCTAACAGGGATGGGTTTTGATTTTCAAAACGCAGGGTGCTGCTAAAATATGTTTAACATTTACTTAATGCAATTTTCTAATGTGTGCACTTACGATTATGTAGAAAGATAAATCTCTACACACTTACAGCAAGTACTATGGTATAAAGCCTTACATAGCCGGATATTCGATTTTCAAAGAACAATTAATTATGACTTTATTTTCACCGTTGCATTCTATGTTCGCATTAATCGATTTTTCTTTCTTGAATAAACTTTATGCATTGATTGTATGAAATTTATAAGAAAAAAAATGCATAGCTAATAACATTTTTTTCGCTAAAGTTGTTCAAATCGCCAAAAAAAACCTGACGGTCAGCACACGAATGTTGACTTTGAAGTCTATTATCTCCATAACTATTAAAACCTAAAATTATAAGCTGCATTTAGGATGGTTGGTTAACTTTCATCAGCTTTCCCAAACATTTAAATCCCATGCAGACTTTTGGAAAAAAGCTAAGGTAACCGGATCGGGATACCTCGAAACCTACGGATGTATAAATTGTCGGGGTTATGTTTGTGGGCATAACTAGGGATGAGAAACCCTCACAATACCGATATTTTCAGAAAAAATCGGGATGATTCCGGAACCTCGGGTAAGTCCCACGATTTAAAATAGTATGTGGATATATATAATTTGCTAAGAAATTGCCAACTGTACGAGTATAAAAACCTTTATCTTTTAATTATGAAATAATTTCTTTGATTTTTTTCCGGGATTGCGAGTTGTGTATTTTACTACGAGATCCCATAATGTCCGACCGAACAATCAACGCTGAACATCAATTTTACAGCGCGGATGCTAAAAAGCTAGGTCTAGCGAAATGGAATTAACGTGTCCGGAATCTAAGAGGATAAAAGTTACTAAGAAAAACTGTTCCGATTGGACAGCATCGGGTAAATTAAGAGCTCATTGTTTCACCCAGCTTGAGCAAATTAAATTTAGATCGCATTCCAAGTAATGTGTAGCTTGGATGCTAGGGGTAGGAGGATAGAGAGTAGACAGTCCAGCCACAAAAGAAGTTTTACTGTCATTTATAAACAAACTAGAGGCGGGATAACTTCTCCCTATTTATGCTGAAATTGTTTTCACAAAGCTGATTGGCTCGCTACGGGTCTGGCGATACGACTCGCTAGGATGGCTAAATACACTGTCATCCATAAGTTTTCGGAAATTGGTATAAATTGTAGCCTTTTTCATTTATCGAAATTTATAGTATTGCTTCATCAGTATTACAAGTCAAATGGATAAATTAATTGAACATAATAAATAAAAAGACTAGGTTAGACCTCTTTTCGTCGGAAATCCACCTCAAACTTGCACCACTTTGGCCATCAATCTAGGCATTCTATCGATCAACTTCTTAATAGTTTCCAATGTTATTGATATCCAGGCTACTTGAAGGATCTTCCAAAGTTTGTTTTTCGATGCTGGACACTGTTTTCGAACCATTTCCTATTTTTCAGTGTTCCTTCTTGTTCTTCTTGGTCCACGTATACTAGGTAAAGCTTGGAAAAATGTTTCGAATCATTATGTGAATCTAGGACCTATTAATCGCAAACTCGACGGTAAGGTGTATTCTTTTAACATGTGTCTGTACTTTTCCGTTTTCATGATTTCATCGGTACGGATGAGGTCTACAACACCAGCGGGAGAAAAATATCGCCAGACTATTATTGAACCATGCTTGATTATTGGGACCACACAGATGGGAAGCATCTTTCCTTCAGCAGACCGCCGAATGTGAACTCTCCTTTTCTTTGTCCAAAATCTTCAAATTTGGAATCGTTCGTTCATAATCCTGGTGCTCTCTTCCCCAATCTAGTCGCTTGACTTTGTTTTGAGGTCGTAGCAAAGGTTTTCGTATTGCTGCTCGACCGAGAAGGTCTGCTGATATTTGCTTTGAGTGTGAACGCTTGAACTCTGCACAGATTTCTGAAGCTGTAAGCCATCGATCCCTCTTGTTTATTAATTTTATAGTCTGGTCCTCCTGTTTCGATGTTCCGCTTCGCTTCCGGGTCTCAAAAGTCAATAATTCTTTAAATCGTGTCAGTATCGCGTATAGACTTCGATATTTTAAGCCCTTCTTTATGCAAGGTTGTTATGCCAAAAGGTTCAACTTCAGTTTTTTCCTTGTTTCTTCCCATTTGAGGTCTTTTTCGACTCTTTATCGGTTAACTTTAAATATTGAAGTTTCAAAACTAACTAGCGCCGCAAGAATACGCAGCCTGTTTTTATATTTAGAAAACAAACCAAGTTTTCCCAAGTAATATCTGTTTTGTAGGTTTTTGGGAACATTTTGTACACAAAACCAAATTATTTCAGTTTTATGGTGGGGGTTTTATGATAAGTTAATGACGGTTGCAGTTTTGTTTTATTACTCCCTACATCGGTTTATGCCTTAATTCTGCTCCTGTTTTGAGATATAATAATGTGTACTATCCACCCTAACAGGATTTGAAAGAATTTTGACCATTTGGGTCCCGGACACATAGGCAAACGTATAATTGTGAAAAAAAATGGTTTGTCCGGAAATTTATGGGCAGCAGTGTATGTGGATTGGAAAAAATGCGGCCGGCGTTGTTTGACTGCCTGTGACAGAAATGTTCTTCAATAAATTTTTAGCGACTAGTGTGTAGTCCGCAAAGCGACCGCAAGTTAAGAAACAAAACACAGAGACGTTCTACAATGCCTAACATAACCTTTCTTTAGGGTAAGCGTAGCAGGATGGCTCCATCAGCATTCACCAATATTTAAGAATTTAATAGAGGCTGCACACCTTCGGATCAACAAGCAACCACGCCACCTCACAGCCACCCACGATGAATCAGAGAAAAATACATGACTAATCCATTCTGGAATGAGTGACAAAAATAATATATTACAGATGAATAATAGGGTAAGTTGTCCAGCCAGTAACGTGTGAAAAGTTGAAAAGAAAAGCAGTGAATATCCAGAATTTTTTATGATAGCGCATAGGAGTAAGGAAAAACAAAGCATAAACATGGAAAATGAATGATTTATTCCGCCCCAAGCAGATAAGAAAAATCACCACCAATTTATTGTTATGACAAGTACCTACTCAACCTATTAGCTTTCTTTTACATTTATACATATACTCGTACATTTATATCAAATGGAATGGCATTTACTCGTACTATGGAAAAAGTTGTTTTTTTCAAACTTAATTTCTAAAAGATTCACATTTTTTTTAAAATACGATAAAACAAAAAAGAGCATGAGCAGGATTCCCTCATCTCATCTAGCGCGGAAACATTTTTATGACTTTATCCCTACAATGTTATGTGCATGACGTCACATTAACTTAATGTATGACCACCATTGATCAAATGAAACCGCAGTACATCCTTCCCTCTGGCATCATCATGACGCGTTTCCTTTTTTTGCTCGCTCATTCTCTACTTTTTCACTCGCCCCTGTCAAGATTAAGCCACAGCTAAAAAGCGCGCGGTTGAGTGATGATGATTATGATGGGGAGGACGGACGCGATGCTGTTAAAAAAGGGTGCTATACGAAATTATAGATCCTCCTGCGTCTCCACCGAAAAAAAAGGGAGCAAAATTTACGGGGTTTTCTTTTTGTGTATGGAAAGGAATATTTATGAAAATTTGCGAAGCGTGATACTAATCGAATTCAAATGTCCCAAAAAAAGGGCAAAAAGGCGAAAAGCTTTCACGGAAAAAAACATAAAATTGCCACTTGGATGTCCAACGTACAATAGACTTATTCGAGTGGACATTATACGGTGATAAGTGTATACACACACCTAGTTATCCTGGGGACGAGACACGGATGTGTACATAAAAATGCGCTCTAAATTTTTAGGCGAATGTTTTTCGTTGGAACAAAAGTTGGGGTGCACGACACAGGAGAGTGATAATACAGGTGCACGGTACATTTTTATTATTAAACCCAATTAAGCATGAGGAGGATGAGTTGTTCCATTTGTTTTTGGTTTTTTTTTTTTTTTTTTGTTTGCTTATTTGTGTCATACTCTCTACTTAAGTAAGTTTCAATTTAGTTTTTATTTATTTGAGCTTAATACAAGCAAAAACTTTAAGCTAAACTTAAAACTAAAAATAACTAAACTAAAACAGAACTTAAAAGTAACAGTTTTCGGTTACTATGGTTGCCATATATCGGTGAGGAATAAGACGGAAGAGGGGTGAGGACCTGAGGTTGCATAGGTTGGTGTTGAAAGAAATCATATGCAGCAGCGCGGGGTAAACAATGTTACCGGCTAATAACTGATGAATAATCAAGATGTCAGCAACTTCGCGACGTTTATCAAGAGGCTGTAAATTGATTAGTTTCAGACGGTCAGCGTATGGATATGGATTTCGTAGTACGGTGACCATACCTGGCAAGCATATTCAAGCAGGGGTCTGACGAATGTAATGTATAGGGATTTTGTAACTTAAGGGTTTTAGAATTCCTTAGATCATCGTTTAATGAAACCGAGTGCAGAGTTAGCTCTGTTGATAATGTTATCAATATGAGAACGGAAGTTGAGTTCCCTGTAACAGATAGCACCCAAATCGCGTAGTGAAGAGGCAGAGGGTATAGGCTCACCGCTAATGGAATAGACACTGGGGGATGGTCGGATACGCTTACGAGAATATGTAACAGCTTAGCACTTGCTGACGTTGAGCTCTAAAAAATTTCGATTCTCCAGACTGATAATCGATTCAAATCATCTTGCAGTGAAAGAGAGTCTGCACGAGATGATATAGTTCTGAAGATTTTCATATAACATATATAGAAAGGTGGGAATCATACAATGACATCGTTAATTGTCAATATGAAGATCATTGGACCAAGATGGCTACCTTGAGGGACTCCCGATGTGGCTTTAATAGGACTTTATATTGGAGTTTTTCCAAGTAAGATTTGATCCATGAGATAAACTCCGATTGAAAACCAAGAGCTTTAAGTTTGAGAATAATAATTGCACGCACAGAGTGCTAGATACAAACTCGATAAGGTTGGTGGTTGTTGATCTGCCCCTAAGGAATATATGCTGGTTCGGTGAAAGGATAGTCTTGCAATGAAAAAAACATTGTGTCATAAACAATGCTTTCATAGAGCTTAGGTATGCAACCACAGTCTAGCGATGGGCCGGTAGTTGGATATTTCACTTTTACAATCTTTTTTATGAGTGGGGGGGATTATGTATGAGTTTTTACAGATTTCGGGGAAAACTCCCTGCGAAATAAATAGTTGGAATAGAGTAGTAAGGGGTTGGACTAAGTAGTTCACGCATTTTTTCAGAACTATAGCGGGCAGGCCATCAGGGCCAAGGGAGTATTCGACCTTTAGTTTATTGATCTTATCTACTAACGACGTTATATCAATTGTGACTAAGGAGGTTTGGGGACAGTTGTCTAAGTAGCGGAATTAATTATGATCAGTAGTTGAATGACGTGATCTGTAAACGATTGGCTAAAAAAATTAGCGAACGGGCTTGCGATTGTTTTGGGGTCTGGCGAGGATTTATTAGCAAATTTCAAAGTGGATGGATAGTTATCCGATTCTCATTTGGCATTAATGAAGTGGTAGAAACGTTTGGGATCATTCATTAGCGTGGATTGCATTCTGCCAAGATATTCGATGTAAAGATATTCAAAGACTTCAGAGAATTGGGAGTGGACGTATTGGTAATGGGAAAAATCAGAGTCAGATCGGGATTTGAGGAATGCTTACCATATACTGTTTCCTTTGTTACGAAGTGAGCGTAGCTCTTTATTATACCATGGCGGGGCTGACGTAAAATTCTTCTGAGGCACAAAAGCTACTGATTGAATGAGGTAGGTGAAAATTTGGTCTTAAAAATACGCTAGAGCATTGTCGGCGCTGTCAACTTAGATAGGACTAAAGTTAATTTTACTGAGAAGATTATTAAGTTTAGCGAAATCTGCCTTACGAAAATTGAAGCTATATTATTACTCACAGTGAGGAATTGTACTTAAGTTGTTGTACGAAAAACGAGAGAAGATGGTTGCTGGCAGTTACTATGCAATTGGCGGCATCGGTTGAGTAGAACTAATTTATTCGTAATGCCACTAATTTGGAAAAGACCAGAATCATAGAGTTTTACAAGGGGGACATATTTTCATAGTTTTGAACAACACTGTGGATGGAGGTAGTCAGGATGAGCTGTCTGATGACTAAAAATCCCGAATTCGAACTGCATGCCGCAGTAAGAACTGATCTTACATGCACTCCAAGCACTCAAGGCGAATGAAAACATTGGGAGACCTTGTCATCCTCCCTGAAAAGAATTGGGAAGAATTTTCCCGCAAATGGAGAAAATATACGATTGTCTAAGTTCCTCGGAAGGGTAACTCCACAAAGTGTTATAACTGGATGGGTTTTTGAAAGATTTGCGTATTCACCAAAGCAGTGGCTATAATTTCTGCATTCTGTTCATTCGGAGATCTCTTAGATTTGTCCAACAATTCATCATTCTAAAGTAGCTTCTGTCAATTTGCAGCTCCACGCACAAAACGCTGGTCTTGCGTTATCAGCAACAACTCAATAGTTGGGTTTAGGAACTTTACGTTGTTCTATGCGAAAGTTTCGGGCAAACCGATAATGTCTATATTTTAGCAGGAAGCATCAATACCAACTTTTTTCTTTAAATTTGACCCAGTCAATCGCCGTCACTGCTACCTAAAAGGTCTGTTATGTTACGAGTGCTATCAGCCAGGGTTACATACGACCTCCCTAATAAAGGTGAGTATGTCCTTAATATTCGAGTTCTGAACTCTACGGAAGTGTAGAAGATACAACGTTTTAACCAGATGAGTCTCGTACATTCACAAAGAATGTGCTCAAAATGCTTCCTCCTTTTTCAGACAGAGTCGCCACTCAGTCTCTGAAGATATTTTCAGCTTCTAGGATGGCATCTCCGCCAACAATGGACTGTGAGGAAACCCACCACATTTTGTATGATCTTCTTAATTAGTGTAAGAATTTAATTTTCTTATATTAGCAACTAAGTTCTCGCTATTTGTCAATAGATAGCTCCAGCAGTAAGTGCTAGTCGATTTTGACATATCCAAAACGTCATATGGTAAACGAACTGTTTTGACACATTAGTGATTTTGTTTTGGCGTCATATACTTTTGGTTGTGTGAAAATGTCTGACTTTGTGCCAAATAATCGTCATTTGAGAGAAGTGTTGGTTTTCTTCTTTCATTCGAAGAAAATGGCAGCTGAAGCGCATCGATAGCTCCAAAAAATTTACGGAGATGCTGCTCTAAATGAAACAACGTGTCGTGATTGGTTCCGTTGCTTCATAGACGGTGATTTCGATGTTGACGACCGTCCGCGTGAAGGAAGGCCAAAAAACTTCGAAGACGCTGAATTGGAGGCATTGCTCGATGAGGATCAGTGTCAAACGCAAGAACAGCTTGCTCCAGCATTAGGAGTTACCCGTCAAACCATTTCCAAGCGATTGCATGCGTTTGGAATGATTCAAAAACAAGGAACTTGGGTTCCTTATGATTTGAAGTCAAGGGACGTTGAGCGTCGTTCTTTCGCCTGTGAACAACTGCTCGAGCGGCATAAAAGGAAGGGTTTTCTTCATCGCATCATGATGAAAAATGGATTCATTACAACAACCCAAAGAAACGAAAGTCATGGGATTGCCCGGTCATGCTTCTACGTCATCGGCTCGGCCGAATATTCACGCTGCGAAGATTATGCTGTGTATTTGGTGGGACCAGGTCGGTGCCATTTATTATGAACCGTTGAAACCTAACGAAACCAGCACTGGGGAACGGTATCGACTTCAATTGATGAGATTGAGCTGAGCACTGCGCGGCCACAATACGAGCAGAGGCACGAAAAAGTGATTATACAGCATGACAACGCTCGGCTTCACGTTGCCAAACCCGTTAAAACCTACCTGGAAACACTCAAATGGGAAGTCCTACCCCACCCCCCATATTCCCCAGATATTACGCCATCTGATTATTACTTGTTCCGTTCGATGGCACATGGTCTGGCTGATCAGCAGTTCCGCTCATATGAAAACATAAAAAAATGGCTTGATTCGTGGATAGCCTAAAAAGATGAACAATTTTACAGTAACGGTATTTGAGCTCTGCCAGAAAGATGGGAAAAAGTTGTACCTAGCGATGGGCAGTACTTTGAATGATTCATTTGTAACCATTTTTTCACAATAAAGTTGCATTTTCATCATAAAGAACTTAGTTGCGCACCTAATAGGAATACGATTTGACCACTCTTTTACATTGCCTAAGTCCAGAAATACTTTTCTAATGAGATAGGCGAAGTTTGTGCTCCCAATCATTAATCAAAACTGTAGCTATGATGCCACAAAAAGTCCCTAGGCTATAGATGACTAAGCCCTAACTAGTTCATCCCCAGTTTAATTACCTTTATGCCTTGGTGACCACGCATCCACTTTATTGTGTCTGGCAAGAGATTGTAATTCATCGAAGCAGCACTTGACAAACTTTTAGTCGATTGAGTAAGAAATCAGTGCTGCTTGACTATCTGAAAATATATTTTAGAACCCTTTTCAATGTTTATCCTGACGCAGATCTCAATGACGTGAATTTCAGCCAGGAAAACACAGCGGCATCGAGACCTTGATGTCGGGTCCTACTCAACATCAGCTCCAACTCAACATTCCACTGTCAAACCGTTAGTAACCATACCAATGACCGTGCACAAATTTATACTTCAAATAAACTGATCTCCATGTCACGGACGCACCTGTAGAGCAAGTATTAGTTTCATGAGATTTTCCTATCTCGAGATTTTGATAAATTCTGGTGTTACTAATAAAGAGAACCTCGATTGCATATCTGGGGTCACAATTCGAGGCGACATCGGAATTCTCATTCATACTCGTACTTTAGTGGCCGTTTTTCAATTATTTTATATTTGGGTTGTGTCACTAGGGGGCGTACAAAGTGTTTTGGAAAAAAGTGGTATAACTCCTTGCTCATTACCGAATTTTTGGAAATTGGTTGACGTCGAAGTAATATTTTGGCTTTTAAACCAAATCTGAGTGATTTGCAAATATATAGTACATAGGTGCAAGTATGTGCAAGGGAGCGAATCCTAATCCCCAATATACTGTGGTGCACAAATGTATTCAGTGCAACTGCCAAAAAATGCACTCCAACTTGTAACAACCCTCACCGCCACAGTTACAAGTGATGGAGTTGGCAGAGATAATAAAATGCAGCAGTCCACCACTTGCAAACAAAACAAGTTCATATCCTTTGCCAACATTTAAAATTAATATGAAATGGTATCCTGGTTTTGCCTTACGGGGGAAGATGATTTTTCGTGGGTAAACTCTGAAACACCTTCCAAAAGGTCTATGGGGAATGGTAACGTGAATAATGACTTAACAGGATACAAAAAACAGCCCATCGGCTGTTAGGAAGTAATCCTCCCCCAATAATTTCAGGGTAACTACAGAGAAGTTTAAATTATCGCCAGCGAATTTGTAGCCTAGTCTTCCCAACACTTCCGTTTCTGGGGTAAAGACCGGGGGTGGAGTTTTGAACCTCTACCTAAAATTTGTATTTTTTTTTTTTTTTCTTTTGTACATATTGTTTTGTGGTTTATTGTTGATCATCGAAAGAGATACAATGAGGAGAAGTATAAATGTGAATGTGAAAAGGGATGTCTCCCTTTGGAGTGATTTGGCGCGGGTTCGACAGCATTACACAGTATGTGGTTAACCACTCATTGAATTGGAAGATATACAACCATTTGGCTGTTGTTTGGTTTTGTTTTTTTCTTCTTCACTTCGGTATTTGGATTGTGGTCTCGTGCCAAACTGCCGGAACTGGAATGGTGCTCCTTTAACTCTCTGTACCGGAAAATACTTTAATTTACTTTGGTGTCGTTGGTAAAATTTATTTATGGTTTAATAAATTTTCCTTTCGGAGGTGTGCAGCGTGCCATTGAACTTTTATGAGGACAAAAAGATCTTCTCTTTTTTACTGTGAATCAAATTAGAAAATTTTATAGCTAAGAGATCACGTAGGTACCAGTTTTTTTGTTTTGAATGAGGGAGTCATTTAGGCGAAAATGTTTGCAATAATGTGAAAAGTTCGATTTGAGTTTACTGGAATTTTGAAGTTTTTTTTTTTTTTTATGCGATAAAGTTTCTAAATTATTGACACTTTTATTGGGGACTGTGAAGTTTATGGGTTCTCGGTTGAGTACATTTTTTGAGTGTCTCTCATGGCAATGCGTTATGGTGTCGACTTGAAGATTTAATGGTGAAAGAAATCCTTTAATATTTCTTATGCAGACTGAAAAATTTAAAGAAAACAAATCAGCATACGCTCAAAACGCGTAACAAAATAGATACAGATTTGAATTTAAATCTGTTCCGTTTCATCAAATTGTAGTCGCAACCATTTAAATACTCTATGTTGCTTAAATGAGCTGCAGCGTGTAGCTGGTTGAGGACCTAACCTAAACGAAGTTTCTGATCCTGCTGCGGATAGTGTATAACCGTTTTCATTTGCGGATATGCTTACGTTGCCAGATACCCACACTAGAGTCAAATTTGTTTTGTCTTACGACAGCCTTCTCCATGATTCTAGACGTACTGATATCGCTTTAATGGCCGCTCAGTTACGAGATTTTCCCTTCAATTTGTGTGCAATGAATGGCGTCCTTACGACAGCACATATTTCTGCCTGAAGGGCAATTCCAGAGCTCCTTGGTGAGATAGTCTGCTTCACTTGACGCTCCTCTGAAAGCTCTTTCATTAGAAAATTTATGTCCAAAGGTTATTTATAAACACATTGTATACAAAGTCTCACCCTAAAGCATTCAGCAAAGTGCATATATTTTATAGATTTAAACAATTGATTCGTTCGATATGACAAATTATAAAATATAAATCTAAGATTGGCCAAGGGTCGTCTGCCTAAATGGAAGTATTTATGTATGAACATATTTTTTGTCTATAGTACTTTAATTGATAATTTAGGAAACAATATTTGAACAATTCATATGAATACCTTGAGTTGCCACACTTCGATCGCAGCACGCACCCCGTTCATTGGCATATTGTCCACTGCATGGCTAAGAATGCGCTTGAAGGACTCAACATTTGGATGTCGGGCAGCACAAGCCATCGCCTCTAAAATAGACCACAGCTTATAATCCAAAGGATTGAGGTCTGGGTTACCTGGCGGCCAATCGTCTGTTGCTACGAAGTCCAGCACATTGTTTTTGCCGTTTTTGCCTTAGGATCTGGCGCGTTCGACTCGCTAAATGAGTTCTGATGCTTCTTTGGATGACCGGCCATAGACTCTCTCATTTTGCGTATTGAACGATTTTTCATCCGTGAACAAAATTTTCCTGTGACCATTTTACGCGTACCGGTGGCGTAGAGCTTTCGATCTTTCATTCCGTTTTTGCTTTAACTGGGTTGAGAGTAAGTCGTCAGTGTGTCTTTTATATGAGTTGAGTCTCAAATCGTGTTTGGTAATGCCAGACATAGTTTTCTGCGATATCTTCATTTCTCGTGACAAGATTTTCTGCTTTCGCTTACGATTAATCTTGACTTTAACACCTTCAATCTCCTGTGGAGTTCTGACAGTGCGAGGGTGTCCGTATCTTTGGCGGTCAGTTACTTCACCAGTGTCCTCAAACAATTTAACAGTTCGGTACACATAATTCCGCGGTCTGCAAAATATCGCTTCTTTCCATATTACAGTTGTGAAGGCCAATTACCAGAACACGGTTTTCAATATTGCGCACTCCATATTTACAAATGACATTTGCGTAAATCTTCTTGCGCTTTAACTTAGTATAAATGTCACTTATTGAATGCCTGTCAATATGGAATGGACGTGTTCAATACTAGTTTCACGATGAGTGCGTTTAAACGTGTACAAGTATTTATGACATGACTAGGTAGTTTTAAAAATACAAATATATTTGGTACTAAGACTGTTTTACATAAAATTGTACTTTAGAAAACCTCATTAATAATATTTCTTCTCCATGTTTTCTCTAACTTCTTCCTCTAGGAGATCTAATTTGTTCCAGTAAATTATTCTTATTTCTTGTAGAATCAAGCAGAAAGTTGCGCATGGGTTTTCTACATAAACTGCAGATATCTGATAGATCTTCTCAGTGCGACTGAGTTAGACTAACTATATTTCTCCTCTTACCTTGAAAATGGTAGCAATTTCGTTGAATGTCCCTGCTCTGTTGAAATAGTTGTCTTGGTTAAGGTTGTAGTTGAGAATTGCTTCCATGTTTCATCTCGTGGATGATCTTGTCTCAGCGATAAAATCAGATCTCATTTGCGTAATCGTGTAGCATTGACATAAAGAGGTATATCGTATAATTTGTCTTGTAATTGACAATGTGAACATCTTTATGTAAAACCGTAACAAGTCTTCTACGTTCTCATTTCTCTTAAAGTCCCAAGTCCCAATGTAGCTTTTGCTGTACACTAAAAGACATTATACTTGGCTCTACGCTATAGCTGCCTTAGCTTTCCGTAATTTATTTTCCAAATGTTTATCCAAGTTTAAGTTGCATGTAATCATATTCCTTCAATATATCCAATCTTTCTCCTTTGTACTCGTACATCCATGTTTCACTTCTTGCTGATTGTCCCGATCTATTTTTAAAATCCATTGCCTTAGATTTTGTTGCGTTGACCTCTAGGGAGCTGAAGTGATGATAATAATTCTGCCGGCATTACAATGTCATGTACAAAACGCAAGCAATAATGGACTTAAGTTACATCCTTGGCGTAGTCCAATTTCGATTTCAAATCTTTCCGTTATCCTCTCTTTAACGTAAATTAAAGAAAACGTTTATTCACACAGCTTTTCTATTGCCCGTACGAATTTATGAGGTAATCTTAAGCAATACAGTTTATATGGGAATACACTGCATTAAAGTCCACGAAGAATGCGTACATATGTAGATTTCTTCTGATCCAATGGGTTAAACTTGATTGAACAAATATATTATCAACCGTTGAATATATATTGTTTTCTAAAGCCAGCCTGAAGTCCACTTAACTTAGTATTAATTTTTGTCCACCGATTTAGTCTTGCCAATAAAAATTTAAGTTTATGTTTTCAGTACAGCATTCAATAGTGATTTCCCACAGTAATTTGTTGGATCGGCTCTTTTTTCGTAGAATAGGTAGCGTTGGACCTTCCCTAAAATAGACTGGAACTGTACCATTGTACAGGAGCCTATTTAGTAGCATGGTTCAAAAACGAATTGAATCAGAACATACCTATAAGCCATACACATTGGCCAATGAATCAGTACAACATTTCGCCAGTAGGAAAATACAGCAAAACTACCATCTGCCCAGACTGTACACAAAGGTATGCTACTTTTCAATACTTATTTGCTTTTTTACTTGTTTACCTATTTATCGTTTCTTTTCCGAAAATGGTTCGTGTACGTGCTTTGTTATTACAAAGAAGATCTGTATAGATGGCGTACTATTACCGATAGTAATCATTCAAATTTGGTAATCTCATGTGCTTTAGCTGTAAGATAATTTTTTTTTGTTGTAATTTCACCTTATGCAACGAAAACCCCTAAAATGTCTTTTTTGTTGTCTCTACGAAAATGTCCCGTCACCAACGCTGATGTTCTTCCAGCAGATTATCACAAAAAGTTTAAGCAAATGTCAAGGTTAAGTCAGACGTTTGGCCACTCTTTTCCCTGCAAAGTTTTGCATTAATACAAGACAGAAATAGAACCACAAACCGGATGCAGGGCGTACAGACTTTACATTATACCCCACATCTAGTTCAAAAAACTTAAAAACACGCGCACCGGAGTGTGTCACACAAAATGTTTCCAAGCGTACGAGTATTGTTCATCTAATTCCGCTCTCTTTGATGGCGAACGAGTAACGTTTCAATAAAGCAAAAGTGAGACGGAAATGTGGACCCTGAATCTAACAGTATTTCCTGTTTCGCATTTTACATTGCTGTTGTCATTTATTCAACTTCGTGTTCATCCTGAAGAGGGTTTGGCATTAAAAATGAAGCATCATCATCATCAGTATCATCATTATCATCAACAACAGCAGCAGCAGAAACAGCATCAGAGTCAAACTTGTTGGAATCCTATTTCAGTTCCATATGAATGACACTTTTGTTAAGCTCCTTTTGTAGCAGTGATTTTTCCGAACTCATTCTTGGCACAGATTCACTCACAGAAGCACGAGTCTATATACTCATATTCTGTTTCCTATTATAGTAGGATTTTATCTCTTTTTCCAAGGAAAGGAAATTGAACATGTCGGAAAAACCGCCCAATGAAATGTTTGATTGATGCCTGTCCGTAATAATTGCACGTTGCTGTTGTGTACGGATTGGCTTCAGAGGGAGTTCAATAATGTCCTTTTGAATGGTGATAAAATATTGAGACTAAAAGATAGATTTTATGAGGGGGTGGCACAAGGTTATAGTAAGATGGTTCAAGTGATACATGAGCAAAGATTTCCGTCCAAGTAAATAAATTATAAGAAGATACAATCAATGAGTGTTTGAGAGATTATTTCGGATTTTCACATTTCTAGACCTAAAACTTTTTCTATTTAAACATTGCGCCTTATGGGAACCTCTACGAAAATGGATGGATTTTTTTTTGGATAATAATTAAGCTTCTATGGTATTAACTCCCGATGTCGTAAAGCTCAAATTGTTTAATATGACAAATTGCTGTGGAGCAGCTCCACTTTCCGTTAGGTCTGCGGATAATGTGACATTATTTGCACTGCGGGATTTGGGCCCCATAAAGCACATCACATCATCACAATTTTTACTTGTATTGGTTTCGTGAAAAAATTCGACCCCGAGATTTTGGCACGACTGCATCCTAAACGGCTGAACGGATTTGCTTCAAACTTCAAATCTGTGGGTATGTGAGTTCACATTTCGAGGCAAAATCAGAATTTTCATTCAAACTTCGAAATTAAAGATACTTTATAAGTGGCCGATTTTATAAAAAAAAAAATCACTTTTCTCGAAAATGGCTCCAACGATTTTATTGAAATTTAATATTTGAGATACATTGGATATGTACCAACAGATGGCGTACCCGGTTTTTGCGAAAAAAAATACACTGCAGGCCAAAAGTTTGAGGCCTACCTAGACAACTGACTTCATTCATGCATGGAGATTGAATTTTATGAATTACATTGGGTTTTTTTACCTAAATTTTCTACCTGAACAATATACAACATATTGTGATAATAAAAGTCGGATTTTCACCCGCATTTTTGAACAGCGGGCGTTTTGTTTACAAATATGAGAAAAACCGCTTTTGAGAAGTTTTTAGATTCTCCATAATTATTAAATTTTATGACTTTGGTTGTTGATTCAGCACTTGTTTATGACTCCTTACATCAAAAGGCTTCTGAAATCCCAAAATTTGTCGATCTGTATTGTAAGGGTCTTACATAAAAGCCACACTTTGAAATCATAGGAATTTATTTGAGTTTCTTCACGTCTTGGGGAAAGAACTCGTTAAAAATGGAAAAAGTCGCAGAAACCACAATCGAGAAACAACCTGCAATCATCACTCTTCTTAAAGAGCAAATCGCAGGAGAAAAATGCTTCGCAGTTGATGGTATTAAGGTGCTGCGTTCAACGTACCATTGAACGACACACTCAAACCGGAAGTATTGAGGATAAACCAAGGATAGGACGCCCTAGAGCTACAACTTAACACGAGTATCGGCTAATAGTCACAATAAGCAAACGAAGTAGATGAAAAACAGCAACCGAAATACTCGCCGAAATAAATGAAACACGGAATAAACCGCTGCCCTTGACAACGAACATTAAGACATGCTGGACTATTTGGGAGAGTTACTGTTCGAAAACCCCTGCTGCGACCCCAAAAGAAGCAGAAAAGGTTAGAATGGGCCAAAGACTGGATGGAAGAAGATTTCAAAAGTGTTCTATGAAGCGATAAATTCAAGTTTTCGGTCGACGTAGCGCTGAACAAAAGATGCTACCAGCTGATGTTTCAACAGGACAACGTTAGTATTTCAACAGTAAAATGGCCCTAAACACACGTCAAGACTTTGTCAAGACTACCTGAGACAAAGAGAAGATGAAGAAATCTTACAAATCATGTTATGGCGGCCACAATCACCAGATTGAAACCCTATAGAGCTGATGTGGTAGGAACTGGATTGAAGGGTCCGGGATCAGAATCTGCGTTGTGGAATGTACTATTGGATTGCTGGAGCAATACACCACAGACAACAATTCAAAAACTGATAGCTAGAGTGCCAAGAATTGTAAAAAATGTAATCGAATGTAAAGGTGACTTTCGGCGAAAAATCAGTTTGTCATTTTTTTTTTTTCTTCTTTTTTAATAAATTCCTTTATGTTACGACTAGGTTAGGTTAGGTTGAGGTGGCTTGTGATACCGCATGAGTTTGAGAAGCGGCCTCTAGACTACTCGTTGAACCATTTGGAGCTTCTGATAAAGCGTAGAAGGTCACTAACGTCTACTTTATTCAGATCATTTAGGTCGTTGAAACAGAAGGCCCCTAAGTGGAGTTTTCTTCATTGGGAGAGAGCTGGGCAAGTGCAAAGAAGGTGAAGAATAGTCTCCTCCTCCTCCTCGTCTATGCAGCTTCTGCAGAAATCGTTTGAGAATACGCCAAGCCTTATTGCATGCTTGTCTATTAGACAGTGTCCAGTAATGACACCTATAACAGCGCTGGTATGCACTCTATTGAGAGAAATCAAATTCTTAGAGCGTTTCAGATCCAGTTTAGGCCAAATCTGTTTTGTCGCTAGACAAGTTGTACCACTTGTCCACCTAAAATTTGTCTTTTCAATAGCATCCAGCTTTAATTTAAGTTTGCATATAGCGATAGGTATACCCAGTGAACTTTTGCCTGGAAGGATGGGTATTTTTGTTCCATATCTGGCAAGTTAGTCAGCCTTACAATTCCCTGGAATATCCCTATGCCCCGGTACCCAATTTAGATGAATATTAAACTGCTCCGCCATCTCTATAAAAGACGATCGACAGTCTAGAGCTGTTAAAGAATTGCTTGAGGATAATTCCAAGGATTTGATTGCTGCTTGGCGAAAAGATGCGGATATCAACGGTCGAAATAACGTTTTCCTTTAGACAAGACCAGACTTCCCTTATTGCCATTATCTCCGCCTAGAACACGCTAAGACTATCGGAGAAGACACCACCACCCACCCCGTCGTTAGTTTTTGAACCGTCGGTATAAAAATGTACCGACTTATCTTCCGTAAAACCACCTTCTTCCCAGAATGATTTGGAAGGGATGGTAATTTAGAAGTTTTTGTCAAAATTTAACTTGGGTATAGTGTAGTCAATGTCTTCAGGGAAGTTATTAAACTTGTTTAAGATGGAGGCGTTTTGGACCACTGTGAACTAGCTTTAAGGCGAATAGCTGAGTTAGCTGCCATTTGCCTGCCATAAATTTCGAGTGGTATTGAATGAAAAAGAGTATCCACAGACAAGCTGAACATTGGACTTTGCTTTATAACTTTTGGTTTATCGCAAGGCAATCCACCAGTACATAAGGATCGGTCTGATGACCGAGATATAGAGCCAGTATTTAAAATATACAAGATTTTGTCATACCAAGTTTTGATACATTTTCAAAATATTTATCGAATTTTTTTCTTAACTTTTTAATAATTTTGTTTAAATTTTTAATCTGAGTGAATTGCAGATAAACGACATTTAATTTGTTCCCATACGAGTACTACTATTTCTTATAGTAATACAATAAAACTCCATGGGGTCATTGCATTGTAAAGTACTCAAGTCTTAGTTATCACGATCATATTTTGTCCTCTATTAATATTTTCAAAATATTACTTACTTTATATCGCGCTAAATGCATTAAGTGGATCATTTAATAAGCCAGAGTGGACAGCATTAAATTATTTAATTGGCAATTAGTGACGGGCACACAACTTATGGAATTCAAAGGGAAGCTCAATATCGACGATACAAATTTTATTGATCATACTCGTAGCTAGAGTGTGCGCAGTAGCATTTCTCTTCAGAACTCATATTAAACTTAATTTTTTGATACAAGATGCTGCCCATATGCATAAGTGTAGATGTTAGAGGGTCGACGACACACAACTGAGTGATGATCATTCCCTAGTAGACCGTCGTGAAATTAAGTTTAATATTCATTTTAGATTTTCATGTTATTCATATTATTATTGTTAAATCAATTAAATCAACAATGCTTTTATGAAAAATTAGTTTTTTTCCCTTTTGTTACTTTTGTGTTAATTACCGTGTGCAACAATTGTGTCTTTCGAAACGAATAGTAATATTATGTAAACAGTTGCGAACACTAATCGCATCATCAAAAAGTTCACTTGGACTCGTAAGTACTTAAATTCATTTAATAAAATCGTTTCGTAAAATATCATAAAATAACTGCTGAAGTATTGAAGCAGAAGGTGTGTATGTGGCACTTTGACAACTTTTCTATATAACCTTCAATTAAACGATTAATTCTACGTAATTTATCTTTATTATATTGATCCTCATTTATTTATCCACTTTTTTTTTATAATTTACACCTGTTAAAGGGGATATGAATACCCTTATACTAATTTTTAGAACACGTGCGTTTTGTGGAAAGGGAAGAGCCAGGGAGCAAGACAGAGTGGTGTAGTTTGAAACTCAGATGGTATTAAGTTTCTGTAAACTCCAAGGGTGGCTGTCGAGATAACTGGGGAGTATTTTGTTTGTTTTCGCTATTATTGTCATTGCTTATGATTCACAGTATTTTTTTCCGTCCTCCTAATGTCATCATCATGATCAAGTTGCATTTTAGCCATATGACTACCCTACTGCCAGTGTTATGCCTTCACAGTAGAGTTGACTTAGGTTTCGCAGCAAGTGATCGACTTTTTTATTTATTTCATGCGAAATAAATAGATGATTCTTGACATTAGGATTCGAACCGTGAATTAACAGCGTGACAAGCGATGATGTTACCACAACACCACGGCCACCCACTTACGATATAACACGTTTCATTGGTAAAAATAAACTTAAGCTACAGCAATAACTATGTCTTAAAGTAAATGACCTCAATGGCTGACCTCAGTACTTATTACTGTGGTTCTTATAAGAACGTATGTACATAGTTTTATCATATTTTGTTTCCTCGGATTGCAATTTTTTAAATTTTTTTTTTTTTACGGGAAAATGTGTCAAAACCTTTAAAAATGCATTTCCTGCTTTTTTAACAATAAAGTTAGATAATAAAACAACTAAAACTAACTTAACGTAGGGCTAGAGCTGAGTCTCCTAACATGTGATCTCGAGTCCGTTGATACTATGGCCTTGTGGATGATAGTTTTATCATTCACTCAACCATTTCATCGACCCAACCCAACTTAAGCTAAACGTTAGCCTCAACCCAGTCGAGTCACCAGTATTTCTCCCTATTTGACCTATCGGTGTCAACTATATCCCTTTCAGTTATACATACGCAGTATCCCACGTCAGCATTTCCACGACCCGAGTCGTTCGGATCATAGAGGATACGGTGATATATGATGGATCCAAGAATGCCCCTTGTGGTATATAGGCACTCCAAAGTATTTCTGAAATACGAGGGCAAGGTGGAAAGTTCTCGGCCTGATGCAGAGATGGCGTTCCAATCAGCAAATATTTATGTTTCTTGCCTGGGTGCAATTCTCATTAGTTCGTATGACAACTTTCAACTTGTTCTCTCAAGTAGTTTCTTTACACGAATTTTTGCAGTAGACGACTTGCGTGTTTTTTGTTAAAATGGATAAACTTGAATTCATGTGGTGAAAAAATTCTTCGCTTTGGATGGGTTAACCCCTAAGGAAATTCATCCAAAGTTGACAACAGTTTACGGGGACTCTGCTCTTTCATGTCAACCGTTAAAAAGAGGGCAGCTGAATTTAAGCGTGGTCGCACGTCCCTCGAAGATGACCCACATGAAGGACGGCCAAAAACCGCAATCACAGCCGAAACCATCGGAAAAGTGCATGATATCGTGTTGGACGATAGGCGAGTGAAGGTGAGTGAGATAGCTGAGGCTGTGTGTATATCGAAAGAGAGGGTGCGAAACATCTTGCACAAAAACTTAGGGATGCAAAAGCTCTGCGCAAGATGGGTGCCGCATTTGCTGGGGATTCAATAGGGATTTTGTGAGGCGATTTGTCACCATGGATGAGACATGGGTCCACCACTACACGCCAGAAGCGAAACAGTAGTCGAAGCAGTGGGTGGAAGCCGGTGGTACAGCGCCAAAGAAAGCGAAGTCGATCGCATCTGCCGGAAAGGTCATGGCCAGTGTGTTTTGGGATGCGAAAGGGATCCTGTTAATTGATTACCTTGAGAAAGGCAGAACAATTACAGGCGAATATTACTCCAACCTTTTTGACCAGCTGGATGCCAAAATTCGCGAAAAGAGGTCTGGCTTGAAGAAGAAAAAAATCATCTTTCACCAGGACAATGCACCTGTACACAAGTGTGCGTTGGCGATGAGAAAACTGTGGGATTTGGGGTACGATTTGCTCGGTCATCCCCCCTATTCACCTGATTTGGCACCCTCAGACTTCCATCTGTTCTCAAACTTGAAGCAATTTGTCTCTATGAAGCGCTTCGCATCCAATGCAGAAGTTGAGAGGGCCGTAGATGAATATTTTCACAGCCTTCCCGACTCTTACTTCCAAGAAGGAATACTGATGTTGGAGAAACGCTGAACCAAGTGTGTTGAACTCAAGGGATATTATGTGGAAAAATAAAATCATTTTTTAACTGAAAATCGCAGTCTTTCATTGTAAGGCCGAGAACTTTTCACCTTGCCCTCGTACACAGGGTTAGTGTAAAACAAGTTCGATACAAGTTCGTTCTCAGTAACGTTAGCTGACAGCGAGAAGTGATTGCTCACAAGATTCAGAATGGCATTGTCGATTCTGGACACACCCGGAGCATTCAATAATCTCTTATTAGAGATGTAATGCCAAAAGTCGAAATGTGCGCTTCCATATATAAAGGGCTTATACTCCACCATACTGGAAATCGCATAAATGTGGACGGATGAAAGTTTGGGTAACAAATAACTTTTACACCGGATTTCAGATTGTTAAATTAAAAAAGGCTAAAGCCTTTCGACAGTTATGTGCTCATTGTGTATTAGTACAAAAATTTGCCCAAGTGAACACCTAAATACTTCACTCGTAATTTGTAGATTTTCCTAGTTTCGTCTAAAATCCGAATTCCCGCATCTCATTGGGGTGCAGAACAGTATGGTTTCACATTGTGTATGTTTAATTTTTAACTTTCATTCTGAGCAAAATTCCTGGAGTTTGTTAAAATTATTTTAATGCTTCTTTTGGATGTCTGTATTTTCGAGGCACTTGCATAGAGAATAACGTCGTCAGAAAAAGCTACCGAATTACCCAATCACATCAGCATTTCAGAAACATAGATGTTAAGAGCAGCGGTGCTGTTGCTGTGCCTTGGCGTTTAGATTCCAGTTAACGTCTGAAATCAGTTTTGTACAAGTATCAGCATGCACCGCCGAATTATTTCTCTTGAAGCCAAATTAGTTCTGCACACGAACAAAACTGACTTACTAATAACTACTTCAAAAATCTCGTTAATCCAATAAAGACTGCTGCGTGATCTTCAGTGGCGTAACTAGGCAAATGCAGCCAATGTGGTGCATTGGGGCCTGCAAGTAAGGAGGGCCTGGGTTCGCAAGACTAAAAAATGTTTGGTCTCCGTTTTCAAAATCTGCAATTGATCTTTTCATTTCAGGACGAAATGAACACTTTTCGTTGTGTCTGTTTGTCTGTTTGTCTGTCGGTCTGTCAATCTTCTCATCCTTTTCACACTCCTAATTCAAGAATAAATAAAACAGATTACAATGAAATTTAATTTCCAAATCATACGCCAAGCGAGTGATGGCTGTTGGCAAAATTTGGTTTATTAGCTTAGCCTTGCATGTAGATGCTTTTTTCCAAAAATCATCAACATTTAACAAAGGCATGATAAGATACGCGTATGAGTGGTTGAATCTCAAAAATGTCCCTTGTAACCACTAACTCAAGAACCACTTAATGAATTTTTGAAAAATTTGGTTCGTTATTTTGATCTAGAGCGTAGTCGACTCCAATTGAAAATTATAAAAATCGGATAGAGTGGTGGTAACCAACGGCTATGCAAAGTGAGGTTGGAAAATTCTTGATAATTTGGAATATGAAAATCATAAAAATTGGATTCAAAAAACATTTTTAAATGCATGCGAGAGAAATACTGAATGGATTTTACTGACATTTTTTTCTGAGTTGGAGTTTCGGAGGTCAAAAACGGAGTGCAGATACGATTTGGAGATGGGTCCCAGAGCACTGTGCTATCACTTCATAGTTTTTTTTATAAGTAGCTACATATAGATAATATATTTTGTAATGCCTAATTTATCGGGGTCCTTTTCATCAATTTTGCATTGAGGCCACGCCACTGGTGGTCTTCAAATGAATTTGTTAAGCACTATCTGTAGTGGTTTCGCTCGTGCAAGACTGCATTTATAAAAAATAACCCGTCTTCAAAAAGCTCTAAAAAGTGGAAAAGGCTGTGTGTTGGATAACCACTTTTTATGAATTTTTGACATTTCATGGTTGCCTAAGCGCTTCCACTTTTTTGCTCTTTTTGGTGTTCGGTTTATTGGTTATTGCTGTAGTTAGAAACAATCAAATAGCAGCTAATTTTTAAGAGTAGCGCTTCTAAATATACATATCTACATGTGTGTAGATAAAAATATATTAAGGATATGAGATTGCTGATTTACTTGTTCATAACTTCCACCAGTTGTGGGCGTCGTGGCGTAGTGGTTAGTGTGTCAAATCACTGCGCAAAAGGTTCTAAGTTGGAGTCCCAGAAAAACACCAAAAAGTTTTTTCACGATCCCACCTCTCGCGAAAGTCTGACAAACATCCGAGAGTATTGTTGTCACGAGAAAGCTTCTCAAAACAAATTGCCGTTCGGATACGGCACTAAACTGTAGGTCCCTTCCACTCGTGTGAAAAATATAACGCACACAATACGAGTTGTTGCGAGAAGCTAGGTCCTGGCACTTAAAAAGCTGTTGCGCCAAATATTTATTTATTTTTTTTAACTTCCACCAGTTAGATGAAGTTAGAACTTAGTACCAACGAAAGCCCAGAGAAGTTAGACACAACTTCATCAAGTGGATAAGAATCTGCTGAGCTCTTTTGTATGCGAATGCCCCATCATAGTTTGAAGTAGATAGAAACATTTTGGTAAGGATTCTGTTTCCCCACTTACAATCAACAATTCCACATGCCAGAGTTAACAGTATCCACTGAATCCTCGTTTTTAAAAACAGTTGTTACGAAATAATTTGGCTGAGAAAAGTTGACTCCAAACAGAAGAGATAGCAGGACAACAGACTCAGTTGGAAGGCAAACAAAGACGAAAGAATGAAGAAGGCTCCAAAATGCCATGAATATCTCTAAAATTTGTTGGGAGTCTCCAACCGCTAGTAATTCACTAAGTATGCAGTACACCACTATAATGAGGCATTGGTATCAGTTTCTGGTGACGTGTCCACACAAAATCCTTTAGTCAAATTTACAGACTTGTGGGGTTGAGCATCACCGATGCTGACGATGAATACACTTCCACACTCACTATTTCAGATGAGCATTTTGCGTCAATTGAATCTCAATGACCTAGATGAAATCCAAGCGCCCATGTAGGAGTTATTGGTGGATAGTACAATACCCATGGGCATGTGATTTTTTCAATCGAATTATAGCCTCGGCGATCTGAGACTATTACACAAAAGTCCGGTTTTGTGACAATGCACTTATCAGTTGTCTAAGTGTTGCTTGTTGCCTCAGTCGACATCCATCTTACCAAGCCTAACCTTTTTCAGATAAGTGCAGTTCTCTGAATCCGACAGTTTCATGTTCTTGAGCCTTTAGCTGTATGATAAGGACGACAAATTCAAGAACAAAGGAAAATTTTCCTAGAGATGGTATATAAACAACAACAGCTTCCCGGGGATAGGCTATAGCCAGCACCAATTTGCTGTGGATGTTATTATTAGCACCTTGCTGCTCATGCTGACATCTGGATCTTTGTGAAAAATTTTGATACGGGTGTAAAAAGGTACATTCATACATTCTTGAAAGTCAAGCCGCAGGCATTTGCTTTAATCCATTTTTGTAACTTTATTTAAAATGGACCCTCATTCACTTCCGTTTTATTCATGTGCCCCGCCATTATCCAGTTTATTTGCAAATGCGACTCAAATTACACCGATAAACGATGTGATAAGTTTCTTTTTAGCGGATATTAAAGTCAAAGAGTCCGCACATTGCCTTTGCCATTAATAAAAAAAAAGAAAGCCGAAAGCATTAGGCATTTCACTTAGAATAGATAGAAGAATGGACTCGTCCTCAATGCGCAGTAGCAGCAACAAGTGTTGCTTGCTATTTATGACACTAAAAAAACAAAAAAAAAAACAAAAAAACAAAAAAAAAAACTTCAGCGCTAGGAAAATTAAATTTTCTCCCTTTGCTTCTGAAATAAAGCACCCAACTGAAAGTACAACGAAACTCCTAACAACCACCAAAAAAGCCATTCGGAAGACATTAAAGAGGTAATGAAAAACGTAAAGAGAAAACAGCGAAGCGAAACAGCCGCATAAATAATTTCTAAACTGTCATCTTGTGTATGATACAGAAGTACATAAATTACGAAAAGTGAATTGAATGAGATTTCATGTTTATAGTCCTTTGGACGGCGGACAAAGGAGAATAATTTTAAGCAAAATGGCGCTGCAATTAGTTTTTCGGGTAAGTTGTGCCTCATACGAACTCTGGTCGTGTAATAAGCGAACATGACTGCAAGGACCATGGCGACATAATTGACGAAAATCCTTCTGGTTTTCGTGATGAACGTGTGTCCTCCCCAACAAGGACACGGACGTGTAGAAAAAAAGTCATGTTCTCACCTGAATTGGTTTATGAAATGAATTTTAGTTTGAAGGTGTAGAAAAAGCTTCGTTAAATTCTCATTATTCCTCCTTTCGTTGTCTATTTCGTAGCATATTTGACAACACTTCTTGGTAACAGTATCCATAAACTACCCCGCTTCCTTGCTTTGTACAATAGAATACTTGGTCGCACATGAAATCCTGACTAGATCAGTGACAAAATAGCTGAAGAAAACTTACTCATACCAACACCCTAATCCATTAAATGAAAACATAGCCACTTAATGCAACCCCTTATTTGTCACACTGGGACAGAGTCAGAGACAACAAGCAGCAGAAAATCTAATTACTTAAAAATTCACCTCATCCTAACTGTATTCGTAATTAATTCACCCAACTTTTGCCACTTCGTTTTCTTTCGCAACCTCCTCCTAATGAATCGTTAATAGCTCTTTCTCAGAATCCGTCCACCATCTTTTACCAATCTTTCTACCTGTGTGTATGTGCTCGTGGTAACCCGAAAACTTAATCCAACACAATTGGCGACAAATATAGCAACCAAGATATAGAAATGCCATTGGCTACTTCAAACAGCTTCACATCTGACAAAAAAAATAAGGCCACCCAACTCTGGAAGGATAACGATCATTACGAGTACCTTGGCGTACTCGTACTATCATCTACTCTAGGTTTTGTTGCTACTTTCTCACAAATTGTATTAAATAATAAATTCACAACCGCAATCATTAATCATTCCCGAGAAGCAGGAGACCGGATATCTTTCGCCCCAATAATCCTAAGTAGGGACCTTAAGCATAATCACCTTCGCCTTATGGTGGCTTGTTGTGTTTTATCCCCTCCCCCAACTTGGAGTCGCCCTCTCTGGTCGTCCACGTAGCCCGCCCGGTGACACTTATAGCCACTTTGGTTACAGGGGTTTGGCCAGTGTAACTATCATCACCAGCCATCAGATGGACAACAAGGACGGCATGTGGATGTGTACTATAAAGCCAACGCTATAAGGAATAAGGGTGACACTAAAGTAAATACCGTATTGCGCCAAATGATTAATCCCACGAGATAGTTAAGAGTTGATGACAATAATTACCTGGATGGAATTGAATATTTCACATATTTATGCAGGTATAAGTAAAACACAGTGTTTGTCGTTAGCCAACGGCAAACGAAAACAAGGTGTGAAAATTTAGGGCTCGGCCACCTACATCCTCATTTAATTTGTCTCTTCGCGCACCCATCCCTTTGGCATCTTGCACATTGCACGAGCGGTTGATTACTCTGTTGGGCGGATAATGAATTATTAACTTGTTTTAAGTTTATTTTGTGCTGCAGTGCTATCACGCCCTTAACTTTATCTCTGTGTGAATGGATTACTTGAGTTGAAGCGAACTGATAAATAATTTAATTTCAATATACCCATCGAAGTGGGACGTAATAAAAACCGGAATTATAATTTATGCAAGCCCTGTCGACGCTTCAAATCAGTGTTTTCAAGATGTTTAATTACATCGCTGAAGGAATTTTTGCGAGGAAGGCGGAATTGTTTTATTTTACACGAGTAGGTAGGTATTCAAGGACTGAAAGCTGGTAGGCGGACTTAGTTAAACAGTATGAAAAAGCCCCACCAGTACAGAACTCGCCTTCGAATATGGTAATCGAAATGATTTGAGGTACCTAATTGGTTTCAAACGTCAGCGGGTGTACCGTAAGGTTGCATTTTTAGTCCAATTCACTTTCCTACATATGTAGAAAACCATTTTGTAGTTTTTATAGTAATGCTGGCTGATAGCCCCTTCTATCTCCAATTGCACACCAACAATCTTCAAACGTGCTGCAGTACTTGGGGTCACCAAATAAATGTTCGCAAAATTAAAAACATAGATTTAAATCAAATCTTTAGGAGTTCGTGCCAGTGCCGACCCAAAGTTTAGCAAGCATGCCAGGGAAAAAAGTGGTGAAGCCAAAACTGCTCTAAATATGATGTGGCTAAAATTTTATACAAAATATTGGTCATCAAAAAAACCATAAACATGTTTATGTACTAAGAGTTCAATCTCTTGGCTTCATACATATATTCTTTAGAGAGTTTGAAGCAATCCGAAGGCTTTTTTGTCAAATGCCCGTCGAGTTTGACAGCAACTTTTACAATCAATGTGGAGTCAGGAATACCCCGAATGGAATATCTACCTTTTTTTGTTAGTTTTTCTTAAAATCCGGTAAAGTAAAAATAACGGAACTATACATTTTTAGAATTATTGCATTGACACCATTCATTTGATACCCATAATGTATACGGATAGCTCAAATGGTGGAGCATTGGTGACTAAAACCAAATCTATCGCAGGTTCGATTCCTGTCTATGTACCATGATTTCATCTTTGTGCAATTTTTCGACAAATATTTTATTCTATCATTCGATCAAAAACTCAATTGAAATAGCTTGTACGGTAGATTTGTAATTGTTAATTGAATAAAATTTAATAGAAAAATTGACAAAATATTCATTTTCGGGCAGGATTCGATCAGAAAAGTATTTGTGTCGTTGGCGCAGCCATCACACCCACGAAAGTACTATCGTTTTTTCCTTTTCTAAAATTCTATTTTCGAACTATCTACAGGTTAGTAATACTCATATCCGGTTACTCTCTGAGTCAAACGGTTCAAAAGTTAAGAGGTTGTGACAGACAGACGCAGGGACAGACCACTGCACAGCGGAAAATCGAAAAATGTAAAAATTAAATTACTGAATTAAAAAATTTGCATAATACAAGTAAATCGAACCAAATCCACTATGATAGGTGGAACGACAGTATAGAAGAACAAGAGCAATCGCTTTACCGCTTATAAGGAGGCAAATCTACGTTCTTCACCGAAACGAAATACTAAGTATCTTTTTCCAAATCTCTGTCCTATTGCACAAATATTCTTCCGAGCAGTTTGACTATTTGACTCGGTTCAGTATTGCAACATTTGACCTCTTCAATTTTTGGCCGATGGTCAGCTAAAAAGCTGAACATGAAAGTGAGAGTTGAAATTCGATGGCTCAGACAGTGCCTTGGAGTTCATGAAGGAAATTGAGGAGATTAAGATCAGGGTCATTAGAGCGAGTTTCCAAACCTGGGAGCAATTGCGACAGGGCTATCTTACCCATAAAAAGAAATCAAGAAGAAAAGCAAGGAGCCAGGGAAAAGGAAAAAAAACCTTCCTTGGATCCTTTTAATACCCCATCCAGCAGGAACCCCACATAAACGTCTCCAAAGACATTGACTGAATCTATGACAGAGATTTCGACTTCAAAACTGCGATGGATCTGATGGAACTCGCAGAAGAATACGAATTCGTTAAAAATTAGGGGAGGAATGCCGCACCGATACCGGCAAAGTTATAAATATATATAGGTACATACGAGTAGATTAATTATGATGGGTCATAGCACAATGGAGCAGATTACAGTGCTGGTAGCAAAGAAACTCTATAATCCTCGGACTAATAGTTTCTCAGATAAACTCATTCTTGCTGAAAACGCATTTCTTAGGGTTTTTTTTTTTTTTTGTTTACTTATCGTTTATTTTTTCTGCAGATTATTTTTGTTTTTCATTATCAGCAGATCAAAGAATTACTTTCTGCTGGTCATTTGCTGATTGCAAAATGATTTTCTTCAGGATGATTAAATATACTTATTTTAAATTTATTGATTTTTACGACTTTTAAAAGATAAAAAATTAGAATAATCGATCAATTAATTTTCTTTCAGTTCGTAGAAAATTTAATCTACGAGTACCTCGACTTTTGAATAAAATCTTTTTAGCACGTTTTTCAGAAGCCACTCACTAATTGCCTTTTGGTATTTCCTTCCAAGAAACTGATATCTGATGTAGAAATACATAATTTACTGCTACAGATTTCTACCAAAAATAACTTATACTGAAATATGGGATGGTTCTGAAGTAGGTATCTCATAAACCTTAGAGTAATGAGCTATTTTCGGAAAAAAATCCTCGCAAACTTTGGCGTAGGTATTTATGTATTCCACGTGAACCATTTGTATTTCTTGAAAAAAATGTGTTGGAAGGGCTACAGTAAATATTCAATAATGCTTTACCTTTTCATATATTCGATTTTTATTTTAAATAATTAATTCAATATTATGCATAACGTTTCATTGAGTAAACACAGACAAACGATTGGCTTACCTCTGATGAAATAATCCCATTGAGTGCTTTGCCGCTGGAAATTGTACGAGTTTTTGCAGATTCTATATCGAGTTTTATCAGAGAAGTAACTAATTTAAATTTCAAACACTATTACAATGATAATATCTAGGTATTTGCTTTTTCAACCATTAGTATAATTTTTAAATTATCTACACTTAAATAATACCGAACACTAATTTATTCTTAAAACACATCTATTTGACAACCGCACGGAATTTGTTTTACTTTAAAACCTGAAAATAAATAAAAGATAAGGAATATGTTATTGCAAATTAAAGTATAGTATAATGTTAAAGGAAATGTTAACCGTTAGTATTATTAAATAAATAATCAAACAAACAAAGTAAGTCATCCGCAAGGAAACAATTTTTCAATCAGCAAAATGTAATTTTTTCACCAGCAGAAAATAAAAACCAAACCAGCAGAAATAGTACGAGTACCTAATTAAAATGAAAAATAAAAAATCAATTACTCTTGCTAATCATTAAGTTTTTCTGCTCATTTTTTCTTTTAATTTCTGCTGATCGACGAATAATTTAATTGCTTATCAAATAATTTAATTCTGCTGGTCAAATACATACGAGTAAGAGTAAATGTGTAGTACTCGATAAGACATCACTCCAATTTACTGAGTTGTGTCACAATCTAAGTGATAATAAAATGACAGTGACGGCAAGTAGTTTCAACAAATTTGACGGTACACATTACTTAAACTGTTGAAAATGTTCATAAATTAGCAAATATTTACGACATTGTCGAGTCGAACTGGCTTACACGACTTGAAGAGTAGGTGTCTATATTCAGACGCTGTCAAACTGTCTCAGTTTTTTACTTATTTCTTTGCAAAATGCTCACAAAATAACAAATATATTAATATACTCCCCTGCAAACCAAATATTTGAAGTATGCCCGTCGCATATTTTAAAAAATGATTTTAGTGCAGCCCAACTAACTTGCTTTGGAAACAGTAATGTCATTTCAATTCTTGCTTCCATGAAAAATAAGGCTTTGATAGCACCATTAAATTATACGCGCTCTCTGAGAACTACGCCACTATCACTCATGCCATAAACCCTATGGAAGTCCGCACATAGTTCATTTTGAGCAGTCGAAACCGTATCTGCGCCCCTTGGATGGGTAAAATTCCATGAAATCCCAAAACTAAGTGCATTTTCATGGAAGTCCTAAAAAAGTGACGCACTTTTAATGGAGTTTCTCTTGCTTTGACAATTATTTTTTGACATACATATATTGTAGAAGAGATTATATTGGGGGTATGAAAAAGGACTTTTGCTCTCTTTTAACGTTAACGCCTTTTGGAGGGAATATGATCTGCAATTTATTGCAAGCTTAGTCAAATATCTAATGGAAATTGCATTTTGCTGATTATGAAATAAATATTGATATTCTGTGTACAATATGTAGAATGTATGTCCCTTCTGAATTTTTTTTTTTTTAAAGTAATCTTTAATAATTTTAATAATTCAATAAGTAATTTTATTTTAAGAAAAATACAAAGCTCACTGTTCTTCTTAGGTTCGTGAGGTTACTACTATTCTGATCTGTCGAATTGGTGACAGTGTTTAAAAAAAGAGGAGAATCAAGTATTGCCACTGCTTGATACTTGAATAAGTGTTGCCAATTATATGATACACATGAATTCCATTTCTGAAACTGGGTATGTCACTTGCAGAATATCTATTTCAAGCCGTCCTTGCACCTAATGTACTTGAGTTCTCCTAAGCCTCTTTAGAATACCGGTTTGCACCCGCCAGGCTTTCTCTTCTTATAAACAAAAAAAATGTCTGCGTTGTCCCCTATTATTCTTTTACTCTCGCTAGCTCGTCAGTCAGTCCGTCCGCCTGTCACCATCTTCCAGCGCCTAAGTTATAAAAGCTTTATGCATTTTTTTTTTAATAATTTGCGCGCGTCATATGAGATATTAATACCGTTATACTAAAGTTGAAAGCGACAGAGAGAAAGACAGAATGGTGTCGTTGGTTTAAAACTCATGTGGTATTAAGTTTCAGTAAACTCCAAGTGTGGCGTGCTGTTATTGTCGTTGCTTATTATTCACAGTATTTTTTTCCGTTCTCCTGATGTCATCATCACGATCAAGTTGCATTTCAGCCATATGACCATCCTACTTCCAGTGTCATGCCTTCGCAGTAGAGTTGACATAAGCTTTCGCAATTGATCGACTTTTTATTGACTTTATGAAAAATAAATAGGTGATTCTTGACATCAGGATTTGAACCATGAACTTGCAGTGTGACAAGCGATGATGTTACCACTACACCATGGACCATGCCGATGTCATTTTTGAAAAAAAACGTACCTTATTTTAAAGGTCTCTGTGGTAAAGGGTGTGATTCAATTGGAGATTACAATTTAAATCTGGCACTACTGTGGTTGTCAAAGATAAACAGCTGATATTTGACATCAATGAAAAAATACTAAGCACTGACATTTGTAATTATGGAGTGGTATATGAAACAACAACGCATTTTAATTGTTAAAACGCGTCTACGAAAAATTTAACCAAAGGTATACATAACCGTCCATCTCGTGCCACAGTTAAGAAAGTAATGAAAAACTTCTGTCAAGCCGGGTCAGTGTTGGATATGACCAGTGCGTCCTCATAGTGGCCGGTCAGGCAAAAATATCGCCACAGTGAGTGACAGTGTTCGTGATTATTCATCGAAATCTATTCGCCATCGCAATCGGGACATGATAACATATTACATATATTTGGCGTATTTAGGCAAGTCGTATATCACTGAAAATATCTCTTTGAGTGGAATACTTTTCGAAAAATTAGAGGAATGTCTGCGAAAAATGTGTATCTCCCCCCTCCCGTTTCCGAAGTACGTGACCCAAAGTACAACACAAAGTTATTAAGAACCATAAAAATAAAGTGGGTGTCACGCAAGTACACTTTTTAAAACAAAAAAAACGTTAAAATAAAAAATAAATACATTATATTGAATCTTTTCCAAAACTTGGTATGCCATAATCTTGTATATGCCAAATATTATTCAAATATTGATTTCGACCAAATCGATTGAGTCATATTTTCAATTTTCAAAAACCAGCTAATAAGTAAAGTGCGTTATATGTATTTTTGGCAAAAAAAAAAAAACTGGTACGCCCCCTGTTGGCATATATCTGATGTAACTCAAATATTCAATTGGAACAAAATTGTTGGACCCGTTTTCGAGAAAATGGATTTTTTACAAAAATAGCCATTTGTAAGTTACCGTTAATTTTGGGGTTAGAATGAGCATTCTGATTTCACCTGAATGAACCCGTTTAGCCGTTTAGGCTGCAGTTGGCCTTATAAACAGACAGACAGAATAATACCAAGATTTATCAAAATTTCGTCGGCATTATGACGGACGAATCATATTAGGACTAATTCCGAGGTCGAATATCTATTTTGACTGGGCTATACGGACTATGTGCCCCAAGCACCCACAAAAAAAAAAGATCCGAGAGCAAACTATGTGGCTGCTTAAAACTGTTTTACTTATGTTTGTTGAAGGCCAACCTACATGTAGAGATTGAAATTTAAAAACATCATCATAGCAAGTTCCTTTTATTTATGCTTTTGTATGGCTTAAGCCTCATTGAAATCGATTCATTAATTTTTCGAGAAACAGCATAAAAAAGTGACAAAATTCTCTTTAGCCTAAGAACACGCACTGAGCGACGAGCAACTGAGCGATTGAGCGATGCAAAAAAAATTAAAACACATGAAATCGTATACTTCTGGCCACGTAGTTTCTAAGCGATCAATTTTGTTTTAATTCTTTACTTCGGCTGAAAAAAACGAATAAAAAAAAATAAAGATCATCTAATCAAGCGAATATTCTATCCAGCTGTCAACGAATTCTATAGATAGATAGATTAGTTTATTTATTTAGCTTTTTTAAGAAAGCCATTTAGCCATATACATCAATAGATTTTACAAATACATAGTATTTTATTTAGTATAAGAATTTTAGATACTTAAAAATTAGCTTGAATGTAAATGATTAAATTTCATTTGAAAGCTGCAAGATTTGTTTCATTTTTAATACTAATTGGCAATTCATTGAACATTTTGAAGCCTCTATATTGCAAAGAATTTTGAGATCTTACTTTTAGAAGATTTGGTAGTCTAAAATTATTGGCTGTTCTTAATAAATAGGGTTGTACCTCACGAACATATTGTACATAATTCAATAAATAAATAGGCATTAGGTTATTTTTAATTCTAAACACCAACAATAAAACATTCATTATTATTCTTTGTTTTACCGACAACCATTTTAACGAATTTAACATTAAACGAATTGAGACATATCTATTACATTTTAAAATACATCGCATGGCCTTATTTTGTAACAATTGTAAACTTTGTACCATACAATCAGAACACAGAAATAAAATAGACGAACAATACTCGAAGTGTGGTTTAATTATTACATTGTAAATGTTTATTGCACTTAATGTTGATATATCATTTCTAATTCTTTTTAAAAAACCTATTTTTTTCGCTATTTTTTACACAAGTATTCGACGTGATTGCTAAAAGTCAATTTATTATCTATTGTTACACCTAAATACTTTATTTCCTCAACTTGTTCAATATATTCACCGTCAATTTTCAGTCTTACGTTCTCTTCTTGCCGATTATTTATTATCAATTGTTTGGTTTTTGTCACATTCAGCTTAAGTTTATTCATTTTCAGCCACTCCGAAACACTTTCCAGGTCCTGTTGCATTTTTTGTTGACATTCTACGTAATTTTTATCCGCCACATATATCACCGCATCATCAGCAAACAATGCAAGTTTTTCATTTTTTATTGCACTTTTCATGTCGTTTATGTATATAATAAACAACAACGTTCCCAAAACCGAACCCTGTGGTACACCAAACATAACATCCTTTGGACATGATAGTTCACCATTAACTTTTACACATTGAGTTCTATTGCTAAGGTATGATTTGAACCAATCACTTTCACCTCCTTTTATTCCATATCGTTTAAGTTTATCTATTAATATTTGTCTGTCTATCGTTTCAAATGCTCTTTTTAAATCAAGAAAAACACACAAGACTCTCTTTCCTTGGTCGGTTTCTTCCTTAAAATTATTAATTATCAAATTTATTGCACTTTCACACGAATGGTTCTTTCTGAATCCTGACTGAATGTCAATTATTAATTTATTTGATTCAAAGTAATTATTTAACTGCTTGAAAACAATTTTCTCAAACACTTTTTCACATAATGGCAACGCATTAACCGGGCGAAACTCTTCACATAGTTTAGTATTGTTTACTTTTTCTATAGGGGTCACTAAAGATTTCTTCCATGATTTTGGGAATGTCTTTGTTTGCAATGATTTATTAATATTCATTAATAAAGCTGGTCCAAGTATATCGTAATTGTCAAGAAATCTCCTTGGACTCATATGCGTAAAGTCAACTTTATTTTTCATTTCCGTTAGAATAAGTTTAAGATCCTGGTACGTCACAAAATTAAAATTGAAAGTACAATTTGTATCAGCAATATTGTTACAGAACGGCACAAACGGAATAGAATCACTTATTGAGACTACACTCTCAATAAAGAAATCATTAAATTTGTTGGCTATGACTTTATTGCTGTCAAAAATGTTGTTATTAAACTGAATGCTTTTTATTTCATTAAATTTTTCGTCTTTAAGCACATATCTTTTTAAATTTTTCCACATGGATTTTTGATCAGTTGAACATTGCACTTTCCGTTTAATAAATGATTCCTTACACTTTTTAATTTCTTTTTTGTACTTATTTCTTATCAATTTGTAATCCCTCCAATTGACATCGGAATTGCACAATACTGCTTTTGTGTGTTTTCGAATCTTTAATATTCTTAGCGATTGAAGCCGTTTGTTGAACCATTTAGAATTATTGTCCTGATTAATTTCACTTTTAACAATAAACTTTGCCGAGGTTTCGTTGATAGATTTAAGAAACAGCTCCCCCATTGAATCAACATCAATTGCACTGTTTATGGTACTCATTTGACTATTTCCTAAAACTTCCCGAAAAAGTCGTCTGTTATACCTCATTACACTTATTGACTTATTTTTTTTTTCAGTCAATAATTTTGCTTCCTTTCCATTATTAATCTCAACAGATATTGTTTGATGATCACTTATTTGCAAGTCCGGGACACTTGAAGCGCTAATTCGTTTGTTATTTGTTACCACATAGTCTATTAGAGTGCAAGATGAATTTGTTATCCTTGTCGCAGTCTTCATAATTTGAAAATATAAATTATTTTTCAAAATGTTATATATTCTTTTTCTATAGGTGCTATTAATTTGAAACCAGTCGATATTAAAGTCGCCCACTATAATAGTATCTTTCCGTAAATCACTTAGTTCTTCGCATAATATTTCGAATTCTTCACAAAAATCTTTTTCCGAAGAGCTTGGGGACCTATAAACGCCAGTTATTACACATGTATAATTGCTAGTTATAACATAATTTGATAACCACCACAAATTCATGTTATCATCTTTCTTCGACAATGTCACTGATTTTAGTTCATCCTTAACATATATAACAATTCCTCCTGTATGAGACGACAAACTGTTACATCTGAATGGAGTATAGTTTGGTACGTTGATCTCCTTGTCTAAAATGTTTTTGGTAACATGAGTTTCTGATAACACAATAATATCATAATTTTTTCCCAGTATAAGAACTTTAAACTCATCAAAATTGTTACGAAGACCTTCAATGTTAAGATAGACCAATCTTAGACCCGTTGATTGCTAATATCTAATAGATTCTCTTAATACTTTCAGTTTTCTTTCGAAAACTGGACAGTCCTTATCGATTGCTTCATGTTCACAGTTATATCTTAGCCCAAAAGTTTCATTCGCTTTTTTGCAGTTGACACAGCTTATAATTTCACTCTTACAGTCTTTAAGTTGATGACTATCACCGCATTTCGTACATGCTATCGCATTTTTACACTTTTCTGCCTTATGATTATACCCTTGGCAATTAAAACATCTCGTTAAATCGTAGAAAAAATAGAACGGTCCCTGAAGTAAGAATATGGAAGAAATAAGCTATGAATGTTTCATTTTAGCTGTCCAAACCCGCCCAGTTTTATGGCGGACAGTTTAAAAATAAAAATTTTACAGATAAGCAGTGGAATGAAGTTGGACAAATTTGCAATTGTCAAGGTGAGTTTTTATTAATATATACTAAAATACAATTTTTTATTTAATGTCCAAACTCCCAAAAATATTGTGTTAACTCATTTCTCATATTCAACGATGAGTGACTGCTTTTTTATTATAATGTGACTTTGTATTTACTGGAGTTATCTCGTTATCAAAAGACGGTACTGACATACGAAATTATTTCCAAAATCATCATAGGCAAGGATATTTTCATGACTAATCGCTCAAGCGATGACGCTCAATAAAAAGTCACTCATCATACCCTATAAAATAGTGTGAACTGCTAAATAATCATTTCAGTGTCAAGATTAGCACATTCATACAGACAGAGAGATAGACACACAACTTGTACATCTCATGTAAAAGACGTCACCAGCATTCCTTAGGTCAAACATTTCGATTACTTCCTCGCCAAGACAGATTTAACAGAAAAAAAATGCGTTCGCCAATTTCGAGACCCTTTAAAAGCTTTGCCACATGACTTTATTTTCAAACAAATCTATACATCAAACAAAATTTGTATGCAAAGCCAGAAACAACCAATAAATAAAATTTGCCTAAGAGTCTTTCTACATATAAAATAAGCCGTCAGGCTAATGGAGTTTCTTCAATTCAGTTCACACACAATGCGAAAAGGAAAAAAAAAAATAAAACGAATACAGGAAAACCCACACGTTTATTACCAATATCTTATTGGCTAAATGAACCTTCTAGGCATTGCGTACCCTAAACAACGCAAAAAAAAGAGTAAACAAACCTCGCTCCATCCTTGGAAACTTTTTCTCCATTCAACAAAGTATAAAACTAAATTCAAGTTTTTCAGCAAATGCGAACGTCAATAAATTCAGTCACGTAAAGGCCACAGTCGGATTTTATAGTCAAAACGTTATAATAATACTCCACATACAAAAATGAGGGTACAGGCGGGCAGTAGTCCAATCGCCCACCTTCAAAGGACTTCCAATGCGGCTACAGAGAGTGAGCAAGGCAGAGCGAGGGGGACTGAAATCCAAAGGATGTTCTTCATTAATTAATTTTTGTGTTGCATTCAACATTCAAATATAAATTTCTCTCTGACCATCATTTTCTTTTCCGACTTTATTGCCTCGAAATCCTTTTCAAGAGAGAAAAAAAGTGTAAACCTAATTAGAAGCAATAATTGTACTAAAAACACATCTAATTATTTCAATCTAATTATTTAGTCTGTGTTTGTTTTTACTGTCCCTATAATTTTTCTTGGAAATTGCGTATAGAGAGGAGACTTTAAGGATTGAATCATTTTCTTTTGTTTTTTTTTTTTTTTTTTTATCTTTCAAGTCAATGCAGTAGACATTAATTGTTTCGGGACAGTTTTTTTTTTTTTGAAGCAGCAGCTAAATACAAGCAACTGTGTCCTTTTTCTTTGAGATAAAAGATGGATGGAGAAAGTATCAGAGCTGCCGAGAGAAAGAGAGCAAAAGCTTAGGGAGCTTTAATATTAAACCATTTTGCATTTTTAACAAGGGATAGAGCCCTTTTTTATATTTTCTATACACCAGCATTCTTATCCTTTTTAGGGAAATTTGCTTCTTGATAAAGGAATTTCCATTAAAACCCTAATTGAATGCTTCAGAAACTTTCTAATTGAATGCCTTAAAAACGATCTTTTCCATTCTGTGTGAAAAAAACCATGTCCTAGGGCTACGATTAACATAGACTCCTTTTTCTAATAATTGTCTCTAGTATATCCTTAAAGGCTTTTCTCAGACACATGTTCTCTATTTTTCTCATCTCTCCGTACGCATTGTACGCATGTTTCTTACGTTATGAAAAGAAAGTAAGAAGAAAGGCGAAAAAAGCGATGGTGGAGAGAAAGATTGAGAGGATATGAGATGGAAAATAAAATAACAGCTGTGGTAAAGGAAGTGTGTGTCTGGGCTTGTCTGATAAGAATGACGAAGGAAAACACAACCAAAAAATAATACAAAAAAAAACAAAAAGGAATCTAAAAAGGGAGCCCTAGTTTCTTCGCAGCAGTTGTTGTTGTTATTTATGGTGGTAAATTCCCTGGTAGAATGAAAGTACCTACAGCATCAGTAGCGTATTGATTTAAAAGGAATTGCTCTCCATGAACTTATCAGCGGTCTTAAAGGTATTTTGAGTTAAGTGTCATTCGATGATAAATTTACATAGGAGGTAGGTGGTATACATAAAATGTACGCACGTGTAAGTCCTTAAATTCTTAATTGCAGAAACGTTAATCTTGCAGCATGGAATGATTGTGAACATGTACGCAGGACGTAATTTGTTTATTCAATCTGTAAACCTTATAGAACTGTGACGTCAAAATCTAGTTTGGCGACTTCAATCGAGAAGTGTAACACCATTGTCGATTTGGAAAAGAGAGTACATATCTAGAAATGTAACATATCGAATCTGACAGAAGGAAAGTGCAACTCGCCTAAAAATAGAAACTGGACGCTTAGCAACACTTGGGCATCTAGAGTAGCTGGAAGCTTAAGTACCTTCTGCAACTGAATAAAAAAAAAAACCATACCAGTGGATCATGTACAACCATAATATAACAACATGGGCTGCCAAACACGGAAAGTTGAGGTTTGTTGAGCATGCAACACAAACCTCCGTAAAGCTAAAAAAGCGCGGAAAAAGTGTATAGTGCACCCGTGTAGGCAAAAAAACAAAATATCGTGCCAGCTAGGGCCGCCTACGTAAAACAGGAGCTCATGAATGTCAAAGACCCAAAAACTTACTATTTATTGATCATGTAGGTAACAGAGCTTCATAAGAGGATTTGTGAATTTGTTTTTGAAAACACTGAGCCAGCTGGCACTGCATGGTTGATCCCATACAAAAAGTAGGCACATCTGATTGTTTTGAAATGGTATATCCATCAACTCTTATTAAATTGCAAATCTTTGTCCATCTGTTCCTCAATATGTTTCACACAAACTAGACTACTTATAGAGCAAACTGACACAGTTATAGGAAAAGTATAAGACTAGGAAAAATCAAATCCACCCAAACATTTCGAGAGAAGCTACATATTAAGTCGTAAACATAAGCAGTTTCCACCAAAATAAAAAGAAAATAGATGACTTTTCACGAACATCAATCAAAAACAAAACTCAAGATGGCGATACAAAATGACGGCCAAATCTATTATAGAAAAAGCTAAAAGCCTTACCAACAAAATCTAAAACTGTATAAAATTGAAGATGGCGGCCCAAAGTTATTTGACAATCATTCAAATATAAAGCAAGTTGAAAAGCATTTATAGAAATGACCTTCAAAATGGCGGTTCAAATGTTTTGCAAAAAAAACGTACATATGTATATGTTAACCGCTTTTATATATTTTGACCAAACTACAAAAGAGTATACCAACATTTAAGGCTATCTTAAGGATATTCTGGCCAAACCGTATCTCTAACGAACAGCTTTATCAGAGAACGGGCCATGAACCTACAGGCACAACCATACGACGACGAAAGTGGCAGTGGATCGGTCACACTCTCCGAAAGGGTGACAGGTCCATAGCTAACCAAGCTATGCAATGGAACCCGCTTACCCAGGATGGCAGGATAAGCGGCGGTCTTAGGAGTACGTGGCGCAGAATAGTTGAGAAGGAAGCACGACAACTGGGAAAGAGTTGGGGAGAGCTGAGGCACATTTCCAGAAATCGCACACGATGGCGCGTAGGCGTTGTAGAGGCCCTAGGACCCACAAGGGGATACAGAAGATAAGTAAGTAACATTTAAGGCAAGTTGAGGATATTTCTGACAAAAATCCGAAACTATAAGAACTCGTAGACTTTACGAGAGTTATTTATTATTCACTGAAATATTTGGGACAAACCACAATTCGCAGGGTCAAGCTGTTTAACTTGCTTATAAAGCTGAGAAATATGTACAGAAAATTTTAAAACCCAAAAATTCAAGATGTCGGAACCAATTAAAAAATTATAAAATCATTAACCGATCTAGATATTTAAGATAAACTATACATTGCTGAAAAATCGGTTACTATAAATTCAAGATGCGATTATAACTTTTCGAAAATAAGGTCTGAGATAATTAATATGCAATATACTCGTACGCATGTGTTCAATATACTTTCTCAGAGTTTTGTTTAGATAATTTTTGATACTAGAAATTGTTTAATGCGATTTTGACTGAAATTGGTAATTTGCATTTTTTTTTAAAATTAGAGATGGCAGAATAGGTTTCAGTAACATTAAGTGGGTGTCAAATGAACTCATTGTAGCCGCATACGAGGGTGGGTCAATAAGTACCTGAACAATTAAATAAGAAACACTCTTTTCGGTATAAAAACATTTTATTTTTCAACATAATCTCCTTTTAGCTCTATACACTTCATCCAACGTTTCTCCAATTTGTTGATGCCCTCCAAATAATACGGTTTTTCGAGCCCCTCAAAATAAGCGTTTGTTTCAGCGATGACCTCTTCATTCGACCCAAATCTCTTACCTCCGAGCCATTTCCTCATGTTTGGAAACAAGAAATAGTCGCAGGAGGCTAAATCTGGGGAATATGCTGAATGAGGGAGGAGTTCGTAGCCTAACTCATGCAATTTTGCCATTGCGACTGCGGACTTGTGAGCCGGTGCGTTGGTCTGGTGAAAAAGAACTTTTTCCTTCGCCAAGTGCGGCCGTTTTTGCTTCAAATCGGTTTGGAATCGATCCAGCAGCTCTGCGTAATATGCGCCGGTGATCGTTTTACCCTTTTCAATGTAATCGATGTGAATAACACCGCCTTGGCCTTCTTCGGCTTCGATTCACCAGGAGAAGTCCATTGTTTTGACTGTTCCTTGGTTTCTGGTGCGTTGTGGTAAATCCAGGTTTCGTCACGGTTACGAAACGGCGCAAAAACTCAGCCGAATTTTTCTGGAACATCGCCAAACACACCTTTGAAGTTGTCAAACGAATGCGTTTGTTGTCGATTGTGAGCAAACGCGGCACCCATCTTGCTGAAAGCCTTTTCACGTCCAAATATTTATGTAAAATCGAAATCACTGAGCCATGTGATACGCCTGTGGCATCTTCAAGCTCGCGCACTTTCACTCGTCGATCGTCCATTATCAATCCATGGATTTTGTCGACCATTTCTGGTGTGGAGACCTCAATTGGGCGAACAGAACGTTCGGCATGACTTGTGCTTGAACGACTGCACCGAAATTGAGTAAACCAGTGGTGAATGGTTCCAATCGATGATGAAGATTCCCCATAATATTTGTCAAGCTTTTGTTTGGTTTGCGTGATAGTTTTTTCTCGCACAAAATAGTGTTTAATGAGCACTCGAAATTCACCTTTCTCCATTTTAACGAAAATGCTAGTAGGCGTCTATATAAAATGGCTGCCACAACAAAACTATTTGACAGATCTGTCTGAAAATTTGGGTGCGTTCTTTTGAAAGATGATTCTTGACAAAAAAAAATAAATTTAAGGTGACGACACAATTTGTGTTAATTTTCAGGGACTTATTGACCCACCCTCTTATTCTAGTTTATAATATACAATTTTGAATATCGTCACTAAATTTGGGTGGAATTTCTAGTAACAAAAAAATAGATAGAGAACTAATCCTTAATATCTAAGAGCTAGTTCTCTATAATTTGCTTTATTAAAACATACATTGATTGCTTGAAATATCCATTTTCCTTGAACTCCTTCAAATTTGTATTGATCTGTTGTCAGATTTTACAGGCGCAGCGACGATATATGACTTTTCATAGCTAGAGTAATTAAATTTGCTAAGTTTGAGTGAATAATATATTATGTCTCAGTAGTATCTCTACTTTGAACCTCTGCTTGGATTCTTCTGTATTTTTTTCAAGCTAACTGAGTAATTTTGAAATTAATTTAATTCGGATTATTCGTCGCCGTTACCGTTACCGGGCTTCACACCCGTGAATAGTATCCGCCTTAGATATTGCAGCGTTCCATACTCGTTAATCCCGGACGAATTGCTTGAAATTCTCTAGACGAAGCTACCTGACATCCGCTAACATTTGGTCTTTACAACGGCTGCTTAGCCTTCCTGGTCGTACCAATCCTGAGGGCTACGATTCGTATATCCGCTTAGCTGATGCATTATTCTAGCACTATATCAAACAAAAACACATGACAGAGCACCTCCTTGTCAAAATTCTGTGCACTTTCGGAACAAATTTGAGGAATTGACTGCAAATTACGTAGCAGAACATGAATAGTTTCATAGGGATTCTGAAATCCGTCCTCGCCTTGTGGAGACTATATATGTATGCTATCATTTGCAACTCCGAAGCCTATGAATAGACAGACGGTTTCGCCTGTAAATTCACTGATCGTGGTACAGTGGTCTAAATAATGCACAACGTGATAGGATTGCGACCGAACAGATAGAACAAATTTGTTGAGCATGTAGCCCCGTTCTGTTGGAACCACATGTCCTCACATCAATGACTTCAATCTCAGGCCAAAAATAGTTGAATTGATTATGATAGCACAGAGAATTCACCGTATCAGTGACGCCTTCGTCGTTTTAAAAGTAAAATGATGGCTCAATCACGCCGCCGGTCCACAGCGCGCACCAAACTGTCACCCGTATGCAACTATCAAATTTGGATTCTCAGAACCATACATCATCAAACTCAGTTGGGCGACTATGACGACCATAAGCTGTCCTTAAATCGCGATACACAAATATTACATAACTCTTATTTTTGTAGTAAGATGCGACAATTTGAATGCATTGAGCGGTGGCTGAACGATCCATATTATAAAATGGCAAGAACTACCTACCTGTCACTATGGATGACAGATAGATTTGACAGATGCCATGTAGCAGGAATGTGAAATCCCAACCTCGAAATATGTAACCCTTCATTTATGTCCTTAACTGCACTCTTTCGCAAACTTGATTGGTTAGCTTGCGATCAACGGTTAAAAAGTAAATGTACAAACTTATATAATGTGGCAGGTCCTATTTAATGACTGTTATATTTTTAGGCACCTGCAGCTTATTTATATTATTGAAAAACAAAATAAGCGAACCATGGGGACAAGCCATCTCCATAGCAAGCAAAATTCGTTTTAAATTAGTGTAACGTTCTCCATTAAACACGCCATCTTTTCAAATCAACATTAAGTTCAAAAATTAATTTCCTGTCTACTGATATTATTCCCCAGACAAAGAAAATAACGAAAAAACTTCCATTTTCCATGGAGAGCTCAATAGATAAAAATAACTGCACGCGACCTTTAAGAAAATATAAGCTTTCCAATTGAATGCGAAATAAGATTCTTTGTCTCTCTTGCCAACACCCCGCTGTCAAGCGCCAGGACTTTTCTCTTCTCATCCCTTCCTTTGGCAAGCAGACGTCGTCAATCGTTTCTGTCCACAGCATCATACTCCTACCATCCCCGACGCTAGCTCGCTCAAATGAAGTTAAGTGCGCGCTCCCACTTCACTAAACAAAATAATAACCATTTGGTAGGTCAAGACTCCCACACATACTTACAATCTCCATTTGTTTCTAAAGTTTGCTACTGAAATGCTCTGCATTCAAGGAGCAAAGTTGCATTTAAATGAAGAGAGTGTTTTACGTTCGTAGGTCGCTCGCTCGGTCGGTCGGTTGTCTGAGACTTAATCTATTTTTAGATTTAAACTTTTCACGATACTTCCGATTGCGGTGGTGAAAAACTTTAAATGCATTTTGGTTGGCAAAAGAGATACAAAATGGTTGGATGGGCGCAGAAACTATTCCTTCAATTTGTAGACTTTTTTTCGGAGATAGGCATTTACATTTAAATACAGATGGTCAGAAAGTGAATGTTGAAAATATTATTTTGTAATTGTAATATATAAAATTGAATTATAATGGAGCAGCGATGTAAACGATTTTATAAGCATTTCTGAAGTAACGCTTAACTGGTCTCTTCAAAAATACTTTTCAAATATCTTGCATCGATGCTTGACCCATCGCCAGCCGCTTCATTATATTTCTACAAACCAAAGTTGTGTAACGTGATACTTAGTGCTGTTTGGTATGTGATGGACAAAAATAGGAAGAACATATCCTCTATTTAAGCTATTCGCATAAATATGAAAAATATAATCTTGATTTACTACACTTTTTTGATTAAATCTACTCCACAAAAAAAGTGAGATCCCTGCTCTTTACTCCTCTTTAAAAGTTTTGGACGCCATTTTTCTCTACAACAACTCTGAGAATAAACCCTAATTACTTTTTCTCTTTTTTTTAAGACCGGTACACACCATTACACTTTCTCTACATCAATTTTATTTGCTTTATGGTAGATGAGAACATCCGCTTCATCTCCGCATAGTATTTTCAAGATACAGACGTTCCACTTGCAGACCCGAACGGGTTTTACAGGAAGATGGACTTCCTGAAGAAGACACGTATTAATTACTTAAAGTCAATCAAAAAGAGCGATTGTGCTGCCGTCCGGAAGATCTTGAAATTCATTCTAGAGAGAACAAACGGATCCCAACCTTCGACGACATTCTCAATTGTGGGCTTCAACAAATAACTGCGGGTGGCTAGCTAAAGTTTGTGCTTCTTGGAGCTCTAATTTCAGCTTAATAGAGTACGAATTTTACAAAATCCTCTAAAAGACTAGACAAAAATAAATGTGTAGTACAAAAATTGCTATAGAAGTTCATTTAATCTAAGGATCAGTCGAAGAAAAAATGACACAAAATAGTACTAGTTGAACTGTTACAGTTTGAAGGAGTTGGAATTATTGTTTTACCGTGTAAACAGATTATTTTATTACCCCTCGAGGGATTCTGTTACGCACTGTACATCACAACTTTAAAAAAACTGCTTGACCACAATCACACTGCATAAAACTACGATTCACAAACGTAAAGTAAATCCACACACATAATGTATTCAATTCATTAATAATTTAGTTATGAAAGGCGAAACTTAACTTTATGCTTGTATTCGTCATAGTGTGAGTATGAATAGTCCAACCGACATTTTCACAGACAAAGTTTGCTTAATGTTATCTACTGCATTTGGCAGTTTCAACAAAAGTTGATGGTCTTACTTTGGCAGTGGGTGTTGGACGTATAGAATTAACGATATCAGAGGATAAAGATTTTCCACTAAAGTAAATATTAACTAAACATACTTTAACACACCGTGTTTTCAAGTCGACTTTTTACGTAGATTTGCAAGGAAGTTTGAAAGCTTTTATGGTTTATCTGGATTTCGAGTTTACTTAAGTTCTAGACTTAACAAGAAAAAATGCTTTGCCATGTGCTTGCATGCTTGCATAGTAGCTGGAGTTTTGTTTGAGTTTTCGTCTAGTAGAGATTTAATTTATTTTATTATTTTATTTCCCAGTGGCATGTTATAAGGGTAGAGTGCTGTTAATGTGTTAATATTTGTAACCAGTGATGCTGAATAAGTAAGAATTAGCTATACACAGGAACAACCTGCAAGTGCATTTAACACCTTTAAAGGACTCAGATTCGTATAAAATATCAGTTGAAAGAACGTGTTTGCTCCAGCGCGATATAACATTTTGGAATGAATTTTGGAAACGTTGTGGTGTCATTGCAAACTTAACGCGGAGTTAGAAAAAGGACTCTGTGCAACAAATCAAATGTTGTCTTGCTCAGCTAGGTAACACAAACAATATGTATAAGATCTTCGACATAGCGACATTCTTGAGCAACAACATCCAACCAAAGCAGAAAAATTAAAAAATACACTGAACTAGTAAAAAAAAAAAAAAAACTTTCTTCATCACCTAAAGAAGCATGAACTCTAAAGTACAATTTGGCACTACTAAATGCATGCAATAGAATAGTCAACGTCAGTCTAACCTTACTAAGGGTTAGAACATTGCATTAGGACGGTACACGGAATCCTAAATCCTGCATTGTAAATTCCGCAGTAATCTTGGAAACTTGACAAGCTCAATAAAACTATTTATGGACTCTAACGCTTTTTAAAGGAGATAAAAGATTGTATACTGTATATATGTACATATGTAGGTGAAACTTCATTGTATTTAGATTGTACAACACTCACTAGGCTTTGGTACCCAATAGAAGGAATTGTGTGACTGCTGTGCCATCATAAATCGATAAATATAATCCAGCTAGAATCTACCTACCATCTGATAGTAGATTGGCTTAACATTAAGTCACCTACACTGCTATTTTCGGAAACCACACTAAGTAATCATTTTCAGCTTTCTTTTTATTCAAAGTTATATGCAAGGATAATGGGATTTCCTTATCAAATCTCTCTTGTCTTGTTTATCCAACCTTTTCGAACATCACACTAAAACGACATCCTTTCGACAACATTTTTCTTACTGCAAATATGAAATTAGATTCCCATTTCTCCCTCTACGTATTCCTTATCCAAGTTTCCGGTACCACAACCACCAAAAATAAATCATTATGTCACCGAAAGTGGATTGAAGAAAACTATATGTTAACAGAAAAAAAAGGGGGAGCTATGATAAATGGACGAAAAGCATTTAAAGACCGTTCGATATTAAGTACTGGTACATTCGGCGTAATGTATGTACGAAATGGAAACTCTTTTCAGACATATCAGAAATGAACCAACATAAAGCATTACTTCGCACTTTTATTGAACATCCTGTGCATCGCAGGATATAAATACTCTATGTGGCATCTAAGACTTCTGCCTACATAGGTTTATAACCTCAGCCTCCGCATTTATGTCGTAAAAAAGTTTCGAGGTTGCTTTAAATTCAGATGATGTCCTCCTGGCCAAAATGAAAACGAACCATTTGCCCATAAAGAATAAAAAAAAATACAAAATAATAAAAATAATAATAATAATAATGGTTATGATCATTTTGCGTGAGTATGTGCAGGAAATAGGGCATCTTGTTCTCAATTTCGTGTGGATGTGTTATGAATTTGTTTTTTATTTCCCGCCCAAAAAAAAAAATAAAAAGTTATTAAATACTCTTCGTTTTTTGTTGGCCAATGGGAAACCTGGCATATGTATCCTTTAAATATATATTTATTTTTATTTAATTCCAATTTTTTGTTTTTGCTTTTAAAGAATAATAAGAGTCCGAATGGATGTACATAAGTACGAGTGTACAGACGGCAACAATGAAAACAACGCCAGGAGTTTTCGATTATGTATGCAATTTAATCATTGTTAATGATTGTGAAAAATCGTAAAATAACAACATTTGATCTGGCAATGACAAGTATGTAAATTGTTAATATTAGAGTTTCTTTTGTCGTACAGCTATAAAACAGTTTATACATTTTGCAACATTTTGTTTCAAATGTGTACGATGATGGTTTTGCTTGTAGAATTGAACGGTCGCAGGACCGTCATAAGTTTTCCTCCGTGGACTATGATGTTAAGAGGTAAATTATTAAACAACCTTATACCACCAGTAATGATATAGAAGATGGTGTTATCGGTAATGGACTCTGAAAAAAAACATCTGCCATATGCTGACACTTCGCTTTTCCGTGCTTGTTTTTGGGACTCCATCTCTGCACTCCATGTTGAACATCGACAAAAAAAATAAATGAAAACCAACTTGATAAAGATTTTTGAAATCCCTCACCTTATATCTTACCCCCATTTCATCCAATTTGTATAATTTTAATACAAAACTATCTACACACCATAGACCCCCTTCAGAGCATCAACATCAACGCTAGGTGCAAGTTCGAATGGACCATTTCAGAAATGATACAAAGTGTCCCCTAACATCAAGGATAAGGATTTAACTATCAATCCAGCTTAAAAGAAGTTTTCAAACAAATCACACTAAAAAACATCTTCATCATCTTCTCAAAGGAGGCGAAATATATTGGCGTCATCCTAGATGAAACGCATATGTATGTACCTAGAACGTATACTTAGACAAAAATTACCAATAAAATCAGCAAAACGATGTTTATGTTCCAATATCTACATGGAGACTAATTTGTTTTAATAGTATGGTGACCAAAAAATCCTAGAAACCAAGACACAATAACAAGCAATTATTATAATACCATACATCGTCTAGTAGGCATCATGGGGCAAAGAAAACGTACCATACTGCAGCTGTAGGAGCTATATTTAACCTCACTCCGCTTCTTAAAAACGATTCAAAGGAAAACGAGAGTCTAAATTCGTTTATTACAAAGGTTTTGTGGAACGAAATCATCATCATCTCGCATGTCCTGCAAATAACGTGATTTTGGCGAAACAAAAGTTAGCTTTATAATATTTCTAGAGTGAAGCTGAAACAATACATTTTACATAGAAATTTTAAGTTTTTAGCTAAAAATAGGTTTGCACGTGCAATGGTTTACTGGCGCCAGTTTATAAGCGCGCCAGTAAATCGGAAGCCTTCCATCTTTTCAATTTACTTTTACTTGCCGAACCAGTAAAAGTCAAAATTCTGTGGAAACAATATGGAAATATCAGCAAATAATGAAATTTTTAGATTGAAACTGCCGAGCTGAATTCGATTTACTGGCGCGAAAATTCAACTAGCGCCAGCAAATCATTGCATGATGTAAACCCGCCATAAAATAAATATTGGGGCAAAAGAAAACTTTTACGCCAGTAAAGAAATTTTGAATAAATAATAATAAAATGTAAGTCTTTCGTTTAATTTTACACAAAATTTGTATTGCAATTTAGTAGTGGTAGTACAATTGTTAGCCAACTGTAACTAAACGGGTAAAGAAATTAATAGATTTCCAATCATTTATACATCGATTACCTTGAATTGAGTGGGAATCTGATTTGAATAGTCACAGGCTTCCTATCTGGAAACTGTCGGGTTAAAAAATGGCTATGCGAATAGCACAGTACAGCATTATTGTACCTGTATATTGTGCAACGGAGAAGAAAAATCAGCAGAGCGTATTATGTGCCACTGGGGGAACACGCCATCGTTACCTAGCAACTTTCACCTTAAAGCAGGAGTCATAGCTGCTAGCTTACCAAAGGACATAGTCGGATTTATAACAAACTCCGGCATCATGGATAACAATGAGAAAATCACAATAGGACCACCTACCAACTACCAATCTACAATCTACTTTGATTTGCTGATAAATATTTGAGGAAATAATTAAAATTAAACTAAACAAATATTTGAAACTAATTACCTATAATTCGTTTAATATTTACGACATTATGGAATTTGTATCTATATTTCCAATATTTCCAAATTATTATTATTTATTTATTTAGTTTTAGATTTACAAGTTCCACTGTGAATTTCTTTAAATTTGTCCACTCGACAAAATTACATTTGTTATTAACTATATTTGAAACTACTACTTTTTACTTATATATTACTTGAAAGGATTTTATACACGGCAGTGTTTTTTGCAATTCAATTCAAACGTCTAGATAAATGATTTTATTAACACCAACATTTTTTTTTTTTTTAGTTAGTTTCACAAACAAAGCAACAAATAGTTAAAATATCTATGTTCTTTTATATATTTATACACTTGTTACGTAAAGTCGTTTAACCCGGTCCAGTAACTATTTTTTTATTTTTTTATTTTTACTATTTTACACTTGCACCAACAATTTAATTTAAGAAGCAGCCACTCCTACTTATAATAATTTTTTTTACAATATTTTCTTATATAAAAGTCGATTTTATAAGTTTGTGAAGTGGATAATTTAAATTATACCGGCCTCCGCATGGTTACCGTTGATGGCACTGCTAACACTTACTCACTTCCGGTCCGGTCATCATTTTCTATGATAAAGGTCCAAAAACCGAACACATACACTCAAACATACGGTCTTCAGAGGATAAAAAACAAAATAAAAATAAAAAAAAAAAAACCAAAAAGAAAAATGCTTGATGGCGAAAAAATACAGCGATGGAATGGAATTTCCTTTGATTCCTCTTTTATCTTCAATAAAAGTCACACTGATGAAAACCGAGATGATTCCTGGAGGTGAAGGAAGAGAGGACACTCGAATCCACAATAAGTAGAAAAAAAAATGCCGACCGAAAAACCGACCGAGAACTAAACCGAATTACTTGAGACCGTAATTTCCGTTTTTTTTTTTTTTTTTTAAGCGCAGCACCCACGTACGATTCGCTCATTCACTTCGATTTTCTTCTCGGTATGTATGAATGTATGGCAGTAAGCAGATGGAAATTTTCCCTAAAAATTTTCTCCAAACTATTGTGCTATACTTCTCCGGCTGGAAGTTTTCTCACTGTATTTTTGAAAAATTCATGGTAATAGCGGTTTTCTACATCGCACCCCCGTAGTTTCAAATTTTATTATTGGTAGCACTTGGTTTTTTTGTTTAAATTTTGTGTTTTTCGGTTAATTACTATTTTCTTTTGAAAAAATAGGGAAAAAACTCAAAAGAAAAAACAGAGAACCGAGAGCATTCGAAGCTCCAGAGAAGCGAACAGAAGACCGCACAAACTCCGACTATTGTGCGTGTTATCCCACAGAAGACATGATTCGATAGAAGCATCTCTCACGGTGGCAAGCCAGCAGCGGTAGCAGCATCATCATTGTATCGAATACGCCACCATAAAGTCACATCATCCGGAGCGAGAGAGAGAGCAAATAGTTTTGCTCCGGCTCCAGCTGCCGTAGCGAAGCTTTTCTGCTCTGTTTTCCTAAAGGCATATTGTTGCTCAAATCTCTGGGAGAGATTATAAAGCATAAAAGTTTTACTCCTTTGCCTGGGATATGAAAATGTGAAAGGATAATTTGCGTTGACAGTTGTGAAACCTGCGCACTGCAAGTTCAAATTATTCTAGTAACCGTTGGAGGTTGGTGAGATTGGCGATTACGACTCCATCTAGTAAAAATCATAAGATAATTGGAACTATAGATTGTGAATGAATTCAAATTACTTTGTCGTTAGGCTATTTACGAGAGGCAGTTTGATTCAACCGGAAGAATTAATAAATAGTATGAAAGTGAGAAATCAAATCTGTTGCATTTACATACACTACTGTCTACGAAAACCTTATAGACTACACTTGCGGACAAGCTGTGTGATATTCTTTCAAGCTCTGCGATACTACAAGGTCTTCAGCTTACAGTCAAAGCGGTGTCTTCTATTCGCAAAAGATATGAGAGTTTATAAATGACCATTAGTAAAACAATGAGTGCCGAAAACATGCAATTAATTGCAGCTCAGCTGCGGGTGCTGAATAACTATATATTTATATTACGATACGATACGATACAGAAGCATTACGCATGCACTGCGACCTGTAAGATTTTGTGATATTTATACGAGTATGTATTAAACTTGCTTTGAGAAAAATGTTGAAACGTTCCGAGGTACCAACATCAACAACTATTAACTGTATACAGGAAGGCTTTTAATCTGTGAATCATCCAAAAACATTTCTGTGTGGAAATTTAACCTGAAGCGCTGCAATCAGAAACTGTCCTCAAGAGTCCGTTGCCCGTAGGCAATCGCTAAAAGAACGAAAACCTCTATGGTAGTGCTGAAATGCAGTTATAACGAAGTTTAAGTCACTGAAAGCTGGAAAGCGAAGTTATTTAAAGCTCTTTAGACTATAAGTCAGCGCATTTGTAATGGATGGTCGGATAAGAGTATCTTCTATGGTTGAACTCAAGCTAAGCTAGGTTTAGTTATGAACAAGAACAAAATTAATTAGCTATATGCTATCAACAAAGATGCTCACAATTTTGGCGCGTTGGCCAAAACACTATGATCTGCAGCTGTAACTTCCAGATTATTTTCGACTATATTTTCGTATGTTAGCTCTGCAGTTCCGCCAACGGCATCAAAAGATATCGTGCTAGTCGTTGCTTATTTGATATGAAATGGAAATTGAGTAGCAAAAATCACTTAGAAGGTGATGTATAGAATACTCATCACCACAGTCCTATTGTATGGTGCTAAAATAGAGTTTTAAAGCTGATTTATATATCCAATGATTTGCTGGTGCCAGTTGTAGCGCCAGTGAAAGTTTACACAAAGAAATTGCCAATTTCATCTAAGCCTCAAAATTTTTTATTATTTTCTTACTATTCAATTTGTATTTTCATTTTTCAATATCAAAACTTCACTTTCAACACAGTTGTGTCCCCTACATACTACACTTTTACTACACTGCCCAATCTAGATGCCCAACTAATTGCACCAATTCCACATCTGCTCTCACAACGGACCAATAGGCTCCCGTGAAAGTACCTGTCGAGGAGCACATCCTAATTCTAACCTAACCTAACTCTTACGAATGACTTGCTTTATTATTTTGTTACTTTTTGCTTCAAAACTGAGAAAGGTCAGTTATAAATATTTTTACAGGGCACAATGCTCGAAATTCTAATAAAATTGTGCACAATTTGTCAACTTAGCCACACATGATGCAATTAGTTGTACTCAATCATAAATTGTGCTGCAATACAACACAGACATTGAACAACTAATTGTAGTATGAATGGGGCAATTCAGCCACTCGATTTCACTTCGAAAAATATTAGCATGTTAGAAAGTTGGAAGACTTCCAACTTTTTCCATCCATGCATGCAAAAATCAAATTTTATTTTGACTGGAGTGCCAATATTAAATGATTGTAATTAAATATCATATAAATTCACCAGAATTAATTTCTCTTATAAAAGCGTATGCTCCCGAAAGGTCACTTCGGGTGATAAACTTATTTTCGCAAAATCGGATAGAACCAGTTATAGTAGTAATGAGCCAATTACAAGTTGCATACGCACATTTAAATGGGCGCGTGGATTTTTGTTCATAATAGTATGTAGGCTTTGTACAGCTATTACGCATTTAAATTTAAAATATGATATCTCATAAGAAAAACAATCAAGAAGTTATTTATTAGTTTCCTTGCATTGCGTTTGCACCGTATCTGTCTGTTTCTATGTCATCATAAGGAGCAAACTTCCGAAGTACAAGTATTTTCCATTTTACAATACCAAACTGCAATTTAAAATGGAAATGCAAATGTTTACAAAAGTAATAATTGCTGGTGGATCGATAAGAAAAAGTACAAAATGAAATTATATATTTAGCATGCATCGCAAAGTTTCGTAACTATTCTATAATTGGCAGAGTCATTTATATTTTTATTTGGAAATGTAAAAACGCTTTCGAATTTTCTTTAAATAAAGTATAGTGTACATATGTGAAAAATAAATTAGAATATCAATTTTTCTTGTTTGCACTAATTTTAATCTTGTCTGTTTTCCCTAAAGAAACTATGCTGCCAAAATACTTTCAAATCATTTTTTTAAATATCTTACGTCAACATAACGCCAAACGAAAAAACTTAATTTTATCAAAATTCATCAGTCAAATCTTGACAACCACAGCTTTTGAGATATGCTGCCTTTCAACCATCTTACTAATTTGAAAATCATTTTAAATATTAGCCCTATAAATAAATCTTAAATGTACCTAGTTAATCGCAATAATAAACGCACTTGCAGCATTTAACATCCCTGTACGTGAGTTCACTTTAATCGGAATGTTATGAAGTTGGCAGTACTGAAAAATCCACAGTTGGAACTCTGGAGTATTTTGATCGTTTCGCGATTTGTTTAGTTATCCCTTAAATATTGTTAAGTAAATAAAGTCACATTTAAATCTTAAGATGATATGCACAGAACATTAGTGAATATACTAACCGCTGATACATTTTGAGGTAAGTCTTATTTAAAATGTAAAACGAAAAAACCTGTCATGTGGGCAGCGGGCAAATTAAAACCAAAGATGAGCAATACTTATAGAAGTAGGGAAAACGTGCTGCCGGAAGAATTGTTTTGACGTTTGGTGTCCTGCAATAATGTATCGAAGGAAAGTTCAATAAAAAATTAAGTCAAGAGTAGTTTTCAAAAATAATACAGAACTTTGCTCAAAAATAATTATGTGCGCGAAATTTCAAAAACTCTATAAAATGTTTCACAATTTGTACCTTTTTGGAAAGAATTATTTTATGTATGTATGTATAAAGTTAAAAGACTTGTCATAACGTGGCAGATGTGGAAATTCACATCCAGCATTTTAATGGATTGAATTTCGCCTAAAAAACAGCTAGCTGTTTCGAGGTTAGAAATATGAATAAAACACGGTCTATTTCTTTACTTTTCGGGCTCAAAATGTTTGGTTAAAAATTATTTGTATGGTGGGGAAAATCTGGTTAATTTTTAAATTACTATAGGGAAAAAATGTTCTTTTAGAATTTCCTATAGCGGGTGTTATGTTTGTTTTATTTATATTCCACACACTTTCACCCACTTTTCAATTACCAAATAAAGCAAAAACTATTGAGCCCTATTCGATAAAAGTAGACGTATTCCTTGAAATATCAAGATTGCTCTTAGGTAGATGTGTATTATATTCAGTAGCTAGATGGCGTTATAACGATATCAATGTTTATTGCCGCTTAGAGCTAAGACTACCGAAGCGATTTCGATTAAACCCCATCCTTTTCTTTATTATTTATTACTTGAAATCTCGTAAATGCTGCTTAATAAGCCATAACTAAATTTACTCGCTAGATGGCGCAATTGGATCTTAATGTAACCAAAAAATGCGACCACGAAAATCACCACATCAAATAAATGAAGCAGCCATTAGTTTTAGATACGACCGCTGATAAGTCTAAGAATCTATTTAAAAAAAAATCCAATTTCCTATTTCTCTTTCTTTCAGGTAAAATACTTCGAAATGGACTTTAAACTGAACTTGAGCTTAAAACACTTTAATCCTTCTACGATTGGCTTTTTCGATTACATCTTGCAAGAGAGGTCGAATCCAGCATCCGAAATTGCAACACACATTAGTACCCCTGATGCAAGTGAACTGTTTCAAATAATTGAAAATGAATTTGAAGAGCTCAACAAGCCAACTACACTCATTGGCGTTTTGAAAATTATAAACTTAACCATTCAGCATACGACAACATGGACGGCTAACTATCCAAGTTTCATGAAAGATTTACTAGCCAAACATTCCTCGAATGAAGATCGTATAATTGCTACACAGATACTTTATCAAACCCTGACCTCACTACCGAATGACTTCCCTATCGAACAGTTTCGTACATCCGGGTTTATCACAGAAATCTTACAAATTAGTTTAGATGCGGATAGTGTTAAGCTGCAAATACAATTAGCGCTGTGCATTTCACTATTTATTAAGAAATTTCAAGTCAATGCCCTGCTCGAGACAATTTGGGACCAAATATTGGCAAAGAAGTGGTACTACCTCTTGGTGCACTACATTGACTCACTTATATCTAAATTTAGCATTTATGAGCGTTGCGAGTTTTGGCAACTAATCATGACCCTTCTCGCCGCTGATAGTCGTGACGATCGTAAGCTGGGCACATTCCTCGTCCGAAAGATTCTAAAATTTCTATCAACCACTCCAATAGATTTAGAAGTCGAAAAATTGTTCAACTGGTCAAGGGAATACTCGAATCAGCTTTTGACTTCATACTTGACATACCTTACGATATTGGAAAATTTGGAAGAAAAACAGTCTCATTTAATTCTGCCATCGTTGGAAACGCTAGAAAGTATCGCACTGGGCGAGAATACTCCGTGGATTCGAATAGTTCTCCTACAAATGTTAAAGCATAACAATACTCTTGTCTTACGCTGGTCACTAGACTATTTGTACTGTCATTTTAAGAATTTAGTTCTTGACAATAATATCCTCGAAGAGTTTCTCATAGCAACCAACAACACCTGGTTGTACAATGAGAACGCCACTAATGCCTTCACGCTTCCCGCTTTCAGTCGGAGTGAACAAAAGAGTTTCCTAGAAGTTTTCGCTAAGGTCACTTGGAAATCAGTACCAATGCATGTGTGGCTTCTACGAATGACGGCAACCCATTGGACTGGTTTGGAAAGTAAACTTGTCATTGACATCGCTAGAAGACTGCGGCAGCTGCAAAATCGTTGCATTCGCTTCGATTGCCGGCACATGTTTATATCAATTTTTGAGTCATGCATTGGCGACATGCCTTTGAGTGATTTTATGAATTTACTAGACGCATTATACAGTCTGACGGATCTTTTATCTGAAGAGATGTTATCCGCAATGGTACAAAAGATTCAAATAAGCCCATATCCTTTCATATGCTTCACTGCGTGTGCAATATTAATTAGACAACAAATATCCTCTGACTACGAGTCAATTATCATGGATGCGTTCGACAAGGTAAAGGTGGAGGATCATCAATGGGTTCGTGTACTCGTCAGATTCGGCTTTAGTCAATCAACTCAGCAACAAGAATTTTGCAAGAAGCACTATGACATTGAAGTTAGTGAGCCAGATATCCCGGACCCGCCATTAAATGAAGTAATGTCTGAATACGAGTCAAAGCTCAGTTGGGATAATACCTCTAGAACTTGTGTACACGAGATGACGCTCGATTGGTTTACGTCTACGACTATGCGTGAAGCTATAAATCAATACGGTTATGAGTATCTGGGTGATAATGGTGGAGTAAGAACAGTGATTAGCATTGCCAGCTCATTTAGGAAATTCACAGTTGATCCTAAATTTCTAGATCGCTTCGTTATACAAGTGGGGATTTTAATCAAGAAAATGGAGGATATTGAGTTATTGTGAGTAGTTTAAATAATATTAACGACATGAACAACCCTATCCTCTAAGACGTGTCACCCAAATCGACGGGACATAGTCGTTTGGGTGAAAATACAACAAAAGTGTCGACTCAACCTGGGGGACACAATACTATCTATGCATTTTCTATCTATCGTATCTATTCTTTCAGAGTATGGTATCTTATTGAAGCTTGTGCAGAGGTTCAGCCAGAGCTTTTATACAAATTTGCGAATGGAATTCTCGACATAGATGTGACCAACAATCGACTAGCCGTCAACGTTTTTAGGTCTGTCCTAAGTTTCAGCGACCATCAGAAAGTCGAAGCCAGACAATTGCTTATCCGTGGGATTTTATTCGGCGAACTATTAAGTGGAGACTTGCGGTAAGTAATCGTTGCTATTATTTTCTGTATACAAGCATTCGAATCCCAACAGTGTTGAACATGATTACGCCGCTCGAGCAAAATTGTTAAAAGGTGTTAGCTATGAGTCAACATATGAAATCAGACAGACATGTATCCGATTTCTAAAGAGAATAGACAAGGCATTAATAGAGCTCTTGAAAATAGATCTAATTGCTCAAAGTAAAAACATGAGCATTAGAAAACCACGCTACTTTGAGAACTCCAAGCACCATCGCTTGAAGCTGAGGATAGCTCAGGCATTAGCCTCACTAAATCAAATAACACCCGTTTGGAATGATTACTACTTGTATGCAATTCTTCAAGAAAATAACCAAACAAATGTGACGTACATTTACGAATTTATTGTCGCCGCAACCATACCCGAGTCGGAGCTGATGAAACAGATGGAAAACTTGAAAAATCTCTCAACCAGTAGCCAAGTATCGATGTTTGCAATATCGTATTTATTCAGCGTTCGACGCAATGCGTTTGCTGACAAATTGATAACACTAATTTTGCCATGGACAATGGGGTCGAATTTCAATACTCGATTATACGCACAAATAACAATTCATCATCTGCTGCGGCAATTCGAAATCCAGGGCTTTGATTACTTGAAGATTGGCATCGAGACGAGTTTAAGAGAAAGTCCCAATGCTTACGAGAAGTTGTGCACCGATGTACGGTACAACTTTCCTGAAGATTTCGACTTTCTGGACACCTTTCCTATTATTTATGTGACAGTTGTGGCCGAAGATGAACATCCGACTTCGAGGTTGGAAGACTGTAACGATTGTGAAAGTTTGAGAGCAGCACGAAATCTTAACTTGTCCAAACGGAAGTCAACTAAGGAAACAGAGAATGACCTTCTTCTAAGCAAGCCTCTTATCGAAGATGTGCAGCGAAAGATGAACCCAGAAATGGGCCACAATGAGAGCTATTCATCTGAAGTTGTAAGATCCAGATTGATTAAGGGAAAGAGTTGATGGTATTTTCAAGTATTTTACAGGCAAAGACAGATATGATAGTTGTAGCTAGTCTTATTGATAAGCTACCAAATCTCGGCGGTATAGCTCGTACAAGTGAAGTTCTGGGAATTAAGAACTTAATATTAGATTCGACTAAGCACGCTCAAAATAAGGAATTTAAGAATTTGAGGTAAGTCAGTGAACTTATAGATGTTTACCTGAATGTTAATTGCTGGGCTGTTCGTATGTTAGTATGACTGCAGAGAATTGGATTAATATATCTGAAGTGAAACCAAAGGATCTGGAAGAATTTCTCATCAACAAAAAGACGGAAGGCTATGAGATCGTTGGTGCTGAGCAAACTGCAAAGAGTATAAACTTTATGGAGTTCAAATTTCCGACCAAATGCGTTCTTTTATTGGGGTAAGTTTTGAAATGTTCGATTGACTAGCATAATATTTTTTAATATTTCTTTCTATTTAGACACGAGAAAGAAGGAATACCGGCGAATTTGATAGCACTTTTAGACTATGCGGTAGAGATTCCGCAATTTGGGATGGTGCGTTCACTTAATGTTCATGTGACTGGAGCACTTTTTATGTATGAATACTGTAAACAACAATTGTATAATGCGAAAGATGGTTAAATAAATGTGAGAATGTAAGAGACGAACAAAATTAGTTGAAATAAGTTCTTATAGTTCGTCTAAAAACAGAAAATCGTGGTGTATTCCGTATGTCGTGTCACCTAGTTCGACTCGACACTGAATTCTATTTATAACCAAATTTTCAGATAAGGTAACGACTGCTGTCGAATTTTCATTTTAAATTGTGTAACCTCACTAGACTGAGTTGACGGATTGTTACCCAGCTGAAATCAACCTTGTTCCGCCGATGCGCCGGGTACACGACTTACAGAAAACGGCTGAGGAACAAAATCGAAAAAAACATTTTGTTGACCTGTAAGTATATGAGCCAGACTACATGCATCGTACCAACAATTTTTGAATATTTGTTTTGGGCATTAGAAGATAATTGCACCGAAATCGCAGAAATTTTCAATAATAACCGCCGATTCAGGTGGTTAAAGTGCTTCAATATTTCGAAAGCAATTTAAGCGATGCTCACTGAACACCATATTTTATTGGCTACCATTTAACAATCGATCAGCGGTAAAGGATTTTTTCACCAGCAAAATTAAATTATTTGATTAGCAGTTTAATAGTTTTTTGATCAGCATGAAATAAAAAACTTCAGCAGAAAAAGTAAATTATCAGCAAGAAATCTAAAAGTGCAAAAATGTTTTCTCAACAATCAATTATTTGATCAGCAGAATGTAATGTGTCGATGAGCAGAAAAAGTATAGATCAGCAAATATGTATTCTCAGAAAAATAATTCACTTTCGCCGAGAAAACATTTCTTTAGTTCATCTTTTATTTCTATATTCTTGCTAATCATTTTACTTTTCTGCTGATTTTGTTACTTATATTCTGTTGATCAACTACCACACACTGGATAATTATTTTTTTTGGCTTTGCTTTCCAATACGAGAATGATTTTTATAATTTGTTGTTGGTTAGTTAGAAAATACCGTTAAGTCACAATTATCAAAAAATTAAAAAGAGATCTGTCAAAATGCATGTTTTTTATAAGTCGATTATATGAAAAGGCTACAATAATGACACTGAAACTGAATCAACCGGCATTCAGAATCTCACCTTTGTATTCATAGTATATAGCCCATTTTGGAATGGGTGGCTTGCTTTGCTCTACTCTTCGGTCGTTCGCGATTGTTAATTGGCATGCCATTTTGTTCCATATGTTCCATTTTCGCGCCTTAAAGTACCAAATATCATATGAAACTGAAAACTTTAAAATAATTATTTATAAGCAATTTTTTTCTCGCCAACATTTTTACACAGAACGTCTTGAAGTAATTTATTTATTTTTTATAACAAAAAAAAAAACAAAGTGGCGGCTTAATGATTTAGCTAATCCGCGGTTTCACTCATTTAGATTTTGGATTTGTCATTTAAAACGCTCTAGGGGTTGAATTTTGGGAAATACATGTTTCGTTATTAGCGTTGTAGAGTATTTTTGCTAAGTTTTAAATCCGACCCAGAAAAAAATGTGTCCTATACAAACTTGTATGCCCCCTAGAATTTCGAAAAATCCTTTATTGGGTGTCTACGTCATAAATCGCAACTACTTTCCAAATTTCATAGTTCTAACTCGGCTCGAAGACAAATTTACTTTAAAACAGAAGCACAGAAAATGACTAGCAATCTTTCTATAATTCCCGTCGAAATATGCCAATGAATACTTTATAATAAGTAAGAAATGCTTTTAAAAAAATGACACATAACACACATGATAAAAGTGTTGGATTTTTTGTTTAGTGACGCTAAAATACCATCTAACTTATTTTTAATTTAATCACACATAACGTGTGAGCCTAGCCAAATTTTACAAACGTAAATGTTTAGTAGATCACAACAAAAATTAAACCAAACCCAGAACTGATTGGTTGCAGCACAGAAAAATGCTCAAATGATTTTAAGAATGCGAGTATATTTTTCTCCCACTTTTTATTTTTTAAAATGTAAACTTGGCCCAGGCATCGTTCAACCAGAACAAAATAGAAAATTTTTGCAGCTCAAAAAAATTATTGAAATATTTTTGCAGTACATACGGTCCATTGGGATGGTAACCTAAAGTTTTATACCGTTTTTTAGATTGAGAGAATCTTCTCAGAACAATTTTACTCTCAGATGTTTGTCAGACGTTCGTGTGAAGTAAGATCGTGAGAAATCTTTCTTTTTTTTGTTTTTTCGGGGATTCGAACCTTGAAGTTTCCGCGCAGTGGGAATGTCATGTCTCCATGGCCAGTTAGACCCGGGTTGAACTCTAGTTAGCATGCATGGAAACACGAGTCGAGTTGAGTGCTTCCTGTTATTTTCAACTCAACGAAAACTAAACTCTCAGCCTGTTAAATTTAGCCGAAAAATTAAATTTTTTGCAGAATAAATTTTAAAGTTCTGGCGGTAGAATGTTTAGCAGTTTTTTGCGAATTAGCAGGATATTTTGGAATAATGTTCAATATTTTATTTATTAGCAAATGTATTTAAAATCAACGTTAACGGTGTGGAAATAGCATAAGTCTACTATTTCATCTGATATTTTTACCTATTTAGTAATAACTTATATTTCCTTTCTTTTACAATAATATACTATATGTAAATATAATTACAATTTGCTTTCTTTATTTTACATTGCATGTGGACAATTAGTGAGGATTTTTTTGCTGGCAGAATTTTTATCAAGAATTCATTTGGAAAATTTCTTGTGGTAGAAACAAACTTTTCAAATTTACAGAAAACACAAATAATTAGAATATAGTTCTAAAAGCTGCTGATTCTGTTGCTGTGGTCATTCCGCTCCATTGTGAACCATTAGTGCTAAACAAATCTGGTTCTTACTTTAGCAGTTTTCTCTAGCCGTATTTGACTTTAAAGAATTCTGTAAATATGCTAGATTTGGCATAATTTTAAAAATTGATATGGTCACTCGGTCTCTATGGGATAAAAAAAATTTTTTTTTGACATTTCAACATCAATTCAAGAATTAAAAAAACACCTGGTGGCAGGCTCGCCATATCTACAGCAAAAGTAGATGCAGAGCGAAATGCAAATACTAATTCTTCAATGAAAAATCTATTATAAAAGTAAACAGGAAGTGTTATATATTAACTATTACACCAGTATTACATGGAGCGGATGTGCTCTGAAACATGAAACATACGAGAGTTATTTCTAGTGTGTTTTTATCTACATAAATTGATAAATAGTTCTAAGTTTCACAATTATAAAGAAAAAAAATAACTATTTCAATGTTGTAGCTTTCCTCCGGTTATTCCAGTTTGTTTCCCTCTATAATTTAATTTCGTCCTTAATAATGAAAGTTTGAAATCACTTCCTTGTTTTTAATATAAATATTTATACAATAGATGCAAAATTTAGTCCATACGTCAGATACCCAATGTTACATCCCCTTCAGCTTATGCCAACTGAACGAAACATCTGAAAATCTGACATTTCAAATGACGTACAGAGCACGTTGTGCCCCTCAAACTTTGCACTTTGAACGAAACATCAGAGTAAAGTAGAAATTTCCTTCAAGAGAAAACCTTTACCGTGCGAGTAGAGTGAACGTGAACGTGAAGTATTTTCTGGGCAACCATCTTTGAAATTGACTAGAGAAGTGTAAAGTTGGAATTTTCATCAATTTAGGAAAAATGTCGCTATTATCCGCACGTTTGGCCTCCTCCGTGGCCCGCAACCTCCCAAAGGCTGCTGCACAGGTATTTTTCATAAAATAAATTCATAAATTTTAATTATTACTGTGGAAAAATGTGAAACAGTGTTAAAATTAAATTTCCCCCCGATTCTGTTACATATGAAGTTCAAACCCATTCTGCCGGATTAAATTATTTTCTTTGCTACTTTTTAAGTGTTGAATGATGAAAATTGTGTTTCTTTCCCAAAGAAGAATTGCTGCAGATTTATAATTGCAATATTGGATTGGAAAAAATTGTGTAGAGTTACGCAACGTAATCACACACTTGGCTTTCGGCGAGGGAGATTCTAACCGTAATTATGTAACATGTGATATAAAAAAATAGAACATTTTCTTTGCGAAAATTATGATCTAATTACCGGAAAAGAAATATTTGGTTTAAAATTGGTAATTTTCTTTGCTTCCTTTTGGGGGGGATGGACAAATTGTTACATAACACTTGCGGCAGGGCGAAACTGTCGCTGTCACTGAATTGAGGTTATGGACCGACTGCAAACTGGATAGTCCCCCATTTACCCCTTCCAATTAGCATCGTCATTGGATGAATTCTTTTCAACTATTCAATCCTGTGAGAAATTGGGAAAACTCAATTTATGTGGAGATGCCTGAGTGGACTCTTATGGTTTCTCTTCTTGTACTTACATAAGTTGCAGGTTACCAAGATTTTTTTTTTTTTCTTATATTGAAGCATGTTATGCAAAAAGAGTTAGGATTTACAGAATAACTTTTGATTTATTGTCAAAATAATGGGCGTGCTCCTATTTTTTGGTGAGTTTCTGGGAATGGTAAACCACATAATGTGATAGGGAACTGTATGTTCCAAAAGGCACTGACCAATGCAATGATTGTTTATTCCGATATTAACTAAACGCAAATTTTATTTATATGTCTATTATTACTCATTTTCTTATTGTCTATGATTATTCCAGTCAGTACCGGCGACCAATAGTCGCTACTCTGTATTTAGGGGGAGTACAGGTGCAAGTTATTGATTTCTACTTTACGTAATCTTGTATGGCTGACCATGTACAAACACATACATGTGGGTGTCGTCTGGAGTCATCCTTTAAAATATGTAAACTGTTTTTTATAATCGGAGTTGTGGATTATGGGACCAGTTAATTTGATTCGCGGTGCGTGCCTTCCCGTTGCCAACAACAACTCATGACAAAAGTTTTACATTAAATGCGTCTGCTCACACTTGGTGACATAAGTTCACCAATTGATGTGCCGGTCATCAACCAACAATCTTTGATCTTTTTCATAAAACTTTTAAAGATTCTTTCTATTTCTTAACGCTTCTGTGCCATATAGCAATCATTCCTTGACTGGACAAATGCTCATGTAATTTATGTATATGCAATAAAATATCGCCCAAAACTCTGAAAAATTTTCACAAAAAGTTAGCTAAGAGTTTCTTACAAACATATTAAAATGTGACACTGTGTGATCCCTGTGGATTTGACCAACTTTCGTAAAATATAACCTTGATAGCCATTCAAATGATTTTGCTGCATGTTACATTATCATGAACCCGAGGGTGGCCATGGTGTAGTGGTAACATAATCGCTTGTCACGCTGCAGGTTCATGGTTCAAATCCTGATATCAAGAATCATCTGTGAGAATAAGAATCACATGATACCTATAAATAAAAAAGTCAATTAATTGCGAAGGCATATAACACTGGCAGTGGGATGGTCATGGCAGCGGGATGGTCATAATAGCAGGGGGACGGAAAAAAAAGTTGGATCATAAGCAACGACAATAACAACTGTCCCGTGCCCTGAAATAATTTAAGGGTAATCAAATCCCCCTTGACGCACGTAAATTATAAAAAAAAAATTTGTTTGAAATGTATTCTGTACATTATTACAAATAATTTTTTTTTTTTTAGTTCGTAAATGCAGTATGTCTCCAGTGGTGCCAAATCGATAATGTTTAAGCATTGAAAATCTCAAAGTATGGCATGACATGACTGTAAATGTATTAAATGTGTTTTCGTAGAGTTATTACTTGTACTTGTACATATTGAAATTGTTCAATTTATAACATTACCGATTCGGCATCACTGCAGTCATTCTGCATCTATAAACACAAGGCTCCTCTTAGGAAAACACCTACAAGGGGTGGGTTCTTGACTATCATCTGGGCGTGACGGTAGCGACTGTTTCATGTTCGAACTTCAACGGGGAACAGCTACCAACTGCCACCGAGTATAAAAGAGAAACAAATAAAATCTAAGTTTCTCCAACCACTACACCAAAAATTGGCACTTGTGCGTGCAGCAGCTGCGCCTCTGTGGTCAGATAGTCATTACATAGAAATTCATGTGTACCCCAGCTATCGCCTTACGAGCGCATGCCATAAGCGAACAGCCCGTCTTACATATGCAAATAAAATACGAAAACTTGGGCATGGCATATCTTACCCTTCCACCCACCACCCTATCGCCTTGTATCGATATTTTCATTCACTCGATAGTTATTTAAATTCGTTCAAACTATCTTATTCAGTTACATCCTGAATAGTATAAATAGAATGACAGCAAATTGTGATGTTGGAGAATTGACCGAGGAGGAAATCAGCCAGGAATAGCCTGGTTGGTACAGCGTTGGTGGCTAAAAACATAACTATCGCAGAATCGTCCTCTCTCCTTGGATCAAATGGTTTCTTCTTTGTGCAATTTTCCAAAATCGATCATTCTTTACGTTACTAAATGGTGGATCTATATTGCGGCTGACTTGGCAGTAGCCTATCGTGTCAACCCAATTTTGCAGTACATTTTTGATGGTTCGGGGCTCTATTTCACAAATAGCTCGATCAATATTGTGTTTAAGTGGCTTAATCATTTCTGGATTGTCATCATAACTTCGATCTTTAACGGCACCCCATCAAAGAATAGTCCAACGGCGTCAAATTGCAGCTTCGCTAAGGCCAAGCAACATCACCAAAACGGCTGATTACACGATTATTGAACTTAGGGCGCAAAAGATCGATTGTTGGACGGCTTGTATGGCACGTAGCACCATCTTGCTGGAAGCAGAGATTGTCCAAGTTCAATTTCCTCAGTTTCTGGCAAAAAAAAAAATCGAAAAATGGGCCAACTCATTTCACATACCACGCCATTCCACATACCACACCAAACAGTCACACGCTGAGCATACATTCACACCTCTCCGACGTGTAAGTTTCCCGAGCCCCAACGAACACGAGAACTTTCTTCACAAACTTGCGTACAACAGGTATGGTTGGTGCACTATTTCTACCGAAATTTATTTTCAAAATTAGCCAAAAGATTCGGCAACACAGCACTCACTTTGAATGACCCATCGATTACTTTCTTTCTTTGTTTATTCCACTCGATTGTTCGCTGAATGAGCTGAGTATGTACATAACCCTCCAAAATGATCGATCTTACTCCAAGGCTAATGGAGGAAATTATTTTTCAGTGCGAATATCTTGAAAACTGTGCGTTGTACGAAACAAACTATCAGGCCGAATGTTTTAAAAATTTTAGAAAATTGTAAGTACTAAGTAGCACAACTGAAAATAGTTGTCGAATCAAATTACAGACGTTTAATGCTCCACTTTGAGGAGTCCGCACTAGGCGTATTGATTAATAAACTTTTGTCGAACAAGGTTATCAACACAAAGCTAGGCAGTGTACCTCTGTCCGAAGGATTCTAGGGATCATTAACTATTAAAAAAAGCATAAATAGAATTAGAATCCTCACACCGACTTGTCTTCTCAAATATTATAAATATTGATAATCCTTAAGCCAAATTGCATTTTTAACAAGATTTTGTTTTCATTACTTTTTAGGTTGCCTGCAAAGCTGCCTACCCAGCCGCTTCTCTAGCTGCCCGTAAGTTGCATGTCTCATCACAGGTACGCAGCGCTGAGATCTCTTCCATTTTGGAAGAAAGGATCTTGGGTGTCGCGCCAAAGGCCGATTTGGAAGAAACCGGTCGTGTATTGAGTATTGGTGATGGTATTGCTCGTGTCTATGGCTTGAACAACATCCAAGCCGATGAGATGGTGGAATTCTCTTCGGGATTGAAGGTAAGATGGTGGTCATCGAGATGAAGACAAGAATACTTTATATGCCAACTTTCGTTTTTTACTTCATAGGGTATGGCTTTGAATTTGGAACCCGATAACGTCGGTGTTGTCGTCTTTGGTAACGACAAACTGATCAAGCAGGGTGATATTGTCAAGCGTACCGGTGCTATCGTCGACGTTCCAGTCGGTGATGAACTCTTGGGTCGTGTTGTCGATGCTTTGGGTAACGCAATTGATGGCAAAGGCCCAATTAACACCAAGGATCGTTTCCGTGTTGGTATCAAGGCCCCCGGTATCATTCCACGTGTGTCTGTGCGCGAACCTATGCAGACTGGTATCAAGGCCGTCGATTCGTTGGTGCCCATCGGTCGTGGTCAGCGTGAATTGATCATCGGTGACAGGCAGACAGGGTACGTTTTCTTCAACCAATTTCAGCTAGACAAGTAGTAAATGTGTTTTTCTCTAGCAAAACCGCTTTGGCCATTGACACCATCATCAACCAGAAGCGCTTCAACGATGGCCAAGATGAGAGCAAGAAATTGTACTGCATCTACGTTGCCATCGGCCAGAAGCGTTCCACTGTCGCCCAGATTGTGAAACGTTTAACTGATACCGGAGCCATGAACTACTCCGTCATTGTTTCAGCCACTGCCTCTGATGCCGCTCCACTGCAATACTTGGCCCCATACTCTGGCTGCGCCATGGGCGAGTACTTCCGTGACAAGGGCAAGCACGCCTTGATCATCTATGACGATTTGTCCAAGCAGGCTGTGGCCTACCGTCAAATGTCCCTGTTGCTGCGTCGTCCCCCAGGTCGTGAGGCCTACCCCGGTGATGTGTTCTACTTGCATTCACGTCTGTTGGAACGTGCCGCCAAGATGTCCCCAGCCATGGGTGGTGGTTCATTGACTGCCTTGCCCGTTATTGAGACCCAAGCCGGTGATGTGTCCGCCTACATTCCAACCAATGTCATCTCCATCACAGACGGTCAGATCTTCTTGGAAACTGAATTGTTCTACAAGGGTATCCGGCCAGCCATTAACGTCGGTCTGTCTGTATCGCGTGTCGGTTCAGCTGCCCAGACTAAGGCCATGAAACAGGTCGCTGGTTCCATGAAGTTGGAGTTGGCTCAATACCGTGAAGTCGCTGCTTTCGCCCAATTCGGTTCTGATTTGGATGCTGCCACCCAACAGCTGTTGAACCGTGGTGTTCGTCTTACCGAACTGTTGAAGCAAGGACAATACGTGCCAATGTCCATTGAAGATCAAGTAAATTACATAATTCCCCCAATTGTAGAGTTTTGATTAACTTCTTTCCTCCCAAGGTTGCTGTCATCTACTGCGGTGTCCGTGGGCACTTGGACAAAATGGATCCCACAAAGATCACCAAGTTCGAGAAGGAATTCTTGCAACACATCAAGACCACCGAGCAAGGTCTGCTCGACCAAATCGCCAAAGAGGGTCAAATCGCCCCGGCTGTCGATGCTAAGCTTAAGGATGTAGTGGCAAAATTCTTGTCCACATTCACCGGTTAAAGTGTAGTTCTTTATTATTCTATGTTCCATCATAGCGCATTAGTAGTAATACCTTGAAAGAAAACTATTGCAGTCTTACCACCAACATCGCCGTGAGAAGGGATTAACCTAATAACTTAAGAGTACGATTTAAAAGTTAAAAAACAAAACAAATAAAAAAGAAAAACAAAGAAAAAACTGTAAACGAAATGTTCGAAATCATTTGAAGTTGAAATTCCACCTCCATACCACATTAATTTCCCTATCCTTCCATTGGCAAAAGAATCCACATGCCTCCCAAAAGAAATTTCCCCTTCTTGTAACAGAAAGCGTGCTTTTGAATAGTTGAATATAAGAGCGAGCGAGTCACTTTTGAAAAGCATTAATTCTTAGCAAGTAATATAAAAATCTGTTCGAAAATCTAGCGAATAAAAAGAAAGTGAATAAAAGAAGTCTTATAAAAAAACACAGAATACTTAAATTCTCTTTTGCGTTTTGCTACTTAGTTTGGGGACTAAATTACTAAAACACTCTTTCCCTTGATTGAAGAACATAATGTTGCTGATGGTTGTTATAAAAACATTTTATTTTTCAGCATAATCTCCTTTTAGCTCTATACACTTGATCCAACGTTTCTCCAATTTTTTGATGCCCTCCAAATAATACGATTTCTCGAGCCCCTCAAAATAAGCGTTTGTTTCAGCGATGACCTCTTCATTCGACCCAAATCTCTTACCTCCGAGCCATTTCTTCATATTTGGAAACAAGAAATAGTCGCAGGGGGCTATATGTGGGAAATATGCTGGATGAGGGAGGAGTTCGTAGCCTAACTCATGCAATTTTGCCATTGCGACTGGTGAAAAAGAACTTTTTTTGTTCGCCAAATGCGGCCGTTTTTGCTTCAAATCGGCTTGGAATTAATCCAGCAGCTCTGATCGTTTTACCCTTTTCAAGGTAATCGATGTGAATAACACCGCGCGCATCCCAAAAAACTGTCGCCATCACCTTGTTTGCTGACAAACCCGCCTTGGTCTTTTTCGGCTACGATTCACCAGGAGAAGTCCATTGTTTTAACTGTTCCTTGGTTTCGGCGCAAAAACTCAGCCGAATTTTTCTGGAACATCGTCAAAAACACCTTTGAAGTTGTCAAACGAATGCGTTTGTGAGCAAACGCGGCACCCATCTTGTGGAAAGCTTTTCATGTCCAAATATTTATGTAAAATCGAAATAACTGAGCCATGTGATAAGCCTGTGGTCTCTTCAAGCTCGCGCACTTTCACTCGCCGATCGTGACCATTTCTGGTGTGGTGATCTCAATTGGGCGACCAGAACGTTCGGCGTCACTTGTGCTTGAACGACCGCACAAAAATTGAGTAAATTAGTGGTGAATGGTTCCAATCGATGGTGAAGAGTCCCCATAATACTTGTCAAGCTTTTGTTTGGTTTGCGTGATAGTTTTTTCTCGCAAATAGTGTTTAATGAGCACTCGAAATTCACTTTATTCCATTTTAACGGTAATGCTAGCAGGCGTCTATATAAAATGGCTGCCACAACAAAACTATTTGACAGATCTGTCTGAAAATTTGAGTGTGTATTTTTGAAAAATGATTCTTGACAAAAAAAAAAATTAAATTCAAGATGACACGATTTGTGTTAATTTTCAGGGACTTATTGACCCACCCTCGTAATTTAGTCTTCAAATGCTAGTTTCAGTGGGGAGTAGACTTAACCTCCATATCTGCTTCGCCAAAGATCCATGGCAAGATGCTTTATAATCACCCATACTCTCAGACTTTGTCGTACGGTTTCTAAATCGGCATTCTGTAAGTTCGAAAACGCCAACAAATTTTGCGGGTGTGAATAGGTAAAAGGAAATGGAGGCTCGTTTCCTTCAGTTCTGCTTTAGATTGAAAAGAACCCTAGCATTTTAACATGTAGACACCTACGCCGATCTGCGATAGTTTTAGCAAAGCCAATTTATTAAAACGATTTTAGCTTAGGCCCATATCTGCCAAGACACTTAACACGTCGTGAGAGTCTCATCTGTGGTGGGCTTTGATGATTACGAGAGGCACACCTAAATTTTGCCTTTACGGCAGAATTCAGATTCACAGTTCATCAGCCTTACAGTTCCCAGGAATGTAATTATAGCCTTTTACCCAGTATAGGTGAATGTTGAATGAAATACCATCTCCGTGAGAGACGAGCGGCAATCTTAAGCGGTTTCAGGAATTTTATTGCCACTTTGCTGTCCGTGAGACTGCTAACATTACGAGTACATTTCAGCTAGAACGGGAATTCCTTAAAATAAAAAAAATTAAATATTTTAGCGCTATCAGCCTAAACAGGGATAGACCTAGCTTCTCGCAGCCATTCGAGAATAGTTATGCTTTTCCGAAGGGCCAGTAAGTTAGAATAAGAATAGTTAAGTTAGTTTAGCTAGTTTTAAGCGTTTTTTGTCTAGCATGTAAGTTATAATAAATTAATCAATAAAAAAATGCATTAAAAATGATGAAATGATGCTTTTCCGAAGGGCAAATTTTTCTATTGAGAGAAGCTTCTTATGACAATTTTACTCTCGGTTGTTTGTCAGAGCGTGAAAAAAATTTTCTTTTTTGTGTGTTTTTAACCTTGAATCTCCCGCTCATCTGCACGCCGAAAGGGATATGAATACCCTTTAACTGTTTCAGGGCACGGGCGGCTGGAAAAGGGGGAAGAGAAAGAGAGGAGGAGCCTGTGCACGTTGGCTTTGAATGTTTGAAGGTTGTAGTGATGTGGAAATACCGAGCTTGGTAGATTATTCCACATTCGTGTCGCTCGGCTTATAAACGAATCCCTATATTTGACAGTACGACCGAAATTGGGCTTAAGGGTGACTGATGTGTCTTCGAAGCATGACGCGTATTGCGGGTGAAATTTTGAAGGGGAGGAATGCGACTGGCTATTTCGCGGGAACGAATATGAAAAACTGAGGGTATAGTCATCAGCGAAGGAATGGATTGGATTAGAAATTGCAGACAAGAGATCATTTATAAAAATAAGATAGAGATTCGGAGACAAAACAGAGCCTTGGGGAACACCAGCATTTATTTGGTGAATTGCAGACTTTAAGCCGTCCAAAACAACTTGTATTGAACATCGATACCATATGCACGCATTTTCGACAAAAGAGCCTGATGTCAAACTCTGTCAAATGCTTTTGAAATATCAAGCGCAACCATCTTAGTTTCGCCGAAGTGGTGGAGAGATTGATTTCACTTCTCGATGAGATATGCCATCAAATCACCAGTATACCTGTTGCTACGAAAACCATACTGCTGGTTATTAAGGAGTTTTCGTGAATCGAGGTATTTCATAAGCTGGCGATTTATCAGCGTTTCCATGACCTTGAAAAGAAGGGACGTAAGTGCAATGGGTCGGTAATTGGACAGGCAGGAAGATTCGCCTTTTTCAGGGACAGGCTGGACAAATGCTGTTTTCCATCTACTTGGAAAGTACCCTGAAAAATAGGATAAACAGAAAAGCTGACGCAGAGGTTTTACAAGTGATCGTGCACTTAACCACTAGCCACGGCGCCCAGTTATACCTTATTCACCATTAATTTCGCCTGCAACCCGCTACAATGATCTGGGAGGCGGAAGGAGATGCTTAGATTGAGCTTTTCGGAGAAACATCTCCATTAACAGTCTTGGAACCATCTGTTTACAGGCAACATTTTACCACTCATTATGGACGGGAACATATGCCCGGAAGTAACGATCAAATTTCAGTTTTGGTGGAGTGTAGTCGGCGATTTCGAATGTAAAATTTTATAGATTAAGGCTCCAGTAGCGGCCAGGTATGGCACTTGCGGATATGGTCGGCCTTTACTAACTGAAAGGACTTCCTACCCAGGAACAGTCTCTGCTTGAGACAGCGCAGTTTTTCACAATCGACCATCCCGTGCATATTCTGTCTTATTCTATAGACAGCAATAAAAAAATAAAGGGCACGACTGGGTCGCACGTATTTGCTTCGCATGTGCTTTGTTTGTAAATTCTTCAAATTCCAAGATTAGGTAAAATTGATCAGAAGCGAAAAATTAAATTTTTAGGAAAATGCCAAAATTTTAATAGCAAGGCCTCGTACATGCCAAATAACCAACTTACACGTCAAAAGTCCGCTAATAAGTAAAAAATCGTTATTCGTGTTTTTAGCACTCTTTCAGCAAAGGTCCACGTTTCCTCAGATCTGAGGAAGCGCCGTTTTCGAGAAAGTTGTAATTTTCAAAATTGGCTTTAAGTTGAACACCGTTAATTTTGAAGTCAAAATGAAAATTCCGATTTCGCCTCTGAAATCGCTGTTTAGGAATTTTTTTGCGTAATTTATTGAACGCAGTAGCAAAGCAATATGAAAAGAGAAAGCAAAAAGAAAAGAGACAGCAGAGTATACCCTTCCAATGTCATACGCAACCGATCAAAACCGAGGAATCGGAGAGTTGCTATCGCTGCAACGGAATTGGTCACATTTCCAAAGAATGCAACAAACTCGGCCACTGGGCACGTAACTGTCCAGAACAGACGAACGACAATCGCTCTTACAACTCGAGTGTTAGAAGTGCAACAGAGCCGGACACATTTCTAAGTATTGTCCGGATGCAACAAAAACTTGTTACAGCTGCGGTAAGAGTGGGCATCTGAGGAGCGAATATGGCATGTAGGGTGAAAGGCGCCCTTTATAGGTGCAAGTAATAAATATTTGGCGGAAGTCTGGGACTCAATTTGTGCTGGGCGACGCACGAATGGAAATGACTTATACCGTATCTGAAGGGCACATTTTTCAAACGAGAAGCTTCTCATGACAATTTTACTCGCGAATGTTTGGCAGATGTGCACGAGACGTGGGAGCGAGAAAAAACTTTTTTTTTGTTTCTGGGAGTCGAACCTGAGTCTCCCCGCTCACTGGCCCATGCATTTAACCATTAAGCAAAGGCGAATTCTCCAATAAGTGTTATATGGCTTAGCTTGGCACTTAAACTATCACATAAATAGCACATAATTCAGAAATATTGTATAAACCTGTAAAGTAATTAAGTATTTTGGTACTGAAGTATAACTTAAGTAAAATTGCCTCGTACTTTTTTTTCTAGGTACAAGGTACTTGTACTTACAAATTTCAAGTACCAGTACCGGGATTTGTACAAGTACAAGTACAATTCAAAAATTTTCAAAAAAAAAAAAAATTAAAAAAATTTGAAGTACCAGTGCCGGGAATTGTACTTGTACTTACAATTCCTTCGAAGTACTTGAAAAACTGGTCTTTACATACTTAAAAATTGTACTTAAGTCTTTTTTTCAATTAATTTCAATTCCTTTGTAAATTATAGGTACATACTTAAAGGCATTAAAAGTACTTGAAAGTACTTAAAAGGAAATGAAGGTAATTGAAAGGAATTAAAAAAATACAATTTTTAAGTATTTAAGTACTTTTTGAAGTACTTCGAAGGAATTGCAAGTACAAGTACAATTCTCGGTACTGGTACTTCAAATTTTTAAGTACAAGTACCAAGGAATTGTGCTTGTACTTAAAAAAAAAGTACGAGGTAATTGTACTTGTCCTTGTACTTGCACTTGAATTTTTGAATTTTACAGCTCTGATTGTAATTTTATTTTTAATTACTGAACTCTGCTAAATAGACGGAGGTTTTGTTAATGCCCGATTCGAAGACATTGCTCCATCTCAATGAAGAGAAATGATAAAAAGTCCTTAGGCACTTAACTTAACACTCGACGCTGTTCTTCTCTGTAAAATAATATTTTTTCTCTTTTAAAAGTGCAAAAAGTGACAGTGAAATGTCGGGTAGTATTGAATTGGCGTCTGCTTCCCAGAAATGTAACGCACTGTTACAACTATTTAAATATGTGTGTCTGTCTCCTACTCCATCTTTGGTGTTTTTCCAAAACCACGAGCGGCATTTTAAGTAGCCCAACGAATTTTCTTTGTTCCATGACATCATTGCGTAGTAGCCCTTCTGGTATTTTATGATGTTGTTGTCAGTCTTGTTGTCACCGGAAATTCATAAAACCAAATATCTAAACCTCCCCCGCATACTTATTTACTGCATCAGGATTTCCTTTAAATTTAAAGTAATTTTATATGACGGTCCTTGAATCAGGACACCAAACTCTTTAACAGTGACGTGATAATGCTTTTCTAAGTACCAGAAAATGCAAATATCCTACAACCCTGAATACAGTAAAAAGAATCCAAAGCATTTGAATACAGGAGTACAGAAAGTTTACACAGTCACATTTCTACCCGCTAGAAATTCCACGAGGGCGTTTAATCAAAAAGGCAAAAAAGCTTTCCGAAGTTTTTAATCTCTTTAAGTGATAAGATTTAGATTGCCGCAAGGTGTGATGTTGAATGTTCTCCTCTCATTTCCATTCGAACTTGGCCAGAGATCTAGGTTGGCACACACCTCCTTTATCCATACACATGCGGCAAATGCAATCGAATCATGTCCTTCTTTGTTCATATTCTACAGCAACGAAAGTAAACAAAGTTCTATCGGGTTGACTGAAGATACTCGTACTATAATAGCTTGACATTGTTTCGCACTGACGAGCACATGCAAACAGAATCTGCGCGGATAGACACCCCACAGTCCAGAACAATCGTCAAAAAGTAGGAACGCTTTTACGGAAGTTCATCCTGTCAGGCCGTTCTTTGATTAATCTGTTGCTGTTCAACAAGCTTTCTGTACAACTTGTTGAATATGTTAGCGCCGCGACACGGTGCTAAAGACGATTCATTTCCTTGGGGGGCTGGTTGTAGGATTTCCTTTTTGGAGGGTAACTAACGTACGTGCGTGCGTATAATTTCGTAAACAGGAATGCCATGAATGAAAAGTAACCACCACCGTTCTACCACCCTCAACACCATCAACGGCAAAGAGTCTTTGAAGGCAAAATAGACTTACTATGTGTCCTTATTTCGTAGTCGATTTTCGGTGAAATGATGGAGAATGCGGAATGAGATGTTAATTATCCCTATTGTTGAGGGGAAATATTTATATGGACAGAATTTTTTATTTAGCATTTTCTTGTGGGCCACAACAACTTTGCCATTGATATTCAATCATTCAATCATTGAAGAAGAATAGAAAGAGAAGAGGGGTTCCTAGTTTATTTGAAATACGAATGTATTCATAAGAGATTTGATTTCCATGTTGCAGTGAAGAAATCAAGTACTCGTATTGGTAAACTTGCTTAGGACCAGCTACATACGTCAGTTGACATTGTTGATAGAGAACATATTTTACAAAGACTTGTTTTTGTCCCGCAGTCTTAAACAACATTCTTATCGAACTCAAAAAACTTATATTTTCATGACGGCGGAACATCTGCCAATCTTCAACTAACTACGTAACGTCCAAAACGTTCAACGTTGAGTAACTTCAAGGATACGGACTGTAAAGACAAAAACAGAATTTGGAAAGGCCATTTTTGTCGATTGTTGAACGGCTCCGATGGCTATTATCCAGCTGTAAGCCAGTCTGTTCGTCTCAATCTGCAGGACGTCTAATATTTCTAACCTTCCGACCGAATCAAGATCAAGATCTTCATTTTAAGTCAGATTCTGTAGGTAAACTACCAAATTTATGCCCACTACCTGTTCACTGACCGAATATGACGATGTGAATGGGAAACAGATACATCATTCGCTTATGACGACGGAAGACGAACGTTGATAACGAAGATTTCGAATTTGTTTAATCCAGTTAAAGTATATCTGTGATTTTAGCTTGACGAAGAATTCTAAAGGCCTCCCACCAAGACAAATAGAAGCGTCCATGACCGTAAGTTGCTGACAATCAAAATCTGGATCCTCTAAGCTAAACGCGTTTCAGGTCTACCTATGTTGCAGCATAGATTAAGGTGGATGAGTTTTAAAAGCTGCTGTGAGCTTATGGACCCTGTAATCCCAATATCTTTTGGACCAAGCATCTTTCACAATATCGTACGACCATATGTTGGAATGGCTCTTACACCTGCTATGTAAAACCAATGATCTGAGGGTTAAAAGTGGGGAGCGATTTTAGTAAATAGCACGATCTTTCTCTTTGACGCTTGCTCTCTTATTGATTGTATTATTTACTAAAAGAAGTGTGTAGTTGCCTGATGCTAGGTGCTAGGATGTCAAAATCTTCACTGTAGGCATTCAAGTTAAAACCATTTTAGTATAATATTTTTAAAATTCCATCCACAACAAGGAGCCATATGAATGGCATTAAAACGCCACCTGTTTTGAACTTTCATATGCGAATCATGTCTCCTAGGGTCGCTTTAATCATGAGCGAGCTTAACATATGTCCAATCCAGTGAAATGGTGTCTATGTTGAGTTGAGTCATGACATTATAAAAAGCACCTTCATTGTAGAATTTTTTATCTTGGAACGATCTTTTTACTCTTCTGAGATTTGTCTTCCATGTCTCCCATCAGATCTCTGATGTACATATCCTTAAGTAAAGAAAGCACGACAGACAGAAAGCACTTGGGAAATAAAAATGACCCGTACCTCACGCCAAACTTTAGAAAATTAACCCAGCGTATAACTGTTTGAGTCGTCGAGAAAAAACTTCCTCCGACTCCTGGCGATATCACCAGTTATATGTTTTCCATTCGTTCAGGTGATCTGAGTGGAGCAAACGATTTGATTGTCCACATTATCTTGAGCTCGCCGATTATTCCCCTGATTGCAGCCGTATTCACTCCCGGCAGACATGTCGTAGGATCCGCGATAGGAGAACAACCCTTGGAGCTTCCAGAGTTTATTGAAAAGTTACCTGACAAATACTCAAGAAAATATTAAGGAATATCATTGCAGACAGCTACTACCGGACGTTTCTTCGACATCGACATCTTACCTGTATGTGTAGGTAAATTGGGTTAAGCGAATGTGGTAAATATATAAAATTCCCTTTAAAAAATTGTCATAAACTGAATAAGGCAGCAAATTCTATTCGGAAGGACCTGGCAACAAGTTGCATCACTAATGAAATCACTATATTGAATAACTCTCACAAACACAACATCCTCAAAACCATCTGCCTTGAAGAGCAAGGAAAAAATCACAGACTAATTTACATTACAGGATATCACAATTCAATGTCATGTCATAGCAACTTTATCAATAGGAATCCTGCCATGTCTAGTCTTTAGCCATTTCAGCTACAAATACACACAAGTAACCCTACCACTTGGAACGGTGTTAATGGTGGCGATGGTAATGAAATGCTTAATTGAATGACTTCAGACGCTTGGATCAGTACCATACCAAGAAACTGGTCGTCCACTACCTATCAAAGCAAGTGCGCCAACAATAATAGAAGAATCCTTGCGAGAAGAATTTCAGTCTCCTCAATGATGTTGTGTATGATGCCAACGCAGAAAACTTTTAAAAGGAACCTCTTTGTAGGTGAAAAGCTCATTCGTTACTGGTCGGTTGTAGCGAAAGGATCTCCTCCAAGAGAAATCGAGTTCCTCCCGATTATTTCTTTATCCTTCTCTAGTGTTAATCATTTGGGGGATGTAGGGAAAAAGACTTTTGATTGAAATTCAATTTGAGCGTGTTCTCACCTTAAAGTGATTCCAACAAAGAAAGGAAGGAAGTTCGGGTGACTGAGTGAATACAAAAGGATATTGCAAAAAAAAAAAAAAAACCCAAGTGGAGTGGGTTTTCATTTATTGAACATATTGCAGTGTCGAAAGACTTTATTATTTTAAAATGGACTGTGCCTGTTGCTAAGACAGTTAAATTTAAAAAAAAATTTTTTTTGTGAAGTGATTATGATATAAATAGTGTGGACAAATTGAAAATTGTGTGCTTAGAGGGTTTTATCGAATTTGTGAAATGTACTCTTATTGTTAGGAGCTCTTTTGTAGATACTCGTATTTGACATTGACTTTACCTAAGTAAGTTTTATTTAATTTCATTCAACCATAAATTGAGGTGAAAAAGGTGATTGGATTGAGACTTAATACTGGCGTTGCAACAAGTGTTGGGTTTTTAAAGAACTTAAATGGGAATTAAAAGTACACATCAAATAAATAGACTTTTCGTGATTAAAATAAAAGAATAAGAGTAGAATTTCTGAAAATCTGTATCTATATAGTAGATTAAACATATGATATGATATAAATGTCTCACTTAAATAAAAATAGGCCCGTTAATAGTATTCCGTACGTAAGTGGTGAAACGGAACACTTGTGGATTGAACACAGTGCCTGTCATACGCTTGTAACTTTGGACCTGGTAGACCTAATTTTGTCTCTAGGAAAACTATAACAAATCTTCTGGTATAAGCAGTATTTTTTTTTTTTTTTTTTAGCGAAGATGAAAATCTCGAAAGACACTTGAAGGTTCTCTGTTACCAAGTAATGTGGGACTCTAACGCCAATGAGAGTACCGTCTTAATCATATTTAAATTGCGTTAAGAAAAGTTTTTAGACCATTGGCTCATGAGGCTTGGTTCTTCTTAATCTCCGGATATTGTATCGTATATTTAAGACGGTTTCTATCTCGGAGTTGATGTGGTTTTGCCGGCGTTGATTGTGTGTCACAACATGTTTTCTAACCTCTTCTGTTACGATGCAAATCGCTATTACTAACGAGTTTTTCCTATTCAATGAAGAACTTTGTTGTGCAATATCTGTATAGTTTTGATATTTGTTTTCTTTGTACAGTCCCACAATTGGATGCCAAACGTCCAAATAGGCTTCAATACTTTATTGCAAAGCATGATTTTATTCCGGGTTTCTTGCCAGTAACCAAAGTTTCCCAGTAACCTGAGTTTCTTTCCAGTAACCAGTATATTTTTCTATTTTTCAATTTTAGTTCTTCTCTTTTCTTTTGGATGTGCTCTTTCCATTTTAACCTCGCATCCAACGTTATACCAAGGTACTTGGCTGTATTGGTATGGAGTACAACTTGGTTGTTAATGAATATCGGAAAATTGTTTATCCCTTTCCTTGTGAAGTTTACGTGAGTTGATTTTGACTCATTCAGTTATATACGTCATTGTTGCGTCAAATATCTTACTCTATTGGCTGCATTCTGCAGTTTCTCTTTTGCTTCAGGTACTAATATTGCAGTGTCCTCTGCAAAAGTAGCCATCATGGCATTGTTATCCACCTGTATATCTCTGATATACAACACCTACATGATTGGTCCAAGGACACTTCCTCGTGGAACACCTGCTTTAATTTCGAATATTCTTGTTCGAATCGAACTCGAAAGAGTTGATCGGAAATGTCGGATTTTAGTATTTCGTAATACTGTCTAGGTAACTATGGTACTTATTTCAAACCATGTCAAAGGCTTGAGCAACATTTAAAAATAGTGCCGAGCAGACTTATTTTTCTTCCAGTGTTTTTTCCACTACATCTGTAATTCGATGCACTTGGTCTATCGTGGAATGTTTATTTCTAAATCCGAACTGATGATTCGGTATTAGACTTCTTTCTTCTATGATTTTGCTAATCCTTTGCAGGAGCAATTTTTCGAAAGTCTTTGCCATAATTGGTACGAGTATAAGCCATATTGGGCTATAAGATGTCACTTCAGTTGGTGGCTTTCCTTGCTTGGGTATTGCAATCATTTCAGCAATTTTCCAGCTTTAGACATGCGTTTATTATATAAATTTGAGTTTTTTTTAATCCTAGGCAGTTATTAGATCGTACTCTTTGCTTTTTCATTTAATAACTTTGCTTTTTTATTTAATAACTTGTGTTGACATATGCTTCTTACTTATCTGAGCGTGACTTTATCTTCCTCTCTTTTATCAACAAACTCTAGGTGTTCAGTAGTTGCACTTGACGGGAATGGCTTAAAATCGTTCGGCAGATATTCTGCGAAATATAAAAAAAATTAATACGTGTGGTGAAAATTCACCTCATCCTTTTTTTTACCCCTTCTCTACTCGATTTTGGTGATTTCAGACTGATCTACATGTCCAACCTAACATACTCGTAAAAGCCAAATTTCCTCAAGATCCGTTAAGTGGTTCTTGTGTTAGGCTTATGAAAATGATAGCTTACCACCACTCCATCCAATTTCCATAATTTTCGTGTGACACTATTACAATATAAGCCTTTACTTATGAGCCAAATTTCATCAAAAACCCTTCAAACTTTCTTGATGTGAGTGGCTAACAAAAAAGTTTTAAAGATTTTTGGAACCCCGTATCCCACATTTCTTGCGTGAGCCCTGTGAGAAAAAACAAAAAGGCAAACGAACCAAAATGAGGAAAAGGTTAAAGAAGATGATTTGCACAAAATCTTGTACGCGTAGTATTATTATTCTAAGATTCTAAGAATACGATGCGAAATTGATATTCTTGAACGCCTTAGACGTTGGTTCTCGTTAAATCGGCTTTCCTAGCCTTGAACCGCTAGGAATTTACATCCTGGTTTGTTGTATTATTCATATTATCATCTACTTCTTTCTCATAGGTCCTCCTCTCGTATACGAAAGTTAAGAAAGATGCTACGAGTACGATGTCCCACAGTTAGCCCAGCAGCCTCGTTGGACTTTAACTTGTACAATGATATCCTCAATGCATTTTTGTGGGATGAACAGAAATGTTGACAGTCATTCGGCCTTTGTGTGCTTGTCATGTTCCTTTTATATCCCATTATAGCTTCGACCACCATCTGTATTAATCTCATCGCTCGTTTCTTACGCTTATTGCTCTTCACTTGGCAGATTTTGATGATCTTTCTTTCTACTCGCAGAATTCACGAGCAGCTCTTGTCCGTAATGGCCCCATTTGCAATTTTCAAAGCAAACTCGATTTTGAGGCTTCTGATTTTTATTTGCCTTTATAAGAAAATTGAAATCCAAAATCCGCTTTTGGTGTAGGGGTTTGGAGAAACTTCGATTTGATTCGTTTCTCTTTTATATTCGATGGCTGTTGCCTGCTGTTCCCCGCTCGAGCTCGAACCTGGAGAGTTAGAGTCGCAAGCAAACATACTATCATATAATAGTAGTCATGATAATTTTGTTTGACTAATTTGTTCATTCAGGTTGATAAACCCATTTTCAACTATTCAACAACTTTTTTTTCATACATGCAAAAGTGACTCACCCTAATGTATATCTACAAAATACTTGTACTAGTAGCCTACTAGTATGCATGATTCACATACCCGATTACTCGATTTCAACAATGCGCCTCCATTCTGCGAAGCGACTGCAATGGAACACTGCTTGTTCTGTGTCTTCCTCTTGATCTTGACAATCTGGACAGAAAGGTGAGCGATCGTGCCCAAATCTGTGCAAATTCTTCCGATAGCCACCGTGACCCGAAAGGAACTGTGTAAGGTGGTAGTTGTAGTCCCCATGTATTCACCTTATCCACGCCTCGATGGTGGGGATCAGCTTGTAGGTCCATCTGCCTTTTGCACTGTTTTCCCACCTAGCTTGCCACATAGCTATTGATATTGTAATATGCAAGCTACGGCTCGAGTAGATAAAACAATTATTCTGTGAACTTATTTCTTTATTTTCGAGTCTATAGAACAATTCAGGTTCACACTATTCTTCGCAATTCTTTTCTTACAAGGTCTCTGTCCTCTCAAATCACTTTATCTCCTTTCAATTACTTAATTCACAAATCCAAACTAATTACTTCTTCTTCTTAAATCTCAACTTTCAATTTATCACAGAATTACAACTTCGCCCACTGCACACTTTTCTAATCTCTTCGCCACAGTTTAAAAACTACTGTTGCTTTCTCAATCGCCATCTGTCCTTATATAGCAGAAGTTTCTGATAGCCAGAAACTTCTAGCAAATTCTTCGACCACTGGAACAAGAGAAATAATTCTTGCAGTTATAATTCCCTTTTATCCCTCATATTATTCGTCTCTTTCGTTGACATAAGCTGTGGAGACTTCGTCCCAGACACGAACCTCGAATGAAAGGACAGTTCGAACCAAAATTCTGCCAGAATGAAAAGTCACTTCGGAATTTGTTGCGTCATATTTTTAGGGGGCGTAGTTATTATTATGCTACAATATTGACAATTCCTGCTTCTTGATTGCCCGAGCTTCTCCTTTCGTAGATCCTTACCATCTCGTTTGCGAGGATATCGATAGGGATCATTCCGGCTATGACATAGGCTGCTTCGTCCGATATTGTTCGGAAACCGCTGATTGTTCTTATCGCACAGAGCCTTTATGTTGCCGACAATTTTCTCCGTGTCTCCATCGTTGCTAAAGCCGCCGCCCAAGCCGGGGCAGCATGCAGGAGAACCGAGCTGACGACTCTGGATAGTAAAATCCTTCTAGCGTACGCAGGTCCTCCGATGTTTGGTACTATTCGAGAGAGGGCCGCCTGCAGTAGGGAAGCTTTCTTGGTCGAGTATTCTACGTGGACTTTAAACTTCAATCTATTCTCGAGCATTACTCCAAAATATTTAACTGCTTCTTTTGGTCTTATAGTCTGGCTGCCGACTCAAATATTCGCATATTCAACAGCCTCTCGACCTGTTATAAGAAGAGCCTCAGTTTTGTGGTCTACTAATTCTAGACCGGCAGATACTAGCCAGTCTTTGATTTTTGCGATTGCTTCGTTTGTAGCTGACTCTATTGCATGGATGTGTTTGGCCACGGTAACTACGGCGATATCATCAGCGAACTCGATTATCCTAACTCCTTGTGCCAGTGTTGGGCGCAGGACTCCGTCGTACATAATATTCCATGGAAGAGGGCCTAGTACCCATCTCTGAAGTAATTTGTGACTATCCTCAACAGGTAGTGTGGAGTATCCATTCTGGCCAGCGATCTCCTTATAAACGACCAATCTGCCGAGTAGAAGGCATTTTTAATGCCCAGAGTCACTACTGCACAGTATTTCCTTGTCCCCTCTCGCCATCTTTTCCCCTGGATCGCTTCAGCTGCTGTATCGACTACCGCTACGGTAGAATGCGATTTTCTGAATCCGAACTGCTGATCTGACAGTCCTCCTTTCCCCTATGCTACCACGAGCAGCCTATTAAACTTATATATTATTCGTTCGAGGATCTTTCCCAAAGTGTCGAGTGTTGGGCGATATGACGATGGTTCACCTGGCGGCTTGTTTCCTTTTGGTAGCAGCACCAAATGTTGGAGCTTCCATGGATCAGGAAAAACTCCTTCATCTAGACACTTTTGCATCGTCGTTATGAAGATATCGGGTCTCTTTTGAACAGCCACTTTCACTACTTTATTGGGGATGCCATCCGGTATGTAAAGGGTCTTTCATTAAGCGCTTCCTATCTTTAAATTTAGTGTGTGTGAGATACATTGAAATTATTCATTTGAAAGGCCTATCGATGCCATTATGTATGGAATATAACACCGTTCAAATGTCCGCCGCGGCTTCTCTGGGTGGTGCGCATCCGAAATGTCTAATTTTCCATGACTCTGGCGCATAAATCAGGCTGAATTTGACCGATGGCATGGGTTATGTTGGCTTTGAGGGCCGCTGCGGTTTATGGCTTATTCGCATAGACCTGCGACTTCAGAAAACTCCACAAGAAAAAGTCTAACGGGGTTAAATCGCACGATCTCGGTGGCCGGTTCACATTACCTCCACGTGAGATGACCATGCCCTCGAATCGCTCGTGCAGAATTTCCAATGTGGCGTGAGCTGTGTGGCACGTAGCGCCGTCCTGTTGAAACCACATGTCGTTGGTGTCCATATGATCCAATTCAGGCCAAAAGAAGTTGGTAATCATCGACATATAGCGCTCGCCTTTGACGGTGATGGCCTGGCCAACGTCGTTCTCAAAGAAATGTGGACCGATGACGCCGCCAGCCCAAAATCCACACCAAAGAGTGACTTTTTCGGGATGCATTGGACGCTTTTGGATCTCATTTGAATTGGTATCGTCCCAAATTCGACAATTTTGTTTGTTGACGTACCCATTCATCCAGAAATGGGCCTCATCGCTGAAGATGATTTTTCGATGAAAATTAGGGCCAGTTTCCAACTGCTTCAAAGCCCATTCAGCTAACACACGTCATTGTCTATGGTCGTTTACCTTCAGCTCCTGGGTCAGTTGAATTTTGAGTTCTTGTGAGCGACGCGAAATCGACTGCCTCGGATTCTCCTGCACACTCTCAGGGACAGCGGCGATGTTTTCGGCAGATCTTGGGTTTCGTCGACGTACGGGTGTTGGTTGATCGAACACCCATTTTGATAAAACGATTTTATTATTTGCACGTATTGTTGAACGCTATATGGTGATTTGGCAAAACAGACTGAATAAATGACAGCCAATTTGACAGATGTAGCTTCAACAATATGGCCGCTATCAACTGTCAAAGTTCGGAAGTCCCTATTAGAAGACCCTGTATTTATGGTATTTCATGGAAGGGCCAGCATTCTGCCGTTACTTGTGTAAAGGCTCTATTTACAAATTCGAAGAAATCCAATCTTTTTGAAATTTTTTCACAATCAGGTTGGTACTGAAAAATTAATGTTTTGTTCATGCTCCCGAAAATTCTTCAAATGTACATATACGACGGCCTTTACGCAAATTACTGCAGCATTATGGTTAAATGGATTTCAATCTTGAATCTACAGTAACTTACTCCTTAAGTGGTTGCTGGTTTGTTACTTAAGATTATTACGAATAGTCTAACATCTCAACACTGTTGAGTCTTTGTACTTTTTTATAATATGCAAATAAGTATTATATTTTAGTTATTTTAAGAAGCACGTCAAACCGCTTCCACCTCAGTGAAGTAGTGGTAGTGGAACAGTAAGTAAAAGGGTTGCTATGCAGTATTAAAAAAAAAAAAAAAAAACATTGTCAAACATCTCAAGTATCATCTTTATGACAAGATACATTCAATTGCAGGCCGGAAAGGTTGCCATTGTCAAGGAAAAAAAAATTATGTGTCCCATAGGGAAATAAAATATTTTTATTCCTTTTTGAGCGACAGAAACAAATAATTATATTTCGATGTTTGGGGAAAATTTACATCACAAAGAGAAGAGGCTTTTTTATTGATTTATATATTTATCCACAGGAGCAGCTCCGTCTTTCCTTTGAAATTCGCGGCATAACACATTTTTCGACATAACCAACATAATGTGTGCCGTATGTTTCCTGGGACTACATCCCTTCTGCAGAACCCATTAACAAACGCCCAGTTTTATACGCCAACCCCCCTCGCAACCATCTTCTGTTACGACGATACGTATTCTGCAATGCGACTGAACTTGTTCCTGACAACGGGTTTTTGCCTTCTCGTGGCCATAAGGACATTCGGAATAGTATACGAATCGAAAAAGATTTACTTTGACGACGGATTCTGGGAAGAGTTACCCAAGGATGTGAACGGAACCGGATCGGCGGCTATCAGTGGAGCGAGCAGCATCGAGCAACAAGTGTTGAGTGAACAACAAAAGACATGGAGACCAGCAAAGAGGGAGGTCGCCGCCGAGTACGAAGACACAGGGATGACAGTATTTAATGTGGGCGTTTTGATGGCTTCGCATTTGGGTAAGCACGGCTGATAAATTGAGTACGATGGGTTAATAGACCGAATAATACTTTCGTTATTTCCTTTTTTTTTTTTTTTTTTTTTTTCTTTTGGCTAGATTCACCTTTTGATTTAGAACGTTGTGGGCCAGCTGTTGATCTAGCTCTGGATGTCATTAATGAAGAATTTCTTAAGCCGCATAATATCACATTGAGAAAAGTCCAGGCGAGGTGGGTCTGGGTATACCTATACAAACAGGAATATTCAAATGTCAGCTTGGTTATTTGCACACAATTGAACTTCCCCTGAGACGGTCGACGTCATTGTCGTCAAGTGTTTAGTAATGTTTAATTGCCCGTGTGAAACGATGAAATTATGCGTGTCATTCGAATCGCAAAGGAGAAAATCCTTTGTTTCAGGAGGATTTTATCCTTGATGTAGTGGATTTAGTTTATGTCTTGAGCTGCACCATTTAGCCATGACCTATTTATTATAGATATTTGTTTTTTATTACCGTTTTCTATACATAGTTATCCATCATGTTCGGGCGCAAAGGCTCCTGGTTTGGCTGCTGACATGCACTTTAAGGATGATGTGATAGCATTCATTGGGCCAGCGTGCGCTTTCGCACTAGAACCGGTTGCAAGATTGGCAGCATATTGGAATACTCCCATTATCACTGGAATGGGCGATCAGGTGAGTAATTTATTAACAAATTAAAGGACACCAACATTTCTATCAAATAATCTTTGTAACACCACAGCTGTTAAAGTCTCAATTCTGAACGTGACAGCATTTTAGTTCCCCTCAATCAAATCAAATAGAACTGTGCCTTCCGCACACAGTACTAAGGATTATCGCAGTTAAATCAACAATTCCAGACGAACATCGACACCTTTATTCGTTGCGAAATCAATTCCCACATAAATTTTCTCCGCTGATTGAAAAATAACGAACCGTGGTTTTGCCCGCCACGATACTTAATTAAAATGTGTACACAACCCCTACAGGTTTTCATCCATTTAAACGGATATAAGCGAAGTCCTAGAGCACGTGCTAAGGAAAGATTTTCTTTTATTCTCTTGGATTGTAAGAAAAAGGAATTTATGACGTTTTGACTTTCTAACCTGCACCAGCAACCCCTGTGGTTGAATGTCAAAAACATATTTCGAATTTGTTCTGCTCGTATACCCATTGTGGGATATTGTTTTTATTTTTTTATACGTAGCTCCTAGTTAGAGTAGAAAAATTTGAAGTGGAAAACTTTGAGCATTAAGGATCTTGAAGTACGTAGTATATTAACTACAACGATGCACTTGAAATCCAATACCTATTAGTTCCTTAGAGTACACCGTTGGCAATGATACTTGTTGCATGACATAGGTACAACTACAGTCAGGTGCAGTAATTAAAGACCAGTACAATTTTTATGCTTACCCGGTATAGAGCATGCCGAAATCAGACAGCAGGGTAACATCGGTTATCCGTTATTGTATACCTGACATCTGTGCAGTAAATCAGGGTCTCCGGTCCATTGAAATTCGTCTTCAAGTAGTCATAAATTTCTTAAACTATTTCAAAGAATATGGAAATTATAAGTGCATATGTAGGCATATCAAAACCGTAGGAGACATATTGAAAGCTAGTCCCAGACAGACCAACCAACATACAGACCGAAGATAAAGATAAAGAAGAATAAGTTTAGAGCTGGTGGTATATATTAGGTGCGCAAATAAGTTCTGTCACTAGATGGCTCCAGCAGTAAGTTCTAGTCGATTTTGACAAATCCAAGACGTCATGAACCGAGCTTAGACATATGGTAAACAAACTGTTTTGACACATTAGTGATTTTGTTTTGGCGTCATATGCTTTTGGTTGTGTGAAAATGTCTGATTTTGTGCCAAATAATCGTCATTTGTGGGAAGTGTTGATTTTCTTCTTTCATTCGAAGAAAACGGCGGCTGAAGCGCATCGAGAGCTCCAAAAAGTTTACGGAGATGCTGCTCTAAGTGAAACAACGTGCCGTGATTGGTTCCGTCGCTTCAAAGACGGTGATTTCGATGTTGACGACCGCGGACGTGAAGGAAGGCCAAAATCCTTCGAAGACGCTGAATTGAAGGCATTGCTCGATTAGGATCCGTGCCAAACGCAAGAACAGCTTGCTTCAGCAGTAGGAATTACCCGTCAAGCCATTTCCAAGCGATTGCATGCGTTTGGAATGATTCAAAAACAAGGAACTTGAGTTCCTTATGATTTGAAGCCAAGGGACGTTGAGCGTCGTTTTTTCGCCTGTGAACAACTGCTACAGCGGCAAAAAAGGAAGAGTTTTCTTCATCGCATCGTGACGGGTGATGAAAAATGGATTCATTACAGCAACAGCAACCCAAAGAAAAAAAAGTCATGGGGACTGCCCGGTCATGCTTCTACGTCGTCGGCTCGGACGAATATTCACGCTGCGAAGATTATGCTGTGTATTTGGTGGGACCAGGTCGGTGTGATTTATTATGAACTGTTGAAACCCAACGAAACCATCACTGGGGAACGGTATCGACTTCAATTGATGAAAAACGGCCTCAATACGAGCAGACGCACGAAAAAGTGATTCTACAGTATGACAACGCTCGGCTTCATGTTGCCAAACCCGTTAAATCCTACCTGGAAACGCTCAAATGGGAAGTCCTGCCCCACCCGCCATATTCCCCAGATATTGCGCAATCCGATTATTACTTGTTCCGTTCGATGGCACATGGTCCGGCTGATCAGCAGTTCCGCTCATATGAAGACAATCGCTTGATTCGTGGATAGTCTCAAAATTAATACTTTTACCGTAACGGTATTCGAGCTCTGCATGAAAGATGGGAAAAAGTTGCAGCTAGCGATGGGCAAGACTTTGAATGATTCATTTGTAACCATTTTTTCACAATAAGGTTGCATTTTCATTAAAAAAAGAGAACTTAGTTGCGCACCTAATACATACATATGTATGTAAGTTAAGACGCGGATAATATCAGCAGGCCCAGAAAAAGGAGCGAATCGACAAAAACCTGTCAAATATTGATTCGGTCCGCTGATATTTAGTACTTATATTCCGTACCGTTAATTCCCCAAGTTTACCCGAGTACGGCGAAATGAGAAGAAGTTGTATTAACTTTGTGTATAGAACTATTTGAAATACTTCTTTACTTTAAACCAAAACCAACTCTGTTTCTTCATAGCAGCTCCTTAGTCGTGAAACTCCCTTGCTCTTGAACTTGTACTAGTTCATTCTGATGCGGCGTGGTGATGTCTGGTCTTTTCAGTTGCTAATATTTTGATCATCTTATCGAACTGTCATAATTCATAATTTGTATTGTGAAGCAGTTTACGGAATAGATTAAGATTTGTTTCCGACCTAAGACGTACATAAGTGGAAAGCAAGCAAGTATGTAGGACGCATGCTACAGATGTTAGACAGCATTTAATATTCCCGGATATTGGCGTACTGCAGAATATTCGATGTGTTTATCGGTAACCAGGATCCATTCACCATGGCCTGCGTTCCGGGTTAAATTCAGCTTTCAGTTTCTCGACTTTTTATAAAACTTCCATATTTTGATTCGATTGCAAGGCTCTTCTAACTGTGAGACTACGTGGGTCTTTTTCCTCCTACTCAGTGCTTTCTTTTGATCGGCATTCTACCCTTGCTACTCACAGCTTGTTGTCGTTAGACAGCCGAATTGCCAGTCACAATTGACGTTTGCCACTTCCAAAAGTTCGCACTTCTAATATGTTGGATGCACGTCTTCTACTATTTGGTTGGCTATTCAACCATCCGAAGATATGGAGTTTGTTATGTGATTTCAAACACCCTGTACAACTTATCACCGTATTGCGAGCTGCTGAAAAATAGAGTGTTTCTGTTGTAGCGTCGTGGAAGCTATGCTATATGGCCCACCAAACATATTATTCTTAAGAAGTTTGGAAATAAAACCCACAAATTATGCTCTGCACTGGACATGTTTCGCAGGCTCTAAATATAATAGAAATCCTTCCTTATAAGGCCTTCCGATTCTAATGCGCTTTACAACGTCTTAAAATCAATGGTTCTTGACAGTAACCTTAGTTGAGGATACAAGCGCTGTCGTTGGCCTATTATATAAAATCTCCACATTAAAACTTCACACAACCATGTAGCAATAGATTTGTTGCTCTTAAGGAGGAAATAATTCCGCGGGCTGATATCGAAGAGCCATTCGCTCTTCTATTTAACATATGTGAAATAAAATGATATATGCAGATTTGTATATATTTTTCTTGTGCTCGGCAAGGATCTAATAAAAGCACACAATCAACGTTTAGTTAAACTTTGATGAATATAATGCCCTTAGCCACTTGCCACCAGGAACAAATTTCAAGATACTCGATGAAAATCTCCAATATCTGACGTTTGAAGCTTAAGAGTGTCATTGTTGGAATGTTTTAGTAAAGAGTTTGGAATCAGGAAAAAAAGGGGTTTCGCTATTAATAAAACTCCTGTTTCTGACACGAAACCTACATCTCAAATAAACAGGCTTTAGAGAGTCGTATTATGTTAATTCGGTATTCTTTAATATTTCGCTGTGACTTATACGGGAAACATACCAGTAGTCTTTGCTGACAATGCTTCTTTCCCCCGTTTAATGGTGTTTTCCATTCAACACAGTTCAATTCTGTGCATATGAATGTGTGCAATAGTTCTTGACTCAGACTGTTCATGCACTTCAAAACATTAATCCACCTTGAGTTGCCTTTATTGGAAAATTCAGTTTATCGACGATTTGAAAGTATATGCATGTTCTGAGGGATGATGTTCGCCTGCTTGAAGTTATAAGGATGCAGAAAATATTAAAATGAGCTCCTTCGCCTTTTGTCTTTTATTGAATCGAATTCAATGCGAGGATAATTGAACCGTAAAATTCATTCGAATTAACCCAATTAAATTCAATGCACGAATGAATCATGGGGTTCCACCCTCTTGGGTCTCTTTAGACAATAACGGTAATACATTTTAATAATTGTATCTAAATTAAAATTTGTCAATCGACTCCCTGGCGAGTGGATTTTTTCTCTTTGATTTGATGAAATTTGAGATGTTGATGTAATTTACTATTGGCACTCATCTGGATTTTTTTTTTATTTGTTGAAGGACTAAAAGCGTAAATTTGATAAGAATTTGTGATTCCTTTTTGGAAATGGAATCCGCGTATATTTTATGGCCAGTGAACAAGAAATGTCCAACATGTACGAGTATATCTGTTTATTGCTATAGCTTTAAAATGGCAAATCGATTTTCGATGATAATGACTGTGATTCAAGGTTATTACTTACAAACATCGATTTACCGCACCCACTTGATAGGGCAATATCCAATGACGCTATTGGGCACATCATTTGCTTAATATTTCTATTTAGGCATTAGACTGTGTGAAAATAAGAGAGCATAATGAATGAATGTCTGAGTTCAACAAATAGTGAGCTGTAAGGATTTGTAGATACATATTTCGTACGTTTTCAAATGCAAACAAGGGGATGATTCGATTCTGGGATAACAGAATATACATACGAGTATCTGCAACTGAAAATCAGTTGGTAATCCAGTCATTTCATGTTTTTATTTTTTTTTTATTGTATGGATTACATAGCTTTTCGCAAATATATCTTTATTCATTGATTCTATGTCAAAAGTTACGAGTACTTTAGCCAAATTAAAGATAAGGAAATGTTTTCACGCAGAGTCAAGACTCGAAAATTGTCTTTAAAAATAAATTAGCGCAACGGTCAGCCGTTCGTTCTCTAAATCTTCGTATTGGCCCATCGCTACCAACACTGTCTGAGGTTGGGCTGCACAAAGGCTCATCACAGCTTTATCTCCAGAGCAGCTTAAAGACGATCAATCCAAATGATCTTGGTTGCGGAGAGGATAGTGAGCGTTAAAAAGTATTTCTAAGAAAAGATTGGTATATTGAGGTTTGAATATATTATATTCTCAAGGCAACTGAGTTTACCATCACGTTAAGGTGACAATTGTGGTTTGACTGATGCACAAAGGTTTGTCGGATAGTATTACAGAAGCTTACAGGTGGTCAGAGTCCAAATGATTCTCTTCTGATCAGCTCAGAAGATAGAGGAAGCATTTCTGCACTCTTTAAGTGATGGTATCACAATATTTAACAGCGACCAAAGTACTCCAGAGGATTGAAGGTATGGGCCTCCTTGGAAAACGTTTCAAACTTTTCCAATCAGCGCCTTTTACACTGGCACTTAAAAGGATTGATTGCTTGGGAATTTGAAAATTTTCCGAAAGAGTGAAATAATCCGCCTACTTGGATATTTTATAGTTTCAGATGTTTTCTGTGGACTTCTTAACTTGCTCTACAAGCCACTGAAATGAAAACATTTAAAGCGGGGTTATTAAACAATTTTCTTAAAAGTTTGAACCACCCTTTATGACACTAGAAAGTACATTCACGTCCATATTATGGCTTAAATAAATAAGTTTTTTTCAATCAACTATAGTGGAAACTCTATTAACCGGGATGCTGGGGGTGATGAGCCCATCCTGGATAATACGAGGAGCGTTCGATAGTTCCCTGCAATAATATAGAAAACATGCTTTTTTCTGCAAAAATCAATTTTATTTTTCAACATAATCTCCTTTTAATTCGATGCACTTAGCTTAGTACTCCTCCAACTTTTTTAAGTGAAACCCTTACCTCCAAGCCATTTCTTCATGTTTGGAAACAGAAAATAGTCGCAAGGGGCTAAATCTGGATAGTATGGTGGATGGGGAAGTAATTCCTAAATAATTTTTCAAAATGATGTGCACCCTATCATTTGAGATGCCTACAGCCTCGGCAATCTTACACACTTTAATTCTCCGATCGTCCATCACCATACCATGAATTTTATCGACCATTTCTGGTGTGGACGCACGGCGTCCTATGTGCTCATATCACTGCAACGGAAATTTCGGAACCATTTGTAAATCATTTCAAGCGACGGTGCAGAGTTCCCTTAATGTTTATCCAACATTGCTTTGTTTTCCACAGCTGTTTTATAATGTTTAATGTTTTATCAGTACACGAAATTCTCTTTTCTCCATGTTTGCAAAAATACGAGAAGTTATCTGTTTCCAATAGCTGTCAAACACAAACTAAATGACATATCTGTCTAATATTTTGTATGTCATTGTTTGAAGCAAGAATGATAGAATAGAAGATTGCGCAGTTAGGTATAAAAAAAAATCGCACGTTCTGCTCAGGGGACCCGCGATTTGACAGCAGTGTTTGATTTTCCTGTAAATTCATTAATAATTGCTGTGAAATGTAAAAATACGTGTTTTTAGTTGTTTAATTACATTATTGTTGTTAATAGAAAACAACAAGGATGTAATCAAGTGTTTGTTACAAAATAAAACAGTCATATGTACGTTCATAATGATGGATTTTCTTTTTATTCTTTAATTTAATATTTTGTTAAATTTCCGTTTTCTTTAATAAAGAACATTCGTGCTCTAAAAAACTGTCCAAAAACATGGAGGTTATGCGCAATGCGTAATCGTGTATTCTATTATTCTTGGTTTGAACAAATGAACACGAGACAAATGTCAATTTGCGGCTGGCACCGCCACCTGTCGAGATTGTATGGAATTATCGAACGACCCTCGTACAAAAACCAAGTTAAATCAATAAATAAGTTTCTTATTTCTGAGTAAATTAAACAAATGTCTATTTCAATAAATTTAAGAAGGAATAAATTCATTTAAGTATAACAATCAACAAAGCAAAAATAAGTTCGTATGTATATTTATTTAGTACAGACATTACAAAATTATTTGTGTTTACCACGAATAGTAGCGTGAAATTAAACCCGGTTAATATAGTTCTCGGTTAATAGAGTACCGGATAATCAATTTTCAACTGGTAAACAAAGCTGAACCGATATCCGCAATAATGGTTTTAATATCGCCCCCCAGCTATGCAATTTACGCCGTAACACTAGCCGAAATACCAGTAATTTCAACAGATCTAAAGTTAAACTCAAAACAATTTATTTTAAATAGTCATCCTACAAATTCCTTGAACTTGACATTCGAAACATCCAATAATGACCTTAACCTTGACCCAAGTAGGCTTACTCGTATCTCCGCAACCCTCTTAGATCGACAAACACCTAATACAGATATCCCTTCTTTTGCAGCCTCCCTCCGAGGGTGAATTGACTGTAACGTCCGGAATTCTGGGAAAAATTCACAAATGGAAAAACGAGAGTACGGTAAGTTTCTATCGAATATATGCTAATTTTATAACAAAAAAAAAAAAAAAAATAAACAAATATTCAACTCAACAAAATATTGTTTAATATGAAAATTTAATTCTTTGCATGCCAAAACGTCACCAAATATCAATTTGTCTAATTTCTATCATTCCATCCCTTCGTATTGATGTTTCTGTTTGTTTAGGATTGCACGCTGGGACAATTCTCCTGAGCATTAAAGCGCTCACATCCTTCTAGTGGAGAGCATTTAAAACGTGCCAAACAATGGTTAAGTTGTGTCAATATTTCCCCAAAGGATGTGCGATCGTAAAATGTTAATATTACCAACAGACTGCGGGATAATGTGTGCTCTCCAAGTTTAGCTTTTACCTATAAAACCTTTTTGCAGACATCAATACGAATATTGATTGAGGTTCGGCAGCAATTTCCGTCGTAACCCTCTTAAGAACCATGTGTGTGTGTGGATTAAAAATTTCAAAATTAGCCCTTTTCTTTGTAATTGATTTGAAAATAATATTATGGTGGTTATCCTTAAGATTGATTAGTTCACAAATGTGGTTTGGATAGGTGGGATTAAGCTTTAAGTTCCTTGATCATTCAAATACAAATATCCTTCCATAGAATTTTACATAATCTGCAGCACCCATACTTTAATACTATATGTAGGTATACAATGGCGGTATCCAAGGGCGACCCTGATTCTGTAGTTGTCCAATGTCCACTGTGAGTGAGAGGTAATTAGTAATAATCGCTTTGGTTGATCTCATCCTGCCCGGTTGCCATTGTGACGAAAGCCATCGGGAATTTGTAATTAGTTTTAAGTCCTCCAGAATAATTAAAGCTAATGAATCGGATGATTGTGTCCATCTCCACAATGTAACAAAAGAAGAGGAGAGACGAAAGGAATTCCTAGACAATGAAGTGGTAATGCTGCCAGTCTGTGGTTTGGACTGGAAAGAATCCCACAACCCACATTGAAGTGACATGGCACTAAATAACGACGTACTTCTACGAAAGGTGCGGTGAAGTGAAAAAATTGATATTTAATTTTCACCCGTCTTTGTTTCGTCGTTTTTGGTTTTGTAATGGCGAAAAATCGTTTGGCAAAACAATGCGAAGAATTGAGAAAGGGTTGTTGCCTATCTGTCTGTTGTTAACAGGAATCTGAAAGAGGTGGTCCTTAGGGACTTTTCTTTATGTAAATGGGAGCTGATATTTATTCGATGCCTTTAGGGGTGATTAAACCATTAGTTGGGTCGAGAGTCGAGACGTCTTTCATCGGGGGTTACATTTCAACAAATCAATAATTTGACTTTTCAACATTTATTCAAAGTTAGTTTGGATAAAGTGGAGGTGGAGCACTTGAATGGAGTTCATTCAGTTCGTAGATTAGGTTGCGCGATACCTTTTGAATGATTGAATAGATTGATCTGGGTTTGGTAGTGAGAGTGCATACTTTGGTATTTGAAATTATAAATTAGCTAAGATATAAATGAAATCTGACAAAGGACAAACCAGGACAGACTATTAGATCAACTAAGTCAACATTTACATTCATTGGCTCTTAGTAATTGTTGTATTTACTCGCGTTTACGATACCAACGTTTACGTTTACTAACAAACGATAAAGTCTCGAATGTCACTTCTAAAATAAGAAACAGTTTAGTTGTGACTCATCTGTTTCTAAGCAGATTTTAAAATGTGACAGTCAAGTGAAAATGGATATTAAATATTTATAATGCGTTAGTATCTACACTGACACAGATTTCTTAGTCTGAAATCCGAATTGAAGTTCTCTGATCTATCAAAAGTTAGCTGTACAAGTTCATAATAGCGAAAATGAATCTTGATTCTTATTTGACATTTGTTAAATCTGCTTTAATACTTCAAAACCTTTACTGCAACTTAACCTAGCTAAAATGTCGCATATCCAGGTATTATTCTATTAAGGTTTTCGGAACATCTGCCGTAGTAACATCCGTAGAATGGGCATAAGCCACCAGTCTCGAGTAGATTGGATGTTAGTGCGGGAGAATCAAATAAGGGAAGAGCTCCCGAGGCACCTCTTGGCACATAGATGAAGAGAAAGGTTTGGGGCCGAGCTCCATACGTGAAAACATTGCTCAATCCACGGTCTAACTTGTGCTTTGTGCAGAAGAAGGTACTGCTTCGCTTTAAAGCATTTATTTGCTTTAAACAGATAAATAAATTTTATGGACGCCGATTTCGCGATGTTCGATATGTGGTCATGCCATTGCTGATTGTAACACCAAGAAGATGAATGGTTTCCTTGGGTTGAATAATTTGGTCGTCCATTTGAAGCTGTAGTACAGTAGGGGTGTTCTTTCTGTAAAAGGTCTAGAATTGGGTTTTCCCCGCATTGAAGTCTACTAAATTAGTTTTTCCCCACTGTAAGATTTTCTGCAGATCTTCGTTTAATGAGTGGATTTTATCGCACCTCGGACTATATTAAATATTTGCACTCACGGGCATGTTGTTCGAACAGGATGATATTAGACTACCGTCATCGACCAAATTTTGTTGTTTGTTCTATTCTAGTAGATCGTTGATATGGATAAACAGAGTTGCTAAAGTATAGATCCCTGTAAATTGTTTATATAGGTACAGATTCCTATGTTTTTAAATCGTACGAGTAGATACTTTCCTTATGAAAGCTATAATTACGGCTGCGGAGGAGTTCCTTTAATCTAATGGAGATATTACCTCCTTAAGGAAGAAGCTTCTCCTTCTTCTACACATAGCTACATAGTCACATAGTACGTGCTCTGCAGTTTCGTCCTCTTCTAGGAAGAGGCGGCAGGTGATATCCTCTGAAATTCTGATTTTATTTATGTGGTAGAGTAATTAGCAGTGACCAGTAAGGAAGCTCACTAGCCTTCTTATGTCATTTCTGCTATATTTTAGGATATCAACTGCCTTTTTTTGGAAGGGCTGGACAGCTCTTTTAGATTATCTGAGACCGTGGGAGTTATTCCAGTGGGAAATGCACATGTTGCGTTCCCAACAATTTAAGGTCAGTTTAAAGGCATAATCATATATTCCGCAAAAGGGTTCAGGTCCAATGAACAACTCAGAGGAATCTTTTCTAGCTAGCAGATCTGCAGTTTCGTTGCCGTCAATGCCTACATGACCTGGTACCCACCACAATTTTACTTTATTGTATCGGGCCAGATTTTGTAAACTGTCGAAGCAGCTTAGATCTGATTTTGAACTGATCAGGTGGGCTTGACTGCCGGTGAGTATGTGTATAACGGCACCTTTGATACCTGAGTGCAAGTTTATATTAGCACAAGTCTCGACAGCGTAAAGCTCGGCCTGGAAAACACTAGGACTCTTTCCAAGTGATTTCGTAATCTTGTAATTGTGTTCATACACACCGGCGCCTACTCCTGATTCCGTTTTTGATCTATCGGTATACCAAACGATTCCTTTTGGATCAAGCAACGGTTCGCCATTATTTCATATATCACGGCTTGGGATCTTAATCTCAAACCTTCTATCAAAGTAGAGTGATTTGGGTGTAAAGTCAGAAACCGTGCTGAACATATCTAACTCGGGGAAGCCGGTTAATAGATCCATGAGATTCACATAATCCCATGTAATGTTAAAATACCCGACTTTCAAAGATTAACTGCACTGCGAACTGACACTTTTTTAATTAAAATTTGGTATTAATTTACCTTACTTATGAAAAGAATATTTGATGAATGCAGGTGTTGAAGAAAAAAGCTACGATCTAATAAATAATGATGATAAACATAATAAACAAATAAATAAGTTTTATCAATAAATAAATAAAAAAAGATAAAAAAGAAATAAATATTAACTAAACAAATAAATAATAAATTAGCAAATATAAAAAAGATTATTACTAAAACAAAAATATCACATAGACTACAAAATAATAATTTAATTAATTTTAACAATTTATAAATTTGTAAGACTAAAAAACAAACTCTAGTAATTATGACAAATCCATTCTTGTAATAAATTTACAATCAAAATATTATTAGTCAGTTCACATTACAGAAAAAAAAATTGAAGTTCTTCTTGATAATATGGAGTGTAGATCCCTGCAACACTCCATCGTTTCCAACAAATGTGTCGGAAGACACACACCATCGACCACAATTTTAATTGATCTGTTATGAAGACAATTTTCAACTCAGCCACAGAGCTGCTCCGGTAGTCCGTAGAAATCTATGTAGTTTACCCAATAGGGATCTACTCCAAATTTGACTGAACGCTTTTCAAATATCTAGGGCAACATCTCTTGATTCATCGTGGTGCTCAATGGGTTACATAACGCAGCAGGTCTTCTGTTGAAAGGCGACTTCAATAACCATAATTTCTAACTTGAGTCCCTCCAGAAATTTGATTATCTCGGTATTGATGGCTTTTTCCATCAGTGTGAAGTAATGGCGGCGCATTGCCATAAGCCCTTTGGCCATAGGTTCATGCTAAACTTTTCCGCCGCAATTTTCGTATCTGCCCTATCTACATTTTAGAATTTTTTTTTTTTTGAGATCATCTATTCTGTTGCATTTTTATATCTTTTCTTCTCCATTTGTTATTTCCATGATCTCGGATATGTCTGACCTGTAGATACGCCTTTAAGCAGAATATATGTTCATAGTTTATCGCGTCATAATTTCACAATTTCAAAGAAGTGGACCCCAAGTCCAAGACAATTGCACCACTACCCTTCGATCCGTTGCCTCTTCTTGCTCTCATTGACTAGCTCATGCCATAGTCCTCAATCAAATAGTAGCTATTTAAAACATTATGGATCGTGACCAAGTTTCTTCACCCTTGAGGCATAATCTACAGAGTGAATTTGATTAGAAGTTCATGCAGTGTAGGCGTTTTGTTTTCCAGAAGCCAGTGGACACCGATTATTCCAGTTATTAAGATTCACTAGGAAGCCAGACTTTCTTTGTAAGGGTTTAGGTTAGTATATGGACTAGTTCCAAGCTTCGTTGGATTTGGATAAAGAGAGGCTAGAATCTAGTGAAGGATGGCTACACTTGTTCTTTACCAGTTTCAAGAACAAGCTTGCATTTTATAAAAGGTGAGCCCAGTGTTTTAAGAGCAGCTGGGCTATCTGCGAAGATAAATATTGCTTTCCCTAAAGTGCCAAACGTTGATTAAGTCTTGCACACTGATTAATGGCAAAGACTTCTGGCTGGAATATGGACCAAGGCTGACTAAAAAGTTTGCCTGAGGTACAATAATTCGTCAAGTATCCCGTTCGGGTCTGCATTTTGGATCCATTAGTAAATTGTCTTGTAAAGTTACATTTACATTTTCTTGCGGGGTGTCAACCCATCTTCAAGTTTGTGTATTCCTCTTTTAGTACTGACAATAAATTACTTTTAATGGACCCATTTATCACTAATTAAAATACCTCACCATCTGTAGATCATTACAATCAGGCTACTTTATCGCTAATTAAAGTTTCGCATGAGCCAGTCATTCATCCATTTAGTTCTTTTTTTGTTTACTTAAGACCTAAAGGTAATTACCATTAGAGAAGCTAAATTTTCGGTAAGTTGTAAACCTAATTATCTATCCGGGGCATATTTAATCTTTGCTCAGATTCCTTTTCAGACAGAAAGTTTTACCTCATGATTTGTTTTCCATGGCACCCTTTCTCATCAGCGAAAGTTTTGGTATCGACGATGTCCATAATCATTTACACAATCCTTCATCCTTTTTTCAGTCTTCTGGTCGAAGGCACAAAAATGAATATCTTCCATTCAGTGAGCCAAAAGTAAACAGGATGTTTGCCACATAACTTGGACCCCTTCTTTGCTCAAGGCAGTTAATCCTTCCCTTTTACCATAAATTCGTTTCTTCGTGAAAAAATAAAATAAAAATACTTTGTTTGGATATCGTTTTAACATCAGAGACCTCTCTTATTATTTCTTGCTAGGATTCCCAAAGCTATAAATAATAACTGCTAATGGTTGGAGTGCAAAATGCATCGTTACCCTGCATGTTTAACTTTTTCCGCAGCACTAAAGGGGATCCATCTGTATGCGAATGCACAAACGTGCATTAAGTGATTTTATGAGCATCCTTTATGTACTCGTACCAGCCTTAATATCCTTGTAAGAGCACCCCCATAATGGGATCAGAGGACATTAATGAATCCTATTGTTGGCAATTAAGCTAATCACTCAACGTGTAGTCGATTGCGTGTGTCTTGCCAGCAAAACACTTTAAAATGCAATGCTGATGGATCCTTGTTATCCCCGTCTAATTGCGTGCATTACAAAATTGATTCCATTTGTGTATTTAATTACTTTCGTGTCCCGGATAACAACGTATTTACTAATCAGCTTTCGCGTTGGCTTCGGGAGTAAGCAGAACTAATCTCCTGTGAAGAGGAGTGGACTCTGACTTAACCATCTCTTAATCGATTTAATGAACAAGTTATTTCTGTTTTCTTCCAGGGTATGTTTAAGGACAAATCAAAATATCCAACACTCACGCGAATGTCCTACTGCCAGTGTAGGCTGAAATTGGTATTTGCAAGTGTTTTTCGTCAATTTAATTGGAAGCATGTTGCCTTGATAGTGGATAGATCGGACTTATTTTCCCTAACAGTGGGTAATGTAGTATTAGTGGCCGAGACGGCATGCTTCAATAGACTTGACAAAAATGTGTGTTCTATAGGTAAAAACCTGGAATACGGATTACGACAGGTGGGATTGTTAAGCTTTGTGCGAGAACTAAATGGAAACGAACAGGAACCGTATGAGAATTACCTAAGGGATGCCAGCATGTATGCAAGGGGTGAGTAACAAAAAGATGTTGTATAGGGTGGTTCGTACAAAGTTGTGCATATAATCCTTAGCTGGATATCTGCACTTTCCTCCCTTACTACATATTTAAGTTTAACTACCGCATGAGATTATTTGAATGTTAAACTTTTTATACAGAATGGAAAGGTTGGCCCGGCTCATGTTCTTCATCAGCATAAACAAAAACATGATTTTAAATCATTGCTATGCAGTTGTGTATATGGTGATACATATTACGTTTCCCCTGCCCTCATATTGTATGTGTTTCGGCTTACTTCAAAGCATTTAAAAGGAATGCGATTAATACTCGTACTCTTTGTTTTAAACGTTCGCTTATGTATCACAATCCATTCCTCTGTTGATTAACGTACATAGATAGATTCTGCTCTACGCACTTGTTGTGGTATAGTCGAGAATGATGACTGCACATTCCTCGGCATAGCTTGAAAGTCTGAGAAAGTCCTTACACACCTGCAATGCATCAGTTAATCAGCTACAAAAGTCTTGTGCCAAAAAAAGACAACTAAAAGAAGTAAACTATTCAAACAACTCCGCACAGCCAACACAATCTAAAAGAGAAAGTGAAATACTTAACATTCCTAAACTAACTTATGCTATACGATAACCCGTAACATATAGCTTAAAACAACACGCACCCTTACCTTTTCCAATAATTCCCCAACGTAAATTTCCGTCTAGAATTCGAAGAGAGATGTTGATGGTGAATGTTATTCTATAAATCTTACGGCTCATTTATCGCTATCTCCCTCGGCCAATGTCCATAGGTATCCTCTCGATTTTTTGCTAACTGTCATACCAATGCCGCCAACATTTTTGAATGGTATTGCGGTTCGCATCGAGGCTCTATGGAATCGATTACGATTATTTATATGATAGATCGTCGGCTTGAACAACATCTACCAGCGTTACAAGGATACTAAAATTGGTAGATGACCGACAACACCGCTATACAGGAAGGGCCATGCTTAATGACTGACACACTTGGGGCCCCACGTTGGGCGCCATTTTTATGAGAAAGGCAATGACCATGAAGGTAACTTTGATGAGAAGTTGCCTTCATGGTCCTTTCCTACCTACAAAAACAGCATCTAACATGAGGCATCTATAAAAGTCATCCACAACGCACAACTCAGTTTTAGATTTTAAAATTTTAGTCAAGAAAGTTGTAACTTTTTCGACTCTCTACCTACAATGCTCATTGAACTGAAGCAGGCTAACTACTTTTAACTTGTTGCTTTCAATTTTGTGAAAAGTGAGTGAAGATCGCTGTTCATGAAGAATGGTTTTGTGAGAAAATGCTTTAGAAGAGGGCTGTGTAAATTTAACAGAGATAGTGTTGCCATAATTCACAAGCTTTCTTTCTAAAACCGAAATCCATTTAATGTATCCTCTTACCTTTCCTATAGTAATATTTTCGCTTAAAGCGTCATGGAGAACATCCATATCTTTGAAACAAAAGACCAAACACTCAACAAACTTCAATTCAGTCAATTTTTCGGAACAGAATTTTTGAACTTACTGTCCTTCAACATCAAGATGTTGCTACCCCATTAATTTTTTTTTTTTAACTTTATATCAGCTGACGTCGTTTAAATCAACTAAGCCGTTGCTCTCGACAGTGATGTCTTATTCTAGTTCCTTTGCATTATCCGCCTTCATTTCAAGATTACAAATTTTCATCTAACTTCAAATTGAACCACCCTGTCTCGTTAAAAATAATAATAATAGCAATAGTAGTAACTTTACCCATCTATGTCACTTCTTCCACAATTAAAAGTCGTAATCCTTTCGGTTCGGGGAACACTTGTAAGGAAATTCATGCTGGCCGCTCACGCCTTAGAAATGACCAAAGGTGATTGGGTCTTTCTCGATGTTGAAATATTTCAGGTATATCTGCATCCATACGTGATTGAACTCTCTTAATGCTATGACCCATACTTTTTCTAGAGCTCATATTGGGGTGACCACGACTGGGAAATGGGTGATGTCGATGATACAAAGGCTCGCACAGCCTATGAAGCTTTACTTCGTGTTTCTCTACTTCAACCAACGAGTCCAAAGTTTCAAGGATTCGCGGACATGGTTCGGGATATGGCAACGCGAAACTACAATTACACATTCAGCAAAGACGAAGAGGTAAGGGTACGAATGCCATACAACAGCATTTGCACTTACTGACATACAAACTTCTCAGGTAAACATATTTATTGGCGCCTTTTATGACGGAGTATATCTCCTCGGGATGGCATTAAATGAAACACTAACCGAAGGAGAAGACATACGCGATGGTGTGGCGATAACTAGACGAATGTGGAATCGAGATTTTCATGGTAAATTCCTATACCGTATACGAGTATCCTCCAACAAGAAAAAAAAAGAAAGAAAGGATAACACATTTGATTTGATTTTCTAACTCCCCGTAGGCATTACAGGACACGTGCGAATCGATGACAATGGAGATCGAGATGCTGACTACTCAATTCTGGACTTGGATCCAATCACGGGACGATTCGAGGTGGTTGCACATTACTATGGTCTCAACCGGTAAGGATATTCTAATTTCTTTTTTATGTCTCTCTTGTACTCTGTACCTATACGTATATGCTAATTTTACTCCCAAACACTGTGCGTAATAAAATTCGTGTACCCACTGGTGTAGAAATTATTCATCAGTCAATGGAAAACGAATTCATTGGCCTGGCGGTCGGGAGGGTCCTCCACCGGATATTCCAAAGTGTGGATTTCTGGGAAATTCACCCAAATGCCATGGGAATGGTGGGTGGTGGCTAAATTTGTGAATGGAATTATGGATTGATTTCTTTTCTTCTTTATACGCAGAAATAATCATCATGTATGTGACGTTTGCTTTTGCCATCTTCCTGGCATTCACAACACTTGTAGTGTATTTGATGTGCAAGTAAGTATTTGTTGGCGGGAGATAAATCTATCTCGGATAAAAAGATTATTCACCCACATTCGGATTTTCTTTGCAATTTGAATATTTATCTGTGCTCAACTACAATCGTTTAAAGCTGTTAACAAAACTTGAAATAGGGCCTAGAGGACTGTACAATTTGAGTGGGGGTACAAGCATGTAACTGCCATATAAATCTTTCAATTAAGAACTTGTCTCTTCAATTAAGAACTCCTTGTTTTGGATGAAGGAATGATACACAATTTTAATAATTGAGATCTGTTTTGATATAATTAATATTTGAACGCTCAAATACAACTTAAAGGATGGACTTGAGTACACAATGCAAAAATTCATCTGAATCGCATTGTACACTCTGGCGGTAAAGCTCAGAGTACGCTAGCCTTTAATTCAAATTTTCAGGCGATTTACATACACTTTTAGATCGAATATGTTTGCCTATCCATCGTACGCATTCCTTGCATGGCAAAGATGTCCGTGCTGCTTCACTCGGATGGATTAGGATGGTCCGAATTCTGGAATGTAAAACATGAAAATCAAGATAGGAGAACAATATAATTAGCTGTCTATTGATTAAAATTCTCCCTGAACCATTTGAGTCCAAAATGAATTTCAGATCGTTAAAGACGTATTCTTCGAGGGCCGCCATTTTGTTTCCACTGAGGCTGGAGCATTCACAGAGAAAGTGGACAGTGCCGCAGCCCTTGCATGGGTCTGCTGTACTTAGCTTATTTTCTTTAGGAAATCCATGATTGTACTAGAATTTATGAGTTCTGTTGGGTTCAGGACTGAGTGATCTACCATTGTACGTTTCGAACCTTTTCTAGACGAACTAGTCTGCCTTCTCGTCACCGGGAATTACCCTAAAGCTTTAGCTCATTGCCGCATCTTCATATTAACCACTCTTCGTGGAAATGCTAATAAGGACAGTTCCCAGGAAGCCTAGATGATAGAGTTTGGTTGATGGAGGCATATGGCACTTTTAGCTGCAGTTTACTCGTATTTTGTGTGTTGGTCAAAAGGTGTTAGAGCAAGTAACGTTTCGAAGGCATGCTAAGCATTGTATTGGCGTGAATGCTTTTCTATTTTGCAGGGCACCCGTAAGTTAGCATTGATGTATACATCCAGTGGATGGTGGCAGGAGTAGGTCCCCATCTTTCCCAAAATTTGGTTGCATACTTAGAGGGTTTCGAATGGCAATATGCATCTTTTCTCCATTTGTTGGGGGTTGACGTTCAATATGCCTTTCTTAACCCATTTGTAACAATGATGATCCACTTGGGAGGACTGCTGCCAGTACAACTGCGTTGTCGGCGTATGTTAGACATATCTTTATGAAGGGTTTGAACAAAGTGCTGATCCGAAGATCATTATCCCTATTTCGATTGCTGAGGCCGTCAGCATTTTTTTCGTCTTGTTATCACCTTATTTAATACACTATTTGCAAAAGATTTTACTTCAGCTACACACAGAGACATACAATACATTAAGGGTGGCCGTGGTGTAGTGGTAACATCAACGCTTGTCACGCTACGGGTTCACAGTTCAAATCCTGATGTCAACAATCATCTATTTATTTCGTCTGAAATATATAAAAAAGTCGATCAATTGCGAAAGCTGAGTCAACTCTACTGCGAAGGCATAGCACTGGCAGTAGAGCGGTCATATGGCTGAAAATGCAACTCGTGATGATGACATCAGGAGGACAGAAAAAAATACTGTGAATCATGAGCAACGACAAAAGCAAAACAAATAAGCTCCCCCAGTTATCTGGACACTACCCTTGGAGTTTACAGAAACTTAATACCATCTAAGTTTCAAACCACTACACTTAATCTTTCTTTCTCTCTCTCTCCTTCACAAACGCCCGTGTCCTGTAATAGTATAAGAGTATTCATATCCTCTTTGGCACGCAAATTATAAAAAAAAAAATACGATGTGTAATGCAAAATAAGATAGATATCCAGCAGCCATTTTAAGGATGCAATGTTGACAACTGTAGGTAACCAGACAGAGGTTCACCACTTTAAGTTATCCTTTGCTAAAAAGTCAAAAATGTTATTTTATCGTCATGTTCATCATCATCCTCATCCTCAACCAGCAAACTCTAACTCGTCAAACTATTGCCGGAGTTAAAGAGATCTACGTCCAGATTTTTACTCTTGGTCAGTCAATGTAATTATTCTCCAATTGTCAGGCAAATGAAATTGAATAGTGAATTGAACAACATGTCATGGCGTGTGCGTCCCGATGAGGTGCTACTAGAAGTTGGCAGGCTTTTTGGCAGTAAAGTAGGACTGCAGAAATTGAACGCTGAGGTAAGTAGAAAGTTTCAAATGGCAGTTCACCTAACATTTAACTTATAGAACTTTTCTTTGCAACAATACGGAGTGCATTCTGGTCGAGCTTCCATAGCCAGCTGCACATCTTTGCCCTTAACACAAGTGTTCACAACTATTGGCATCTACAAGGGAGAAAGAGTCGCAATTAAAAAGATCTCCAAGAAGAAAGTAGACATTACTTCCACGCTTCTATGGGAAATCAAACAAGCTCGTGACGTCAGCCATGAAAATACAGTGAGATTCGTAGGTGCATGTATTGATCTTCCAAGACCGACTGTTCTCATTCTGACTGAGTACTGTCCCAAGGGAAGTTTAAAGGATGTTCTAGAGAACGAAGCCATACAGTTGGATTGGAACTTTCGCATGTCTTTGATTCATGACATTGTCAAGGTTGGTTGGAATTGGCAGTAAGCATGCACTTTCTTCGATATTCATGTTCTTTATTTGTTCTAGGGAATGGCATACCTCCACAATAGCGATGTTCAAGTACACGGCAAGTTAAGGTCTTGTAATTGTTTGATAGATGGACGTTTTGTGCTCAAAATTTCCGATTTCGGCCTGCGAACACTTACGACTCCTTCGGAATTTGTGAAGGACCAGAACTACTTTAACAGTAAGTGAATACGCTCGATCAAATTAGCCCGCCAGCATTCAAATTTTTTTTTTTTTTATAGATTTCCTTTGGATAGCGCCTGAATTGCTTCCTCTAACCGTTCTCCCTGGTAATCCAGCTACTCAAAAAGGCGATGTTTACTCATTTGCTATTATCCTCGAGGAGATTGTGGTCCGTGGTGGTCCTTACGAAACCGCTCGCCAGTTTATGGACATTCAAACAATCCTAAACCGCATTGAGGCCCATGAATCTCCACCTTTTCGACCATTTGTCGGCCAACGAGACTGTCCACCAGACGTTCTGGATCTCATGGAGAAATGTTGGGCTGACAATGCAGATGATAGACCAGCATTTGTTACTATACGGTCCACAGTGCGGCTTATCATGAAGTAGGCTCTTGTAGTCACTAATAGTCCTTATACGTAGTAACCTACCTTTTGCAGGGGCTTCTGTGAGAATCTAATGGACGACCTACTGCGTCGCATGGAACAGTATGCTAACAATTTGGAAAGTCTGGTTGAAGAAAAGACAGAACAGCTTAGCATGGAGAAGCGACGCACTGAAGAGCTGCTCTATCAGGTTCTACCGCGCCCAGTGGCAACTCAACTTTTAGCCGGGGAAATGGTACAGCCCGAGCAGTTCGAGTGTGTTACGATTTACTTTAGTGATATTGTGGGCTTTACAGCCCTATGTGCTCAAAGCGGCCCAATGGAGGTGGTGGGCTTTCTTAATGACTTATACAGTACCTTTGACAGGATTATTGGGTTCTATGATGTCTATAAAGTAAGTTGACTGAACCTAGTTAATTCGATAATATACCTGCTCTTTTCCACAAGGTTGAAACAATTGGTGATGCCTACATGGTGGTTTCTGGTCTTCCAGAGCGAAATTGTGATGATCATGCCCGTGAGATAGGTCTAATGGCACTGGCCATTCTAGATGCAGTCAAGTCATTCAGTATTAAGCACAAGCCAGAGTGTCAATTGAAGATTCGTATCGGAATACATGCGGGACCAGTATGCGCTGGTGTTGTGGGACAGAAAATGCCACACTACTGTCTCTTTGGAGACACTGTGAATACCGCTTCACGAATGGAATCGTCGGGACTGCGTAAGTTATCGTTCCACTCCATCACCATCATTTATAGCAGTTTTCAGTTATAGCGCTCAAAATTCATGTCTCGTCAGCGGCGAAGGAGATTTTCGACAAATTTGGGACATTCGAATTGGAACTACGTGGCGAAGTAGAACTGAAAGGTAAGGGTACTGTAACAACTTATTGGCTTCTTGGTTGCACAGAGCCAGACCCACGCCCACCTACTCCGCAGAAGAATCAAGAGAATGAGGCTCCATTTCCAATTTTGTTCCCTGCCATTGGAAAGTAATGAAGGAACAGCATTGGAGCATTGAGAGTAGATAGGTGTTTATGTCAATGTGTGCCAAAGAACAAATTATATGCGTACTTAGAGTCAATGGAACCAATTATAGATGCAAATGAGATCAATTATTATTATAAAATTAGAACGTAAGCTTAGGGAAAGTCTTGATTGTACAAGGAATCGATTGTACAAAGCTTATTTACACGTGAGTAGGTTTGTGTTTTTTTTTTTTTTTTTGTGACCAAGGTAGAGTGGAAGTGACATTTTTTTGTGAAACCAAGTGGAACATTTACAAGATATTTTAAAATAAATGTTTAAAAGTGTAAGTTAAGTGTTTTATTTACTCACTGACTTTTGGTCCAGATGGGATCCCCCGTCCTTGTTTCCCCCAAACGTCTTCTACTGGTATGTAGTATACCATATGCGCTTTTCGTATGGAAATGGAAATGGAAGTCTACACATGAGCTCGGACATATTGTAGGTACGCAGTTGAGTTCGCATCGCATTTTTGCAAATTTGTGTAACCTTTTAAACCACAACGATATTCCAAGCAATTGCAGTGTGGATGATAGGTTGAGTAGTACTTGAGTAAAAAAAAAAAGTTGAAAACGTCTGAAGTATGAGTTATGTAAATTGCGGAAACCATATCGAAATCCGTTTAATGCTTTTCGAAATTAGCACGTTCATACACACAGACATAGCAACACTTCCTTCTATACAAAATGTGGTTATGATGTGAGGTGGAGTATAATATATTCAGGACTTCAATTGTTGACACAGGGTTTGCTGATGAGACGATTTGATCGAATAAGTTTTGCTTTTCTTAGACCGGAACTCGCAGTAAAGTCAGTAAAGTGTATCTTTAAGAGCTCCATGCAGTGTGAATGTGTGTCTCTTAGAACGGCCACTGTTTACAACAGTTCAATTCCCTATGTGAATAATTAGGAAGTAATTACGGAAACGCTCCTGGTGAGCGCGTCAACGTTTTCATTTGCAGTGCAATCGATGAGTGCTGAAGACCATCAGGTTTACCAACTCCGTCTGTGAAATAAGAGCGAAATGACTCCCAAAATCCATTCAAAACCAGTCATTTTCTCCGTGTGCCTGATTTAGTTACGAGTATATGATATTATGATGAATGGGGTTAATATTTCTCCCAGTCCTCCCTAGATGGGATAATAATTAAGAATTTGTTTTTTTTTTTGAAGCAGTACTGTAGATTTTTTTTCCTGCTTCATAATATCAATCACCCACATGAAGAAATTTGAGGACGTATATTTGAAAGATGATGCATGTTCAATATCTCTTCGCTTATATTTGAATTAGAGGAAGAAAATATTGCAGTTTTTTGGTTCGCAAACAAACCATCATAAAGGTCCAGCTATTCTTTGGAATAATTTTCTAGCTTTCTGAACACTCTTGGACTGAAGTTATCTCCTTTTAGTAAAGGCAACAATGAATATCTCAAGTTCTTAACAATAAAAGTGCATCGCGAATATCCTATGAATCATCCACCAACTAACGAACACATAAACCCAAATTCAAACATCCTTCGCAAGCTTTACCATAGTCCTGCTGTTTTCCACCCCCAGACTATAGACTATTGAATGTCTGAACACATCCACAAAGCTTCCGAAAAGCTTATATCCTGGAAAATATCCATTTTTTGTGCTACAATGTTGGTAGTATTCATTTAACCCAGTATTTTCTATTCATCCTTCAGAAAGCATACAGAAATCTCCACAAACAATCACAACCTTCCGAAAGGCACGCAAATTCTGTGTTTTTCTCTATTGCCCAAGTAAATATAAAATTTAAACTCCCTACCCTAATTCCATAATTGTAGTTAAGTGAAATAAAATAAAGTATCTAGTCCGTGTGTATAGTGTGTACTCTCATAGAGTAGAAAAGAAAATTAACCCACAAAACAAACCACAGTGTGTAGTTAGTTAAAATTTATAGAGAAATGAAGTCACCTTCCCTGGCGATAAACTTCCACAACAACAGTAAATTCAACTCGTACTCGTAGATAAAGTCACTAAACCCAAGAAAAACTCACCATGAAAATAATGCGATTGCGACACGCAAAATTAGTTATTATCCTGATAGTATTAGTAAACCTTATACTCTTCTATTACACATGGAAGTCGGTCCTTTGGAAATCCATTGTCGACCCAGGGGACGAGAGCGGTAATCAATTGAAGAAACCCAAATCACCCCCATCACCAAAGGATAAAATAAAAACCGCCAACAAACACATCCGTAAATCGATAACAATAGTTTTCAGGACTTTTTACACATTCGAGAATGATATCAAATCATCGATTGACAGCATCCTGGAAGTGGTGCCGAATATGCCAATCCTGGTGATGCAAGATACACTACCCTACCCTCCGGTCACCTATGATACTAACTTGACAGAACCGAATACAGTGCGGTTCCTTAATTTAGGATTTGATATACAAAAATCATCGAGGGAATTGAATCCTTTGTTGGCCATTAAGACTAAATATGTGCTCTTTATGCCCGACAGCGTTCGTTTGAATAATAAGAATTTACTACAAAAAGTCCTGAAGGAAATCAATAATAGCCACAGGGACCAGCAAGGCGGCACTGGTGGTAATGGTGCTGGTGGTGAAGGTGGAGCTGGTCTTGTTGGTAATGATGATGTTGTACGGAGGATGGTTATAGTTCCGTTTGCGGGTAATATGAAGTCTTTTAGTAGTTGTACACAGGTGAATTTAGATTCACCAAATTGGACAATTCAGTATATAGCAGTAAATAGTAGTGACAAATGTGATTTGGTGGGTTTTAATCGAAAGCTAGTGGGAGATTTCTATTACCATCTATGATTTCTTACAGTACTTGCAAAAGCATGCAATCTTGGTCGACATTGGAGTCTTACGAGAGATGCCAGATCCTTTTGGAGCTCCGTTTCCAGAGATGTTTTACATACAAGCAAAAACCGCTAGAATTGGAGTATGTGTAGTAAATAATAGAAAACTTAACTATATATGTAACACTCTACCTCTTTATAGAAAACCATTTTTTCGAACCCCTTCCAGGACGGTAGACGTCTCTTTGCCTCCTATCACACGAAACAACGCCGTATGGAGAACCGACGACGACAATTCAAGGAAATGTATAAAAAACTTCAAATCAAACGAATCGTAAAGAAATCCCATAAAATCTCATCAAAGACTGATCCAAAGGAGTCTCTAGGTCCAGCACACAACCTCGTTCTAGACGGGCAATTTTCTTCGTCGAATTTCTCCCTCCCTCAAGTGACAGAAATCGATCTGATCGGTTGTGAGAGAACAACCAAGTCCTGCGTTGGTCCAGTTTACAATATGAGACCATTTTACTTGTACCTCAACAAGCACACCCCACCATGCTGTTTGGACAAGCTGAAGACCACATTCATTCATGTCCTCGAAGAGTTCGAGAACGTCGGCATACGTTATTGGTTAGATAACTATGCCCTCAAAACCGCCATCGAAACAAACAACCTTTCGCCTGATGCCTATGACATTGACATCAGTTTTAACGTTTTCGACTTGGAACGTTCGAATTCACTGAAAAAATCACAAACGAAACCATTTATTGACAACGAGGGTTTCTATTGGATGAAAGCAACCGATGGTCATTACTTTCGAGTGCAATTTTCGAAAATCAATCAAATCGGTGTGAATCTATTACCATTTGAAATTTCCGGCAATGAAGTGAAGCCGAGTGCATTTTTCGGCTGGAAAGCGAAGGAATTTTCTGGTGACTTCTTACATCCAATGTCGACTGTGCTATTCCTTGGAAAGAACATTCAGTGTCCAAATAATGTACGAGAGTTTTTAGAATTTAAAAATATTAAATGAATCACATTCGGATGTATTAAATACAAATTACTATTAAAATTTTAACATCTTCCGTTATTAAACATAAAAATTTGTGATGTGATATAATGATTCTACTCGTTAGTTGCACAAATTCGAGAGTTGTATTTTATTTTTTACCTCTGTGTAGACATTTTGAAACTGAAGAGCTTTCGACAAGTCTTTATTAAATGTTTAAAAAAAAATCAGATTTACTGCTAAAATTAAGTACATACTCTACTGAAATTATTGTTTGTCATATTTGTTATAATTTTTTTTAAAAAAAAACTATTAATTGTCACATGAAAAGAATGTATAAGAGATTCAAAACTGTTGCTGATTTAAAAATTGTAACCGCCATTAACTGTGTAAAGCATTTCGTGTACCTAATTCAAATTGAAAAATGTCTCCCTATTTCGGAGCAATAATAATCTATCCATGGCTTTTTTTTTGACGACCCGACAACTTTGTCTATCTCATACATAAGTAAAATTTCGACCAAAGATTTGTCCAAGGTTTTTTTTTTTATTATTCGAGAGTCAGTCTGGACTGGGCCTTAGACAAATTTCCTAAAAACTGGTGGTGGCAATTGCAGCACATTATCGTGCAAAAGTCGCACACCGAATTAGCTTTCGATGTCGTTTTTCGTCAATTTATTCTTTAAATCCTCGGCGTAATGTATTGAAATAAACAGACAAACAATGTCTACGAAATGCTGCATCAAATTTTGTAAAAAAAAAAAAAATATCGTAAAACGGGACTTGAATTATTAACAGATTTTTAAAATTGACTACATATTTCCTAAATCGACATCTGAATACTATTTGACATGTGCGTCGCAGTGGCGGCTTTTGAAATATAAGATTTTTTCATATACTCTTCGAACGAAAAATTTCTTTGACAGACACAAGATTGAGAAAGAAAACTTTTAGCGAGCGGCAAATTTACACGAATACATTTCGAGCTGAAATCTAACTAAAGTGTCAAAATATCGCTAAACGTTGTTGCTTTTCAGTGATCCGTATCAGAATGGTGTAAAACGGAACAGTAATGTATTCAACACGTTGGAGTCCCAAGGAATATGTAATATGTTAAAGTTTGTTCGCCTCAACCCGGGTTACGTATAAGTAATTCATTGCCAATATTTGTTCTTTGGCAAATCATCCCACCTTCCTCGTAGCTAGTATCAAAATTAAATCATTAATTTGAATTTGAAATTTTGCAATATTTCTTTTCCACTATCAGCTGTTTCCATTTGACGTTTACTCGTACAAATACGATTATGTGCCGGAATACATTTTCCAAGCACATTCAAGCTAAAGAGAGAAACTACTCGATACTTCTTATTACGCTTTTTCTCTCATTTTTTGACAAGTTCTCTTATTTATAATATCGGGGTCTCAACAAATTACTAAAGCAAAAAGAAAAAAAAAAAACTTTTCAAAATTGCAAATTCGGCGTACAGACTTACATACAAGCTCTAAGAATTGTAAATTATAAATTTGCACAAAACTCTACTGGTGCAAGAGCTTTAAAACTTTAAAATCCAAGACCCTAACAAAGGGGAGAAACATATCCTGATCTTTTGCTCTCTCCATATTCATCCCTATCTAATATCTGATTTGGTAGAAGTGCCTACAAATTAGTTTTCGAACGACTCTAGGGACAAAGTTGAAATAAATATAGTTTCTGAAAAATTCCGACTATTGCCACAACCTACTCGTATACTAAACAGCTGAAATCCGCGTAGTCTACGAATATTAAATCAAGCGCTCAGCCTTTCCTCTGCTCTGTCATTTTATTTGTGAACTTTTAACTTTCAAACAAGAAATTGCCAACAAATTCCTCGCCGAAATGAATCTTCAGCAAATACCGAAAAATGATCTTCTCTGGACAGCGTTTAACATGTATGGGGGATCTGATCAAACTAAGGCTCTGAGAAGCGAAGCAAATCGGACAGTCTTCGCTGAGAATTTTAAAACTCCACAACCTCCGCCACTTACGACCATTTGTCTGAAAGTTATAGCTGAAAACTATAAAGGTAGGCCGATAAACCTCGACATAAAGCCAATGCAATTTAAGACGTTTTATGACTTTATCGATACTGAGCTGCCGCTTGAAAAGTGCATTAATATCGAAGACGAATACTATTGGAAAAGAGTCTACGCCGTGAAATGCTCCGATAAGATGTTACTCAAAGCAAAATCTAACGAAAAAGATGTTTGTTGGAAGTGTCTGGGAGTTACGCTAAAACTAGTTGAACTAATTGAAAACACACCCTATGAAATATGGATCCCCGATGAAATGGATAACATGACAAAAATGGTTGCGCCCTATGTGACCCATTTGAAAATAAATAAACTACAAGCAATGCGGGAGACGTCTTTTAAAAAAGAGCCCACGGAATCTGAAATGTCTGTGTCTGTTATGAGCGAAGAGGTAGAAGAGGAGGAGACAGAACAAGCAGATAAAGTTGAATATGATTACCCGATGGAAGATTGCCATCACGTGAATTTAAGTGTTGTGAAGAATTTGCGCCAGTTACATACACTGATAGTGGAGTTTTTCCCACCTACATTGGACATAAACTATCACAGCAGATACTTTAATTTTTCCTACGTGGATGTACAGCAACTAGCAAGGTAAGGTGAAACCTCTTATGTCCGATCTATTTTGAAATGGTATTTCCAGTGGTGTTTCAGAGCTACCGAGCCTTAAGGTTTTCCAAATTCGCCGGAGTCGCATGGATAATGTCAAATTGTCGATCATCCTCGAGGCATTGAAGTCAATTTTCGTGGAGCACCTCGAATTTTACTTCTGCCAATTGGACGACGAATGTGGAGAGTCTCTATGTGACTTCCTAATCTCAACTGAGTCTCTTAAACATTTAAACCTCTCAGGAAACTATTTCAAAGATTCGGCCATTGATTACCTATCTAATGGAATTCAAAATAGTCCCTCGAATTTAACCTATCTTGGCTTGTCTAACAACCCTATTTGCGATGAAAGTATGTGTAACCTTGCAAGTACTCTACTGTCATGCGAACAACTGACCCATTTGACCCTATCGGGAGTTAAAGTTTCTGAATTGGGTGCCGAGTGTGTGGCCAATTTGATAAAAGGTCATCCCAACCTAGAGGAATTGGAAATAATTGCTGTTCCCATGGATGGATCCGTCTTAGTTGAAGCCATGGAAATCAACCTAAAAATCCAACAACTTCTTTGTCAAGGTTGCGGTCTTAACCTGGAGGAGGAGTTTCAAATTGATTTGCTCCTTAAACGCAATCGGTACATTAAGGAGAATCCTTACATAGGAGATACTACCAAAACTGAAGCAGAGATCAATGAATTTGTAACCAAGATAAAGTATGTGTACTTCTTATTTATTTCTGAAATCATTAGAACTTTTTTTCAGGAATCCAATTTTAATTAACGCTTTAGCAGTGTTAGAAAGGCATGCAGAATGCCTTCGGAAACAAAAAGAGCTAGAAAAGTCCGTATCTGAGCAAAATTTCCTTATTGAACAAATCAAAGCCTCAGGCGACAGGTACATCCTCACGCTTCACTACACACTCGCTAACGTTCCTTATATTTCATAGCGAGTCACGCAAGAATGCCAAAGAATTAACTGAAAAGGACCTCGATCAAAGAGTCACACTCTATGGCCAGAGTGAAAAAAATTTCTTCAAGAGGAGCTCTAAGAAAATAAATCAATGAATTGTCAATAAATGAGCAAATTTCTATAGAAACTTGAATGTTTTTCTTGCCTTTTTTGGCAAATACAAATTAAATTGCCAATCGGTCAAATTGTGGAACTTATTCCTTTTTTTTAATCTATTTCGTGTGTGTAAATTTATTTAACAAAAACAACAGCCATAAAATGAGTAAAGGAGAAAAGAAGCGAGTATCGGTAAGTAGCGTCACTGAAGAAAATATTACATATAAATGCAGGACATTGGGAATTGAGGGGATATTCTCTGGCTGGTAATTTGTGGTAACATAAGTTTTACAACGACGGGGGATAATTGATTATTCAATTTGCCATAATAGCTGCTTCGAAAGTTCTTGGAAGTGTACTATTTATAGGTCGATGAAACAAAAATTAAATATTTACTGCAGTAACCATATGACATTTAATGTGCTTACATAATACGACTGAACTTACTTTTCATCCCCTTGAGCTCGGGTTCACCCTACCCGAAATCCAATACTAAATATAGAGATTATAAAATCTTTTTTCTACGAGTAGTGCACGTTTCAAACAGAGACTTGAGATGCAGATACAAATGAACTCAAATCTCAATTAAAAGTGTCTGAAAACAATTAACTCTCATATTAGTAAACGCTGTGTAACGAGGAATTATTAAAAAATAAGGGTGCTGTTTATACACTATCCTGGGTATATTCAATTTGATACGTAGTTCGTTACATAGAGAAATAATAACGATAGACCCGCAAAAGTACATATATTTGTGATCAGCATCAAAAGCTATGTCGATCGACCATCCATCCATCCGTCCATATGTCACCACTATTTGGGCCCTAAATTTTGAGCTAGGAACATAAACTATGGTATATAAGCTTTATATTAGAAGCAGTACAAGTGCGAATATTGTTAAAATTTCGCTTTTCTCAATACTTTTTGCTAAAACTAAAAGATATTGTTTAGGTAAAATATGTAGACGTTAACTTTCTCTACATTTTGTTCGTAAATTATATAAGGCCACGCCCACTTTTTAGAGGTGTTAAAGGGGATGGGAATACCCTTACTGAGACAGAGAAAGAAAGAAATTCAGGTGGTATTAAGTTTCTGTAAACTCCAAGGGTAGCGTCCAGATAACTGGGGAGCATTTTTGATTTAATTTTATTGTCTTTGCTCATGATTCGCAGTATTTTTTTCCGTCCTCCTGTTGTCATCATCACGATCAAGTTACATTACTGCCAGTGTTATGCCTTCGCAGTAGAGTTGACTTAGCTTTCGCAATTGATCGACTTTTTTATTTATTTCATGCGAAATAAATATAAGATTCTTGCCATCAGGATTTGTAATTTTCCTGCATGTTTGCTATTTATGATTTCAGAATCTTTTTCTTTATTTAAGTACAATTTGATCAGACTGGAATGCATTGAACAACATAAGCAGTACACAAGAGAAAAGTCACTATCATAATGTGAGAAAAAAAAACAAATTACATACGCTGGAATGTCTTTGGAGGACATTTTATGGTCCGCTGTTGCTGCCGCACTTGAACATGGAACGCACTCAAAAGTTATTTGACAGTACATCTTTATCCAAAGAAATTTGTGGTCAATTCGATAGTGTTTAAATGGAAGAGAAGTGGTTTGCTCTCTCGTGGCCTCTCGCTTTTATTATTTTCTAGGGTTCTGGAGGGGAAATTGACTAAAATTCGCACAAATTCGTTCAAATTCTTAAGAATTTTCAGGTGCTGATCGGCTCAAACATCATATCTGGGCTCTAAAGGGTCTCATTTCGATGCGAAATCGGAAGTAAAAAGCTCTAAAGTTTTTCCTTAGATTTATGTAATATCAGCTTATATCAAAGGGACAGCCTTTCGAATGCAATTGTGCAACTTAAGTTAAAGTTTCTCTAACCGAAAGATGGAGATATCATCAGTTCTACCTACATATGTCTCATTGGAGTTCTCAGCTCCGATGAATGGACCACACGTCCAGCAGAATCAGTTTTTCAGAATCTATACACGCTCATGAGCTTTAAAATTAACACTCCTTTTGCGACCTTGTGGTGGAAGCAGTTCCTACTCCCACGACAAGGTAGCCCCTAGGTAGACTCTGCTCTTGTGAAAGATGTGAATCCTTAAATACAGCCGACAACCAAAGACGACAAGGACAGTAAGCAGATATACAGCGTTACTCTTGGCAGCCGGAATGGATTCCCAACTTCCTTGATAGTCCACAGGCTCATTAATTCAGAGCTCGTACCTAGGTTCGAATTCCAATTCTTGCATGGCCCTCTTCACCAGAGATTTTAAATATTTTTTTTAATTAGCGGCATTTTTTGTGGACGCTGTAAGCTAATCACTTTTAAAATATTCTTTTATTACTCGTATATACGCATTATAAAGTAAAGTTTGGAGCCATATTAACTCTGCCTGTTAATCGTTATGTACTCGGTAAACCTGATGAACCAATTTTAGTGAGGTTTTCGTGATTCAGTAAGAGTAGTTGTGGACTATAAACCATTGGGTTTGATTTTCAGCGGACTGGGCACCAAAAAAATGCAAATAAACCTCAGTGTTATTTGAATTTGATAAAATTTGGCGGCTAAAGATTTTAGACTTTAAATAGTTATACAATGCATATGTATATGTTCCTTTGCAAAAAGGTATTTAGATATTTTAAAGGTATACTCGTAAATTTTTTTTTTTTTTTTTTGGTTGCGCCTGGAGGTGCAGGAATCTTCAAAAGATACCAATGGCCCGTACCATTGGTTATGCCCGATTCATATATCTGACCTGATGATTCATAAGCGTCTGCCAGTATATGCCTACGGGCTAAACCTCACCCCCCAGAGAGGCACTATGAGAACCGGCCGCTCGTGCTCATAGTAGTAGGAAATTCGTTCCTCTCATTTTTTCGTTTTGTGGTGACTACGACTAAGTTGCCTTAACAAGTAGTTTACGCTTCTGTAGTGTTAATCGCGTTAGGTAGGTAGCTTTCCAGCGAAGGCACCTACTAATACCGTCATTACATGCGGTTTTCCCTTACTGACGATTCTCCAGGTCTTTGTCCACTCGCATACTTTGTTTAAAGCTCGTTGGAGTTTTCCAGTTGATGATTCGACTGACTCATCTGTTGCGAGGATAGCCGTGTCGTCTGCGAACGTTGCTACGACAGTCCCTTCATCTTGTGGTATATCTCTTGTGTAGAGGAGGAAAAGGATTGGGCCGAGAACGCTTCCTTGCGGAACACCGGCATGGATTTCTTTGAATTTCGAATATTTTGCCCCATGTTTAACACGAAAGAGTCTGTTATTAAGGTAAGATTCCAATATTCTGTAGAATTTATCTGGTAAGATTTCCCTTAGCTTATATCTCAGGCCTTCGTGCCACACCTTGTCGAACGCTTGCGATACGTCGAGAAAAGCGGTAGAGCATATCTTTTTCCCTTCTAGAGCTTTTTCAATTTCATTTGTAATTCGATACACCTGATCGATTGTGGAATGTTTAACCCTAAACCCGAATTGATGATCCGGGATCAATCGCCTTTCTTCAATTACTGGGTGCAATTTTTTTTAGCAGAAGTTTCTCAAAGACTTTAGATATTATCGGCAGAAGCGAAATGGGTCTATATGATTTCTTGTCGTTTGCACATTTCCCCGATTTCGGAACCATTATTACTTCGGCGACTTTCCATTGCCTTGGAACATATAGAAGTCTCAATGAAGCATTTATAATGTAGAGTAACTTAACTAACGCTTTTTTCGGTAGCTCCTTCAAAACTTCGCCAGTGATTAAATCATATCCTGGAGCCTTGTTATTTTTCAGTTTTCTTATTGTCATTCGAAGTTCGGACAGGGATACAGTTTTTAATTTAAAGTTGTCGGGTGCCGTATTTGCATTCGGATCTTCGATCAATGGTTGTCCATCGAATGGCTTGAACGTTTCCTCTAAATGTTCGGCAAATAATTCCACTTTATCTTTGTCTCCTTTTGCCCATTCGCCGTTAGCTTTTCTTATTGGTGGCGAGTGCATTACGGGTTTCCTTATGGACTTTAAGGCTTTCCATAGAGAGTAGTTTGAACACTTATCAGCGGTCAAGCTCTCGAGGTAAATAGAAGTCTCGCGATTTCTTAAGTCCTGCAGCACATTTTTTTAGCTTGTTGCAAAGGTGGTTAAGATAAGTTTTATGCGGTTGCCATCTCTTGAGCGTAAATGAAGCTTGCGGAAGACTCGAATTTTTATTTCTCCTATCTGCGAATTTTAGTCCAAAAAATTTCTATCGACTAATTTATGAGAGCTGTCAAATCGCTGTCAATCCACACATGTGAATTCCAAATTGTTTATTGAGTCCTTGTTTGTTTATTTGGTGTTAAATAGATTGAAACAAGTCAAATAATAAGTGGAAATAGAAAATAAGAAAAAAAAAAAATAAATACTATTCGAAGACATTCCAGAGTTCCTTACGCACATACATTTGTATGTATATTCTTCATGTTTGCCTCTTTGCACAGCTTTTGTTGTTCAATGCGTTCTCTAACTTTTTTTTTGTTCTAAATTTCACCTTTCTCTGAGAGATTTTTACCCCACTCCCTGATATTTTTTATCTTACGAATTTTAATTCAAAATGTAAATTAGGAACGAAAGTTTCGCAGGAAATATAACAGCTTCACCATCTGACGGAGGAGTAAAGAAAATATTCGTACATATTCAAATCCATCACGAAAGTATGATATTAGAAAAATTAAATCTTACCTCACTCACAGACAACTATCACGAAACTAAACTTTCTTCAGCAAGCGAGCATAGCAATGATTCGCTTGCTTAATACATAAATACATGTGTGTAACAAAAAGGAAATTTTAATCAAATTTTAATTTTGTTTCTGCTATGTATTTCTCCAGTTTAAATATAGTACACTTCTTTCGAAACTAACTATCGTGCTATAAACTCATTCTTTTTTAAATCACCCATGGAAACCGACACCATTAGCAAGAACTTTATTTATTCAGCGTTGACAGGAATTTGCAAATGTCACAAGAAACCATCTCTTGGCACATTTAAAATGTGATTACTTTAAACGTGCGTTTGCCAGAAGCCAATTTCCGGTGAAGCAATCTTGATTCAGTTTTATGAGCATTCGTCATGAAATCTTGCAAGGACATCATAGTATTTAAAAATAGAATTCAGTAAAAAAAAATTAATCCTTGAAGTTGTCCACAAATATATGTATAGATATATCTCTCATTCCGTTCTTCTCATCCTGTATCGAACAATAATTTCGTATGCATAAATTCATCATGCACGTCATTAATTTCAGCAAACCTACATCATCGTCCTTCATAACGACATGTCACCATATTTAATTCATTCATGAATCACATTCAACTTTCGCTATCTATTCAACATTTACAGGCATCACCGACGCTGGCAACATTATTGCCACAGAAATCCTTTTCATCAAAATTGGGGGTAAGCTGTGAGGTCTTAGGTTATTTGTTTCATTTCCCTAATACGTCACTGTAGTTTGCTTTGCAACTTTGTCTGTATCCTTACTATACAAATATTCAAGCAATTTTTTTTTTTTTTTTTTGTTTTATCGACAAACTTTATTTCGATTTTTGTTTCTGGTAAATTCAAAAATATCAAAGGTCCTTTGCAGAAAATTCACACAGGCTTTCTCGCTACCGGGGGCTTACTCAGCTCAGTTGCCTTTTAACTGAATTTCAAAGAGGATGTGGAAGTTGGTGAATGCAGCCGCGGTACATAGCATTATTTGATGGAGTAGTGGTAGTTGGTGTTTTATTATTTTAATTTACTAGATGTTTATAAATTTACATATAGGTACATACGTACGTATATTGGTTGTAGTTTCAAATCGTTTTGTAAATAATGAGTTCAGAAGATAGCAATGAATGTGAGGAGGATATTTGTAGAAGTGCAAACTTAGGTGAAGAAGATTGTGTTGATGGTGGAAATTCTAAGGTAGATTGAGTTCTAATAGTGATATCCTTGCATGTGGCAATTTAAAGTACTCTTTTTGGAATGGCATTATTGGAATGATTATTTTAGAAAAGCGTTACTAATTCAGATCATATCTAACACTGAGCGATGCAAAGCGATTTTATGGTAAGTTTTAGTGAATTTAGATAAGATTCTTCGATATTTTACTTGTATTTACATTCTATCCCTGAATGGGCCAGTTGGTCAATTAAAAAAAAAAAAAAGAAGCATAGGATGTCTCATTGAAAAACGGAAAAAAAGCCTCGCATTATTGGAAAATGGGGACTTGGTGTGTATTTGACGCATTGTTCTCAGATAATCCGTAAAATGATTATGTGGTCAACACAGGAAGACACAAAAGGGAAACTTGCTTGCTCATCATCTATGGTGCTTTCAGATATTCTGATTATTTTAGTTATTATCTTGGTGACTGAGTGTAACTCGCAAATACTTCTCCAGTTTTCGTATTCTGCTAAGTTGCACTTCTATAAGACCTTAACTATCATTCCGGTTCTTTAACCGGCACAAAATAGAAAGTCTCTGTATCCCAACCCTTTTTTTATGAGTGTAGAAATAATTTATTCGCTATGAAGTCGCATTCGGAGGGGAATTTTTCTATAATCTTCTCTCAGGAAAGCCGAGAACTGATTTTGCTTTTAAATAGCTAGAGATTAAAAGCCTCTGGAAATATGTCTACTGGGAGTGGGTTCCAAAGTTCATTTATTCTGTAAGAAAATAATTTTGATAGCGCAATATTCGCTCGACTTCCAGGTGGGCATAAAGAAATAGAAAAGCTTTGATTCCCGGAAAAAAGTCTCAAAATTCTAAAATAAGCTCAGCGCTTCCCCGTACTAAATTTTGCAAATATGTGTTATTCTAAAAACATTTCTGAAAGCACATCCCAAAATCCTACTTCCCATTTTGAGGATTTTTAAGTCACACCTTCCAAACTCGTTCAGTGAGTCACGAGCTAAGTGAGTTATAATAAACATTTTTGAAACCCCACCTGTATGTATCAATATATATGTATCCTGGTAAAGAATGCCTTCTCATCAATTCTCAGTGGCAACGAAAGGAGTAAAAGAAAGAGAACAATATATTAGCATGAATTCAATAAAGCGGTTGGAGGTTTAACTACATTTGTAACCCTTTGTTTGCCTGATTAAACCTACACAATAAAATGCGCTTACGTTTTTGAATCCGTTAACCTACCGCGACAGTATTAGTGGTCGGGACTCTGAACATACCATGAATTATCTGGATAATCCAGCTGAGTCCCTGTCACCTGGCAACATAAAGTGATGAGCACTAGATGGCACTAGGGATCGGAATATCGGCAATGGGAGTATCTACATAAGTCTAGTATAGGCATGGGTATGCTACCGGCCTTCGATGAGCCAACGATTGGATTATGTGAACTTCTCGTATCTGTATGCTTTCTAGTAGATGAGGCCAAAACTCTAAACGTAAAAAAATACTCAATTTGTGCTTTGAATCGGAAAGGGGATTGAACAGTCCACTTCATAACAGAAAAATAGGATTGGAATTTAATATCAGGTCATTTGAGTTCGGTCCTGATCCCCAAAAGAGCTATTTCTGTGTTCTTTTTTATGCTGTTGAGTAGATGAAAAGAGTCTTTTGGTGCCGAACTCAAGCCTTTGAGGAGGGGGAGAAGCTATTCCGCTGTAGTAAGTTACCAGTCGAAGCATGTGTTTATAATTTTAAACTATCATACTTACGTGGTATTTTTATTATACTGGCTTTGAAAAGGTTGTGTTCTAGGAATATTTAAAGTGACTTTCCGCGATTAATGCTGTTGCAGCTCCATAATATTAGCATGTATATGATGAAGACAAACGTTGACCACAAGCGACTTATGTGATGGCAGGATCTCCGCGTCATTAAAAGACTATTAGTTCTTTATTTTTGTTTTTTTTTTGCATTAAATTTATTAATAAATTGTCATAGCACTGTTCGGTGGTCGTTTGACTTTTCCAAATAGTCAATGAACATTACGCCGTGGGAATCCCAGAAAACCGTTGCCATGATTTTTCCGGCTGACGGAACGGTTTTTCCCTTTTTTAAAGCACGTTCTCCCGCAGAAGTCCACTGTTTTGATTGTTCTTTCATTTCTGGCGTGTAGTGGTATATCCACGATTCATCAACTGTTACGAAACGCCGTACAAATTCACTTGAATTGCGCTTAAAGAGTTCCAAATTCTGTTTTGAAATCTTCACCCGAATCCGTTTTTGGTCCACCGTCAGCAAACGCGGCACCCATCTTGCCGATCATTTTTTCATGCACAAATGATCATGCAGGATTCGAATGACGATATCATTTGAAATTGCTACTATCTCAGCTATCTCACGAACCTTGACCCGGCGATTGTCCAACACAATATCGTAGATTGTTGACCATTTCTTCCTTTGTGACGTCTTTCGCGCTCAGTGTCTTTTGTGCTCGTACTACTGCAACGAAATTCAGTAAACTACTTGTGTACCATTCCATGCGAGGGAGCGGAGTCTCCATAATATTTTTTAAGTCGGTCTTCAGTCTCTTTAATATCTAGTTTTACCGCGCAAAAAGTAGTGCTTTATTAAAACACGAAACTCAATTTCTTCCATTTTAGCCAAATCTCACAAACCAAAGTTCTTTCGATCACTGTAAAAAGCTAAGTGTTTGACAGATCTATTTGATTTGTTTTCGTCTATACCGAGAAAGAAACAAAGATATCAGAAAAAAATATGTTCGTAGCTTCACCCAACATACAATATTTCTGGTATGTCACAGAAATACGGATAGACAGACAGACACGATGTTGTCCATTAGTGTCCCGTCTTATACCATTCCGATACAGACCACTAGAAAAGAAGAAATTAAATGAATACTTTTCTTATTAATAATACTCGTACAGCTGTAAACACTTGTCATATTATTACGCTGAAATCTGTATCTGTCATGAGGTCGAAACGGTTAACGATGTCCGAATTACAATGTTCTACTGCCTCCATAATGCCGAAGCGAGGTCTGAATTAATTAAAATGTAATACACAGTTCAATTTACTAGGAAGCTTACATAATAAGAACATATTTTAAGAGTAGTTTAAATTCTTCTTTAAAACTTTGAAAAGGTTAGCAAAATGTAGACTAGTCTCAATTTTAAGTGCATGTGTAGTGAAAATTGCATGACTGTACGTACCAAAGTGAGTAAAACATTAATTACGAAGGCACCTAGTTTTATACACAAATGTGCATCCTTCTAGCACCTTAAATATTATTATCCTGACGGTATGCACATTTCCCCAACAGTTTAAATCAATGAAAATTTATAAAATCCTAATGAATTAATTTGAAATTAGATAGGAAAACAAGTATCTCAACTTAAACCTGGAGGTGGTGGTGGTGGCGATGAAGGAACGGGGGGTAACGCTGCAGAGGATTTCGAGGCTTGGATGAAATCGCGTCAGCTGCTGAAACCTGACGATCAACTTGAATTAACAGAAATCGAATTGGGGGAGGAAATAACCAAAGCTCTAACACCGACAAACACTAATGTTACTGAGAATTTAGTCGTGTACAGCTTCAAGGAAAGAGCCTTCATCGCGGTATAACTTGTCTAGTTCAAAATTCAAAATACAGAAATAATAACAATTTCAACAGCTCCCGCTTGAAGGTAGCACTGTGTCTATTTTTTCCTTCGAGGGAACATGTTTGCACATTGAATCGGATGAGGCGAAGTGGCAAATTGAAGAATACGGCGAGGCAGGTATGTGTTATTCTACTGACCACACCTAAATTATTTTCGATTTTCTATTTATTAATCTTTTTATCGATTGCATGATTATTGCATGTTCTCGCTCCTTTGCATGGCAATTCTCTCTTTTTTTCGAACAAAACAACTTTTTTCCAAGCAAGGTTACGCACTTCCAACTCCTAAGGTCGCAAAGTCTCTGTTATTAACAGACGATGCCCCCGGTGGTCGGCGATCGGGATCAGCAGTTGGATCAGAAGAAGGTGGTGGTGATGAGGAACAGTTTGGCGAGGAAGGTGAAGAAGAGGCTGGTGAGGACATTGGTTATGCCGAGGGTGATGCAGAAGCTGAAGAAGGAGTAGAAGGAGCTGAAGGAGAAGCAGGTGCTAAAGGTAATCTTTTTATCGCTTTTCCAATTTGCACGATATCTTTTTTTTGGCCTTCGCTTCGAAAAGTAATTCGTGACTCGTTATTGACACACATGACCCTGTTTAAAAGTAAAATGCTTTTGTAGAGGGTGCTCCGTCTGGAGGAGCGAGGAAGCGTAAACTGATCAATCAGTTTAACTTCTGTGAGCGTGCAGCATTGACCTATACCAATCCAACGAGGGTGAGTTGCTAGGAAAATTCATGAGAACCTAAATTTCAAACTAAAGATCTTCTCAGTCTATGGACACCCAAACAATTCCACCGCCAAGGTCGACTTACGGCAGTAATGTTCTACAATGGGTGATCTACGATAACTACTCCGAGGACTTTGCTCAGCAGCAGAAGGAGAGAGAAAAGGAAAAAAAGGTTAATGTGAGGAAACAGGCTTTTCCATCAATAATAACGTTTGCGTCGTTATAGGGACACGTGCCTTCGAAAAAGGACGAAAAGAAGAGAGATGACCAAAAGGAGGTAGCAATGGAACTGAATAGAAGATACCTTAAATGTTGGCAGATCATTGAACGTATGATCAATCAGAATATCTACGATGACATCGCAAGTGACTATCGGTATTGGGAGGATCCTTCGGATGAGTTTCGTGAGGGCGAGGGAACTCTGTTGCCTTTATGGAAGTTCTCCTATGAAAAGACGAAGAGAATGCATGTCACCGATGTGATGTTTGATCCGGAATATTACACCTTGTTTGCTGTGTGCTTTGGGTCACGTAAGAAATTTTTATCAAATGAGGAGCTCCGGTTCAAATTCAGTTATCCAGTCCAAGCACAAATTTCCAGAATGCTATTTATTCTGTTTTCTAAACACAATAAACCGACGTAATTTTTTGTTATTTTTGTGGATTCAATAAACTCAGTGCCCTTTTAGGATTAATGATCATATGGCAAAATCTAACCCTTTATATCTATAACGTATTAATTTTCTCAAAACCGTGTCTAACTCAGTTTCTATCAGAAATGGACATAACTGAATTTGAACCGGAGCTCCTGAAATGTATTACAGATCTTGATCCGTATCATCTAATTTAGATGACTTCATGAAGCAACCATCTGAAGGATATGTTTGCGTGTTTACAATTAAGAATCCCTCGTTTCCGGATTATATAAGTAATTTTGTGTGTTTCTGAGTTAACTATTTTATTTATATTTTCATTTATCATAGTAACGACCGAAACTGGTGTAATGTGCTGCGATATTCATAAAAAATATCCATTTCTAGTTGCGATTGGTAAGTTGTTCTTTTGTGAAATTTTTGATTTGTAATTTTTTTCTGTCCTGACAAATGGGCATGTTCAGCAATTATTTGTTTTATTATTCCTTGCATACATTTAGGTGTAGTGAATTTGACACAGCATCGTCTTATACTACATAAATTTGTGGGGCAGATGTGAGTGGAGTTCCTTTATGCGCGAACAAAATTACACCAGTCACCAGCAACGTTCCAATTTGTTCTTAAGATACTGTTGCTGATGCTAATGTGTTCTGCACAATAAAAGTATTGTTTCTAAATGATTGGCTGTCGATGGTGCTGAAGCTAATGCTGGTGGCTCTTGTTGCCGCTTTATTTCTAAATGGCCATCGACCAAGGGAATCAGTGACCTGTTTGACATTACTGGTCTGCGACTGCAAAAATTTTACCAAATTTATCGAAACAGTGATTTTCCGTCAGCTCGTGGACAACATTCCACATTTGTCGCATGCGGAAATGTTTTTTAAGGATTTGTAGACAGACCACTAAGCTGAGATCCTATTGCATGTTTTTAAGGTTCTGTCGTTTTGTCTTCTGCTTCTTAAACCATAAACTTGACTTTTGTAACAATTGTGTAAAGAAGTGGCCCAAACATCTACTGCTCTGCATTTAGAAAATAAAAAGGATTATTTTAGATTTGAATCTAGTATCCACTCATAAAATATATGTCTTTAGTATCAATGTATAAACCTTTTAGTCCTAAAATTCTCTTTACAGTTCTTCATTCATGATCTCTCTTTTTATAGCTTTCTCTCAGGGTAGGCGAATCTGTAACACCGGGACAGAGCCCCGAAATATTTGTAAATAGATGCCTGTCGATTCAGCTCTTGAATAGCTGTATATTAAAAGATTCTGGAAACTTGTAAATCTGAAAATCCTAGTCAGTTCTGTCGCTTGCGTCAGTATAAAATTAGTACAAATGAAGAAAAGTGGTAGTATTTTCTTCATTTGTATTAATTTGTCCTGGTTTCATACTTCGATTAAAAGGAATCCGATCCAATGTCGATAACGAAATAAATGCATTTGCTCTTGTTATACCTCTAGAGAAATATAAGAACATAGATATTTCATTCTTTTTACCCGTCCAGCAACACGGAACTGTTTACGATAAGCATCAGATCGAATATAAATGAGCTACTAGGTGACATGATGGATGATAAAATAGTTGAGTTTAAATCATTAATGCCTCAGGTTTCCCTGGTTATGCAGAATGTGAAATATTTACGTGCGCCTTTATTAAGATGATCTGCTTCAGTGACCATGGACACTGGATATACTATAAAATTTACATTGCAAGAAATTCTAATCAAGGTTAACAAGAATCTGGACTTGCCATCCCATCTTTATACCATAGATAATTCAAGTATAAATTCTGAAATATTAGTGTCCCACCGGCCTGCCAGGAATATTTAGTTAAAAACCATTCATTCAAAATTGATGTCATCTAAGGATTATGTTGCTAGTCTCAGGCATGGGTTTAAATACTTGAAACTGCGAAGTATCCAAGGGCCTTCTTCTGCGCTGAATCATCTGGCACTTAGCCTCTTATGAATAAAATTTAAGGAAAAATAAAGCATCGAAATCCGTGAATGACAAACTGGACTATATTGCTGAAAGACTTAATTGACTGGTATTTATTGAAAGTGATATAAACCATTTCGCTGCAGAAAATACAGTCTTTCAGTGACAATATTGGATTTCAATGCACCAAAGAGAACCGAAACATTGTTATAAAGATCTAATGATTGTAATAAAAAAATTCTCATTCATTGCTCATTTCTTTGATTTATTTTGTAACAGACAAAATTTTGCACAACATTAGTACGAAGTCGAAATTGTACAGTACTACAAAACTACCTAACGTAGTACAAATACTACTATAATAGTACAAATGACAACACCGCTCCTGGGAGTAAATCCAAAAGTTTTTTAGTTCTGTAACAAAAGAAATTTTGTAAGATATGCTCGCGCGATTACTAGGTGGACATAAAGATAATGGGCCCTAACGACTTTCCCAATAGGACCCTATAATGACTCATTTCTAGGGATCATACATTTGAGGTCTTTGGAACATCCGTCATGTTAGTTTTTATAATGTCGTCATAGGCCTGCTACCAGACTTCAACGAACCAACACTGGAGATAGAATGTTAGTGTGGGATCTCCTTTTAAGCTAATAATAACCTACAACGCTTCACTCAAGACTGTGTCACTCTATACTATAGCTCGAGTGAGTACAGTGCTTCGGGCTAAAAACTTTTTAGAGTCTACGTCACTTCATATGTAGTAAAGCTTCATTAGCAATATCATTTCTTGCGTAATTTGGAAGGATTTCAAACTACGCACACCAATGTTTACGTTCAATTCCAATCCAACATAGTTGGTCGTCTGTCTACAGACATATGGTTGGATCAAATAATCTGGTAATATTTTTAGGAAAACCTTTTTTTTTTTAATTTATATCATCTCTTCGACAGTGCTGAAAAAATACACTATTTATCTGACAAATATAGATAAAACAAAAATAGAAATTATTAACTTTTTCGTTCTAAATTTTTTTAAATATATAAACAGGCCTTTAAATAATATTGGTTCCTTTACTCATATGCAAACGTAATATTGTCTGAAAATATCAGAAAAACATACGCGTTCTGAGATCTTCTTCTTCTTCTTACTGCGAAGTTATGATCCGGGGTAGAAGGATCACAACCCTCCCACTTTACTGCATCCCTACTGGTCCGCCTGTGGGGTTTGCTGTTTGTACGCGTTCTGAGATACTTTACGAAATTGAGAGATACATATTTCTGTAATTTTTTTTCCAAAGGAATTTCTACTCACGAAAAAATTAAAACTGTCAAATGAGTTACAGCTGTTAGGTTTGACAGCAAAAGAGATTCAAAACCGAAAGAAACGAAAGGTCCGTGCTGGCACTTTCTAAAATAAAAATTAAAAACGTCAAATTTCAGAAATTTTCGTATGAAATCTTGAGAACGTTAATTTGAGGTGGTTTCCAAATAAATGTTTGCTTCTTCCAAATAAATAAATAGCAGCTTACAAAAACCATATCAAATCAACTTTAGTAAGCCTTTTTTTTAATTCAAAATTTATCCTACGAAGCAAAAAATTGTAAAGGGTGGTTAAGTTTTAAGGGCCGATGTTGATTTTGAATAAAACACAAATTATTTAGGAAATTACTGTCATTTCTTTTTATTATGATAATATTGGTATGGTTCAATTATGTATGGAACAAAATATCGGCCAAATGGCCGCCGCGACCTCGGCGGCACACCTCCGTCCGATGGTCCAAATTTTCGATGATGCTGAGGCATAATTGAGGTTCTATGCCGTTAATGTGCCGAATTATCTCATCCTTTAGCTCTTGAATTGTTGCTGGCTTATCGACGTACACCTTTTCTTTCAAATAACCCGAAAGAAAGAAGTCCAACGGTGTCAAATCACATGATCTTGGCGGCCAATTGACATCGCCACCACGTGAGATAACACGGCCATTGAATTTGACGCGCAAAAGAGCCATTGTTTCGTTAGCTGTGTGGCAAGTGGCACCATCCTGTTGAAACCACATATCGTCTACATCCATATCTTCCAATTCGGGCCATAAAAAGTTCGTTATCATCTCACGATAGCGAACACCATTCACAGTAACTGCCTGACCGGCCTCATTTTGGAAAAAATACGGCCCGATGATGCCGCCAGCCCATAAACCGCACCAAACAGTCACTCTTTGTCGGTGCATTGGTTTTTCGACAATCACTCTTGGATTATCATTTGCCCAAATGCCGCAATTCTGCTTATTGACGAATCCACTGAGGTGAAAATGTGCCTCATCACTGAAGATGATTTTCTTCGAAAATTGATCATCCACTGTTGCCATTTCTTGCCACCATTGTGACCATTGACGACGCTTGAAATGGTCAAGAGGCTTTAGTTCTTGAGTCAATTGCACCTTGTAAGCGCGTAAATGCAAGTCTTTATGCATAATGTTTATCAACGACGAGCGTGAGAGGTGCAATTGTTGGGCACGACGACGAATTGAGGTGGACGGCTCTTCAGCCACACTATCGCGAACAGCAGCAATATTTTCTGCAGTATGAGCTGTACGAGCATGCACTGGTGTTTTCACATCTCCTACAGACCCGGTTTGCACAAATTTTTGCACGATTTTTCCGATTGTACGTACATTTGGACGATTAAATTGACCGAAAGAATCACGAAATGCACGATATGCATTTTGAGTTGAACGCCCATTTTCATAATAAGCCTGAATAACTTTAACGCGTTGCTCGATTGTGTATCTTTCCATGGTTCAAATTGAGTTAGTCTGAAATTGAGAAATGTCAAATGAAATGCAGAAAAAACTTGACGTTTAGGTGTGGTTCACATTCAACATCGGCCCTTAAAATTTAACCACCCTTTATTTGCCGTTTCTGATTTCGTTGTGTTAAATTTGTATGACAATTTTCATTTCGCTTAAACAGCATACTAGACGTAACTAGGAATTTTTTTCCGTCAACTGACCCTCTTTTAAATGATCCAGCGCGTGCAGCAAAGCCACAATTTCTGTTTGATGACTTGACTCTATACATTCCCAGTTCTTTACTCCTATTTAATCGTTGGGGATCCTAATCCTAACCCAATTTTACTTTATGTCCATACATTAATAACACTAGTCAACAAAAAAATATTTTGGTCTGAAAGTGTCTGCCTTTAATTAATTCGAAGGTGCAGAATCGGAATCGGAAAGAATGATTAGGTTAGATAGAATTCTAAACTATTGTAGTACATATTCATAATTATGGTCCAGCAAAATTAAAATTTTTGTAATTCCAAACTCAACGTGAAAATGTATAGATTGGTGGCACGAATTATATACTAACAGTCTTCTCCCGTAGGACCATAGTATAACTCCCAACCGGCCTTAAAGGGTTCTTGTCGATTACTCATTTTACAGGGACCAGGAAAAAATCAGTTCCATATAAAAGTGTTTGCCGATTTAAAAATTGTTCGAGATAAGGATAATTTCGGCTTAGAGAAGATTGACTTTAACAAAAATAGTAGTTTTTACCCCACTGGGAAGCAACTTAACATATGATTCGTAGCAGCCTATATGTTGCCTTGTTTTGTTTATATTGATACCCTCTATGCATTTTTATTTAGTAAATGACTTTAAATTAATACAGAATTGTGGATCATGTAAATGAGGGTAAATGTTCACTATTTTTCTTTGAATGCTTACTGAAGCATGAAAACAAAATACATGTAGCAAAAAATTGTGTTGATCAGAGTAATTTATCTCTAGGGATGTATGACGGCAACGTAGCAGTTTATGATATCAAAAATACTTCCTTGGAACCGCTGTATATGTCAGAAGGTGTTAATGAAAAACATTCAGAAAGTGTTGCTGAGGTAATTACATTTTTTATTTTTTATTTTTTCTATTTAAACAAAAGTTATAATTTTAGATAAAATGGGGCCCTGATTTGGCTGATGGAGAGATTAACTTTTATTCAGCTTCGTCAGATGGTCAAGTTTTCAATTGGGTCCTAATGCAACACAAATTTGCCATTACTATCATCATAAAATTGTTTCTAGAAAATGGCATAATGGAGGGTCCTGATGGTACTCAAGTGCGCCTTAAAGCATGTGCAAGCTGCATGACTTTTCATCCAACCCAGCGGGAGATATTTTTGATTGGAACAGAAGAGGGACTCATTTACAAATGCAGTACTGCATACAGTTCGAAATATCTCATAACCTACGATGCACATTATCTGTCCGTGTATCGGATCGATTTCAATAAATTCAATTCGAATATTTTCGCATCGTGTAGTGGCGATTGGAGGATCAAGATTTGGGAGGATATGCGAAGTGAACCGTTGTTTATTTTCGACCTTGGCTCATGTGTAGGCGATGTGAAATGGGCTCCCTACTCCAGTACAGTATTTGCAGCGGTCACTTCAGAAGGAAAGGTTTTTGTTTTTGACCTGAATGTTAATAAATATAAGGCGATATGTGTGCAAGCGGTTGTACCTAAGAGAAAGAACAAGCTGACGAGGATCGCTTTCAATCAGAAGTTACCTTTTATAATTGTTGGGGATGACAAGTTAGTTGAATGCAGAAGGTGACAAAAGTTATTTTATAACATTAAATTTCTTGCAGAGGAGCAACGACGTCATTGAAACTATCACCAAATTTGCGTGTAATGGTGAAACCACCAAAGAAGCAGCAATGGCTAGATCAACACACACTACAAGTACAGAAGTTGGACAGGATACTGTCTTTGGTCAGGGAACTTCCCGAAGGAGATGTCATCAAGGATACGACAACAACTGTACAAAGTTAAAGTTGGTTCGAAGTGTTTTGTAAGGACGCAAGCAGCTTATAGATTTTTTGTACTTAATATACATACATATACGAATTACTTTAACAGAAGCATTTGTCATGTACATGATTGATGTACCTCACTGATATTCATCTTTCGAGGACATATTAATTTATTGGATATTCATTTGTACTCAACTAATCTTTAGACAGGTCTTAGTTTTCTTTAAACAACTGAAGAAAAAACTACATATCTGCGGTTCAATTAACGATCAGCTCCATTCAGTCAAATTAAAAAAAAAGGACTCAGATAAACTTTTATACAGCAATATATAGGTATGTATGTACTTATAAATATCGGTATACATGACTTGCATGGGACAAATTAATTTTTGAAAATAATGGTATGTAAAATTTCAGAGGACTTTACCAGAAAATAACAGTTTAAGTGATATGGTCAAGGTGAAAATGTGTATATATGAAATTCTACGGATATTAAGACTCCACTAAAGACAATCATTATCAGTATTATTCGTCCGATACTTGAATACTGAATATTGATAGAATTGAAAAGGGTCAGAAAAAAAAACTTTGTGACCTTGCCCTACGTCGCTTTTTTTTAATGTCAACAATTCCTCGGTATGCAATCTCTTGAACTCAGAAGGAAAATGTACAGTATTAAGGACTTGCTCTGCGCTTCACTTGACTGCGAAAATTTACTCTCACCTACTAGTATTTATGCTCCGGGAGGCGTACTTCCACTTTTTTTCAGTTCAGTGTACGATAATTTAGATATTTCTATGCCAAGTGATGCATTTAAGTTACAACTATTGTTAAATTGAAATCAAAGTTAATTGTACATTTTTATATTTTAAAATTGCCTAGCTTCTCGCAGCCCCTCGTGCTGTGCTTTGCACGAATGCTTGGGACCAACAATTTCACCCCATTTCCGAAGGTTATTTTTTGATTGAAAGAAGCTACTCATGACGATCTTTTTTTCTGGGATTTTAACCTTTAACCTCCAGCTCTGTGGCTTACTGAGCCACGCCTCCTACTTTTACATTGAATTTCTCCAAATCTGTTGATTATTCCAATCGTAAATTCAAAGAAATACTAAAAAAAAATAGGCAGTAAAACTCGGTTCTAAGGTTCCATAATCTGTTAAAAATTGTCACCGGATTATTAGCAGATATTTACCACTTGTAGTGAAGCTAAAGCTGCTAACAGGATAACAAATAGTCCAACTCGCAATTCACCGTCTTTCGTTTACAATTTTCAAGCAAATTTCCAAAATGTATCAGTCCGCATATTTTTTTCTTCATTTGTATAATAAAAGTCACTATTGTCCAGTAAATGCAGATGTTTTATTGTTTGCATACCTAAAAGATACTTGCCCTTATCATCATATTTAATGCAAACTTTAATGCACACTTTTTAGACCATGTTGGAATTTTTTTTGCAATTATTTAATTACATTGACTTTTCAAATTTAAGTTTTTAAAGTCCCGTCAATTGTTTTTAGTCCCCAAATACCTAACAAATGCAATACAAAATTAAATATTTAATTATCTACTGTGCCTTTATTATCGATCCGGACTGTACTTACATTACTTATGCATTCATATGCCACCTGATTAAATGAAAAACACTTTTTGCTAAAAAAATATTATTTATTAACTTGTTATACATAATAGGTATGATATACCAAGATACCATGGATTCTGAATAAGTACCAAAAAAGTTCTTACAACGTTTACCTTTAAATTTGTATCATGTCTATCGTACATGCCTAATAATTCGAATTGGAATTTCAGGTAAATAAATGCAGATAATAAAAATTATTGGACCAAATATAATCGAAAATATTGTCCAAACACAAATCAAAAAGAACAGAGTGTCCATTGGGTTTATAGTGCATATAAATTTCATTGTAATAATATATTGTAATGTTTGTACCTTAAATGACTAAAAATATTAAATCTACGAACTAGTATCACTTAGTTATCAATTATAAAAGTATATATGCACCATAAGTGCTGGTTGATCGCCATTATCTGCTTAAGACCGCCACCTGCATAAAATTGTTTCTAGAAAATGGCATAATGGAGGGTCCTGATGGTACTCAAGTGCGCCTTAAAGCATGTGCAAGCTGCATGACTTTTCATCCAACCCAGCGGGAGATAATTTTGATTGGAACAGAAGAGGGACTCATTTACAAATGCAGTACTGCATACAGTTCGAAATATCTCATAACCTACGATGCACATTATCTGTCCGTGTATCGGATCGATTTCAATAAATTCAATTCGAATATTTTCGCATCGTGTAGTGGCGATTGGAGGATCAAGATTTGGGAGGATATGCGAAGTGAACCGTTGTTTATTTTCGACCTTGGCTCATGTGTAGGCGATGTGAAATGGGCTCCCTACTCCAGTACAGTATTTGCAGCGGTCACTTCAGAAGGAAAGGTTTTTGTTTTTGACCTGAATGTTAATAAATATAAGGCGATATGTGTGCAAGCGGTTGTACCTAAGAGAAAGAACAAGCTGACGAGGATCGCTTTCAATCAGAAGTTACCTTTTATAATTGTTGGGGATGACAAGTTAGTTGAATGCAGAAGGTGACAAAAGTTATTTTATAACATTAAATTTCTTGCAGAGGAGCAACGACGTCATTGAAACTATCACCAAATTTGCGTGTAATGGTGAAACCACCAAAGAAGCAGCAATGGCTAGATCAACACACACTACAAGTACAGAAGTTGGACAGGATACTGTCTTTGGTCAGGGAACTTCCCGAAGGAGATGTCATCAAGGATACGACAACAACTGTACAAAGTTAAAGTTGGTTCGAAGTGTTTTGTAAGGACGCAAGCAGCTTATAGATTTTTTGTACTTAATATACATACATATACGAATTACTTTAACAGAAGCATTTGTCATGTACATGATTGATGTACCTCACTGATATTCATCTTTCGAGGACATATTAATTTATTGGATATTCATTTGTACTCAACTAATCTTTAGACAGGTCTTAGTTTTCTTTAAACAACTGAAGAAAAAACTACATATCTGCGGTTCAATTAACGATCAGCTCCATTCAGTCAAATTAAAAAAAAAGGACTCAGATAAACTTTTATACAGCAATATATAGGTATGTATGTACTTATAAATATCGGTATACATGACTTGCATGGGACAAATTAATTTTTGAAAATAATGGTATGTAAAATTTCAGAGGACTTTACCAGAAAATAACAGTTTAAGTGATATGGTCAAGGTGAAAATGTGTATATATGAAATTCTACGGATATTAAGACTCCACTAAAGACAATCATTATCAGTATTATTCGTCCGATACTTGAATACTGAATATTGATAGAATTGAAAAGGGTCAGAAAAAAAAACTTTGTGACCTTGCCCTACGTCGCTTTTTTTTAATGTCAACAATTCCTCGGTATGCAATCTCTTGAACTCAGAAGGAAAATGTACAGTATTAAGGACTTGCTCTGCGCTTCACTTGACTGCGAAAATTTACTCTCACCTACTAGTATTTATGCTCCGGGAGGCGTACTTCCACTTTTTTTCAGTTCAGTGTACGATAATTTAGATATTTCTATGCCAAGTGATGCATTTAAGTTACAACTATTGTTAAATTGAAATCAAAGTTAATTGTACATTTTTATATTTTAAAATTGCCTAGCTTCTCGCAGCCCCTCGTGCTGTGCTTTGCACGAATGCTTGGGACCAACAATTTCACCCCATTTCCGAAGGTTATTTTTTGATTGAAAGAAGCTACTCATGACGATCTTTTTTTCTGGGATTTTAACCTTTAACCTCCAGCTCTGTGGCTTACTGAGCCACGCCTCCTACTTTTACATTGAATTTCTCCAAATCTGTTGATTATTCCAATCGTAAATTCAAAGAAATACTAAAAAAAAATAGGCAGTAAAACTCGGTTCTAAGGTTCCATAATCTGTTAAAAATTGTCACCGGATTATTAGCAGATATTTACCACTTGTAGTGAAGCTAAAGCTGCTAACAGGATAACAAATAGTCCAACTCGCAATTCACCGTCTTTCGTTTACAATTTTCAAGCAAATTTCCAAAATGTATCAGTCCGCATATTTTTTTCTTCATTTGTATAATAAAAGTCACTATTGTCCAGTAAATGCAGATGTTTTATTGTTTGCATACCTAAAAGATACTTGCCCTTATCATCATATTTAATGCAAACTTTAATGCACACTTTTTAGACCATGTTGGAATTTTTTTTGCAATTATTTAATTACATTGACTTTTCAAATTTAAGTTTTTAAAGTCCCGTCAATTGTTTTTAGTCCCCAAATACCTAACAAATGCAATACAAAATTAAATATTTAATTATCTACTGTGCCTTTATTATCGATCCGGACTGTACTTACATTACTTATGCATTCATATGCCACCTGATTAAATGAAAAACACTTTTTGCTAAAAAAATATTATTTATTAACTTGTTATACATAATAGGTATGATATACCAAGATACCATGGATTCTGAATAAGTACCAAAAAAGTTCTTACAACGTTTACCTTTAAATTTGTATCATGTCTATCGTACATGCCTAATAATTCGAATTGGAATTTCAGGTAAATAAATGCAGATAATAAAAATTATTGGACCAAATATAATCGAAAATATTGTCCAAACACAAATCAAAAAGAACAGAGTGTCCATTGGGTTTATAGTGCATATAAATTTCATTGTAATAATATATTGTAATGTTTGTACCTTAAATGACTAAAAATATTAAATCTACGAACTAGTATCACTTAGTTATCAATTATAAAAGTATATATGCACCATAAGTGCTGGTTGATCGCCATTATCTGCTTAAGACCGCCACCTGCAAAAAAATCAAAAGAGATAAACATAAATATTTGTTTTTGTCTTTAGATTAAAGTGGCCTGGTGAGGGTGTGTGCTGTAATCAATAAAAAACGAAACTTATGTCTAAACCAGTTTCTAACTGACAAAGCGGAAAAAAATATGTTGTTGACGTTTATGGTCTAAATGAAATTTAAACATTTTTTACTTGCATCTGTAAGGGCAAGTATATTGGTTTCGTGAAAACTTTCGATCTCGAGATTTTGATCAATCTTGATATCGCTATAGTTAAGAATCTCAAAAAGTGGGACCCTCAATTCTGTCGGTCTGCACGCTTGTGCGTGTGTACATACAGTCGATTGCTGCCTAAACGGCTGGACAAATTTTTTTCAAACTTCATATCTGGAGTCTGTTGGCCGAGTCTAAATGACTGATTTTGAAAAAAAAAAAGATCTTCTCGATCTTTTTGAAAATTGCCCATTTCTGGGTTACGACTTAGTCTATTTTGTTTGAAAATAATATCTAGAGAATATTTGACATACGCAAGATCATGACATCAGGTTTTGGAAAATTGTCAAACAATTTTTTATTTTAACCTTTAAAAAAAGTACATTTTAACAATTTTGCTTACCATGTAAAAATCAATGGACTTTTTTAAATAAGACATATGCATAGGTGCAAGTACGTACAACACAGTCGTGCACTTTATGTTCTATATTTTATTTTATTTTTTATTTTTTATTTTTTTTTTTTTTTTTGTTTGGACAAATACATGGCATGTGTGAGAATATTATGCTAATTTGTTTGTATTTCGAGAGAGAAAAAAAAAATACATTTTTGCTGTTCGATGGTGAATTGCGTTGTAGTTTTGAACAGAAGATTTGCGAATAAAATGTGAAATGGTTCGCAATGACTGATACTATAAATAGAAAACTGGAAAACACTACTTAATGTATGACATACGTGGAGTGGCTTATTAAAAGAGTTCGCAATTATTTTTCTGCAAATTTATTTTAGTTGTATGTACAATATATAAAGACATCAAAGCCATAACTACTACATACACTTGCTGTGCTAAGTAATCAATTTTAGAACTGCATGGGATTTCGAATTACTTGAATTTTATGTTCTTCTAATAGGGCGACAAAGTAAATTATCAAGGTTACGCCCAAAGATTAAAATATCCGGAAATAGTTTCCATCAAAAAGTAAAATGCTGATGGTAATCAAACAACTTAATGGTGCAAGAAGAGGACCCTCCTTTGATGATACTCGTAAGTAAAACAAAAGACTGTTCAAAGTGAACAATATCAGAGGATCAGGCAGAAGTGGAACTAGGTACATATGTAAAGAATGGCCAAATTAAGAAAGTTCATAAAAAATCTCATTCATCCAAATATAATTGAAATTGAGAAATGAGAATACGTACGAGTATCATCTACAAGATCAGTATTTGGCACTTAAGGAACGAACGGTGCCAGGCAGATTAGCCCTCATATAGACCAACCCACCGAAGACTCTGGGGCGAGACTGTTGTGTAACAGTTTCTTATTCTATCAAAGCAGACTAGACATAAATGTTTTACGGTAGTAGTACCGTAGTAGTTCCTTACTTAAGGTACAAATTCTTGATGACTAACCCGTAAACCCTTGATTAGGGGATATAAATACTTTGTAAAATTAAATATACTGTCTTCCATACAGATCTTATCGAATAACTATGTTACCAGTGCACTGGCAGTATAAAGACGAATCGTTTTGTCGGCTCTAGAAGATAACAAGATAATATCCCTACATTGTTAAATGGTCACCTATGTATACAAATCTGCCAATACACACGAGTATATACCTTTTATTCCCCAAGTTTTACCCGCCTTTCCTGTTTATGCCTGCATAAAAACATATTTCCTAGCATTTTATTATTCGGAAAAATGAAACTTGTGCAACAGATTCTGAAATAGTAGGGAAATGGTAAAAGAATATTTTATAAATAAAGTCTCCCAACGAATCTGAAATAGGAATGTTTCATTAGTACTGATATTATACTGTAACATAATGTATTGTAGCATAATGCAACAAATTTTCAAGTGTCTTTTCATTCTGGCAGAATTTTAGTCCGAAGTGTCTTTTCATTCGAGGTTCGTGTCTGCAATTAGTCTCCACAGTTCGGATAATATCACGGATAAGAGAGAACAAGAGATTATTGGCTGCAGTTGTCATCCTGGAATTATTACATCAGAATTTTCTTATTCCAGTGGTCGAAGAATTTGCTAGAAGTTTCTGGCTATTAGAAATGAGGCTATTTAAGGACAGATAGCGATCGAGACCCGGCAGTTGGTTTGGAACCGCACGAGGAGATTGGAAAAGTGATAACAGCCGAAGTTGTAATTTTGTGATAAATTGAAAGTTGAGAGTTAACAAGAAGAAGTAATTAGTTTGGATTTGTGAATTAAGTAATTGAAAGGAGATAAAGTGATTTGAGAAGAAAGAGACCTTGTAAGGAAGGAGTTTGCGAAGAATAGTATAGTGTGAACTTGAATTGTTCTATAGACTAGAAAATAAAGAAATAATCTCACAGAATATCGTTTTATCTACTCGAGCCGTAGCTCGCATATTACAATACTAATATCGATGCTTTTGTTTCGATACCACTAATTGTGGCATCGATACTGTACTAATATTAATATTAACACATCAGTATCGTATCACGAATGTGAATCTTTTCTTAGTTCCAACCAATCATTTGAAACGAAAAACTAGCATTTCGGTATTTCTCACCAAAAACATAAAACATTAAAATCGGCTTGAGTTCGACATGTTACAATGTTTTCCAAATAATTTGTCACATCTTTATCCTCTACCCCATAAATGGACAAATCTCACTCCTTTTCGCGAGTGAATACTTTGAGAATTTTTGTACGACTTTAAAATCTGAAGTTCCAAAATGCAGCAGTGTGTGGTATGGGTGTTGAAAAACCGAAAATATCAATTGAAGCGTCTTCGAGTGGAAGTAAGAAGTCAGATGAAGGGCGGGTGAAAAAACCATGTTACTCTTCTCAATTTTTGAGGCAGCACACCGACATTTCCTTTGGGAAGGAAAAAATTTAAAACAGGTTTTAGAAAAAAAAAGAACAAGAACTATTTTTATATTAAAAAAAACTCTGTTCCATTATTGAAATCATTTAAAGCAGTCTTGCTTAAAATTGTTCAAAAATACTTGACCTTGACTTGGTAGCAAAATCGGTAACTTTAGAGCGTCTATTTTTCAAAGCAGGAACCCCTGTATGTCGGGACAGAAATATACTTCTGAATAAAAGACTGGGTAAATAGCTATCCAACAGCGCTTACAGTGACGAAGAATAGAGCATTACATTTTGATTTATTGTCTATAAGTTATTATTATTTGCGTATAACCTGCGTATTTTTCTATCGATATTCGAATGTATCGATACTTTTCTGTCGACATGATACCAGTATCAATACTTTCAAAACTCAAGTATCGATACTTTTTCAGTATCCCTAGTCTGAAATTCAATGGTAGTTTGAAGACTGATAAACATTTTGTTTTGCTCAAACAGCTTACTAAGTTTCCTCGTACTTAGATTCTTTTGCATGACTTCGAATAAAGAAAGTCGCAAATTATCAATTAAAAAATAATTACCCCAATTTTAACATTTGGAATTTATGAATCCGTAAACAATAATATTTATGTATGTACATATAAAGTAAGTAAACACGTAATTTTCAATCATTTTCTGTTCGATGAGATATACCTTTTGTAATAAAATATTCTGCGCATTTGCACCAAAATAACAACATATTTCGCTTATCGCATTCAATTTATTATTTAAAAACAAAGTTATCTTAGAAACTCAGCTTGGGGCCATTAGCAGACCTCAAATCCATTCAATTCAATGGACAGATATAGAGGAAAACAAAATTAATGACCTTCAGTAGCACTAATCAGTTGATAATACAGTACCTACACACAATCTGACCATCTACTGGCAAATTCTATGATCATCAACTCACATAATGTAGAAGTAGTTATCATTGTCCTTCCTCTTCATATCGTGGACTATCTTGCCATCGGAATTTCCACCACCTACTGAGCTGGACACACCATTATTGCTGCTAGGACTCCCATATCCTGTCTGCTGCTTGCCATTTGAAAACGCTGTTTTACTACTTGTAAAAAATGTTTTTACAGCATCCATATCTTTGAAACGAAACTGAAATAAAAGACACAAAATTAATGAATTATTGCGGCACGCGCTAAAAAAAAATATAAATAAACAATATATCCCATGCAGACCAATGTACATACATACATATGTACATATCAGCTGAATAAAAGCTTATCAATTCTTTTAGAATCTAATTTTAGTATTCAGTGAGAAGGCTCCTAAGTAAATGTTACTAGTTTTTCAGAAGATCGACTCGAATGTACATATTTTGATCATTGATATGTAGAGTGCATATACATACTCGTACATATGTTATGAAAGAATCAGATTATAAAGAACATTTAAGTACATAATTTTTTTTGTCATATTACGCGCAACACGCAGCATAATCATACTGCAAAGTGCTTGTCTTCAAAATCATTCCATGGTCTGTCAAGTGTATACAATTAAGTGAAATCAAAGGTACATATCTATAATTTCCGAGAGGAGGTCAAAAGCCAATTACTCGAAGAATTTATAATTATTTTTCACTTTATAATCTGAATTGGACAAATACTAGCCTGGGTTATATGTATGTCAAAGTTGGGGGTTAGATTTGGGTGTAAAGTCTTTAATATTTAAAATAGAAATGTCTCGGATTTGAATTTCATAATCTTCGCCTGAAGATTTGTTTATACTTTTTTTGTAATTTGTTATCTTTTTTGTTCCTTGAGCTGTAATAGCTTCAGTCTAGCTTACTTTACCCTAGCTTCTCAAAATTTTTAAATGGCAACACTCTTCTTTTATCTAAACGGCTTCTTTGTGCATTGAACATACATTATATAGGTACTTTCGCTTTTGAATATGAGCATGGTGCAGACAGAGAAACGGAAAACAGCTGTACAAAAAAAGTGGCGCATCGACTAGTTTGTTACTTACTGTAAAAATGACTCATAACTGCCTTACTGTCAGAACACAATGGTGATGCTGAAACTGAAGCGGTCTGTGAAGCTAAAGTTGACTTGACTTCTACTTTAGACGACTGGTCAAACCATCCATTTTCCATCTCCTTTCTGCTAGTTGAATTCTTAACTAATGATTATATAAAAGCAGCTGAGAACTGAGAAGAAAGCACTTAGCTTGGTAAAGACTCTTTATGACGTTTCACATATCTTATTCGGCGCTATCGTAAAATACAGATTCTGTTAGATGTACACATGTAGTTAACATTTTTTTTATCTATACGGCATCGGACATCTGACGAAGTTATCTTCTTCATCGAGTATGGAGCAAGCACAAGAAGTTAGATATGCAATGCCTGAATTTTCAATGCATTACGTTGGCTTTGCTTCCCAGGATATAGAAGATCTCTGTTTACAGAGGTAGTGCACCGTTTACTGTTTCAGAGAACGTACTTTGTTATTAAGGTCCCGAACTACGACTAACCGCCCAAGAGCCAGAAGCCAGCTGGTTTTCAAACATTATCCGCAGTCATGCTTATTGTACCCACTGAATAGACACAAATTAAACGTATTGGGTGTACCCACAAGGAATACTTTAACCACTTGAAACTGTAGGTATAATATGTGATTTTCACTGATTTTCTACTAAGGCAGGTATTGCTTCCGTGAAAATATATTATATATATCTCAATTCTGCTTGTTTAAAAACGGCTTAAAGGAATATATGAAATAATCTGGACGTTTGCAATAGGACAAGCATTCTGGGTTTTCGTTAAAAATTAGAATAACGCTATTTTTCTTATTAGCGGACATGGCTTAAACGATTTTATTCGAAATTGATGACTCAGCCATTTTTGGCATACATACATATATAAGGACATGGAATTCAGACTTCTGACATATGTTCAAAAAAGTGCATTTAACAAACTCTTCCGTTGTTCAAATTGTTCTGAAAAACACTAAATCCTATCCATTCATTGTGTGCAGCTTTCCGGCAAACCATATAAAATATATGCACTGTCAAATTGCCAACCTTTCGAAATCACTGAAAAGGATCGGATCGGAAGCATTCTGCCTGGCGCTTTAGAACTGATCCATCCAGTTCACATTACTTGAACCAGCTTATACTATTTTATTTTCCATGAATTTTGTGCAATGGATTTGTTTGACCAAACAAAAGAATGTTGTTAACTAATGTAAATATGACGATACTGTAAGCACTTTTACGAATGTGTATATTCATATTGCTTTCTCACTCCATTCATTGTTAGGTAGTGCATGACAACACGAGAAGTAAAGAGTTATTCATTTCGAGGTTGGGATTTCACATCCCTGCCATATGACATCTGTCAAGTCCATCTGTCACTGACACACAGTTAGTTCTTGCCTTGCCATTTTACAATATGGATCGCTTAACCACTGTGCATTAAAATAGTTGCATATTACTACAAAACAACAGTTCTGTCATATTTGTGTAAATTAATTTATTAATTAATTTAATTAAAATCGTAAAACACAAAATGAATAACCCTGTACAAATGATGCAAGAATACCCGTGTCATTACGACTGCAAGCAGAAGTACTAATCTTTAAATGTAATAAAATAAAATTTTTAGGCACCACTGTCTAACTAGTTTTAAAAAAAAACAAACCAAATAATTTTACGCTGAACAAATTTTTCATTTATTTTATACAAATAACTTTTTGACTGACTGTATCTGTGTACACTATATCTTAAACGTCAAATCGCGAAAATTTCCAACTGACAATAGACCATCGACTGCTTCAATGCTTACACCGCTGAACTCAGTATTTGACGTTTGTTCTTAGAATTGGCGTGGTGGAAATTTCCTATTGACTATCAACCGGCTGGGGAAAAGTTATTTTAATTGATTTTGGTGATATATTTGTCGGTTTTAAACACGATAAAATGTCCGAAGTGGAAAAAGCTCAATCAGCAGTTGGATCTGCTGGACAGGATACCATTTTCGGGAAAATACTACGCAAAGAAATTCCATGCAAATTTATTCACGAAGACGACAAGGTACATTTAAACTTCGAAGCACTAGAAATTTCCGATTCCAAAGTTCTCTTTGTAGTGTGTGGCATTCCACGACGTAAGTCCGCAAGCTCCAATTCATTTTCTGGTTATTCCCCGGAAACCTATCGCTCAGTTGTCTCTTGCCGGTAATGAGGATGCTCAGCTACTAGGTAACTATAACTACACAATTATTATATGAAAGCACGCTCTGTTAACACAATTATCATTTCAGGTCACCTCTTGTTAGTGGGCAAAGCTGTTGCCAAGGAACTTGGTATGGAGGACGGCTTTCGTGTTGTGATCAACGATGGCAAAGATGGTGCGCAATCTGTCTATCATTTGCATCTGCATTTCCTAGGTGGACGTCAAATGAAGTGGCCACCCGGCTAAATTATGTTGCTTAATGTATTTGTTTGAACGAAATAAATAAATAAAACCTTGCTGCAAAGTTTTCTTCACAAGTATGTCCAACAGCAAACCTTTGCACAGAATAGGTGATGGGTATTCGCAGCTTTGTCGAATTTAGGACAATTTATAGCTGTTTTTCTACTGCGAACCAAAGCATTTCTTTAAATTCGAGAGGAGGTATATTTCCTAAAACCGAATTCACACCACAGAAATAGTAATAGAAAAGTTAGCAAACAGTTGGTCTTGAAGGCATTCCCGTCAAAGAAGTGTGGGTTCGAGTCGCAACGTTGCTTATTTCTACAGTTTCCCAAGGTGACACTTGACTGAACTAAGGCGAGTAGAAAAGTGTACCTATCACCTTATTTTCCGGTGACACGACTATGAGAATAATTGTGAATTTGGATGTTTTTAATGAAACTGCACACTGATTTCTTTCCAGTAAATCCGCGATCAAATAAAATGAAGGGCAGCTGGACTATACATTTTTGTAAGCAGCGCATCTCACCTTTCTCTCACCTATCCTTTTTTTTCTCTTTTCAAAAATGTTACTTTAGAACTGTCTGCGAGATAGTAAAACTCAGTTCTCGTCAAAATTTCAACTAGCCATCACCACTTTTTGGGCCTTAAATTTTGAGCTAGGGACATGAAATTTGGTACAGAAGTCTTCTAGAATCTGAAGTAGGCAAGTGTAAACATTTTCGAATTCCCACAGACACGCCCAATTTAAAAAAAAATTGTTTTTTTCATTATTTTTGCTAGAAACTGAAAAATATTGTCTAGATAAAATATGTAGACGTTGACTTTCTCTAAATTTCATCGATACTTTATACATGACCACGCCCACTTTTTGGAGTCGTTTTATTTAAAAAAAAAAAAATTATTTTTCAGTTATTTACGGTGATAGTTAAGTCTTATTGTGAATACCTCATCAGAATCCGTGAACTTCGGTTACAAATCTTGGGAGTCACGCCCACTTTCTGCTAAGAAAAAGTTGTAGCCACTGTCTTGTGATAACGTTTCTTAGAAATCGTGGAAATATCCTCTGAATAGAAAGATATCATTGCATCTGTTTTACAAATTTCGCAACACCACGCTCACTTTATTATAGGTGAGTTAGAAGATGGCGTATAGGATATCATACGATCCGTTCTAGACGGATTGTAACTTTCCTGTATGTTTTTTTAATTATTTCTGTTCACTCATGGGGCAGATTTTGGCAATGTCCTCTATAAAATAGGGCTTCATCAGTTTCTCATCCTGAAGAATTTCACTAACTCAAGCTTAGATGTTTTCTCCTCATCGCTAAAGACGAAATGTATTATATCGAAGGGGTTGAGATACTGCTCTTCGGGAAAACACACAAGCGTCACAAAGTTATATCTGGATGTAATGACTGGTGTCCTCTGGACTACAAGATATGAATGTACTTTGCTTCCATTTATTTCCCAGTACAACGTACATATATATATACGATAGTGTTAATGTCCAAAATTTGAATTTAGACGTAACCGAGATATGGCAAGTCCGGTAATAGACAAAGTACCGTTATTCGATATTTTAGAGAAAAGCTGAGTACATAGACTTATTGCAAAGGTCTACATATATTACCTTATGAATTTTTATGGAATTAGTTAAAGCCGTTGTTGAGAAAATTGCAGTTTATTGTTAATTTTAAGGTTAAAATGAAAGTTCCCATTTCGCCTCTGGGCATTAGCCCACAGACCCCAAATATGAAATTTAAAAGTAAATCCGTTCAGTCCTTTAGGCTGCAGACCGATATACAGTCGGGCAGACAGACAGACATAACTGCGAAACACTTTTCTTGAGTTTCTCTATTATAGTAGTACAAAGATTGATCAAAATCTCGAGATCGATTTTTTTACGAAAGCAGCACTTGCTCTTTATAGGAGCAAGTAAAAACTTGGAATTGGACCAACATTCGTCAAAAATATACCAAGACCGTAAAACTAAGCTCACTAAGGTTTACTTTTTTTTAAGCAATGGCACCCATTCGAGTGGTACTCCAAAGATTCAAAAAGACATTAATTTTACGGTGCCTAAATAGGTTAAATACTCGTATGTACTTCGCAAAGGGATTTATAATGCACATTTTGTCTTAGGTAGTTATAGAGTAACGTATTTAAATATTTTTTTTGTATGTAAAGGTATATGCATATGTATTGTATGTACTTTGGCTATGCATACAGTCAATTTATTAAAAAAAAAAAAAAAACGACTATGTATGTACATATTATAAAACTAAATATTATTTGCGTACTATAAAACTGTCGTTGTAAATGTCAAATATAGGATACGTTTTATGCTCAACTGAATGCTTTAGTCTTTCTATATCTTAATTACGTAGGTGTGGTCACTGTATATGGAAGCCAAAATTATCAGTACCCACGTCATGCAAAATGATTTATCTATATGTATATATATCTTTTGAATATTAAATAACTTCACGCAATTAAAATTGTTGTTATTGCTCTGTCAATACTCTAACAAATTGGGTACTAACGATGAATGGCATGTTTTTGTATCTTATCTTTCCTATAACAACTTCAACTTCAATCTAACGCACGTGAAGAATATGCATTATGCAGTATAGTTTCTTGAAATTCCCCAGAGCCGAAAAAATAGAATCTACTTTATTACAAGTGTTGTAAAGAATACTATGTATTATGGGGAAACTGCAACTATCTGGCTATTGCTAGAATCCTATTAAATATGATCTTTGATCGAATCTAATTAATAACTTATAAGTTTAGAAATAAACGTTGATAAGAAAGTTCATGGGAAATTCAAAATGCGCATTTTAATGCAAATGTTTTGTTTTCTTTCTCTGGGATCGTGTTTCGCGTGTTTTGTTTTTAAGATATATATTTTTTTTAAACAAGTTTTTCTAGAAGAGTTGGTGTTAGTTTTTTTATTTGTTTTGTTGATATGGAAGATGTTTCTAAAAATATGGTTTTATTTTTTCTTGCTAAAATATTTGTCTAATTTATGGATGTCGCAAAAGGCGTCAGAGCATTAATTACTGACCTTTTTGATTTTTTTCAGAGTCACCTTATCGCTGTGCTTTTTCGTATGATGTGTTATTTTGTATTCACTATAATAAACCATAAACTCAAAATTGTTTCTCATAATGGTATTCCAATGTATGTATATAAATTTGTTTTGAATAACCAAACTTTGAATATCAAATAAGTTGATTGCACGTACACGTAGCAAGAAATAAATATAAATTTCAAGGAAACTTTTATGCCGGAAATAGTGGGGCACTTTGTTGGTATATTTTAGCACCCACAACAAAGACTAAATACATTTTTACAAGATGTGCTTTGCATTTGTTTTCATTTCCTTGCAAAACAACTTTCTTTCTGCACAAATATATCGCTTTTCTGGGATGATAAAAATGTACATTGTACCCAATGTTTGGGCCTACTCAATGCAAACGATTTGTTGACCTCATTTGCAAATTAATCGTTGAGGTTGCATACGAACACAGGAAGTGTGAAATGTGTAGACTTTAAACTCATTGCACAATACATACAGAATTGATTGTTGATTTAAGGTTTACATATGTATGGATATGTGAATGCATAGATTCATCCCTGTACTTATACATCACAATTGGCAAATATATATGCAAGTACGAGTATATAAATAAAAATAGTGAAGTTCATTGCCATAACAAATTGTGATTAACACCACTTATTATAGGAAATTAGGTGTCAGAAGTAAGTCATGCTACACATTTGACCCTTAACTAGCGTTATCAGCTACATTTTGAAATAAATAATTAAAAGTGAAGATGTGCATTTAGTTGTTTAACTACAAATAAAATAAATAAATTAGAATCGATGAGTAGTTGTCTAATCACATAAAATACGGATTAGGTGACCAATTTCCTAACCAAAACAGAGTTGATCCACTAATTTGAAGTACTTCTGATTATATCTGTCAACGTTACTGATATGCCTTATGGGTGACATTTGCACCCTCTGAGTTACTGGTTGATACTGGATTTCTTTATCTGAAGTCATTCTTAAATGTTGATAGATAGGCAGGCTTGTTAAGTCTGGAAGATAAGGCTGTATGTATCCACTATTCAATGTATTTCTAAAACATACGGTGTTAAATGGTCACTGGACAAGCAATATTACGCCACAATACTTAATTGTTTGAGTTATGGTGGATATATACTGTTAGATGGCGTACCAGGTTTTTGTATATTAATTTTAACAAATTTGAAAAAAAAAATTAAATTTCAAATCTGAGCTTTTGCAGATAAACAACATATAGGTACAAGTAAAAACTTGTATTTTGGGATAACGGGGGCTAAATAACATGACCTCCACATCATTCATTGCATGAATTACCTCAATTTGTGAGTTGATCGTGGTACCATCTTTCGTTTTATAAAAAAGGCCATATTTTTATCACGAAAAGAATTGTTTCGGAAACCTTCGAATTTTAATCCTTTCAGTACCATGCGCTCCTTCAAAAAGTTCCAAGATTGTTTCTTGGTCTGTTTCTCAAATTAAAATTACCATGTCCGTCATATTTAAAAATAGTTACAGTTTTTATAAGATGTTTGCAAATAAATCGACTTCAGTAGAGAACAATATGTCAGTCGAAAGCACAATAAATGATAAATCTCTGCGTCACGAAATGATTGAAATATTTTCAGCTAAGATAAATAATGCTGATGATGACGTTGTATCAAAGCAATTAATTGTCTCAATAAAGCGTCAATCAACAACTAACATTGACATTTATGATAAATTATTTACGTGCTATATCGTATTTTCTGCTTTTATGACATAGAAAACTGGAGAATGTGCGAGTATTGAGCTTTTCTAAAAAAAATAAAACTTTTTGCGGATAGGACCCAAAGAAGGCAAATGGAAAACAATACACAACAGTAAATAGTACCAACATACTAAATCTCGATGACTATTATTGCTGCATTACACGAGGGTCTTTAAAACGGCATTCATGTTAAAGGTGTTAAGGAAACCCGATAAAGAAATTCAGGCAGCTTTGTCCAAGAACTGAAACGTAGCCAGAATCGATAAAGTCAGAAAGCTGCTTCTTTTACTGCCAGCCATTTCATTCAAATATATTAGGTTATGGGCAAACTTGTTAAGTAAGTCGTTTTATCTCAAATCAGTCAGCAGTTTTACAGATTAAAAAAAAAAAAGTTATTTCTTTCACTTTTTATTGATTGAATTTGTTTTAATAAAATGTGCAGAGCATCACAGTAAACAAAATTTAAGTATTCATATAGCCTCTGAAAGTTCTTGGTTAACTTATAGTTATAAAATCATAACAGCAACTTATCAAACCGGTTAGACAGACCTGCTAGTCATTGTTATATTCAAGTCTTTTAATGTTTACGATAAACACTTTGACAAACAATAGAACAAAATAGCCATCAATGGGGCTATAAATGTAATAATGCATCACATATGTATGTATGTACTTACGTACATTTAAGTGAACTTTTGTGTGGTGCTTTCGAATACAATTTTGTAATTTCAGCAAATATATAAAACATTTTCGTATTACGAGGGAATTACGACCTTCAGATTTCAAGATAAAACTTTTATCAATATCTGATTCAACTGCAGACTATACTCTCTATACAGCTTAACAACAACCTTTTGTATATTTGTATAATCAATGAGTTTTTACATCTCATTAGTATTCAAATGAAAACAATGACCTTTGTAAGTTTAATAATAACAAAGTGTTCCACCTGAAGTTAACAAAAATAAAACGTTTGCGTGTTGTTTTCGGCGTCACTTATTTAAACTGCCATTTGGAGGGACAGGGCGGTTGCGAAAAAACTGAGTTTAGGTAGCGCGCAAAATTTTATGGGACCCAGGTCTACACCGTCCTGAAAAGGAGGTAGTAGTAATTAAGCTAACACATTCATTTTAGCCACTCGGCATTTGTCAACAAAATGTTCGGTATTTGTCCCATGCCTATCCGTCGCCTGTCTTCTAAATCCTTATAGAGAAATTAAGTAAGTAGATTTAGTCTGAGCCTAAATTTCCAAAAAGGTATTACCTTCGATTTTTCTGAAACTTTGCAAACAAATTTATTTAGGTCTAGAATAATAATCTAACGTATACATATGCATATATAAATTTTAGCGACTCGATTTTTTGAATAATAACTAGTGCGAAACGTGTGCCGCCCCAATAACAGTTCAGTTTTGTTTAATTAAATATACTCGTAGTAGTTATTGAGCATTGGTGAATGAAGCAGAGCGCAACGGACCAAAATGATGCCGAAATTTTCACAATTTCGAACAGCAGTGAGACCTATGAGAGCGCTTATTACTTTTTTAAGCCTCGCATTGTATGGTACCCTATCCCTCACCTTTAAATCAAAGACAAGCAAAATGAGTGTTACATCATTCAATATTTGATTAAAATTGAACGATATACATACATACATATATATGTATTGCTGATTTTGTCGATTTGTAACGGGTATTGTCAGGAACCTTATTTTATGGATTTTCTCAAGTGGGCGTGGTTATCGCCGTTAGTTAGCCATATTGACGGATTATAATAAGATCTTCAAAATAAAAATCAAAATTGTTTTTTGAAAAAAAAAAAAAAGCCCCAAAAAGTGTGCTTGGACCAGTACAATGTTGGGCGAACTATTGAGCAGATCAATACCTACAATTTTTGTAAATATAATATTTTTCTATATTCAACACTTTTGCACTTATGCTGCTTATAGAAAGGTTATACCAAATTTCATTGTCATAGCTCGCCATTTAGGCCCCAAAAACTGGTACAGGCAGACGGATAGATGGACAGACGGACAGACTTAATACTGGTGGTCTTCTTTGTTATTTTTCTATGTTACAAACTATTTCTCAAAATCAATATACCTGAAGGTGTCCTCAAAAATTAAAAAAAAAAAAAAACTCAAAAATTTATACTAGTCTCATTTTATTGATCAATAATCAAAATATGGACGGAGTCACGAAGGCTGAGTTTCAAAAGAGCACGAATTATAGAAAGTATTACCACTATACGCCTTTATGCAACCACGTTTCTTACTCTGCATAGCACCCACAATTTACTTCAAAAGCAAGCAACGAGACCCCTGAGGTCTGTGATATTTCTGATTTCTTACAGAACCCTTGTATCAAACCGATGAACAAAGAACTCGAACTTTGTTGCTTATGGAAATTACATTTACACCCGATCAACTAATTCTGCTATTTCGTCGACAGAGATTCACTACAAATCATTCAAATAATATCTCAAATAAGACTTAGCAAATGTTAAAGATTCTTATTGGAAATATCCCACAAGTACATATGTAAACTTAGAAAAATTAATTAATTAAATCAAACAGCATTAATCAAATCAATTTCAATCTTAGTTCAAAATACTACACTCTATCTCTACCAGCACTTGGATAAGGTAATCTACCACTCGAAAGATTAAAAATATAAAATTCTTAGTGGTTTTATCAACCACAAAAACAAAAACAAAAACAAAAACAAAAACAATGCCAGTTGATGTAACATATGTACATACCTTGCAAAATAAGATTGCCTGGGCGTGTGACTGACGCGTTATCCAAAATAAACGAAAATCGATAGCTTATCACTTTCACTGGTGGCACCGTAGCGATATTTCGCAATTTAAATAAATAACCACAACGTCAACAATTTCAATTGTTCAATCTATACGCACTTTAATTTTGGTGTACAAGACAGTTTTATTTTTTGATTATGCTTTACTTTGCTTGGGCTATTATGTAAATACTCCACTCCCTCGAACGTCTGCGATCAAACTGCGGCTAGGTAACTCAATGTTTTGATTTAAATTCAACTTCTGGCGCTCAACCGAAACCGAGAGTGTATTTGTGCTTAATTAAATTAAAACAATTAACTAAAGCCGAAAGCTGAATTCTTATTTCGTCTACTTAACTGGGCGTCCCTGAGCAACATGAGTTCATTTATAGCACACCGATTGCGATTGAGTTATATTTGCTGTGACTCTCTCTGTTTGTGTTTAATATTTGAGTGAAATCGAGACAGTTGATCTGCATTATCGACTACAACTCAATTGTCTCGATCGTAGTGTTGGGTTGCATTCATTGCTTTTATGCTGTCACTTGCATTATCTATCTAGGTATCCGCTGTGTTTGTAGATATGTATGTTATTGGACTTTGTACTGCAGCCAAACAGGCCTCGTAGGCTTTCGCCCGCACTTGCGTGACTGCTAATAATCGCATCTCTCTCTACCCTAGGTTTGTCACTGGCTGTGCTTATGGTTACACAGCTGTTTAACATCTGTGTATCCACTTAATTCTATGCAGCATTAAAATAAACAAGTAGGACGGGAACAAAGATTGGATTTGAACTATTCTCAGTTTTAATAATAGGTTGCAATAAATTGCTTGGGATTATGATTTGGATCGGAATGCGGAGTGAAGAAGCTAGCCTTGACTTTTCTGTAAAATATGGAAGAGTACAGGCACCTTTCTCAATATATAATATACGAGTATGTATGTATGTTAAAAATTTTAATTATAAATATTTTAAGTGTTCCGTACCAGAATGACATAATACAGAACACTAATGGATTTAACGCAGTGTCTGTACGTCAGTTTATTACACGCTTGAATCTCGTAAACTGTTGGACCTAGAAGCTGAAATTTTGCAAAAATCGATGTAGGTTTGTTTGATGAGCGTACTAGGGTACCCTGGTGTGAATTGGTTTCGCACTAACGTACATATTCGATATTCGCGAGTGTCGTTCTAAATTTTCACACATTTGCAGCACTGCATTCCAAGTGTACAAGAAAAAGGTGCTGGCAAGAAACTAAATTGTTGGCTGTCATTCGGTTGTGATGTTGTGTTTAAGACCAAATGCATATATAGGAAAATATTAATAAAAATGTGTAAATATAAAATGCAAACATTTATAAAATATAATAGCCGAAGAATGACAATTTCCATGGCAACGTATTTGTGTGCGATGTAAAATAGAATTTCTGTTTTTTTTTTTACAGTCATGGAAACGCTCTGACTACCCAGGGCGCACTGGTGCTGCGGACATCGAACAAACCTTATAATACATAATGTGCTTAATCACTTAGACGATACTCGTAGCTTTATGGTAAAGTGCCTTTCGTAGCAACAAATTTCTGATACGTTCCGAACCTCCCAGCAACACAGACAGTAACTGTGATCAGATCCCACAAGAAAAATAAAGCGGTAGGCATTGATGGCATTCCAGCCGAAGTCATACAGCTGCGCCAAATACATACATACGTAGGCAGAATTGCCCCACCCACTTAAAAGGAGGAGCATGGGAAAATGAGCGTTTCCCGGAAGAGAGGGATGATCATCAAGCTTCCAAAAAAAGGTAACTTAATGGAGTGTGGCGACTGGAGAGAATATGCTTTTCTTCAGGCGATAGACAAGATAGTAGCTATAGAATAGTTCTACATATGTAGAATAAAAAAAATAAAAAAAAAACATTTAGATTCAACCCTTGGTATCGAAGTGGCAGGTTTCCTCGATGGATATTCCTTACACCTTGCGAATCATCATAGACCAATGCGTCGAGTATAGGTCTCCGCTGCAGCTACTTACTGTTCATCGACTTCGAGAAGGCCTTTGACAACTAGCATCAAAATACTATCTGGTTGGCCTTGCTCAGGAGGGGCAATACAGAAAATCTCATAGTTACTGTAAAGCCTACATCTTCTTGTTTTCCTTACGGCGAGGTTATGATCCGGAATAGTAGGATCACAACCCTCCCACGTTACTGCATGCCTACTGGTCCGCCTGTCGGGTTTGCCGGTTTGGCTAAATACTAGGGTGGTAAGTATCGCACAATGGTAGGGTATCAGGGGACTTTGAAAACTAAAGTGGGGTACAATAGGGTTGTATAGTCTCACTACTGTAATTCTTAGTGGTCATCAGCGGTATACGACGTTAACGATGGTTACCTGCTTTCACACAGAATAATGGATTATATCTAATGGTCCACAATTGGGAAAACAAATTATGACTGGAGAAAATACGGCGAAAACAAATGTATTTCCATGAATTTTTTCGTCACTGCCACCTCTGCGAATACATCGTCGTTGAGATGTAGTTTCAAGGTGTTGTACCTTACCAGGTTATGACTAGGTAGTATACCAGTATTGACAGTGATTTACTGTCTTTTTGTAGAGATTTATTGTCTTGATCTTACTTGGACCGAAACTTCCTTAATATTTCACAGGTGGTGAATAATTTAAGATTTTCTGAACAAAATTATATATTTTGAAGTTCTCCTCCGCAAACTGATATATTTCTTACTTAGTATTATAGAGGGCAATTGGTATTGTGAAAATTATCTACCTCTAGGTTTTGATCAATCTTGACACTTTGGCATCACAACTTAATCCAATTGTTTCCCTTAAATTATAGATATGTAAATCAGTACTAAACAAATCAAAAAATTCAGACACGGTTGACTAAATCTTCAAAATGCAAGAAGATTTTTGAATATTTTTAATAACCATCAGGAAACAATTTGCATTATGTTGAAATTCAATAACGGCATACTGAAGCTTTTACTAACTTCCCCTAATTTTCTTTTTTTCTAAGTTGGCTATTATTCTGTCCCATTTGAGCAGTCTCTGAGGCTTAAAAATTAGAAATTATTTAAGAAAAAGCTTTGGTATCGATTCGCACTACGTGGCAACACTATAACCATACCACTACCTCAATTTTAGTAACTACCAAAAACATTTCACCATATAATCACCTTTAAATACTACGGTAACCCCCAAAACTAGGTACTTCCTTCACCAAAGTAATTATTATGTACTTTTGCAAAATTGTTTAAATTAGTTTTGAAATGATCAACAATAACAAATGAACTGCCGTCTCGTCAATCTTTTGTTTACTCTTAAATGATTATTATGATTTAATAGTCAGCCCTTGCTGACCCGCTGACTAATACCTGTGACTCTAATCGAAACCGCCACGCTCATTGGAAAGATAAATATCACTTCAAATATTAGCAGTCACTGAAGGGGCACCGCATCGAAAAAGCCAGAACGATCAGTCTATTCCCCATCGCGGTCAAATCGGAATACAGTGCTAAGTCCGCGACAGATAAAATGAATCACAACCGAATATTGCGTGTCTTAAATGTGTTCTTTCTAAGCTGCGGCTATCAAGTTCACTGGTTTAACGTGGAAGCGCGAAAATTTCAACTCACGTTAGTGGGCTTTGTTTACTTCGTCTGTTTGGCGATTTGGTATGCCATCTGTTTCTACCAACATTTTGATGATTCCTCGATTTTTTTCATCTTAAATGAGGTGGCACCAGTTCTCCACAATTGCATTCGTTTGCACCTGGTAATGGGTATGAAGATCATGCTGTTTACCCTGTTTCAGATGCGACACGTTACGAAGGCGTTGAATGTCCTAGTCAGGGCTCTACCTAAAAATACCTCTTCCTCTTGTTCATGGAATGAACTCACAGCATATATTTGGTTGTTTTCGAATATTTTGATCAATTTTGGATTCGCCATGTACATAATGGTGCAGATGCAATTCCTAAGGCCAACTCTACAGCAGATAATGCATTTCACAGCAATGTTTCTTCCGCATTTCTCTTTGGCTTGCTCATTTAAGCTGATTAATGTGACTACGTGGATTGTGAGAGCTGAATTGCAAAAGATACGAGCTCAAGTGAATGAAATTTTCAATGAAGAGTCGTATCAGAAAAACACATCAGTTGTTCAATTAGAAAATAACAATATTAATTCAATTGAACTATCGGTGATTCAAAAACAAGTGAATGGCTCAGAAATATTTTTAGGACCTCTGCTGCTTTTAGTTGAGCAGTTAGAATCACTGGCCAATGCTATACAACAGATCAATGAAGTTCTTCAGAAGCAGATGATGTTTTTGTTTTCAATGAATTCGGTTTGTTTACTGGGAGCCACTTACTCAATAGTTTATTACAAAATCATGTGGGAAATGTTCTTGCCAGGACTACTCGGCAGGAGTTTTATGGCTTTCAATAGTGGAGTGTTTGTGTTCATATGTTGGGATTACTTTTGTCTTTGCGTGGCGAATTTTCATTTAGAACTGGAGGTGAGTTTGAAGATTCATCATTTTTAAAGAACATAGTTCAGAGTTTTATGAAAATCAGTATGGTAACTATCGAGATACGTAACATACATACATATGTATACTGATTCCGAGACATAGGTTGTCTTATTAGGGGTAAACGTTATTTGGATTGGGTGACATAGGATTGCATATAATACATAAACGCGAAGTAGTACGAGTATAGACCGACCGGTAAAAGAGTGAGGTTCAGAACCAGAAAAGAGCTCATAGTTTTAAGGACTTTGACTTTTTACAAATAAAAGGTGACCATGATGATAACATCAACGACAATAACAACAAAAATTACCCCTGTATGCACCTGTATGTTGTTTATTTACAAATTTCTCAGCTTGAAATTAAAACAAAATCGTCGGGATATCTTTTTTTTTAAAGAAATAAATATAAATCCGTTATTATAAAAAAATATATATCGAAAATCTTCAAAAACTTGGTATGCCGAACCATTACATACTTATGTATGTATATTGATTTCGAACAAGATCGATTAAGTCATATCCGAGAAATAGCCAATTTTTAAAAACCAGTTAGTAAGTAAAGTACGCCATCTGATAACACATGCCAACACCAACTCAAGTATAAAATTTTATCAAAATGTGGGACGTTTTCGAGCAAATCGTATTTTTTTCAAAATCGGCTATTCATTTTGGGGTTAGAATGAAAATTCCGAATTCGCCTCGAATTGTGAACTCACCGTTTAGGCTGCAGTCGGCCACACATACACACATACACACATCCAAACAGACAGGCAGAATTGAGAGACCCCCTTTTTTGAGTATTATACGAGTAGTAATGTCAAATACTTGCCTTAAAAATTATAATTTTTGTGGGATGGGACAGTGTAAAATGTTGATATGACTTAAACCACTAAAAGTGTTGGCTTAACTCTCTAACGGTACAATGAAAATTAATGAATACATAGTTTATCACAAAGTGCAAGGTTGACTAGACATCCCAACTCAATATGTGTGAAAAGGCGGCGTATCTAACATTCTTGAATAAATGTTTTGCTTATTTTTGGAATGCTAATTGAATTTTCTATCTAACCGGATTCTACACTATCTACATAAATAGCCTCCAATGCGATGTACCAAAAAACTTCAAAGTAAAATTTTTAAAAACTTGTTCACAAAACTTTCGTTTTTTTAGAAAAAAAAAAACATAATCAAAAATGAGGAAATTGTATACAAAATTTTATGAAAAATGGATTTTGAAGTGCTGTGGCGCATAGAAATGAAGGCCATCATAAAGAGTGTGGTATAACGTAAAATAGTAAATTCAGTTTAAAATCGCATCGCTTAGTTTTCATTATACCGTTAAAGAATTATAAGCCAGGCGTCAGAGAATAAAAAAAATCCCACTTGGAGATTTAAATGGTTGGCTTGGCAATAGCCCATCCTGTCAACCCAATTTTGCAATATATTTTCGATGGCTCGGGTCTCTATTTCACGAATAGCCGATCAATATTGTGGTTAAGTCCCTGAATCGTTTCCGGATTGTTAGCATCACACCGATCTTTAACGGCACCCCATAAACAGAAGTCCAACGGTGTCAAGTCGCAGCTCCGCGGAAGCAATGCTAAATCACCAAAACTGCTGATTACACGATTATTGAACTTACTGCGCAAAAGATCGATTGTTGGCTGGTTTGTATGGCACGTAGCGCTGCCTTGCTGGAACCAGAGATCTTCTTAGTTAAGTTCCTCAGTTTCTGGCCGAAAAAAGTCAGTTATCATGTCTCCGTCAATAGTAATGTTGTTGCTATCTTCATCTTTGATAATGTCCAGCTACTGAGATCTGTGACGAGTTGAGGTTCTCGGGCTTAGGGGCACACTTTCGGCAACAGCAGCGCTATTCTCGGCTTAGCGCACAAGACGAATACGAAGATAACTTGTGTTATTAATTTGCATGCCAATCTCACGAACTTTCTTCACAAACTTGCGAATAGCAGGCACGTGTGGTGCATTATTTCGACCGAAATTTCTTTTCCAACTTCGCACTGTTTTGGCAACTCAGCACTCACTTTGGAAATAAGTTTTCAAAATTTCCCAACTTTGCTCTTTTCGCACTGTATTTCTGGCAATTTTTTGAGCACGAAGAGATGTCAGTGTCAAAATAACATGTAATTTAAAACGAAACAAACATACATACATAAATTCAGTCGCCTCCTGCGTATGTGTTTGGCGCCATCTTGGAAAAAAAAACACCGTAATTAAGAATAAACAATATTTTTATTTTGCAGGGGCATGACATACATATGTATGTATACATACAATATCAACAAAATTCTCCAAAATTTGTTTAAAATTATTATTTTTTATTTCTCACCAATATTTTAAATTTACTATTTTGAAACCATTAGCATATAGGCGACAAAATCGTACACTGTACGAGTATTTTAATATCTATGTGAGATTACGGTATACAAATTTTACTGATTTTCAAATTATAAGCCTAGAATCGAATCACAGCATTCGTGAACGTATGACTCGTCAGGTAATTCACAGTATGCTGTTGGTAAATCTCCGATAACATAATGCAAATTATGTGTCGAGTCATACGTTCACGAATGAGATAATTTGACACCTGTATTGTTTATTTTTTTAGAAAGCATCGTTCGTTAATGAGGCTGTTCAAATCATAAAGCGTAAATCAACCTTCGAAAGGGATATCAAATCGCTCCTAAAGAATATGAAGTACATGTTAGAAAAAAAGATTGAAATAAAAATATTTTTTACTTCACCCATCACGTGGCAGACATTCTTAGTGGTAGGTATCAACGAACTGTGTCCTCATTCAGGACTTAACTAATTTTTGTTTTCTTTTTTTCTAGGTGAATACACTTATTGGCCTGGTCATAGCCATCTTTATGATTTATCACTATTTTAAGGATCATATTGAGAATTTACAAATGCAGTTAGACAATTAAATTTAGATTAAAATATTAATTTATATGATAAGTATGTTCTTGTATTGTTGTTTTTCCCGAGTAAATTATACTTTCCACGCGGTGAACCACGGAGTCTAGTACCTTGGCAGTTTATTGGGTTTGGAATCCTTTAGTTCCAGGCAACAAGAATGAAGAAAGCTTTCTCTAAGTCGGAACTTATGACTATAAAATCTGGCGCGTTGAAAATAAATAAACTTGGTAAACAGCGAGACCATAACGGATCAACAACAGCGCTGGCGTCCACTAATGAGATTTCTTGAATAGAGATGACAAGCCATGTGCATGAGAATGTTACTTGATCATTATCTTATGATTACCCGTGGCATCGCTCGAAAGTCCAACACTTAGGGTACCGTCTTACGCAAGTACTGAAAACCAGAATGCGTGTAACCACCAAAAATTATTCGATTAGTCAATCAAAAAATTTGTCAGCACATCGCAGGAAATCTCTTTCGCGACCATGGCAATTTAACCATTTTAATATACAGTAGCGAGCTTAGAAAACACATCAATAAGAAACACTTACATACATTCGTCTTTACTGATCCTTGATTTGCCAATGAAAAAAGTATCTTAAGAAACACTTTTTTCTATGAATCGCCTATTAACTTGAGATCGTATTATAAGCAAATTAACATATCTTTTACAGAAGACAGTAGACCTTTTATTAATAATTTATTTGTCGTAGGGAGGAAAACTTCTAAATTTCGAATATCATAGGCAATAAAACTTGTCTGAATTTAGAAGATGATCCACGGATATCTCTTCACACCTGTGGAGGTGGCATTTTACTATTTATTCCTAATACCTTGATATGCCAGATATTGTAGATAGCGTTGAGATATCCGTCGAATTGCCTGGCCAACTCAACTACCCTATATAAATTAAAATTTATTTTACAAAATGCATGGCTTCATTGTCATAGTGGGGTGTTAATCTGAAGTTCATGTCATGACAGGTCGTCAACCAAATCTATTGCCAACGAGATTTCCAACAGCACCAAAACCAACACCGCAAGCGAGCCATTAGAAGTCCTGGAACTGGCATATAGCTTCTTTAATCTTAAAACTACACTCCAGCGGGTGACCGTGGTGTGTTGTGTTCGATTGCTGACCCCCTCTGCAAAACCTTGCGCACAAAAAGCAAACCTACCAATGGCAACATCCATAGAAAAGTTTCGTATTTCTTATCTTTATAAATCTCTCCGCTAGTAAAGGTGTTGTTGTGAATGATTTACCAGGACATCAAGAGTTCACATTTCGCGGATTCTGCCGTACTATATTTCCAACTTGTAACAAACTGCTTTAAAGTTTCCTTCTCAATGAGATTTTTAGCCACAGACAGCTCTTCAGTGAAGTTGTCCTTATGTATCCGCTATTGTTTGCGTACACTTACAGCGATGGCAATGGCGTGTACGTGGAACCAGTGCAAAACCGATCGCTAGAAAAACGTAGCACCGTGTGCGAAAGATGAGCAATAAAATTCGGTAGATCTTACTAGTTTAATCAGTTGTGTATTGCTTCATCGAATGGCCTCAGTCAATGCATTCCGCACAATTTCACAACAATGATGATTCTGTCGCTGGTAGGTTGTACAATTTATACTTATAGTTCAAGCAAAAATAAATAAGGAAAACTTAAATATTTATTAAGCCATGAAGCTTACAAAAAAAAAAAAAAAAAAACCCCGACCCCTTATCACCCTTATCGAGTTGTCCCATCATTTACACAATAATATCTGTTATATCTCCTCCAGCGACGTCAAAATGGTTCTTTCTCAAATGAGAGTTTATGTGCACTTAAAAAGGAAATACAATTAATACTTTTAAAACCAAATGAAAATACAATTAACTTACATTTTAGAGCACCCATCAGTCGGAAGCCCTTATTGCATATGGTGCAGACAAATGGTTTCTTGTCTATGTGCTTGAGCTTATGAGTCCTGAGCGTCTTGGCAATGGCAAACTCCTTTCCACAAACGTCACATTTGAAGTCCTTCTTATCTGTTGGACATATCAAAACATTTAGGGAAATGATGAGCATTAGACCCACGTCAACTTACCCTCATGCTTCGAAGCAATGTGTTCCCTTAGATTGCTTCTTTGTGAAAAAGCCCATCCACACAGAGTGCACTTGTGTGGCTTTTTGTTCAAGTGCAGCGAGTTTATGTGCAATTTCAAATGAGCATCTCGTTTGAAAGACTTTCCGCATCGTTCACACGAATACGGTCTATTCTCGTCATGGGTCCTCAAGTGTTTTACCAGCTGCGTGTGCAGCACAAATGAAGCTGGGCACCTGCTACATTTGTATGGTTTTATTAGCGCTCTCGTCATCTCTCGTTTCTGCAAAATATTTAAAATAGACGGCGACGCTGGCCCACCGTGTCTCTTATGATTGTGCAAACGCAAATTCATCGTTGATCGGAAGGGCTTATCACAAATGTCGCAGCGTGGCACCTTTCTATTCGGATCGTGGATTTGCATGTGAATCCTCAAGCCATGTTTATGGTAGAATTCTACAAGGAAACAATCTGTACTTATGTATATATATAGCGCAAGTGTCTACTTACTTTTAGGGCAATGTGGACACTCTAACTCCTTCATTCCGTGCATCTTCATGTGGTTGTTTAGGAGACCAGAATTTTTAAATCCTACAATACAAAAGAAAAAAAAAAAAAAAATCTCTCGATTTGTTTTTCTTACCAACACTTACCCATTCCACACTCGCTGCATAGATAGGGACTCTCTCCGGTGTGCGTCCTCTCGTGCACTACCAAATGGGTGATCTGAATAAACTTCTTTTCGCAATACTTGCACTTGTGCAACTTGGTATCATCGTGCCAACTCATGTGATAGTTGAACCTCTTCAACGTAATTTTATTAAACTTCTTGCCGCACGTTTGGCATTCACGGGCTTTCTCGATATGATGCATCTCATTGTGCTGAGCCATCATTCGCTTACCGCCCCTCACCTTCTTTCCGCAAACTTCACAATCAAGTATAATGCGGTAATGGACTCTAGCATGGCTATTTCGTTTGCCTTTCGTGTCGAAGCACTTGTCGCATTTGGGACACGGGTATGGTAGCTCCGAAGAGTGCAAAACATTGTAGTGCTGATTTAGCAGCTCGGGATCATCGAAACTCACAACGTCCATACAGAATTCGCATTGAAACCGTTTGAACTCGGGAATTACTGCGTTCAATTCTTCAAGCGCGTCACGGCGATCTCTTTCCTTGCGCCCCTCCTCATCCGAGTTGACAGTCTCGTAGAGTTTTGCACACGTTCTCTGTTCCACGACTGGATCTGGTCCTTTTGATCGTTCATCACCAGGAAATTGATAGTGTTCCTGAACGGTAATCGTTTGTTCACCCTCGAAATCTTCTGGAAAGTCCACATCTACGTCGCCAAACTGAGGATCTAGTTTTATTATGATATCCAGACCAGTGCATAGTTCGCCGAAGTTCATCTGGGCCTCTTGGCATATCATACGGAAGTTGTGAATTTGACAGAAACTATCGAAACAAGTTAAGCAAATCTTCTGAGGTAAACCATCACCTTGAACAATCTGCCGGATGACACGAAATTTCGGTTCAATGAAATGTATACAAAGGCAGAAAATATATCTTACATTTAGGTTCCATATCTCGAATTCTTCCAGAACCATTTTCAATTCATTGTAATACTCTGTTGAAGTGTACATTGGATAGAGGTCCGAACCATCTTCCTGCTCGGACGTCTTTCCACACGTCCTGCAAGTATTTTCCACGGCACTCATTTTCACAAGTCTTTGGACAAAATTCTGTAAAAGTAAAATCACTACATGTATGCCTTTGTCCGACAAAATTGCTGTTGATGCATTATAAATTTAGGGCGCTGCCAAAACCATAAGATTTAATTATTGCTTTTGACCTCCCCAACGATATCACCTCTATGACCGAGATGGCAACTTTAAAGGATTATACGCACAGCAGATGCCGGCTTGGTAAAGAAATATATTGTAGCCTCGCAGGAGGTATGCTTGCAGCCAGTGTTCTTCTTATGTTAGCCGTTAAGGCTAACTTATTCAGCATTTCCTTTTTTGGTTCTGGCTAAGCCTGATGGGTCTACTACAACAAAGGACCGCATTTAATTTATTGATAAACAGTAGCACTGGTCAAAACAGGTGAGAGTACAGTTGAGCAACCTCATGTGCAGTTCTCAGAATCCATTTATAAAGTAATGCAGACTGCGAAATGCTGTCAATACGATTCCATGATACGAAGAACGACAACTGGTCTTACTAAGACCAGAAAGAAAGGCAAGGATATGAGAGTGATTTGAAGATAGAGTAAGAAAAAACAATTAATATGGGTGAGGTTCTCTATTAACTATCTGCCCACTGTAGCTCTTATTCGGATATGGTCTTGCTCCAATAGCTGGAATCGCTTTTACTGTCGAATCTGGTTGGCGGGTACAGGAAAGCAATACTGAATTTCCAAGATGCTCAGAGAATTCCCAGGAATGGTTATCCGGAAATCTAAATGACTTCTATCGCCGTTCTTTGGCAAACCAATATCTACTTAGCTGGTGGTTTTGACCCGTTTCCACCAATCTGTAGAATTCTTCCGTGGTCGCCCATATTAAAAAGCGAGTGCATTAATGGAAACAATTTTCTAAAGGTGTGCTAGACGGTAAGCAGAAAAACACAATCAGGATGTGGACGAAATTAAAAATAGTCTCTGAACCACAGACAATGGGATAATTAACAAATCAAGGGATCACGGATGATTAGCGTAGTGGAGGCAAGGTGCCCCATATCGACAAGCCTGGAGGATAGGGCTGTCTATTGGGATAGTAAGTTAATTAATGCGAAGTTTATATACATAACTAGACCTGTTTATATAAATATATATTTTTGTAAAGCTACTCAAATCATAAAAACTAGTGTCTGCTCTTAATAAAACACCAACCATGTAAACTCACTTTTTTAGGAGGATGAACCCAGCACTCCGATGCCGGTGACAGATCTTGAAATCGGTACCCTATGTAACCTGCTTGAAAATACAATTATTTTAATTGCTAAGTTCGATCCCAAAACAAGAAAACTTTAATTTGTTTATGAATTTACTAAAGTTAATCCAAAACGAATACTTTAACGAACATCAGACTTCACCGTTCATGTTCAATGGCGGTATGTTTATTTTGTAGGTCTCGAGCAGGATCAGAGTGCTGTTCGATTTGTTGTACTTTCCAATTCTGTCAAAAGTTGGAGTAAAGTTGTGCTCAGTTATGACGTTGTTCTACCATTTTCGAGAAAAAAGATGGTATGTATCGTGCTTTAATAAAATGTTTATGTCCAAAAGATTCACATCCGGGTTACAGAAAAAGGAGCTGTAAGCTACCTGATGGGTCCACGGGTGGTACGGTACTAAGTTTAGCTGTGAATAACTATGTAATTACAAATAAACAGTCCCGATATTGGATAGGAACTTGCAGTTTGTATATGTGATTTGCTAAGAAAAACCACACAGGTGTACTTGGGTTCAATATCGACAAAGTACGACGAGTATATGTCGTCTTCAAATGAGCATCAATCCATGATTCCCTCCGATCCATCTGACCCATAATTGTCGGCTGCGAACACCATCTGTTTCACCAGGTTAGGAGCGGCTGAAATTAGGAACTCTCCAGCACGGAGAATTTTAATCTGGAAAAGTCTATCTTTTTTTTAAATTTCCCCCTATATGGTATAGCTCTCTAAAATTATAAATTCAGGTATAATATATTGTTGCAATATTTCTTTTCTTTGAAATTTTGATAGATCACAAAAACAAAGCAAATAACGTATTAACTTAAGCAAAGATTACTTCCATTACTCTTGCTTAAGTTATCCACATTTAGTACAAAGTAAAGTTCAGGGTATATATTTTACAAACTGTGTTTAACTTCCTTCAATCATTTCCTCTCACTCTGCATTATACTGGGGGAAGACATTTGCCTAATATAAAGCTGTTTTAGTATATTTTCAATTTTACTGCGAATGTATACCGTGCTTTATTTATGGCTAAAACAAACAGAAATTCTAAAAAAAAACAATTACAAAATGAATACAAATGAAAGTGACAGCACAAAACCAACCACTTCTATCTTCGCTCGCCGAATGCGTTGACATTTCCAAAATTGATAAATGCTCATTTTTGCAAACCCAAGTGGACGCCGCTCTTTGCTTAGAAGACAACATTGCAGAACATCAATAAAATACTACACACAAGTAAAAGTTTATCGTTAAAAGTATGAGTGCTGGAAATATGTTATACGGTGGAGATGAAATCGGTGCTTTGGTATTTGATCCCGGCCACCATTCTCTACGTGTCGGCTACGCTCAAGAAGACACACCGAAAGCCGAGATCCCTTCGGTTGTTGGTGTAGGTCCAGAGGATCCTGAGACCTCCACGGACCTGGAAACCAAAAGTGACAACAACATTACACAGAATAGTAAGTAGACCAGAAAGTCATATTTGCTTTGAAATACAACCACCTTCCTCCTAGACAACGACGCTCGAAAGTACTATGTGGACACCACCTACGTGAATGTTCCTCGTGCCAACATGGAAATCCAAACATACATGAAGGACGGCATGATCGACAACTGGGATTTATTCGAGAAAGTAATCGACTACACGTATTCGAAGGTAATTCAATCTGAACCCGAATACCATCCCGTTCTGTTCTCAGAGGCTTCGTGGAACGTTCGTAACAATCGCGAGAAGCTTACCGAGCTGATGTTTGAAAAGTACAATGTGCCGGCATTCTTTTTAGTGAAAAATGCTGTTCTGGCAGCTTTTGCCAGCGGACGTGCATCCGCGTTGGTCGTAGACAGTGGAGCAACCCACACTTCGGCGGTGCCGGTGCATGAAGGTTTTGTGTTATCTCAAGCGGTTGTGAAGTCTCCACTTGGCGGGGACTACCTTTCGCTACAATGTCGGCAGTATTTGGAAGCACAAGGCATCGATCTGACTCCGGTCTATAAAATTGCTGCCAAAGAAATTGTCAAGGATAGAGAAATTGCTCGCTTCACTGTACGCAAGCTACCAGACAATCTGACGCAGTCTTGGCAAAACTACATGCTTAAGAGTTTGCTGCAAGATTTCCAAATGAATATCCTGCAGGTGCTAGAAAATCCCTATGACGAGAGGGTCGCAGCGCAGATTCCATCGGTCCACTATGAGTTCCCCAACGGATATCACCAGGAATTCAGCTCGGAGAGGTTCAAACTGGCAGAGAGCTTATTTGATCACACGATGCTAGGAGCTGGCCAGCTCGCGTCGACTAGTGTGGGAATGTGCGATGCCGATGTGAGGTTGTCGCTTTTCGGCTCAGTGGTGGTGACTGGTGGAAACACGCTGCTACAAGGTTTTCCCGAGCGCCTGAACAGAGATCTTCAGCATAGGGCGCCGTCCAACACTCGACTGAAAATGATCTCCGCCAATGGCAGTGTGGAGCGAAGGTTTGGTGCATGGATTGGTGGATCGATCCTGGCTAGTATTGGTACATTCCAGCAGATGTGGATTTCATCACAAGAATACGAGGAATCTGGCAAAAGCCAGGTGGAGCGCAAGTGTCCATAGGCGTTTTGAGCTTAGGTTATGACCACTTTGTAGCTTATGTAGAATTAATATAAAAACAGATTTCTTGGTAAAAATTGTTTTTTATTTAAATGCAGATGCGTGAGTGAGTACGTTCCATCAGTTGCCTCCCATTATGTTGTCCAAGACTTGTTTCTGTGGAAAGAGGTGTCATTACTTGGACAATCGATTGTTTTATAGCCTACCTGTGCTTTCAGGATGTCATCAGTCCAATCCTGTTTCGAGATATTTCCAACGGCATGAATCAAGATATTCTTCACCTTGACAACATTCTCACCGAATATTTTGAGAACGTTAGTAACGTTGACGCACTCGGCGTTATCTCGCCAACAATCATAGTCCGTAGCTATTGCCACAGCTCCGTAGAGTAGGCCGGCCTCCTTTGCTAACACTACTTCCGGACAAGTGGTCATATTTACGAGTTCCCCTCCCCACTGTCGGAACATACGACTCTCAGCTCTGGAGGAAAATCTAGGTCCTTCAATCGTGACAACAGTGGCTTTGTCATGGACCGGGTATCCCAGTTCTTTGGCTGTGCTGATTAGTACTTCTCGGGTCTTCTCGGAAAATGCTGGATACATGGGTAGGTGGCAGACGCCCACAGGACTTTTCTCTTCACCATCGTAAAATGTTTGAGAGCGCTTTGTGGTTCGGTCAATGAAATCATTGGGGATCACCAGATCGCCGGGTTTGAATTTTTCCTGCAGCGAACCTATCACAGAAGATTATTGTTTGTCTCCAATTTTCGAGTGAGCTATTACCTGTCGCAGTGGACACAATCAAGTGTGTACATCCAATAGACTTGAGGGCCCACACATTGGCACGATAATTCACATTTGATGGCAGTATCGAGTGTTTCCTTCCATGCCTCGCCAAAAGAGCACACGAAATGCCTTTGATTTCACCTTCGATTATCACATCGGACGGATGGCCAAACGGAGTTTCCACAAGGGTTTCTTTGCGATGTTCGAGAATATCAGGGTCGTCTAGTCCAGAACCACCGATGATGCCAATCTAAGAAGTAATAATGGTGAGAATTAACGGAATTTGTGCAAGGAACAAGTGTTGCCGTGACTGGGATGGCTAGTGATTTACTCCAACGATAGTAACACATTTTTTGATTGACTGACGGGTTTAAATCCCGATTTTTTTTTTCTATAAACAGGGTATCATGAAAATTATGTTGACCATGGAAGAACACGTAAGTGGATAACTCAGTTAGTAGAGCATTATCCTGCAACGTATTCTTGTCCATGCCGTTCAACAATTCATTCTGAATTTTTCGTTGAAATAAACGACGAGTAAATGGGTGGGACTGAAGGCTTACCTTTAAAATTGCCGTCATTTTTGATAAAACGAAGTCACAATGCAAAAAGTGTTAATCACAAATTTAGCAAGTGTTTAACAAGACGTCCGGCAAGGTGATATGATAAGAGAATTGGCAATAGAAATTCCACACTTGTGCTTTTTTTTATTGGTAAGGTGTGTTAGCTTTGTCCACTGGGTAGTAGACTTTTTGAGATAAAGCCCGGGACACACGAGCGAGTTCATGTCGTGCAGCAAAGGGCTACTACATGCCCTTTGAATTTTTCAAAGATCAGCTACATAATAAATAGAAAATTAATAATTGGACCTCTATCAGATGTGTTTGCATAACTTCAATTTTTATTGTGCCCAAATGAAGTTTAATTTTCACAACAATCTCTTCTTCTGTTCAAATTGTTCTGTAAAAAACTGTACAAATTTATTTGCGACGATTGTACCAACAAATAGCAAATTTAGATGGCGATATCTTTATTAGATATCTATTTAACCTCAAAAAATTCCTTAGTTTCGAGTACAGCTAGAACCATATATACTATCTAACGACTGACATAATAGGTCTGTTCCCTTACTTTCAGCACTAAAATTCGTAAAAACACAAATTTCAAGGAGTGGAGGAAAAATCGCTAAGAGAAGATGAAAATTAAAACAAAAATTAGGAAAATGCAAATGTGAAAGGGGATATGAATACCCTTGTACTAATTCTAGGTCACGGGCGTTTTTATGGAAAGGGGAAGAGACAGAGAGGTAGACAGATTGGTGTAGTTGGTTTGAAACTCAGATGGTATTAAGTTTCAGTGAACTCCAGGGTATCGTTCAGATATCTGGGGAGTATTTTTGTTTTGCTGTTATTGTCGTTGCTTATGATTCACCGTATTTTTTTCCGTCCTCCTGATGTCATCATCACAATCAAGTTGCATTTTAGCCATATGGTTATCCTACTGCCAGTGTTATGCCTTCGCAGTAGAGTTGACATAAGATTTCGCAATTCATCGACTTCTTTATTTATTTCATGCGAAATAAATATATGATTCTTGACATCAGGATTCGAACCGTAAACCTGCAGCATGATAAGCGATGATGTTACCACTACATCCTTAATATGTGAGAAACTACCAGGTTTCACAATCAACAATGTATTCGTATTGCTTTTTATGTTCATTTAGTACTGCACTTGCTTCAATCGATTAAACATCAAACAAACACAGAAATCGCTTAATAAGCAATTTGCAAATTTATGTACGAGTGATTTGACAGAGGTTTGACAGTTTACCCAAACATATTCTTTGAGTAAAAATTCGTAAGTTTTTCCATTGAGAGGACATGATTTACTCTCTCTTTACAAATTTGTAAATGTACATGAATTTTCTAGTATCGGGATCGGGCTAATGTAAGCATGGCACTGAAGAAAGTTTTTCCTATTTCCTTGTAAACTAAAATCTTTAATAAATGAGCATCCCTAGGTTAATAAATGCGGTATGACTGTAGTGATGCCGAATCGGGAATGTATAATCTTCATATGGCATCACCTTAAATATAAAGGCTGAGGTTTCCATTATGCGCACTAAGCAAATTTTTTTTTTTTTATTTTTTTTTTTAAATTGACTTATTCTAAGATGTACTGTAAAAGAATTTTTCTGAGGAAACTTTTTTTTCTATTTTTTTTTTTTACTTTTAAAGTTTTCAATTTTCACAGAAAAGTGCATGTATACAAACTGCACAAATGGACTCGTTCACTTCGCATAACGCTTGTGCTAAGTGATTTCTGTTGCTGAAGAGGGGGATGGGTGGGGTGGTGAATGCAGTGAATGTTGGAAAATATTATAGGTATTGTCATATGTCCCAAAGTTAAAATAATTTAAAGTTAATTTAGTCTTTTTTGATACCTGTTTTTTTTTTTTTTTTTTTTTATTGACTGAAAATAAGTACCCCAGAGTAAATGTAATTAAACTTTAGCTCCAGGGGCCTTCCTAACAGTTGTTGATATACCCTTCGCGGAGCGAAGAAGTCGCGTGAGCGGCTAAACCCTGCTGTTTCTTACACGCGCCTGCCTGACAGTTTTTGGTATACACTTATTCAACTATGTAATTTCGTTTAAAGCGCCAGGTGATTTTCAATTAAACTGGCAAACACTGTTCTCAACTATAAACAAATGAAAAACATGCGAACAAAATATAAATAGCCCCAATATAAATAGTAGATTATCGTAAATTTATCACTTGTCTTTAATTTACATTAAATAATGAAATTCTCCATTTTAAGACATTACCGATTCGGCATCACTGCAGTCATACTGCATTTATGAACTCGGGGCATATGATTCTCAAAACAAACATGCCTCAAGTTGCAATCCACACCTCAGTCGCCGACTCGGTCCAGACACCATCCACTTGTCAAAGTTTCTACATCGACGATTCCTTATTTTGCTTACGGAGAACAATAATTTCCTTAACTTAACTTTGATTATCATACAGATCCACCAAATTTCCTTTGAATTTATATAATTTTCATATTCCGCTGTATATTAGAAGAGTGCCGAGGTCATGACTGATCCAAATCTTATTGAAATCAACGAAGTCACTGGCTACTGGTCGTTTTTGATGAGTGTAAGTACTTACATGGATCTTCAGACGAAAATCTTAAAAGTAAACAAATAAAATTTCGAAATAGATTGACTGGAAGGATCCCTGGCTTATTGGCTTAGTATTGCTGCACATTTTAACCACAACAACTGCCTTAATGACACGGAACAATACGAATTTTCAAATATTCCTCTTTTTGATACTTTGTGAGTACTATGGGCTTCGGTGCAGGTGTCTGTAACAAACAATTTGTTCCTGCTTCTTTTCCCTAGTGTCCATGGCCTATTTTTCGGAGAGCATAAACGAGTATGCTGCTTTGAATTGGCGATCGTTTTCCAAACAGCAGTACTTTGATAGTAATGGACTGTTCATATCCACTGTATTCTCGATACCGATTCTACTCAATTGCATGCTTTTGATTGTAAGTCAATTTTTTTAAATGTAAATCTTTCCATTTACATATTACATCTATACTTGTGTTAAAAACAGGGCGCCTGGCTTTACAACTCCACACAGTTGATGGAAAAACTCAAGACCAGTCAACTTAAGGCACGTGCGCGGCAGGAGGAAAGACTGAATTTGTCGAAGACAGAATAGATTCGAAACTAAAAGGCGATTTATTTGATTATACAGGTTCTACACATTATCCTTGCGTATATATTTTTTGCGATCTGTACGATCTTGTATAGCATTTGTTTTATCTGTATCATTATGTAAATTTTTTGTTTATAAGTTTGCCATAAAAGTTTTCAATATATGTATTTGATTTTAAAAAAAGTGCACTTAAAATGTTAAACCGGAGTAAGCAATCTCGATAAGTAGAAGAAAATATCTGGGAAGGAACACAAACGAAGAGGCAAATCCTGCTCCTTATTCTAACCCCACTCATGTGTTTACCCTGCTACTTGCAGCTCTGTTGGCGATTTTTACGATTGACGCTTTTTGGACGTCGCGCGAGCTGCCAAATTCTACTAATCGTCGAAAAAAAAAAAAAAAACGACAACCGGAATGGGTGAGTGAATAGAACATCCACGAATAACTGTAATTCAATAGTATGCACACTCAATGCATGTCCCTTTTCTAATGAGCTCTGAACAAAGTCCTACTAAATTTATTACTCAATGTAACAATTGTCACCTCACTTTTGTGTGTATTCCCGTAATCGCCCATATTGACAAGCTATTCACCCCTGTAGAAATAGCGTCACTGGAAATGAGATTTGTCACTTAAATCGACTAAGGGAATACAAATTTGTTACTACCATCCCATTTTCGGGTGGAAAGTCCATGGGAATAGGGCTGAATAATTCGATTCTGAAAATATGCTGGATGTGTTGTTGAAGGCATTTGCATCAATTGCCAAAAAACTGTTCTTTTTAGGTTACATTATAAGATATCAGCATAATAAATAAGACACCCAAAGAACTATTGGGGGCTTTCACGTGGTACGACATAATAGTGTCATCCTAAGGTGTGGTGAAAAAAAAACCGCAAAATTGTCAATGGAAATGCAGTCGCGGTGAGATAGCATCAAAGGCATAGCTAATCATTGGAACTTTTCAAACATTTTGTTCAGAAAACCGTCTAAACCTTTTAGGACACCAAAAATAAAAGGCTCTTTCTTAATCAAGAACAGCCTTGAATTTATCTGGAATACATATGATGGATGCAGGACTACTAAAATTCTGCCGATTATCAGCGAAACATATTTTTTTTTTCTTAGAAAAGAAAGGTTAGAAATAGTTTAGTTAAATATATGTCTCCATTCAAGTTATGTAGCATAAAGCATGCAGCACTTTCTAAATTATTTGTGGCTTTGATGTTGATGACGGTTTTCGGAGGGTTCACACATATTCACAGACAGGAGTCGAAGGAAGAGTTGTCATTTATTTTTTGCAGGTTTTCGGGTGCAAGACATTGTAAGTCGTTCGTCCGTTTCTTTTGTTTCTGGTTAGAAGTTGGACCACCTGTTGTATCGTGTATTTCTAACGAAATTCTATAGCCTTATATAATTAAAATTATATTTTGGAAAAGGGGCTGCAGATACATATGCATTTGAATCTATTTTTTTTTAACAGGGAAGCCAACATATACATAATAGTCCTAGCTGATTTTCAAAAAAAGAAAATTTTCAAATGTTGGGATCCTATATTATTTTTTTTGCGGGATACAAGAGACCAAAGATACAACTTCTCTCTGAGGGTGCAGAATTTGTTTTGTTATTTTTTATTTTTTATTATTCTGTTGCACTCATAAGATGGGTACAGACCATCGTGGAACGGACCTTGCAAATCATCTAAGTCATATTCATAATTTCAAGATGAATGTCGATGGATTTGAATAGAATACTGCTAGTTTCAAATTTCCCGTAAACAATGAAACTTTTATATAATTCAACGAATTGCAATACGAATTCTCTTTTAAAAATTTTCAGATCGACAACGTTCGTAACAAAAGTATGCCACACCATTACAGCATATCGTTCGCAAACCTGGTGCCAAGCGCATTTAAAAAAAATAGTTTTTTTTAAATATATTTATATTTTTCAAGTACGTTTAGATTTTATATTTATATACCACACCTACAACGTACGTAGAAAGAGGTTACTGTGAAAAATCAAACAGCCACACATTTCTTCTGCAATGTTTTCATCGACCAATTTCTCATCCAAACCAACGGTGTTAGTGTTTCTACATCGTACATTACCGTACCCAGTTTTACGCGGTGAAAGGAGATGGTATGGGAAATTGTGCACTCTTTTACTTTTGAGAGCAATATTTTCGAGAATTGAACACTAGATATTTTTCAGTATAATTTTTTTTTTCTTATAGAGTCCAAAAGAGTGCAGCATTATTTTGAGAAAAGAAAACTCCATTTGTTAAGAAAACTTCAGATATATACCTAAATACGTTGTAACTCTGGTCAATAATCAAATTGACGATCTATAACAAAAATCCTTGTGCATTTCTTTAAACTCCACTTTAACATTTAAGCTTAGTACATTTAAAACTGAATAAATTTCTCACTTCAAAAAGTACTAGAATTCAACACTGATTAATTGGCCCATATAAAGCCCCTGGTGAAATGTCACCAAAACAGCTGACACCGACAATTATCGAATTTAGTATAGTTCAGCCGAGTTTATTTACCCTTCGCGGGAAGCAAATATATTTCTTTAATTTTTACGGCGCAAATTCTGAGAAAAGAGGATGCAATTTAGGAGCTACTTATGCATGTTGTGCACTCTATTCTATTTTCGGATAATAAGCTGTGATATGGTGCCAATAATTCGTATTGAAATGAGCAATACCGGTTTCCATAGGTTAGGAATGTTTGAAGCATTTTTGTTTTGATTTCCAATAAAATTCTTTCCCATTTTTTTTCTTTTAAAGGGATTTACAATATACAGTAGAGTTTGACTATCCTTTGGCAGGGAAGGATTGCGAATATTATCTGGAACAGAAACTTCCAGCTGCAGTGTATGTTAACGTAGATCAACTGGATGACTTGAAGAGACTGAAGAAAGTGAGTAGCCTTCCACGTACTTACTACGACTTAATATGAATGATTTACTGATTCCAGCTGAATGCTATTTATCCAAATTTCGTCAATGTTGAAATCCCAACAGAGAAAGCTGCCGAGTTCAAAGTTCTACTCTACGGTGCTCCAAAAATTACAGATAACATCAAATTGCCAATACATTTTCGATATCATTCACCCGGAGAAAAGAGGTAAGAGCATTAGAAATAAGTCCTACTTTCTCTTCACAAGAATAAAGCGCTCTCAGTGCTGAGCTCTTGCTCCCCAGCAAGGCACTGTCCCAAATATTTTATGATGGTCTCAGTTTGGCGTTGATTACTGGTTGTGTACTGTACGGTTCGAATCCATTATACGTCACCCTAATGTTCATCCACCTTTTTCAAAATGTGTTCTAATTCCAATGGGATGCAATCTTTGCATTACTACTAATTAGTTCCTTTGTCGGCTCTGATAAGTTCTTCGCCAATTGCAGAGATTCCCCTCCGACTGTCCTAAACTAAATTTTTCGCATGTGACCTGCTCTTTAGTCTTGGCTAATTGGGTTCCGTTGTATAATAAGACGGACGATGGAGCTATACGCTCGCATCTATACGTTTTTGGCCCGTTCTGTCATAAAGTTGGTCATTTGAGATACGGTACACAAAAGATTGTCTTATGACATCAGTGACACTTTTCATGTGCTGCATCCGTATAATAGCAGTTTAAGCTAATTGCACTGCTTCCCCAGTTCTTTGGCAACGTTAGACGGCTTACGTCCAATTCGGTACAGCCGTCAAACGAACAATGCTTCTTTGCGATGTTAATAAGCAGTTTTGGTGGAGTTTGTCTTCAACCCGAATAGTTTTGCTTCTGTTACTAAACCTATGGACATTCGGTGCTAGTCCATAAATCTACGCGAGAAGGGGGTAAACGATGTGTTTGAGATAAGATGTAAGACTCCATTGAATTTCACCACGGCACATCGATAAAGCGCTCCTAAGATCGTCACTGATCACCACCAGAAAAAGTATAGGCGCTAGTATAACCCTGTCGGGCACCGCTTTGAATCTGAAATTCTCCGACAGCCCATTCCTATGCAGCACGTGACATTTTGCGTCTTTTTTAGCTTGCCTTGATAATAGCCCCAAGTTTATGACCCTTCTGCGTAAGGAATGCTATATGAACTCTGTCAATAAAATTAATTTTAGCCTAGATATCATATAATCTACGGTATTGATGTGGTCAACACAGAAGAGAGCGGGAACCTGCTTGTTCCTTGTCAGATTGTTTTCTACATATTCGTTAACGTGTCTGAGAGTTATTTTAGCTATACCACTCCAGTTCTCACACTCTGTTAGGTTATCTTTCTTTGAAAGCTTGGTAATCATTGCATTCGCCAGCGGGAATGCGGTGTTTTATTTGACAAGTTGGTTGAATCGAATTCAAGAATAAAATATTAGATCGTAGTGGCCATTCAGATCATGGAAAAGCGACTTCGGGACACCTGGTCTCACCTCTCGCGATCGTCTGATAAACACACTGCTACAATAATCTGTTTGATATTTGTGTAGAAAATAGTAGCAACACGAATTAGCAACACTCCATCAGCTTTAGCGGCCGTTTTACTTTTAAGTCTAGTTCTAGTTACGCATTTATTTGTGCAAGCCCCTTAATAAATATAGCACTCGAATATTTTATTGCAGCTTTGTCAATGTAGAAATCAGTGTCCCAAAGATGTATATGCGTTGTCCTGATGATAATCTCTCAAATTACGATGAACTTCTTGAAGACCCCAATAATAACTATTGCCTCCATGAAAACAAATTCACTCTGCCGCAACACTCAGCACCAGATGATTGTGATTGGAAACTCCTGAAGAAGACAACACGCCTGAAGGCTCCTTTGGTAGCTAAAATACCGATTGGAGATGCTAAATCATTTCCTCCAATACTATACGCGACAATAGTTATAAGCTGGATCGCCTCCATTTGGTTCGTTTCTGGATCTCACGCAGTGCCAAGGAAAATAAATTATAAACTAGAACAACAACGAATTTTGGACAAGAAATGCAATTGATATTCTTTAAATAAATTTGTTTTAATTAATTTATTTACTCGTATAAAAAATAATTTAAACTAGATTTCGATTGAAAAAAAAGGATTTGTTTAGAGATCATGGTACTGCTATAACTTAATTTACAATTTCTTAGATTCAAGCGGCTTTTTTGGTATTGGTGATGTATCTATTGTATTTGCGTACATTGTATCTCTGCTAATCCACTCTGTTGTGGGTTGTGGATGTGGTTCATTCCATGTTTGCACTTGTCCGGATCCAAAGATCACGAACACTGCATTGCAGAATAGATAAACTCCGGCTGAGATGTAGAAGACGACACGCCATTCGTCTGGATTACTCTGTGAATAAGATTATAAAAAAAACTTAAGAATTAAATAAATAAAAAAGGATAGCCGCTGGGACGTAGTAATAAGAAACTCCCACCAACAGTATTTAAAGTATATTGACAAGAAACATTTAAAATTTTATAAGATTAAAGTAAGAACTCAAATTCTATTCTAAATTGTTTGAAATCGTGTTATAATGCACGATTGCACATCGCCATATTCTTCAATTATACTTCTATCGTCTCGATGAACTCTTCGAGGAACAATCCTTCGCCAATTTTCAACATCAGATGAATACGAAAATGAGTACACTATCATTATACGTCTTCTGGTACGCCATCTTTTGGCATTTAAGTCAAATACAAAATATATGTCGTTGGAACCGTTTTTGTGAAATTTTTTTTTTTTTTTTTTTTTTTCGATATTGGCTATTAGTACACTACTGTTAATTTTAGAGTTAGAATGAAAATTCCGAATTCGCCTGGAATATGAAGTTTGAAGAAAATCCGTTCAGCCGTCCACATACAAAAGCAGCACTAAAAGACCAACTTTGTTGAGATTCTCTACTATACTAATGTCAATTTTGATTCAAATCTTGAGTTTGAAAATCTTCAGGAAACCAATTCTTGCCCTTATAAGGTGCAAGTAAAATATCTGTTCATCCTGATTGGTGTCAACGACTATTACATAGTTTTCCTTTAGTTTGTAGGTTATGGACGCGAATTTAAAATTTGGAGGAAAATGTCCTTTTAGTTTATCGGGGGTTCTTAAACTTGAAAGTGGTTGGTGGTAAAAAAATATGTAATTTTTAAATGTAACAGTCTGTTAAATAATTAAAAGTAATTGGTGAAACCGAGCATAAGAATTTTAGTTGCATGAGTCTTTAATAAGCATTTAAAAAAAAAAAAAAAAACAATTAGCACATTCTACGATCCCAATGAAATTTCAATCTGTAACAACCCTGTTCTCATTCCAGTTCGCGAGATCTTATACGCTTATTCTTCGCCGTCACCGAAATACATACATAATTCACCCTGTCGGCCAATTAGAAAATCAAAATGCTAAAATTGCAGTAGGGGACATCTATCCGAAACCCTTGGTTTGACGACGATTGCGTACAGGGTGTAGAATAAATATTGCGCATGGACCTCAGCTTCGTTGCGGGAAATTTTTCGGAATAGTTGAACATATTATAGTTGTATCACCCACCGGACTCTACCAATGTCTTTCAGGTGGGGTTACTTACTTTTTTTTTTTTGCTTACAATTCAGGGTGTTTTTCGGGCACATACGAGTAAGCATGATTTGAAGTCCAAACGAAACATGGCTATCATGGTAGTCACTTTAGCAATCAAACTATTGCGCTATATCTTTTGTGAAGAGATGTTGTTCTATCCTGGCCAAACATCTTCGAAAGCTGTTCCACCCATTGTACTCCATAGGCATTTTTCTGGAGACATTGGGCACGTTCAGTATTCTAGGGACCAAAATTTTGGTCAAAGCCAAACATATTGATCGCAATGTCGACTAGGAATTTAATCAATGTTTCCACTTTATCCTGATGTTGTTAAGTATGCACCATCAGAATAAAAATAATGATGCCCACTAGTCCGCAAGGAAATGTACATAAAGATAGTTTCCGTAATCAGCTGATTTTGACATTTGTGGAGCTAACTTAAAGTGATGTAGAATATTTTTTTTTCTGCAGTTGGTACTGAACAAACAAATTTTGAGACAATGAAAAAGCAAAAGCATATAGCAAACTCCCAGTTTTATTTATATTTAATAAAATTTTTGTTTTTACTATGAGTGCCGTGGCTCAGCCGTTAAGTGCTCGACCACTGAGCGGGAGGTTCAAGGTTCGAATCCAAGAAAAAAAATGTCTCACGGTCCCACCTCTCGCGAATGTCTGACAAACATTCGAAAGTAAAAATTGTCAAAAAAAGCTTCTCTCAATCGGAAAAATTGCCCTTCGGAAACGACATAAAATTGCAGGTCCTAACATTTCCTGCAGCGAGGAGCACGAGTGGGTGCGAAAAACTAGGCTAGGTGCGAAAAGCATTTGCAACATTTTATTCATGAGGCACAATGAGTAACAGTTTCGACTAAAAGTGACTTCATATTTTCTAAGATTGAGATACGACCTCATGCAACTCACTACCCGGGGCGTGCTAAATATAGGTGCACACACGATTGAGATAATCTATTAACACTTTTCCTAATTGTAAATAACTAACTTATGAGCTCCCAAAAAGAATCAGGTGCAATCAAATCAACATTACCCGCGACAGAATTTTATTCATAAATAAATAAAACCGCCAGCAAGACTGATAACTATGAATAAATAAAAATTTATGGCTCTTAAAGCAATAAAGCAGCTGTTTGATTAGATATCCAACAGCAAATAACTTTCGATTTCTGAAACAACAACCGTAATACAACTCAGTCACTCACCTCATCTTTTACAACGGCTCCGACCACCAAGGGCGCACAAATTGACATTAAATTCGAAAACCCATTGGTAATTCCCATCATGGTTCCTGCAAAATTTGGCGACAAATCCATATGATTCACTAAATATCCCACAAACGACGCTGAATTGAAACCAACACCAATCGTCAACAAGGTTATCGCTAAAACCTTATCCTCACTTGTCATGTATCCCAGAGCTACAAGGCATGCCATTGGCACCCATTGTCCAATCGAATTAAATAATTTTCTCGCTGCCGTCACACTAAGATAGTTGCGATTGATTAGCATGTCCGATATTGGGCTGACAATCAAACACAAGATCCACATAACAAAGTATGGTAGGGCGGAGAGTAAAGCGTTAGACTTAACCTCCAGTTGGAGGACGCTGTTTAAGTAGGTCGGTATCTCAGTGAGGAGAGTATAAAATCCCCATGTGAATCCACAGTGAGCGGAAATCAAAGCGTAGAATGGTACTGAAGTGAAGATCGCCTTCCAAGGGATGGACATTTCCTAAGGAAGAAAAGGAGAAAAATTTTAGTTAAATCGTTTGGTTGGCTAGGTATAAATAACACGAGAGATGACATCATGAGGGTGATTGATGGCCGATAGAAGGAGACTGCTTCAAGTGCGAATGGTTGTTTTTTTTTTTTTTTTCTTTGCATGCACTTGGTGTGAGTCTTATCAATGTTTTATTTTAATGCCCCACATTTGCAAACACCACTATGGTAATTGTTTTGCAATAAAGTTTACGACAACAATGTCATACGTAACGAAATTTTGAAAACAAAACACTGTAGGTGAATGTTATGGTTTGAATTTGAATTAGATAAAACAGTGACAACACTACAGTGGCTTGAAGTTGCTTTGAAAGATGTTCTTATAGGATATACGATTCTCACCTGAGTATTAGCGCTACTTCCAGTCAAAGCTTTGATGTACTCTTTTTCATCCACCGAGATATGTTTCGATGTGTCTGGCGAATCTGCTCCAAAGATGTAGAAAATAACCGCCCAAACGAAAGCTATTCCACCAGAAATGTAGAAAATTCCAGGCCATCCCATCTTTGAATCAAATATCACTCCACTTGTGGCCAAAATTATTGCTGTTCCAAATTGTGCTCCCGAATACACCGTAGTGGCTAGGAACCCTCTTTCGGTGCGTGGTGCCCATTTCGCTAGTAGAGTATGAACACAGGGATATACAACACCTTGTGTAAGCCCATTGAGCACTCTAAGACCACATACCAATTGCCAACCACCGCATCGTGCCGCTAAAGGTGTTAAAAAAGTAAGTATAGAACAGACCACAGTGGCTCCGGAAAGTATTATTTTAGCTCCAAATCGTTTTGCTAGTAACCCCGATGGAAGTTGTGCTACTACGTATCCCCAAAAGAAACTGCTCAAGATCAATGACCGTGTTGCATTATCCCAGTCATAGTAGGGAATGTCTGGATTTTTAGATGGCTGGGTCATTGGTACCACCGCAGCTGAGACGTTAACCCGCAAAATGTAACCAAATACCAGGCCGCCAAACATAAGAAGAGCCTGCACATGTCGGACTCCAAATGTGTTCCCTGTAATGAAAGAAAATCAGGTTTAAAAAACTAGTTTGGAAAAAGCTTAAAGGTTAACTTGCGTGCAGTGTCAGGCCTCTTAAAGAGAAGAGGTGTCGTCTCTAGCAAGTCGTATACCATGACGAACACACTATTCTATATTCTGGGGAATCGAGGTATGTTCGTTGGGGTATTAAAGTGCACTCCATTTACTAATCGTAAACACAAAACTACAAATGCTATCTCCATGAGATTCAAACTCAATGCAACTTGAAGGTGAGTGTGAAAAGCAGCAATATAATTTTTCCCACATTCCCAATGGGCAGTTGATTATCAGTCAGAGACTTACTATGTGCATAGATAGGGTGTAAATTTCACACCACAAATCAATTGACTACCACACTTCATTGCTTACTTGCAGATACAAAAGATGTTGTGGCTGGTGTGGAGTGTGCGGTGATAAAACAGTACACTTGAACTAAGCTCCGTGATAATCTTATTTATAATTTCTTGAAAGTTTAATATATAAACAATCAATGAAAATATCTACCAGTCATGCTCGTAAGTGACTTAAAATTTATATCAAGACAGGTTTTCTATTCCACTTTCAAAATTTGATTTTATTTATTTTTTAAATTCTGGGCCTGGTTTCGTAAATTGATTAGCGATGTAATTCAAATTTCCGCATTTTCGTAATATAATTTATTTTAGAAAATAAACAACGAAAGGAGTAGGTAAGTGTGAATATTTTGTTGTTCAATAATAATTTTTTCGGAACGGAACATTGTAGAGCAGAGTACACCATTCATAAAAATATTTGCCTGTTTGCAATCACAGAAATATTGTATGAATGAAAACTTTTTCAATTTCTACAAAATAATATTTTCCATACCTTCTTCGATCCATGTGCAACTACGTAAATTCAGTTTGACGATTTCATACTCTAAATCTGTTTTTTTATTATGAAATTGCCTCTGGGAATCCATACACATTCTCCATACTAGGAATGCAGAAGAATCGATTTACATATGCAATAAAACATTTTTCGCAAGTTTATCATTCCAATCAGAATGTTCACCTTTAACACCCACTCTTTTCCGCTTTTTTTGTAAATGTAACTGCGATAAACCAAGAACCAACTGCGACTATCACCATCGGCGACTATAACCTTAAAGTAGTCGACTCTTCCCAACAGGACCAGGCGAATTCGAAGAAAATGTTAGTATGGACCAGGTTGAAGAATCAAGAAATTATGTAAGAAAGAGGTACTAACTTAGAGATATTTTTAACAATACGATCTTGAGATTGATCTCATTTCCCTGTTTTCGCAAATAAACCACGAAACCCTATTGCTCCCCTGCTATATGCACGATTTTTACAGAAGTCATGCAAGTCAATAACCCAAAGACAACACTTAACGTTCTGAGCAGAATCCAAAATTCTTCCCCACATGACCGAACAAAATTTTATCTCGACTTCATCTACCCAACAAAAAAAAAAAAAAATCGATTCAATTATTCAGAGTTCAAGAGAACGATCGGCAATGAATTTACGTTTTACTAATTTTTGAAATTGATCTTGCTTTTTGTATCAAAAAGCATTTAAATAAGACTAAAATATTGAGATCAAACTCGGGTATAAGCCCTCAGAGTTCGATCTAATTTTTGTGAATATGACCCATTATTTCAAACACCATCTTCCCTTTGCTGCCCAAATCGGCACTATGAGTACAGATGCACTCAGATCTAAAGTAAATGCATTGTGACAGCAGCTGATCTATCCGTATTTGTTATTGATAAAAGCCTTAAGTAAAGTCTTCCTTTTAGGGGAAGGGCTGAGTGCGTAAACAGAAAAGGTTATGATTTACTTCTGTCTTCTATTCTTAAAAAAAATCCATATGTCGCTAACCTTCGTTTTTTTTTTGTTTTTGGCACAGTGGTACAAAAGTTAACTTGGTAACAGATTCATGTCTGCATTTAAAAACTTTTAGGAAATCATAAGTATTTAGTGCAGCTGCACTCTGCATGAAAATCAAAAACCGTGATTATGGTAGTATCAATTTGAAAATCGGCCATCGTGGGGTGCTGTTGTTATATTGGTGATCTGATTAGTAAAACTGACTACGAGCGAACTGAAATCTGACGTTCAAAGTTTGTTTTTTTTTATTTTTTTGTTGGGAATTATAAAGTGTGTCTCTGCGTAAAAATCAAGATTGGTGCGGTAACAACAGAAATATAAATAAACAATCTTCACTGATTAAAATAAAAATATTAAGACACGATTAGTGGCCTAGTCTTGTGATATAGAGCAAGCATTGGATTGTAATCTTTTATTTGAACTATTTCAGTACAAGAAGTCTTAGATGAATAAATTGAGATATCTATTTCTTCCCTTGCGATTGGAGGATATAATGTGGGACACAATGATGTAATGAAAAACGAAAGGTTTGAGAAGGGGCAACAAAATCTTGCAAAACTAACAGGGTTCTCATTACACTTTTATACACTTTTTTGTCACTCTGTCTGTATCCGAATTATCATATTTCTGGCAGTTTATGCCTAGTTAGTGAAGGGCAATGTATATGCCCTGCCTGTAACTTACAAGCACTGGATTTGCCAGTTTTTTTGCCTTCTATACAGTTTTCCAGTTGTTCTACTTAAAATGTAAGTTGTGCACTGATAATGACAGTTTACTTTTTGCTTGAACTATAAGGACAACTATTGGTTTCTTGAAAATTGTCGATCTCTAAATATTAATCAAACTTGACATTACTTTAATCGAAAATCTCAAAAGAGTGGGTCTCTCAAGTCTGTCTTTATGTCCGACTGCAGACAGGCTAAACGGCTGGACGGATTTTCTTCAAACTACATATCTGGGGTCACAATTCGAAGCGAAATCTGAATTTTCATTCTAAGCCCGTGCTTTACTAACGGCCGATTTTGGGAAAAAATTAATTTTCTCGAAAACGCCTCTAACAATTTTGTTCAAATTTGAATTATGGTACAAGTAATTATATGCGAACAGATGGCGTACCAGGTTATTGCTAAAAATGCGTATAACGTTACTTTACTTATTGATCAGTTTTTGAAAATTTGCTATTTCTCGGCTATGATTTGATCGATTTTATTCGAAATTAATATTTGAATCACATTTGACATATGCAAAACTATGTTTTGGAAAAATTTCAAAATAATTTTTTTTAAAAAAAAGCCTTCAATGCTTTCGCTCAAATTTTAAATCTGAATGATTTGCAATAAAACAACATTACAAATACATGGGTGAAGAAGACGTTTATTGAAGCTGAAAGACCAAATCTTAATGAAAAACAAAAGCGATAACGTGCAAATGATAGGAGACACTATTAAAATTTGCGAGAAAATGTTTTACTGCAACATCAGCAACATTTTGACATGCGATGAACAAGGTGGGGTGACGTTTCTACATTGGGCGCGCTCGGATTCCAAGCCATTAGTTAGACATAGTTAGGGACTTTCTTCTGATTAGTCCATTGGCAGACGTAACCACCTAATCATTCGAGTTAGGGTAAAATATCTTACCTAACATATAGGGAACAGCTGATTTTAATACAAGCAGATTTATTTCAGTTTATTTTGTAGGTACGTTTCGTATTTTTCTTTGAAAAATTGGGGTTTTAATGAAATATGGAAATACTTTAATGCATATCAAAGATACCAAGTACGCGCCTATTTACGTTCAATGGACAATAATAATGATGAAAAAATATTCATAAGGGTCTTTGACAACACTAACTAGGTAGACGTTCAGAAAACAAGGGGAAAACTAGTTAGGCATACCTAACTACTGCATAGGAATCCGATCGCGCCTACTAAATTGTGACAGCTGAACATAGTCGAAACAGCAACTCTCACACTGTCAACAATAGGGTATCTTTTTTAGCTTTACGCTTTCGTACAAAATATCACGTTTAGGAAACAAATAGCTTTTAAAAGATTTCCTTCATAATATTAACCAGTATGACATCTTTGTTCTATTTGAGACTTTCGTTGACCGAAATATGAATCGAAATTTTCTTTAAAAATTATGTGCTACATTAGACCCAGCAATAAGAATACATGATTGTGGGAAAACTATTGGGGGTTGCCTATTCAGAATAGGAAAATCTGTTAACAAACAAACCGGCTGTAGTTACATAAACGAAAATAATATAATTTTAATTGAAATACTAAAGGAAATAAGTCATTGCCAGTTTTTTCCAGTTTCTATTTAAAAAAAAAAAAACTCTGATTTTTTGCTGCAGGTCCATGGCAACTATTATTAACAAAAGAAAAGTGCAAATTGTATATAAACTCATGAAACATATTTTTCGGATCGATCTGGCAACGTGGTGAGTGAGTACACAATTACGATTTATAATGGATTTGATCTCAGGACAGATAATCTTAACAAACACGCTATCTGAACCAAATTCTAATAAGCCATGTTATATAGCGTGCATTAAGCCTTCATAAAATATTAAATTGGAAAGAAATAGTTTATACCGCTTTCGAGAAAATTTTGTTATAGATAGAAGATTAACAAATTAACCAAAACTAGCTATTTAGGTGAATAATTACAGGTAAATCACGCTACTGTTGTCTGCCGGTAAGCATGTGTGCGGACACAGAAATAAGTCATAGGTCGAGGCACTTTCTGCCACATAATTTTAACGATTTATTTTTATTTCATGCAATAATCTTAATTCTATCCTACTATCACTTTTTCTTCCGAATTTATCTTAATTTAAGCTTTTTCAATACACATAAAATACATTGTAGGTACTCCACTCTCTTTTTATCTTGATGTAATAAAGAGTGTCAAATAAACAAGTGCACGGCAAAATATAACGACAAAGCAAAATCAATTTTCAATTAGCACTTACTAGTGGGAAGTTTCCTCACAAGTACGTGAAAATGTACTGTATCTGAAACAACGGCCCCGAATTGTAAAACTTGCAACATTATGACGATAAATAATATAAATTAATTCAAGGAATGTTCAACAACTATGCTTCAGAATTCCCCGTGGCCTACAAATATGCTAATATTAATAAATCAATAGAACTGGTTCTCCCTTTAGTAACAACAATATCCACGAAGCACTTACGTTTTATATTATTATCATTTGGTACCGTTTGTATCTCTAAAACTTTTGTCACCATTTTGAATTCTTTTTTCAATTAAGTATTAACTTATTTATATTTATATATCGTTTTTTTTTTTTTACACAAAAACAAGTCCCTTTTGCTTCACTTTACACTTCGAACTTGATAAAACTTTGAGTTCCACAACAACCGCACCTGTTAAACGTGCAAAAATTAATTCTTCAACAAAGTCAACTACCACTCGTCTTATACTGAATCAAATTCAAATCTACTATTTATTATCTAGACAACTAATTCGGTCTTATCAAATGGAAAAAGAAAATAAATACCAAGACTTTTAAGATTCGTAGCTAAACACTATAAGAGATATGTTTTTATTATTGCTCGTTAAAATCGTTTTATATCATTTAAGACATTGGTAGGGTTTCACTTAAGTCACCGCCCATTAATTTGAAGTGTATGCCTTGTTGCGAAATAGGGATTGGAAGAATTCCGTGTTGGATCAGGATAGAGCTTACCTCGAGTTGTAAACCGAACGGAAGCAAACTGTGAACTTTGAGGAACTAGATAACAGGTAGAGATTAGGAGTAAAGATAGCTTCTGAAAGATAAATGTAGTGAAAAACATCGGTATGTACATTATTACTCACGCTATCGGTTGTTAACATTGCCAATGACCTGCTAACAGATAGTGAGGGAGAAAGTTAACAATCTTAAAAATGCGTTGCAGGTATAGGTTGCATATTTGAGTCACGTACTGGTTGAACTTGCTTACCCTGTACACGAGACAAACTAACAAATATGTTCTTTTAAAGTCCAGAGTTAGTTTATGACGAATGAAAGCTAAAATCTTTATGGCAGAACCAAATTTTTACCTGCAAAATAAATATTGATAGGTTAATAAACTAATAGAGTGATTTTTTTCAAAACACTGCTTATTTCGTCGGTTTGGTTCATAATGTGGGATAACAAACTTTTACATGAGTTCAATCAGTGACGTGTAATATGGTGTTAAGAGTAATGTTGTTATCACGTCATTTTTACTTCTAAGCTCATTTGGGATGGTGCATTATCCAGCAGCAGCAATGCTTTTTCGGGCAATCCATTAGAACGCATAAACCTTTTTACTTGAGGAACGAATCTGTTAAAAACCAATTTTTGAAAAATTTTCAAATATGGAATTATATTCTACAGGCAAATTCGATGAACCAAACGATCTTGGCTTCCTGTGTTTACCTATCACCAAAAGATTAAGCTGGCGTGTTCCGGTTGAATTGGTACAGGCTCTTTACTTGCTTTTCGCCCAGGAGCTGATTTTTTCGGTAGAGTTCATAAGGGTTTATGGGAAGTTTATTTTATGTGAAAAAGTTGTCTCGAAATTGGGCTGCTGCCCTCGACTTGCATTAAAAGCACGTTCAGGACTATATACATATTGTAACATCACCTAAAACGATGCTACAATAATGTAGAATAATAACTACGCTCCTCCAGCCCATTCCAAAGTGTCTTTTCATTCGAGGTTCGTGTCTGCGGTTAAGTCTCCACAGTTCATGTCTACGAAAGAGACGGATAATATCACGGATAAGAAAGAAATGATTGTCATCTTGGAATTATTACATCAGAATTTTTCTTGTTCCAGTGGTCGAAGAATTTGCTAGAAGTTTCTGGCTATCAGAAACTTCTGCTATATAAGGACAGATGGCGATCGAAAGGGGGCAGTTGGTTTAGAACCGTGGCGAAGAGATTGGAAAAGTGATAATGGGCGAAGTTGTAATTTTGTGATAAATTGAAAGTTGAGAGTGAACAAGAAAAGGTAATTAGTTTGGATTTGTGAATTAAGTAATTGAAAGGAGATAAAGTGATTTGAGAGGAAAGAGACCTTGTAAGAAAAGAATTTGCGAAGAATAGTATAGTGTGAACTTGAATTGTTCTATAGACTAGAAAATAAAGAAATAAATTTCACAGAATATCGTTTTATCTACTCGAGCCGTAGCTTGCATATTACAATATGTATGTCTTTGAAAAACGTTCTTAAATTTATTTTTAATAAGTCTTCAGAAACTGGAGCATGAAACCATTTGTGCAACTTCGCCTCCATTACTGGGAATTCCTCAGATTTCAATGTACGCATCTTTATAATTTTTCCACCACTTGCTTTCACAAAACTGTAGTAGCAGAAACAATATTAGATTGCTTACCTCAAAATTTGTTTCTTATTGTGTTTCATATCAGATATTGTAGCGGAAACAACATCATAATCTCGAGCTAATGGTATCCCACAAACAAATAAACAAAAACTAAACAAATTTCCAATTCCATTTAAATTTTGAAAAAAAAAACACGAAAATAAAACCTTTTTCATTTTGTGTTTGTTAAACTTTAAATTTTCCAGGTAGACAATATCATTTACCAATCATTGAGCGCAAGCTCAAGCAGTGAAGGACATTTTCAAAACTCATCCGACATTTAAGTGAAGCGTAGTGTATGTATGTACACTACAGGCCAAAAGTTTGAGGCCTACCTAGTCAACTGACTTCATTTATGCATGGAGATTGAGTTTTATGAATTTGTTTACCTAAATGTTTATGACTCCTTACATCAAAAGCGGGAAGATGTTTTGCAGTTGAAGGTTCAACGTACCATTGAGTGACAAACTCATTGACAATGGTTAAACAAAGATTAAGTATATTAAGTACCTACTCCAAGCTCATTATTTAATATTCTACATCACTTAAGACTTAGAGCTTGTTCGGGACTGTTTATTTTTAAATATATACTCATTCACAGCTAACCTTTATCTCTAAATAGCAGTCCGCCATTCACAATTCAGGGAGTCAAACATTCAACAATCGACCAAGTCCACAAAATAACTGACGTGATTGAGAAAACTCTCGAAGAAAAAAAGATTTGTTGTGGTGTATTTCTTGACGTCTCACAAGCTTTCGATAAGGTTTGGCACGAAGGTTTGGAGTATAAATTGCAACGACTACTGCCATGGCAACTCTTTCTAATTTTACGATCGTACCTCACCGAAAGACTTTTTCGTGTTAAGCACGGAAATGATTGCTCTGAGTTCAAGGAGAACTTCCCACAAGGAAGTGTCCTCGGCCCGCTTCTATATGTACTCTACACGCGTGATATCCCGCAGGAAAGAAACTGCGTCGTCGCCACGTTTGCGGACAATACGGCGATATTGACAACGGGCGATACAATTAAAGCAGCAACTGAAAAGCTGCAACATGCTGTTAACAAAGTCCACGCTTGAACGAATTCTTGGCGTATTGTGCTGAACGAAAGCAAATCTACTCACGTCAACTTTACCTACAAAAAAGTGCACAGATTACCCCTATATTTAAACTCGGCTCAAATACCATACGCGAACGAAGCAAAATATCTAGGAATGACTCTAGATGTTAAGCTTAAATGGAAATCGCATGTAAAAAAGAAACGCGACGAGCTCGAAAACAAATACCGACAAATGTACTGGCTACTCGGAAAACATTCGAAGTTGAGCTTACATAACAAACTGCTTATCTATAAGCAAGTGCTAAAGCCAGTGTGGACGTATGGTCTACAACTATGGGGTTGTACCAGGAAAAGCAATAGAAACATCCTACAAACTTTTGAAAATAAAGTTCTTAGAACGATCGTTAGCGCACCGTGGTACGTACGTAACGAAGATATTCATCGGGACCTGGGAATTTCTAGCGTCGTTGAAGAGATAACAAATTTTGCTCGTAAACACAAAGATCGTGTTCACGGCCATTGTAACAGTACCGTCATTCAACTTCTTGACGCGAACATTCAATTCGTCGTATGCAAAGGACAAAACCTTTTGACCTCGCGTCATAGTATATGCCGGTCGTGAAAACAGCAGGAACTTTCATTGGAATTTAACCTGTCTAAAGCGCTACATAATTTTTAAATTACATACGAAAATCTTTTTCCAAAAATCACGAGTCTCGTAAGCGAAAATAAAACTGCTGGATAAGCGTCGGCTTAGTTGTAGTATTAATCTTGAAGAGTGGTGTTTTTAGTGAGTAAAAATCTCACACTACCATAAGCACGCGCGGTCGGGCCTTATGGTGTCTTTAGAAGATTTTCACCCTCTCGGAAAAAAAAAAAAAAAAAAAAAAAAACAATTCGGGGACCCGAGCGTGCAGCTCAGCTTTGTAGAATTCCCCATAATCCCGGAATTTTACCTTTAATTTTTTTTCATACGATTCTTGAAGTAGGACTTTAACAACATAATTCAAAATTCTATCAGTCATGTTTTGCGTATCACAAACTAGGCGAAACTGCATGATCTGGATATGCTAATACCACTTCAATCTTTGGAGCATAACGATAAAATACTTTCATTAGGTTAACATTACTCTTATAATTAAACCAAATTTATTGGACCATTATTTTTAATGTCTGATAACAGCCCAGACAGCCGGTGCTTCTATAAAGAGACTCGCACATTTTTATTCTATTTCTCCAAGGATTTGTTTTTTATTTAACTTTTTATCTTCATGTTACAAGGTGAGGAAGAAAGATTATTTATTATCGTTTTATTAGCTTTATTTTTCTTAGAAATGTCTGTATAGGATGACGATGAAGAGTGATGTCACATAATCGACGACGAACTATTAATATCTCTTATCAGAGATTTTGAAAAAAAAAATTACAGTATAAACTAAACTGCCTTACATAGATTTAAACTGATAATTGACCGATCGCTAGCATTTGCCTTGGTTTCTGAGGTTTTCATTCAACTAACTTTATACCAAAAATTTAATTTTCCACATATTCGAGTTGTCTATAAATTTGGCTTTAATTCGACATTCTTCCTTAGCCGTCAAAGAGTAAAGACGTGTTTTTTATAATGGCTTGTTGTAAATTTAAAATAGCAAGAGACTTGTAAAATAAGATGCAACTACTGCAATTGTCTTCTCCTTTCGGATTGTGCTAAACTGAAACCACAGTTAATAAACTACCTATACTACTATATTTATTGTCTGTGCTGAAACCCAAGGATTTAGAGCACATAGCAAATAGTAAAAAACCTTGGTACAGCTACGCAGCAAAGGTATTAAAGAGCGCATCATGACAGCGGTATATGCAAAGAGAACTCCCATCGATGGAAACAAAATATTCTCTTCGAGTGATAGCAATAGCTTTGTTCAGTGACTGAAAATATAGTACAGCACAGCACAAAACAGCCCAAGTTTGTGAAAACTGTCAGAACGGATTAGAACAGAAAATTACAGCCTTGCCACACAAAACAGCTGATTTTGACACTTCTCACAAATGTAGGCAGAACCTCAAGAGTAGGTGCAGAAAATCGTGTGCTATGTCATTGAACAAAAAGAACAACGCTTTTGGACGACATATTTTCTCATTGAACGTAAAAACGTGAATTGTTTTGTACTGGACTGTGCAGTACAGAGTAACTGAACAAAGCTAATATCTACACTTAATTTAAATTTAAATTCTCTAACGATTTTACACCTAAACATAAGAAGTTTAAGAAAACATTTTGATAACTTATGTTCTTATCTGCAAAATAATCTCCCTGTTTTGTCAGAAATAATGAGTTATGTCATTATTTTTTACCGGGTTATACTCCTTATTCTAAGTGTAATGAAGAATATTCGTCAGGTGGAGTTGTCGTTTTTGTTAAGAATACAGTTGTAGTCGCGGATGTGATTACATCAGATCTGAAGAGTGCCGATTGAATCATTTTAAAAATAATAATAGATAAAATAATCTATAGATATAATTTGCGTATCTCGGTTACAATCTCTCCATATGGACATTTTTCTGCAGGAAATTGAGGGTGTAATATCTCGGGTGAACAATCCCAATACCTGTTTAATAGGTGATATAAATATTGATATATGGGCGCCGTGGTTCAGTGGTTAAGTGCGCGATCACTGAACGAGAGATTCAAAGTTCAAATCCAAGAAAACATAAAAAAAGTTTTCTCACGGTCCCACCTCTAGCAAACATCTGACAAACATCCGAGAGTAAAACTGTCATGAAAAAGCTTCCCTCAATCGAAGAAATTGACCTTCGGAAACGGCATAGATCTGTAGGTCCTACCCATCAGTGCGGCTCACACACGAGTGGCTACGAGAAGCTAGGCCAGGCCCTGCATTGAGCTGTTAGCGCCAAAATATTTATTTATTTATTTTATAAATATTGATATACTCGGACTATATTCGAGTAGTGATAGTTACTCGTATGGTGTCCTATTGTCTTCTTTCGGCTTTGATTCGCTAATAACTATACCAACTAGAGTTACTGAAAATACGAGATTCTGTATCGATCATATTTTTCTTAGGAATAGAAATATCTGTAAGGTTCGTCTGTTTTTATTGGAAAGGGATGTAACTGATCCCTTCCCTATTGGTGTTTCATTTCCTGATCTCTTGAAGGATCACAACAACAGGAAAATGGATGTCCATTCCAATGGTAACAAACATCCATATATGAAAACTAATTTCTCAAAGTTGTTTGGTTATCTTGCTGTTGCTTTTGGTAAATTTATTAACATTATTGTTAGGTTAGGTTAGGTTTGATGGGTTGACGTAGAGGTTGAAAGACCTACTACGCCACACTTAGATCAATGTAGATCCATTGTGATGCCCATTGCCAACAACACGCGGTGTTCCAAGCGGTCCCCCTCTAAGTACTAACCGCGCCCAACATTATTGTTAACTTTGTAGCCAGAAGGAAATTCAGTAAGCAAAAATCTAAACAGAACCAAATTAAACCATGGATGACAGACTCTATCTGCCAAAGGATTAATGAAAAAACGAAAACAGTCATAAAAACTTAAAACTAACTGATAGTTACACCACTTCAGATGAACACCAGATGAGTAACGGTCTGAATTTGTTTTTTAAAAATATTGCCTATAAGTTTCAACTGCCCGAGCACAAGAATCATTTATTGATACTCCAATAGTATCCTCATTTTTCTGGTGGTATATTCCTAGATCTAACTAAAGCATTTGACCTCTCGTTAGTCATAACATTCTATTAAAAGTACTACAGAGTTTTGGTTTCAGATATAATATCCTTAGTTGGTTTTCCTCCAATCTAAGCAACAGAAGCAACACGTTCGTATAAATTCAACCATGAGTGAACTCTTCCTCTGCTCAAGAGCAGGTGTCCCGCAGGGTTCAGTACTTGGTCCTCTGCGCAATTTCCATCTTTAAGTTACCTTTAAATGATAAAATAGTTGCATTTGCGGATGACTTAGCTCTTTCTTATGCTGCTCCCAGCGTTACCGACTTAACTCCACAGATGAATATGGACTTAACCTTGTTGTAAGACTGGTTTAGGTATCATCAAACGGTCCTTAGCAGTAAGTCCAAAGTAATGTCATTTTCCCTGTCTAATATTCGCAATGGAGTCTGTTTCCATGATCATGATTGCAATCACTTAATCTGTGGTAAAAATTGCATATCTTTACAATCTGTCACAGATTTTAAATATCTAGGTGTAACTCTAGATAGTAAATTAAATTGGAAACCACACATATCTATTGTAAAAAGGACTGTATACGTAGCCTTAAATAATCTACGAAAACTTATCCCAACTAATCTTATTACTATATGTACAGGGTGGCTGATGAAAGCCGCTACCAAAAAAAAATTTAATAACTTTTTTTCTATATAATGAATCTGGTTAATTTTTTTTTTATTTTGCAGATTGATTTTTAGATTTAACAAAAATGGATAACTGGGACACTGAAACAAGAATTTGGATTGTCCGCCGCTATCACGCACTGGAGTCCGTAGTTTCGGTTCAAAGAGAGTATAGGCGCACGTTTGGCGGCAATCCTCCGAGCAGATGGACCATAATGAGACTTGTTAACAATTTTGCCGAGCATGGGACAGTCGAAGGAAGACTTTACCATCGAAAACCTTCAGTTCGGACGGAAGAAACAATCGCTGCTGTAGCTGCTGCCATACAAAACAATCCAAGAGTTTCGACAAGAAGCTTATCTGCTCAAATGGGTATAAGCAGATAGTCATTGCAGTCAATTATGCACAATGATTTGGACTTATTCCCATATAAAATTCAAATGGCCAACAAACTGAACGCAGCAGACTTGCCGATTCGCTTGGAATTTTGCCAGAAGATGCTTCAAATGGTGGAAGAGGACGGAAACATGTTGAACTGTCTTTTTATGTCTGACGAGGCCCATTTCGATTTAAACGGCAACATAAATAAACAAAATTGTCGAATATGGAGTGCTTCCAACCCACAGATACTCCATGAGACGGAATTGCATCCACTTCGTGTCACAGTGTGGTGTGCAGTTTCATCGCGCTGCATTGTCGGGCCCTACTTCTTCGAAGAAAATGGTCATACCGTTACGGTTACTGGAGACCGTTCCTTGAGCATGTTGAGAGAGTTTTTCTATCCAAAATTACGCCGAATGAGAATTTCTTTCAAGTCTGTGTGGTTTCAGCAAGATGGTGCAACTCCTCACATAGCCCGGCCTGTTATGACAGAATTGCGACGAAAATTTTCCAATAAGCTGATATCCAGAAACTCCACATTCCGTTGGCCCCCCAGGTCGCCTGACCTTACTGCACCTGACTTTTTCTTGTGGGGTTATTGCAAACGGGAAGTCTACAAAGCAAAACCAACAAATTTGAATGAACTAAAGCAATCCATTCGAGAAACAATTGCGGCTATTCCTGTCTCAACTCTCCAAGCAGTAATGAACAACTTTTTGGTAAGATGCCGCACATGCATCAACGAGCAGGGGGGCATTTAAATTCCATTATTTTTAAAACTAATTAAGCTATATTTAATAAAATTTAATGAGCTTTAACATGAATAAAAGATAAATGAATTCCATACACTGAAAAAAAAAGTTATTTGAGTTTCTTAATGTAGCAACATTCATCAGCCACCCTGTATATTATGCGCTAATTAATTCCCGTTTGGAATGTAGTATTTCTTGTTGGGATAGCGCATTTATAAATATCCCTAGCCGCTAATAACAGCCCAGAAGAAGGCAATAAGGACGATATTATTTAAACCAAGATGGGAGGTCGCTACAATATCTTTATGTATTCAAAGTATTGAGGTTGTTCTTCCTTCGAGATGGTTACACCCGTGTAAGTCGGAATGAAGTGTATTCACTACGTTCTTCGACTTTAAATATGTCGCATGTTGGGGTGGAAAAATATATTATGCCACCAAAAGCCAAAAATATTTTTTACAATTTGTCTTCCTAATTATTTTCGGTTTAACTCTTACTATTTGTGTGCAAAATTTTAGCTCTACAAGCTACAAGCGTGTGACATACAAGCGTGTGACATACTGACGGACAGACAGAGATACCTTGTTGAATCCATCCGTTTTACCATTCTGGTAATGAACACTAAAAACAAATACAAAATATTTTTAATGATTATGGTTATCAATTTGCAAGTTTTAGGTAACTTGTTTTTCGTAAGCTAAGCATTTAGCGAATGATATAGCCGAAATTTGAGTGACTTCAACACTAGATTCTTGGAGTAGTTTATGCAAACATTTCCATATGAGTACCCAAACGAACCTATTGTTATGAGTCATGACTTATGATGGGGGATGAAGACATCATAGCCATGGTTATAGACAATTTTGTATATACATATATTTATATATATAAATATTGCCTAAGTTATAAAAAGTTTTCACTGGTGTTACTTGGTCGTAAACTCGTTTTCATTGTCAACTTAAAATTCAATTGTGACGCAGATCCGACGGCTGTATTTCTATGCAATTCCCTTATTTGACAACGTTTTGGGGATGTAATAGCGAGTATGTACATATATGAAGCGTTTCAAGTTCCAAACAATCTAACAATGGGTTCATACATGTGCGTGAGGTACATAACAAACAATGCTCTTGAGCTTTTGATTTCCTAGTCATACGAAAGTAAACTAAACTTACCTGGCAGGTGAATTTCTTCTACAATCGCATTAGGAAATAGAGATGATCCAGCAAGAAAACAAACCATTCGTTTGATAGGACCATTCACGACAAGGAGTGTTGATTAGTAAATAGGAAACAATTGACATATACAATAAAAACAAAATTTTTATTTAAAAATTAACAAACACCCTTGTACATAAACAAATAGAGTAATACGAATTCTGGTATTATTTTCTAATTATACGAATAAAATACAAAACCAATGAAAAATTTGGTTAATTAACTATGTCACGGATCAACAGTAGTTGAGCTATTAAAACAACAAAAAAAATCTCTCCTTCATTCTCCAAATCCATTTAAATATACATAATTGACAAGCTATTTCATTGCACAGTCAAAGAGAGATCACCAGGTTCCAAGATAAATTCAATATTTATGCAGTTTCTGGATCATCCGTATCCACGAGAGAATCGCGAGAAGATTGTCGAACACCAAAGGGAGGAAAATTCCATGGTTGAACATCAGTCCGGCCGAAAAGCACAAAGAGAGCGTTTCCAACGAGATAGAATCCACCAGTGATGAAGAATACTATTCGCCATTGAACTGGGTTTGTCTAAAACAAAAAAAATGGGGCTTCAGAAGTTGCTAAAGAATTCATCGAGTAACTTACCTCATCGGTGACGACAACTCCAACCGTGAGTGGAGCTACAATACTCATTACATTAGCAGCACAGTTTGTGATTCCCATTAAGGTTCCAGCAAAATTCGGTGAAAGGTCGATGTGATTCACATGGAAGCCCAAGTATGTTGCCGAATTGATTCCCACAGCTATTGTCAGCAGTGCGATAGCCAATTTCGTGTAATCGGCAGTGACATAGCCCAAGGCAATAAGCGAGACCATTGGAATCCAATGGCCGATGGTGTTGAACAGCTTCCGCGACACTGACAGCGATACGCACTGCCGTCTGTTTAACACATCGGCGATGAAAATGAACACATAACTGAGCAGGAACATAACTAAGTATGGAAGAGCTGAGAGCTTTGCGTTTTGCTTGATGTCCATCCCAAGGATATTTTTCATGTAAGTTGGTATCTCTGTCAGCAAGGTCCAGAAGCCCCAATTTTGACCACAGTGAACGATGAGTAGCGATAGAAACGGCAGGGACGTGGCAATCTTTAACCATGGTGTTGGCAGTGACACTCGGTGGTTCTCTCTTAATTGACCTAACGATGATTCGATGTATTTTCGTTCCTCTTCGGATATGGATTTGTGCTCTGCCGGTGTACTAGCGGCGTAGTACAACCAGAATAAAGCCCAAATAATTCCCGCGACACCAGAAACATAGAAGATGCTCGGCCATCCCATGAAAGAGGACGCGATGTAGCCACTCGCAGCCAACATAACAACAGTTCCAAACTGTGTGCCGGAGTAGCTGTACGTAACCAATCGCCCTCTTTCATCGACTGGAGCCCACTTCGAGATAAACGTGTGCGTAGACGGGAAGATGACTCCTTGACACAACCCCTGCACCGCCCTCAAAACGAATACCAAATGCCAGTTTCCAATTTCAGCCGCTAAAGGGGTCAGTAAAGCCAGACAAGAGCACACTAGTATCCCGACGAATAGCGTGTACTTTGCTCCATACTTGTGAGCTAAGAATCCACCGGGGATCTGAGTCACCACGTAGCCCCAAAAGAAACTGCTGAGCAAAAGAGACTTTGTTTTCTCATCCCAATCATATTCCTAGAGGGGGATCGGGGTATTGATAAGAACAAAGAGGTTACCATATGTTGACTTACTGCGAAATCCGGATTCGTTGAGTTGCGGTCGGTCATTGCTACCACGGCCACAGATAGATTGACGCGCAGAGCGTACGCCACAGATAAGCCGCAGAAAACAAGGAAACATTGCAGGTGTCTGACGCCAGCGTTGTTACCTGTTGAATTTGTTGTTGTAATTGGAATAAACAAAGAATAATTGTGTGCAGCACTTACTTTGTGCGAGACGTCCGATGGGTTGGTATCCACGACGGTTGAAGCAGTCCCACCAGAAAGGCATTTTTGTGTGTTCTCGGGAATGTAAGGGAAAAAACGAAAAAAAAACAAAAAAAAAGTAGGACAGTGAGCGATGAGGAATGTTGTTTTTACATTTAGAACGCGATTTGAAGATAACACGGAATGCTGCAAAAACGAACAACGAATTGTTTGACGTTTGCCGTTGACTGACGAGGGTGGTGTAGGTAAACACAAAAGTGCAGCAGCTGATTGGTGTTGGTAAACAAAAATCGAATGGCAATTCCAAGCATTAAACTGTATTACCGACATCGTTGCAGTAATCAAGTACAGGGAGGGTTAAGTGTCTGCATGCAAAAGTTACATTAATTTAATGAAGTAGGTACGTATTATAAAAACGGGAATGTTATTTATGATCCGCTAAATAATTCAAGGACCAGCAAAATATGCCAGGAGAAAAAAAAAAAAAAAAAACAGAAAAATAAAACATCTGCAAGAAAATTATTTCTACTTAGCAAAAAGCATTTTTTTTTGATTTGCAGAAAATAAAAAAAAAAAACGGGAAAATTAGCTGGAGAAGTAAAAGGTGATTTCTTTTTTTCTTTTTTTCTTTTGACTAGCAGTAGCAGAAAAATAAAACGAAAAGATAGACACAGTTATATAAGAAAAAAACTCGAGGGATTGTGAATTTAAGAAAATGAAGGTAAACAATTCGAATAAATTTCTTACCATTATTTTCTGGAATTATCAATCTCTAAAGTTTTTTTTCTAGAATAATCCGTTGGCAAAGTATTGGAGTGCCGTAAGCTCCAAAAACCACATATTTTTGCTTTCTGATATTATATACGGCTATTCAAAATATTGGAATGCCATATTTTGGTCTATAAGACAAAACTCTGCCTATAAATTGAGCAGTGTTTTGTTGTTGTTTTTTTTTTTTTTTATAATTTGCGCGCGTCAAATGGGATATGAATACCATTAAATTATTTCAGGGCACGGGCGTTTGTAGAAATTGAGAGAGAGAGAGAAAGAAAGATTGTTGTAGTGGGTTTGAAACTTAGGTGGTATTAAGTTTCAGTAAACTCCGAGGGTGGCGTCCAGATAACTGGGGAGCTTGTTTGTTTTGCTTTTTGTAGTTGCTCATGATTCACAGTATTTTTTTTCCCTCCACCTGATGTCATCATCACGATCAAGGTGCATTTAAGCCATATGCCACCCTACTGCCAATCTCCGGTCGATAAGTCTCCTTCCGAACATCAGCAAGGTATTCGAGAAGGTAATCAATAGAGCCCTGCTTAAGTGGACTGAGAACAGTAATATAATTCCGGATAACCAATTCGGTTTTAAGGCAATACATGCCGCGTCTAAACTGGTATCGGATATCCAATGGAACAAAAGCAAGAACCAATGCACGGGTGCCTGCCTGATTGACTTGGAGAAGGCCTTCGATACCGTATGGTTAGAGGGACTCTTCTACAAGCTGAGCAGGCTGGGCATAAGCAAACCACTGCTGTACATACTTTATAACATGCTCACCAGTAGACAGTTCATCGTCAAAAATGGCAATGTGACTTCTGCTGGAACATTTCTAATTAAAAACGGTCTGCAACAAGGTGCGGTTAATTCACCGATCCTTTTCAACATTTACACGAGCGATCTCATAGGATCACTTCACCATGCCATAGCGTACGCGGACGACTTGATCGCGTACAGATCAGGACCAAAAATCGAGGTCATTGCAATTCTCTTGTAACGTGACTTCGATAAGATTCAGCGATATTGCGATGACTGGAAGTTGAAGATCAACTTCCAGAAATCGGAAACCATTCTTTTTAGGACGCCGTTGTCTGGGGCCTCTAGGGATACCAGAAAGAATTGGCGAAAGTTCTCAATCGTGGGACCGCACGGACAGCCACTTGCGAGTCGAAGTGTAGTCAGATACCTGGGGCTCTGGTTAGACCAATATCTATATTTTAACAAACATATAGATGCTGCTCTGGCCAGAGCCAAAGGTGCTTTTGCCCTTACAAAGAGACTTTTTTATAGCAAGCAACTCGATGCAAGGGTAAAGGTAATCTGCTACATGGCCCTCATTAGGCCTATACTCGTATATGGATGCCCCGTGTGGTTCAACGTGGGAGCAAGCTTGTTGGAAAAGATTCGGGTGTTTGAGAGGGCTTGCCTTCGGGCTTGCCTTCATTTGTACAGAACACCAGAGTCCCAGTACATAAAATTCTATCCCAATGAGGTCCTATACAACAGGGCTAACCTAATAAGAGTGGATAATTTCGTTATCAAGCTGATTCGAAGGCACATTGCAAGAGCAATGAGCTCGACGAACAACCTGATCTTCGGGGCTTATTACCCCAATTACGAGTATCACGAGAGAGTGCGCCTTAACGGCTTTGTTCCCCCAGAGGCGTTCCTCCATTTCGATAAGAAAGGTCTGATCCAGGACAGATTGGCGGTACCGCTAATCTTCCACGTTGCTCGGACAGTTGTGGATAGGCGACTCAACTACGACAGAGACGTTGCACACGGCAGTGTGGAGCGTCTCCGGTTTAGTAGGGCGGTATCGGGTCGCGATGTTGAGGACGTACAACGTCAGTACGGTCGTTTCTGGTGGCTAGCCGAAGGAGAGGAAACTCCTTCGTCGTGTCCTCCTGATCCAGGGTAGCCTGTTGCATGTTTGAGGTTGGCTGTTCTTGTCCATGGCCGACTTATATAGTTTTAAGGTTTAGGTAGTTTAGGTACATTGTATATAGGTTTAAAAAAAAAAAAAAAAAAAAAAAATCAGCACTTGGATAGAAAAAAAAAAAAAAAAAAAAAAAAAAAAAAAAAAAAACAGCACTTGATAAAAAAAAAAAAAAAAATTAAAAAAACAAAAAAAAAGTACGTATATAATTACGTAAGCTAGATTAAGGTAGAATAAGATATTTTAAGGTTTATTTTAAGGTAGATTTTAGTTAAGTTAAGTTTTATATATGATCAATTAAAAAAAAAAAGTTCATGTACTAAGTTTTTTGTGTAATTTTCTTAGTAACAATTAAAATTAAAAAATAAATAAATAAATAAAAAGTTCGTTACGTCGAAAGACATAGTTTTAAGTGTTAGGTTTAGCTTAGAGCGCCCGCATAGGGCCAGTAAGTTAGAATAAGAATTCGCAATTGATCGACTTTTTTATTTATTTCAGACGAAATAAATAGATGATTGTTGAGATCAGGATTTGAACCGTGAACCAAGAGCGTGACAAGCGTTGATGTTACCACTACACCACGGTTGTATTGTTTTGTCGTATAAACGTTTAAAGCCTTTTTTCTCGAATCCAATTTTTGGCGTACACGACATACCTATATTCAGCCGGCAAATAGTGTGAGAATAAATTCAGGATCAAAACACAAATTGTGTATAATTATGTCCTTACCAACTTTTCCGTAGACATTTCTTATGTAAAATTGGTGGCTCTCTAACAAATTCTTAAAACCGCAATTTCTAAAGATAGCGGCCTGAACACAACTTTTTTTTTTTAAATAAATGCATAACATTTAAATGAGGATACTTTAATGAATATATGCATGTGTTTATGTTCCAAATGCCTTGTTTGTATGAATTTATTTTCTGAAATATTTCAAATGAAATATTATTTCAATGTCGTACTTGTATGGGGCCTAACTTACACAAAAAGTTTTACAACTTTTGAAAGAAGGGTAAACACCATGATAGCTGAAAAAAAATAAACAAACAAATTCAACGGGCGGCGTTTTAGCTTTAAAGTCGTTTCTACCGAATGCAATTTTGGAGTATACGACATTCCAATATTTAGCCGACGAACTGTTTCTTTTCGTTTTCTTTTGCATATGAATCCTAACATTTTTGCAGATAACGTAATTTTTGTGATAAATTTTTTGAATTTCGGCTAACGAAAAGCCATATATGTTCTTCTGATCTAATAATTTATTTTTTGTGGAAATTTGTTCAGATTATCTATTAACATATTTACTGATCTTCTACTTTTCTATATACATATATAAGTTGGCGCTAATGGCCCATACAGGGTCTGAATTACCTTTTTGCTGCCATTCATGCTGTCTAACACATGAATTGTAGGGACCAACAGTATTATGCCGTTTCCGAAGGACAATTTTTTCGATTGAGAGGAGCTTCTCATTACAATCTTACTCTTGGATGTTTGTCAGACGTTCTTGTTTTTTTTTTTTGGTTTTCTGTGATTTGAAGCTTGAGTCTCCCGCTTAGTGATCGCACAATTAACCCACGACGCTTACTAATTTTCTGCTAATAAAAAAGTAAGCTTCTGCTCATAAAAAAAATATATTCTGCTGATCCAATAAGTCAACTTTGGATGATAACTTTTTTTTTTTCAACTCATCTTTTTTTCTTGCTGATCATTCACTTTCTACTGATTTGGTTTTTCGTTTTCTGGAGATTAAAATAATATTAAATCACTAATCAAATAATTAAATTTTGCTGGTCAAAAAACCTTTTACTGCTGATCGCATAATACGAGTAAGATGGGAACTATTTTCCGTTAAGTAAAATCAGAATACATATGTTAATATAAGTCAGGTACAAATTTTGCATGCATAGAAGCACTGCATCATATCTCTGTTCCTGTAGTTGCTGATCTGCATCCATAACAACATTTCTGCAATACTTCTGTATTTACAAAAGTATTATACTGGGTGTAGCTTTTAGAGAAAAACAAATGTTTATTTCGTAAATTGTTAGGGTCAGGTTATTACTAAATTTATAGAGTACAAGTAAGTATTCAATTCGAGCTCAGTATGTGATATTGAGTCATACAACTGAATGAAGAATGCTACCCCGAAACCAACAGAACATTTACGAGTATGGAGCATAAATACATGCGAGTATTTTAATAAATATTTTTCTTTTGAAGTTCACTTTTGAAGTTAAAATTTCCACTCATTACACATTCTGATCGGCAACGCAGACAGAGAGACGGAAATAGGGACACTTTCTTGTATACAATTAAGTGTATACAGTGTCTGTACCTTCCTAATAGGGATAAGTTAGGGTGGAGACATTTTTTAACTGTTTTTAGAGATAAGACTACATTTTATAACCACACCCACACTCCCACGTAGTACATCTGCGGTCTCGCAGATTCTTCTCTAGGGAGAATTGGTATTCAGTTTCCTGAACCACTTATTTTGTTCAGATGGCATTTGAGGTGGGAGTGAGCTTTTTCAAAAATCCATCTCTTGCCAGTTTATAGACAACTTTAATTCTGTCAATAATTTGGAAAAAAAACTAGTGAGCTTAGTGATTCTGAGATTTTCTGGTTGGGTCCAAAGACACGAGTACAACATGTCCATTTTTGTACCACACGAATTCGTTGGGATCAAGAGACCATCCCCCTCCAACTCATGTTTCGTGGTCTCGGATCTACATCTCAAACCTTCTGTCAAAGCAGGGAAACTTGTGAATAAAGTCTGTGACTGTTCTGAGCATATGGAATGCAAGTGGCTTCGTAAGTATGCTTATGTCCACGAGTTTACATGGTTTAGGTCTTTCCAAATTTTCTCAATCCAATGACAACTTCTATGGCTGCTCTTCGTCAGGTCTAAATGAATCCAGTGACACCAATGAATACCAACCTCTGTGGCTGTTGAAGGTTGTTGATTGCAGTCTCCTGTTGGACCTACGTCCACCAAACGGCGCATGCATACGAGTAGTATACAACCTGTACCTACATATTTCATTTCCATCTGAGCACAAATTCAACCATTCCATGGTATCAAAAGCCAAGCTGCTGAAAGAAAATTGAGGTTTTAGTGGCCAACGCTATGCATTTTCGAATGATTATTGTTGTTTTGTTTTTTTATTAAAAAATACTTTAACAATTTTTATAACTACGAAAATGCATATTTATAAATAAAACATTGCTCTACAATGCGCACTTTTATACGAGTATCTTAAGTACTAAATATAATTTATTTACAAGTAAAATGTCACATTCTTAGAAATATGAACAAATTTCACAAAAATATTCTACTAGTGTATTCTCAGACTTTAATTTGTTGTACACCCTATCGTATTTCTAAAATACTCTATACACACAGTTTGTTCTCCATTCAGGTATAAACAGCTTCACAAACATTTACGTTGGGTTTACCAAAATATAGAGCAACCGTCCTTTTTGCTAAGACCAGGAAAACTCAAAATGTGTGGAGTTCTTGAGTGAATAATATGGCAAGCAACCATAATCATTTTCCAGGTCCGGTTAAACCTAATATAAGTGTTCTATGAAATTAAACTTAACCTAGCAATAATAAGAAGTCTTTTATGCTTTTATATTAACACCACTGTTGCAGTTTGCTTAGCGCACGTCGGCTTTTTTCAACTCATCTGCAAAGTCTTCGACGTTGAGCATACTTAGCCTCCTTGAGTTTCTTCGCGATGCTTCATCCTCGACAGAGTTCCAACTCTGGACGTCAGTCTTACCAAGAATCACGAATAGTAAATTACCAAGGAAGTAGAAGCCCGCTGCTATGAAAAATACATTTCGCCACTGTGCTGGATCTTTCTGGAATCATGAATAGTAGATCGGGTTTCATATGTAAGAAGCAATTTGGAACTCACCTCATTGTGTACCACGAATCCGACGGCAAGAGGAGCTAAGGAGCTCATAATATTTGCTGCTCCATTGGTAATACCCATCAAGGTGCCAGCAAAATTCGGCGATAGATCAATGTGATTCACCTGGAAACCTAGATAGGTCGCTGAATTGATGCCAACAGTTAGGGTCAGTAAAACTACCGCCAGCTTTGTATGTTCTTTGGTCACGTATCCCAATGCTATCAGTGAAATCATCGGTATCCAGTGACCAATTGAGTTAAAGAACTTCCTATTGAACGACAGCGAGATGTTGTCTTTCTTCCCCACAAACTTCGAGAGGAATATAAAGAAAAAGCTAAGCACCCACATTACGGTATAAGGCAAGGCGGACAGCAGGGCACTATTCTTGATATCCATTTCGAGAATGTTCTTCATGTATGATGGAATTTGTGTAAGAAGTGTCCAGAAACCCCACATGTGCGTACAGTGGACCACAATAAGCGACAGGAATGGCAAGGAAGTGAAAATGCTGAGCCAAGGTGTCTTCAGATGAACGTTATAGGTGTGCTCTGAGTGTCCTAATGACGTCTCGATGAACTTTCTCTCCTCTGATGAAATTGACTTGTGATCTGCTGGAGAGCTGGCGCTAAATAGGTACCAAAAAATTGCCCAAACGAATCCACACGATCCAGAAATATAGAAGATCCCTGGCCAACCGGCTGATGATTGTGCTATGAAACCACTCGTGGCTAACATCACCACTGTGCCGAATTGTGATCCAGAGTAGCAGTAAGTTCCGAGAGCGCCCCGTTCTTCTACTGGGGCCCATTTGGCTAGCATTGCATGAGTGGCAGGGTGGACACACCCTTGCACCATGCCTTGGATAACACGCAGGGCCAAGACGAGTTTCCATCCACCGACAGCAGCACAGTAGGGTGTCAAGATTGCCATCAAGGAACAGGTTAAAATCCCGAAGAGAAGAACAAACTTGGCACCATATCGTTGAGCGATTTGACCACCGGGTATCTGAGTTACCACATAGCCCCAGAAAAAACTACTCAAGAGGAGTGATTTTGTGCGCTCATCCCAGTGGTATTCCTGAAAGAAAAGTCCAATTGAGAAATAGTTATGAGTAAATGAAATACTCACCTCAAAATCGGGATTAGTGGCATTATTATCCGTCATCGCAACAATGGCCACTGAGAGATTGACTCTCAGGGCATATGCCACAGATAGGCAGCAGAAACACAGGAAACATTGTAAATGCCTTGTTCCAAACAAGGATTCTAGAAGAGAGAGAATACGCTATTATCAGGAATATTTGTTTCGCTTCGTCTGTGTGTAAGAGATAAATTACAAGTCATCTTAAAAGTATAGAGGGGTGCATGAGGATTTAGTTCAGTTTATTTAAAGCTTTAATAATAAACCGTAGACTTAACGTCTGTTGATATAGCTATATACGTATGTACATAGATTTATTTTAAGAAGTTAGGAAAATAACATGTTTATTTTCTTACACAAAGATAGTCGGTATCTCAAAGTGTTGCTCGAGAATAGCGTAATCTCAATTGACGCTGGTAGCCACTGTGAAATTCGCAGATTTCTCAAAAATAGATTTAATAATTTACTTTCTTTTAGTTTGGGCAAAATTTAAAAAAGGGCCATCTATGTATGAATTAAGAACCCACACAGCGTTATTTGAATGCGGCAGAAGGTAATTAGTCTCCCTGATAGTCTATAGGGTGAACAACTTATTCAGATCTAGACCTAGGAACGACATCTCTTCAAGTGTAGTATGTGTTCTGTACATGATCCTGAAAGGTACATAATCCTGAAAGGTACATGATTCTGAAAGACATAGAATTACGTCCTTCATATATAGTCATTATGTACGCAATATATGAAAGCCACGAAAGTAGGCGCCATAACTCAGTGGTTAAATGCGTGGCCATCTGAGAGGTAGGCTCAGGTTTGAGTGCCAGAAAAACATAAAAGTTCTTTTACGATCCCGCCTCTTGTGGACATCTGATAAATATCCGACAGTAAGCTTCTCCTTTCGGAAACGGCAACAAATTGTAGGTTCCTTCCATTCGTGTGAAAAAATAAAACAAGCGCAGCAGGAGTGGCTGCAAGAGGATGGCCAGGCCCTGCGTAGGTTGTTAGCGACAAATTATTTATTTATATTAGGTGCGCAATTAAGTTCTCAATAGATGGCTCCAGCAGTAAGTGCTGGTCGATTTTGACATATCCAAAACGTCATGAACGGAGCTTAGACATATGGTAAACAAATTGTTTTGACACATTAGTGATTTTGTTTTGGCGTCATATGCTTTTGGTTGTGTGAAAATGTCTGATTTTGTGCCAAATAATCGTCATTTGTGGGAAGTGTTGATTTTCTTCTTTCATTCAAAAAAAAAAAACGGCGGCTGAAGCGCATCGAGAGCTCCAAAAAGTTTACGGAGATGCTGCTCTAAATGAAACAATGTGCCGTGATTGGTTTCTTCGCTTCAAAAACGGTGTTTTCGATGTTGACGACCGTCCGCGTGAAGGAAGGCCAAAATCCTTCGAAGACGCTAAATTGGAGGCATTGCTTGATGAGAATCCGTGCCAAACGCAAGCGATTGTATGCGTTTGGAATGATTCAAAAACAAGGAACTTGGGTTCCTTATGATGTGAAACCAAGGGACGTTGAGCGTTGTTTCTTCGCCTGTGAACAACTGCTCCAGCGGAAAAAAAGGAAGGGTTTTCTTCATCGCATCGTGACGGGTGATGAAAAAATGGATTCATTACAGCAACCCAAAGAAAAGAAAGTCATGGGGTCTGCCCGGTCATGCTTCTACGTCGTCTGCTCGGCCGAATATTCACGTTGCGAAGATTATGCTGTGTGGAACCAGGTTTGTGTCATTCATTATAAACTGTTGAAACCCAACGAAACCATCACTGGGGTACGGTATCGACTTCAATTGATGCGAAAGACGGCCACAATATGTGCAGAGGCACGACAAAGTTATTCTACAAAGTTATTCTAACGCTTGGCCTCACGCTGCCAAACCCGTTAAAACCTATCTGATAACGCTCAAATGGGAAGTCCTACCCCACCCGCCATATTCCCCAGATATTGCGCCATCCTATTATTACTTGTTCCGTTCGATGGTACATGGTCTGGCTGATCAGCAGTTCCGCTCATATGAAGACATCGAAAAATGGCTTGATTCGTGGATAGCCTCAAAAGATGAACACTTTTACCGTGACGGTATTCGAGCTCTGCCAGAAAGGTGGGAAAAAGTTGTAGCAAGCGATGGGCAATATTTTAAATGATTCATTTGTAACCATTTTTTCACAATAAAGTTGCATTTTCATAAAAAAAAACTCAGTTGCGCACCTAATATTTTATCCCTTCCAAATAAGTTTTGGAAGGAGAGATGACTTCATAAGTGGAACCCATACACTTTTACATGGACAGATCCAAAACCAAGTGTGTGAGAGGAAAAGTCTTGGTGATTAAGGAGGCATTATCGAGGCTAAAGCGGAATGCAATACCTATTTAGGTTATTTGCATTTGCCCTGCTAGCATAGTCAGTCTATTGTAAAGTCCCTGAAGTCGGTCTTTTTCACGTCGAATGACTGACAATTCAGTATAGGAGGGGACAAGTCTTCATCTTCCTTGTACCTGTCTAGTACTTTCCATTCGAAGAAAGCTCTATTTGGGAGCATTTATGTATCCCCGAGAACTCTCTATAATTTTTTCATTAGAAGCTCCATAGAACCATGGTTATGACTGGGGAGTCCCACGATTCTTCTGATAGAAACTTCGAATCAGTACAACCGGCTTAGCTCCAATAATGTTACCGGGCTGCTTTTGCACGTGAACGAACGTTAAATGTTGTTGAGCTACGTAAGTACATACATATGTACATATTATATCCTCCTTATTAGTACGTTCATAGACATGGTCATGTTAACGTGTGCAATTAATTTTGATGGCTATCAGTGTTCTAAACCGATATTGCACTCACGTTCCTTATGACTATTTTGTGTTTTTTAAGTGGATAATCAGCAAATGAGTTCATGATTCTTGTATAAAGAAATCGTTTTAGTAGCTTTTTTTTTTTTTAAAAAAAATCGTTGTCAAAGTATGGTAAACCGGTGCAATAATTTCTTTTTGAATGACAAATTCAAAAATTCGTACAAAGAATAATAGCGTATCTATCGCCTTGCACCTACAGATATTCATGAAAGAATGCGGTTGCCAGCATTTACTGAACCTTGCTCTCTCGATACTATTTTGCATAGTGATATCCGTAGATACAAATATGCACCGACCTATTAACAACAGGTAGCAAGCGAGAAACAGCTGAGAAATTATTTACAAACTCCCATAAATCTGTCGCATGTTTACCTGTTTAAGATCAGAACTGGTTTGCGGTTCCACTGCTACTACACTGGCCTAAATTAGAAGTGTATAAATGAGCGTACTTGTCGCATTGTTTGACCATAATAATTCAATTTTTTTCGCCTTCCGACAATCAAAAGCGAAAGTATCATAATTATGTGACCACTTGTAATCAATGGATACATATTTTAATTCACAATTATAGGGTAGTACGGGGTAGTAAATTAATAATTAATGTTTTATTGCCATCACACGTCGTTTCGCATTTTGCAATAAAAAAAAAACATATACATTTATTTTTTATCAGGTGGTGATGGATATACGTCAGGCAGCAGCATTTATTATGTGAATCAGATGGATAATGTAGATACAGATAAAAATAGGTAGGTAAGCTGTATGGTCAAAAATACAACAAAAAAAGCCGACCGTTAGACTATGTTATTAAAAAAAATGATTAAAGCCTTATAAAACGAAATTACATTTAACTTCTGGGGACTTGGAAGGCGATAAGCAAACAATACGAATATACGAGTACACTAAATTCTTTTGTTCATTTTATCTGACCTTTAGACAGGTACTAGGAACCAACAATATGTTTACTGTCCACTTCATGTAAATTGTTTGTTTTTGGTAAACATACCATCAAATGGCATTCCAAGGGCTAAGCTGTTGATAACTTACTTAGATGGAGAATTTCAAAACAATGTAGCCATTTCGATTATGAGTAGTATGTTAACTCTAACATAAATAAAAAGCTGAATTAGGCCAGCAACAATCATTTTGATATGCATCATATTTATGTACATTAAGGCGATCTTTTCTTAAATTGGGACAGTTTTTTTTAGTGAATTCTGCCGCCCCAGACAGAGCCTTAATTTCTTACTTGCACTTATATGATTTCGTAAAAATGTTCGAACTCGAGATTTTGATCAATCAGGCTATTACTACATATAATAGAGATAATCAAAAATAGAGTCTCGAAATTCTGTCTGCCTGATTGACGTTCGATTTTGGATAAAATCGATTTTTTTCGGAAACGACGCTTAAGGCCCCGACCCATAGAATCCGTCGACGTCATTCTGTTGAAGGTTCACGTTGACGTTCACGTATTGCCGGAAAGAACAATCCCATAAAATCCGTCGCATACCTTCGTTGACAGATGACAGTCGATGACAATTTGTTATTGCTGAAAGTGTTTTCTTTCCAAGCTGTCCGATTGTCAGCGGCGATTACTAGTTTCTCTATATTCTCTCAATGCTTCCACCATTGAATGCGCTTACTCACAGTTTGTGAATGCGTGAACTTCAATATGTGAATATGTGAACTTCAATGCGTGAATGCGTGAACTGCCAACGGATCAAAGGACTAAAAAAGTAGAAAATACACACATTTTTGGGCGTTGCTTATGGGCCACCTTCTATAAGAATTCGTGTATTCTACTAGCTGTCAGTTAAAAACGACGCAGCGACGGATCGGCGAGACCTTTACGATTTTATATCAAATTTTATACGTGAGTTGGCGCCAAAATACTACATAGGCTATCAGACGGCGTACTTGGTTTTTGGCAGCACTTTACTTATTGACTGATTCAAACAAATATGTTATTTCTCGGCTTTCATTCAGTAGATTTTGTTCTAAATTAATATCTAAGCAGAATTTGACATATGCAACGTCATGGAATGCCAAGTTTTGAAAAAAAAAACCAAAAATATAATTTTTAATTTTAGTTTTAAGTTAGTTTAAGTTAGCTAGGATAGGTAGGGGGGAGTTCGGACTCGCCGACATGAAATGCTGCTTCCGAGAGGTGATTGACGCTACACGGCCCCGGTCAACTCCCGGTGGCGCGTGTTCACCATGTTGCTGACTGCCAGGCGCCCGGATAGCAATTGGGATTGTGACCACTCGGTGCGTGAGGAAACGAGTGCTCACTACCCTGATTATAGTTATTGTAGGTTAAGTAGCTTAGGTAGCTTAAGTGGCGTAGGTAGCTTGTAAGAGTTTTATTTAAAACAAAAACAAAGATTGAAACCAAGTTTTTGCTTTTTTGATTTATTTCCTTGGTAAGAAATAATATGTAAGATTAGTTCGTAGAATAGTTTTTAGGGCGAAAGGCAATAATTATACGGATGTAGTTAAGTATAGAGCGCCCGCATAAGGACCGGTAAACTAGAATAAGAAACCTGTTAATTTGTTAAGTTAGATTTAGTCATTTTTGTCCAGTATGTAAGTTTAATGAAGATAATAATAAAAAAAAATTAATTTAAAAAAAAGGACATTTCCGAGTTTTTTAATATATTTTATCAAAAAATTTTTATCGAAAATTTGTTGTGACGAAAGTGGTTGTTGTTGACTTCTGTCACCGTAAATAACTTTCAGAAAGTGAAATATGTATGATTTGTTCACGAAAACGTCCTAAAAAGTAGGCGTGACCATATGCATTGTATGGATGAATTGTAGAGACAGTCAACGCAATATTTTCCAGCTTCTAGTTAAAATATTGAAAATGACTAGTGTCTGCAAAACATCAAAGAGTATAATTATCAAGAAAAGCTACTGAATTTGTCGTACCGATTGGTCAATGCCCATGGCATAGGGCATAGATAGCAGGATTGTCCCCTACCCTTCTTTACATTTTAGATTCACTCACTTTAGAATGGCTTGTACGACTGGTTTGTTGATATAATCAATAATTAAAAAGTAAACAAAAAAATTAATAAAAACATCAACAAAGGCCAGGGTTACCACTTAGCAGAAAATTTGGACACTGAGAAAAGAAAAAATTTCCAATCCATCTTGAACGGATCGTGTGGAACCATATCCGTCATACTTTTACCCAGCCCTTCAAATGTAGGCGTGACGTTGCGAACATTTTGATTTAAATACCATGATATATTGAAATTCCTCCGTATTTGAGAGATTTAAACAGAAAGCTATTTTTATAACACTTTCCCAAAAAAGTCTGGGTGCTGCTATCAATTAAAACCAAAATTATTGGATTCTGATAATATCTTCAAAATAAAGCTCAACCACCACTGTAAATTGCTTCCAAAATGTAATGTATTTGAAAATACCACAAAAAGTGTGCGTAGTCCTGTAAAATGTATGAATGATTTGTAAAGAAGGCCAGCGTCTATGATATTATTTGTTATTTGTACTCATCATTTATATAGGGTGTCTCTTTATTATTTTCGATAGTGTATGTGTTAAAATAAGACTATTTTGTCCAATTCCAATTCATTCCTTCTCGGAAGACAGCAGTCTTGATATTGCTCATTCTCAAATGTGTTCAATTCAAGGGCTTCAGAAACTGAGTGTATGTTGTCTTCTGTCTCTGAAGCAGGACATTAAAATGGTCGAACTCAGATTGGGTGCAGTTAATGCTGATAAATCGAATGGTTTGTCAATGCTTGGTAGGTGTGTTAGGCCAAACCTTCTGTGGAATCAGCAGATTCCTAATGCTGCTAAATAAAATTCCTAAAAAGGTGTAATGGGTTTTTTTTCAATCCAATAGACTTGGCTATGGTTACTCATTGACTTCTGGTATTAGGTGAGGCAAGTACAAGTGGACAGCAGAATAAGATATTTTCACGTTGCCGACAAACAAAAAAAGCATTGTTCACAGTCCAGGACAAAACTTTAATGCAAAGAGATACCAACGTCAAAGTTGCATCACCTTGAAGTCAAAGCGGTGCTAGTAACCTCATGTATATTCTGTAAAGATAGTTATTTTGATTGAAATTGAAATTGATTCGACGGACGAAATAATGATTCTACCAGTCTTGTTGCACAATAAACAGAAAAACAGAGCAACTTAGGTAGAAGATTCTACTATTACCTCTATAAGCTGTGTTGGCTTGTAAAAACCTAAGATACAAGATATATGTTAGAATAAAAGCAAAAGATAAAGCCAATGATTCAAACGCTATATGCATCCTCAAACTAAGTAATGTAAGTAATGGTATCTCATACCGAGAGCTTTGTTTGATACAGGAACCCATATTGCCGGGTCACAAAATCTAATTGGAATCGGCATTACTAAATTGATGGAAACTTATGCATATAGATCACTATAAGCCAAGAAGAAGCTGGAATCATTACGTTTAGAAATGCTTTGGAGCAAGTTAGAATGCTTAGGCGCACTCACAAGGCTTAACAGGGTCACATTCACTTCGCATAGAAACAAATTATGGCAAAATAATGGTAATGCTTACGCATTTTTAAAATCAGTTAAATTATGGACATGACAATATTTTATTTTAATCACTCTCCGATCGCTTAAATAATTTCACATTATCAAGTTGACAACGAGATTCCAAATAGATACAAACTAATTTAGGGCGTACACTATCACTAGCTCTACTCGTATATTCATAAATTATTTCATAGAGCTAGCATTCCTTTGTTATTGATAGAAACGATTGGATTATAAACCTAAAATAACTAAACTTATAAAAAATAATCCCGGCGTGCTTTCTTTTCCAAAAATAATATTTTAATTGTTATTGCTATAAAAAAGTACACTGTTACCGTCTGGGCTGGGCGGCGATTACCCGACAATTTATGGAACACATTAAAATGAGGTTGATGGTCTGTCACGAAGGAAAACAACAACAGTTTTATTTTAATTTTTTTTTTTTTTGTATAAAACGAAGGATGGAACACTTTATCGTTCTTCTTACCTCCTTCGTATCTTCTATTCTTGACCATGCTCGTTATCCCTTTTCAAAACACTTCAAGTTATTCCTTGTATTCCGCTGTGTATGCACGTCCCGTAATCAACTGCCGTCGTATCTATCCCGGTGCGGTGCTTTTAAACCGCCCTCACACTATGGCCTTCCAATTTTTCCCGATACCGACGAAGGAGCATACAAAGACACGGAATTTAGTAATCTTTGATTAAAGATAACGAACGGCACCGTGTACGAAACGCGTCAAAACATTTTCCATTCAAGAAAATAGAGAAAACACCGAAGCGAACGACAGATCGTAAACGAATAATTATCGTAGATACTCTAAGTAGCCTAGACGCAACTCGGCGTTTTAACAGTGAGAGAGAAGCGACTATACTCACGTTGCGAGAGCCATATTTATTGCGCTCAGACGAGTGTGTTTTTCTTTTTTTTGAGTATTTTTGTAAAAAGAAAAAAAAAAAAAATTTCAAGAATTTTCCATTCCCTTTATTCTAAGAATCTGAAGATATTTCGAAAACCAAACTATTGTCAATCAACCTTTGAAACTGACCCTGTGTGTATCTATGAATGTAGAATGGATAGTTGATGTAGTGTTGTTATCAGGAACTAGTTGTAAAGAGAGCAGGCCAGCGAATGATACCCGATTGAGGAAAAATAAACCTGATAAGTATTATCTACAGAACGTTTCTAAAGTATTGGTGAAGGAAGATTTACGAATCTAATAGGTAGAAGGGACAACTTGGCGACTTTATAAAAAGAATGACAGAGATAAGCAATGCACTTAGCAGAACTGGAGAGAATCGCTTAGATGCGAAGGTGTCTTCTTTCAACATGCACTATGGCCAACTATTCTTTGGAATGCAGTTTTGAAGGTGAAATTGTAGTTGTACGAGTATGTATTGCCACAGCGCAGTTGCATCTCTGCGTGCGTCATGTCGACAGATTTTCATAAGAAGCACGCATAATCCAATTGACTTGAAAATTAAAACGCACAACTAAGAGACATTTCTATGGGTTTTTGTAATTACATTTTCTAGTAGCACTCAAGGTGCCAGCGATGACAATGTCCATGGTGAAGTTCACTTGTTTTTCAGAGATACATTTTGTGCTCTCAATAATTCTGCGTTCGTATTGTTTGATGTTCTATACATTGAATAATAAAACTAATTGGAAAATAAGTTTCTTTTTATTAGGTATTGATAGAGCTGTTATCAGTTACAACAGGTTGATTATGCTTGGTGTCGATACTGCACCCCACCGTCAGAGAGAATAGATTAATGATGGTGAATTTTTCCATTTGTGTTGTGTCAATGTGAGCAGGTGTCGATGATCTTTTGATTGTTGCACATGATCGCGTAATTTTTAAATGGATTATTATATTGTGAGGAGAAAAAGGAATGTTTAAAAATATATCATTGTTTTTTTTACATGCACGTGTAGATGGCCGCGGAATAACAAAGGGAAATGATGCAAATAAAATATCCACTCGTTCTTTAAATATAGAGATTGTTCAAATTTGATGCTGCATTGGGTAGCTGACATTTGTGAATTATTTATTTTAAGGGGTAATTCGGTCTTATCTCTCGGACAAAAATGTCTAGTATATACGGGGTTCTAGAGCCGCCAGCTCTCTCTAATTCTTTCTGAAAGGTAGAGATCTCTTCTTAAAAGTTATACACCAGGAGCTAAGTCGGGCAAATCCTCTGGTGGTTCGCAGACCTACATATATGTAGATTTTGATTAAAAGTAACAGATTGATGCCTCCATAATGGAACAAAACAGGAGCACCTTTATTTCCATGTTGAACTCCATGCTTCAATGGTTCTTAAGTAATAATGTACACTAGGGTGGCCCAAACTATTGAAATATTGAAATGCTTAGGTCTCACCCCCCATATATTCCCTGTAAAACTCCATTCACTTCAGTTATCATTTGGATCTGTTTCCCACACGTTACGTAAGAAGCGCAAAGTTGCTATAAATCTTAAGAAGAGTGGACCAAATTAGGTACATATGTATATGTCAAGATCGTTATTCAGTGAAAGCTTTTTTAGATAACAGAAGCAGTTTTGATGTGTAATTTAATGCTCAATCTAAATCTGCAATCAAAACTTTTCTATTGTTTTTAGGTAAAGTCTTTCAGTTACTCATAAGAAACGGTGTAATTTGAAAACTATAGGCGTTGGAGGGCCTGAATGCTCTCTGAAAAGGAAAAAAATTGGTGCAGATCCATTTACTTCAACCATATTTCTTTAAAATTTTAATTCGTAGGAGCAGTTGTCTAACTTAAGACTTTTGGTCGCGCAACTACCTCCAAGTCCGTTTCATCTTATGGTGGCGCACATATGTAGCACGATGACTTTTTAGTTCCTCCTGCTGACAACTTTTGCTGACGAAACTGTCACCGTGATAAAATTGTCACTGCCCTAGCCCACATAGCTGCATGGAAGGCCACGGGGGAAGGATCTACAGTGTGTAAAATGTGACTGAGTTCATCCCTTTTGATAGTGTTATGGTAATAGTCACACTGTGACAAAGAGTCACCCGTCTGTAACAAAGAGTCACCCGTCTGTGATCGCTCTAACTTGGACACAATTTATTGACACGATCACTCCACTTCAAGTTTTTTAGAACACTGCCGCATTGCTTTTCTAGATTTTAGTAAATTATTCGTAAACTTTAAGCATCTAGCGCAACCTCTAAATATTTAATTTCTATTAAATTTCAGGAATTTTTTTTTTTTGATATTAAAAACAAATTAAGATCGAAAAAATGTGAAAATCAAATTTTGTATACAAATTTGAACCACCCTACTGTAGACTCTACACGTCTATTCAGTCACTTTTACTTGGATGGTGGACTTACACAGGCTGTCGTTTGTATTTCAAAGTTCTACAAATTTAAAAACAACATGGTAACCAAGTAAATAAATATCCTGTACATGGTCGATGCCCTATAAGTAAGATGTCTTGGTATAGTGGCAAGCTGTGTGTCAATAAAACCAGCAGCTTCAAGGCAATGAGCAAGAAATATAGGTTGGACATGTTTTGGTACACCCTGTGCGATAAGAGCGACGCCAGCAATAGTAGCTTAGATTATATTGGCCTTTTTTAGCGCAAGTATGCCACATCGAAGGCCAATTAAAAATAATTGAACCAGCAAGCACAAGAGCTTCGACAGACATCATCAGTAATGTAGGAACCACAAATTACTTGACAAAATTCTCAAATCTAGGTAAAACAAACCGACCAAATCGAAGTAGAGAGCATTAAAAACTTCATCATTGATCGAAACTAGCGCCACTAACTAAGTGTTGTACTTTAACAATTTAGTTAGGCTCTTTCGACGTAAAGTCTTCATTCCCTCTCTTCGATTCGAACAGTGTTTTGTACAAAAACAATCTTTCCCGCCGGAAGATCCTTGAGATTGCTTTAATAAATAAACAGAATATAAATATGCATTGGCATCCGATTTACTACTGCACTAAAAGCGTCAATGTCACCACTTTGTTTACGAGTAAGTTTGATATAAAAGCGAAAATAAATAATAAAGTGCTCTAGTATCGCCGCTGCAGTTGCTATGATTTTTGAAAAATAAAAATAAACGCATATTGTGTGTGGAAATACTATTTTCAGCAACAGGAACTTTCCTATCTCTTAAATTTACAATCAATGGCATCAGCTTTCCCACCTTCAGCCCCAACGAGCAGGGAGATGTGTGTCACAGAATAAATATAAACAACGTTCCGTGATATTATTTCAGATGAGCACATTTGTTGTAAAATTACAACAGACGAAGATGAAGTAAATTGTTGTCGTTGTATGCGGAATATATAACCGTTGGATAACAAAAAATAATATTTGAATTATAATACGAGTATGTGCAGTGTTGCGCCAGAGGTGGGCTGACAGATACTAATGAGATTTACCTTCTCACGGAAAGTCTTACCTTATCACTTGCTAGACGTCAATTTGATAACAGATTTGGATTATTTCGGACTACTAGGGCTATGTCGAAGCAGATCAGATGATACAAAGATTTGCTCTAAAATTTAACATATCACTCATTTCTAACACAAATATACGAGTCATGCTCATTGCGGCCTATGTTGAAGTCTAAAGCCCAGGCTCTAACACGCAATGTCTCCGATGACGTACAAATGCAAAGTCAACCAGACTTAGGCAGTGGAATCCAGATACGGTTGCAATCGGCTTGTTATCGCTGGGTGTTATCAAATAATGCTATACTAATATCTGTTCGGGTATAGTTGCATTTCCTGGAATAGAAACACAATAAAAAAAAGAAATAATGAACCTTACGTGAACATGCGAAACCGTAATTAATTTAAAATTAATTCTTGCTTACGAGCCTCAAAAGAGAAACGCATTAGCGATTAATTAGCCATTATCGGGAAGGTCCTACAACCAAATTATTGAATAATTAAACTCAACAAAGATTTGGTTAGGTTTTAACTAAGTTATTCGAAAACGTAGATAGTATTATCTCTATGACGGAGTGAAATACCAATGAAGTCTAGCACTCAACCCGATATAAACTGATATGCAAAAAGGCGAGGTCACAGTCGTGCATACTTCCCTCAGCAATTGGTCGAATTATGCCCACTGTCCCGTGTTCCATACCAGAACGATAATTAAATGCTAGATCTATCAACAACATAGGTAATGTAAATTACGTGATGATTTATCCGTTTACGGATGCGGTAATTCGGCCCCTAGTTGTTATTAAGATTATTGTCCAGAGTGTAGAACAAGCTGACGCATTGCATACTTTTGGAATTGAAACTGTGACTGTAAGACATCGTACAGAGACGAAGATTCAATTCTAGAATACGAATCTAGTTAAGAATGCTACCAGTCTCAGACAACTTAAACTTTCGTAGGGGCTATGCATTTCAGGATGGCTATGAACAAAAAAGATGGCTAGAAATACACTTCAACTGATTTTTCGATTTCAACAACCAATCTGGCGTTGCACACAAGTTTTGCCCAGAAGGGTGACTGCATGATGTAGCAGATGATGTCCAACTAACTTGATTAGTTGTTCTTTTAAAAGTTGTATCTAGGATTTCCAATGGAGGCTGGCAGAATGGTACATCTTATAAAAAGAACCGCCATATATGTACTTGAAAGTCACGAACCAATAAACCTATCAGTAAGTTCAGAATTAAGAATTGATTGAATTTTAAAATATCAAAACGCTCAATAACTTAGAAAAAGTCAGATGGGGGCACTGTGAAGTTAAAAAATACCAGCGATTTATTGGATGGAATACTCGTACTAATTGCGTGGACGTTTGGTTTCCTATCCAAACTAATTTTTCATTTCAAAGGAACCCTGAGGAAAGGTCGCTGTTCAAAGAAGAATGAATACCAAGCCCCCTTATTATACGCAAAGTTTTTTTCGGAGGGTCACACTCTGTTATTTGAAGTTTACAAATGAAGTTTTCAAATTAGTCTTAAAATAGATTTTCTGTGATTTGAAAACAAATACTTTCGAGGAATATTTCAATATCAAAACGTCACCATCGGTGATTATAACTTCAGATTGGTGAGAAAATTTATCTAACTGCGATCAAATAAAGTTCAAAAGAAGATTTTTTATCAAAAAGTTTCTGTCTGGCACACACAGCACGATGAAGAAGTAGAGCACTCCCAAGGTATATAAGAATGTTTCCTAAAAAAAATGTATTTCATGATACATAGTTTCGGTGCATAGCCACTAGGAGAACCCATGAATAAAATTATGCTGAAACTGTGACATCACAAGCAGTGAAACCAGAAAGATAAGTGCAGATAGGACTAAGTTTTTGTAGTCCGACTAAGTTTTTCAAATACTCAAAAGCAAGGATTCAGCATAGCTTTTCTACCGAGTTATATCAAGCAGTTCAACGATATCGCGAGATATTCAAACAAAACCTATACATACGAGTAATAAACATAGAAAACGCACTCTTTGCTGAGGACACAGGATACGGAAACCAAATCAACAGATTGTGGTCTGATCACAATGGACAAAGAGGTAAGGCCAATGTATTCCAAAATTTTCCACTGAGATCATCTACATACAAAATCCAACCATCATTCAAACAATTCTTAATCAATTGGAACTGATAAGGCAAGTATTTATTATTAATCGGCTATAAATGTTTTCCCTAAAAAAAATGAACGTCTTTTTACTGACCTTGTTGGCTGAAAAGAACAACATATTTGTACAAAGACCTTGCTACAATTTTTATCAAATAGTTTATTTGACTCATTTCTTAAAGTCAGTAGCTAGCAATGAAGAAAGGAGATGACTTCATATGTTACCAAGTTTCTTTTTCACTATGCAACCACAACCGCATAACTTTTGCAACCACTACCCAATTTTAAAATAATCTTCTGCATCTTACTTTGTTTTAAGGCGGTTTCAGCTGTAACAATCATGTTGATGTCTTAGTTGTTTTGTTTACTATTCTGATTAATTGTTATATTATCTTTTAGTCACTAAATTCACTTAGACACTATTTCCTTGGCATCAAATTCTTGTGCTTCCATATTTTATTTCACTTTTTCACATTACCACTTATGATTTACTAGCTTTAGCATCTGCACACAATTCACGTCTTGCACAAACTGATTCTACGTTGAATCTGCAGCTGCATTTATTATGAAAAACCAGATTCCAGAAGGCTCATAGAAATTTCAAGAAATGTAGAGAAATGTCCCACATGTCTGAGGAGGTACGGTTCGCACTTCTGCTATTCCACTTACCACATTAGAGCGAAAGTGGGTATTTAGTACTATGCCCCTTGAGGCTATTTGGGATATTCCCGATCGTTTTTTGTAATATGAGCCTTCGCAATGGACAGATCATTTAAAGAAGAATCATTTGTGCTATTCTTCTTATTGTTTCTATTTTTGTACTTCTAATATTATTAGTATACAAGTATGCAGTATTCTGGGAAGGGGACGTTATTTAGTTTAGTTGAAATCAAATTACATTTGACTTGAATTTGATCGATTTAAAAGCAAATTTACTAGCATTTGATACATAAAATAGAACAAATATATTGTATATTTCATTAGAGCATACTTATTTTATTAGGAAACTATGAATTTATGCGTAGTAGTTGTATTTATTTGCCAAACCTCTCCTGACATGTACAGGGAGTTATTGACTGCGCTTTACTTGTCAATAGCCCCTTTTTTCAATCCCGAAATGGATAGCAATACATTTTCCTTTGAATAAATATATGCGAATAATTACTACTGTTACATATTGTTTGTTCATTTGTTAATATAACTAACTGACAGGTTATGCCGTACGCCTACATAATATACTGACAAATGGAATACTCGCTATTTAAATAAATTTCAGGTGGCGTACCGCAGGGAAGTGGTCTTCGTCCGCTTCTATGTCTTCTATATACCCGCTATATACCGCAAGAAGAAAGCACTGCTATCCTATCAAAAGGTAAGACGATAGAAGAAGAAACTGTAAAACTGCAAAGCGCTCTGAATAATGTAAATGAATGAACAAATTCCGGCGGCTCGCCCTCAGGGAAACCAAATTTGTTCATGTGAATTCCACTTACGAGTATAAGAAAATGAACAGCTTGCCTGTCCTTATAAACTCGGTTCGTATTCCGTTCGCCAATGAGGCTACATACTTCGGAATGCCACTGAAATGTAAGTCGGGAAAAAGAAACGTAAATAACTCGAAAACAAGTGCAGAAAAACGTACTGGTTACTTGAAAAATATTCCAAGCTTAACATTGAGAATAAGCTGCTCTTATACAGGGTCAGGAACTTTGACAGTTGATAGCGGCAATATTGTTGAAGCTACATCTATCAAATTGGCTGTTATTTATTCAGTCTGTTTTGCCAATTCACTATGGACAGATATAGCGTTCAACAACACGTGCAAATAATAAAATTGTTTTATCAAAATGGGTGTTCTGTTCGGGTAACGTTCCGCGCTCTTCGCCCATTTTATGATCGCCATAATCGTTCTTCCGAGAGGACTATTCGCAGTGCGGTAGATAAATTTGAGTCCACTGGTTCAGTAAACGATCAACCAACGCCCGTACGTGGACGAAACGCAAGATCTGCCGAAAACATCGCCGCTGTCCGTGAGAGTGTGCAGGAGAATCCGAGGCAGTCGATCTCGCGTCGCTCACAAGAAGTCGGCCTTTCGGAGACCACAACTTGGCGAATTTTGCATCGTGACTTAGGCCTGCACCCGTACAAAATTCAACTGACCCAGGAGCTTAAGGTAAACGACCATAGACAACGACGTGTGTTCGCTGAATGGGCTCTGGAGCAGTTGAAAACTGACCCTAATTTTCATCGAAAAATCATCTTCAGCGATGAGGCCCCCATTTCTGGATGAATGGGTACGTCGTAAAACAAAATTGTCGAATTTGGGACGATACCAATCCCCATGAGATCCACGAGCGTCCAATGCATCCCGAAAAAGTCACTGTTTGGTGTGGATTTAGGGCTGGCGGGGTCACCGGTCCCTATGTCTTTGAGAACGACGTTGGCCAGGTCATCACCGTCAACGGCGAGCGCTATAGGTCGATGATTACCAACATCTTTTGGCCTGAATTGGATCATATGGACACCAACGACATGTGGTTTCAAAAGGATGGCGCTACGTGCCACACAGCTCACGCCGCATTGGAAATTCTACACGAGCGAATCGAGCGCATGGTCATCTCACGTGGAGGTGATTTAAACTGGCCACCGAGATCGTGCAATTTGACCCCGTTAAGCCACAAATCACAGCGGCCCTCAAAGCCAACATAACCCATGCAATCGGTCAAATTCAGCCTGATTTATGCGCCAGAGTTATGGAAAATTAGACATTTCGGGTGTGCACCACCCAGAGAAGCCGCGGCGGACATTTGAACGGTGTTATATTCCATACATAATGGCATTGATAGACCTTTCAAACGAATAAAAAATGTCTATGATACTCGTATCACACTTTGTTTTATTTAAATTTTAAGATAGGAAGGGCTTAATGAAAGACCCTTTACAAGCAAGTGCTGAAACTAGTGTGAACCTATGGTATATAACTCTGGGATTGTACCAAGAAAACTAATGCCAATATTTTATAAACTTTCGAAAATAGAGTGCCAAAAGAAATTATGCATGCATCGTCGTACATAAGAAACGACAATATCCGCAGAGATCTCAGAATTCCTACAGTCGAAGATGAAACCAAAATCTTGACGAGAAAGCACAAAATTCGATTACACGGACATCTCAATAATATAGTCCTACAAATTCTGAACGAAACAAATTTGTTGCGCCGTCTACAAAGAACCAAACCTTTCTACTTGATAGAATACGAGTACAGATTAACTGCGTTAAAACAGCGGAACAAGCAGAAACTTTCATTGTGAAGATACCTTCCAAACGTCCTTATTTCGTGCAAAAAATATTACTTGATAAGTCTTAACTTAGTTGCAGTAACTAACAAATTTATATCGAAGGGAGATGTTGATCTTACTCTACTATGAGCACACGCGTGTGGTAATCACCTACCATCGCATCGAGGGAAACAAATAAAATGCGATTCGTATTTGAATTACATATTTTACTTGTATTTGAATAAACCATGTGTATTTTTACTATTTTTTCTGAAGTTAAAACGATACTAGACGAGAAAATAAAAAACAAACATTCATGTACAGACCCTTCGTAGGTAGATACTCTTGCCGGAAAGCGGAAAGAATGTTGGGTTTGCAGATAAAATTAAGATCCACCTTGACCTTCCAGTCATCAGGAGGACGGAAAAAAATACTGTGAATCATAAGCATCGACAATAATAGCGAAAACAAAACAAAATACTCCCCAGTTATCTGGACAGCCACAGACTACTCTGTCTTTCTCTCTGTGTCTTCCCCTTTCCACAAAAACGCACGTGTTCTAAAAATTAGTATAAGGGTATTCATAAAAAAAAAAATCAAATCCTTGGAATCATCCTCAATAAATTCTATTACAGCTCTAGACTGCCGATCGTCTCTTATATAGCGGAGCAGTTCAATACTTACCTAATTTGGGTGCCGGGGCATTGGGACATTCCAGAAAATTGTAAGGCTCAGACAAAAGTACACTGGGTATGCAAACTTAAATTAATGTTATTGAAAGGACAAATTCTAGGTGGACTAGTGGTACAACTTGTCAAGCAACAAAACAGATTTGGCCTAAGCTGGATCTGAAGCGCTCTAAGAATTTGATTTCTCTCAATAGGCTGTATATCAGTGCTGTTATAGGTGTCATCACTAGACACTGTCTAATAAGTAAGCATGCAACAATGCTTGGCGTTTTCTCAAACGATTTGTGCAGAAGCTGCATGGACGAGGAAGAGGAGGAGACTATTCTTCACCTTCTTTGTACCTGTCTTACTCTCTACCAAAAAAAGGAAACTCCACTCAGGGCCTTCTGTTTCAACGACCTAAATGATCTGACAAAAATTGACGTTAGGGACCTCCTACGCTTTATCAGTAGCTCCAAATGGTTCAATGAGTAGGCTAGAGACCATTTCCCAAACTCATGTGGTATCACAATGGATCTATTATTGGTCAAAGTCTGTTGGCTTTTAGCTGACAGCCACCTCAACCTAACCTACCCTTCATCCGTCCTAAAAATATAAAAAAAAACTGGCAATACTGACTCTTTTGGTCTTTTCGACCCAAGTGGATTTGTTTTTTTAAAATAATAAGACGAATGAGTTTTTTTACTTATATTTTGTCCGGACCGGCTGAATGAACAATTAAAAGTGGAAATCTATAAAAAAAAATGTTATTTTTATTTACTTAAATGGCTTTTACACGCGTTTTGAGTGAACGATTTTTTGGAAAATGAAAGTCTGCGATTTTCTGTTAAAAAATGATTTTATTTTTCTAGATAATCTCCCTTGACTTCAAAACACTTGGTCCAACGTTTCTCCAACATCAGTATTCCTTCTCGGAAGTGAGAGTCTGGAAGGCTGTGAAAATATTCATCTACGGCCCTCTTAACTTCTGCATTGTATGCGAAGGGCTTCCCAGAAATAAATTTCTTCAAGTTTGGGAACAGATGAAAGTCTGAGGGTGCCAAATCAGGTGAATAGGGGGGATGGCCGAGCAAATCGTACCCCAAATCCCGCAGTTTACCCATCGCCAACGCACACTTGTGTACATTTGCATTGGCCTGGTGAAAGATGATATTTTTCTTCTTCAAGCCAGGCCTCTTCTCGCGAATTTTGGCATCCAGCTGGTCAAGAAGGTTGGAGTAATATTCGCCTGTAATTGTTCTGCCTTTCTCAAGGCAATCAATTAACAGGATCCCTTTCGCATCCCAAAACATATTGGCCATGACCTTTCCGGCAGATGCGATCGACTTCGCTTTCTTTGGCGCTGAACCACCGGCTTCCACCCACTGCTTCAACTTCTGTTTCACTTCTGGCGTGTCCCATGACTCATCCATGGTGACAAATCGCCGCCAAAATCGGTCGGATCCCTATTGAATCGGTCGAAAGATTGCCGCGAAAATCGTTTGCGCATTTGCTTTTGATCGGCATTCAGCAAATGCGGCACCTATTTTTTGCAGATCTTTCGCATCCCTAAGTTTTTGTGCAAGATGTTTCGCACCCTCCCTTTCGATATACACACAGCCTCAGCTATCTCACTCAACTTCACTCGCCTATCGTCCAACACGATATCATGCACTTTTTCTATGGTTTCGGGTGTGGTTGCGGTTTTTGGCCGTCCTTCACGTGGGTCATCTTCGAGGGACGTGCGACCACGTTTAAATTCAGCTGCCCACTTTTTAACGGTTGATATTGAAGGAGCAGAGTCCCCGTAAACTTTTGTCAACTTTGCATGAATTTCCTTAGGGGTTAACCCATCCAAAACACGAAGAATTTTATCACCTCACGATATTCAAGTTTATCCATTTTAATGAAAAACACACAAGACGTCTACTGCAAAAATTCGTGTAAAGAAACTACTTGAGAGAACAAGTTGAAACTTGTCATACGAACTAATGAGAAGTGCACCCAGGCAGAAAACATAAATTTTTGCTGTTTGGAACGCCATCTCTGCGTCAGGCCGAGCATTTTTTACCTTGCCCTCATACTACATAAATCTTGGTGTTTGGTTTGCCACCACGTTTTCCTTAAATTAGATAAGAGAAATGCTAACAAAATGCAAAAACACATAATTTTTCATAGGACATGTGCAATTCAAAATACTACTAATCGGAATCTTCTTTTCCTTACGGCGAGGTTATGATCCGGAGTAGAAGGATAACAACCCTCCCACTTTACTGTATCCCTACTGGGGTTTGCCGGTTAGATTAATCTCAGGATGGAAACTAGCTAATTTTTTTTTTAAAAAAACGTAAAGAAATGAGAAGAATCCTGGCATTTTGAAAAAAATGTTTTTAAAGCGAAGAATCTGGGTTTAATAGACTTACATACATACATAGTTCCAAAGACCTATGGCAGGATACTCGTAAACCAACATTGAAACATTTTGCATACATGTATGTCTGTGAGTAAGTGAAGTGAAATACTACTAATCGGAATAACACTTATTTTTACAAACAAATATTAGTTTTACTTAATTCACGAAATTACAAGATTGTAGTACTCAAGAGCCAAACTACTAAAAATTTGAAGAAAATTTTCCTTAATGTAACTATAAATTTATTTATTTCTGAGACCTACTCGAAAGTACTAAAAAGCCAATAACTTTTTAGATAAAGCAAGTCTGATGGAAAACTAGTTAAGTGCTGACTTTTTCATCGGAGCCTGATTGATTAACTTTTACCTTAAGCAAAATTATCTCAAAGTACACTCGGAGACTTTGTTTTGAAGATCAATAAACTGCCGAGTAGACTTTGTACCAACGTAGGCTCCACCATAGCTTGTAGCATAAATTCGAGTAAAGCTTACAGACAATTTTTAGTTTCACAAATATTCCGCTTCATTTACCACTCCACGGGGTTATATGAAAACTTTTCAGGTAAGACCATAGAAGCAGTACTAGGAATCAAATAGTTGTGAAATTGAAATTGCTTATCAGCGGTCCAAGTTTATTACTCGAAATCAGTCATCTACAGAAAACGGTCATTGGGTTTTAACACCATATATGACTTGAATCTTACACAACATCAAAATTGACCTTCAGTCTTTGGGATGCTCAAAGGGTGACACGAAATTCTATATTTAATACAGTGCGTTTCATAATGATAAGGTCAGCTAGAAATTTTTTTTCTTTTTTGTGTCGAGAGGGTGAAAATCTTCTAAAGACACCATGAGGCCCGACCACGCGTGCTTATGGTAGTGTGGGATTTTTACTCACTAAAAACACCACTCTTCAAGATTAATACTACGACTAAGCTGACGCTTATCCAGCAGTGATTTTTGGAAAAGATGTTCGTATGTAATTTAAAAAGAATGTAGCGCTTTAGACCAGTTGAATTCTAATGAAAGTTCCTACTGTTTTCACGACCGGCATATATATGACGCGAGGTCAAAAGGTTTTGTCCTTTGCAGACGACGAATTGAATTGTTCGCGTCAAGTAGTTGAAAGACGGTACGGTTACAATGGCCGTGAACACGATCTTTGTGTTTACGAGTAAAATTTGTTATCTCTTCGGCGACGCTGGGAATGAATGAATATCTTCGTTACGTACGTACCACGGTGCGCTAACGATCGTTCTAAGAACTTTATTTTCAAGAGTTTGTAGGATGTTTCTATTGCTTTTCCTGGTACAACCGCATAGTTGTAGACCATACGTCCACACTGGCTTTAGCTTATAGATAAGCAGTTTGTTATGTAGGCTCAACTTCGAATGTTTTCCGAGTAGCCAGTACATTTGTCGGTATTTGTTTTCGAGCTCGTCGCGTTTCTTTTTTACATGCGATTTCCATTTAGGCTTAACATCTAGAGTCATTCCTAGATATTTTGCTTCATTCGCGTATGGTATTTGAGCCGAGTTTAAATATATGGGTAATCTGTCGACTTTTTTGTAGGTAAAGTTGACGTGAGTAGGTTTGCTTTCGTTCAGCACAATACGCCAAGAATTCGTTCAAGCGTGGACTTTGTTAACAGCATGTTGCAGCTTTTCAGTTGCTGCTTTAATTGTATCGCCCGTTGTCAATATCGCCGTATCGTCCGCAAACGTGGCGACGACACAGTTTCTTTCCTGTGGGATATCACGCGTATAGAGTACATATAGAAGTGGGCCAAGGACACTTCCTTGTGGGACTCCGGCCGTAATCTCCTTGAAATCAGAGTAACCATTTCCGTGCTTAACACGAAAAAGTCTTTCGGTGAGGTACGATCGTAAGATTAGAAAGAGTTGAAAAATGAAATATTTTGTATCTGTGTAATTTTTTTGGGGAATACTGTATTCGGTTTTGATAACAGTAGCAGTATGAGCAAAAACAATGCTATTTTATTATTTTGTGTTAGCCGACTGAAAAGAAAGAAAAAAAGAAACTTCTGAGTTTCAAAATTATAAGGTCAGTGAAAAAAATTAATTAAATATTTATTTGTTTAATAATTATTAAGAATTGTTCATTAAAAATTAATAATTTATTTGTTTTCCGTTTTTTCTGATAAGTTCAAAAATTCGATTTTCCATTGAATTTACTAAATTGGTAAGCGTTGTAGGGCTCACGTCTCTAGAGGCCTATAGAATAGCTTCTTTTAGCTGCTCAACTATTTGGAATTGGCGGCTTTGCCTATACACGTCTCGAACCAAGATGCCCCAAAGATTTTCTATAGGATTTCAATCAGGAAAACACACTGTCCAGTCTAGAACTCTAATGTTGTGGTCGGAAAACCACGAACCATTTTTTCTACACTTCAAGCGGTTTTCCAGTCCTTTCTCTTGAATTGATCGACACAGAATGACAAAACAACATTGTTTTTGCTGTTTTTGTTCATATATGCACCGTTATCAATGCACAATACAAAGCAAAGCAGTATAAAAATGCTGCATATTTCTAGTTGACCTTATCATTTTCAAAAGCACTGTAGGTTGCATTTGGTCCAACCTCATATGGCCATCAAATCTAATAATAATAAAGGGTTTGTGGGTTGCTTTTATCCTACATGCCTAGTGCGATGTTCGGAAGAACAGCCACAATATTTACCAGTCTCCAAACTAACTAAAATATTAATTTGCGGAGAGTGTGTGTGATTCTTTGTCATACTTTTTATTTATCAATAAACTAATATAAAAAATAAACTATTAGGTGCGCGACTAAGTTCAACTTTGCAACTTTATTGTAAAAAAATGGTTACAAATGAATCATTCAAAGTATTGCCCATCGCTAGCTACAACTTTTTCCCATCTTTCTGGCAGTGTTCATCTTTTGAGGCTATCCACGAATCAAGCCATGTTTTGATGTCTTCATATGAGCGGAACTCCTGATCAGCCAGACCATGTGCCATCGAACGGAACAAGTAATAATCGGATGGCGCAATATCTGGAGAATATGGCGGGTGGGGTAGGACTTCCCATTTGAGCGTTTCCAGGTAGGTTTCAACGGATTTGGCAACGTGAGGCCGAGCATTGTCATGCTGTAGAATCACCTTTTCGTGCCTCTGCTCGTATTGTGGCCGTTTTTCGCGCAGTGCTCGCCTCAATCGCATCAATTGAAGTCGATACCGTTCTCCAGTGATGGTTTCGTTGGGTTTCAACAGTTCATAATAAATGACTCCGACCTGGTCCCACCAAATACGTAGAAGCATGACCGGGCAGTCCCCATGACTTTCTTTTCTTTGGGTTGTTGTAATGAATCCATTTTCCATCATCCGTCAGCCAACTTCCCTTGCTTCAAATCATAAGGAACCCAAGTTCCTTGTTTTTGAATCATTCCAACCGCATGTAATCGCTTGGAAATGGCTTGACGGGTAACTCTTAATGCTGACTTTTTGGATATGTCAAAATCGACAAGCACTTACTGCTGGAGCGATCTATTGAGAACTTAGTTGCGCACTTAATATAATAATCCCATTTCCTACAATTCCAATACCTGTTCTTAAAGTTATTGTCATAACTGTCGAAACTTTTACTTATGTAAATTGATTGTCCTGTCCCGTCCTGGCAAAATGTTTGCAGAGTTTCAAATTTGTAACCGACACTTGGTTTCCGTTTGGAAAGAAAGATGTTTATAGGATTCGACATCGTACTAAGTCTATTAAAACAAAAATGCTCTTCTTAATCTTACTTCTGTGAAAATTGAAGTAAAATGTTCCCGGGATTGAATTTTAGTAGATGGGCCATATTTAGAGAATACTCTTATGGAGAATTATAAATAGTAGTTGTGCTTAATTTTTGATTATGTATTCAAAAGCAGAGATCAATTTACGTAATCACTTTCTTGAATGACTTGTTTTCGTGAGTACAATTTCTGGCGATGTGTTTCAGTTCAATTCGGTTATTCTCCAACTGTCGAGACCATTACCGTGATTGTTGGAAAAACACTCTCCTTTCGTCGTAGCTTTCTGAATTCTATTGCATATCCTGGCTGATCATGCGGTTATCGCTATTTGGCAGAGAGTGGCAAATCTATTGTCATTTTCATACATTCGTTGCATATTCTTTAATACAGTTGTTTCTTAAAAATGTGGTTTGGCTGAGTCACCCGTATTATATTTTTGAGACAACAACTTACGAAGCCTGTAGATGTCATTGTTGGACACGATTTTTGTTCACTGGCCTAATACTGTTTTGTTGGGCTGGACACAAATCCGGTATCAGAATATTCATATCACATCAGTTTATAAATAAATAAAAAAAAAGTCGATCAATTGCGAAAGCTATGTCAACTCTACTGTGAAGGCATAACTCTGGCAGTAGGGTGGTCATATGGCTAAAATGCAACTTGATCGTGATGATGACATCAGGAGGACGGCAAAAAAAAAAAAATACTGTGAATCATAAGCAATGAGGACAATAGCGAAAAAACAAAGAAAATACTCCCTAGTTATCTGGACAGCCACCCTTGGAGTTTACAGAAACTTAATACCACCTGAGTTTCAAACTGCACCACTCTCTCTTTCTCTCTATCTCTTCCTCTTTCCACAAAACGCACGTGTTCTAAAAATTAGTATAAGGGTATTCATATCCCCTTTGACACGTGCAAATTATATTTAAAAAAAAAATATTGATGTTTGAAAGTTCGAAAAATGCGTTAAGGTTGTTTTGAATACTGTCTCGACTTGTTGTCAGTTACATAAGTAAAATATAAAATTGCATGACAGCTATACGAGTATTTCCTACAAAGTAAGACAAATTATTTTACATTCCTTTTGAACAGGCGATATTATAACTTGCATTTTGAGGAGTTCAGTACCCGATGCAAGGGCGGGAGTAAGGCACCATAACTTGCTTGCAAGTTTTAAAAATACAAAATCAAAAAAGAGAATGTCTAGGCATTTGACTGATCGCAATATTATTAATTTCGTTGCAACTTTGGTGCCGTCGAAACCAAATAGACTTTTTTACAGGCCTTGTCCTGATACATGGTGTCACCTAAGAAGAAGTGCTTGATACTGCACTAATCCACAAATGGTACACCTTAGTGGAGTGGGCGCCGAAATTGCATGGGCCGATAACATGTCTTATCGCTTTGTTTTCTTTGTTGTCTGGGCGGATCGGATATAGGTGGTTATAAATGTCTTTCTTATTGCCAGTTGTTGCATAACATTGGATGTTGGTAATCTTTCCGACCATCAATATCGAGCGATAAAATGTTTCCAGGATATGGGCGCTATGTGTTTGGAGTGGAGCGGTTTTGTCGAAAAGAGTAAAACACATTTGACCGGCCAAGACTCTGCCACGAGATCGGAATGCTTCATCCGAGAAAAACTGAAAAGAGAGTAGGAAATCAAAAGAACGAGAAGTCCACAAACTGAAACCCATAACCGGCTTGAGCAAAAATAGGCATGGGGATCGGGATTGGCATTAAGAGTGATAGTAGGTAACTACAGATTCTATAACGAATTAAAGAGGCACTGACAATTAGGAAATTGAGAACTCTGATTTTATTTCATTCCATTAGCACGAGTATATTAGAAGAGCACTTGGTTATGTACTCGGTTGCTGCGCTATTTATTAGCTCAACTAGCCTCTTTTAGTCAGGTCACTCTAGTTTCAATGGCGATACCGAATTGGAAGTGTGCGTAAGTACAACACTTGTTCGTAACTATTTTTTTCAATCTTTGTTTAAATGCAAAAGTCCAAGTAAATTCTGTAATCACTCCTGGTATTCGTGACTTCATTGAAACAACGTGAGTCCACCAGAAATTGAATAATTGTTTTTGATAACGTGTAAGTGCAAATAATTAATAACTCATATGTAAAATGTGTCATAATTTGCTGACATTGCAGTAATATACTGTGTAAGCTCACAAGTCCCTTATCAGAACCAACAATATTTACACTTGGGATTAACGTAGCTAATCAGATTTTAATTAAATATCAAATTACGATTTTAGTCAAATTAAATATTTAATATGTGATTAGTTAACAGCATCAAATAAATGTCAAACTATTTGCAGTGTGATAGACACAAAATAGTTGACACTTGAATAATTTGAGTGTCTAGCACTATTTGTCCTAAATGCATATAATAAAGACGATAGCTGCTGTCGTCACTCCATCACTTGTTGTAACCGGTGTTAATTGAATTAAGTATAAAAGAGTTAACACGTCTATTGCTGCGATATCTAGGCGATCTAAATGACTTTGTTTTGATGAATTTTATATTTTTTTTCGTATTTTTGTTGACGACACACGTTTCAATCACGTTCGACAGACCGCACACACGTGAAATGCGAGTGAATGCTCTTAGCCACACCCACTTTTGTCTAGAATATTGTTTTTATTTCAAATCAAGATAATTTTATCGAAATACTAATTGAGATTATCTTTCTGATTTAATGTATGTTATAATTTCTACATTTGATTGTCATTGGGGCAGTAATAAACAAAAATAAACTATTTGCCATTAAAAATACCCGATCAATGAATGGTGTAGGAATGTAAAAAAAAATAATTTTAGATTTCTTTGCTGTATTGACAGCTGAACAAATATATGTTTGTGATTTAATTTTGAATTATTAGGATTTAAAATGACATTTGTTTATAAAACTGTACAAACATGACAGTTGTGGTCTGATTTTTGACATGATTGAAAGAAAGTGCTTGAACACCTGTCAGAATGCGAGTTGAGTTGATCGTAGATTGTGCGCTGCTATTCCAAAGAGTTAAAACTCTGCTGTTAAATAAAACCTTTACAACAGTTGAAAAACTATTGATACCAGGGTTGGGACACTTACTGCCAGAGAGCTATTATAAAGTAAATAAATAAATATTTTGCCGCTGATAGCCCTGGAGTCTAGCCTAGTTTCTCGCAGTCATCCGTGCTGTGCGTGCTATATTTTTGTACACAAATGAAGTGGGCCTTATTCAAATGGCGTAATTAAGAAATGTCTTCATGGCAGTCATGTTCTTGGATATACATACTATATGTCAAACGTTCGTGAGTCGTGGGGCAGTGGAACAACTTTTTTTTTTCTGGGATTCTGAAATTGAATCGAAACTAAACTTCCCGCTGAACTTCTTAACACATTAACCACTGAGCCAATACAGTAAAAGTAGGCTCTACCCAAGACAATCAAAACAACGAGATGGAACTTAGCGACAGATAATAGCTGCATCATCCTGGTGATTCTCGAAGAGAATTCAATGATAAGTTGTTTGGACTTAGCCAGTATTTTACAGATAATTAAAAAAAAAACAAATAAATCGGATCGGCATTTTTAAGATTTTTTTTTCCCCGAGGGTTGGTGAAAAATCTTCCATAGACACTATGAGGATAGCAAGCGCGTGCTCATAGTAGTGTCAGATTCTTACTGACTAAAAAAACACCACCCTGCGATTTAATTTGTTATATATTGCAACTAAGAAGGACCTTATCAAGCAATTTTCCTATTATGAAAAAAAAGATAAACTCATTTGGCAGGTTACTTTCCACTGAAAGATCCTGCATGTTCCGCAATCTAGGCGCAGTTGATTCCTATCTCGCCAAGTCGAAAGGTTTCGTCATTTGTAGTCGGTGCAATAAATTGCTTTCATCCACAATTTGTAGGATTGTATTGTTGACATGTCCGATTAGTCGATTTCTATGCTTTCTCGCGAAGCTTCTAATTTCAGCTTCGATTGTTGGAATTCCGAGATCCCTGTGGATATCATCGTTTCTAGTATACCACGGTGCGTGGACAATTTCTCTTAGCACTTTATTTTGAAAAGTTTGTAAAATATTGGCATTTGTTTTCTTGGTACAGCCCCAAAGTTGTATACCGTAAATCCACACCAGCTTTGGCACTTGCTTGTATAAAAGCAGTTTGTTCTCAGTACTGATCTGGGAGTGTTTTCCGAGCAACCAGTTCATTTCTCTATATTTGATTTCGAGTTCTTTACGTTCCATTTTCACGTGCGAATTCCATTTCAGTTTTGCGTCGAGTGTCATTCCAAGGCATTTGGAGGTGCAAAAGATATTCGGGCTAAGTTTAGGAAAATTGGCAAGACATTAGTTTTCTTATGAGTGAAATTCACGTGAACAGATTTAGATTCATTGAGGGCGATCCGCCAGTCCCTCGTCCATTCATTTACTTGTTTAAGATGCTAAAATCGTCGTTTGCCTTAGCATTTTGAATTGCAGGACCACCCTTCCCCTAAATACGGCCAGTTGATCATTGCCACTGTAGTTCTTTCCAGGTGTTCCTAAATGTCGTCGACTCGACTGGATTCGTCAGACCAACAAATTTCTATACCTATTGGTAGTTTATTCCCAAGTTGTTCAGATAATACCTCTGAATTTTTTTATTAAAAGTCTTCAATTATGTCAAATATGTTATCATTTTTTTTTATAGTACATAACTCTTTCGTAAGTAAATATTTTATAAACCTATGAAAGATGTCATACTTCTAATTATTTTGAATTAATAATAAATTAGGAGGTGTGTGTGACTGTGACGTTTTCTTGTTTGGACTGGATCCAGTTTATTTCTCTTTTGTTTATTTAGGACAACTAAAATCCAATCAGCGTCCCACTAGAAAGTGGTCCGGAGTCCACACCGCTTCGCTGTCACTTTCCGGGTATATTTTAGCCTAGTTTTTGGGGTAGATACTCTCTAGAACTTTTTTGACTTACAGAAAATCTAAGATGACTTAAAGTATTTAGTTTGTTTAATAAATCATTTATAAGCTGACTACACAAGACTAAGATTAAGTTGAGCACTACGCACAAATCGATCGATTGATGTTGTATCTACCGATTGTTATAATAAGGAAGAGCTATCTTTGGAGCTGGAGTCTCGTTCTCAAGGCTTGATGAACTTTCTCTTCCCTATACTCTCTTTTCTTACCTACATGATTTACCTTTTAGCGGTTATTTTAATTACGAAGCGTAAAAGTGTGGTTGTCAATATCTGTACTTTTTCAATTCACTTCCTTCTTTTGTTTAATTCGTTCTAACTGAACCTTTGTACACCATGAGTGCTCGAGCGATTTATCCATCTAACTTTCAGGATGAATTTTTTATGAAAGCCTACTCTGAATTTTTCTTTAGAAATTAGTATAAAGTCACTAAAATATTTTATGCAGCATTTATCTTGAATGTTATAGTAACCATAATAGGCTTGCACGTGAACTTTTTCGACATAACCTTTTTGACAGTTTTGTATACGATTTTGTTAAAGGCCCCTCTAATTATCCAATGCTTGTTGATGTAAAACGGTCTACCTGGATCTGCTTTCGCGCAATCAACCATAGTTTCTTGCAGGCATTCATATTGTGTGTTTTTATTGCTCAAATGGAAGGATCTAAAGTTTATTTGCCGGGACGGAATGAAAATTTGTCTCTTTGAGTTCTGCCAGATATTCTCGAGAGGTGGGACCGTGAACAAAAAATGTTTGGTGTTTTTGCGCAGCAGTCTAGGTAATTTGGCCTTAATTTTTATTTCAATGTTATTGTTCACAGTTTTGTCCAATCTCTTTAAGAAGATTAAAGTGTGGCTAAGTGGTCTAAGGAACGACTGCCAGATTGTATACAATTTTTAGGTAGTTTCGAATGATACCTCTGCATATGATGATTGGAATGCTTGGAAAGCCTTTATAGGCTGATACTCAATTTGCAATCTGATCTGCAACTTTGCACCTCGAGTGCTTAGGGGAAGTTTGTTCAGAACGACATTCTACGAGTACATTTATATAACCAATAGGACAGCGTGGTTCCCTATGGCATAGCCTGTTTTTCGAATCTGTCCCTGGTTTCAACATTTTTGAAAGCTCCATTTTTTGCCAATTCTATTCTTATGATTTTAATATGCTCTTTCCAACCAGAGTCATGCCTAAAAACTTCGCTGTATTAGCATATGATATAGCCGTGCCTGATATTTCTACAGGGAAGTACGAAACAGACTTATTTGTGAAATCAATATGTGAAGATTTGTTTGAATTAAGTTTTATCCGCCATCTTTGAGTCCACCTGACTTTTTGATTTGTAGCAGCTTGCATTTTTGGCGTCGAATCTAGTATTGGAGCTCCCACTACTGCCATGTCGCCGGCAAAGATTGCAGTCTTTGTGTAGGGTGCTGTTGGTAAATCTTTGGTATAGAGGAGGTATAACAGAAGCCTTAGGACACTCCCTTTGAGAACTCTGACTTTAATCTGCACTGGCTTAGAGTAACAGTTTTCTTGTTTTATACTGATTTTAAGAATCTGCGCAACGCTGTTAACATAGCGATACGTAGATCGAAGCGTAGATTCTTTGCCTCTAACTTCGGTAGTTTATCCTCGAGCAAATTGTGGAAAAATATTAAGTTTCTCGGATTATCAAAACAAAAGAGTACTTCTGATGTGGAATGTGATGTTAATGACCTAAATAGACGGTTTTTAACTGCATCTTTAACTGATAACCCCCAGATTGGTATGATGCCTCCAGTTAGTGGTGCCCCCTTGGGAAGTATTTCTGACATCAGTTTCAGTTTCTCAAGAGTGGATCAGTTTCAAGTATCCAAAACGTTATTTGAAATTAAATCTGAAGCTACTGGTCTAGACAACTTGCATCCCAAATTCTTTAAAATCATCTTTCCGTTCATCTCACCACACATTACTCACATTTTTAACACAATTTTCTTGCTATCCTCACCTCTGGAAAGCTTCCAAAGTTATTCCTATATTAAAAATATCGCCCGATATCAATCTTACCTTTCTTGTCGAAAGTTTTCGAAAAGCTAATTGGAAAACAGGTTTTTGAGTACTTAAATTCCTCAGGCCTTATATCGCCTATGCAATCTGGGTTTAGAACCCAACATAGTTGCTCGACAGCACTGATAAAGATTGTGAATGATATTAGACAAAACATTGATGAAAAATGCTATACGACGTTGGTGCTCTTGGATTTTTCCAAGGCGTTCGATTCTGTTTCGCATAGTATCCTCCTAAATAAGCTCAAAAACAATTTCTTTTTTGATCGCAGTGCTTTGTATTTGATCCAAAAGTATCTTACAGGAAGAGCTCAGGCAGTGTGGGCTAATAATCAGTTATCTGGTTTTCTCCCAACTTAAGCTGGTGTTCCTTAAGGATCAATCTTAGGCCCCCTGTTATTTTCCATGTTTATCAACGACCTCCCTAATGTCTTAAAGCTACCCAGCTGGTTTAGTGGAAGACGCCACTGTCCGAATAAATGAGGACCTAGCGACCGTTCTTCTCTGGTCAAAACAAAATCAGCTGAGGCTGAACACTGGGAAAAGTCAAGCTATTGTTGTGGGTAGGAATGCTATGGATACCTCATGTTTTCCAACAGTCGAGTTAGGTGGAATCAATCTAAAATATGTTGATAAGGTGAAGAACTTAGGAATTATATTAAACAAAACCCTTGATCACGTGTCCTTCACATTGGGTAAAACGTACGGAGCTTTACGTGTTCTCCACTTAGCTGGAAGCTGCCTGCCAACTAAGGTGAAACTAATATTAGCAAAAACACTCGTCCTGCCGATCTTGCTCTACGGTAGCTTTGTTTCCTGCTGACTCGACAGCGTCAGCCAGCGAAAATTTAACGTTGCGTTTAACAATATCGTCCGATTTATCTATGGCTTGCGCAGATATGACCATGTCTCCGACTACACAAACACGGTTTTTTCCATGCCCCTGCAAAAGTACTTAGACCTTAAAATATTACTGTTTTTATTTAAATTACGACAAACAAAAACAGAGTTCTAATTGTTCCCACATTTAGATATGAAGTTTCTAAGCGACAATTTTCTGTATATGCTGCTGGTCTATGGAATTCACTCCCAGCCAATTTGAGGAGCATGAGCAACAGCGGTGAATTTGGAAATAATCTGAAACGTTACTTCGTAGGCTAAATCATGTTATAAATAGATTTTTATTATTTGTATTTTATTTTATTTTTTTTTTCTCTTTTTCTTTTTCTTTTTTATTATTAAGTTATATATATATTTGAATTGTAAATTTAACGAGTTAACCTATTGCACTAAGTATTAACTGAAAAGATACTGTTTTATAATACTTATGTTCTAATAAACAATACAATACAATACGAAAGTAACGCGATGCTAGATAAGACTCCATTAGGTGGAAGTACTGTTCAGGCAAATACATTTCTAATTTATTAAGTAGACCTTCATACCATACAGAATACAGAATACACTTTTTTTTTTCTAATGCTCTTTCGATTTTAGTCGTTATTCTGTATACTTGTTCTACTGCGGAGTGCCTGCTTCGAAATTCAAACTGGGAACTTGGGATTAGGTTTCTTGATTCATCGATTGGTTTGAGATGCTTGAAAATACATTTTTCAAACAACTTTGAAGTCAAGGGAAGTAGAAATATTGGCCTATACTCGTATGAGGATACCTCGTGAGGGTTCTTACTTGGTTTAGGGACCATAATCACATCAGCTACTTTCCAAACGTTTGGTACATACTCAAGGCTAATTGATTTATTCAATAACCGTAAGAGTTTAACTAACCCTTAGTTTGGTAGTTGCTTCAGGACTTCCGCAGTGATCAGGTCAAAACTTGGAGCTTTTTTGTCTTTTAAGCACCTTATCTCAATACTTTCGCTCGCACATTGTGATTGGAGAAATCATTGAACTGTAATTTTCATTGAGACTTAGAAACTCATCACAGACAGTCGTCAAAATGACGATAAAATCGTGAATGTGGCACCGCTGCTGGTCGTCAATCAAGTTTCCAAAAGCATGGCAACTCGTTCCTCTTCCACTTACCTGTAGCTACCACCCGTCAGTGGTATTGAGGCTTTCACTTTTGTTTTGGCTTTGAGTAACCTGGTTGCCACTGTGACTTTTCTGATTTGTTCGTAGTAATTATTGCTCTGCAGCTTTACCAATATCTGATCCATATAAAGCCAACGGAAAAAAATCCCATAAAATAATACGCATCACTTAACATTAATTTAAAATTCTTTATTAACTAAAAATAGTTTTTCTTAACCTACGTAGCAAAATGCACATGTTTACACTGTCTAATAACTACTTTTCAAAGGATAAGGAATACAAGACCACTTCTTGAACTCTGTAATTCAGTTTTTAAATTCTTTTGTCTCCCTGAAGACTTGACTCTATTGGTATAGTAGCCTTTAGTTTTTTTTTTATATTTTTTTTTTTTATATAAACTCTTAAATTGAATCTATTAACAAGTCAACTAGGAAACTATCAGAAACTACTAACTGCTGCTCGTACTTATGACTAGATCACGGATTTCTTGTAATTTAGTAAATTGATTAGTATTATGAATTTTTTTTTTAATAAAATGATTCCTGCCTTAGTTTTTTAACCTACTATTTGTTCATGGTTATGCCTCAGTTTTGTGACTCCATGTAAACCGGATTCTGTCCGTTGGTTGCGTTAGCGTTTTTCTTTTCCACAGCTTTGGGTTCATTCCAGTACTGGGTTTCAGTCTTTCCGAAAACAACGAACAGCAGATTACCCACCAAGAAGAAGCCAGCTGCAATGAAGAAGATTATCCTCCACTGATTTGGATCTTTCTAAAAATTCAAAGTAAACAAAATTTAGTGGAGATCATGGCCAATAAGATTCAAATTGTTACCTCATCATGTACAATAAATCCAACGGTTAGTGGAGCAATAATACTCATAACATTGGCAGCACAATTTGTAATGCCCATGAGAGTACCAGCAAAGTTCGGTGACAAGTCAATGTGATTTACTTGGAAGCCTAGGTAGCAAGCTGAGTTCATTCCCACTGTTAGCGTGAGAAGGACAATAGCTAGAGTCACCTTATCGCCGTCAATGTATCCCAAGCCGATAAGCCCAATCATAGGGACCCACAGTCCAATTGAGTTGAAGAATTTTCGGCTGAATGGGAGCGACATACAACGTTTTCTGTTTATCACTTCCGAGACGAATGCAAAGAAGAAGCTCAGTAAACACATTGCCAAGTAGGGTAAGGAAGAAAGTAAGGCGTTTTTCTTTATATCCATTCCGAGGATATTTTTCATGTAAGTCGGGATTTCAGTTAACAAAGTCCAGAAGCCCCAGTTGTTAGCGCAGTGGGAAGACAAAAGCACAAGGAAAGGTACAGATGTCAAAATATCCTTCCATGGTGTTGGCAGCTTAGGTCTCTTATCCCCTTCTGCTTTGCCCAATGATGTCTCAATGTATTTCCTTTCTTCCTCTGAAATGAAGCGATTCTCGGATGGTGAACTCGATGCGAAGAAGTACCACAGCACTGCCCAGATGATACCCACTCCGCCGGAGAAGTAGAATATACTTGGCCAGCCCATTGCCGATGAAGCAAGCTCTCCACTTAAGGCCAGCATAAGTGCAGTGCCAAATTGTGTTCCAGCGTAGCTAAACGTTCCCAGTTTTCCACGTTCCTCCACTGGGGCCCATTTAGACAGAAGAGTGTGCGTCGATGGGAAAATGCATCCTTGGCAAAGACCCTGAATAACTCGGAAGGTGCATATCAACGGCCAATCGCCCATCCTAGCACACCATGGTGTAAGAATGTTGAGTATGGCACAAATAAGAATACCGTACAGCACGACTAGTTTGGCGCCGTATCTTTGAGCAATTTGACCTGCCGGAATTTGTGTGACCACATAGCCCCAGAAGAAGCTGCTGAGAATGAGTGATTTCGTTTTTTCCGTCCATGGATATTCCTGAAAGTAGAAATACAGTTATGTAAATATGTAGTTACGTAGTATTTGAAATACAATTTGAGAGGGTATGAAGTGAATGAATGTTTGTAGAGTTTGATATCACATTGGTATGAAACTTTGAACGAGGCTCCAATTCCTTTATTGTGGATTACTAAGGAAATTATATTGTACAAGAGTATCAAGTGCAAGAGGAGTCAAACCAACCTTAAGAGACAGTTTATAATAGGTTGAGAGGTTATACTTTGAAACATCTCGCTTTGAGAAGAAATAATTACAAATCCAACAAAATTGGTGCGTGGAACTCTCACGCGTTGGAGGTGAATATAGTTTATTTTTAAAAGTAGTTAAGTACCTTAATTTTTTCCCCAACATTTTGTTCTTTTTTTAAATCTGACTAAAATACCAAAATTTAATTAATATTGGTTAAGCCGTTTCTTAGATACGAGTAGATTACATAAAACGGATTTTCAAAAGTATCGCTAAATGTATTTTGTCTAAAAACCTAGAATGCCATTTAGTAGCATGCAGCCGAACGACTAACATACCAAATTTGGTTATAATTCTTAAAGTCGTTTCCGAGAAAAGCTTTTAATTTTTTCGTTATACTCGAAGCGTTACACCTCTTTCGTTACACTCAAGCAAATCCACTCAAAGTACCATTATATGCGTCTTTTTCTAAAAACCTCGAATACCATTTTATAGCATTCATCCTAATACCAAATTTGGTCAAAACTGTTAGAGCCATTTTCGAGAAAATAAATATTTTAACTTACTGTTACACATTTTTCGTTACACCTGGGCAAATACACTCTACTGCGGCTACACTTATGCAAACCACACTAGATACATAAGTTCTATAATTGGTGCATCAGGAACAGGCTACCCTTTCATTGAGAGAACTGATGATGAATATCATAGTAATGTTGAAGACCTTTCGGTAAAGCGAAGTGAGGTTTGAGTGCGTCCTGATGCAGTGCACTAACTTATAATCCACAGGGATCATAAAGACAGTGCTTGCATCTTCCTCGTCTACTTTCACCAGACTACAATGAGAATTACTAGTACCATGCGTACCATTTTTGGCGATAGTTTATTGAAGTTTCGCATAACTTTAATGGGGAAATTCCAATGGCACTCTTCAGGACTTTTACTCCGTTACGTCCTAGGACTTTCAGTTCGCTTTATTGCTGTTTTAAAATATTGAAAATCATGACGTGGGGCGGCCGAAATTTGTTTTACATTGCGTAGAGGTTAACATTAAACATTATCAAAAGGTTATTACAAAAGTTAATTATTTGTTTGTATCAAATGCGTCAAAAAAAAGGCTAGCAAAAAAAAAAAACAAATTTTTCGAGAGTAAATTGATCTTAGTGAAAACTGTGTGTTCAATTGGTTTTCTCCAAAATGTCTGTTACAAACGAGATTTTATCAACGCCCGGAGTAGTTCAAATGTGCTTCGGATTATGCTCCTTCATTTGGTTGACATTCATTGCATAGAAACTATGCTCATCTCTTCGTATGTAGATGGAGCTCACGAACCCACCAACGCCTTTCTGCCTGATCTGTGCGTAGACATTGCAAACTAGTTTTATGCGAAGGTTGGGTATGTAGCTGCTCAAGCGAAGCAACCAATTCAGTTAACTGAAAATGAGAATGATGCCCGATTCACAATGCAGCGTGAGAGCGAGACTAGAGCGAGGCGAGAAATCCTCGTCCTCATAAAATCGTTTCCCAGTTCACAATGAAGGCGATACAGCGAGCATGTATTATCTGTGTTAAAGTGAAAAAGCAACAATGGCAACACACCATCTTTCTCTTTCTGGCTACATAACAAAGTCGCACAGCCTGCTGTCAGGCAATCTCATCGCGAGTTTTTCAATTTTCTAAAAAGAATGCGTTGCGATAAAACGAGTCTCGCATCATTGTGTATTACTTCATATATTTGCATAGATCGAAACCTTTTTTGACAACTCGCGCTAGACTCGTCTCGCTATCACGCTGCATTGTGAATCGGGCATGAGCCGATTTATCATACCACACTGCAGAAAACAATTCGGTTTTACATCATCTGTGCGCTGACTTGTCAGTATGCGAGCAACAGTTCAACTCATTCCAACTTGTTTCTGTCAGATGTACGAGTAGTCATGTTACGAGGCATTACGTTTTTCTTACGAATGCCAAATTTGAGGCTGTAGTCCATAGATATGAGAAGGTTGTTACGGATTCTTATATTTCAACTTCATACGTCACTCAGCACTAACACGCAACGGGTGTCTCTAGCACTTGAAATCTGTTGGAGCTGAGTTGTATTTGGACAATGAATCTGAGTGTCTTCCAAACAGTAAACTAAATAACAGAGCACAGAGACATGACACAAGTACTAGTATTTGTAATAGCAATTAAAAATCCCGAGAAAAATATTCCGGGATGTACAAACAAACTAAATAGGTTTCCCAAATGGAGTTTGTAGTTTTTGGGTTTCTAGTAGAATACTCTTCTAAGTGTTGGACTTTTAGTTCATAAAAGGTCTATTCCCCTACTTGACCGGAGTACGAAATTTGAAGGAAATTGGTCGAAGCTTGTTCCCGCACGCTGGCATCCCTGTGGATTTCGCAGCTCAGTCAAGTATAGGTACGGGAGCAGACCTAGAGATTAAAGATGGTTGGCCGAATTTCTTGCAGAACTACAAAGTGGTTTGTAAAAGATACAAATTCTTTAAAAATTTTTATCACTTTAAGTGGGATCTTGAGAAAAAAGAACGGTCACGTATGAATGTGCTTCATGTGCCATGGGTTTAGGACCAACTACAATGAACATATTTCAGATATTTGTTACAGTATGTAAATATATACTGTGCTCACCAAGCGGCTGATTTTATTTTCCTCACTAACTACAATGAAGCTAATTAAACGCCTGTAAGGACCCTTATGAACCTTATGAAGCCTACACGACTGGGACGATTCACAAGAAAAAGTATCAAACGATTAGTCTTACTGTCAGTAATGAGGATCAGTAAGGGCTATTAAGGTAGACACCATTTTATCCATCTTTCGTGTTTTTCCAAATCCGACATAGCATTGTGAAATTATTTAAAGGCTGTATTTTACATTATGGCAGTTCAGACGAAATTTTGCCAACTTACGAGTCAGACAAACAATAAGTTTTCATTTTATCTACTTAATTATCGAGTAGAAGCTCTTACAGAAAAGGTTATCAAGATGATGGATGGATTCCAACATAATTTCTGTAGCGCAATTTTAACCTCAATTTGATGCCGTAAATTATTGAAATTACTGAAATTGACTTTTAAATTTCAAAACGGCTGATCGTATATAGCCGTTCGACATACTACATATACACAACTAAAATAATCGATTTAAATCTGCATAGAATAGAATATACGTACATATATACCTAGTCAAGTCATAAATAGTACACACATTTTTGGTGATAAAATAAAGACGAACAAGTAAAACTTTAATTGATTATTTAGGAAACAATAATTAAACAATTTATTCGAAATGGCCTCCATTTGCATTTATGCAGGCCTCGAGTCGCTCTGACCACTCATCGATCGCAGCACGCACCTCGTATATTGGAAAATTGTCCACTGCACGGATAGTTGCGCCCCAAGAAGCACTCAATATTTGGGTGTCGAGTAGAACCAGCCATCGCCTCTCAAATAGTCCACAGCTTATAATTCAAAGGATTGAGGTGTGGACTGCCTGACGGGCAATCGTCTGCTGCTATGAACTCCGGTATTTTTTTTTTTAGCTACCTTTGTGTTGTTTGTGCCTTATGAGCTTGCGCGAAGTCTTGTTGGAAAGTCCACTGGTTCTTTGAAAACAATTGCTAGTAAAGTCCCTTCACAATGCCTTCCAGAAAATAGATGGTAGATTTTTGCCCACACACTAGCCACCGAACCATCACAAATGCGGAATGATGGCCCCGTTCGACTCGCGGAATGAGTTCTGGTGCTTCTTTGGCTGACCGGGCATAGACTCTGTCAATTTGCTTATTGAACGATTCTTCATTAGTAAGCACTTTTTTCATCCGTGAACAAACTTTTCCTCTGGCCATTTTGGGACGTACCGGTGGCATAGAGCTTTCGATCTTTCATTCCGTTTTTGAAATGGAAGATGGACATGTGCTTCCTCCGATATCTTCATTTTTAGATTTTTTGCTTTCGCAGTACATTCCGATTACTCCTTGCTTTAACAGCTTTCATCGTCTGTTGAGTTCTGGCAGTTCGAGGGTGTCCGGATCTTTGACGGTCTGTTACTCCTCTAGGATATCCAAACAATTTAACAGGTCAATACACAAAATTCCGAATGATTCCAAGCGGTCTTAAGGTCTGGAATATATCACCTCTTTTCATTTTACACTTGTGAAGGACAATTATTATAACATGGTTTTCAATGCCGCCTCACTCCATATTTACAAACGAAAAAGAAAACCGATCTCCATTGTTCTGGATTCTAGTAAAAAGTGAACACAAAAAAAAAAAAAAAAAAAAAAGTTACTCAAACACGAGAACCCTCTTTCGACTTTTACCTCTTCGGAGACCAAAAAGCGGACGGCTAATGGTGCACAAGCACTCATCATATTCGCTGCACAATTTGTTATTCCCACAATAGTGCCAGCGAAATTCGGTGACAAACCTAGAATCCCAGATAGGCAACTGAATTTATTCCTACTGTTAGAGTCAATATTGCCAAATTTCCTTCATCATATTTGACGTAGCTCAAAACAATTAGGCTTATACCCGGAATACAATGGCCGATTGTGTTGAAGAGTTTTCTGCTTGCCGCTGTTGACAAAATTGCTTTTCGTTGCAGTAGTTCAGCTAAAATGACAAACACGAAGGCAACATATGGCAGTGCAGAGAGTAGAGCACTGCTTCGTATGTTCAGTCCGTGGACACTGCTCATGTAAATTGGTATCTCTGTGAGGAGAGTCCAGAAATAATATGTGTACGTTGCATGTAAGACCAGGAGTGACAAAAACGGTAAAGATGTCGACTTGACCACAGGATGGGTAATTGCGTAGAATAGGCACCCTCGGTCTTTTCCAGAGAGTTTTCAATTGATCGCCATTCTAGCGTTGAGATTGTCTTATGTTCTCCAGGTGATGAATGTGTACCAAAAGAAAGACCATAAAAGTACTGCCAATCCACAAAAATGCCAGGTCATCCCATCGAAGAGGATGCGATGAATCCGCTAACAAATTGTGTACTAGATTAGTAGAATGTACCAATACGCGCTCGCTCCTCAGCTGGTGCCAAAGTTGACAAAATACTATGCGTTCCTGGGTACAAGCAACCTTGACAGAGTCCTTGCACAAATCGCAGGGCACAAACATACTGCCAATTACCTATTGAAGCCAAAATAGGCGTAAGGACCCCCAACGCAGACGCTATACTTATGCCAAAGAAGAGAACATACTTAGCACCTAATTTCTGACACAGATACCCCCCGGGAACCTGTGTCAGTACATAGCCCCAGAAGAACTGCTCAGGATCATTAATTTGGTCTTCTCTTCCCAAGCGTATTCCTATAATTTAAACTATTAGCTGGTATTGTGGTAGAAAAAAAAGCTTTGAGTTAGTGGCGTGTCATTTCGAATAGGATTACATAAACCAACCGGAATAATTTGCAATAGAGCAGAGGTATCTTCAGTCAAGATAAGCAGAGAAGTAAATATGATCCTTGATGGTGTAAGCACATCAGCTGTCAACCCATTGTTTACTAGTCGACGTGAGTGATTTAGTTTAAGATAGGGAAATGGTTATGAGATGGTAGAAGCATGTACTTACGTCAAAGTCTGAATTTGTTGATTTGTCAGTCATTGCCACAATGGCAACGGACATGTTCACACGCAGTCCATAGGCGACTGCCAGGCCAAAGAAGATAAGAACGCATTGTAAGTGGCGTACCCCAAATATGGATTCTGTAATGAAAGAAGTAAATTTACAAATTATTTGATTGACAAAAAGTGAAGGAACACAAATAACAAATTAGGCAGTGACATTGACAACATTTTTTTTTTAAAACCACTCTATATAGCCTCTTTATAGCCTCATTTAACTCAGGTGATTAAACTTTGATTGAAAACATTTAGTTAGTCGTGCAAATAAATAAATCAACGTACATACGCTGATAAGAGACGGGGAAATACCTTGCTTACTAATGTTACGTATACGCTCTAGTAAGCCGAACAATATTCGGTCTGATCTCTGAATGAAATGCTGATTATGAAGTTTTCTTATCTGGGAAATACCGATTCATCCAAAAAGTATGCAAAGTTTATTACTTGAAGATACACTGATCTGTTCGAGTTCTAGTTTTAGGCGTGAAACTCATTAGATACTTTTAAAGATATGCGTTACAAGATTCAAATATACGAATGTAAAGGAAAGTAGATTTTAGCACCTAAGTGTCTAATTAAATAAGGAAATTCGTTCAGTAGAGCATTGTTTTAGCTGTATTTGCCAACTGATAGGATGCGATAGCAGCACTGTTAAGTTGAAGTTAAAAAAAAAAAAATACTCTTGTTTGCATAATCTTTTTGCGTTCAATTATGAAGTTTTTTATGTGCTAACTTTGAAAACAACACATATCAATCATTTTATTAAATATTTCCTGTTGATTTATGGCGAGACTTTTTAATAAAAGGAAAAAACACTGTCTATAGTTTTAATTTAGGAAATTATGCCAGACAATATAAATCAAATGCGTTTTTAACAAATTTACAGAATTATTACCTGAGTTGGTACATAAATTATGATCACTTTCCTACTTTATCTTATGGAGCACAGGTATGACAGAACATTTTAATTTGTGAATGGATTTTTTTGGTTATAGGTCTCTTCATAGATTACTAGTATTTACTATAATATTTCGTAATAGTACATTTTTTCTTCTATAATCTTTACCATTCTATAAAAGACTGGAATAGGCTTCCGTAATGGGTCACATGTTATCTGTCTCCGCTTTGTACGCGCGCACGTCTGTCCAGAATAAAGCGGTTTTTGCTTTCGTCTTGTTCGCCGAAATTAATTGCTTAGCGCTAGAAGATTAATGATGCTAGTTTCTGGTAAATTTCCATGACATGCCTCAACAAGTTCATTATATGTGAACGGATAGGCCATATGAATTGACGAGCTAAATTTGACTAGCAGTAGTTCATAAGGTTGATCTAAACTAGTCGAGTTCTTAAGGTTAATCTTTTGCTGACGAATTATGATGACTTTGAGCGTCATAATTTTTCCTCTCCTGTTACAAAACGAACTGAACGCGCTTGTTATTTCAGCGTGGAACAGCTGGTGTTTGAAGTCGTCATCGAGGATAAAAAAAATTTAATTTATTGTCAACTCAGTAACACCCACAACTAAACAGCTAACGTTGATACCGCAAAGGGAGTTTTCAACATCAAAGTAGACAACGACAACACGTGCTCAAACATGTGATGGAAAACCCCACGACCCCGGAGATCGAATTGAGGCAATTTTAAATAACATCCTTATAATTGCAGACGCATTTTTGGGCACAAGACTCAAACCAAGATTATTTCGGCCTCAATTGATAGGCAGTGAACATCCAAACAGATTGAATAGTTTGCGAATAGTCTGCACTTTATTAGCTGCTTCTTAGATAAGGAAGATTAATATGGAAGCTTCTAAGCCAAACTAATCACGAATACGGCCACGATAAAGGCTTTCAGCTTCTTCAAAGCATGTTGAGAAAACTGACAACTTTCATTATTAAGAAAGCAATTAGATATCTCGGGCTACCAGCTACAGAAATTTGATTGCCTAATTACATGAAGTTGTGCGAAACTTCTAGACTTCTCCCAGTTATAAAAATGTGATGCGAACCTTTCTACTTCTTCTTATTTTTTTGCGTATGTGGCTATAACACTTTTCCTGTAAAATTAAAGTTTAGCAAGTTATTCGCAATCCACTCTTAGGAGTGGGAAGACTTAATGTTGCAATACGCAAAAAAAAAAAAATGCAAAGTCGAACAGGAAAGGTGAAGCATAATTGAATATCGTCGAACAAGGATAACATAACCGATCGGAAGGAATATTTGTCGGCCGGATTAACGATCAGCAGTTATAGGCAAAACACACGAGACCACTGCGGAGAAAAGACGTATCTTATAAAGAAAGTTATCAAATTGTTTTCTTGTTCTTGAATTTGCAGTATTTTATTATGTTCCTACAGACTTAAAACTTTTAAGAAGTTTGTAGAGTTTCTAAAAATTATTTCCGCATTCAAATTTCTAACACCGGACCTTTTTTTTGCTATGAAGATTATAGGTTAGGTAGATAGTTGCCACCCCAATTTGTTTAACAAACTGGCAAATATTTCAATTATAAAGCTCATTACACCACATTTCGTTATCACCTCTATTTTCAAATGATTGCTACTGAATTTCTATTACTTGGTTATACATATATAAGTAAGTTATACATTGCACGTGACTATATCATCTCACGTCTTCATCAGATACAAATCTGTCGCACTGCACTTAGATTAGCAATTCACGCACATTCGCAAACATCAAAGGAGCTCTAAATCAGCCGCTCATAATTTGTCAATGCATTTGGTGAAAACTTACCTTATAAACAAAGGCACGTGCTTTGAATAATATTTTCAATAGATTAATTATAACAACTTTAAGTATATCTCTTCATAAATTTGTTTACAATCGTTTATGCATGTCGGACTGAAACGTTTAAGGGGTGTATTTTGACGACTTAAAACCCAAAAGCCGTAATCTTTTCTGAACGTGCTCGTTTTGCATGTGCCAAATATATCATAGATAACCATAGTAAATTCAACTGAAATTTTTTAATCTCTCTTGTCTTCTGCTACTTATTTCATACGTATTGTGATGGATTGTGAGATTTTAATCAGTATTGGATAGGATATCGAGCAAAATTGGTCTCTCAACTCTGCTTATCTGCCTGTATGACGGCTTAATGTATATTATTCAAACTTTATATCTGGACTTACCATAACTCGGGGATAAATAGGAATTTTCATTTTAACCCCAAAATTAGCGGCACTTTATTAATGGTAGATTTTGAAAAAAAATAATTTCCTCGAAAACGGCTGATGGTTGAGTTATGGTAGATACATGCTAATAGATGGAGTCGTACGTTTGTTACATAAAATGCGTATAACGGGGTTTTACTTATTAGTCGATTTTTTTTTAAATTTTCCATTATGACTTGATCGATTTTGTCCGAAACCAATATCTGAACTGACATACCAAGTTTTGCAAAATTATCAAAATATTTTTTTGAATTTAAAAAAACCTTTTTACGATTTTATTTAAATTTCAAATCTAGGTGATTGGCAAATAAACAATATATATGTGCAATTACATGTGACCGAGTTGTGCACTTTATTTTAAATTTAATTTTGTATTCACAGAGAGGTTATTATTGCTCAAAAGAGTTTATCACAGCAAGTTTAAGGCAGCGATGATATGTCATGGATACGTTCCACATTCCATATCTGCTTGTTCTAGCCTTTAGCCGGAACTTTGTACGTGTTATTCGTTACTGCCTGACATCCGTTTCGATTCACAAGTATTCCCATACAAAATTCTACTTCCCAGTTCGAGGAATATGATTATGATTTGTAAATATTCACACTTTATGGGTCTTTTAATTATATTTTGAGAAACGTTCCTAAGATTCACATATCAAACAAAAATTCTTGTTGACCCAAAAATTTTTGTTTTCCATTTTCGTCGTATGTGCGACTCTAACATTCAAACTCAAAGAAACCTACGACAAAAAAAGAAAAACAACTAACCAAAGCTAAACAAAAAAGTCGCACAACTGCACAAAATCCACGCTGCTGGAGTAAAACAAAATTGTTGCCGGTCTGAAAATCACTTAAAAAAAAAATCGAAGCAACATCTAGGTCAAGTAGGCTCATTGATAAAACTATTTTCCCCGTATCCTTTAATTTCAGTTTTTGTTTCGAAAAGAATTTTAAACCTCAAATTGTGCCGAACAATAAAATGATGGGAAAAATGTGTTCGTACTTTGCCTTCCAGTACCGGAAAGAAAAATCTGAAGCACAAATTTGTTTTACTAGCACGCCAGTCTTGGAAATTATCGTAGTTTGAATAAAGTCCTATTCAAATAAGTAAGTTAGGCGCGTATAGTTAATCTATGCTTAATTGGATACTTTTGACCCCCTTTTCATACCTTAGAGTTCGAATTACGCAAAATCAAATCTTATCTCTTGCTAAGGAAAGCAACCACCATGGTTTCGGCGATACGGCGATAAATATGTCAGTGAGTCAGTTGGTTTTCCACTTTGTATTACATAATAACTCTAATCTCAGAGTTGTGCTATTTCCGAACATCCTCATAGATAGAGTGATTCTTTATTTAGCTCTAAGGCCGTGTGTCAAATTGGTTAAACTTTAGCCTCTAGCTAGAATCTGACATTAGCGTGGTATATAAAATGAAAATTTTAGGCGCCAAAATTTAACCCGCATCAATTTTATCTTTCCATGGAGTGTGGTTGGGTGTTTTAGGTTTCGAAAATAAAATGGCGGAAGGGAAAAAGAAATAATTACTTCTGTGCCGTACAATAATTGTAAGTGCGAATGAATACGAATATGCTGCAAGTTTCGTTCTCCATATGGCTAAATAGCTATTTACTGTGGTGATGGAAAAAATTGTATACACCTCATGTCAAAATTTGACATTTAAAATTTCCCATAGTTTAATTTTCATTTCACCTTCAGCCAGAGGATACAATTTTGCCACGAACTGACACACGTTAAAATTTACTAACATTGAAAACCACACACGGAGAAGAATCCTTAGTAGCAATAAATGGTTACAAAATTGTAAGACACACTTTGAAGAAAATGTTTTTATGTATAAAACTGAATTTCGTACGTACCACGGGTGGTCTAAGACTGGGTCACGTGGATTGCAAACTTGATGCTCTCGATGTCGAAAAGCGAAATTTGACTAGATGAAGATAAATCAGATACAAAATCGACTTTGAGACACATATACAGTGGCCACATTTGTGTCTTCTTTTGTGCCATTGAACATCTGGGACACATTACTAATCGAATGAAAATATTTTCCGTTAACAAATGCGTCATGACACTTGCCACAAAGTCCTTGATACCTCGTTTGTGTAAATTTCCGTAAACCCTCTCGACGAGGGTTAAATTTGATTTGTTATCATTGTCCACCTACTTACGAAAGCCCCATTGACTGTTTTATCTTCCTAATCACCGCGCAGGCACAATCTACCGATTTTTTTTTTTCCGAATTATCAATGAAACACTTAATGGATGGCGTCGTAGTAAATTCAATATTGTCAACGAATTTGTAGTTTCGTCTATCCGTCAATCATTGTTACCGATACAATCCACATGTCTTTTCTAATTCCTAGTTTTTATCGCAATCGCAACCTTGACACACATTTTTCTTTTCAAATCGATTCCAAAATACCTTCTTTATCTTCGAATCTGCGATTTTTAACCATTTTTTGGTTCACTTTAGTTTCTTCTACTTGCTGGCGGTGTTAGATTAATCCTCAGCGTCGTCGTCGTCCTAATGCTCTTTACTTCTTGTCGCTTCAACGTGTTATCACAGACTGATGATCAGAGTCAACCTCTGATAGTGAATAAAAAAAGAAGCGATATCAACAAAAAAATTATTTGTCGGAAATACTGAGCTCTGTCAGGATTGGATGATAATGAAAAGGAACAAATATTTGCTTCTCTTAACAACGACAACGGCGAAGAGTTGTTGATTGATCGAACAAATGTTAATCCGAATGGCGAGAATAGCATGTAACTAATCCCATGTATAACTAGAAGTATCTGAGGTATTGATGATAATTAAGGGAAAACCCAATTGCGTCTTGGTGGCTGCTGTGGCATAACGTGTTATCATCGACACATTATTACATCGGACACAGACAGTATTTGCTTAGCATCTTATCTTTTGGGAACGTTTTAAGTGTGAAGATTGTTGACAACTTATTAATGGTTAGGTCAAGTAAAGCATTAAAAAAATTAATTATCAGTTTGCCGATTGTACGGTGTGAAAAATGAAATACAATTAAAACAAGTAGCTTTTTGAGGTCAATAAGATTTGATGGGTGGTACGCTATACTTAGAAACTGTCGCTTTAGAGATAGAGTGTGAAATTTCAAGGATGGTATATGTGTTTCAGACGAAATCTATGTACTATGAACAAGTTTATTTACCCTGTGCTGCCCAAATTTTATTGTACTTTGTAATGGGAGTCAAATCAAAAGTTGCAGACAAAATTATCAATCGGTAAATGAAAACGTCGTAGAAAGAGCTAATTCCTTTTCTAGGAAAAAAAGACGTACTCGTATAATATGCGACGTCAAAGAGATGCCCTGATGAACTCCAGATATCAGTTGGACTTATGAGAATGAGCAAATAGGGCAAAATACACGGTTGGTGTATTAAGATTCGATAAGAGTATGTTTAATTTACTTCATTTAAATAAATAATTGAGATTTAAGTAAGAGTTTACAGAGCAACACGTTTTTCAGTAACGAGCCCCCTTTTCGTCGGTTACGAGCCCCTCTGTTTTCAACCAAAATGTTCAATTGGTATTAAAGTTCCTTAAGCATAAGTATATTTTATACATTAGCGTTACTGGACTAGTGAAACATGCATATTCGTTAGAGATTATGCGAGGAATTGTGACGATTAACATATAGTTCGTTTGAAGATAAATACGTAGTCTTTAAAGCATTTGCGAGGGCCGAAGTTCATTTTTTTTATTTATAATCTTCTCTCCGGAAAGGCGAACATATAACGTTGGGTCAGCTACCCGAGATGTATGTAGTAGATATCTGTTGGTTGTACTCTTGAATAGAATTACAGATTTCCTTTTTCTCAGAAAAAAAAATATATCTGCAGTATACGACGTCAAAGTTATGCCCTGAAAGCTCCAGTTGGACTTGAAGGTATGAGGAAATATTGGTTGGCAAGAAATTAATTTCGGTTTTTTCGTGTGAAATAAAACTCTTTTTTGTTTATACAAAGAATAAACTTTAACCAACTATATATTTTCGATGACCTTCTTTCATTTTTCTGCCAACTTCATGATTCGGTGCTAATAGAACTTCTGGTCCTCATTAACTGATTCAAATGCTATTTGAATTCATCATCATTGGTGAAAGTTTTACCATTTAAAGAGTTTTGCAAACTTCGAAACAAATGATAATCTGATGGTGCAAGGTTCAATAATTTTTCGCGAGTTACCAAAAATGTGTGTGGTCTAGCGTTGTCATAGTGGAAAACGATTCCCTTACGATTTGCCAATTCTGGCCATTTTTCTTTGATTGCTTCATCCAGTTTCATTAGTTGTTGACAGTATCTGAATTGATCGTTTGGTTCCTTGGAAGCAGCTCAAAATATACAACACCTTTATAATCCCACCAAAGTGACAACATAACCTTTTTTTGATGCAGTTCAGCTTTCGATATGGTTTGTGCTTGTTCATCACGCTTAGACATGAAAGAATCAATTTCATTCCGTTTGATATGCATATCGCAAATATTGATTAGTTGTGTTAAGTGAATCTCTTTCAATTCATGTGGAATCCAAATATCGAGCTTTTTTACGAGTCCAAAACGTTTTAAGTGATTTTCAATTGTTGTGTGTGATTCATTTAACCTCTCTGCAATCTCTCTTACATTCATATGACGATCTGACTCAATTATAACTTTGATTTGGCCATCATCAACTTCAGTTTGTCTACCAGAACGTTGGTTATCTTTGAATGAAAAATCTCCAGAACGGAATTTCGTAAACCAATTCTGACATGTGCGTTCTGTTAAGCAGTCAACACTGTAAACTTCACATATCTCTTTGTGAACCTCAGCAGCTTTATTGCCTTTACTGAAATAAATGAGAAAACTATGTCGAAAATGTTCGCTTTTGCACTCTATGGTAAAACTGACACTGTCACTGCTGTAAACCAAATTAAACTCGATTAGGAGTACTAAAGTAAGCTTAAAGTGACAGCTATCAAATGCCAAAAGAAAAAAAAGCATAACATTGACAAAAGCGAGAATCAACAAGCATAACGCCATCTACTTGTAAAAACCGAAGTTACTTTCTTGCCAACCCAATATTAGCACTGTAAGATTGAGAATATTCTCCAAAATGCGAAGGAAGAACAGTCAAGGTCAGAGATAAAAGAAAACAATATGCATTTGGCACAATCGATTAAATTCGATTACCAATAGTTAGGAACTGAATTTCAACTATCGAATAATATTCTTCATTCAAAAAAAGGGAAATAATTTAAAAAAAAATCCTTACGTATATCAGTGGGGGCTCGGGAAGTTGGGGTCGGAAGTTTACATTACAAAAAAAAAAAAAATAATTCTTCAGGTTATTTGCACTCAAATATCTACAAGATCCATTAATTAACTTTCGGGTGAAGCCTGGCTTTTTAGAAGATGACGGACCTACTTAGCTTATTCTGCGCATTATAGCAATAAAGTGAAATAGTAATAAACGAAAATAGTAACTTGTTTCTTATTGAATGAATGGATATTTCGACACTATCGAAATTAAGACTCCGAGAAGTCGGTACTGCAAGCAACTCGGAGTGCTGCCATAGTGTTATAGGTTCACCTTTCCTGGCAAAAGTTTATAAAGACAAGTCAATGGTTTTTATTCGACAGTTTCCATCTCTACTGGATAATTCGTGAAGCCATCCTTAAATACTACACCAATGCCATTCAAGCAGAATAAAAAAGAGCCTCAAAACAAAATTGGTGAGTACCGCACACTCATACTTTGATGCGTAAACATCTATTCGATTTTTGTTAACGTAGCGGTAAAGTAATTATATCTATATATACACATTTTCAGTCTGCGTATATTTGTGCTCGGAAAACTCGAAAAGTAATCGGTCAATTGACTTGAAATTTTGACACAACGTTGCATTCAAATACTCGCATGTTTTTATAGTAAAATCAATCTACATATATAAAAATTCTCTTCCTCTGCTTTACGATAAATTTGTAGATGTAGCAGCGTTTCCTCTCCAAAATTTTTTTTTTTTTTTTATTATTACAACTGAGATAAATTCCCATCTAGCAATTTACATTTCAGAGTACATAGTTGTGTTGAAAAGAGGGTAAGCCCCAATAGTTTTACTCCTGAATGTGAATGTTTTATTATATATATATATATGTACATTATTGTCTTCAAGAATGAACAGCGACGCCCACGGGTAGTGTTCTCTGGAGTCGTTTGGATTCCGATAAATTCACTAGGCTATGGATTTCATGGTTTTCATGTTAGTGAAGTCGTTAGTGATGTTTTTTTTTTTGCAAACATAGCTACTTCCTCAGACACTAGTTTAACATTTAAGTCCTTGTGGATGTTTTCATTATGTATGTACCTTGGTGCATTTACGATGGATCTTTTGTATGATATCTAAGTTCGTTATCTTCGTACAGCCCCGAAGCTGGTTTCCATATGTCCAAACTGGTTTTAGAACTTGAAGGTAAAGTAGTAGTAGTAGAGTTTTTTCCAATAAGCAAATACATTTTTCTGAATTTCAGGCTAAGCTCTTCTCTTTTTTTCTTAACATGATCCTTCCATTTTAGTTTAGCATCTAGAGTCATACCTAGATACTTAGCTATATTTGCATATGGTACTATATATTAGAGTTTATATAGAATTATTAATTATCGTATGCGTGAAGTTAATGTGAGTCGATTTAGCTTCGTGTAATTTTATGTGCCACTTTTTCATTTACGCTATAAAATCATTTGTGGCTTTTTGCAGTTTTGAGGTAGACTCTATGGAGTTCCTTCCAGTTGATAAGATAGCCGTATTGTCAGCAAACGATTACTATTTTTGCATCTGATGGAGTTGGAGGAACAATAGATACAAGACCGGGCCAAGCACGCTACCCTGGGGGACTCCGGCTCTTATTTTGTGTAGCGTAGAATATTTAATTTAATTCTTCAAACAAAAATGTCTATCAGTTAAGTATGACTTTAAAATTATTTAAGACTCTTTTCGTAGAGATCTTTGTGGTTTGCTAAGAAGCTCTTGGTGCTAAACTCTATCGAAGGCTTGTTGCACATCTAGGTAAACAGCCGAATAGATTTTTTTCTGGTCTAGTGCACTATCTATTAGATTTATCAGCCGATGTACTTTGATTGGTGTGTGTTTGTTTCTGAAACCAAATAGGTGAGCTGTGATCAGATTTCTATCAGTGATAATTGGCTGAAGGCATCGCAGTAGGATTTTTTCAAATAGTTTTGACATTGTGGGAAGAAGAGATATGGGTCGATATGATTTTTTGTCGTTTGGTGGTTTTCCTGGTTTAGCGATGTATAATGACTTTTTCTAACTTCCATTGTTTTGGTAAATATTTCAGTCGAAAAGCTGCATTGATGATATGTTGAAGTTTTTTAACAGCCCTCTCAGGCAGTTCTATGAGTACCTCTCCAATCTCGGGCTTTTTATAGCCAAAATTATATGCGAACATACATGTTATGTGAGGCGCAGCAACCAGCACATGCATAAACACGCCGAGGGACAGATGTTCCAAAAAGCGTTACATTCAATTTTTAAAGATTCTTACACATAAAAAATCTAAGTATATATCTATTTATATAGTAATGCAAACAATAGCCTGCAATAGAAATGTTTTTAAATTATTTGTCAACACTTTTTTTAACAACATTTTCAAATTACCGAATGAATTTTTATGAGCTTTAGGTGTAACTTTGACTCGGTCACTGTGAAGGGGGGGATACTCGTATGTATCTGGAAAAAATGCAAATGAAGTACTATTAGCGCCCAAGTGAACGAGATGGAGTAAGGTAGAAGAAGGCCTGTTAAAGGCGGCGTAATTAGCTGATTACCAGTGACGTTATGAAGAACAGCGAATGGATTAAAACCATCCCAATCGGCATTGTGGTGGGGTACTTCTTGTTAATTGAATGCAGATACTCATATGTGTAAGAAAGTCAACAGAGTCCCTTCTATAAGAAACCCGCTATAGTAATCCGCTGCTGAATTTCACTCCGAGTCCTTACTACTGGTTTATTTTCTGACAAGTAGGATACAACATGCAGCAAGTAACAATTTAAAGTTACGAAGGCATATCAATACGATATCGAAAAGTCCATCAGATACCTACGACAATGCACAAAAAAAAAGAAAACACAATCACCAGCTGCAGTAGATTAAGTCTACCCACGTACAGACAACAAACGACGAACGGAACGGAGCGAGTGGACGAGGAAAATTAAATGAGATTTATTTTTGTCTTGCTTCGAATATTATTATTGTCAGTTTGGTGTTGTTCAACTTCCTAAGTACATTTGTCAAGTTATCTAATTTTGCAAAGTAATTACTGTTGTTGTCATCGGGCTTGTTGTTCTTTATCTGATTTCAGATTTTGAAATAGAGATAATTCGTCAATCACTCAATCTGAAGTGTAGGAATATTTCCTTTAGAATGAACCATTTCAAAATAAGATCTGATTATATTTAACTTGTCTCACTCGAAATTGATGACAAAATTGCCATCGACTCGTTGAATTTGTTCGGCTTTTAATGCCGATTGAGCTATATTTCATCCAAACTATAGAGATGACTAATAATTGAATATTAGAATAGAAGCCATGCTTTCAGACTTAAATTGGGAGTGATTTGTGGAAACATTTAGCTAAAACCAGATTTGATAGTTTTCTTAAATAATTTATTTCAATACTCAATATTTTAACCTTATACCCTTCCTGTTATTTTGTATATAAGAAAATAACTGACAATTCAGTTGCTAGAGTAAATCTAGTTTATAGGAGGCTCATGATTTCTTTTTAATCCATAAATTTTTCACAGCGGAATAGTTATAGTTTCAAAAACGATTAAGAAAATGTAATCAGCTTTTAGGGGCTGATTACGATAGCGGTTCAAAAAATTGACGAAAGCGCTCGTGAGAGGCGTAACCCACCTACAAAATTCTGAAATCGGTTCAAACACGTAATTTACTTACTCGTACATCATTTTTGGGGTGGAAAAGACTTTAAACTTCCAGTATTCAATTTTCGAACAATTTCTCAATTTTCAATTACTCGTATCATTTGTGGAAAAAAGTGTTTTTTTTTTAATAAACAAACGCAACTTTTGAAATTTTAGGCTCTTATAACTTAGAACACAATTTGTTCGGCGGTTTTGAATTTTCATATTCGTGATTCTTGGCAAGATTTATGCCCCATTAAAACCTCAGCTCCATCTGTAGCAGCATTCAAAGTAAGCAAAGTGAGCATGAAAATGTTGCTGGTTCATCTAACCTTAACAAATCAATGCAAAGTCCACTTTGATCACCACCACGAAAAGTTGCTATGACACATTATAGACGTACATAGGTATCGCCTTTTGGAAATTTCATTTGAATCTGAAAATGTGATTGACTACTCATATTCAGCACGTGACATTAAACGACGTCGTGAGTTGATTTTGAATTGAATTTGTCAATTAGTCACGAGCTTTAGTGAAAATGGAATAAATTTAGACATTTTTCAAGAAAAGTTATCAAAGTACATGTCGACTCATTTTCTGAGGTGCGGACACCGAAATTTATATTCGGATTATAACTTCTCACGAGGAAGTCGTTATTACGAGTGTGTTGCAACCAATATCACACCGCTGCAGCAGTAATATATAAAATGCAAGTCATTGCCTTGCCTGGCAAGGGTGTTATTACCCCTCGGGGGAATATATCAAAGAGTTGTGTTCATCGCACTATTCTTCAACACACTCAGGATGGCAAAAAATCGTAGAAAGATTAACAAATTTGCAGGGTGGCCGTGGTGTAGTGGTAACATCATCGCTTGTCACGCTGTTGATTCTCGGTTCGAATCCTGATGTCAAGAATCATCCATTTATTTCGCATAAAATAAATAAAAAAGTCGATCACTTGCGAATGCTAAGTCAACTCTACTGTGAAGGCATAACATTGGCAGTAGGGTGGTCATATGGCTAAAATGCAACTTGATTGTGATGATGACAACAGGTGGACGGAAAAAAATACTGTGAATCATAAGCTACGACAATAATAGCGAAAACAAACAAAATACCCTTGGAGTTTACAGAACCTTAATACCACCTGAGTATTAAACTACACCACTCTGTCTTTCTTTCTGTCTCTTCCCCTTTCCACAAAACACACGTGTTCTAAAAATTAGTATAAGGGTATTCATATCCCCTTTAACACGTGCAAATTATAAAAAAAAAAAAATCGGTGCAAACCTGTCTCTCACCAAAAGAATAAGACTTTTAAGAGAAGTTAGACTCTTGGAAACTTTGCTTCGACTCCAAACAGTCACACTAACCAATAAGGATCAGGCTGAAGAGGACTTCGAAAAAAGTACATTGGACTGACAAATCTATGTGTGAACTGTTTTACTCTGTTACAGCGCAGACAAAAATATGCTGCCTGACTATGTGGTGCCAACGATTCACCTGTTCCTCTGCAAGTGGAGTAGGAGGTTTTTCGAAGAGAAAAAAGTAGAACGGGCCTTGGAAAAAATGATATGGCCTCTACAATTTTGGGACCAAAACCCCATGGAGTTGTTGTGGGAAAAACTTAAATATGAATTAAGTTTTTGGTGCTTTAATCTGCATTCCATACAATAGTTGTTTTCCATCTTCTTTAGAACTGTTTTAAGGGTGCTTAATTTTACTTCGGGACCGTAGGGTATCTGCGAATTGTTTACATTTAAACTATTGCATCTTAGTTTGCTATATCAGATGTGTAAATAATAAATGACTAGACTCTTTGGTGGAGGAATAGATACAATTCATCTACCTACCTAACTTTTCAAAATCTCTTTCTTCATTAAGAGTCAAGAGAATTTTAAATCTGAACTGGGTTCATGGGTAAAAAACATCGTTCCCTCACTAGTGTGGCAATCTCTTAACAACTATTATTTAATTTCTGTGTCAAAATCATGCAGTTAACTATTAGTTCGTCACGATGCTATGTAGAGCTTAGTTACGAGTATGCTATTGCTTCAACAGTTAGCCCTGTTTTCCGGTTTCGCCTACTTCATGTCAGAATTAATTTGTCACACTGTGGAACTTATAAATCTGCAATGAAAGCAGTGACACACGCTAAGCCACTTCTTGAGTTGTGCTTCAAAGGTTTTCTGAGAAATCCATCGATTGTTCAGTTCAATGCTTAAATAGGTATCTGATACGAGTACATGCTTTCATTGGCTGATCGTTGGCACATAAACTTCCATAACTATTCCCGTTGTTTCTGATGCAATATCGTACTGAACTTACATTCGTATTTTCTATCGACTACAGACAATGGTCGCCTACTTGTCGCTAAGAACTTGATAATAGTCGATCGTAATATAAAAGGCAACAGAAATCCTTGAAATTTAGTCATACTCGTAAATAAAATAAATCACGCTCTATAATAATGATTACTCTTGAACTTCAAAATGGAGCACTAAACTCTAGTAGCCACTTTGGGTGTACATATTTAATAAGAACACTCCCCTCCACCCCCAACCAACAACGATCCTACCAAAGAAATACATATAAATGCCATTGACCATTTTATATTTTACTGAGAGCACTTATATCAATTTTATATCAGCAATTAGAATATATATTTGCAAACAATGCAAATTATAACACTAGCCAACTTGCTAAAAATAATTCAATCACTCCGAGCCGCTAACGCTGCTTGTGCTATGTTATTTGAATCAATTTTATGGCAAATTATCTGCCATAATCACTTCATGAGATGCTTGAAAATGAATATTAATTGAATGATGATCGGTTTGGGTGATATTCAGTCGAAATTCAGAAGGCAATTGGCCAGATAAAAAGTGTAAACATATTAAACTATTTAATACGCGTGAAATTTGATCTGACACCCTGATCTGTTTTTTGTGTGACACACTCCTGTGCCTTGGCTTTCTAATTGACATTTAATTAGCTTAGAGCTATTACCAATTCTAGCGAAGCTGCTAATTAAATTTGTTAGCGAAAGGAATTACTATATCACAATCATCATCATTGTATTTTGCGTGGGGTGTGCCTAACCCCCGCGAGTAAATTGAATTTAAAATAGCAGTGTTGTGCAGCAATTATTGCATAATTTGAATTCTTCGGTTCGTGTAACACCTGATGGGTGAGTAAAGTAGAAGATAGGTAGCCAAGCCATCCAACGATACGGAAGCTATAGTGGGAGATTACTTCCATGCCAATAACAACAATAATTATTGCCCCGCATGGCGATTCTACTCGGGATTATGTCGACATACAGACAGATCGTCGAGATTAATTGCAATCGCAATTAATTCGTGCACATGTCATTATCAATCATCAACAAATGCTAAGTGACATGTGAGTCAGAGTCGGTGGGATCTTGGTGGAAGCTCATCTCGAACCACCTGTGAATATCATCAACGAACTCGGAATTGAGATCTCTCGGAATTAAAAACGAAATAATTTACATTATAGTGTTAGGAGGTGTTATGAGTTTATTTTTTATTTCTTTCGCAAATTGATTGCATCGGTAATAAAATGATAATTGATTTCTCATTTAAAGTAAACGAATATGGGAAAGATCAGCCAGTTGGAAGCTGATCAGAGCACTGACCTGCAGTACTATTTTTGATTATGAATAAGTGATGCGGTTTGCAGATGATGTGAGAAATATTTTTTTTGTATGTAAATACTCCACAAGTCGTGCGAGAATGGAGAAGAATATTAGCGAAATGTTGTTTGCATTATAGGAGCAGTTCGTGTTTCTGGAAGTAGATTTGGCGCATGTTGTCGTCTCAATTTGAAAAGTAAACTGCTGACAAGTCATAAGAGAAATTGGCAAACATTCAGTAAAAGCAGCAAACAGATATGATAGCCACAATATTACCATGTACAGTGCTACCAAAGAGAGATCAAGTAAAAGTGATGGAAGAAGCATATATAAACCGTTTTAAACCACATTGTCATTCGCATTGCTGTCATCCAAATGGACGATCAATGCGGTGATAGCAAACAGAGAAACAAACAAGGTAGCAAAGCTTAACGGCACTCACTCGTAGAACGATCCTCAGGTGCCAAAATGTCCTGGATCTAATGAAATGTCAAACTTGATCGCTCGATTTTTCTGCACAAAAGTCTAGAATAAGTACAAACCTTATGCTGGTTGAGCAACTTAAAAGTCTATAGTTTGGTTTGTATGAAATCTGCGTTCGCTTAGTTTAGATTTGTGACCTCAAAATGGAAGCAGATAGAGCTCAGATTTTAGACTTAGACTTAGACTCATATCTAAAACTATAAACTTCTTACTCTCCTCAGTGTAAGTAAGTGCAACTAAAATAAGTGTCCCTAGAGATTCCACTTAACCGTATTTAAAAATAATAACTTTTCGTACGATATTTTGACGATTATTTTGAATATATTCCCTTTGTCTATAAAACCTCTATCAACTCATCATGCTCTGAACTTGGCAATAACAAAGTAGTGCTCTGAGTCAATGTCGAACATTTTGCGTTAATTTTAAAAATAGAAAGCACTAAATGTTTACTCCGTTTTAAAAGCCAGAACTACCCAAGCAAATAAATTTCTCTTTTTTTAAGCATCGTGTGGCAAAATCCTGTTAATTCCTTAATTATTTTGTGGTAAACATGACTTTATGGCAGTTCTAAATAAAAGTGTAAATATTTGAAAGTGGGGACTTTTTTCTATCTTTCTAAAAACTTTCCATCCAAACATTTTAATTTGACAACTCCAGCAAATTATTTTCGCTTTCATGGTTCAATGGAACGCAAAAACAAATCGTGACACCGTATGCACTCCAATTAAACTTATTTGTGACAAATTCCATTCAAGGTGTTAAGTTGAAACAGCATCCCTGTTCTTCGACTCCTATAAAACAAATTAGTCTCTTTTTGTTAATATAATTCCTGTTTACTAATTAGAGACATTTCTTTGGGAAACTTTGTGAATAATTTTTTTAATATGAGTCAAAAGCAAAATAAAAGAAATATACAGAAACAATAAAACTGTTTAAAATATATCTAACGATATGCTATCCATCAAGTGAGGAGCGGCTGAAATTATGAACTCTGGCATAATCTATCCTTTACTTTCCAGTCTTTAATTCTACTATATATCCTCCCCCTCTCTCCATTACTGGGTGCAGAACATTGAAAACCAAAAGTCCCGATGAAGTAAGTAATAAAGTATTATAATACATTTTTGAAGACTTGCGACCATTTCCTTGGTTTGAAGGATTTTGACTTCAAATCGCAAACAGGTCGTATCTAACTTGTCGTCCATTCCTGGTATGCTACACACGAATGGAAGCGACATACAGTTTTATGCCATTTCCGAAGGGCGTGATTACGAAAAAAAGATTGTTATGACAATTTCACTTTCAAATGTTTGTCAGACGTTCGCGAGAGGATTAAAACCTTGAACAGTTGGTTGGTTGGTTTAAGAGGGTGAGCTTATGCTCTTCACTTAGGCCTCCATTGGGCCCGTTGTGTTCCCCTCATCTATGTAACTGTAGGGAATATTGCTGTGCTTTGGGAATTATGTGTTGAGAGGATTTAGGTCTAGGGATCATGGGTAGTATCAACGGGAAACTATATCGTATAGTGATCGGGGAATCGTAGTGTTTGTCTGGCGAACTCCAATATATCCCCGATTCCTTTCTTACTGAGTTGTGTAATATCCGGAAAACTTTGAGATCCCAAAATTTTCAGTCTTAGCTTCGCTGTAGCAGGGCAGTGGCAGAGGACGTGTTCTATATCTTCCTCCTCCTCCTCACAGTTGGCACAGATTGTTGTATCAGCTATCCCGAGTCTAAACGAATGTTTGTTGAGATTGATGTGCCCTGTTAAAAGTCCCACCATCAATCTCAATTGTGTTCTGCTTGAGTTAAGAGCTCTTTTTGCTGTGTTGTTACTCTGTTTACTTATTATAGATCTAGCCACTTTGCACATGTCTATATTCGTCCAGTAGTTATTGAACTCCTGTCGTATCTTTTCATTGATTATTGTTTTAATAGTTATCAGAGGGACCCCTATTGTATTATCCGGGTTCAGTTCTGTGTTGCCCACTCCTTTCCTTGCTAGTTCGTCTGCCTTTTCTTTACCCGGTACACCTTCGAGCCCCGGTACCCATGTGAGACGGACTCTATTGCGTCTGGCAAATAAGTTCAATTTTTTTGCACTCCCTTACTAGTCGTGATTTCGACATGGGGTTTGTAATCTCGCTAATTGCTGCTTTGCTGTCCGAGCAGATGTCGATTTGCCTCCCTTCGCTGGTGTCTTCTGTGAGTATTTCAGTTGCATTCATAATTGCATAGACTTCTGCTTGGAACACCGATACAAATGGTTCTAGTTGAAGTTCAATCGGTGGGCTAGCACTGAAGATGCCAGCCCCTGTTTCCCCTGATATCTTATAGCCGTCTGTATATACCGATATCCCATTGGAGTTTCTTGTCGTTCTTTCATATGTGCGGGGAAAACGATTTTCCGACAACATCGCTGGGGCAATCGATGAGTGGTGTCACTACTCTTATCATTTCGGTGATTTTTCGATGTCTCGGGAGGCTGAAATGCCGGCAATCTTCTTCGCTTCGAGGTGCACTGGTAGAATGTTTAGTATCGCTTCCATGGCCGCGGTTGGTGTTGAGGATTGTGCTCCTGTAATACCCAGGCAGACCATACGCTGCACCTTAGTTAGCAAGTCTCTTGCATACTTTTTGCTCATCACTGGCCACCATACAACTACACCGTAGAAGATGATAGGTTTTATTACGCATTCATATATCCAGTGGACCTGTTTCGGTTTCAAGCCCCATGACTTCCCGACGGCCCTCCTGCATATCCAATATGCTCTCTTGGCTTTGGTGACTCTTTTGGTGACTGTCGCGGAGTTGTAGTGGTACTCCTCCGAGTTGTGGAATGTGAAAGTCACTAGTTTTTGGTTTTCTTTGTAAAGAGAACCATTTCCGTTTTATTTGGATTTAGTTCTAATCCACTCTCCTCCGCCCATTCTTTTATGATTCGAAGGGTGTTTTGCATAAGCTCTCCTATGATGTTCAGATGCTTATCAGAACCTTGAACAGTTAGTCTAAAGCACTAACTACTGAGCCACGGCATGTCACCTCATTAAAATATTAACTATTATTTGAAACTGTTTTAAAAATTAAAACAAGGGTTTTCTAACTTACAGCCTCCTAAGTTAAGGGCTTTATATCAAATATTTAAAAAATCTAGTTCTAAAGCAATGTTCAATAATTTTGTTAGGAAGTTTACTAACTAGTCAATAGGTTGTTAGTTAATTATTGCCTAGTGATAGTCGAAGTCTGAAACTTCCTATTTTATCATCAATGACAAGGTTTTCTTTGGAAGCCTTTTTATGCCCATGATATAAAGATTTGTCCGGAGTTGAACAATTCATTTGTCAACACCGTGTGAACATCTGGCTGCATTAAGTTCTGCTCTGTATATCATACTAGATGTGTTGAAAGTTTCAGCTTTTTGTATCATTCAAGGGCTTCTGGAGAGTCACGAGAAAACTGATGGAGGTAGTATATTATACATATATGAGAGAGAAGAATACTGAACTTTGTATTATTTTTTATTTCTTAAAAATATGGTAACCGTGCATTCTTCTACATTACCCCATGCTAGGCAATACCTTTATAACTTATATTAGGGCTCAGCAAGAGGTGGTGCAAAACCGTCAAATATTAGGTATGAAATTTGTTGTTACGCAAAAAAGTAAGAGTTAGTTGTATTATTCCCCGTGATTCATACGATAAGTTTGCTAGATTCCAGTTCTCTAGGTGAAAGACACTTTTATATTGGAAAATTGTAATATTATAAGGGAAAAAGAAACACCCTGTATTTTGAAATATACAATTCGCCTCTTTTCTGTTCTTTCCTATAGTCTGTACTATTAGTGTGTAAAGTCTTAGCTTTCTAGTCCATCCCACAGCTTCTAAAGATGATTAAACACAAAATTTTAGCTCATTTCTCCACCAATGAACGTTTCGTATATTAATACCCTAATTCAACTTCTGTATACTCATGTATAACTGGTAAACTATTCGACTGAAAGAGAAAGGGATTAAGACAATAATTGTGAAGAATTGTCCCCCTACAAATGATTTTTGTCCTAGAACTTATTACATAGAAGATATTGGAAAAGACCCGAAAACCATTCTATTGTTTAAAATTCTGTTAAAGCTTCAGATATTTGTACACTTATGCTGCTTTCAGTTTAATTTTCATAATTTAAACGTGGGCTCGTGATGTAGGGACAACCGATTGCAAACAATTTTCTGTCTCCGAGTATTTCTGCATTTTTTGAGATTAGGTACTGTCCTAAAAATGTGCGTTAGACTTATTGATTTCGCCTAGGAACTGCTAAAGATTCGTCTTCATTATTTCTTTATGCTACAACTTAACCATCAAATAAACTATACCCTATTGGGTGTGGTATACGAATTCAGCCTTCAAAATATTTATCCTTTTCATTAAGTTCATTAAATTAATTCAAAATCGACATCTGATGGCGAAACTTGTTTTTTCCTGAAAAATTAATTACGAGTTAATTCTAAATTTAAACAAATAAATGTAAAGACTTGTTTGTTTTTAACTGCATAAATAATATCCTTTCGAAGTTCAAAGTTCGATGAAAGTTGATTGTGTAAACTCATTTAAGATACAAATAAAGTTCGTCTTAAAAATTAATATTTATTTGCATACAAATTGATTACTAGAAATAATTAAGTAATTGTTTATAAAGTCCCAGTTAAGTTTGCAGATATCTGCAAGATAATCAATTATTCAGATCGTGATTGCAATTCGGCCACATACTCTTCAAATAAAATTGTTTGTTGAACTCAGTACGCATAAGTAAAACAGATGTAATGTCTATGGTCGGTGGTTTTTTTCTTCAGGAGTTTTTTTTTCTGTAAAATACTACGTTCTACGGTAACAGCCAGCCTTGACCTTGTTTCAGTTTATTTTTTGCTTATCGAAGTTCATGGGGGTAGCCTATCACTTTTGTTAAAATTCTAAAAGCGAAATCATTCGAAAAATGTTAATTTTTTGTGCTTCCCCTATGAGAAAATTCGGTTTCCAAATCAAATTGGTTTCGTACGTTATCAAAGGACCTCGAGGTAGACCTCAAACTTGTGTTTGTATTAAAAGGGGTTTTTGTAGGTTATTTGTAGTCATCGAAATGATTTTGTGTGTTTAATTGAGTTAGATACAAACAATAGTTTTTAGTCATCAGTATCACTCTTTGTCATGTACTGGCGAAAAATTAAACTAAGTTCTGTTAAGTAGAATAAAGTCAACGACCACTTAATAACGCTAGGTCATGACGACGGGAAGTACCCCAGCTCCTATTCGCTTTAAATGATCTCGACAACTATGACTTATTTTAGGTTCTTTTTTTACTAACACATAGTGTGTAATTAGGTTTTTAATGACCGCCTTAGTGGAATTTCAAGCCGTGCACTGAATTGTTATTACAAGTTCATTGTTTTCTAAATAAATAATCTGCCATAGTTCTAGTACACATATAACTTTTTTTTATTTTCCTTTTCTTAGATTCGAACCTTGAACCTTCCGCTGTGTGATCCCGCACTTTACCACGGCGTATTTTCTTTAAAATCAGATAAAAAAGATGCAAGAGTTATATGAATTACATTCAATTAATATTTTTAGGAAAATGCATATCCAAACTGAAACCCAGGTGGCTACTATATGTTCATGTGTTCACTATGTGTTAGCTAAACACAAACTGTTGGTCAAGTAGGTAATGGGTTTGTTCCGACATATAGGTACATACGTATATACATATGTTCATATCCTAGAGTTCGAATTGATAGTTGCAATTAAACTGGCAAACTAACAAGCCACACATACTACTTTGCTAGTCTAATCGAAATGAGAGATATTTTCATTCCCTATCGGCTTCGCTTAATGTAGACAAGTAAACACATTTCTAATCACTCTCATTCCTGTCATTTAAAATGAGAATTCATTGCATAAAGTGCACTACCGAGTCGCACCTACTCGAACCTGCTATCTGCCGGTTATTTGCAAATCACTCAGATTTGAAATTTAAGCAAAATTGTGGAAATGTAAATTTTTTGAAAACGTGTTTGGTGTCATAAACTGGAATTGTAAACCCATAGACCCCAGATATCACGTTTGAAGTAAACCCGCCCATGAGTTTAGGCTGCAGACGAGCGTACATATAGACAGACAAAAGAAATTAGACTCTTGACTCACTCAACTGAGTTCCCCTATAGGTACTAGCAGTACCAGAATTGACCAACATTTTGAGATTGACAAAACAGAAATAGATAGAATTGAGGAAAAATTACTTAGAGAGGGATTTACAGTCAGCAACTTCTGCAACTCTGCCCAAAAACTCAAAAAGAGTAACATCGTGTAAATGTTGTGATAACCAAAATTAATAATATTTTCAGTAGAGCTCTGAATGTGACGCGAGTTACCATGGAATGTTCCATAAATGAATTTCCTTCTTATTTGAACAATAACTTGTCAGTGGTACCGGCATTGACAATTTAGTAAGATGTTCCTTTTTTTCCGCATACTCAGCAACACTACTTTTGGTAGATCTAGTATGGCTTTAGATAAAGTAATTGCAAAGGCTCTCTTTACCACCTTATACTGATGTCGTTTGAGGGTGGCCGTGGTGTAGTGGTAATAGAGCCCGAAATTCTGAGCGTGTTTTTAATTACACGTGCCCGTGTTTCACTCCACTATTTACACGGGTACACGTGTAGGTCCTAAAAACACGTGTCAGACCTGGGTACACGTGAAATTCTTAAAAACGCGTATTCCATCTACAATTGGCAACGCGGCAACGGTTCCATCTACAATTGGATCGCACATCTGACACAATTTCTACAAGACAAGTTGCCTCTTTACTTGGTCCGCATTACAAAGATCTTGAACATGAAGGCTATAACGTAAGAGTCGCCATAAGAGAGAAATTAAAGCAACTTTTTGAGGAAAATACACCGATTGAGATTACTACGGCGTGTAGTAGTAGTAATACTATTACAGAATTTTCGATACAGAAGAAAACTGCTTATTGTTACTAATCGAAACGAAGTTGGGAGTCAACTAGAAGCATATTTCAGCGAACCCCAGTTAAAGTTTGACCTAAACGTATATGAGTGGTGGAAATGTAGAGAGGATAAATATCCAGCCATTGCACATTTAGCACGGAGGTATTTATGCATTCCAGTAACTTCTGTTAGCTCAGAACGTTGCTTTTCTACAGCTGGAAGTATAGTCACTTTTAAAAGGCCTTCATTACTTCCAGAAAATGTGGACTTATTAGTGTTTCTTTATCAAAATAGGAAAATAATTCCAGACTTTGACGCTTCGAAATAGTTCACGAAATAAAAAGTAATAACACCCACAGTTAACCCGCATTTGTTTCGTTTTTTTCTCTCTAATATTAAATATAATACTATGTTATTCAAATCAAATGTGCATATGTATATTGCAAAATATAATTTAATCGACATTCCGTGAATAAATCTTTATTTCATTTTAAACACATAAAGAAAACATCGTAGGTTCGTAGGATACCATATCCATCTATTCTGGAATTTTTATAAATCGAGTCACAAATGATTTCTTTTAGATTGACTTCTGAATCATCAAAATCCGTCCATTAACTAGAAAGTTACATACATATATGACAAAACTTTCATTTCAAAATGCCAACCAGAACGAACCGTGTAAATAAATACACGTGTAAATCGTAAACACGTATATTTGAGGCACGATCCGAAGTACACGTGCTAATTAACGAAAGAGCTAAATACAAGTGTAGTCCGTGTATCCGTGTACACGTGAATTAGAGGGCTCTAAGTGGTAACATCATCGCTTGTCACGCTACAGGTTCACGGTTCGAATCCTGATGTCAATAATCATCTATTTATTTCGCATGAAATAAATAAAAAAAGTCGATCAATTGCGAAAGCTTATGTCAACTCTACTGGTACTGGCAGTAGGGCGGTCATATGGCTAAAATGCATCTTGATCGTGATGATGACATCAGGAGGACGGAAAAAAATACTGTGAATCATGAGCAATGACAAAAACAAAAAACAAACAAGCTCCCCAGTTATCTGGACAGCCACCCTTGGAGTGAACTAAAACTTAATACCAGCTGGGTTTCAAACCAACTACACAAATCTGTCTTTCTCTCTGTCTCTTCCCCTTTCCTCAAAACGCCCGTGTCCTAAAATTAGTATAAGGGTATTCATAACCCCTTTCACACGTGCAAATTATAAAAAAAAAAAAAAAAAAATACTGATGTCAACTGTCGATATCGCCGAAGAATTCAACATCAAATAGGTTTATGTAGTCCCACCTAGTGCGTCTGCTTACACGGTATATGAACGAGAAATTTTAACTCTTACTGCCAGAACACAATGGTAATGCTGAAGCTAAAGTGAGAAACATAATCAACATTCGCCTGCATATGCATGCATATGTAAACCGACGAATACTCGCAATCTTATTATCCAACACATAATAAGTCCAGCGTCGATTCGTTAAATGTTCGTTCACTTTTGTAAACATGAGTGAACATAAGAGAGAGTGGTCTCAGTCGCTCATTGCATATGTAAATCTGACAGTTGTCATGTTTGTTATGAAAATTGATTTGTCAGATATGTATGCAGGCAAAAGTACACAATATCGCCTCGACCTCGGCTTCGCCTAACGTCTATGAGTGAAACAATAGGAAATCAATTTATCCTATCACAATGTAACTTCCATCTCGGCCTTACGTTTTCCAAAAGGAAAACGTAATGCTATGTAACGACACTCTAACCCGAGGCAGAAGTTGAGATGAGCTGAACTTTTATTTGCTTTGACAGATGAGAAAAAAAAATGGCGATATTGTGTTTTGGGCATTATGGTCATCGGTTGGAATTGACAGAACATAGGGAAGCATTTCGTTCAGATTATGGTTGAGCCTTAAAGCGTGAACCTGTCTGAGAGTTGAAATGTACACAAAATCAATGACCCGAACATAATGATGAAGCTGAAGCGGAGTAGAACAAGCCGGTTCATGCTTTAACTTCAGGGTCACTATTTCGTTTTGGCAGTTAGATTTACTGGCTGCTCAGTGATATTGCACTACAGAAAAATGTGTGTAGTCAGTTACTTATGTACATATGTACGGACATACGAATATGTCAAGGTTACCTGGATCTGATAATTACCTAATCAATTGTGAAATATAAATACTCACAATAATGTAGGGCAATGTAAATCTTTAGTTCAGTCCTTTAGGACACAAAGGCTTATTGCGCAGCAGCCCAATTTGTCTAACTTTTATCACCATTTCATAAATGCTTTTTAATTAAAAATCTTTTGTGGAACAGCTGCAGCTCCTTCTTGCGACGGTGGTTTCCAGTATCAATTAACTTTTGTTTTGTTCTTTCCTTTATTCTCTAAAACAATGTGATAAATATGATAAACGTCGAATTTCAATTTTGTCACCATTTTGCTAATTAACAGGATTAGCTAAATTGGTCGCATGTATTGTTTTTAGAGTTAATTAGTACTTATCTTCTAGGAAGTAATTAAATTGGTTGAACTAACATTTCTTCATTATGGAGGAACAGATTTTAGCACGTGACTAGCACACACGCATGTTGGTTTATACAAAACTTTAAAGTGTTTTTAATTAAATTTTATAACGTCAAGATCAATGCAAACGTAGTTCGATGATTGTTAATTGGCTGGCACCATCACTTGTATATTAGTTCTTTGAGTTGGGCACTTTTGAAAAATACTTGTACACCACTTCATCTACAAGCACATGAGTACGAGTATGCGGACTTCTTTCGAACAAGTTTTTTGAGTGATTTATTTATTTAGCGTGCGAAATAAAATATATTGGGTTAATATAATCTAGGCCAATCAGACAGTGATAAGAATAAAGATATTAAAGGGTGAATGTAATGCTCATAGAAGGTACTTGAGACTGACGGTCAATGATGCCATGATTTGCAGATTTGTTATTCTGGAGAGGCAATGTATTGCATGTGATAGTATCCACATACCCGTATCTATAGAGTAGTTCGAAAAACATCTTCGGATAATATGATACTTTACTCTGACATATCACACGTAAAGTTTTCTATTTACTTTGTTGTGCAAATGGGTATTGCAGCATTGCAACCGTTAAATATGCAATAATACAATTACAATTATACACAAAAGCAATTTGCATTACTTTTGCAAACATGCAATACCTCAGCTCTATTACAATGGGTCTTGCAAGTTGCAATATGTCAATTTCAACTGTCAGTTGCCTAACAGATATTTGCTATGCAACTTGTAAATTGAAATGAATTCGAAAACTGAGTGGTAATAAAAATAAAAAAAATCAAACAATTTGAGAAAATGTACGAGTTTTAGAATTCACTTTTATTTTTATGCACACACTTCAACTAGATTTCGTTCAGTCTTCATTTCAAAAAAATGTAGCACATGTGCAAAATAGTGAAACTTGTGGATTTGATTCCACTCTTGCTTGTGGATTTGATTCCACTCTTGAATTCTAAACTTCTTGCCAATATAGTATGTACCACAACGCAATTTTGGAAACATCAACATCTCTGTCTTCTGAATTTTTCGTTGATTTTTTCGGAAAGATGTGAATATGTGAAACACAATTGTTTGATTCTTAAATACGAACTTAGTCTGACGAACTAATTTTTAAGAAATGTAAATTTTTTTGTTAACAATAAGAAACATAAACATAACAATAAGAAAAATAGTGACGACTTCTTTGTATTTGTATGTCAGCTTTAAAAATTTTAATACAAAAATTACGAATCGGGTTCGCTAGCATCAACCGAGATTTTTAAAAGTTTTCACCTAATGCAAGTTGGGTAGTTAGAGGCACAATTTCGTTTTTACAACTCTCTATCTTTTGCTCAAAGGTCCGGTAATGTTGATTCGGCTTAGTTCTCGTGTTACTTTCGAAGAATGAGAAAACCAAACTGTGGAAACTGTTTAAGATTTCTATTGGAAATACAATGTTTTCGAATCGAAAAAAAGTGCTTAATTTCACAGCGCATAACATTTTGGGTTAGGTCCAAATTCGATAGATACTGCAATATCAACATTAGTAATTATTTAAGGCTATTTACTATCATTAATCGACCTGTAGTGAAGGGTTTTTTAACTAGCAATATACTATTATTTCATTATTATTAGAATATAGTTTTTGATAGGCAAAAGTTTATTTGTTGATGAGCAGAAAAAGTAAAAGATCAGCAAACATGTTAATAGATTATCAAAACATATTCTCAGGGCATTTTATCAACAGAACTATTGTTTTGACTGTCAGAAAATAAAATTTCGGCAGAAAATGTGAAAAATATTCTCAAAAAAACGAAAATAAGGAACACATACGAGTAATTATTCAATAAAAAACTTGAACGAATACGAATTTACTTTCTTTTTCTGAAATATTGTTTCTTTTTGCTGATCAAAATAACAAATTTTTCCTGATAAAATATTTTTTCGGCTTAGGTATCTTTTATTTTTTGTAGCTAATCTTGTTTTGCTAAATTAGTTTGTATTTCCGCAACTAGTTATTTTCTTCTTGCTGCTGGTCGCTTAATTATTTAACTGGTCTGATCTCTGATAATATTAGGCATTACTTAAGCCCTAATTACTTTATGATTTTTGAATGGTTGCGTGGGAAAAACAAGGAGTTCTGGTTCCTTTCGTTTCCGTGCACTGTACCACCGTTTGGAGTCTGAATGTTGTCAGATGCGAGATGACATATGTAAATAATCAGAACCAATTCAGGGTTTACTACTTCTGATACGCGAGCTACCATATTCATGTTGTTATGAACGATTTAGGAATCCCCTCATTATGTACTTATGCTTTGCTACACCTAGGATTAATTATGGAATATCTATCTAAAGCCTGTCATATAAATAAATCAGTTGAATATTCTCTGTTCAAATTTGTACGCACGTGTAGATATGTTTCCCACTTAGAAAATTCAACCCCATCCACTTTAGATCATAGCTCCCACAGAGATTTGTGTGCCTTTTTAAAGGACGTGATCTCCTGATTCCAAATATACTCATATAATTTTACAAGGCTCATCTCTTTAGATTTAAATATATTCTTGAAAGTATAGTGAGTAGTTCACCTATTAAATACAACTGCTATGAGTGAGGATTGATCTGTTTATTTATTTGTTCCATAACAGAGTGGAAACAGATTGTGACTCTCATCATCATCGACATCATTTCATTTCCGCAACTTTGTTCATTTCAGATACAATTTCAATTTTTCAGATTCAGTGATATGCTATACGGCTCATCTATCATACACTTTTTTACCCGTAATATTTTTAAGCATTTTTTGCTTAGAGTCAATGGCGAACGTTATTAAGACATGATAACAAATTATTTTTGGCACCAATTGGACGAGATTGATATGGAAGACATGTGGTTTCAACAAGACGATGTCACCTGCCACACAGCGCGAGAAACAATGCAGTTATTGCACACAAAGTTTTCCAGACACGTCATCTCTCGTTCTCTCAAAATTAGTCCATAAAATTGTGCGATATTTTTCTTTGAGATTATGTGAAGCAAAAGGTGTATGCCTATAACTCTCAAACGATTTCAGAGGTAAACAACGTTATTTATGAATTACCGCAGGATTTATACCGAAAAGAAGTGGATGGAAGTATGCAAGACTAGCCGTGGCGCCCATTTATCATTGTCAATGTCTCATCTCAAAATTATATTGACATTAAAATATTTGCAGTTTATCAAAAACCAATGTTGTTTTATTTCAAATCTATATTGTGACCTCCAATTAAATCACCCTTTATATATAAAATATACGAACGAACAACACATATGGAGCAAGTACGTGCGATCGAGTCGTGAACTGTATTTTAATAGCTATATGTATGCGAGCAAGGTCAACAGCTAATTAATAATATTTGTTCTGAGTTCAATAGCACTAAGCAATAACAAAATTGTACCTAGAAGCCATGTGCAAGTGATTCCATTCTAAAAACTGACTGAAAACTGACATCGATTAGTTTACACATATGTCTTCGATGTCGCTGAATTCAAAACCGAATTCAGAACTTTCAAATGTGCCGAAGTTTTTTTGTATGATCGTAATTTTTTGATTTAAAATTTTTCGGACAGCTCATCAAATTCGTCAACTGTCCGCAGTAGGGTAAAACAATAGTGAATTAATTGCACTACGAACATAAATAGCGATGTCACGGTGGGAAAATAATAATAACATTAAGTCAGTTTCAAATCAAAAGATTCTTCAACTACCTGTGTTTCACTTAGGTTTATGGGAATGGGCGTGGGCGTATATGTCGAAGAAATGTTGGTAAAATCAACCCTAAATTGCCTCATCACTACAACATAAAAGCACAAAAAGACACAACTCTGACCTAACTAAGCGAAGCTGTGAAGTAAAGATCCAAAGAATAGTTTTCCAAAACAAACTGTCGCAGGTGCTATGCCCAAACGACAATCAGCTGAGGTCCGCTATTCGGATAAACATTCACACTCCGCTATGCATTAAATGTTACACTCTCTCAGTCATTGCAACTGGAAGTATGTACATATGTATATGGCACATGCTCCAATTGCAATAATGAAGAAGCGCAACAGAGAGTGAGTGAGGGTGTGAAGAAGATGGGAAACACCGGCACTGATTTTTTTTCTTTTTTTTCACTGCACTACATTAAGTCCAGGACTATTATCAAAGAATTTATAAACTAAATATATCGTAACTGATATAACGTAATGTAAAGTTCTATTGCTAACAAATTAAGCAAAAAAGGTCCCAATTGGCATTTATGTAGGTAAAAATCTTGTTGACTAGTATATTAGACTTCAAACTACATATAACCTATAAAAATAAATACTTAATGCAAAATCTTGTACTTTGTAAGTCTTTAATTATTATATTAACATAATATGTAAAATATCTAGTACATCAACAATTCTACAAATGCCTGTGGGAGAACAGATTTCTATATTAAAAAAAAAAATTTAACCTTGTGAGCGTAATCTCTGCGCATAAACCCCTTAGACTAGATTCCAGGTTTAATTGGTTCGAATATATTAATAATCAAGTTTGCTGAGATATAATTGTTATGAAAATTTCCATCAGTCCTAAGTTCAAAACTGTTCAGGTACCTTTCTCCAAACTTCCAATAGATGCTTTCGAAACTCCATAGCAAACAACATGTGTGTACTTTACGGAACTAAATAAATCGGAAACTACTTCCCCCCCAATTTACCACTGCAGCGGAACTTATGATAAAAGTCATTGACTGTTGCCTTCTTATAATAGGTATATTTTGAATATTAATCGGCACGATACAAATATGTATAAAATAATAATAATAAATTTTATGCAATCACATTAACATTTTGTATCACAATGTCGCCAATGTCACCATTTCTTGCAAAATTTTGTTTTATTTTCTTCTCTTACAAAACTGGTTCACTTGACGTACTTAATCGCCAGCCGCCGACCAGACAATCTATGTAGCAACAAATAAATTACGAGTTGACAACATTTGTTAGCAATTAATTAAGAAAAGTGATTTTGTTCCTAAACAAAGGACTAGATCTCCTGATCGCCTGTCCGCTTAATAGACAGTTTGCGAACCATATTTGGTGGTAAATTTATCGATTTTAATTGGAACAAACTCGAACAACGATTTTTGATTTTACAACTTCAGCATCAAAACTACATATGTACGAGCTAGATACTCGCAACTATCTGTATATACTATGAACCTACTTGGTTTTAGCTCTGATCCACTTCCTGCTTCTCTGGCTTTATCCAACTGTGTGTTTCCAGTGGCACTGTTAGACGCCATCACGTCCAAGGCATTTGGCTTCTTCATGGCTGGTCAATGTAAATTTTTTAGCACTCGATTTTCAAAACCACTTTACAAACTGCAGCGACTTCCGTATGGAACACACTTGGACAATGTGAACGCGCGAGAGCCGGATCACTCGTAGGACATGCGATCAGAACACTTCTGTAAGCAATTTGTACGAGTAAGCGAGCAGAAAACTCCAAAACCGCAAACGATTATTGTCATTTATTTTTTGGAAAATTACTTTTTAATGGCTTTCAATGTTCGAGGGAAGACCACACACTGGTATGCTTTAACGTTTTTGGTATATTTTTAATTTCACCGATCCACAACCGACGACGACTCTACCAACTAAATGTAATTGCACATTCGTCCAACTTTAGTTGAACAGAGTTAAAAGGCGAATGAACAACTGCCGCTAGCGCTACCGTCGTGCTAAGCTTTAGAAAACGGGCGAACGCGCTTGGAAATGTTGGAATCGCGTCCAAACACAGTAATGATGTTGTTAATAACTTTTTTTTTTTTTTTTTTTTTATTATTTTTATTGCTATTGTGTACCGTGTGTCGGCAGGGCAGCTAGCAGATTGATTGCAAGTTAGACAAACTGAATGGGAATTGAAGTGGATAGAACTCGTTTCGAATCGATTGGACAACGAAATGCTCTCTGGCGAATTTAGCTATAGTGACCATTTATTTTATATAAATCATATTCGTTAGCACTAAGGTGGTTGGTTTTTGTTGTTTCTTCTTTCTGTCGTTTTTTAACATACGAGTATGAGTAGCTGCTGCTGCCGATGATAGGTGGTAGACGAACACGGTGATAAACCTGGTGGAGATAAAAACGCTGCTGGCTCTGTACCTGCAGAAGACAACTTCACGTGTCACTTAAGCAAATAAAGATTACTGGGTTTAGAGTTAACTATTTATGTGTATCTTTTGCATTGATGATTCGAAAGAGGGATGACGGTTGGCGGGGGATGAAACGATTTGTTAATTGTGTTTGAGATTGGACAGATATTGATAGCGACGGTTGTGCTGCTTGTTCGTTATCGCCTGGAGAGGTATTAATTTGTACCGAATGCGTTAATGATGGACACAGGTTTATTATTTGTTTTTTGACAGAGGTACTTATATTTTTTTAGATAGCAAACTATCGGAGGGTTTGCGAAACAATGCCTGAGTTATGGATTGCATGGCAGTAGTGGGTCAAGTGGAAGCAGTATCTGTTAATGGTGGAACTAGTGTGAGGATTTTGCTAGAATCATCTACGTCTTCATCGCACTATTCGAGGGAATCCCATTCATTATGGATGATCTACTTTTAGTTGTTAATGAACTGAATTGTAAGTTTTAGATGCAAAATAAAGAAAATTTAAGACTACGTAGGCCACAAAGTTTGAAAAATGTTTCAATGTGTGTACCATTATTGATAACTGGAAGAGCTTAATTCAGTTATAGCACACCAAAGTATGCATGGAGAAGAGGAATTTTTTTTTTTTTTTGAAGAGATGCAGTTAACAAATATGTAAATAATAATAAAAATCTATAACTAAACGTTTTTGAAAGAGAGGGGTTTCTCTTGATTTGAACAAGCTGAAGCTAGAATAATGGTTAATAGTAGGTAGTATAACATCAGCACATGTCTTTCGTCGAGGCAGATCTGGTCGGATGTGGCTTTGAGAAGAACGCAAATTATACTTTCAATTAGAACTTATGAAATCTGCCCGAAGAATGGTTATTCCCTTCAATGATTTCTGTAGAAGAACAATATTCATCTTGTATGTACAGAAAACCCAGAGTAAACATAAAATACATGAGTAGTTTTTAGTGCTAGCAACCCTATATACAAACTGTTCGCAGCCATTTGTGCCGCTATGTGTGTTATATTTTCCACTGAAATGAAAGGGATCTTCAGGTTAGTGTCGCATTTGAAAGGTGTGATTGGAAATCATTTTCACACCAATTTTACACTCGGATATTTGTCAGATGTTCGCGAGAGGTGTACAGTGAAGTTTGTTGTTGTTTTTTTGTTTATTAGTCCGTCATTTGAACCTGAACCTTTCGCTGAGTACTCCACGCACTTTATCATTGAGCCACGGAATCCACGCCCTCTTCGAAAGTGTATGGTACTTGTCAAGACCTTACATGCTGCCTCCAGGAAAATTCTTACTTACTTATCTGGCTCGCATACAGTGTGGGATCTCCACTTGAGACACAACATTGCTCCATCTTTACCGATTTCGGCCTCGAGCAAGTTGCTTCCAGTTCACTAGGATATACAGCCTTCTTAGATATAAAGCTCTATTTTTATTCTCAAAATCGACAGCAAGTGGTAGCTCTGTTTATGAGACGGTCTATCTGTGGATTCTAGGTAAATTTAATGCCCTTAGGAAGGAAAAAAGGTAGATTTCTTTGCGATTGTAAAGGGCTCAGTTTGCGTGAAGTCGTTAAAAGCGAACTCATTCTAATGATGTCTGCTTCAAATTGTGAATCTTTAGAAAGTTCCATTTTATTCTCTCCATATGTTATTCGTCTCCATATGTCCAGCATGTAAATTTCTAGTACGCGGTATTCTTGACCAAATAACTCGAACATGCCTAAAAAACGTTTTTTTTTTCAGTTAATTACAAAAACCCTTCTATTTTAGAAATTTTAGATGTAAAAATAGTCAAAGGTAAGATGTCAAACAAACAGGGCTGCTACTTTTTGTTAAAAAAAAATTGCAGTAGATGTGGTCGTCATGCCGTTCATATATCGTAATTTTTGCTTTTCTACATATTTTGTGAAACCTCTTTGACATAAAATGTCATTAAACTCAAATTCTGCCCAATTTGTTGTGACAGTTACAACATTTGTAAAATCTGAGTGACAAGTTTTCCAATAGGTATCTATTACTCGTAACATTTAGTGATGTATATCTATATTTTATGATATCTGCGGAATTGTAATCTACAATAATATATGTGTAAAAAATTCTACACAAAACATTTTAGAATTCGAAATCCCCTTAAATAAATGTCCTAATTATCATAGCCTAGTATACTTATACTAGCACTACAGCACTATAATATAGTCTAAGTCTTTACACCAAACAGGACAATGTGAGGCTTTAGTCCACACAGTAATCACCATCTATTTTTTCATAACGACATCACTGTCGCCTTCAAATCCGCCATCTGACGGGCTTCGATTGATTTTCATGAGAAAAACAGGAGTCTAAGTATATATATCACTAGCAAAACAAGGCTTTAAAAAGACGCTAACCAGAGAATCCAAAAGTCACACAGATATGTGATGCTAAGTGGAAGACAATGAAATGTGTTTCTGTAAAACAGTTTTCGAGGTATTGAGGTTCGTGCTTCTGAAAGCATGCCGAATAAATAATTCTTGTGCCTTAAGTTAAAAAAAAAAAACAGCAAATACAAACATGTTATTTATTTGTCCATTCTTTTCTTGTCAATTGGAAACAAACACATGACATTCATGTTAACTATAATGACATACAAAGCTGTTTGCTAATACAGGCGAAAATAGTCCTAAAAGAAATAGAAATTCTTTCATGAGGCATTGCCACACCACTGAAAATCTCAATTATTTAAAACTAATGTGCACCACGATCTCTAGCCTCCCCTCCCTTTCAGTTTCATTTTAAACAGTGTTGCCACTTAATATGTTAAAAGGGTAGTGTACCGCATGAAAAATAGTAGTAATGTAACGAAATAGTGAACCCATTTAATGAAATGTTGGTAAGACACTAAATTGCATTTGTTCAGTTCTGAGAATGCAGGCAGCCAAAATTTACGTAACTCTTTACAATATTCCCGATTTGAGCACAGATTGGTCTTTCTTAAAAAAATGGTAGTGTTTATAAATAGTGACGTAGTAAAGTAGATGGAAAACCAAGAAAGTGTAGTGAAATATTACGATTATAAAGAAAGTGGGAACGCTGATTGTAAGCGTGGTAAAAATCCTGTGAGCGGCATTGTGAAAATGTATGAAACTTTCCAAAGATGACAAATATGTTTGTTGTTGTTGAATAATGCATAATGCAAAATATTAATCACATTATTCATAAAATTGTTATTTTTCATTCAATCGCAGGTCAATAATTCAATTTAATTAGAATATTCTTATCAGTAGTGTAATGTGGTAAGCAAAACAAATATTTTCCCTTGATCTTGTTAATCGTCTAGCGTCCGGAAATTAGTCAGTTTAACTCGAAGTTTTTAATCTATAAGATTGAATTTTCACTGTCTTGGCCGTTATTTTAATGCGTCGATAGACAGTGCTGCGGCTGTAGATATTGCTTTTCTGGATTGGCTTGGATTAGACTAGATTGTGGCGGCTAACGATTACTCAATTTATACTATTGTGTTGCTTTGCAAAGCATAGAATTATTTTAGAAGTATCCAACTTTAAATTGTTTCCAACGATTTGAATGCAATTTGGTTTCCTGATTAGCGCACTAATTGGTAAAGAGTTTGAGTAGGAATATTAAAAATCGCAAGCAATCCAGTGTTATTGCGCACCAGTGGATCAGTGTTGTTTGTTTCTCTCGTCTTATGGAACAATATTGTTGTATATAAATTTCTAAAACACGCTTTCCGTAAACAAAAATGTCACGGGAGAGTGCCTGATGGTTTTGGTACGGCCGAAGCCTTGTAGGTCTGCTAAGTTTTCCATATAACAGATGAGCGGCTTCAAACAGGTAAGGCCTAGGAAAATATGGATTATCATACATATTGAGAAGATGAGGCAGTCTGATAACGGAATTTTCTTTTCGTTGATATTTAGCAGACCGCAGAAATGATTTGTATGAATTTTCAAAATCGTCTGTGTTTCTAAAGGGTGTCCCAAAATTCCCGCAAGAAGTAATTTTAATAGAAAACACAGGTTTTTAATTAAAAATTGTAAATGTTTTATTGATTCATAAAGTATACATTATAGGATTATGTCTGGAATAGCATATCGGGTAAATGGCCTCCACGGCTTTGCTGGCACATACGCACTCTTTGTCGTAATTTTCCATGACCGTTTTGGATAAATGTGGCTGAATTTCGTTGATACATCGCTCAACTTGCTCTTTCAAGACGTATGTGGTCTTGGGCATAAACCTTAGACTTCAAAAAACCCCAAAGAAAAAAGTCCGACGGCGTTAAATCGCATGATCTGGGCGGCCAATTCTGATCACCAAAACGGGAAACTACACGACCAGGAAATGACTCATGCAGTAATTGAATTGTTTCTCGGGCTGTATTGCATGTGGCACTGTCTTGTTGAAACCACATGTCGTCCACATCCATATCCTGGAATTTAGGCACATCAAATTGGATTATCATGCCGCGATTGCGAGCACCATTAACTGTTATTGCCTGACCAGCCACATTTTCAAAGATGAATAGTCCTATTATGCCTCCAGTCCAAAATCCGCACCAAACAGCGGCACGTTGTGGATGCATTTGTTTCTCAATAATCACTCGTGGATTTTCTAAACCTTCATTATTTTTAAAATATTGCTCAACAATGAAAACGCGTTGTTCTTTCGTGTAGCGCTCCATTTTTAATAACCCTGAACTGTCAGCTGTCACGCTGTCTTTTTTTCTTTTTTTTTTCGTTGGCAACACTTGGCGCAAAATTCAAAACTTGCGTGAATTTTGGGACACCATTCACCATTGTCTTTCAGCCTTCCTCTCTGCAAGCTCCTTACCCTTCTATAAAAATTCCTGATTTCTTTCTATTTAAAAGATCTCTGCATTTCCTTAAGTCAAAAGAAAGAAAGTAGCGATCCAGGCTTCTATTATTTCAGTCTTTGCTTCCGCGATATTGGCATAAAACCTGGGGGTTTCGAGCAAATGGTTGAATGTGACCTTCTGTGTTTCACCGGGTCTTCAGCACTTGCTGTCGCTGTTGTGTTCTAAGGACGTTTAATGTTGAGAAGTGGTAAACTTGTACTTTACTATATACTACAATGTTTTACCTGGTTGCACAGTTAAGGCTATGCTCGGTCTTGCGTGGTATGGCCGACCTTTCCACGCTGGTGTTAAAGTTGCCAGGGACAATTTTAACCTCGTATCTCGTATATTGCTCATAAGCTTGTCGAAAAAGGTTATTGCCCACACGAAGCGGATTGTCATCAAGTCTGCCCCTGACAACAAACCCACAGTCAAATGATAGCAGTTTTTGTTCAAGGTTGCATTCTTCATATTACTTATTGGAGGTCTCTGCTAGATCGAATAGCTACATACTTTATAGCAGTTGAAGAACTCTGGTAGGCAATCTCAGTCCTTTTTATGTAATTCATCACTCGTTAGCTTCCCTTTCACTTTCGGCAAGTACGCACGATGTGTACTGAATTCCAAGCCAATTCTTCGTGAACTTTTCTTTGCATAGTACATATAATATTTGCTTCCCATAGTCAAAGTAACAAATTGTCACCTCACTTTCTTTTATGGCATGTCTGCGTAGGTGAAAATTACATGCGGAATTAACTTTCAATATGGGAACATACCTTTTGTAGCTTTAACCTTTTGTGCATTCCCGTAGTCGCTGAAGGTACCACTTAAATAAACTAATGAGACTAGAAATTTGTATCTTCCACAACTATAGGAATAAGTGTGTTTAAGTAACAATAACCCAACGACAAGATAATTGCGGAAAAATAACTTTTTTGCAAGTCTTGAAATTATTTTGAACCCAATGCACTACCTAGAGGTGATGATGCATTTATTGTTGGTCTTGCGAGTGACTAGGAGAATGTCAGTTTAATTAAAACCATATGTCGGTCATCACCTGGTATGCCATAGACATAGATCCCTCCTGATTATTGCTCCTCATCAAATCAGTTGGACGTTTGGTCATGATTTCATCTAGTAGTCGACTAATTGTCTGTAAGCACTCGAGAGAAGATTTATGACCAAATTCCAATTTCTTATGTGTAGTATATGTTTTCTAGATTATATAGTGGCCATAAGGCGACAAACCCGCCCGGGGAAGTAGGCAACGAACCTGTTCCGGTCAATCGCTTTCCCAGTATCGTTCATTGAAACGAATACTAAAAAGATTCCTATTACAACACATTTAGTACGAGTTTTCTTAAAAGTTAATACCATCAACCCTTTCCCGCTTATACCTACCAATTGCTAACACGCGAAGCAACTATTTACTATTTATAGTTATAGTCACATGAATATTCATTAACATCTCATAGTTAATGTTATCTCTGCGGTCTGTGCAGTAGTAGAAGATTACTCATAGAACCTCACATGTGATATTTATCCTTATTGGCCCATAGATCCTGTCTATCAAATCAAAGTGTTACTATAACTCTTCGAAAAGAATTCAAGCAGATTATCAGGTTCAACGCCAATAATTGTGCAGCTATATCTCTAGCTACCACCCTCGGATTCATTTTTCAAGAACGTTTGCTTTCGAATAAATAAATTCTTATAAAAAATATAATTTCTCAATTTATCAGATCTCACTCATGTGGAACTAACTAAATCTATTAAAAGCAAATACTTGCCATAAAATATCAATTTGTTGTCTTCTACAATAGACCCCCATGACATTCACCGAGAAATTCATCTGTAATTAACGCTATTCTAGCAAAAATAATTACCATTGCATTTACAGTGCCTTTCTTTTCTTATTAACTACCAGACACTGCATATTTCTAATCCAAACAATTTCCACTGGGGCGCGCAAAGTTGTTAGCTGTCATAAAGTAGAAAAAGTGTGCACCCATAATGAGCAATAAATTAAGTAAGAGAGGCACACTTGGCCTTGAAATAGATAATTTAGAATTATTCTACATCATTATATCAGAGAAGCAATGGAATGTACTTCCAAAACTTTCATTCCCAAGGTAGCACAGCTCGTAGGAAATAGAAACAAAAAAAAAAAAAGTTTATAGCTAAGGTTACCGCAAATCGCATGCAAATTCGTGTGGTTAGCTTCGATGTTACGCATAAGCCATATACGAGTATTCGTTCGACCCTACTCTGACCATAGATGTCGATCTATAATCAAACCGATACGGCACGGCAACTTTCAAGTTCATGACTATGGTTCGCGTTCGAAATATATAATTTTCGTTTAGTTTTCCGGGCGTGCAAAAGCTAATTTCATATTCACGCAGCGATCGATTTAAATGGTCAAACTCAAGGTGTGTATTCGTTCGAGATGCATTGCATTGCCGAAATCGGTACATAACAAGCGTAATTCATCGCCGCGCCGTTTATGTAATGTTTTTCAATAGAGCACTCTTTATCTTCCTGTGTGCTGTGCATGCATTGGAAGTCGGTTGCAAGCGGATCTAAAGCGACTTTGAATGAGTAAGTATCGCAGCCTTATTATGGGTGAAATGAAATAATTGTTAGATCGAGTTGGCTTCTTTATGAATACGTCTGTAAAATTTTGTATTTGTAAACAGTGACATAATGATGATATACCAACCACTCAATTGAAATTAAATTAAATGATGCTTGTAATTTTTTTTTTTTTTTTTTATTATATCTTTGCTGTTTGGAATCTTCAATGCGCTGTTGATGATAGAGAAGAACGCGCGCAATAGAAAATTCAGTTTGCGTTTTGTTGTCAGTTTTTTACATTGTTACGTGAATTTTCGTTCGATTTTATTGCGAACTTAATAAAAGGGAAGTAGATAGTCTCTAGTGGGTAAACAATTTTGGTATTTTATTGCCTATCCAATGGCAATTAGGATTTATAGTGATTCTAGTCACCCAGTTAAGTGCAATTGCTTTGTTTTGCCAAGTCAATATTGAGCAAATTCCTGGTGGTTTTATTAAGATAAACAGAAGCAATTGCAATTGGCGAGTCATTTGATAAGGGGCTAAGTGGAGGCTTAAGTGCAAAGACCTTTAAGCAGTAGTGAGGGAAATTTATTTGTACTTAGTTATAGAACTGTTATAAAAAAAAGGGGAAATGTGCAGTACCCCACCTGCGGTGGGACATTTTATGGAAAGCTAGAAGCTTGATATCGCAAGTGTTGAGTTGCATACTCTTAGGCGTGATATATTATAGCAAAAATGGTTGGAATATTAGGAAATCAAAAGAAAGCACTAGGCGCAATAAATTGGAATCTAGCACTGTCAGTCTACACGAATGATTTTAGATCTGAAGCTCTTTCTTTTTCGACATCTAGCAATGTACTCGTAGGACAGATAATAAACTACCCAGATGTCCCACGCCCATTTAAAAAAATGAAGCATATTTTTGTCGTGGTAGACATAGAGCTTTCAGAATAAGTACAACAAATAAAGGTAGTTTATTATCTGTGCTCGTAAGTATAAGGATCTTATTAAGTACAGGTGGTCATGGTGCAGTGGGTAGTGTGAGTCCTATTTCTCTCGATTGCTATTTTATGCTGTATTTCTGTTCTCCGAGCAATCGAGCATAAAATAAAGGGTCTTTCATTACGCGCTTCTTATTTTTAAATTTAAATAAAACAAAGCATGTATCATCGAGTTTTTATTCGTTTGAAAGGCCTATCGATGCCATTATGTATGGAATATAACATCGTTCAAATATCCGCCGCGGCTTCTTTGGGTGGCGCGCGTCCGAAATATCCAATTTTCCATGACTCTAGCGCATAAATCAGGCTGAATTTGATCGATGGCATGGGTTATATTGGCTTTGAGGGCCGCTGTAGTTTGTGGCTTATTCGCATAGATCTGCGACTTCAGAAAATCCCACAAGAAAAAGTCTAACGGGGTCAAATCGCACGATATCGGTGGCCAGTTCAAATCACCTCCACGTAAGATGACCACCTCGAATCCCTCGTGCAGAATTTCCAATATGGCGTGAGCTGTGTGGCACGTAGCGTCGTCCTGTGGAAACCACATGTCGTTGGTGTCCATATGATCCAATTCAGGCCAAAAGAAGTTGGTAATCATCGATCTATAGCGCTCGCCGTTGAAGGTGATGGCCTGGTCAACGTCGATCTCAAAGAAATATGGACCGATGACTCCGCCAGCCCCAAAATCCACACCAAACAGTGACTTTTTCGGAATGCATTGGATGCTCTTGGATCTCATGTAGATTGGCATCATCCCAAATTCGACAATTTTGTTTGTTGACATACCCATTCATCCAGAAGTGAGCCGCATCGCTGAAAATGATTTTTCGATGAAAATTAGGGTCAGTTTCCAACTGCTCCAGAGCCCATTCAGCGAACACACGTCGTTGTCTGTGGTCGTTTACCTTCAGCTCCTGGGTCAGTTGAAGTTTATACAGGTGCAGGCCCAAGTCAGGACGCAAAATTCGCCAAATTGTGGTCTACGAAATGCCGAGTTCTTGTGAGCGACGAGAAATCGACTGCCTCGGATTCTCCTGCACACTCTCACGGACAGCGGCAATGTTTTCGGCAGATCTTGCGTTTCGTCGACGTACGTTGGTTGATCGTTTACTGAACCAGTGGACTCAAATTTATCAACCATGGCGACCGTAAAATGGGCGAAGTGCGCGGAATGTTGCCCGATCAGAACACCCATTTTGATAAAACAATTTTATTATTTGCACGTGTTGTTGAACGCTATATCCGTCCATGGTGAATTGGCGGAACAGACTGAATAGACAGCCAATTTGACAGATGTAGCTTCAACAATATTGTCGCTATCAACTGTCAAAGTTCGGAAGTCCCTATTGAAAGACCCTGTAGAAACGAATAGTTTCTCCAACCACTACACTGGAAACAGGTTTCTGCTTGGTAGGACACAAATTTCAAGTTAGAGAAAAAAGAACCTTGGTGTGCTATTAACCTTGGTGTGCTATTTATTTTATCGACACTATTTATCTGCAAAAACTCGAATTAGGGTTTTTTTTTTTAATCTGTTGAAATTCGAAAAAAATTGTTTGACAATTTTCCAAAATATAGTAAGCCATTATCTTATTGTTCAATGTTCAAATATTTATTTCGAACAAAATCGCACAAATAGCAAAATTTCAAAAGAAATTCAATAAGTGAAGTACGAATTTTTTTGGTAAAATTTCGTACGCCATCTGTTGGCATATATCAACTGTAACTCAAATGTTAAATTTGAACAAAGTCGTTGTTTCCGAGAAAATCGATATTTTACAAAATCGGCCAGACTCACTCAGACTCGATTGTCGGCCAATTACAAGGTGGGGCAAAAGTAATGTCATAATGTGAATTGGCTGCCATTTTATTAGAAATGAAAAATGTTGGGCTCTGTTTTCACGAAAATTTTATTTGATGGTGTAAAATTGACATTAAGTTGAAAAAATGATATCGGACCTCTTGAGGAGATGCACATTTGTACTCATTTTACGGCATTTTGAATTGTTGCTCGCAAAATATCTGGTTCCAATTTGGTGATTTCATTTTCAATGTTGGCTTTCAAAACTTGCAAGGTTTGTGGTTTGTTGTGGTAAACGCGAGACTTCAAAAAGCCCTAAAGGAATAAGTCTGGCGCCATCAGATCTGGTGATCTGGCAGGCCATTTCGAATCGCCCAAACGGGAGATCACACGGCCCGGAAATTAGTGATTCAAAATCTCCATCGTTACCCGAGCTGCGTGAGCGGTTGCTGCTTCCAACAATGCTTGAGACCCAATTCAGCAACTCGCGGCAAAAAAAAAACTCGTTTAACATCTGTCTGTAGCGCTCACCAGTTACTGTTACGGTTTTGCCGTCCGCGTCCTCAAAAAAAATAAGGGCTTCTGTTTATTGACATAACCACTTAAGTGAAAATAGGCTTCGTCGCTCATTCACGCTGAGTTAAAACAACAAACCAGAAATTATTCAAATAAGCAGTAACAATAATTCCGCGTCCATTGCTTGTTTTCAACTAATTTTCTATCTGTTTACAACATAAATGTCAAAGCACAATGACATTTGACGCCATTTGCAAAAATTATGGGACATTCACATTATGACATTACTTTTACCCCAACTTGTATTTAAGTAACGTAGCAATAAATTATGTTTATGCAATAAAATCCAATATGGGATAGTTAACTTAAGAAAACATAAACTATTAACATTTTAGTGATCTTTATAAAAAAAGAAAAAAATCTTATGTAAAATTCTCGGTAGAGCACATTTTAAGCAAATTCTTTGAATTTAGAAGAATAATAAAGAAAATAAAAAAAATGGATATACAGATAAATATTTTTATTTTTGATGACTGCAGTACACTGGCATCGCTCCATATGTTCTCAATCGGAATGAGATCAGGGGACTGAGCAGGCCAACTGAACGCGTAAATTGTCTGGCTCAATAACCACTGCTTCACAGATTTAGCTGTATGCTTTGGGTCATTGTTGTGCTGAAATTTTCATTTTAGTGGCATTTCTTCCTCAGTATAGGGAAGAATAATTTTGTTTGAAGTATCCTTAATGCACTCAATCCGATAAATTGGGCCAACACCACGCGAAGAAAAGCAACCTCATACAAGGACGTTGCCTCCACCATTCTTCGCAGGACTGAATTCCTGGTTGATCCCGCGCCTTACATATTGTTTCCCATGTGATCCGAACCGATTAAATTTCGATTCATCGGTCCACATAATATTTTGCCAATCCCTATTATCGTGATCACTCTAAACGGCGTGATAAATTGACACCAATGGTTCCTGCTTGGCAATTCGTCTGAACAATTTTTTTCACGGAGGTGATTTTTAATTGGGCTCACGGAAACATTTATATTTAGCTCTTCTTTAATTGTTTGCTTTACTTTAGGAGCTGTCAAAAATGGATCAAGGTTGCTCAAACGAAGAATGGTGGAATCGGCTCTAGAGGTAATCTTTCGGTTCTGATTCTTGCGCACTTTAAAATTGTTTCATTTATTAGACGACAATATTGATTATTAAAAAAAATTTAATTCACTCGAAATGACTGCCTTTTGCTTTAACACAAGCTTCCAAACGGTGTGGCCATTGGGCTATTGCGGCACGTACGGTTTTCATGGAGATCGTGGGCTCTGCTCTGGTTAATGCTGTTCTAAGGCTTTCCAAATTTCTGTGGGGAGTCTTGCAGGCCATGTTCTCCAATTCTGACCACAAACCATAATCCAGTGGATTCAGATCTGGACTCCCCGACGCCCAATCTTCTGCTGCTTTAAAGCCAGGAATATTGACTCTGAGCCACTCCTGCGTGGTTTTGGATTTGTGCGCTGGAGCAGAGTCCTGTTGGAAGATCCATCTGTATCCATTGAAAAGGGTATTGGTCAAACCCTTCACAACACCCTCTAGCATATCTTCTTAGTTAACCTTTGCGCCAGTTTTTACACCTTTTTCACAGAAATGGAGGGATGTGAGGCTTTTACTCGTACGGACGACGCGCGAGCGACCACTTCTTGGCCTGCCCTCTACTCCAGACAATTCGCCGAAGCGAGCAATAACCCGATAAACTAATATTCTCGATATTCCGAGTGGTTTTAGCAACTCGAAAATTTGTCCAGCACTCTTTCCGCACTTATGCAACGCTATTACCGCGACTCGATTCTCTTTAACGCCCCACTCCATATTAATAGTTTGCAAACTGAAACCAAACTGACTAGTATTCTTCACTGATCAGTGTATGTGTTCTGAAAAAAAAGTTAACGGTTCTATTCCCGCAAGAAGTTTTGATGAAAAGCGCTGTCAGGAATTCTAGTTAACAAAGGGTGTGCTATTTAAATTGTCCACACTAAATCTGCCAGCCTTCAGAAATGATGCTTAGTTTTAAAAGTCAGGGATGCTTTAAGCTGAAACATGTACTGTTTACTTTACAGGGATGTCACACACTGTAAGACACCTAAAACTATATTATGCTTAATTGAATATATGTACATGCGATTTGAAGCATAACTAATGGATACCATATAACTGTGCTATTTATTTTGTCGCCACTGGATATACACAGTCATGGACTTTATTTTTATTATAACTAAGGAATAAAATAAAAATTAGAAGAAGTATTAAATTTGTCTGCTTTTGAACAAAAAAAACTTAATAACCTTTTATATGCCTTCCGTCGATAATAATATTATTAGCTTACTATTGTATCATAGATTAGTAGAATATGTAAATTCATAACCTTAAACAAAATTGAAAAAAATGAGAAGAAAATATTGAAAGGCTCTAAAACACCACTTTTTTGGTATATTCTTCTTTAAATCTTATGGTAGACTTGTTGAATCCTTGTCGACAAGAAATTTCCTTCATTGATTCAGCTAACTCCTTAAAAGCCAGGATTTGACCCTTTTCAAATTGTGTTAACTGCCTCACACTTTTTTTACTTTACGGCTAAAAGAATGATTAAAAATCCTAGGCGGTTTAAAAAACAAGGGAACCTCGGACAAAACAATGGGGTGGCCGTGGTGTAGTGGTAACATCATCGCTTGTCACGCTGTTGATTCACGGTTCGAATCCCGATGTCAAGAATCATCTATTTATTTCGCATGAAATAAATAAAAAAGTCGATCACTTGTGAAAAGCTAAGTCAACTCTACTGTGAAGGCATAACACTGGCAGTAGGGTGGTCTTATGGCTAAAATGCAACTTGATCGTGATGATGACATCAGGAGGACGGAAAAAAAATACTGTGAATCATAAGCAACGACAATAATAGCGAAAACAAACAAAATACTCCCCAGTTATCTGGACAGCCACCCATAGAGTTTACAGAAACTTAATACCACCTGAGTTTCAAACTACACCACTCTGTCTTTCTCTCTGTCTCTTCCCCTTTCGACAAAAACGCACGTGTTCTAAAAATTAGTATAAGGGTATTTATATCCCCTTTAACACGTGCAAATTATAAAAAAAAAAAAAAAAAAAATTTATAAAGGATCCTAATTACTCGATAATAAAAGGGTTTTTCCCGTTTAATAAAAAAAAAACCGAAACAGGGCAAGTCCTATTTTACTCTAGTGCGGCTTTTTTTTGTATGTCAGTACGAGTATACCTGCGAGTATGTATATATGCTTTTGTGCAGAATGAATTTTCTTAAGTCAATTAAATCACTGAATTCCAAGCACCTCGTAGATGTGATAATAATAACTATACGTTTTGGAGAACTTTCATTTCAGATTTCCAAGTATTATTCATTGTCAAAAATAGTCATAACTTTCTGATCTAACCCTGGTTAACACAAACGGAAATCAATAATTTTAGATTTTGGTCTGTATCGGTTTTTTTTGAGTTTTTTAGGTCAATTTGCAAAACAAAGGACAAAATTACTTTTTTTACTTGTCAGCAATTTAAGAGGTCAGGGAAAAGAAAGAACAGCTTATGTAATTAGTAGAAAGGAACGTCAATGCAGATCCAAAAAATACTAGTTAACAATATTAATAATATTAGTAATAGTTTATTGGATCACTTATAGAGCTGTGATATCGTACAGAGTTGACACAAAACCATGAGGAAAATGGGTCCCTTAGTTGGTTCAAACATACTAATCCAACAGAGATCTCTGTATTTGTTCCGGGGAAAACAACTTTTGCTGCATCGATAGCAATTCGAGCTCTCATGATTAGGGAAAAACCTGATGATGCAGTCTCAATACCTTCGTTGGATGTACATCATGGTGGTAAAACCTGCAAACACTAATAGTGCGATAACTTGGGGCAAATGAACAACGATGAACGCCCGGTGAAAGTGTAAATATTGGTCTGCATAGGCACGATAGGATAATAAAATCACATTCTACGAGTATGTACAGTGGTAATTCTCGAGCTAACACTTAACCTTCACACATCATAATTAAAGGCTCAGTCACGAGGATCGCAAAAAACTGCTGTGCGAAAGATATGCATTACAATTTGTTTAGGTTTTGTTTATAAAATTGTTAATAATTTATTATGTAAGAGATCCAGATTATTTATTTTCCTGGATCAATCCAGATCCCTGTGTAAGTAATAAAAAATGAATCATGGAATGGTAAACGAAATAATTACTCATCTCTCTTTAGTCGGGCAGAGCGGCTAGGAATAATTGATTGATTCTTTGTGGGTAAGAAAGAGAGATAAAAATATGTTGTGTAGCGGCTTGAAACATAGGTTTTGCTGCTCTGAGTTTTTTTCATGAGAGGTGTCTTAATTAATCGGTTAGTATAGTTATATTTTGTTAGGCATTAACAGATTTCTAACATTTTTTGTCAAGAAGTACTGATTTATTTCAAGTGGAGTGCACGATGCCATTATTTATTTTTCTGATGGGATTATTTCTTTGTACATATGTTTAAAATTGACAGAAAATTCATTCCCCGACGGTATTCAATTCACCCGATCAAAAAATAAAGTGCACCACTAAGACGCACGTTCTTGCACCTAGGTATATTTTGTTTATTTACATACTCGTATCATTCAGTTTAAAATTTAAACAAATTCGCTAAATTGATTCTCCAGAAAACAATGGCGGCTCGTGTCTACGTGTAAACCCCTCCGGAAGCCGTCACCAACGTCAATTTGTAAAGCGCTACATCCCCTCAAAAAAGTAAACAAAGATTATCACCATCTACGGCAAAAACAATTGGACAAGAGCTGCATTACATCCAAAAAAATAAATAAAAATAAATGAGTTGAACAACTAGAGATAAAAAAACAGACTGACAGTTGTATTGAAAACTAAAAACAAATTGCTCTGAAATGGATAAAATTGTAAAGACACTTATAATTAGTAACCTTAAGGAAATTTTGACTTTAAAAAGTAGAGTAGATTCGATTTTTAATTATCAAATTGCCGTCTACTATAAGTATGTAGATAATTTTCCAAATCTCATTTAAAATCTGAAATACCAAAATAAAGTAGACTAACATTTATTAAAAATTTCCAGTTAATACGAGTATTCTCTCCCGATATTGTAGTGCGATTTTGCAATACCGAAATAAATTAGCAACATTAATATCGCTGAGGAGTATTATAACATGATTCTCCGGCAGGTCATCGCTTCCCAAGATGTATCTTCATATTTTCCGCAAAACTGGATATTTGGCAATTAAATGCAGAGTATTCCCTCTCTACCATAAATCTTCTCTGTGAGGCCTTAAAATCATCGCTATTTCATCGGTGCTGTATTTATCCCGAAAGTAATTCTTCTGCAACAAATTGTCTTTCAAAACGGCTGTTTATCGTTCTATGTATAGATTCCGAAGATTCCTCTAAATACCTTGTCCTAGCCTGAGCATCGACTCCTTCGATGAGCTGATAAAGCTGGTTCTTCAGACACCTTAAATAATCGTGATTAATTTCAATACCACAGCTGCTATTCCAACCACTATTTGAACCATCCAGTCCTTCTACGTACAGCTACTATATTTGGAAGTCGGCAATCCGGCATATTAAGAACCTCTTGTAGTTTTAGAGTTTTTGTGAAAAGTGGAGCTAAGCCTGCTTCCAGCATAAGCATGTAGTTTGCCGTGTTGGGAGGGAGATGAAATATTCTTTTAATATCATAGTATGATAGTTTCTCGACGGATTCATGTTTTTTACATCCCCATACTTGTGCTGCGTAAAACAGAATAGACTCTGATAGCGCTTCAAAAACTTTATATTTAGCACTGTGGGCAATAAATTTTCTATTGAAGCATCTCCTCCAAGCTAAATTTATGGCTACTTTCGATTGTCACTAGTTTCTCTTCGAGATGAATATCCATACTAAGATTTTTCGCAAGGAACACTCCAAAGTACTTATTTCTTCAGCACTTCAATTATTTCCCCATTGTATTTCCATTTCTTGTTAGCATAGTATCTGCCTCTGTTACTTTAACAAGTAACAATTCATTTGTTTACAACTCACAACAACAGCGCTCCCACAAAGCGTCTCAATGTTACTCAAACATCAATGGTATACATGGATGCCGTTGCTATGATCATTCGGCCGAACAAAAAGTTTGGGGGGAAATTGATCATAATATAAGCTGATCTCTGATTTGTGTACGCCAAATATATCCGAAAACTTGCCAATTTTCAGAAACCGGCAATCAGTGAGCATATGTCGATTAGAACTGAATTGTCAAATTTTAATAAAAACGTTCGAGCAGTTTTCGAGAAAAACAAATTTTATCGAAACCGGCCAGTTATAGAGTACTGTTAATTTTGGGTTTAGAATGAATATTCTAATTTCAACTCAAATTATAATCCTATACTCGTAGATCCTAGATATGAAGTTTGAAGAAAATTCGTCCAATCGTTTTGTCTACAGTTGGAAGTATACATACCGCACCCTAAAATTGGTCCTTTACAAGAAACTCAAAACGGATAGAGTACCCTAATTGTTGCTACTATTTTATGGCATCAATATATAATCAATTTGAGTAAACAAAATTTTTTGTTGTTAACTTCCGCAATAAATAACGGATTTTTTAGTTTAAAGAAGTTTAGCCGCATCGTGTAAGTACTGCAATTTCTCTCCAGTTTTATTTAGTTTTTTATTGTGATTTTAACTAGCAACTGTGTGGTACTCATTTAACGAAGGTTGAAATGAGGAAAATTATGGCTTTCCGCGAAACTGGAGAGCATTCTCGAAGAAATTATTAAGATTTAGATTGTGTCAATAGAAATTTTTTATAAGATCCGGAGTTTTATGACAAAACAATTCGTCCAGGACGTCCGCAGAAACTTACAAAACGCGATCAAACGCGGATAATAAACTCTTCGTCCAATTTGGTGCGTTCGTTGGAACAAAATTCGGAATGATTTCGAGCTAGATGTTTCGGTTTCGATCGTTCCACGTACAATAAAACACACCTAAATAATCGTCCGAAGCAAAATAGTACCCGCTCTATGTCTAATAGCAGCCCATAAGAAAAATAGAGTGGAATTCGCAAGTAATAACATGGATCGTGATGGGAAAACTGTAAGAAAAGGCTGAACTATAATAGTAATTGGAAGCTAATGTCATAATTCTACGTTAGGATTCCTTCAGTACTGCCAATTGCTCAAGTAGCCCATAATAGGCGTATGTGTTCGGTTCGGAAGCAACTGTCAAATCGCTTTGTCTGTCATTTGAGTTGTTGTGTCAAATTTTCGTACGAAAGAGCGAAATGGATTCGCTTTTTATGACAGCAGGTATCAAGTCAGGATAACCAACATATCGCCGATGATGCGCTCCAAAAATGCTGCCATTTTCACATCAGTTATTTTTTTTTTTCTTTATTTGAACTGTCTTAATCTAATCAAATATTTTTGTTTCAGATTATTTTTGGCGACAAAAAAGAAGTTCAAACTTGATAGACCAGATGGCTTTAATGGGCATTGGCACGACTTGCGGAAGGAACCAAGGTTTCTCTCGTAGAGGAACTTCGACGGTATTGTATGCTGTGGGGGCTTTTTGGGCCTCGGTAAAATGTCACTTGCTTTTGCCTCTATGAAAATGAATAGTGCTGCCTACATTCAGTTGCTCTAGAGAACTTAGTACCTTATCTAAGGCGATATCGTCGATTTCTGCATGTTTTCACAGCAAGATTATGCAGCAATTCATGTCAGTCGTTAAAGTATGGAATGGTTGCAGGCCCAAAGCATCAGATTGATGGAGTGGCAAAATCGAATACTTTTGCAAACTAAAAAAATCTGTTTTTATTGCACCAATCCCCGATACAAAATATTGGCTATATTGATGCCATAAAATATTAAAATAATTAGGGTACTATATCAGTTTTTAGTTTCCTGTAAAAACCCTATTCTGGGGTGTCGTTATACTTTTGCTAGACACTGTGTGTACCTAGTCACTATTTCATTATTTCGCGCTAGTTTACCAGTCTTCCACGACACTAAATTTAATTTTATTTGAATTAGATGACACCGTTTTTGGATTAGTAAGATCTCTGTTGATCACAAGTGCACAAACAAGACCGTTTGTCCGCCAGGATTTGAAGCTGCTGTGCTAAATACCGGATTAGAACATACATAACTAGATCTCCTTTAGTCTCTCCAAGATATTAGACTAATTCATCTGAAGTCTTTGGTTCAAAGATATAGTTCTAACAACCCTTGAAGTTTTTACTGGCCTCAAAATGTTGTGCACTTTGTTGTCTTACAGAATTTTCTGGGGTGATGACTTTCCTCTCATCAAATATTTGTGGCCCCACTATGTTGAGTACGGTCAGAATTCCTACCTGAATCTCTTCTAGATTAAGAGTGCTGGTACTGTGCTGAACTTCTCATGATCCGTGGTTCAAATCTCACATGCATCACACTAAAATGCACTCGGCATTTCTTCAATTTACTCAATACAGATTGATTGACTGAATTGTAATCAAACTCACGACAAGCTCGTTTAAGTTCGCCCTGACCCACAAAAGAGCTGATGTGCGAACTATTTTAATCTTCCATTCTTTGAAATTATCTTCCAGTCTATTTAGTCGTACTTCACATGATCAGCAGAACTCATACAAGATTTTATGAACAGAATAATTAACTTATACAAATAAATAATCTGTCAGTCGTTTATTCATTTATTAAAAAAAAAATTACAACTATTTATACGATAAACTTAAAACTAGGTAAAGGGTTCAATTTGTCTACTGTCATAGTCGACGCAAGCGGAGGCGCTTTCTCAACATCAATTTCATTCGCAGCTGTTTCTTCTGGACTTTCATTCCATGGTTGTTTCTCCATTTTTCCAAATATCACATAAATCAAATTACCAATAAATAATATCACAGCAATTACAATGAAGACAATTCTCCATTGAGCTCGATCGCTCTGAAACCGAAAAAAAAAAAAAAAAAATTAGAACCATCACTCTCCTAAACCTCTCATTCAACAACTTACCTCATCAGAAACAATTACTCCGACCAAGAGTGGTGAGAAGATGCCCACGCCATTAGCCAATGTATTTGTGATTCCAAAAAGTATCCCAGCGTAATCAGGTGCCAAATCAATATGATTTAGGCTGCTTCCAATGACTTGAGCTGCGCACGCTGAAACGGCCACAATAAGTAGTGTAACGCTCGTCGCCACATTCTCCACGCTGACATATCCTAGAGCGACTAGAGCCACCGCTGGTATCCAACATGCTATCGTGTTGATGGTTTTCCTGACTAAGGCCAGGCGAACATCATCGCCTTTAGTGAGAATATCAGCGGCGATTAGAAAGACATATGAAAGGATGCACATGAACACATATGGAACCGCAGAGTAGACAGCATTCATTTTGATTCCGAGTTTAAAGATTCCGTGGATGTATGTAGGGACTTGTTGCATCAGTGTGAAGAAACTCGCTGCAATACTAATCTTGACAATAGTTAAAGCCAAAAATGGCACCGATGTGAATATGGCCTTCCAAGGAACCGGTTTACTTCGAACCGGGTTGGTTGTCTGTTCCAGTGACAGTTGAATCTTTTTCTTTTCCGCCAGAGAGATGATCTTAGACTCTCCTGGACTATTGGCTCCGAAATAGATCCACAAAATGGACCATAGTATTCCGAGTACGCCTGGAATGTAAAACATTCCGGGCCAACCAAGATCTGAAGCTGCTACCAAGCCACTCACTGCAAATCCTAACGCAGATCCGATGTCCATTCCAGTTTGCGTGATTCCACCTAATCGATTGCGCTCCTCAACTGGACACCATTTGGCCAAATGGGAGTAAAAGCAAGGAAACATTACACCCTGGAAGATGCCTTGGAAGACTCGCACAACACAAAACAGTTGCCAGCCTCCATAAATGACGGCAGCTGGAGTTAGAAGGCATAGAAGTGCTACACCTAAGGTGCACGCAAGCAGAAGCTGTTTTGCTCCGTATTGGCTTGACAAGTAGCCACCCAGGAATTGAGTGCAAAGCGAGCCCCAAAAGAAACTGCTCAGCATGTAGGATTTCTCTTTTTCGCTCCATATAAATTCCTGGAAGAAAAAAAAGTTTTAATAATACAGACTTAAGGATGAAGGAGTACTCGTATGCTTACCGGAAAGTCGGGATTTGTTGTATTGGCGTTTGTCATTGCCACGATTCCAACGGAAATATTGACTCGCATTTGTATGCCCAAGGTGCAGCAAGTGAAGAGGAATAAGGCTTGAACATGACGCACTCCGAAAACAGGAGCTGAAAGGAAAATGGAAAAAATACAATAAAAAGTATTCGAAATGATATGCAGGCGGAGGTATAAGGAGGAATCCAAGAACTAATTTGGGACCGTTGTTGTATTCTGGATCGGAATAGGATTTTGAGATTAAAGACTATATACATATCTTGATCGCGCTTTTGGTTTACCAAACTGTGTTATAGTGGGTGCAGCTTTAGAGTCCTAACAGAAAACCGTTCACGCCGGGAATAAAAATAAGAGTTTGATCAATTTTTACTTCCATGTTCCAAGGAAATGAAAGTTGTGTAATCGTGTAAAAAAATGTTGTCCAAAATAAGATCAGATTGTTTTTTCTCCAATATATACGAGGGTGGGTCAATAAGTCCCTGAAAATTAACACAAATTGTGTCGTCACCTTAAATTAATTTTTTTTTTGTCAAGAATCATCTTTCAAAAGAACGCACCCAAATTTTCAGACAGATCTGTCAAATAATTTTGTTGTGGCAGCCATTTTATATAGACGTCTACTTGCATTTTCGTTAAAATGGAAAAAAGAGAATTCCGAGTGCTCATTAAACACTATTTTTTGCGAGAAAAAACTATCACGCAAACCAAACAAAAGCTTGACAAATATTATGGGGACTCTTCACCATCGATTGGCACCTTTCACCACTGGTTTACTCAATTTCGGTGCGGTCGTTCAAGCACAAGTGACGCCGAACATTCTGGTCGCCCAATTGAGGTCACACACACCAGAAATGGTCGACAAAATCCATGGTTTGATAATGGACAATCGGCGAGTGAAAGTGCGCGAGCTTGAAGAGGCCACAGGCTTATCACATGGCTCAGTGATTTCGATTTTACATAAATATTTGGACATGAAAAAGCTTTCCGCAAAATGGGTGCCGCGTTTGCTCACAATCGACAACAAACGCATTCGTTTGACAACTTCAAAGGTGTGTTTGGCGATGTTCCAGAAAAATTCGGCTGAGTTTTTGCGACGTTTCGTAACCGTGGATGAAACCTGGATTCACCACAACACACCAGAAATCAAGGAACAGTCAAAACAATGGACTTCTCCTGGTGAATTGAAGCCGATGAAGGCCAAGGCGGGTTTGTCAGCGAACAAGGTCATGGCGCCAGTTTTTTGGGATGCGCGCGGTGTTAATCACATCGATTACCTTAAAAAGGGTAAAACGATCACCGGCGCATATTACGTAGAGCTGCTGGATCGATTCCAAGCCTATTTGAAGCAAAAACGGCCGCTCTTGGCGAAGAAAAAAGTTCTTTTTCACCGGTGCACAAGTCCGCAGTCGCAATGGCAAAATTGCATGAGTTAGGCCACAAACTCCTCCCTCATCCAGCATATTCCCCAGCTTTAACCTCCTGCGACTATTTCTTGTTTCCAAATATGAAGAAATGGCTCGGAGGTAAGAGATTTGGGTCGAATGAAGAGGTCATCGCTGAAACAAACGCTTATTTTGAGGGCCTCGAGAAATCGTATTATTTGGAGGGCATCGAAAAATTGGAGAAACGTTGGATGAAGTGTATACTCGTAGAGCTAAAAGGATACTATTTTGAAAAATAAAATGTTTTTATACCGAAAAGAGTGTTCCTTATTTAATTTTCAGGGACTTATTTTGTTGAAAAAAAAAATCAAATTCTGTTCATCAAAAAACTATATTTGGCTGGTCAAATATTTAAATTTTTATGAAAATACTTTCTATATTCGAGTCGAGTATCAGAGAGAAATTCAGGTTTTTCTGGGTACGTTTTTTGACTACAGGGTATTTAAGGAAGGTTGGAGAGACAATAAGACAATATGTTTCTGCGAAGCCTTAAAGGCATATCTGCAGTAGATTACGTAACAGCGATATTAAATTTGTAGTGAATAATTCTTAGAAATTATTTAATTCATTAACTCTACCGATAAATAGTTATAAAAGTAGTTAAGATAAATTAAACGATTGTAATAAAATGTATACTTTAATATTTATTTTTCTAATGTATTTTGAATGGATGTCCCATAGCTCACGAGGAATGATAGCTTTTGTTGCCCATAGGAATTGTGAGTTCGGTTTACTACGATTCGATTATCATGGTAAAGAGAAAAAGCTTGTTAACAGTGAATAAGTTCAGATCGCAACCTAAATTTAAGGAGTTGTCTACATACCGATTAGCACATTTGGCTCTCAAAAGAATCTTGAAAATTCAGTTTAGAAGCTACTACAGGTCCGTTGTCATATATTGTGATGTATTACTCCATGCGATTATTCCATATTGCAAAGATTCAACCGAGGTAAAATAAACTTGTCTGAGAACAGGAGATGACGTATAGTTGCTTAGATGGTATAGAGTATACGTCATCAAGGTATCGATATACGTTCGCATTTACAATAAAATCGTTGCACTTATCTGCTTGCTTGGAGTATTGTTTTTATGCGGACATTCAAACTTGTGGAATCTTATTTTTATTCGAGTTCTAAAGATGTGTGGGGGTCTGATATACAAAAGTTTCTTTTCAAAATTGATTGTAAGTTCGTTATCACTAGACCAACGAACTATTTCATCGAACTCGGACTGCACAGTTCACTTCTCGATAATTCACAATAATTGCAGTAGGTATCATCAGCATATTGTAATTCGATGCTATTTTTTACTACTAATATTATTGACATAAATGATAAAAATAAGTGGTCCTAGATCAGAACCTTGTGGTACTCTGAACAAGGGGTCTGGAAGTTGGCTTAATCTATCGAAATTTTGACTTTAAAACCTTTATCACGATGGTGATAAAACCACTCTAATATTCTACTTCGAATTGGAATATTTTCCAACGTTTGTTTCTTGTGGCAAAGGGTATCGAAGGCCTTCTTGAAATCGATGAAGATTACTAAAAAATGGTGATTCTTATTTAAGCTGCTATTTATTGTATTTGAAAATTTTAGAAAAAAGTTGGTTGACATTTCTATTTTTCAAAAATTCAAATTTTTTTTTATTATTTTGGTTTTGTCGGCTGGCCGCCATTACCTCTTCAATTAATTTATCTATCACCGGTAGAATAGAAACTATGACTACTTTAAGTGTGAGGAAACAACTTCGTTCAACAAACTGTGTTAGGACAGGCGTTAGTACACAAGAATTATATCTTATATCTCTAACTCTTATATTATCAATTAGTTTATTTAAAATATTCTTAATTTCAGTTTCAGTTACTCTTCCAAATAATATTGATTAAACCGAGCTTCTTTCTATACCGCGATATGTTTTTACGTTGCTGGTATGGATAATAGATTTTATTTGTTCTATGAATTGAGCAGCAAATTTATTAGCAATGTTTTGTGGATTTGCAGCAGATGAAAAGTTGCTCCAAATTTTGTCATCTAAATTATTTGTTGTTTTGCCTAGAATATATTTAAAGGTATTTTTTGAATTTTTACGGTAGAAGGCGTATTTGTTCCTATAAAAATCTGACTTAACGTTTTTAATTTTTTTTATTACCATAATTTCTTCTGTTTTTCCATTTGTTATACAAATTATCTCTTTTCTTACGTATATTTACAATTTCCATTGTTATCCACAGATGACTTTTTTAGCTGATTTTTCATAGCATTCATTGAATATTTGAACAAGTTGATTATAAAAATCGTTTACGTTTGTTATGTCACTCCAGTTTATGTTTAGTAGATGTTCCGACACTTTATTTACTTTTAGTGTGATTGTTCAGATACGTGCTTTTTATTCCCAGGTACTCCAAAAAATACGAGAAAATGATCTGCTACAAGTATTTCCTTTTATTTATTCGAATATGACAGTCATCAATTAATGTACTGGTTTCTCTGGATAAATCTACACTCGTGTCTGATAAAATTATACTCCGTAGAGCTTCATATCTGAATACTTGATGGCGTGAATATGTTCTTCATTTTCAACATTATATGATATGATCAATATGTCTGTTCAGTTCATCAATGAAATTGTAGTCATTAAATTTCGGAGGATAGTACACTGAGATTATTAACTTTAATGTCCTGGGTTTGTCCAACCACTTTTATCAGAATGCACAAATATGAATGAATCTTTTCGCATCAATTATAACAATTATAATAAAGACCACTTAAATCATAGAAGTTTTTGTGCCAATCAGATTAGGGGTTTTGAAAATTTACCCAATTTTATAGCATTGTTTATTCAAATAAATTCCACCGGCATTTTGCATATCAAACATTATTTTAAAACATGATTTTATAACATGGAAGTCATGTATGGCTCTCCATACAGATATTTATCTCGTCATACTAGAGCTTAGTGAAGCACGTAGGCACCAAATAATTTTATAGCTTTTTTTATTGCCCTCCACTTTACCGCTGTACAAAAAGTATCAGCAATTGGTAGACAAGTGAGAAATAAATGAAACGTAAATCTGCACTTATTGTGAATCATTTAATTGGCATAAATGACTTTACTGTTACCAAACATTTGACCGTGAGATAAAAAGGAACTTTAGCTGTACAGTTAAGAGGTGAACCGAAATAAATACGATTTTAATGTTCAGCAATTTTATGTTTGTACTGTATTGTCTTAATCCGCATTTAACCATTTTCCATTCGATTCGAATCGATTACACGTCTTGGTCTATTTAATTTTCTCCATTCCTTACATGTACACTACATACGGGTACATATGTCATAACAATTTTTTGTTAAGCGGTTACTGAGATACCAGACTTAAAAGAAAAACGCTTCTTTTGGGACTGACTGAATGACTGACTTATTCACTGATCATCACTTACTCGTACATGCAACATAGAATCTGGAAAATTGGGACAGAGGTAGTACTTGGGATATAGACAAAGTATTGATTAAAAAATAAATAAATATGCTTTTCACAGTGATAAAAAAAAAACACGAATGTAAAAAACGAGCTAAGTTGTCTATTACCATTGTATATGAGTTTCATATACAATGCTATTACACAAATCCTGAGATCTAAAAGTGTATCTAATCCAACTTGTTGCAATGTTTTTTTTTCAAATAACTTGTCTTAAGTCTACTTTTGTGCGCAAATAGACCTAAGGCGGAGATATGACAAATTATTTGGAAAAGCATTGTAACAAGTTGAACTTGGCACACTTATATGTAGATCTCACTCCGTTTGGTGGGTGAATACTATTTTTGTAGTAGAGAGCTTGGCCCATTTCCATAGTTCTCGTCCTGACAAGGAGAAGTAGGAACGAATCATTTTAAGTGAGAGTCAGTTGTCTATCCGTCTGTCTGCCACAGCCTTATAACTTTGAATCGTTATACGTAGAAAATTGAAAATTTTGGAAAATCAAAATGGCTGGATGGATTTTGCTCAGATTTCATACCTGTGATCTGAATTTTAATTCTAACCCCAAAATTGAAGGTGTTTTACAAATGGACTCAATAATTTCATTTAAATTTTGTTTTGGACATGGGTTACTAAATGGAGTACCAAGTTGGTTTTTTGGAGAAAAATGTATATAACGGTACTTTACATAACGAATTTGGAAAATTGGGTAACAGGTATGACTCAAGCGATTTTGTTGAAAATCATTTTTGGATAAAGTTTACTTTAAGTAAAAATGTTAAAACCAACAAACATCTGCAAATGTACTTAATCTCGGACTTGCAAAAGTTGTAAATTTTTCGGCTGCCACATTTTTGTAGACACTAATGTAATAATTACTGTTTGAATTGACTCTAGTAGTACTCATGATAAACCGTAATATTTATACCCTATGTATATTGAGTTTGAAATAATTATTTATTATTCTGCAGATACGTTTTTTCTTTTGTTGATAAGTGTTGTTGGCCGTGGTGTAGTGGTAACATCATCGCTTGTCAGGCTGTTGATTTACGGTTCGGATCCTGATGTCAAGAATCATCTATTTATTTCACATGAAATAAATAAAAAAGTCGATCACTTGCGTAAGCTAAGACAACTCTACTGTGAAGGCATAACACTGGCAGTAGGGTGATCATATGGCCAAAATGCAACTTGATCGTGATGATGACATCAGAAGGACGGAAAAAAATACTGTGAATCATAAGCAACGACAATAATAGCGAAAACAAAAAAACAAAATACTCCCCAGTTATCTGGACAGCCGCCCTTGGAGTTTACACAAACTTAATACCACCTGAGTTTCAAACCACACCACTCTGTCTTTCTCTCTGTCTCTACCTTTCCACAAAAACGCACGTGTTCTAAAAATTAGTATAAGGGTATTCATATATTTGAGAGATTGTTGACCGATAAGAGGAAGTTTGTTGAAACTTCATTTGATTTTACTCTTTATTCAAAGTCATCTACCCTTTAGAGGTGATTAGCTTAATTTCATTATTATTATGGTTCATTCAATAGTTTTCAGTGCTCCTTAAAGTCGAGATTCATTGAGTTAATCGTGGTTAAGCATTTTAATATGCTATCTAGGAATAAGGTTCACATGAATTTATATCGGATACTAGTGAAAAAAAAGAACATTAACCTAAAGGTATGGAATAGTCCTCCTGGATATCGGGAAGGCTTTTGACATCATTCGTCATGATGCGTTGATATATAAACTCATACAACTGGACTTTTCAGTTTCAGTCATCAGAACGGTACAGGGTTTTTTAAAAGTCAGAAAGTTTGCATAACATAAAAACGATTTTTCATAGTGTCCTCAAGGTTCAGTGCTGGGTCCAACCATGTTCCATTCTACTATTATATCTTTTCATCCACCATTGAGTTATCTTTACGATATCAGCCAAAAGTCAACTGTTTCATTTTTGTTTCATTCACAAAATGCTGCATGCGTTTAAAATGAATATACCATTGGTTTTTTAGAGCACCGTAATAAAGAGTGGAACAAAAAACTCAATATACTGGACAAAAACGGAAAACCTTTCTGGAACATAGTTAAACTGGTAAAAAATAAAAACAGACAGTTACCTTTTCTAAAAAACTCGTCGGACACATACTTTACCGATGTCGAAAAAGCCAATGCACTTGCCGTAAATTTTTCTAATAACCATATTGTTGCGCAAAATTTAGGCGATGCACACACCAACACCCTCGTGAAGAACACAATTCAAGCCTTTCTAGCAGAAGGAACAAATCATTCCTCTTCTACCATTTTTGTTAACGAAGAAGATTTAGACTTCATAATAAACAACCTATGTCTTATGAAATCAGGAGGTCTTGATATGTTAAGAAACATTTACTTTAAGCAATTTCCCAGGACAGGTATAGAATTCGTAACATTTATTGTAAACGCATGTCTGAAAATGCAATATTTTCCTGATATATGGAAACTTGCAAAAGTGGTACCAATATTAAAAGTAGGTAATCCCCCAGAAAGGCAGGAAAGTTATAAACCTATCAGCCTACTAAGCAACCTTAGTAAGATATACGAAAAAGTACTAAAGGAGCAAATCCTAAAGTTCGTTGAAGTTAATAAAATTTATCCCAGTGAAGAGTTTGGTTTTAGACGTCATCACAGTACATCCCATCAGGCTCTGAGAATATGCAATTGTGTTAAAAGGAATCGCTTACAGGGGAAATCTACAGGTATGGTCTTACTAGACATTGAAAAAGCATTTGACTCAGTTTGGCATGAAGGCCTGACATACAAAATGATAAGTTTAAATTTTCCTCCATATATCTGTAAAGTAGTCCAAAGTTTCTTGTCCAGTTGTCGTTTCAAAGTCCATGTTAATAGTAGTGTTTCTGACTTGATCTATTTTCAATCGGGTGTTCCACAAGGCTCAGTTCTTTCCCCAGTCCTGTATAACATCTATACGTCTGATATTCCAAAGTTACCGCACTGTGATATAGCTATTTTTGCAGATGACATCGCAATATTTTCATCTCATGAATTCGCTTTCAATCTCCAAAATGGAATGGAAATATTAGTAAAATATTATCACAAATGGAAAATCAAACTGAATGAAGGGAAAACGCAAGCTATCTTTTTCACTCGAAAAAGAAAGCATTGCTTTATTCCCAACAGACCGCTTTAGCTCAATGGAAGTGTTATAAATTGGGAGCCCTCTGTCAGATATCTAGGTATTCATTTAGATGCCAAGCTTACATTTGAGAATCATACTACTAAAACTATAAAGAAAATAGGAATAGCAATAAAGATGCTGTACCCATTTATAAATAGAAAATCGCTACTTTCCACTGAAAACAAAATTATATTGCATAAAGTAATTTTCCAGTCAATTCTTCTGTATGGGTGCCAGGTATAGGGCGTGCCATATAAAAAAATTGCAAGTGTCGCAAAACAAACTCTTAAAAATGATGCTAGATTTACCTAGGCACCACTCTACTCTTGATAATTCATGAAAGAGCGAATGTTGAATTGATAGCTAATAGAATCCTTAAACTTAATAACACGTTTAAAATAAGAAGCAGTTTTGCTGATAATCCACTTGTAAACGAATTAAATACTTAAGATCGTCAAATTGTAAATGCACTTACTCGTTTATATTTATTTATTTACGTATTCATGTTAAAACCTTTATAATTATTATTATTTACTTATTACCCATTTGTGTATACATATATTAGTATATTTGTATATTGTTTTTAATTTCTTTACTTTTCCCAGTTTTTTAAGCATTATCTAGTCATTTTTATTAATTATTTATTTATTTACTTATTTACTATTTATTTATTTATTATTTAGTTATCTATTATTTATTTACTCATATATATTTATTTATTTATTTATTTATTTATCTACCTACACATGTAAATATGTACATATTTATTTATTTATTTATATATTTACTTGTATTATATATAAAGGGTGGTTAAATTTTAAGGGCCGATGTTGAATGTGAACCACACCTAAACGTCAAGTTTTTTTCTGCATTTCATTTCACATTTCTCAATTTCAGACTAACTCAATTTGAACCATGGAAAGATACACAATCGAGCAACGCGTTAAAGTTATTCAGGCTTATTATGAAAATGGGCGTTCAAATCAAAATGCATTTCGTGATTTTTTCGGTCAATTTAATCGCCCAAATGTGCGTACAATCGGAATAATCGTGCAAAAATTTGTGCAAACCGGGTCTGTAGGAGATGTGAAAACACCAGTGCATGCTCGTACAGCTCGTACTGCAGAAAATATTGCTGCTGTTCGCGATAGTGTGGCTGAAGAGCCGTCCACCTCAACTCGTCGTCGTGCCCAACAATTGCACCTCTCACGCTCGTCGTTGATGAACATTATGCATAAAGACTTGCATTTACGCGCTTACAAGGTGCAATTGAATCAAGAACTAAAGCCTCTTGACCATTTCAAGCGTCGTCAATGGTCACAATGGTGGCAAGAAATGGCAACAGTGGATGATCAATTTTCGAAGAAAATCATCTTCAGTGATGAGGCACATTTTCACCTCAGTGGATTCGTCAATAAGCAGAATTGCCTCATTTGGGCGAATGATAATCCAAGAGTGATTGTCGAAAAACCAATGCACCCACAAAGAGTGACTGTTTGGTGCGGTTTATGGGCTGGCGGCATCATCGGGTCGTATTTTTTCCAAAATGAGGCCGGTCAGGCAGTTACTGTGAATGGTGTTCGCTATCGTGAGATGATAACGAACTTTTTATTTCCCGAATTGGAAGATATGGATGTGGACGATATGTGGTTTCAACAGGATGGTGCCACTTGCCACACAGCTAACGAAACTATGGCTCTTTTGCGCGACAAATTCAATGGCCGTGTTATCTCACGTGGTGGCGATGTAAATTGGCCGCCAAGATCATGTGATTTGACACCGTTGGACTTCTTTCTTTGGGGTTATTTGAAAGAAAAGGTGTACGTCGATAAGCCAGCAACAATTCAAGAGCTAAATAATGAGATAATTCGGCACATTAACGGCATAGAACCTCAATTATGCCTCAGCGTCATCGAAAATTTGGACCATCGGATGGAGGTGTGCCGCCGAGGTCGCGGCGGCCATTTGGCCGATATTTTGTTCCATTCATAATTGAACCATACCAATATTATCATAATAAAAAGAAATGACAGTAATTTCCTAAATAATTTGTGTTTTATTCAAAATCAACATCGGCCCTTAAAACTTAACCACCCTTTATATAAATCTAATTTTCTTATTTTTTTTTTTTTTTCTCTTCGTTTATATTGAAGGTTTTTTTCTTATTTTCCTTCAAATTTGTCTCATTGCCTTGCTATACGTTCTTAATAGAAATAAAAATAATGTTTCAGTAGAAAGGTAAAATCCCAAATTATCAAATCTCTGTAAAATGTGCGATAACAAAAATTCTGTAAAAAAAAAAATTGTATACGAAATAAAAATATCTATCTATATATCTATCTACCATTGGTTAACGGTATTTTTCCACTGCTCTTGAAGTCAAATGGCTCAGAGCAGTTAGAAGTTTGTTTCGGAAGTGATCGTCAGTAGTTTAAAAAAAAAAAAAAAAAATAGTAAAAATGGGACGCAAAAATCGTGAAACCACAAAAGAACAGCGAAAAATCGTAATTAATTTATTAAACGAAGGTCGAAAATATAAAGAAATAAATGAAAGTATAAATAGACCAATTATGACGGTTGAAAGTATTATCTACAAATATAAAAAAATTAAGGAAGATGAAAATGGTCCAAGATCTCACCGACCGCAAAAGTTGACGGAGAGGGAAAAGAACCGCAAAATTAAAAAAAATTCCAGACTGAGTGATACAGTGCGTAATGTCCTCCACCGTGCTGGTTATCATGGTCGCGTGGCTCGTAAAAAGCCATTAATAAGCAAGTTAAATAAAATAAAAAAGCCCCTTGGAATATGCTAAAAAGTATAAAAACCATGATAAGCAGTTCTGGAAAAGAGTGGTTTTTACGGACGAAAGTAAATTCAATATTTTTCAATCGGATGGCAAAGTTCTAGTGTAGAGAAAACCACGAACTGAAATAGAGGAACAAAATTTGGGGCTTCACGCTCTAATGGAGTAGGTGAGTTGTGTGTTTTTGAAGGAATCATAGGCCACAAATACTATATTAACGCCTTAAAGAATCATCTTCGAAAATGTGTGGATAAAATGGGTATCAGTTTTTTTCTATATATTTACGCAGGACAATGACCCAGAACATACTGTGTGGAGTACAAAAATGTGGCTTCTATACAATACACCTTTACATATGCAAATTCCACCGCAATTACCAGATATTAACCCGATTGAATATCTTTGGGATGTCTTAAAAAAAAAAATCAGAAACAGGCGAATTTCCAACAAAAATGACTTAAGGAAGGCGCTTCAGAAGGAATGGGCTTCCATATCATCAAACGTCATGGCAAACCTCGTTAGTTTATTGCCAAGAAGATTGGAAGCAATATTTAAAGATAAGGGGGACCCACAAAATATTAATTTTACTTCATTATTATTTATTTATTTATTTTTTTTATTGATAAGCTTTAAGAGACGAATACTTTTTCGGCTACGAATTGATATATGAATTTTATTTTAAATTTCATTGTTTCAAAATTAGTGAAGAATTGTGTAGATTTTAGTTTAAATGCAAATGCCTTTTATTAAAGAAAAAAATGAGATGCAAAATTAAACTTTATTTTTCGTTTCAATAAGGAAAATCCTTTTTCTTCGCGGTAGGATGAAACAGTCGAATGCTTTTTCGGCTCACTGTATTTATGGCGCACCCGCATAGTTTAATTGCGTCAAAACGCATGTTAAAAGCTTCAGATATGTCAGATCAAAGTCCTTAAAATGATGCTTAGGTTGCCATGGCAGTACTCTACCAACAGGCTTTATGATTGTATTCCCTACGCACAGATCCCATCAAAAATTTATCTTAAAATGTTCTTTTTCTATTAACGATCTGATACGAGTATTGCAACTCTCACTGAAAATAAAGTCTCTACTAAAGTATAGGTATAGGATAGGACCAATACTAGTCTTTAAGCTTTATGTGAAGTTTTCTTCTACCAGTATTTTCCTTAAATCGTTATTTTCATATATGTAAGCTATGCTCCAAAGATTTTACATCTTAAATCTGTGAACTAATATTAGAAATGTATATATTTAAATATTACGCTGTGAATAAATAAATAAATAAATTGAATAAAGGGGTCAGAACGAACTAATCAACACTAAATGAAAAACTTATGTGTACAGTACAGTCTGCAAATGCCCAATTCGTTAGAGCTGGCTAACTAGAAGAACTTGTGCAAATTTCACTGATGAGTTCGACACCGTCTTTTAGTAATAGTTGTAGAACTGGATAAAACGAGAAATAAATATTCGATGCTGCTTTCTTTGAATTTCGACAAATCGTCACTATTAATATCCTTGCACCTCAGCAGTCGAAATCTTTAAGAATTGAAGTTCAAACATTAAAGCTTAGTGTAACAAATCAATTCACTTTAGGAAGATTGTCCCAAGGCTTGACCTAAGGTCACACACGATGGGGTAAACGACAACTTAGTGCGCATTAAACATGTATTCCTCTGACCCGACTTTTAAAATCGGGTGTCCATTGAACTTTAACTTATATAACATGAAATAAATCCCAATTTTGTGACACAAGCTAATTCACAGCGTTATTAGTAATCTATAATTAATTAATAACGTGCTTCATTCCAACGCCTCAAATAAGGCTAATACGTTAGATATTCAAATTGATTACTTTTAACTTGTTTTCTTTTCCAGTTAAACACGTGAAGTTAACCAACACTAAAGTTTGTTAACACCCAATACATTCGAAGCTTTCGCTTGTTTAAATTAATTTTTTATCCAAAAAATTTAAATAACAATATCTAAATTCAAAACGCTGCACAAAACAGCTTAGCAACTCCACATGCATTCAATTTGCATTCAAATAACGATGTTCACCTCAATCCAATTTAAGACCGTAAATTGAAAAAAAAAAAAAAAAACCAACTAAAAAACGAGTTTAGGAAATTTCTCCCAAATGCATCAAAACACGCGACAACACGGCTATAATTATTGCAATTTGTAATAAATTTGTGGTTCACTAAACTCCACGCAGTAGGTAGAGCTCATGCTCCAAACATGATCAAAAACGGTTGCACTTTGGAATGTCTTAAATTAGAAAATAAATTCACTTGTAATTGCAAAATCAAAAATTACCCCGTTTGATTAGCGAAAACGACTTGATCGTCATCGTTAGCTGCTCGTATCTGCTAATCCAACAAATAACCGCCGATAATAGCTTCTTCTCTTGGACTTTGGAAAACCAGACAAGGTACGCGTACAACGGAAAATTCACCTCAATCCATAAAAACTGACTCGAAAATATATACAAATCTAACCGGTCGAAATGCCCACCAAAATGTCCAACAATCCGATCAGAGATACTACCGCACCAGGAATGACCACGACAGTTCTTGTCCTCTCTTGACCAACTAATGACTGTATTCACACAGTCTTCCTCCTCTCATCGCAATTTGGCCAACAGCTACAGCAGCAGCAGCAGCAGCCAAACTCTAGTGTATCTCCTCTAAGTGCGTGAGTTGGCTAAGCTAAGTCTTTTATTTCCCATCTGTCGCATGTGCCGTGATAGTTGGCAGTCGGCAATCGGCAGTCGGCAGTCGGCACGCTCTCGTACTATTAAACTAGGTGCAGTTCATCTAAATAAGCAAAATAAAATTCATGAGATAAAAATAAAATAAAAACACCCAACAGGTAAATGATTGGTAGGAGGTGGGCAGAGTAGTAGTAAACCAGCCAAAAACCCGTATAAGAGGGCTAGGAGAGACATTTGAAAATTTCATAATGACCATACTCTATGCAAAAGAAGGAGAAGATGGGTACACGTAGGCGACAAGGCACTGCGCGTGATTAAAGTGGTAGGAAGAGCAATATTTCCACCAGAGATGGTGGTAGTTTAATCCGAAAATAGAATTCTCCAGAAATAGATTTGCGATCCACACTGCTGCAGTGCACTGTGTGCGACGTCCTTCTCTTGTTTTAGCCCATAAATTGCATTTGTTCATAGAAGAAGGTGGCGATGGTGTCTTATACAGTTGACGGTGGTCAAACAGGAGGATCGAATGAACGAATGATGGTAAGGAATGCAGAATGCACGTATGCATTCTATCTAGAAGCACATTTGAAGATAGAAAATGTGCAGCGCCTAGTTAGAACTTTACTCAGTTAAATGGAAGATTCCACACGAAGCCAAGTATGCACGTCAATCGAGTATCTTACTATCTCCACTTTTCACGGTTAGGCTGGCAGTCAGAGCCGCTCCTTTTTCCCAGTTTAAGGTTGGGAGTACCTAAATCCTTACAAAATTGTCCGTTCCCAATTAATTTTGCATCCCATTACGTACCCAATCTTATGTATCCTAGCAACGTTTTCATTTCAAGTACAATACTATCGCATCACGAGCTCATGCCAATGTCGAGTTTACGAGTATTCTATGGTCCAGTCAGTCACGTAGATTAATAAATATTATTGAATACAAACGATTGAGATGTCACAACGAACAGTAGAGACATTGCCAGCAATCATTAAAAAAAAAAAAACAGCATTTGGCTTACTTTACTTACTTTTGATTGAGCTACAGGATGTAGTGGACATAGGCCTCACTCAAAATGCATCCGATACATACCTTGCTGTCATATTCATCACAATGCTCTCTTGGGCATTACCGTAGAGGGCTTATCAGAATCCATCTGCCTCAGAAACTGATTGGGCGCAAAATGTTAAGTCTGTGGCTCTACAGAAGTTACAATAAAGGACTCGTTCTGGTTTCCAGTTGACTGAATTTTTACTGTTTTACACACCAGAACATTAATGGATTCAACGGAGTGTCTGTCTATCCGTCTGTTCGCCTGTCAGTGTGTCTGTCACACGCCTGTAACTTGTGAATCGGTTGACCTAGAGAAATTTAGCACGAAAATAATAAATGGTACAATGAAAAGAGAATAATCAAAAAAAATTTAAAAAAATGTATTTTCTTAAGGGGCTTTAGGGAGCATTGTGTTTTTTTTTTTTTTTTTTTTTTTTTTCTTTAATCACCCAATCAAGCAACGTATCAAATTAAAGCTGAAATTGTAAGGAGGGAGTTTAGATTAAGAATTGAGTTTTTATTTTTATAAAGTAGTTTTGTGCTTTACAAAATAATTCACAATAATAGACATTGACATTAGCCGTCAGCCAAAAAAGAGAGGTATATATAGATACATATGTACGTATAGAAAGGAAAATTGGTATAAATCCATTTGGTATATTGGTAAAGTGTGTTGTTAAAAGGCTTCATTATTTATTTGCTGTCGGTATTTCCAGGCGGATTTCAGGTAGCTATACAGGACATTCCAATTTTCAAAATTCAGGATTAGGATGCCTTCTTGTGAGATCGTCTAATTGACTTTAAAATTTGACAGATTCCGATAGTGAATTACATCTCCTTTCAAGCGCAGGTTACGAGTACATTGATTGCATTCTGTATTCTTCACAACTCTATGCGGTATAAAATTTATGTGCATTAGTTTACATCTGGCCTTGAAAATCGTTTAAATTGTATCCAAGTCGTTATGGTCGTGAAAGTTCATGGTCTAGCATTCGATATGTTTTTTTTATAATTTGCGCGCACCGTCCTCCTGATGTCATCATCACAATCAAGTTGCATTTTCAGCCATATGACCACCCTACTGTCAGTGTTATGCCTTCGCAGTAGAGTTGACTTAACTTTCGCAATTGATCGATTTTTTATTTCATGTGAAATAAATAGATGATCCTTAACATCAGGATTTGAATCATGAAACAAAAGCGTGACAAACGATGATGTTACCACTACACCACGACCACCCTCTGTAGTCCAAATATATGATACTAGCACATATGCTCCGGCTTCGCTTATGCCAAAAAGTAACCAGGCACTTGTATGTTGCCTTATACGAGAAGATCACAATATTGTTCCAAAATATGAAAAAAAATTCCGTTAAACGAACATACAGTCCTGGCCATATGAACCGTAACAGAATTTTCTCAATTCAAATCTTAATTTGCGGAGCTTATATTTTCTGAATGGTTTTTGCAAATAAACTGAATTATTTTTTTTTATATTCGATAATATTTCTTTATATTTCGGAGCTAGAAATTAACATAATCATATAAAATATAAAAAAAGAAAAAATCGTTAGTGCAGTAATGGTGCAATTAGTTACATTTTAAATCAAAAGCATCAAAAAGTTAACATAAAAAAAAAACATACTTGGAGAACTAATTTTAGATTTATGTTTCTGAATATTTATAGGGCTATGGTTTTAAGATAACTGAGCAATTTTAGTACTTCGCAACACCTCCTTTGGCTTTAATAACCGTCTCTGAACCTTCGAGGCATTGATTTAACAAGGTTTTCTAAGTACTCATTAGAAATCTCCGTATCCCAAACCTTTTTGATCACTTCCTTTAGCTCGCTTTTGTTGCTTGGCTTTTCTCTTGCTATTTTTTTCTTAATTTCATACCACAAGTTCTCAATTAGGTTTAAATCGGGGCTATTTCCAGACCACTCCATTTCGAAAATTCCATTATAAAGAAAAAATTGTCTTACCTTAAATAGAAAATGGGATTTTGTATAATTCTTTCAGCACTTTTCTTGTAGATATTAATCAAATAAACCAAAATTGAAAGAATAAAGTGAGGAAAACACCTTTTTCGCCGTATGGCAAGGTGCGTTATCCTGTTGAAATATAAAATCTTTATTTGGTAACAACAGCTCTTCGATAGTCGGAAATAGTGAATTGCATAAGATGCCCATATACTTGTTTGCATTGACGTGGCCTTCAATAAACTCTAATTTTCCTAAATCCGGACCAGAAAAGCATCCCCAACCATTACACTCACTGGGTGCTTGGGACCTACGAGGATGCAATTTTTTTTATACTCTTCTCCCTTTGCCCGACGAACGAATTGGGTTCCATCATTTCCGAACATGTTGAATTTTGATTCGTCTGACCAAATAACATTCATCCATTCTTGATACACTCAAGTTTTGGCAAATTTTAACCTCTTTTCCCTCATCACTTTGGCTTCCTTCGTGGACGTCTTGCAACTAGCCCAGCTGCGTACAACCGTCTACGAACTGTTCGGGCTGAAATATTGACTCCTGTTTTGTCCAGGAATATTTTTTGCACTTCACGTGAGGTCCTAAACCGATTTTGCAGCGAAATGTTTATTATTACTATTACTATTTTGTTTTGGGCCGAACTTGTCAACACTTTAGGATGGCCGCCTTTTGGTCGCGTTATTGTCTTTCGGATATTATAATTCTTGAAAAAATTGCTCACCGTCGTAGCTGAACATTTAACTATGACAGACCATAATTTCAACCTTAATTTCTTGCAACCAGAGAATCACTATGTCTTTGTCGATTTAAGAATGAACGGCAACTGTTTTTTGAGTAAAATTCAATAAGAAATAAAGCATGTAATCACTTTTGCTAAATTCTAAAGCTACAATCACAATATTCGCCGAAAAAGTTGAAATATTTTTTTAAAACAAGCTGTTACAGTTCATGTGGCCAGGTCTGTAACTATGCACACACTCATCCACTTAAAAAAAAACTTACATTTGTGTTTACTACTTCGTTCTAGGCACCACAGATTAATGTGAATTTCAATTTGTTCACCAATTAAATGCTCCAGTCAAAAATTTAAATTATTCTCAAATCGAAAAAAGAAAAATTGTAACAAATCTTCCGGCACAAACAGTTTAAAAAAAAAAAAATGGTAATACCTTTCTTACCCGGCTCCAATAAATTTTAATGATTTTCATATCATTCGGGTTAACTTAAAACCCAAATTTCATCACAATCCGATGAGAATTATGTTTTAAACCTCTTGCCATACCTTACCACCACTTCATTAAATTTCGACAATTCAAGTGAAATTACAAGCGTAGTTTCACACTGTAACTTTGAAAGCTTTTAACCCTCGGAATTGGAATTTTGCTAAACTCAGTTATGTTCCATCTATGGCCTCAAAGAAACCATAGCGCAATATCAGTTCTAAGTGTTAAGGTCCAGGGCATTCAGTGGTATGGATATACGGTGACTTAAAGTAAAATTGATGTTCCTTGAAAATTGTATGAGCGGTAAGATCCTTAAAGTCCCCATAGACCACAATGCCTATACGAATCTCCTGGTTTGAAGTTAGATGAGATATAAAGCTTCGGCAGACTTCTGGGCCTTCAATTATGAAGTAAGTTCAACCTTTTTCCTCGTAGGCAGCTACTTTGTCAGTAACATAGTGGAGCTAAGTAGCATAGGCTGCATAATAATCGTTACGTTACGCAGGAAAATTAAATTCTTTAAGAAATATGACTGGTTTCTCTTTTAATGGTAATTCTCCAGGTAATGCAATGGTCTAAGCCTACAAGCCAAATTGCATCAAAATCCAGTCAGACATTCTTGAGTTGTGTTTTTTATGCACAATTTTAATCCCGGAGTATTCGGGAAAATTATAAATTCCAACTTTCCGCTCAGTAGTCGAACCCACTAATTAGTGGTAGTGATATGTGCATATAGTACGAGTATTGCGGTAGTATTAGGAACGTTCGCTCCAGTGCATGATGTGAATCCTCTGCCTATCCCGGCTCATGACGCCGCCTCGACGTCAAGAGTTAGGAAATCTTGCTTGACAAATCAATCCAGAGAAAATACTAATTGCATAGTAAACAAAGAAGTAATCTAGCCATTTTCAGATACTTACCCGTTCATCAATTTTATGTAGTTTAGTCCAAGTGATATTTAGGAGAGTCAATATCTATATATTGTGAAACTGAGGTCAATTAATTTCTCGTGGATCGGACAAATGGTACTGACATGCTTTCATCAGATCATGCCTGACATGCTCTAAACAGTTGAGCTGAAAACTGAACCATCTGATCAAACTGCTGGATCAAGGTGATTAGCTAATCTTATTTGTATCTCATCATTCAGAATGATGTCCGGTGGGAATGTCTGAATCCTCTTCGCTTTTCAACAGTTCACAGAAATAATCTCTTAAGGCTTTTAAAAATGCCTACCGGCTTTGGTGGCGAGCGCCTTGAGATGCCCTCTTTAGTCTTATAAAAAATGTCCGACCTTTAGCATCTCTCCTCCCTTCTATCTCTCTCTGTTTCCTGTAATCAAATATTTTTGGTACCACCTTTTCTGTGAGTGACTCTATTTATTTTTGTACAAACTGCTCTGAAGTGCTTTAAGCTGTACTGTAACCAGATAATACTTCGAGTCAATTCTGACTGAAATGTCAGAAAATCTAGTACACTAAAGGAGTGCTACTGAGTTGATTAGCGTAAGGTCATGAGATAGAAGATGTTCTCTCTTCGGTTATAAAGGGTGGGCCATTTGTTGGTTTCCTTTTAAAATTGCTATAAAAATTTTCCAATTATTTATAAAAAATAATTCCATTTAAATGGCTGCCGTGGCTGGCTTAGCAGAAGCCCATCCTGTCAACTCAGTTTGCAGTATATTTTCAATGGTCCAGGGCTCTAATTTACGAATAGCTCGATCAATATTGTGGTTAAGTGCTTGAACCGTTTCTGGATTGTCGGCATAACATCGTTCTTTAATGACACCCCACGAAAAAAAAGTCCAACGGCTCTGTGGATGCCAAGCAACATTACCAAAACGGCTGATTACAGGATTATTGAACTTAGTGCGCAGAAGATCGTTTGTTGGACGGCTTTTATGCCACATAGAGCCGTCTTGCTGGAACCAGAGATCGTCCAAGTTCAATTCCTCAGTTTCTAGCCAAAAATAAATCGGTTGTCATACCTCTGTTGACCATAACGTTGTTGCCATCTTCATCTTCGAAGAAAAGTGGGCCAACAATGCCGCCATTCCACAAACCACACCAAATATGTAGTTACATGCTGAGGGAAGAGAAGCAATATTCTCAGCTGAGCGCACAGGGCGAACATGAGGATAACTTGTGTTATCAATTAGCATGCCAATCTCATAAACTTTCTTCACAAACTTGCGTACAGCAGGCACGTTTGGAGCATTATTTCGACCGAAATTTCTTTTCGAAATTAGCACTGTTTCGAGAACACTGTCAATTTTTTGAGCGCGAAAGAGCTATCAGTGTCAAAATGACATGTAATTTAAAAAGAAACCAGCAGATGGCTGTCTCTGGCCATGACACCAAAACGCTTTTACTTTTGAGATATTTGCCACAGAATATTGGACTCAGCTGAATGTAGCTCATATCCTGAACATCTGTATGAATTTCCAAGAGAAGTCGTACTCAAATAGAAAGTACGAATCTATTCGGGAGTTTATTCATCGTTGAAGATTTGATTTCTCGTATGCAGTCCAAGGCGAAATTCCGCTCTCATCTCAGACGAATCGAAAGCGAGGATTTAAAGGATATATTCAACAGTAATGTACTATTATGCTTGCCTTGACAATTAGATATGTACTGGAGGCCTTCTTCTTTGTTTGCCATCTCTTCATCACAAAATATTACAACGTAAGTACCCCATTCCACTTGAGCTTACAATTTGTTGCCCTTTTCCACATATTACAGCACTCTCACATAACAACTTCTTTGCGATTATCTCCTTCGTACACCATCAGCAAATGACCAAGACCCAGTGTCGAGGCCACGGTCAAGTACTCGGGCAAAACCCGTTTTGGACCTTCTTTCTCTGTGCTAAGGAGATTATATTTTTAGCAGTCATTCGCTGCCACTCGGTATTTTTAATCCCCCCATTTACCCTCTAGGTGGGCACACTGTATCTCGTTCTTTCTTATAAATTCAATCGACAGCATTCTGTGCTGTTGAAGCCAAAGCAGGTATATTGGCCGTCATCTTCTTGAATTGTAGTTCGGTATTTAATGGAAAAAAATGTAAATGGGTGACACGGGCAAGTGCAGTTTTTGGTCTTCTGTCTTTCTGATCACTTAAAATGCCGGCTAGATACTTTCTACTTTATTTATTGGCGTCAGCGACAGAGAGTCGCCTAAGAGCCTGCTTTGAATCACATTCGGTAGCTTTCCGTAGATTGTTTCCGTTTATTACTGTTTTTGTTTGTCGCAAGTCGCCCAGCTACTAATCATTAATATGCCAAATATGTGTGATCAGGTTAAGTTAGCTGCACCATCTGTAGGCCAAGAGGTGTTGGACGGATCGGTTTTTGTTTGGAATTTGCATCACGCTTCATTCGAGCGATTTACAGGTGGTAAGCCATCATCATGTAGATTAATGGAAACTTTTATCCATTCGACTGGTTGTGCTTAAAGATATGTTACGTAGGCGTTCAGTGAATTTGCATATTTTTTTCCAGTCTCTGTATTCTCCTTTTCGATTTTATGAAATTAAGAGCAGCATGGCTATGTTGGAAGGTGTTTCCAAATAATACGCTTCCTGCTCAGTCAATAGACCACTTAATGTATTTTATAGGTCTTGTGATCTACACGCGTAATTCGTTTGTCGTGAATCATACAATCTGTGCAGACTGCAGATCTACCAGTAATTCGGTATGTACTAGAAAATTTATTTATTAATTTTACCGGTAATGTGGCTTGTCATACAAACAACAAAAAATCGGGTAGAAAAAAAATGTTTACAAAGCTGTTTGAAGTTAAACAACTCTTGGCTTAATCAACGGCCTACTCTCATCGCCAGAGGGGGATGCAGATTACTAGTCACAGTTGTTTTAGTTATGAACCATCTTGAAAGGTCAGGAATAATTTTTCACTCTACAGGGTTTAAAGTGGGCGCCATGGCTCAGTGGTTAAGTACGCGATCACTGAGCTGGAGACTCAGGGTTCGAGTCCCGAAAAATAACAAAAAATATTTTGTCCATGGTCCCATTCTTAGCGAATGAGTGTCAAACATCCTTTCTGTGATGGTAGAAAGCTGGGCATTACGGAAAAAAAGTGTAAGTGGGGTTTCAGCAGATTTGGGACAGAGTTAACAAAGATGGATGCCGTAGGTGCTAATAATTCCAGTCGTGCAGACCTACAATAATAAGCTTTTACCTTTGCTGACAGCTCAGAAGGGTTTAGGTCGAGTGCGAGTGGTTTATCAGTATTAGTCAAGGTTAAAGTAGAGCTGATTTTAAAAAATTGATTTGTCTTCTCCATGCAGGGAACTCAAGTTGCTCGCTGGAAACCATACCGACAGATGTAGTGCAGTCGTCACCTTACAAATGAAAACATAACATGACTAACTCTATTTTCTAGTCCGGTTTATATATTGTTGTATTTTGCAGAGTTCTAATAGAAAATTAAATTTTAAATATTTCTATATCTCATGGTTTTATCATGCGCATGTGAATCCGCATTTGTTATCGCATGCTTAAAACCACCCGCTGCTTTGCTCTTGGATGACAAGAACCCCAGAAAATTTGTATGAGATATCCAATAAGCAATAGCTGCGTCACCCACAATTTTATCGTATGGTGAAACGTTCAGAATATATTGGGGAAAAACCAGCGCTGGTCAGGCATTGGGGGTAGAATTTCACCCCAAAAAATGGTAAGATTTGTCCGATGTTTATTCCTACGCCTATCAAATATAATGTGTTTGCTGCACTAGAATCGTTCGAGTTGCATATGGAGATGAGAATCACCTTCCAAAAGTGAAAAAAGGAAATGATGTGTTTTCCTCGAAGGGATGTAAGGCGATTAGAGATAAGGACCCGATCAATAAATATTTCTTTGGCTCGACAGCTTCTGCGCAAATCTTTGGAGGTAATACCTATTTATAGGACTACTTCTTAGCGATCAGAGCTCCGTAAGGTCTACGAAACTGAGGTTTTTCCTTTTTTTCTCGACAAACAACTGGTGCTAGCTCCTTTCTACTATTACATAGGTTCTGAACTGTATCAACTTTAGCCAACTTATCGTCCTTGCAGTTTCCTGGAACGACCCTGTGATATCGTTATGGATATCTCTACCTCACTTGCTTCAGTACTTTACCAGCAGTTATATGTTTTCGGACTATCGTAATTTCTGATTGACATATACCCTAGTCCAATTTTTCCAGGCTTATCGTTATCGATTTTGGTTGAATTCTCATCAAACCTCAATAAATCCCAACAAATTGTCTGTTAATCGTTCAAAAATAATTAAATAATTTCCACTCACCAGAGTTTAATTTTGACCACCATATTATGGAAATATTCCTATAAAAAGACTCGTATTTCTTTTTTATAATTTGTGCGCGCCAAAGGAGATATGAATACCCTTATACTATTTCAGGATACGGGCGTCTTTAGGGAAAAGGGGGAAAAGACAGAGAGAAAGAAAGGTTAGTGTAGTGGTTTGAAACTCTGGTGGTATCAAGTTTCAGATAACTGGGGAGCATTTTTGTTTTTGCTTGTCGTCGCTTATGATTCACAGTATTTTTTTCCGTTCTCCTGATGTCATCATCACGATCAAGTTGCCGTATGACCACCCTACTGCCAGTGTTATACCTTTGCAGTAGAATTGAGATAATCTTTCGCAATTGATCGACTTTTTTATTTATTCCATGCGCAATAAATAGATGATTCTTGACATCAGGATTTGAACCTTGAACCTGCAGCGTGACAAGCGATGATGTTACCACTACACCATGGCCAACCTCATGTACTGTACATGTACCTCATATATGTACTTGAAAGCAACATTGAAAGTTTAGATATGCCCCGAAGCAAACAAAGTGCAGATGGTTAGATATAATGGGTCTTCCCTCAAGAGCTTTCATTTTAAATTAGTAAAAAAAAGGCGATTTACAGTTCGCGACCAATTTAAGCCTCCGAAACGCGAAATTAAACGTTCAGAAAATTTCTCGTTCAATACTGCGTTTGTTTCATAGCTTGGCTCGTAGCCTCATTCTGTTGGAAATAAACATCATTCAAGCCTAGTTATTAAATTGCAAGCCGAAAATAATCGGTTAGCATTGTTCGGTATCGCAATCCATTGACTGTGATGGTGACACCGGCTTAATTTTCGAAGAAATAAGGTGCACACCAAATTATCACTCGTGGTGGATGGAGAGTTTGCTTGACAATCACTCTCGGGTTTTCGTTTCCCCAGATACGACAGTTCTGCTTATTAATAAAGCCTTGCAGATGGAAATGGGCCTCGTGGCACGTGAAGATTCACTTGAAAAAATCAGCATCACCTGCCTGCATTTCTAATACCCAATCAGCGGAAGCACTTCGTCCATTGTCTGCCCGCTTCAATTGATTCAGCTGAACTTTGTAAGCATGCATTCCAAGATCTTTATGCAAAATGCGGTGTACGCTGGTTTGGGATATGTCTTATTGCTACGAACGATTTTCAGTGACACTTTCAGTCAAAGCAGCAGTGTTTTCTATTGACATGGCTTTACGAGTACGAGCACGAGTTGGACTCTTCGCATCACTAACCTGGTTGACTCAAATTTATTGATCAAGTTCACAATAGCTCGGCGAGAAGGCGACCGAAAAAATTGCGAACTTTACGAAATGTCTCTGCGGAATTTTCACTATTCTTGTAGTGAGTTTTGACAATTTCTATGCGTTGCTGTCATGTGGATATATCGTTCCATTTCCTTGAACCTTATAGGTTTTACTTGACAGCTGTCAAGGAATGACAGCTGTATGTTTGAAAGGCCAAAATTCAGCGAAATTTAAAATCAAAGCTCTTAATGGAAGACCCTTTATTAACAAAAATATATTATTATATATTAATAATATCTAAGCTTAAATTAATTAATTCTAAAAGGTCTGTGCTTCCCCATGAGATAAAGTATGTGCGTACTTATACGTAATAGAAACAATTCATCACCAAGGTTGCGATATAATGCATTAACTATGAAATTTCTGTTTACTATTTTAGAGTTGTTAAAATAAAATATTCACGAAAGTAGCCGGTTTTTTGTTAATTTGATTACTAACATCAGTGGGTTTATATTTTAATTACTAAACAAAATAAATTAATAAAAGATATGTTAAATTCTTAACCACTACCTAGAAATAATTTAAACTATGCTATGCAGGATATGTGACTATCAATAGGCATTTTGCCGTCCGCCTTTGAATTTATTGATATCTGATTTGGTCTGACGCTGGCTAAGCCATTTGTACCCTTCCGAATTAAAAAGAAGTCTTCATTGTTCCAAGATTGTGTTTCAGTAGAACCGAAGAAGATATACTGCAAGTTTCCCAGGAAGAACGTCGCAGCTGAGATCATAAATACGACTTGCCATTGCGCGCGGTCAGTCTGAAAAAAAAAACCAAACAAAAAGTTAATAACTACCTTTTTATTGCAGAACGGTCATTGCTCACCTCATCACCTACAACTACTCCAACAAAAAGGGGTGTCACCATAGATACACAACTAGACACGGTGTTAATTATACCCATTAGAATAGCTGCGTGATTTGATGATAAATCTATGGCGTTCAAGCCACTGCCAATCGTAACACCACCATTGACACCGACTATGATAGTCATCAGTATAATGGCCAATTTCATTTGATTTTCGTCCAAGAATCCGATGCCGATGAGAGCGGCTGATGGAACCCACATTGCAATTGTATTTACAGTTTTTCTCAAAGTTGTCAAGGTCATTACATCCATCTTCATTAGGATGTCCGCGGAAATAAGATACACATATGACAAAACAAACATCGCCAGATAGGGAAGCCCAGAGAACAGGGCATTAGTCTTGATGTTCATGTCCAGAACACCGCGCAAATATGATGGTATCTCTGCTTGAATAGTTGAATAACCCCAAGACTCAGCCATTCGCACAACAACCAGCGAAAAGAATGGAATTGAGGTGAAAATCGCCTTCCAGGGGATTGGAATCTTTTTCCTGTGTTCTTCATCGAGTTTCTGCTGCGACACCAGAATGTATTTTCTCTCCTCTGGACTGATAAATCTCGAAATTATAGGATTGTTGTCCGCAAACATCACCCATAGCACACACCATATCAGACCCAGTCCACCAGAAACGTATGATATACCCGGCCAACCCATGCTTGACTCTGCGATGAGCCCCGTCACTGCCATTGCAAGAATGGTTCCAATTTCCATCCCAGTGTGACTCAAAGCTCCCAGCCGAGTTCGCTCCTCAATCGGTGACCACTTGGCTAAGTGCTCGTGAATGCATGGATAAAATAGCCCTTGGAACATACCTTGAAACACCCTTATGCCGCAATAGATCTTCCATCCACCTAGTGGAATACATGCGGGCGTGATGAAATTCAACAGAGACGATCCTAGTGTAGAGATGAATATGGTGAATTTGGCACCAAATTTACGGCACATATAACCGCCGGGAAATTGCGTAAGAATGTAGCCCCAATAGAAGCTGCTTAGGATGTACGATTTTTCTTTCTCGTTCCAGTTGTAATCCTATGGACGGTACAATAAAATGTATTGACAGTATCCTTGATTTGTCGAAAGTATGTTACTTACATCGAAATGTGGGTTTGTAGTTTCTGCATTAGTCATGGCCACCACTGCAACTGAGACATTCAGTCGACTCATATAGTTCACAATAAGGCAGAAGAACAGCAGCAGAGCCTGAACATGACGGGCCCCTAGAACGGGTCCTGGAAGAAAAAATAAATCATTTTGGTGAGGATTTACAAATTATGAATTTTGTTAATTAAATACATTACATATCTAATATTAAGGAAACAATACACGTACACTTTAACTTAACTATTTGTTTTATAGTTGCTTAGAAAATGTATACTGATTTTAAAGGTGTGGAAAAGAAAGACACCGCTAATCCGAAGTCCTTTTCACCCGTTGCCTTGACTTCATTCAGGTAGAATAACTAGAGGACACTCTAGTGTGCCATGGAGACCATCCTATACAAGCTTATGAAGTTCATAGAAATAGCCGTCTTCGCCTTCTTGGATATGGATTTTGACAGAAAGGATGCAGTCCCAGTACTTTTATCCATAACAGGGCCAATGAGATCATGTCCTAATGCAACTATGTAGATCATGCTCAATCCTGCACCTTTGTGTATCGCTATAGAAGCAATCATGAGGACCACAGAAGAGAGTATAGGTAGCAACGCATTCAGAGGTGAAGTTTAAGTGCCAAACATCCACGGAAATTTTGTTCGTCAACTAAATCTGCATCACATCTTCACCTAGTTCACGAATCACTTGATCAATTTTGATTTACTATTTTTGTCTGTCGTGTTCGTGAGTGATCCCACTCGAAAGTCATGAAAACCGGATATGGTTGCAAGATATGCAAAAATTTCAAACATCGTCGTTTCGAGCGAATTTGGCACATTAATTTGACCGAGTGTATCCATATGAAACTTAAGTTGGACTGAAATATACGGGGTGTAGGTTTAATATTTAATTGTAATATTTTCTAAAATTCGAACTCATAAAACCCTGAACTGATTTTGATGAAATTTGGTTTGCTCAGCAGTTGGTCCAAATAAGTAGAGCAAATATTTTGATTTTCTATCTAGAAAAGGGGTTTCAAATATTTTTCCGAAGAAAGCAAAATAAATAAATATTTTGGTGCTAAAAGACCATATAACGTAAGGCCTAGCTTTTAGCAACCACACGTGTTGTGCGCAGCATGAACGGTTGAGACCTACAGTTTTATGCCTTTTCGTGCTCCCGCTTAGTGATCGCGCACTTAACCACTAAGCCACGGCGACCACGTTTCTCCAAGGACCGTTCATTCGACATAATCGTTCATCCGAGCAAGTAATTCGAATAAACAAGGATCGTTTTCGAACCACGCATACTCTAATTGATACACATCCGCAAAATGTCGTACAGTGCGCACTGAAGAAGCTGTTGCTGTGGAGCGTAGTATTGACGAGTACCCGAATGAGTCGATTCGCCATTGTGCACAGCAATTGGAGCTATGTCCCTTCACTTTATGGAAGATTTTGCGAAAAGATATTGGTTTACGATCTTACAAGATCCAGCTCGTGCAAAAATTGAAGCTGTTCGACCCATCGTACGTTCGGTGAATGGGTCGAAAACGAGATTGCTCTTAATCCTCATTTTCACCACAAAATTTAGTTCAGCGATGACGCTCATTTTTGCTTGAATGGCTACGTAACAAGCAAAATTGCTGCATTTGGAGTGAAGAAATTCCACACTCCATTATTGAGACCCCTTACATCCACAAAAAGTCACTGTTTGGTATGCTTTGTGGGCTGGTGGAATCATTGGTCCATATTTCTTCAAAAGTGATGCCGGCCAGAACGTTACAGTCAATGGAGAGCGCTATAGATCCATACAAACAAGCAAAATTGCTGCATTTGGAGTGAAGAAATTCCACACTCCATTATTGAGACCCCTTACATCCACAAAAAGTCACTGCTTGGTATGCTTTGTGGGCTGGTGGAATCATTGGTCCATATTTCTTCAAAGTGATGCCGGCCAGAACGTTACAGTCAATGGAGAGCGCTATAGATCCATACAAACAAGCAAAATTGCTGCATTTGGAGTGAAGAAATTCCACACTCCATTATTGAGACCCCTTACATCCACAAAAAGTCACTGCTTGGTATGCTTTGTGGGCTGGTGGAATCATTGGTTCATATTTCTTCAAAGTGATGCCGGCCAGAACGTTACAGTCAATGGAGAGCACTATAGATCCATGATTACTAACTTTTTCGTTCCCCAATTAAATGGCTTTAATGTGGAAGAGCTGTGGTTTCAGTAAAACGGCGCAACATGCCCACAGCGCGCTACAATCAATTTATTGAAGGAACGCATAATTTTGTGTAATGGACCTATGAATTGGCCTTCAAGATCGTGTGATTTAACACCTTTGGACTATCTTCTGTGAGGATATATGAATTCGCTAGTCTACACTGATAAACCAGAGACGATGGATGGTTTGGAAGCCAACATTCGTCGCGTTATTTCCGATGTTGCTCGAAAAAGTGGTCAAAAATTGGACTTCCAGATTGCGCTTTATTCGATCCAGCCGTGGCCCACATATGCCTGAAATCTTATTTAAACACTAATGACATCAAATTATCTTTCCAATAAAGCCAATACTATGGCGAGTGCTACGATTTTTATGTATTTTATTTAATTTTAAAGTTCTATACCTCTAAAAAAAATACACCCTTTTGGATCTGACGTGACTTAACTAAAATAAAAATAATTTCGATACATTGTAATATCTCAATTTTTGAGGGTGGCCGTGGTGTAGTGGTAACATCAACGCTTGTCACGCTCTTGGTTCACGGTTCAAATCCTGATCTCAACAATCATCTATTTATTTCGTCTGAAATAAGTAAAAAAGTCGATCTTAGTCGAAAGCTTATCAACTCTACTGCGGAAGTATAACACTGGCAGTAGGGTGGTCATATGGCTTAAATGCAACTTGATCGTGATGGTGACATCAGGTGGAGGGAAAAAAATACTGTGAATCATGAGCAACGACTAAAAGCAAAAACAAACAAGCTCCCCAGTTATTTGGACGCCACTCTTGGAGTTTACTGAAACTTAATACCACCTAAGTTTCAAACCCACTACACTAATCTTTCTTTCTGTCTCTCTCAACTTCTATAAACGCCGGTGCCCTGAAATAATTTAATGGTATTCATATCCCATTTAGTGCGCGCAAATTATAAAAAAAAAAATAAAAATAAGGCGACTTATACTGTTTTTCCTTGGCCACAGATGTACTTGAGTGATTTCTTTTCATTCACTTACCAATATTCAAAAGTTGAGGCAATAAATTTTGTTCAGAAGTTATAGAATCTGACGTGACTTAACTAAAATAAAAATACACATTCAGCTCTAACACGGAATACAATTACAAACTCCTAAAATATTGCTGGAAGATCTTGAAACACTCTGTATATGTTTGATGTAAGAAATTGTGTATTTTTTTTTATTTGAGGCAAAAGTTTGTTAGACGTGACATAACCTTTCGGTGTGCAATCACCTTAAAACAATTACTTTGAGATTGGAAAATGCCGATTTCACACCAGGATTACACCAAATGCAAACACGAAGCTGTGTAGGCGCAGATACTGGTGGACATATAGAAATGCGAACCTACATTTTCGGTGTTCTAGACATGCAACAAGCTAGGCTAGACCATATATGGGCTCTTATTTGCGCCAAAATTTTTATTTAACCAAATTCAAGACCATTTCTCTTGAGGAATGAGAAATTACACATTGCAATCTACTGAGTGTAATACTATGTACTCGAATTATTTTGTAGTTCACTGTCACAATTATCTTTTAAAAGTATAGATGCATCTTTTGCAATCATAACAGTAGTTCCCAAATGATTACCAACAACTTTAAATCTCTGTAGATGCATCTTCGAAGGTCTATTGCTTACTATACGGCTTTCATTTAAAGATTCTTATTTACTTTCACACAACACACTCTAAGCTGACCTTTCCCATCACCGATCTCAGTCATTTGTTGATTTACTAATCGATGTTAATTTTTTCTAGATCGACTTTCTGTCCCCACCTGCTGGCACGTTTAAAGTATCACTAAATCAATTTCTACACACTTCACAATTTTCACTCAATTCAAAAACTTTACGAGATTCTACTCAACTGAATTTATGACAAGTAATATTGGCCAATTTATATTATTTTATGGCAGCATCAGTTAACAAGCCATCCTAGGTGAAATCATAACGTCAATTTACAGTAATTGATTTATTACGAATATCGACTGATACGCTACTGAAGGCAATGATACGGAGGAGTATCTATTATCATTGAAGGTCGATACCGATCTTATCATCGTGGGAGAGTAGCCCATTTTACAGGCTCAAAAGTTTGAGTCACTACCTTCCAATCAATCGAAATGCCTAAATAACCTCTTGTTGACAAATTCTTACAATAACGATGGAATCTCTATCACGATCTGTACTTAATGACTATAATGAGAGCTATTTGCAATTTTGTGTTCTCTGATTTACAATGTAAAGATTGGTTAATTGTTTTATTGTTTCTGGAAGTGTTTAGTTCCAGAAAAACGAACGAAATGTGTTGTATTTGACTGCCTACTAAGGTGTAGCTTTGATAAGATGTTATTTTTAGTGCTTCACACCAATCTTAAACTTTGTTTGATTACTTTGTCAGGTTAGTGACTCTTCATTGGTAAGAGATAGATGGAACTGATGATATTTATCGATAGTTAAGTTCATTGACGAAGATTGCTTGAAGCTTGCCGAAAGAAGTTTTTTTCATTTATAAATAGTAAATATTTATTTATTTAGGGACTTGAATTTGCTTAATTTTTTGCTTTCGCATAATATTGGTCCAAATCCAATTCTAGGAATTTTGTCTCTTAGGCCTCCTCTCACATTGTTTTGAGAACAATTTTGTAATTTTTGTAGTGTTTCCAGGGGAACTCTATAACTCTTGCCGTCTGTCTGTCTGACCTCCGCCTTCTAATAAACTGCTAGTACGAGTATGTATATCAGCATGCTTTTTAAAAAGTTGGATATGTTAATAAAAGGTTGAAAACGTTATATTGAAGGTGATTCCAGTAAAGTTGCAGATTTTTTTTTCTTCGTAGGTGCACAGACATATGAGACACCTATCGTTGAGATATATGAGCAGAATTCAAAAATATTGAATAATATCTTAAAAAAACCCATATCTTCTCACCTAAATTTTTCACAGTACGTAACCCAAAAATTTTAGAAAAACCATGGCAATACAGCATTTTCGGATTTATAACGACAAATGAATTTGATTTTGATATCCCAACTGATTTGTGACGGATTGTTGATTTCATATTCCTTCCCACAAAAGAAACATTTCACCGAAATCGGTTTAATAATTCCGAAGTAAGAAGAAGTTACAATCCGTCCGGATCGGATCGTATTTTAGCTTAGCCCTCATCTTCTAACGTGACATTGTGAACTTTTTATGGATGTTTTCCCGATTTTGAAGAGATTTTATCAGACAAACTATTGTTACGAATTTTTCTTAGAAGAAAGTGGAGGTGACTGTCATAACCAAATTTCACGAATCCTGATAGATGAGATATTCAGAATAAAACAAAAAAAGACTTTGAGAGAGCAGAAACGGTTTTCTGAAGAGAACGCCCCCAAAAAGTAGGTATGGCCCTGTTACAATGTATGGACGAAGTGTAAAGAAAGTCAACATCTAAATATTTTGTATTTGTATTTGCAGTATTTTTCAGTACTTTTCAGTGTCTAGTAAAAGTTTTGAAAATGCAACATTTGTAAAAAGTGGGTTTCTGTGGGTGGATTTCAAAACTATTTACACTTGTACTGCTTCGGATTCCAAAAAACTTATGTATGAAATATCTTCCTGCCCAAAAACTAATGATATACGGACGGACATGGCTAGATCGACATACTTTCTTTAACTCCATAATCTTGATTTCTAGTCCACCGCTGCTGGGGAATGGCATCCCCTTAAGGTGTGACTTCTAATAACAGTCACTGTACCTTCTTTTTTAGGTGGTATGAATCTTCAGCCTCATTTGCTTAGGATTTTGGACCATTTGATACAATTACTGTTCTTAGTTTTCCAAATTTTGGACCATTTGATACATTTCATGTAAGTATTTCATCCGTCAACGTGGTGCAGATGTTAGATATAAGGTATCTTGTCTTTTACATTTCACAATATTTATGTCTGTTAACCAATCGAAAGAAATTTAGAAAAAAGCTTTTTGAGACACATGAAACATTTAACCATGTCCCTGTAGAAACAGTAATTGAGTTGCAAAAATTAAATGCAGTTACATTAAATTTCAATGCATGCTTAACAGCAGAAAAACTGATGCAGAATTAGGAACAAATAATGTTGGAAGGTCTGTTAACAGAAGGATCCCTCAGGGTGGAGTTCTGTCACTTCTTTCTTTAATGTGGTGAATGTCATTTTGTAAGTACTGAAGAATATCGGCTTCAGAATAGGCTCTTAGAATTACTCCAATAGTTGCTACAGCTATATATCTACTCGTACTCATATGGCTTTAAAAAGTGTCCCCCGAATTAGAAAAGTAGGTCCTTGATATAACAAAATTCTAATCCATGTATGTATGTATGTCTTTGAATCGAAGAGCGCCTTGCGACATTATTATCTGTGCTGACAGTCAGGCTAGTATTAAAATCTTGAATGTCTCAAGTAAAGGTTGGTAAAAATTTGTCGAAAATTGTTAAGCGCTACTGCAAAACAGCACAACATTACCCGATGTCATAGTGAAACGAAAGCCCTTTTAGTTTTCATCGCGCATAGGAAGTATGTAATTTTGGACTTGTATTTTTGTGATACGGTATGGACCAAATCCGACAAAAAAATTGTTTAATAAGCACAAAAATTCTGCTGTCTGAACTATGCACGACCAATCGTCTCATTCTTTTTCGCTTACTTCTTAGCTTATGCATAAAGATACTTGTATTAAGCTATCAACGTGTCAGCACGATAATCCGTCGGATGATGCTGCATAAAAATGCATGCAAATTGCAAGGAAAAACACAAGTCCGGCTTTTGATCGGTTCGCCAAGATTGTCAGTTGTTATACAGTGACTTCAGTGTTTCACCTTTCTATCAATATTTTACCTAATCACGGAAGTTGAGTGTTCTTTGCTGACAGTCATATGGAAATTCCGATTCACCTTTATAATAAGCAATTTGTCACTTCTGTCTTAATATGTACTCGAAAGCTTAGTTTTGGGACAGTTTACTCAATCATTATCTACACCCTTCTCAAATGCACTTATCCTAAGGCCGCGACGACTCGATATCATAGAAAAATTCTTAGAAACCTTCTTATATCCAAGAAACTCACAAAAATACTTAATCTAATTTATAATAACATTTTACCTTTTATGTTATCCATATTGCATCATTAGAGGTACCATACAAAATGCACTGCCACTATCAATTCACTTTCAGTACACACTCACATACGAAAATTCACAATAAATACCAGAACAGATATCTTGGGATACATGGCAAAATTTAAAATTATATAATTTTGTTAGTTATATAACACCACGACGACACCCATTTAAATAGAAATAAACAAAATAAATTTTCAAGCAAAAGATCGTTGTAATTATCCGACGCGACGTTTCGATGAACACTGCACAAGCTGTGAGAAGAAGCGGCATTAAGATATATAAAACCGCGCAGCATCACTATACCCCATTATAATGGTGGATAGATGAAATTGTGTCTTTTCCGTTGAAAGATTTTCTTTATAGTTCTTCAACAATGCAAAATTCGAAAAAAAAAAAAGTGAAAGCCTTTACAAAAAATTGTTCAAATATTGTTTGCAGTTCCCCTGCAAACGAACAGACGAAATGAATCAATTGCTTTGAAACTTAAGTATTAATAGTGGTTCAGAGGGATGAAAGCCCTTAGGTAATTCCCTAGACTTATATAGCAAATGGCAATCTGCAGAAAGCCTTATTGAATTAGCACTAAAGCTTTCTGAATGCTCGTTGTAGATAGAAGATTTAAATGACTTAAATGAGAAATTCAGTAGAGTGTAGGAGAGTAATCTTATTTCGTGTAATCTTGCAGCTGAGCGAATTAAAACTTAAGTCACATTAATAAGGTAATCGTGCTGAACGTACACTGTGGTGATCATGCTGAGTCAGATCTTGAAACAGATGTACGCAAATCTCTGGAATGTATGCAGTACTGATTCTATGAGTATTTATTAAGCTTCCGGGCAAACCAAGGACTATAATCTATTGAAGAGAAGGAGTGTTGTTCTTAGGCCTCTGTTTTGTGCGATTATTGTAACCATAAGCGGAAGAAGTTAAATTGCTGGATCAGGAAAATATGCCCTCGCGAAGATTGTAAATTCCAAATGTATATAATTAACGTTGTTACGAACTGACGGTTAAACGAATGCATTCACCAGGCCAGCTGGCGTGGTAAAAGCAATTTAGAATAGTACCTTCGTATAATATGTATCATATAACCCGAGATATGTACCATTTTCCACCATTCACTATTTGCTTCAACTTAACCAGTCGTGATTGGAATTGAAAAACCATCAATCTATCGCCTCTAAACGCTTTAGATACAAATAGAAATTTGGCATGAACGTCTAAATAAACTCAATCCAAATTTTAGCTAATTGTCGTGGCCCGTCTTCAAGTATTCAATATCATACGCTTTCAGATCCCTATTTCATGTGTAGATGTCGCTTTATTGAAACAGTTTTATCAAAGTACATAACAGAATATGATGACATCCTTTGCAAATTTCTTACACAGCGCCAGACCTACCGTAAGTTTTGCATAATGCAATTGCGTCGGTTTACTTGGAACCATGGGTGTTTATCTTATTGAGATATCCGTTATTGTTTTATTGCAGCATCCTGCCCAATATCGTTCTATCTCTAGGTCCTGTCCTTTACACAGATTTTGTTAAGGCCTTTGACAGAGTACACCATGGCCTCTTATTACAAAAACTTCATAAGTTAGGACTTAATTTAAATTTTTTGGAATGGTTGAGGTCTTACTTATCTAACCGGAAACAAATTGTTCAGATTGATGGTTTTCAATCTTTTTTCATTGAGGTGGAGTCAGGTCTCCCACAAGGTAGTCACTTGGGACCACTTTTGTTCATATTGTTCGTGAATGATATTCCTGACGTTTTAAAACTTTCGGATTGTCTCATGTTCGCGGACGATGTTAAATTATTTAGCTCAATATCTTCATACAGCGACTGTCTCAAATTTCAAAACGATGTTGATTTATTTTTAAATTGGTGTGAATACAACCATCTCGAACTAAACGTTTCGAAATGTAAAATCTTCAGTGAAAGTGAGTAAGGTAAAGGATTTAGAGGTTATATTTGACATCAAACTAACTTTTTCGGCGCATATCGATTTTATTATATCGAAAGCAAATTCTTTGTTAGGTTTCTTTAAACGAACTTCAGGGGTTTTTAAGGACGTGTATACATTAAAGAAAATCTTTCTGTTCTTGGTACTGCCTATCCTAGAATATTACTGTGTTATTTGGTCTCCATTTTATGAAAATGGTATTATCAGAATTGAAAAAATACAAAAAAGATTCACGCGTTTCGCATTAAGACATCTGAGATGGTCTGACGAAATGCCTGATTATTTTTCAAGATGTGCGCTAATAGATTTAAAAACTCTAGAAAGTCGCAGACAAGCCCAATGCGTTATTTTTATAAAAGATATTTTAAATAATAATATCAAATCTGAGGAGCTACTCGCGCTAGTTTCTTTTTACGTTCCCGAAAGAAATCTTAGAAATAGAAATGATATTTTCTATGTTCCCACTCATAGAACTAATTATGGTCTTAATAATCCATTAACTCGTTCTTTATCGTTATATAATTCTATTTGTAGTGAAGTCGACCTTTCAATGAGAAGGGATACCTTTAAAAACATTGTACAAAATTTATTTAATTCTTAGTTGAGCAAGTTATAGCCATCTTAAGTAAGAATTTTTCTTTTTGTAATCAACAGATTGTAATCCATTGATGAAATAAATAAATAAATAAAAGTAATTGCTTCGTGCCGGTGTTTGTTTGCAGATGAGTCCGACATTGTCCAGCGTTCAATCAAATAGCTTTTTTGGATACCATCTACTTACTAATGTTGAAAATAATGGTGGCAGTTTATCTTGGATTACTCCTTAATGGTTAAAGTCATTGGAATGTACATACGGGTATATATTATAGCTGACACCCATCTGTCTTCGTTCATCCTCTACAAACGAACACAATATACCTATTTCCGTCAAACAAATTGTAAATTTCCACATGCACCTTTTTGAACACATTTTCATCGACAATTCATCGACATGGATTAATAGCCGCTCATCAAACAAAACGAATAGTTCTTAGTATACCCATATTTCGTCTCATATTCGCTCCGTGTGTGTGTAATTAATCAAAAAAAAAAAAAACATATGGAAAGGAAGAAAAAAGAAAAAGAAATGGAAGTACAAATTTGATTGTAGCTACTTGTACCAGTAGCTACAATTTGTCACTGATCAAACAAAATGAACACTTTTTGGTATACTTATTTGGAAATATGTTCACCTCACATTCGCTCCGTATGTAATAAATCCCCAAAAATTCCTACGGAAAAAAAGAAAAATGAAAAAGAAATGGAAGTACAAATTCGATGGTACGAGTAGCTACTTGTACCAGCCCAAGCTATACCGCTAATGGTGATGGTACAGACTGATTGAATATTAGCGATGATAATATTATGAAAAAAGTGAATTTGCTTTGGTAATTATTCAGCTTCGGGATAACACATAAACATCATTTATACAGATCTATTTTTGTAGATTAATCTACTAATAATAACGTGTGGGCATCTGTTGGTTTCTTTTTAAATTATACACCCCGCGCAACAAAAAAAGCGGCACATGGTAATTTTTAACAAAATGGAAGAAATTTAATAAATTATCACTAATCACTGCGTAGTCACTTTGTGTCTTTGATGTTTAACATTTAAGTTAACACATTCCCCAATTTGACAATACATTTCGTAGCCTAATTGAAAAAAAGTAATGATCGTGAAGATCAGGCTACAAAATATCAGATATTACCCAAGTAACATCAATATACATAAATTAAAAAAAGAGCAACAATTTGAAAAGCAAATTTCTTTTTTCATATTTTTATTAACTAAGAAACCTTTTTACATAATTTAAGACTTTCATAATACTAAAAAATGATTCTAGTATTTCGTAGCACCACACTTCGCCCTAACAACGTCATGAACCCTGTTTGGCATGGAGGCATAGAGATTACCGAGGTAATTGTTATTAATTTCATTGAACCACACTTCTTCAATGATGCTCTTTAGATGCTGCATGGTTTTTGGTTTTTTATCTTGGATCTTCTTTCCCATAAGAGCCCAGACATTTTCGATGGGGTTGAGATCTGGACTGTTTCCCGGCCAAATTAGGGATTCTATTCCTAATTCTTCTTTCAAAGTTTTAATCTGTGGAGGAAATTTAAAAATTAAAATCATAAGATTTTCAAAATACCCATAAATATGAAAAAAAAAACCTCGAATTACTCACAGATTTTGCTCGGTGGCAAGGTGCTGAATCATCTTGAAAAATTGGTTTTGATGTTTCTGCTGTTATCATTTTCATACACGGTACAACACCATCTAAGATAATTTGTTTGTACTGCATGGCGTTAACAGTGCCCTCGAGCATAATTAGAGATCCAATTCCGATTGCTGTGATGCATCCCCACACCATAACATAAGGAGAATGTTTTGCGGTGTGAGCTATGCATTCGTCGCTGTAGCGTTCCCCTTTTCTACGACGAACTATCTGCTTCCCATTCGGTCCGATTAGGTTAAACTTGGACTCATTAGAGAACACCATATTTGACTAATCTTGAACACTCCAGTTTTGCCTTTCCTTAGCCCAGCTAAGGTGCGTTTTCTTCATTTTGCTGGTCAGAAGTGGCTTTTTCGCTGGTCTCCTTGCTAGCAAACCCATCTCGTTGAGACGATTCTGGATAGTTCTGACGCTAACTTCAGCCCCAGTAGCTTTTCGCAGGTCAAGTCTTAACTCCGATGCATTTTTAAACCTGTTTCTCAAGCTTATCCTCTTCAGTTCCCGATCCTCCCGAACAGTGGTACATCTCTTCAACCCTGTGCCAATTTTTCTGTCCAGATTGTGATCCTGACGATATTTGTTACAGAATCTTCTTACAGAACTCTCATTGCATCCAATTTGTCGAGCAATTTCACGAAATGACTGATTCTGTTTGGATAAGGCGACTATAACTGTCTTATTTTCTTTACTCAATTTTACCCTTTTAGTCATCGCGATATACTCTTTTCACTTTTATTTAAGAAATACAACTGCACGCACTGTTAAATACTGCCAGAATGAATTCCGAAACATTCCAAAATGTGCATTACCTAACCCGGAAGCAATAAAATATAATTCGGCGAATCCCTTAAAGGTAATTAGCGCAAAAAAATGGAAGACCCGTATGCGGCTTTTTTTGTTGCGCGGGGTGTATGTTATTTTGGCACTGACAGCTCTTTCGCGCTTAAAAAAATGACGGAACACAGAATCATATCTCCGCGGTACGAAATGAATCGATTGAACAACTTTAGAAAATATTGAGAACTTAATCCCAAAGTGAGTGTTACGTTAACGAAACAATTTGAATTTTGAAAAGAAATTTCGGTCGAAATTGTGCACCAAACGTGCCTGCTGTACACAAGTTTGTGAAGAAAGTTCGTGAAATTTGCATGCTAATTGATCCTCGTGTTTGTCCTGTGCGGTCAGCCGAGAATATTACTGCGTGCTCAGCGTGTGATTGTTTTGTGTGGTTTGAGGAATGGCCGCATTATTGGTCCATTTTTCTTCATCATCAACGGAGTGCGCTGCAGAGATTTTTCTTTTGGCCAGAAACTGAGGAAATACACTTGGGTAATCCCTGGTTTCAGCAAGATGGCGCTACATACCAAACAAACTGTCCATCAATCGATCTTTTGCGCACTAAGTTTAACAATCGTGTAATCAGCCGTTTTGGTGATGTTGCTTGGTCTCCACGGAGCTGCGATTTAATGCCGTTAGACTTTTTTTTTGTTGGGTGCCGTTAAAGATCGATGTTATTCTGACAATCCAGAAACGGAACAGGCACTTAAGCACAATATTGACCGAGCTATTCGTGCAATAGACCCCGAACCATAGAGAATATACTGCAGAAACCATTGAAATGCAACTATTTTCCATAAATAATCGGAAAGTGTCTTTAATAAAGCAATTAACTTTGTAAAATATTAAATGGATTTTTTTATAGCAATTTTAAAAAGAAACCAACAGATGGCCCATCCTTTTTTTAAAAATTTACAGAAATCGGATAAACTGTTATTAAGTTAGGCACGTATACTGAGTCTTTAATAAATGGAACCCCTTTCGTCCATTTTCTTCTCATTCGAATAAACTTCAAAAAAATGATCTCAAGGATGCAAGTTATTTGTCAGTTAACAAAATTTGGTTTATTTTCTTCAATTCAATTGGCCAATAGTAATCTGCCAGATAGCTAGCTAGTCCTTTCGAAGATGATTTCGAACATTTTTCGTTTTATATTTAATTGGAATCTAGTCTTGATGTACTTACTGAATCAGACAGAGGAAAATGAAATGTTGACTGACAATGGCTGAGTTCCAAAACGCATAAAATGCGCAGTTGATGCAAAGTCATGTGTTCCGAAAATCAAAAAAAGAAAATGTGTACAAAGTCACGAGTTTCTTAACGCAGCTTCATGGCAGATATGCGCATTAACTGCGCAGGGGACGCATCCATTTTTATTTGGATGCTTTCATTTGACGACTTGACGTTTACTTAAAGAAAAATATGGAGTGTTCTTTTCGAATAAAATATTTTACTTTAGTACATGAAATGTATTCCGCGTCATTCTGAAATGACTTTAGAAAATGTGATCAGGATATTTTTCAATAGTTTTAAAAAAATGCAAAGATTTAGAAATGTCCCTTCGGAATAGCTTAGGTTTTTGTGATGATAAAGCTGCTGCACGTCTTTTTCTGTGAATTTTTAAAAAACGTTTCCATCGATGAATTAACATAGCTGTTGGATATATCCGTGGGATTTGCCAAACATTTAATATATATTTTCAAAATTTGATTGAGTTGGAAGTTTGCCATGATAATTTTTGGGAATGGTTACTCTGCGATCTAACGACAGAATTAAAATGAAAACGGTTAAAATCCTCATCAAAAGCACTTCTTTCCATCTCTTTCACTTTTAATTGTGAAGTATAAAATGATGATTGTGAAATATGAATGAGTGCTATATAAAATGCGTTCCGAAGTGTCAAATTAATGCAAAGTTTAATGTATGCAAAGCATCAAGGCTGCGTTGTAGAAGCGCAGTAAAAAAAAAAACACTGCCCCATTTAAATTTTGTTTTCTGCCTTTTGGAACTCAGCCAATCTAAAAAAATCTCTGATTTGTATTACATGTGGAAGCATTGCCAATAACAAAGACATAGCTTATATAGCAGATACAGTCTTGTAAAAATGGCTTGATACCTCGAAAAACGTGGTCGTGCTTTGGAAAATGATACAGCATTCCAAGATTGTTATCAGAATTTTGCCCAAGAGGCCATATCCCCAAGAGAAGGTTAGCCTTTATTTCAGTACATTCATACGAAAAGACGGAGAACTGTACAAGTTGTAAGGCCGAAAGAACTTCCAGGTAAAATATGGTGTAACCTCTGATGCCATATTCGTCATAAAGATGGCAAAGGTCTGCAATCCACTACCACTACTTGTGAGCATTCATAGTATCATTATTTCTGTTTGTTAATCATCTCTGCCCGAATTGCGATGCCTAGGGCTTTGTAATCAATTTGCTTTTAATGCATTTTTGACTTTATCTGTGGTTTTCAATTTAATTGGATGCATACAATGCTATAACTTATGTAATCTGAATTTCTATTTATAAGCTTTTGAATTCTAATAGCATTTTGTACTGAATAATTCAAACTTAACCACAATTGACAGAAATAAATTTTCGACGGTAATAAAGAACATAGTATTATTTGACATTTTTTACATCGCCGTCCTGTCAGCGTTATTGAATTCAGTAAAGAAATGAGAATGTATTTCTTAATCAGTTTTCTACTACCCAGTGTTGCCATGGAGCTACAGCAAGAAAACTGTAATTTTCGAACTGGATTTAGTGGCTATATTTGGCCCATGAATATGGCGAAGCAAGACCGATAGACGGACAGAATGCGACAAATTTAAAAGTACCTGTACTAAATGTGAAGTGTCATGTTGATTTACCAATTAGTTGGCCTGCAGTAGTCAAAAGAATAAGTTAAAGTCTGTGGTAATTTTAAAATTTCTAACAAGACAAGGAAAATATACTAACTGAAATGCAAACAGTTTACGAAATTTTTGCCTTGGTTTTCAAGTGTTTGCACTTATTTACACAAGGTAGAGAGTCATTAGAAGATGATAACCGCCCTGGAAGACCAAGTGACGTCGCAACACACGAAATGATCCTAAAAGTCGAATATACCCTCATGAAAGATAGTCGAATCAAACTAGAATAAGATAAATTACAGAAAGGATCAAAATATCCGAAACAACGAGTTTCTAAATTCTACATGATCATCTTGCGCTCAGAATGCTTACATGGCTAAAATGCAACTTGGTCGTGATGATGACGTCAGGAGGATGGAAAAAAATACTGTGAATCATAATCAACGACAATAATAGCGAGAACAAACAAAATACTCCCCAGTTATCTGGACAGCCACCCTTGGAGTTTACAGAAACTTAATACCACCTGAGTTTCAAACTACACCACTCTGTCTTTCTCTCTGTCTCTTCCCCTTTCCACAAAACGCACGTGTTCTAAAAATTAGTATAAGGGTATTCATAACACGTGCAAATTATAAAAAAAAAATATCGGATAAAAAACAGAACAGTGTGGCAAGTTATATGCAGTTTTCGGAGCTGTGTGATGGCAATCCAGCTTAGATGAAACTTAGATTTATTATTATGATCTTGACCCTGAGTCCATGCAGAGGCGTAAAAGGGGTGATCCAGATTATATACCAAAAGGCACCCGCATCACAAGAGAATATTACACTAATGTTCTAAGACTAGGAAACGTTAAATTCAAACCTTCATAACTTTCATCAAAGCCGTTTTAGACGTTTTTGAGTTAAGTGGCCGACAAGTATAAAGAATTTTGAAACCCTTTGCCCATATATTAGACAATATTTTGCAATAATTTTCACACACACCAGCCTCAGCAGTTCAATCGTCGTTAAGTTAGGCATGTAACAAACAAGGATAATTTAAAGATTTGAAATCCCTTTCTGTATCTGATTTTGATTGGACAAAAATTCCAAACCAAATTTTAAAAAAAGTAAACACTTTTGCGGTTTTAATTCGATTAAAGACAAACAGAACAAAATGATCTGATTTTTGACCTGATATTTTAAAATCAGAAACCGAATAGCTTCAAGCTTTTAAGAATTTCGAATACGAAATACTAAAGCTAATATCAGACGATTTGTGTATACACAAATATTTGTGTATAAATTTGCCATAAAAATACACAAACCGTCTGAACCACAAATTTGAGGACCACAAATGGCATACACAAACGATTTGTGTATCGGCATGCGCAAATCGAATTTGTGTACATACACGAATCGTCTGATAGGGTACATAAATTAATTTATGACTATTTGTGTATATTTGATTAGCATTTGTGTATGTCACATCATTTGTGTATTCTGAAAATTGGTGCTTACACAAATTTTGTGCGCATACACAAATGATTTTGACAATTCAGTTGAATTTGAAGTTCGCATGAGTTTTAATTCTCAATAAAATATATAAAATTGTTTGTTGGATTCCGGATTTTGGTGAGTATTTATAAATTGTATTGAATTCTTTTTATTTTTGTTGTCCGCGTAGTTTATTCTATTGTTTTTTATGGAAAATTGTTCACAGCAAAATGAGCAACATCGAATTCCATAAATTGCCAAAAACGAAAAGACGGAATTATGTAAAGAAAGTGGAGTATGAATGGTCTTATGACGAAATCATTCAATTGATTGTGGCGGTCGAGGAGCGGCGAGTGTTGTGGGACATCGGCACGCCAGAATATAAATTGCCGAAAACAGGCGCCTGGCGGGAGGTAGCAAATGCGATTGGCAACATAAAAGTGGATGACGCCAAAGCCAAGTGGATGAATTTGCGCATTTGCTTTAAAAGTAACTTGGCCAAGTATCGATCGAAGAAGTCGGGGAAAGGCACAGATGAATCGGTCGTCATCAATTGGAGATATTTCAAATCGATGATGTTTTTGGAGGCGAACGACATTCAGAAATCAACTGAATCGACGTCATCATTGTCACTGGTGAACTATTTGATTTTTGAATTGTGATTTTGTTTTGTGATTTGGTTGTGTAATTGACAGGCTTCCGCAAATACCGATGCGTCGATTCTGGCTGATTTTTCGGTGGTACCTCCGCCATCTGGTGTCGTAGTGTAGTCGGGAATCGCAAACGTCGTGCAAATCCAGGACCTTCGCCAACGCCGTCGTTGACACCGACACTTAGCGTTAATGCGATGAGAGAGCTGAGTTCGCTCAGGATACAGGACGACAGATACAGTGCTTTTGGCGACTAGTGAATTGCGTGCCCTTCCGCCTGACCGAGTAGCATTCGTGCAACGTGGGTTGAATCGCGAACTGCTCAGGCTGTTGGAAGCTGTTGAAAAATCAGCGCCACCGCCGCCGAAGCCGATCTCAACATTACGCCGATCAACATTTCGCAAAATGAGCATGACGAAAAACACTAGCTTTGAATTGTATTTTTTTTTTTTTTTTTTTCAGAAAATAAAATAAAATCGAATTGAAAGAAATGAATTTTATTTGAGTAAAAAAAAAAAAAAACAGGAAAACGAAACAGCGAACTGCGATAAATATTTAGATATTTTGGTATTGCCACTCCACTTGACCCTCCTCGACAAAGTAGTCCGCGAACTCTTTCTGCCCCTTTTTGGCGTCGATTTTGGCCTCCATTCGTACGGCGACCGACTGCAGCGGATGTAGCGTTGCGCAAAACCCTTCCGCCTCGCGGTGGCCAAGCCAAGGTTTTCTCCAACAAGTACGGCGCTTGCGTGGCAACTTGACGACGTTTTGTTGGCTTTCGTCTTTCTCTTCACTATCGAGTAAATAAGCGGCCAAAAAAAACGACACCAGAACGAATCGAAGCAATGGAGCAAATATTTTTTTTTTATTTCATTTTATTGAATATACGTCAACACGTGACCAAATTAAAACAAATCTGACATAAACACAAATCGTACACAAATTCCATTTGTGTAGAAATACACAAATCGTCTGAACCACAAATCTGTATACAGAAAATGATTTGTGTATGCCATATTTGTATATAGTTATACACAAACGAAATTTGTGCCCTTTGGGACAAAATACACAAATTGTCTGAACCACAAATATTTGTGGCATACACAAATCGCATTTGAGTACGAATTTGTGTAGAATTTGTGTATGCCATACACAAATGAAATTTGTGTATATACACAAATCATCTGATCTTAGCTTAACTCGAATTTTTTTTTTTTTGTTTGAAAATATATAATAAAGTTGACCACAGCCAAGCATTATTAATGTGAACGCCTTAAATGACCTTAAATGTGAAAAGGCATTAACGAATTTTCGTGATCGTTTTTTCAAAATCAAATACGTAAATTGCTTTCGCATAATAGTCATATCCAAGCTTTGCAAAATAAAGTGCATTAACGATGCACGGTAAAAAAATATGACCGAAATTTTGCGTTACGTCATGACGACAATAATACATTCATGAGGCAAAGTTTGTTGACGTCTTGCAATTCAGTCTGCATTTATATTTTGAGCTGCAAAAAAACTGACGTGAAGTTGAAAAATAAAGTGCACTACTGGGTCGCACGTATTGCACCTATGTATATATTGTTTATTTACAAGTGGCTCAGTTTAAAATTTAAACAACGGTATGCTGTTTTTCATTACATATGACATATATTGTTTAAATATCAATTTTGAACTAAATCGATTGAATCATATCCGAGAAATAGCCAATTTAAAAACTAATTAATAAGTAAAATACCATTATACGTATTTTCTGCCATCATATCATTCTGGTAAAAATGAGAATTCCTATTTCTACTCGAATTGTGAACCCATAGATCACAGATATGAACTGTGAAAAAAATCCGTCCAGCCGCTTAGGCTGCAGTCGTGCAGACAGACAGAATTCCGCGACCCACTTTTTTGAGATTCTCCATTATAGTAATACCAAGATTGATAAAAATCTCAATATACATTTTTTTCACGAAACCAATACTTGACCTTATAACCTATAGAAAGCAAGTAAAGATAGATTTACCTATACATACTCGTACCTTTACAATTATTAGGCAACTAAGTTCTCGCTGAATTTTTTTAATGAAAATGCAACTTTATTGTGAAAAAATGGCTACAAATGAATCATTCAAAGTACTTCCCACCAAATACACAGCATATTCGCAGCGTGAATATTCGATCGAGCCGAGGACGTAGAAGCATGACCGGGCAGTCCCCATGATTTTTTTTCTTTGGGTTGCTGTTGCCATTTTTCATCACTCGTCACGTTGCGATGAAGAAAACCCTTCCTTTTTTGCCGCTAGAGCAGTTCATAGGCGAAAAAACGACGCTCAACGTCCCTTGGCTTCAAATCATAAGGAACCAAAGTTCCTTGTTTTTGAATCATTCCAAACGCATGCAATCGCTTGGAAATGGCTTGACGGGTAACTCCTAATGCTGAAGCAAGCTGTTCTTGCGTTTGGCACGAATCCTCATCGAGCAATGCCTCCAATTCAGCGTCTTCGAAGAATTTTGGCCTTCCTTCATGCAGACGTCAACATCGAAATCTCCGACTTTGAAGCGACGGAACCAATCACGGCACGTTGTTTCACTTAGAGCAGCATCTCCATAAACTTTTTGGAGCTCTCGATGCGCTTCAGCCGCCCTTTTCTTCGAATGAAAGAAAAAAATCAATATTTCCCGCAAATGACGATTATTTGGCACAAAATCAGACATTTTCACGCAACCAAAAGTATATGACGCCAAAACAAAATGTGACAGTTTGTATACATGTATATCTAACCTCGGTTCATGATGTTTTGGATATGTCAAAATCGACCAGCACTTACTGCTGGAGCCATCTATTGATAACTTAGTTACGCACCTAGTAGATTTATGTAAAATTATTTTTACAGTGAGAATAAGAGAACAAATTATTAGTTTGAAAGAATTGTAGAGAAAAAAACAGGTGTTCTAGTGAAAAACTCTGATTTTGATTGTAAAACCTCAACAATTGAATGGAAATCAAAAAAAGCTAGCAAATCCAGTTCTTACTGGCAATATGGAAACAGTGCTACTACCCCGTGTTTCCAAATTCATTATGTTCAAAATAATGTACTCGTATGCTAAGCAATCTAAGATAGTCGAATAAATTTTAGCGGAAACCGATTTTCAGTTTATTCGCCACTTTATCTGTCAGATAGGTCTCAAAGATATCTGAAAGTTAAAAACCTGGCGTTAGAGTTGGAATTATTCGAGACTCAGTCCTATTCCTAGTTTAGGGCCTAAAAGGAAACACCGTGCATATTTACACACAAGTTTCTGGGTTCAGCGGTTTCACAGATACGGTGCTGGATTTGTCGGTATTAGTTATGTGCTTTACATTTTAGGAACATACGAGTACTTTCAAGTCAAAATCTGTTCTGGGTAGTATTGTTAAAAAAATCCACTACAATCGAAGCATCTGTATATCATGATTAAAATTGCTTTTGTATACTCCACCCGGAAATAAGGTAATAGGTACAAATTCGCGTGTTAGTCCATTCATACCTAAAGCCTAGGTTTCGTACAAATTTCCACGTAGAAGAACATAAATAAAGTCTGTCATTTTAACTACAAAAATAAAAGTGATTCCATTTAGATTAGATTGTATCACCGCTAAGCTGCAAAGTATCTACTTCCTAATGTTCATACTTACTTTTTTACTCTGAGAATCCTTCGATTGGATCAAAGCTGAATAAAATGACTGAAAATAATTCAAAAACATCGCAAGTTTCTAATATTTTTACAATTTTGTGAATTTGTTGGTATCAAAAAAAAGTAAATGAACTTATCACTAGCGTAAACATACTTATTTTAAATTAAAGCAGTCACATTACTTAATCTAATTTCGGTTTTTAAGATCCTTAATGACATTAACTTCCTTCGAGAGCCTTCTTGGAATCACCGTTCTTTTCTTTCTTTACTGAGTCCTTTTCTATCGTCGGCACATCTTTCGTGTCTGCAATCCGCTCCCTGTCATGGTTGAGTAGAAAATCCTTATCGTCCCACGGTTGAGTATCGGTTGAAGCAAAGAAAATATATTGCAAATTACCCAGAAAGAATAACACGGCTGAGATGATGAACACAACTTGCCATTGTGATCGTTGAGTCTAGAAAGAATAATTTGAATTAATAGTAAATCTTTCTAAAATCAACCCTCAGCTTTACCTCGTCGTATACAACGATTCCAACCACAAGAGGTGTCAAAATGGGAATAATATTTGCAATCGAGTTTACTATTCCCATCAATATACCAGCATGATTCGGTGACAAATCAATGGTGTTCAAAGAACTTCCAATCGTTTGACCGCCATTCAAGCCAACATTCAGTGTCATAAAAGTGATGGCCAAGGCCTTCTGATCTTCGTCAAGAAATCCGGTTGCAATGAAGAGCGCCGCTGGAACCCACATAGCTATTGTGTTTATAGTCTTCCGGACCACATTTAATGTCATCCACTTTTTCTTCAAGATGATGTCCGCAATTATGAGGTAACAATTGGAAAGGATCCACATTGCCAGATACGGTAGGGCTGCGTACAGCGCATTACTCTTGATATTCATCTTCAGCACTCCGTGGAGGTAGGCTGGTATTTCGGCTTGCATTGTTGTAAAACCCCATGCCTCGGCTATTCGTACGGTCAGGAGGGATAGAAACGGAACAGATGTGAATATTGCTTTCCACGGAATTGGAATTTTCTTCTTCAGACTAGATGCTTCAATTGCTTGCGAAGTCAGGATGTATTTCCTTTCTTCTGGAGTTATGAACCGGGCCACAGATGGGTTGTTGTCTGCTAGAATTATCCAAATCGCACAGAAACCGATTCCGAGTCCGCCAAATACATATGATATGCCTGGCCATCCCAACGTCGAGCCGGCTATAATACCAGTGAGACCCATGGCAAATATTGTACCACACTCAACGCCAGTGTGACTAAGTCCGCCCAGGCGAGTTCGTTCCTCAATGGGTGACCACTTGGCCAGATGCTCATGTATACAGGGGAAAATCATTCCCTGAAATAAACCCTGGCAGGCTCGTATCCCGCAATAAACTTCCCATCCACCCCATGGAGTGCAGAATGGAATAATCAAATTTAAGAGCGACGAACCGAGAGTGGATATTAACAGGGTGATTTTGACTCCTAGTCTTCGACTCATGTATCCTCCGGGAAATTGAGTGATGAAGTAGCCCCAATAGAAACTGCTTATGATATAAGACCTCTTTTTCTCGTCCCAATCGTATTCCTGATAAAAAATGATTTTGAGTAACAACAACTGTTAGGTAGATCTTAAACTTACAGGAAAATTTGGATTTGTTGTTGCTGCATTTGTCATGGCAACCAACGAAACGGATACGTTCAGTCGCCCGGCATAATTCACCACAATTGCGAGAAAGAGTAGAAGAGTCTGGAGATGTCGGGCTCCTAGAAATGGACCTGAAAGATAAAATGTATATAAGTATTTGCTGAGAAAATGTATATTGCCTTTAGTTGAACTTCTGAGGGTCATAACTAAAAATAGACATCTGCTTTTGCAACTTTTTAAGAATGAATCAGACAATGGAATAAGAGGCATTCAGAAACAATTTATTATCATTAGATCTACATGTCTTTAAACAAGAAAAATTGCAAAATATTGACACTAACATGGATGTTATCAGTTAAGAAATTGTATCTTTCCAACAGATGACTTGTTCCCTTGGTGAGCACATAGTTCGTTGTATTTTACCTTTTTTCAAGATTAAATTTTGTATATGTTGATAATAGCATTGCACACTCATGCATCATGCTGAGCCGCCTTTGGTAGTCGTACTCTCTGGGTGAAAATTGTTTGTTTTTTCTATATCAGGGGAATAAATTATTGACGTACAAAGCTTAGCCTCAGGATAACGCACAAAGATGATTTTAGCATCAACCAAACCAAAGCAGGATATGGAAGCATTCATCAAAAATACATCGGCAGCGTTTCAATTTTGGTTCGCTGTTTGAACGGATTTTTCGATTCTCGTGTAGATTAGTGTACTGGGAAAATATGTATAGCTGGTTGAAATTACGGAAAATACGACATTTTGAAGAGATTAATTATTCGTGATTTGAAAGATTGATTTTAATTATTAGGTGTGGTCCACGGAATACATAATTTCTGTTTATCTATAAACTTTAGCTGAAAATTTATTAAAATAATAATAGAAAATGCATACAAATCGGTTTAGCCGTTCTTGAATTACACCGTTACAACCCAAAAGCTGAGAAATGGATTGCTTAATTTCATTATGTAGGGTGAGTTCTTTCATTCAAAAATTATAGAGGAGAAAACCATTAATAAAAAAAGGGGTATGTTGTCTGATGACCTCGATCTTATGAACCAAGCTTACGTTTTCATGGTTCCGATACTTTCAAGGTAAAGAAAATTATAAACGGAACCCTTGTAGTGAGAGTCAGTATGACCATCTGTCTGTCCCATAATTTTTAAACCGTTTGACGTAGAGAGTCGAAACCAGGAATGAGTGCTAACTCTGCTGAAGTAACACTTTGGAAAAGCGAAAAAAAAGAAAAGAAAAGTCGAGAAAAATATTTTGTTTTTATAATTACAATATGGGTGTCAAATGATTGGTGGCTAATTCCAAAAATGCATAAATAGTTGAATTGTTTTCACTTTACTCGTCTTTAAAAAAAATTTATTAAAAAAAGTACATGACTGGGTTGCATTTGTTTATTTTCCATTCACTTAAATTTTAAATTTAAATAAACTCGTTAAAATGCATTTAAAAAAAAAATTAAGATTAAAAAAAAATTTCACATTTTTCCAAAACTTTGTAGGTCATAATCTTTCATATGTAAAATATAGATTTCAAACCAAATCGGCTGAGTTATAGCCGAGAAATAGAAAATTTTCGAAAATCAGCTACTAAGTAAAGTACGCATTTCTGGGCAAAAATTTGATTTGTCTGTAATGTCCACTGTAACATTTTTATAAAAAAAAAATTCTCCAGCGAAATAGCCAGTTGCATTACTCCCCTTCAAAATTTCGCCCACAATACACGTCATGCTTCGAATGCACATCAGTTCACCCTTAAGCCCAACTTCGGTCGTACTGTTAAACATAGGGATTCGTTTATAAGCCGAATGACACGAATATGGAATGATCTACCAGGCCGCGTATTTCCACATCACTACAACCTTCAAATATTTAAAGCCAATGAGCCTCTGTTGCTCTCGTAATAAAAAAAACTCAAATATTGAATTTAAAACAAACAGTAGAGACGTTTTCCAGAACCTAAAGACCCCAGATATGAAGTTTCAAGAAAATTCGTAGAGCCATACAGACAGAGAGACAGACAAAAGGAATAGAGATACCCACTTTTTGGGAATCCCCCTTACAGTGATGCCAAGTTTAATCAAAATCTTGAAACCGAAAATTTTCAGGAAACTAATTCTTCCAAGTAAAAATGTACAGCAAAGTTGCAATCCGCTTGGAACGTATCCATGTGGAGTTGTGAAATTTTTGATTCAAATGCAATGAAAAATCTTGTAACACGAAAGATATTTCATCGATTTTTAAGTGATCTTATTAAAAAAAAAAACTTTTTAAAATTTTTTTCTTAGGAAACAGTGCATATATTATACTCGTACGTAAATATAACTTTAACAAAATCAAAATCGAGTTTTTTTTTTAAAAAACACAAGAAGTGGGCGTGGTCTTTCATAATGTGCGAACAAATTGCAGAGAATATCATCGTATACATATTTTGTCTTAATCCTTCGTAACTCAAGTATCAAAAATAAAAAAAATACTGGAATTAGGAAATGTTTTGGTGATTGAAGAAACACGTATTTCGTAAAAAATAAATATTTTTATTAGAAAACAGGTTATTTCATGATAGAGGGAGTGTAATATTTCTATTACACCCTCTAACAGAAAATTAATGAAAAATGTTATATGAAAATGAAAAAAAATGCTTATTAATAACAGACAAATACAAATTTAAGATGTATGGACGAGTTTAAAACAATTATTTCATTTGTACATTACACCTCTTGATATCAATAACAAGCCGTTATTTTCACAAAAAATAATAATTTTTAATTTTCACAATTTTAACTTGGCAACAAAATAAAGAAGTAACGATACCTGTATGTTGTTACGCGTACTATTGTGATTTGTTAGTATGTGACAGATGTACCACATTGAGTTAAAAGTGTAAAATTCGCTGCTATGAACTTTGGCACACCTTTTTCCGTTTTGTGACAGTAATGTCACACGAAGTTACTAAGGATTCAATTTAATTTTTTCTGTTTCTAGTAAAAATATTAAAAAAGGCCATTTTTGAAAAGTGCACAGGATTTCAAAAAAATGTACACTTGAATGCCAGAAAGCTTGCACTCAACATTTTTCAAAAAATTGTGACACGTAGACAGACGAACAGGCGGAAATAGTTAGATCGAAATAGCTTTCGATGCTGTCCATAAATATATACACTTTTTGAGGGTCTATCGTTATCAGACCCTCAAACTATGTGGCAAAATTAATATACCCTATAGATATAAATAAAATAAATTAAACAAATTAAATTAGACTTTATTTCTATTGGTAACCGAACACCAAGTTTTTCACACTTTGAGGCACGTGAGACACGGCCAACGTTTGCAAAACGAATAAATGCCAAGTGTCATTTTTCCAATTACATAAACTACAATGCACCAAAACGGGAATTAACAGTTATTTTGCTGCCTAATCATAAGCGAAATGTAAAAGCGCGGGAAAAGTATTGCGAAATGAAAATTTGCGAAACAACTATTGTGAAACAAACAAAATTTGTTTCGATAAATACGAAGTACGTATAATATTTGCGAAATAAATGTCATCGAATAGGCAGGCACCCAATCACGTCAGATGCTATAACTTCTACCTGTTTAGAAGTTGTAGCATAACAACCTTTGCATTGTTTTTACAAAATTGGAAAGTGAATAAAATAAAATATTGTCAACAATTCTACAAATCAACTCAGTCGTCTGTAAGCTACATGACCTCAAAGTAAAATTTTCAAAGAAAATAGTTAATCCACACTTTGCGTCATATTTCTCAAAAGTTCATATACACAATTTTTGCTCAATTTTTCACTATTTTGTATGTACCGCCATAGTTCTGAAGAACTATTTCCATCTATGCTTTACGGTTTCTGGAAAAATTGCCTTAACACGTCATTGCAAATTCTGCTGAACTAAATTTTGGAATACAAAGTTCTGACTGTTACAGCAAAACATACACACAAGGAGAACAATGCTAGATTTCTTTGATACTAATGGAAAAATGGATATGGTAAGGTTCCAAATGCGAAATATAAAACCTTGTGCAGTCTAAGAGCATGAAATTGTAGGTAGTAAAACCTTGTTTTTCTACCAGCTAAATTGGATCAAAAAAGCCAGAATGAATTTTAACTGATGCTAAAGATAATATTGAGCAAAACAACATTCATAACTAATTTTCTGAATCTTGCTGATTGGAACCTTATTTTTTTTTTTTTTTTTTTTATAATCTGCGCGCGCCAAATGGGATATGAATACCATTCAATTATTTCAGGGCACGGGCGTTTGAAGAAATTGAGAGAGAGAGAGAGAAAGAAAGATTGGTGTAGTGGGTTTAAGTTTTCAGTAAACTCCAAGGGTGGCGTCCAGATAACTGGGGAGCTTGTTTGTTTTGCTTTTTGTCGTTGCTCATGATTCACAGTATTTTTTTTTTTCCTCCTGATGTCATCATCACGATCAAGTTGCATTTAAGCCATATGATCACCCTACTGCCAGTGTTATGCCTTCGCAGTAGAGTTGACTAAGCTTTCGCAATTGATCGACTTTTTTATTTATTTCAGACGAAATAAATAGAAGATTGTTGAGATCAGGATTTGAACCGTGAACCAAGAGCGTGACAAACGTTGATGTTACCACCTTAACATTCTATGCACGTGATTTTACACTTATTTTTGGACAATTTTCTAAATAAATGTTTGGTTTTTAACTTATGTAGGTTAATAATAAAAAACATTATGATAATTTGAACCATTTCACTTTAATTTCAAAACGAAGTGATTTGCAAGTGCACTTTATTGTATATGGTAATGGGTACTTTTGGGTTGGCCAATTGAAAATACATGGAAAAGCATTTATCTCCTAATCTTTTCGGAGATATTCAAGAGAGAGGATTTGAATTTTTTTAAAAGTTCACCTATTTTTTTTCTCCTACAGTTGGTTAGGAGAAAAATAAACTGGAACAAAGTTGAAAAGCGAAAGGACAAATTGGTTGGAGATCTTGAAACATAAATTTGTTTCTATGGAAAGGGATACTTTGGAAACTACCAATTTGTAAAACAAGAAAGACTATCTACGAGTACTATCTTTTGTATCCATAAACTTGTTCGAGATATCTAAGAAAGAAACACTCCGATCGCACTTTTTACTCTGATATATATTCAAAATGTTATTACACGCAGAACGGACAAGTGCGTGCATGACTTTTGACATCGCCATAGCCAAGGTGGTTAAGATGCACATGATTTATTTGTTTATAATTATAATTTGTTTTTCATTCATTTACAGTTACCAATTTTATATCAACAAATCAGCCGTACCAATGCATTTAAATGAGTGTGTCTCAAATTGTATAGGTAAACGATGATTATTTGTGGAGAATTGCACAAAGAAGAAAACATTTGACCCAAGGGCTGGAAACGATCCTCAAATGTAAGGAATGATTATCTTTGGAGAAGGAAAGCAAAAAGAAGAAAACGTCTGAACGATCCTGCGATAGATATGGTTCTAGCTACCAATGCTCTACCAACTGAGCTATCCCTTGATGCTTTCTTCCTCGGTCAATTCTTGATGCTATTCGACTTGTAGCTGATTAAGAATAGTAATTTATAAACATCGGAATGAAAATCTCGTGATAGCACCAACACATGTGTATTATAAGCGGACTTATTATATCATTGCATGTCTGCAGAACACCAGAACGTTGGTGGCTAAAACCATGTCTATCGCAAATTCAAAATGTTCAACTGTCGTCTCTATTCATTGTTTACACATATGTATTCGTTGCCTCTTATTTCACATTTTAAGTTATTAATGTCGAGGTCACCAATTTAACACTTCACAACCGCCTACAGAGATTAGCATATCTTTCTCTGTTATCAGTCCTATCAATAATAATTCTTAAATAACTTTGAATTTCCTTGAGATACTTTCAAAATATATCCAAGCACTTATTTACACTCATTTATTTAGTTTTTCACTATTTATAAATCTACTATTGATTTGACCTTTACTCTCCCCAGTGGCTGTCATTGTTCACAAATGTTAATAACGTCACAAGGTATTTTGTAGCCTTTCCACAAACTGCAGCTATCCAATATGCGTGCTTGGTCCCTTGATTCTTTTGACAAATCTACCCAGACATTTTGTATCCAAAAATCGCAATCCAACTAAAAGTGTGTCTAGTTAAATTTTCATTTTTATAATTCACTTGAAGGTTCTACACTTGTAGATTAAGACAATCTAATAAATAAACTTTATTGGGTCAGAATTACTTTATTACGAGACAGACGGCGGGCGTTATTTTTTTGTTTATGTAGCCATATCGTGTGGGGTTGTAACTGCGTATGCATGTTTTCTTAGAAAGGTGTTTTACAAATGAACATTTGTTTGGGATATAAATACTTTACAAAGTTTAGATTGATCCCTATCACGAACTTTGAGTTTCCAAGTACCTATCATAATTTTTAGTGCCAACAGTCAGCGATAAATGATATGGCTTTGGTTTTATGGGTAACAATTAGTAGTAGTAATTAGTAACGCACGCAAAAATTCAGACATTTCACACATAAGACCTTGCTTATGAAGCACGTTTTGCTCTCGTTTAGCTACTTGTTTTTACTCTAAATACGTACTTACGAGTCCGATAAAATCATCGATATTGGAAGTTCATTTGTGCAGTCTGAATTGTTGAAAAAAGATGACTGACAATTGTTACAAAGTTTAGATTGCATTTAGATTATCATTGATCCTCATGGAGTTTTATTATGAAAGAAAAAGTTTTGTAAACAAAAAGATTTAGTAAGAAAAGATATCGTAAAGATGATCGTAAATAAAATCTAAAATCTTGAGTAAATCAAGAAGTCTGCAGATAAAATGCAAAGAACTACGCTGCTTCAAGTTTTAAAGAGATCACCAAATTAGAATCACTCAAAATAAATACATTAATCTGGGAGGTTTTTCAGTTTTGGCTCTCAAGAGTTTCAATAGCTCTCAAAAGATTCAATATCTTCTCAATCCATTAAAATTCTGCAATACTCATTGTGAACTACACCGAGGCGCTTCGTATGAATCGATGCCGCACCGCCAGCGCAGTAAGTAGGTCAAAGTCGACTTGAGTATTCCTTATCGATCTCCTAATTGAAGACTGATTAGAGACAGCATTCTCGCGATTGCGCAAGTTTCCAAATGTGTTGAACTCATATTTACTATTTTTATAGTTTTACCTTGGACCCCTTCTGTCCTATTTTATTGCCAGGATAATCATGTGCCGAAACATCTAACGCAGGTCACCGCATTGGTTATAGGTATCTGGCAACCAGGCTACCAACATACATATGTACATAAATCTCGAGATCGAACATTTTCAGGAAACCAATACTTGCGTTATTAGGTGCAATTAAAAAAAATGACACACCCAGCGAAACTAGAGCGTTGCAGATACAATTCTTTCGATATTTTCCACAGTTTAAAAGTTATAGCCATTTTAGCCTGTTTAAAGTTGACACCCTGTACATATACCAGGTTCCAAATAGTGGTGATATAAAATGCATCATATTTTTAGGTGCTGTTTACCCCTAAGCTACTGCAATACGTGAACAATATAGAGTTATTCATTTTGTGCTTTAGAATTTGGAATTTAATGAAAATAATACTAAAGATTTCTATACACATAATTATTTTACTGTTTTAAATTTTGGATTATGCCATTTTAAGTGTAATACAATTCCGGTTAAATGGCCGCCACGGGAGTTTTTGCAAACTTTCTTGTTAATTTTGGACACATTTCTGACTGTATTGCGGCCATAACTTCACGGATGTTGGTTTTTAAGTTTGGGAACTATCCGCCTAGACACGATGTTTAGCATAGCCCCACAAAAAGAAATTCAACGAGGGGTCAAATCACATGATCTTAGTGGCCAATTGATGTCGCAAAAATCTCGAAATTAAACGACAGAGAAACTTTTTGTGCAATAAAGTTAGAGTATTACGAAGTACGTAGCCCCGTCCTGTTGGAACCACATGTCGCTCACATCAATCTCAAGGCCAAAAAAAGTTGGTTATCATTTGACCGTAGCGCAGAGGATTCATCTTAACAGTGACACCTTCGTCGTTTTCAAAAAATTACGGCCCTATCACGCCGTCAGTCCACAGCGTGTACCAAACTGTCACCCATAGTGGAGGCAATAGCCTCTCAATGATTTTGTTCGAGAAATCGGGGTCAACTTGTTGTACACAGATATTACAGAACTGTTATTTTTGTATAATAATAAAATGCAACAATTTGAATGAGTTGAGCAGTGGTTAAATGATCCATATTGTAAAATGGGAAGATAAGAACTTACTACCTGTCAATAAGGATGACAGATGGATGTGACAGATGCCATATGGCAGGGATGCGAAATCGAAATGCATAATCCTATATTTATCACAAATCGTTTTAAAGAAATTGCTATTTAGGTAGATTATTTGTAGGTAACTTGTTCTTGGGTAAATTGCGTTAAGCTGTTTAGTGGTAAATTGATTTTATATTAAATTATTGCAGACAAATTATTTCAGATAAATCATCCGCGAACCGAATCCGAGCGTTAGATATGAATAATGTCGAAAAGGTCACAAACGAATTTTTAACTAATACGACAGGTTGTCATTCCCTTGGTAGATGTTCTACATAATTCATTCAATTTTCAATCTCATTATTGTATGTATGTTTCCTACAAACATTCTTCAAAAAAAAAAGCACACTCTTATGACTCAAAACATATTCTGGTATATAATGCAAACAAATTCTTATAACTAAACTTGTACTTAAGATGACTTATCTACCTACACATACTCGTACTTCTCAATCTAAACTTTATTTGCTTTCGAGCTAATAATAATTTAATGAAACTAATATTTCATGCTAATTCTTTTCGATTTGTTTAAATCTCTTTCATCTTTATCTCTGACCGCCGCTTGTGCCTCGTTATCCTGCAGAAGAAAATTTTCATCGTTCCAAGGCTGCAGTTCTGCTGTACCAAATGTGATGTAAAATAAGTTGCCAAGACCGAATATCACAGCTGAGATTATGAAAACAATTTGCCATTGGCTCCGATCATGCTAAGGAAAGCAAAATTTGTACTCAAAATCTAAAAATTCGTCTTACTACGCACTCACCTCGTCGACTACTATCACGCCCACTAAGAGTGGTGTTATAATCGGTATCACATTTGCCGCTGTATTCACAAATCCCATCAGGATGCCAGCGTGATTCGGCGACAAATCAATTGTATTCAACGTACTTCCTATGGTCGCACCCGCGTTCACTCCAATCACTATGGTCATCAGGACTATCGCAAATGTTTTCTGTTCTTCGCCCAAGAATCCAATTCCAATAAGTCCTGCTGCAGGTATCCAAAGCGCTATCGAGTTGAAAGTCCTCCTCAGCGCTGTCAATGTAAAGCATTTCTGTCCTAACAAAATCTCCGACATGATCAAGTAGACGTATGACATTATCCACATTGCCAAGTAAGGCAAGGATGAGTAGAGAGCATTTTTCTTAATGTCCATCCATAGTACTCCGTTCATATATGAAGGGATCTCCGCTTGCAATGTTGAAAATCCCCATGACTCTGCAGAGCGTGCAACTAACAACGCCCAGAATGGCAACGATGTCAAAATAGCTTTCCATGGAACCGGAATCCTTTTTTCTTCATCTCCCTTCTGCTTCTGACTCAAAGAATCCACTATGTACACCTTTTCTTCGTTCGAAATCCACCTTGACTCTGACGGAGTATTTGATGAAAATATCATCCAAATGATACACCAAGCGATTCCAATAGCTCCGGATACATAAGATATACCCGGCCATCCCATACTGGATGAAGCTATGAGTCCACTCACACCCATAGCGAGTAGTGTACCGCACTCGATCCCAGTCTGACTAAGCGCACCCAATCTATTTCGCTCCTCAATCGGTGACCACATTGCCAGATGAGCGTGTATGCAAGGAAACAGAAATCCTTGAAATAGACCCTGAATCACACGTATCGCACAGAATAATTGCCATCCTCCAAGTGGTACGCAAAAGGGTGTGATGATAGCAAAGACAGCTGAACCCAACCCAGCTGTCAAAGTCGACTTGAGTATTCCTTATCGATCTCCTAATTGAAGACTGATTAGAGACAGCATTCTCGCGATTGCGCAAGTTTCCAAATGTGTTGAACTCATATTTACTATTTTTATAGTTTTACCTTGGACCCCTTCTGTCCTATTTTATTGCCAGGATAATCATGTGCCGAAACATCTAACGCAGGTCACCGCATTGGTTATAGGTATCTGGCAACCAGGCTACCAACATACATATGTACATAAATCTCGAGATCGAACATTTTCAGGAAACCAATACTTGCGTTATTAGGTGCAATTAAAAAAAATGACACACCCAGCGAAACTAGAGCGTTGCAGATACAATTCTTTCGATATTTTCCACAGTTTAAAAGTTATAGCCATTTTAGCCTGTTTAAAGTTGACACCCTGTACATATACCAGGTTCCAAATAGTGGTGATATAAAATGCATCATATTTTTAGGTGCTGTTTACCCCTAAGCTACTGCAATACGTCAACAATATAGAGTTATTCATTTTGTGCTTTAGAATTTGGAATTTAAAGAAAATAATACTAAAGATTTCTATATACATAATTATTTTACTGTTTTAAATTTTGGATTATGCCATTTTAAGTGTAATACAATTCCGGTTAAATGGCCGCCACGGGAGTTTTTGCAAACTTTCTTGTTAATTTTGGACACATTTCTGACTGTATTGCGGCCATAACTTCACGGATGTTGGTTTTTAAGTTTGGGAATTATCCGCCTAGACACGATGTTTAGCATAGCCCCACAAAAAGAAATTCAACGAGGGGTCAAATCACATGATCTTGGTGGCCAATTGATGTCGCAAAAATCTCGAAATTAAACGACAGAGAAACTTTTTGTGCAATAAAGTTAGAGTGTTGCGAAGTACGTAGCCCCGTCCTGTTGGAACCACATGTCGCTCACATCAATCTCAAGGCCAAAAAAAGTTGGTTATCATTTGACCGTAGCGCAGAGGATTCATCTTAACAGTGACACCTTCGTCGTTTTCAAAAAATTACGGCCCTATCACGCCGTCAGTCCACAGCGTGTACCAAACTGTCACCCATAGTGGAGGCAATAGCCTCTCAATGATTTTGTTCGAGAAATCGGGGTCAACTTGTTGTACACAGATATTACAGAACTGTTATGTTTGTATAATAATAAAATGCAACAATTTGAATGAGTTGAGCAGTGGTTAAATGATCCATATTGTAAAATGGGAAGATAAGAACTTACTACCTGTCAATAAGGATGACAGATGGATGTGACAGATGCCATATGGCAGGGATGCGAAATCGAAATGCATAATCCTATATTTATCACAAATCGTTTTAAAGAAATTGCTATTTAGGTAGATTATTTGTAGGTAACTTGTTCTTGGGTAAATTGCGTTAAGCTGTTTAGTGGTAAATTGATTTTATATTAAATTATTGCAGACAAATTATTTCAGATAAATCATCCGCGAACCGAATCCGAGCGTTAGATATGAATAATGTCGAAAAGGTCACAAACGAATTTTTAACTAATACGACAGGTTGTCATTCCCTTGGTAGATGTTCTACATAATTCATTCAATTTTCAATCTCATTATTGTATGTATGTTTCCTACAAACATTCTTCAAAAAAAAAAGCACACTCTTATGACTCAAAACATATTCTGGTATATAATGCAAACAAATTCTTATAACTAAACTTGTACTTAAGATGACTTATCTACCTACACATACTCGTACTTCTCAATCTAAACTTTATTTGCTTTCGAGCTAATAATAATTTAATGAAACTAATATTTCATGCTAATTCTTTTCGATTTGTTTAAATCTCTTTCATCTTTATCTCTGACCGCCGCTTGTGCCTCGTTATCCTGCAGAAGAAAATTTTCATCGTTCCAAGGCTGCAGTTCTGCTGTACCAAATGTGATGTAAAATAAGTTGCCAAGACCGAATATCACAGCTGAGATTATGAAAACAATTTGCCATTGGCTCCGATCATGCTAAGGAAAGCAAAATTTGTACTCAAAATCTAAAAATTCGTCTTACTACGCACTCACCTCGTCGACTACTATCACGCCCACTAAGAGTGGTGTTATAATCGGTATCACATTTGCCGCTGTATTCACAAATCCCATCAGGATGCCAGCGTGATTCGGCGACAAATCAATTGTATTCAACGTACTTCCTATGGTCGCACCCGCGTTCACTCCAATCACTATGGTCATCAGGACTATCGCAAATGTTTTCTGTTCTTCGCCCAAGAATCCAATTCCAATAAGTCCTGCTGCAGGTATCCAAAGCGCTATCGAGTTGAAAGTCCTCCTCAGCGCTGTCAATGTAAAGCATTTCTGTCCTAACAAAATCTCCGACATGATCAAGTAGACGTATGACATTATCCACATTGCCAAGTAAGGCAAGGATGAGTAGAGAGCATTTTTCTTAATGTCCATCCATAGTACTCCGTTCATATATGAAGGGATCTCCGCTTGCAATGTTGAAAATCCCCATGACTCTGCAGAGCGTGCAACTAACAACGCCCAGAATGGCAACGATGTCAAAATAGCTTTCCATGGAACCGGAATCCTTTTTTCTTCATCTCCCTTCTGCTTCTGACTCAAAGAATCCACTATGTACACCTTTTCTTCGTTCGAAATCCACCTTGACTCTGACGGAGTATTTGATGAAAATATCATCCAAATGATACACCAAGCGATTCCAATAGCTCCGGATACATAAGATATACCCGGCCATCCCATACTGGATGAAGCTATGAGTCCACTCACACCCATAGCGAGTAGTGTACCGCACTCGATCCCAGTCTGACTAAGCGCACCCAATCTATTTCGCTCCTCAATCGGTGACCACATTGCCAGATGAGCGTGTATGCAAGGAAACAGAAATCCTTGAAATAGACCCTGAATCACACGTATCGCACAGAATAATTGCCATCCTCCAAGTGGTACGCAAAAGGGTGTGATGATAGCAAAGACAGCTGAACCCAACCCAGCTGTCAAAGTCGACTTGAGTATTCCTTATCGATCTCCTAATTGAAGACTGATTAGAGACAGCATTCTCGCGATTGCGCAAGTTTCCAAATGTGTTGAACTCATATTTACTATTTTTATAGTTTTACCTTGGACCCCTTCTGTCCTATTTTATTGCCAGGATAATCATGTGCCGAAACATCTAACGCAGGTCACCGCATTGGTTATAGGTATCTGGCAACCAGGCTACCAACATACATATGTACATAAATCTCGAGATCGAACATTTTCAGGAAACCAATACTTGCGTTATTAGGTGCAATTAAAAAAAATGACACACCCAGCGAAACTAGAGCGTTGCAGATACAATTCTTTCGATATTTTCCACAGTTTAAAAGTTATAGCCATTTTAGCCTGTTTAAAGTTGACACCCTGTACATATACCAGGTTCCAAATAGTGGTGATATAAAATGCATCATATTTTTAGGTGCTGTTTACCCCTAAGCTACTGCAATACGTCAACAATATAGAGTTATTCATTTTGTGCTTTAGAATTTGGAATTTAAAGAAAATAATACTAAAGATTTCTATATACATAATTATTTTACTGTTTTAAATTTTGGATTATGCCATTTTAAGTGTAATACAATTCCGGTTAAATGGCCGCCACGGGAGTTTTTGCAAACTTTCTTGTTAATTTTGGACACATTTCTGACTGTATTGCGGCCATAACTTCACGGATGTTGGTTTTTAAGTTTGGGAATTATCCGCCTAGACACGATGTTTAGCATAGCCCCACAAAAAGAAATTCAACGAGGGGTCAAATCACATGATCTTGGTGGCCAATTGATGTCGCAAAAATCTCGAAATTAAACGACAGAGAAACTTTTTGTGCAATAAAGTTAGAGTGTTGCGAAGTACGTAGCCCCGTCCTGTTGGAACCACATGTCGCTCACATCAATCTCAAGGCCAAAAAAAGTTGGTTATCATTTGACCGTAGCGCAGAGGATTCATCTTAACAGTGACACCTTCGTCGTTTTCAAAAAATTACGGCCCTATCACGCCGTCAGTCCACAGCGTGTACCAAACTGTCACCCATAGTGGAGGCAATAGCCTCTCAATGATTTTGTTCGAGAAATCGGGGTCAACTTGTTGTACACAGATATTACAGAACTGTTATGTTTGTATAATAATAAAATGCAACAATTTGAATGAGTTGAGCAGTGGTTAAATGATCCATATTGTAAAATGGGAAGATAAGAACTTACTACCTGTCAATAAGGATGACAGATGGATGTGACAGATGCCATATGGCAGGGATGCGAAATCGAAATGCATAATCCTATATTTATCACAAATCGTTTTAAAGAAATTGCTATTTAGGTAGATTATTTGTAGGTAACTTGTTCTTGGGTAAATTGCGTTAAGCTGTTTAGTGGTAAATTGATTTTATATTAAATTATTGCAGACAAATTATTTCAGATAAATCATCCGCGAACCGAATCCGAGCGTTAGATATGAATAATGTCGAAAAGGTCACAAACGAATTTTTAACTAATACGACAGGTTGTCATTCCCTTGGTAGATGTTCTACATAATTCATTCAATTTTCAATCTCATTATTGTATGTATGTTTCCTACAAACATTCTTCAAAAAAAAAAGCACACTCTTATGACTCAAAACATATTCTGGTATATAATGCAAACAAATTCTTATAACTAAACTTGTACTTAAGATGACTTATCTACCTACACATACTCGTACTTCTCAATCTAAACTTTATTTGCTTTCGAGCTAATAATAATTTAATGAAACTAATATTTCATGCTAATTCTTTTCGATTTGTTTAAATCTCTTTCATCTTTATCTCTGACCGCCGCTTGTGCCTCGTTATCCTGCAGAAGAAAATTTTCATCGTTCCAAGGCTGCAGTTCTGCTGTACCAAATGTGATGTAAAATAAGTTGCCAAGACCGAATATCACAGCTGAGATTATGAAAACAATTTGCCATTGGCTCCGATCATGCTAAGGAAAGCAAAATTTGTACTCAAAATCTAAAAATTCGTCTTACTACGCACTCACCTCGTCGACTACTATCACGCCCACTAAGAGTGGTGTTATAATCGGTATCACATTTGCCGCTGTATTCACAAATCCCATCAGGATGCCAGCGTGATTCGGCGACAAATCAATTGTATTCAACGTACTTCCTATGGTCGCACCCGCGTTCACTCCAATCACTATGGTCATCAGGACTATCGCAAATGTTTTCTGTTCTTCGCCCAAGAATCCGATTCCAATAAGTCCTGCTGCAGGTATCCAAAGCGCTATCGAGTTGAAAGTCCTCCTCAGCGCTGTCAATGTAAGGCATTTCTGTCCTAACAAAATCTCCGACATGATCAAGTAGACGTATGACATTATCCACATTGCCAAGTAAGGCAAGGATGAGTAGAGAGCATTTTTCTTAATGTCCATCCATAGTACTCCGTTCATATATGAAGGGATCTCCGCTTGCAATGTTGAAAATCCCCATGACTCTGCAGAACGTGCAACTAACAACGCCCAGAATGGCAACGATGTCAAAATAGCTTTCCATGGAACCGGAAGCCTTTTTTCTTCCTCTCCCTTCTGCTTCTGACTCAAAGAATCTACTATGTACACCTTTTCTTCATTCGAAATCCACCTTGACTCTGACGGAGTATTTGATGAAAATATCATCCAAATGATACACCAAGCGATTCCAATAGCTCCGGATACATAAGATATACCCGGCCATCCCATGCTGGATGAAGCTATGAGTCCACTCACACCCATAGCGAGTAGTGTACCGCACTCGATCCCAGTCTGACTAAGCGCACCCAATCTATTTCGCTCCTCAATCGGTGACCACATTGCCAGATGAGCGTGTATGCAAGGAAACAGAAATCCTTGAAATAGACCCTGAATCACACGTATCGCACAGAATAATTGCCATCCTCCAAGTGGTACGCAAAAGGGTGTGATGATAGCAAAGACAGCTGAACCCAATGTTGAAACGAACATTGTGCGTTTAGCTCCAAACCGACGACAAAGATAGCCTCCAGGAAATTGTGTTATCACATAGCCCCAGTAGAAGCTGCTCAGTATATAAGAGATCTGTTTCCCATTCCAGTCATATTCCTGAACAAAATTAACAGAAACTGTATCGTATCGTTCAATTTACATACGTGAAACTATAAATCTTACGTCAAAATTAGGATTGGTACCCTCGGCATTTGTCATCGCCACCACGGCAACACCAACATTCAGCTTTGCGATATAATTTACAACGATGGCGAGGAAGATTAGCAAAGCCTGCAAGTGGCGTATGCCCACTAGGGGTCCTGCAAAATATTTTATTTTCAAATTGTCTCATATAAATCGATTTTGTTTGTATCTTATCCGTGTATTGCCTATCTAACGCAGATACTACTTTGTGTATTTACAGATTATGAAAACTTAATCAAGATACTCGTACATAGCTTTTTAATTTCGATTATTGCAGATATTTTTGAAGAGCGCGTGATTAGAAGATTATTTTACAAGTGTTCTTTGGAGCATGAATTATGATTGTAGCATAGTGGCAATGGGGGGTCAAGGCCATCGATTGATAGGCTCGAGAATCTGGATCAAGACTAATGAAAGTTATCAAAATAGCACCCCTGAAACGAGGGACTAGACCCTTGACAACAAAGAAAACTAATATACCCCGCGAAAGCATAAAATAATTTGAACATTAGTTCGCGTGCACCCGTGCACTGGGTGACACGTACTCGCTCATATTTGCTATTCGTTCGTAAATTGTTCAGATTTCCAAAACTGATAAGAAGCGAAAAATTCTAGTTTTCGTAAAATTCGGTAAAAAGCTAGCTCTTTTAACTTTTCAATGCCATGGCAAAATGACTTGCATACTCGTACGTGTCTATTTTAAACAAAATATTCTTAGACTTGAGGGCTATATGCTGGTTTCTTTTTCAATTACATATTATTTTGACACTAACAGCACTAACAATTGACAGAAATCCAGAAATCGATTTACGCTTGAACAACGTTGGGAAATATTGAAAACTTATTTCCAAAGTAAATGCTACGTTCCCGAAACAGTGCGAATTTTGAAAAGAAAATTTCGGTCAAAATAATGCACCAACCGTGCCTGCTGTACGCAAGTTTGTGAAGAAAGTTCATGAGAGTGGCATGCTAATCGATAACACAAGTCATCCTCGTGTTCATCCTGTGCGGTGAGCCGAGAATAATGCTGCTATGACTGTTGGTATGGTTTGTGGAATGGCGTCATTATTGGCCCATTTTTCTTCAAAGATGAAGATGAAGAAGTCAACGGAGAACGCTACAGAGGCATGATAACTGACTTTGGTTTACCCAGAAACTAAGGAAATGAACTTGGATGAACTTTGGTTCCAGCAAAATTGGCCTACCTGCCGTAGAAGTCATCCAACAATTGATCTTTTGCGCACTAAGTGCAGTAGTCGTATCATCAGCAGTTCTGATGTATCTTAGCCACCGAGGAGCTACGATTTGACGTCGGTGGACTTCTGTTTGTGGGGTGCTGTTAAAGATCGATGTTATGCTGACAATCGATAAACAATTTAGGCACTTAAGCGCAATACTGATCGAGCTATAGGGCCCCGAACTATTGAAAATATACTGCAAAATTGGGTTGACATAATGGTCTATTGCCAATTATAATAGTAATACTAAATATTACTAAAATTTTTCAAGATGGTAAAATATTTCAAGATCGATAATTTTCACTAAATAATAGGTACCTAGCAAGTAAAATCTAGTAATTTCTATGACACTCGTGTTAACCTGTGGCAGCAGGGGATAAATTTGTGTATGTGTGTACACGCAGTACGTGGTAGGAGAGATTTTCGTAGTGTCTATTTCTACAATCAACTGCGCCAGATAGAGGGCCGAACCGGTTTTTAGTAATTTTCAGACTACAATCATACTCAAACATGAGAACACTAGACCTGCAAGGTCCACCCAATTAAAGACCTGATACAGAAATAAGAGCCACGACTGTTCAGATTTCCAAAACTGATAAAAAGCGAAAAATTCTAGTTTTCATAAAATTCGGTAAAAAGTTTGCTCTTATAACCATATGTCCGAAATTTCAATGTCATGTCAAAATGACTTACATATTTTTCGATTTTGAACAAAATATTCTTAGCTATATCCTAGAAATAGCTAATAGATAATAAGTATTCGGATTTGTAGCGAAAAACTGAGTATGCAATCTTGTTGCACATGTAGAAGTATTTACACTCGTTTGTATAACCTCAGATATGACACTCGTTTCAATCTGTGGCAGTAGTGGATATATTTGTGTATGACTGTACGCTCAGTACGTGGTAGGAGAGATTTTCGTAGTGTCTGTTTCTACAATCAAGTGCGCCAGATACAGGGCCGAATCAGTTTTTAGTAATTCTCAGACCAAATTCATACTCAAACATAAGAACACCAGATCTGCAAGGTCTGGTAAAACAACAGTCCGCAAAAATATTCAGCACGAATTAGTTTCCAATGAAGTTAAATCTTTCGTTTAAAAAAAAACACACAAATAATATTTAACAATAGCTTAACAGCCCAGGGTACTCCTGAACTTCAGAAAACTAGCCTACTCTATTTCGCGCGAAATATTCCTCAAACTAGAAATCATCACATCCTCATTTGTACCTTTATTCGTTACATTTTTTACACTCATTTGTTTAATTCGATTAATAAAAAAAAGTGTTGTCCAAATAAACTTTCTCCACTTATTGGGAAATTATTTTCTGCCCTACCGACCGTGTACACTAAACTAAGGTCTGTTTAATTTCGAAATCACCTTTATATTATCCCTTGTCACCAATATTCGATCAATCAGATTGTATTTATCATTTGTGTTCATAATCTAAATCTCAGTCAATACTTGTAACATTGACATAAATTACAAATTAATAATAAAGTTTAAACCTCTATCCAGTGGCGTTTAAGTACATACATGTACCCAATGTTCAGATTGAACTATAAAAATAAAGATAAGACAATAATATTGGCAACAATTAGATATTCACGGTATTGTTCGTCTGTAAGTTTGCTATCTCTGGGTAATCGGTGATGATTTGGAAACCCCTCATTTTATATGTATTTTTGTATGGTATGCAGTAAAGATTGCTCAAATATAATTTGAATTGGTAGACAGTCGGTAAACTCCGAGAATAAGTCAATGGTTGAACTTTGATAAATGCTAAATGGCATTGCCTATTTTAAAAGGTGTAAGGCACAGTGTCACCTGCAAGCGACCGATAGTAAGCACTTTGATTCAATATTTCAGTTATCTTCAAATGTGAAACCTATATGCATAGCTTATGTACGAATTTTTTTTTTTTAAATTCGTACATTTTTTCGACAGTATACAGTAAATATATGTATTTCTAATAAAGTCATCCAAAATGTCTCGCCTCCCAATACAACGAATTCATGATAATTCTCATCCATCTATCTGCGACCGATTTCGGAAATAGAAGACACGACTGAGTCGCAACGTATTTGCTTCATATACGAGTCTGTGCTGTTCATTTCTAAATTGTTCAGTTTTCAAATTTAGGAATAATCAATAAGAAGGAACAAAATTGCCTTTTTTTGTAAAATGCGTTAACAAGCTAAAAACTTGAAAAACTCAAAAAATTTAGTCACTCCATTCTGTCTGTTTTGCTGTCTGGGGAAATCGGAATTTTCATTCTAACACTAAAATTGACGGTACTTTACCAATGGCCATTTTTTCCCGAAATAGGCTCAAACGATTTTGATCAAATTTGGCATTTGATTTATTATTGCCAACATATGCCATCAGATGGCGTACGAGTTTTTCACTAAAAAAAATACGTATAATGGTACTTAACTGGTTTTTAAAAATTGGCTCGATGTTTTTCGAAATTAATACCTTAACAATATTTGATATTTGCAAGGCCATGTATGACACACTAAGTTTTGAAAAATTGTCAAAATAAGCTTTTCGAATTTTAACGGATTTATAAAAAAAAGAATTATTTTTTTTTAAATGTCAAATCTTAGTGTTTGCAGATAAACACAATTTAGGTGCAAGTATGTGCGACCCAGTGGTGCATTTTAGTCGAAAGTACATATTATTTTTGGTAAACTTAATCGTGTTGTTGATTTCCAAGAAAGAAAGTTTGAGTTTTTTTTAAAGTTCACATAATTATTCTCGGAAAAGATTCTGATCAAAGTTGTAGGGAGCATAAAATTGGTTGGTGAGTTGAATATCCTCGAATGTCATTGTTTTGAGGATATGAACCATACTTCTCTTTTTTATATGAAAATGTGTAAATTGGTAAAAAAGTCTGTGAAATATTGAATGCTTTGTTGATTTCCATGAACAAATTGCAAATTTGAACAAGAAATGTTACAGAAATGTATATACCTACATATTTCCAAAACCGGTCATCCGGTTGATGCCAAATAGAGCTCAAGCCTCATTACGACAAATACTGTGCAAGAAAAATCGTTAAGGTCGTTGATTTTCTCCACAAGCTATCTTGGACCAAATTACCACTGTATTTTCAAAAATATTCTGCAAAAAAAAAATTTATTCGAATCGGTGCATTTTTGCAAAAGCCATCGTAACGAAACAAGCGAAAGGGAATGCCGCTGACACATGGAAAGACAGATCAATTTTTCCAAACAAATTTATGTATATTTTTTAGAATTTCAGATTTTGGAGGCGCGAACTTATTAACTTCATCTACTCGTACCTTAATGTGTATTACGAAGTTTTCAGTTTATAGGGATTCACTTCACTTTGTTAAATCTTCATAAACGTTGTAATCATCGTACGAGTATTTCGGAAATGTATACGAAGCTTCTGAAATGTTTTCTATTGATATTAATTTTCAAATTTACTTAATTTAATTAACTTACGAATTTGCGGAGCCCTAAAGTCTCGAATAACAGATGTTTACAAATAAATTTCTTCGTAATTGCAGGTTTGGCAGAACTGCTACCGATGATTTAAATAAAAACAAAGTTACTTTTCCCGTTAAAATCGAAATATATGGAGAATTTTCAAAAACTTTGTACGCCATTGCAATGCATATGTAAAATTTTGTTTAAATACTGATTTTGAGCAAAATCAATTGAGTCATATCCGGAGAATAGCCATTTTGATTTTCCTCCAAAAACGTGGTACGCCATCTATTAGCAATAAAAATAACTCAAATATGAAATTTGATTGAAAATATTGGATCAGTTTTTGAGCAAAATCGAGCAATCGACCCCAGATATGAAGCTTGATGAAAATCCCTTCAGCCGTTTAGACAGAATTGAGAGACCCAGTTTTTTGAATGTCTTACTTTACTTTAGGAAAGTCAAGTTTGATCAAAATCCGGAGAACGAAAATTTCCAGGAAACCAATACTTGCCCGTATAGATGCAAGTAAAAATCGAATTAATTTTTAACATTTTTTAAAATAATTCAATAAAATGGCAACTGTAAAGAAAAATTCGAATTTTTCAATTTTCCACATAATTTGTTTGCTTTAACTCTTTCAGTCTTGGTGGTTAGTATTACTACCACCTCTTCTGGATTTTTTTATATTAATTTCAAAGCCATCTTGCGATTTTTTATGGAACTAACTAGGAAGAACACACTTTGTTTGATTGTGTAACGCCAATGTAGTTCCAAATCTCGCCGCACATCGTTTACCAAAACAAAATGTTTATTTGTAAACCCCGTTACCGTTCATTTTTTATTGTTGTGACAAAATAAATAAAAAATAGGTAAAATTGAATATAGTAATGATATTTTAGTTTTGTTTTGTTAAATACACTATTTTTTACGTGTTTTTAATAAGGCATATTTAAATTTTTTATTCTGAGAAATAATATCAGGGTAGAAATAAGGTGGCAAGCTTAGCTAGGAGAAGTATTATGTTTTGTTTTTTTTGTTTTTTTTGCAGCATGCCTAGTCCGCTTACTGATTGAGATATTGAAAACTATTTCTTGGAGAACATACCTTCAGGTGATTAGAGCAGCTATAACGGGGAGTCAGATGAAGAACTAGGAGATAATCAGCCAATTGACATAGTATTAGGTGACGCATTAGGATAAGTCCAACAATTTGGTTCTGGAGGTTTTGACACCAAGGATGATTTGCCTTTGTCCAATTTAATTTCCACACAGGGAAAAGTAAAGCTCTCGGTATATTGAAGTGGAAGGACAAGAGATCAGTTTTTATTTTGTCTAACTACCTGGATCGTAAAGATATAGGATCGGTTACTCGAAGGGAAGGTACTGGGGAAGTATTGAGTTACTTTGACCAAATGTAGTAAAAAACTACAATAATCACATGAATTTTGTCGAAAAACTTGATCAACTCAAAGGTAGGTATGCCATTGACAGAAAATCACTTAAGTGGTGGCATCGGATTTTCTTTCACTTCCTTGATTGCTCAGTTGTGAATGCTTTTTTGATTTATAAAAAACTTTAATCAACTTCTCTACCGGATCTTTGCAAACTTACCTTGAAGGTATTTATCCGCTCTATATATCAAGAGCTTTTAGCTCCGTCATTTGTAAAGAAACGCATATCTGAGTCTGTGTGTAGCAACAGCAGCTCTGGTGTACCATGTCCAGGCCTGTTATGATGAAGAAGCACAAACCAAACCCGATCGAACCTCGTCAAGAAGGACCTTCAAATTTAGCACGACAAATACCCCAGTATGCACAATTTGGCAATGCATCGCATGTAAAGTCCCTCTATGCTTGCGTAAAGGGAAGACATGCTTTCAAGATTTTAACAGAAAATAGATTATCTTATGGTTTTCAGTGTAATAACTAATGTATTTAACCTTTCGATAAGAATAAAGTTTAATAACATGTTAACAGTTTTATTCCCCTCTATAGTCACAGTGGTCATCGTAACTAACCTTAGTTTCGCGGAGCCTTACAAAGTAATTTTTTTCTGTATTGTTTTTTATAATAAATTTACCATACATGTTACTAAAATCAACTAAAAATAAATGTATTGTTATCCATGTAAAGTGTGGCCGAAACTTTGTTTCCACCAAGCAAGTGACAAAGTGTTCAAAAATTAGAAGAAGAAAACATTTTACGAGATAGTTTACGAAAAACGTTTTATTGTGCGTTCACTTTACTTCAATTTAGGACAACTTATGAAAATCGGAAATAACAACGTTTACCAAATTACGAAGTGAAGTGAATCTCCATATTCATGAAAGTTGCAGGTAGTGTTTCGTCCTAAAACTGAATGTGCAGACTGTTTTTGAAATATCAAGAAATCGATGGCAATGATCTTGCTCGTTGATTTTAAATTTATGCATTGAAGAATAAGTCGTTGATGAATCATATACATCTGATGTGTTAGGAATTTCTTACGTACATTTAGTAAATATTATTCGCTATAACGTACCTCGTTCAACGACACTCATTTAAGTTAGACTTTGCAAACCGGCTGCTCAAATTTTGTTATTAACTTATATAACTTTGATATTTAAACGGGATTTACAATGAACAGTGAACATCTTAAAGAAACCCGCTTCACAAACACAAAACATGCACGTGCTGAGTGCTTTAGCCCAGTACTCAATATTTCAAGTTATGGATCAGTATGATAGGTGTTATTTGCTATAACCTTACCTTTAGCGCCCTTGCTTTCTTTTCCATCTTTTTTCGCAGTAACCCCTTGACATGTCATTTGATTTGCCTCCACAAGCCTGCTTTTACGCTTTTAACGTCTAGTACTCTCGCTTACAATTCGCCTCTGAGTTGTTGCACTGTACAGTGACTGTAAAGACTTTATCACTTATTTGATATTTCCTAAATAATATCTTTAAACTACTCTGATTGAATTTCAGAATTAAATGAACATGAAATTTTCAGAACTGATCGTCCTGGAATCTTCACTTATAATACTATACTGTTTATGAACAACTATCCCCAAGTTGAATTTTGCTCATCGAGCTTAACGTTTGATATGGTGGAGAGGTCGATAAAACTCTTAACCTTTTGAAAGGTCTTTAGCACATAACTCTCACTTGGTCAGATTTAAAATAAAACTCATTCAGTAACACAGCAGAGGGAAGTGTTTTTTTTTTTTTTTTTGGTCCGTGAACTTTGAGAACCTTTATTTTAAATGTTTATCTGCTTCTGTCTGAGGGATACTTTTATTTTTTTATTTTTATACAAGTATTGTGTTTCGGTCATTTACTGAGAGATATTACTCAGAGAAGAAAAAGAAAATTCTTTAATCAGTTTGATGAACCAGCAGTTGTTCTTGAATTGAACTTATACTTTTCCTCAAATCATCCAAAGACTATTTAACCAACTTCTGTTGCTCTTACAGAGCTAAACTTGCCTAACTTCGACCATGATACATACGAAAATGTATTAAAAATGAACACGCCTTGGACAGTGATCGCGGGGCCTGTATTTATTTTAGTTCTTTGACAAAATAGAAAATTGAATTGATTCAATAAATTTTTGATTTGACTGCTCCTAGAGATCTGAAATTTACTACATAACACCGCTAACCGTAAAATCTACAGTATGAGTGTAAAAAGATGCCGGTCGTGACAAATTATACGCACTCCATAATTATTAGACGTCAAAATGTCAGGATTTCGTCAAAAACAAGTTGGAAAATAATTCAGAGATTTTTTTCTCTTAAAAAAAATAAAGTTCAGGCCAATATGCATATTTATAGTGAAGTACATACATATTTGTTTTATGAAACATCCAAGAGATATTCGTACTAAAAATTAAAAGATAGAATCTTAGAAAAAAAGGGCCAGTGGGGGCAATACCTCGTATAGTGGACTAGTAATCATGTTTGTAGGAAAAGTACAAATTTGAAGAACGGGACAATTTTAAAAAAGTATTACTACACTATAGTATAATAAGAAACTATGTACATTTTAGCTATCAAAATCATTCGTAATATATGTTTAAAGTACACGGCTGGTCACCCGTACTTGCGCCGATGAGTGTAACTGTTTATTGTAACACATGGTTATGAAAAAAATCGGTTAATATGGAAAATAAAATATTTTGATAATTCTTCCAAAACTTGCATATGTCAAATATTGATTGCGAACAAAATCAGCTAATAAGTAAAGTACCGCTATACGCCATCTATTAGAATATATCTACTTCATTTTCAAATATTCGAGAAATCATTTTTTTTGTAAAACGGTTGTTAGTAAAGTACCTCTAATTTCGGGGTTAGAAGGAAAATTCTGATTGCTCCTTGACTTGTGACCCTGCAGATCCCAGCCCCTTAGGCTGCAGTCGGTCATACATACGGATAGACAGATAGAAAAAAAAAAAACAGACTGAAAGACAGACCTACTTTTTTTGAGATCTCATAAAACCTTTTATACACACAGATGCAGCCCTACCCTTAAGTATTATGTTTTATAGCAAATTCAGTGAAAGAGAAATTGTTCAGTGTATAGTTGTCAAGACATTGTTGTAGATATGCAACTTGATGTCTTATACAGAATGTATAGGTCATATGGCTAAAATTCAACTTGATCAGGAGGACGGAAAAAATACTGTGAATCATAAGCAACGACAATAATAGCGAAAACAAACAAAATACTCCTCAGTTATCTGCACAGCCACCCTTGGATTTCACTGAAACTTAACTGCCACCTGTGTTTCAAACCAACTACACCAATCTGTCTTTCTCTCTGTGTCTTCCCCTTTCCACAAAAAAAAAACGCCCGTGTCCTAAAAATTAGTATAAGGGTATTCATATCCCCTTTAACACATGCAAATTATAAAAAAAAAAAAAAATTATTATTTATGTTTTTTTGCTCATAAAATTTTTGATAATTCATTACCTATAAAAACAAATTCATTATCTTCGACTTTTAACCTCAATATATCACACCAGGCTCATAAAATAATAACAGAGCTACGGTCCCTTTAAATCTTTTGATCGCTTGGCTCCTTTTTGGATTAATACTCGACTAACATTCGCGTGCTCGCTCTAGAAATGTTGAATTTTTAATTTAATTAATTTTGAATCTTCCAATAGGAAAAGAAGGAAAAAAATATTGTGAATCATAAGCAACGATAATAATAGCGAAAACAAACAAAATACTCCCCAGTTATCTGGACAGCCACCCTTGGAGTTCACTGAAACTTAACTACCACCTGAGTCTCAAACCAACTACACCAATCTGTCTTTCTTTTGTGTCTTCCTCTTTCCACAAAAAAAAAACGCCCGTGTCCTAAAAATTAGTATAAGGGTATTCATATCCCCTTTAACAAGTGCAAATTATAAAAAAAAAATATATATATACAAATATAACGGATGGGCCATCTGCTGGATTCTTTTTAAGTAACATGTTATTTTGACACTGACAACTCTTTCGGGCTCAAAAATTGAGAGAAACACAGTATCATGTCTCCGCGGTACAAAATGAATCGATTTACGCTTGAGTGCTGCATTTCCGAAACAGTGCGAATTTTGAAAAGAAATTTCGGTCGAAATAATGCATCAGCCGTGCCTGCTATACCCAAGTTTGTGCAGAAAAATTCTTGAGATTGGCATGCTAATTGATAACACAAGTTATCCTCGTGTTCGTCCTGTAAACTTGGACGATATCTGGTTAGAACAAGCTGGCGTTACGTACCCCTTAATTTGTTACCCTATCATGCTCCCTTTTCGAGATATAAAAGGAGAGAAAGTGATGTTTTTTTGCTCATAAAATTTTTGATAATTCATTACCTATAAAAACAAATTCATTATCTTCGACTTTTAACCTCAATATATCACACCAGGCTCATAAAATAATAACAGAGCTACGGTCCCTTTAAATCTTTTGATCGCTTGGCTCCTTTTTGGATTAATACTCGACTAACATTCGCGTGTAATATGGTGCTCGCTCTAGAAAAGTTGAATTTTTAATTTAATTAATTTTGAATCTTCCAACAGCCTAATATATAGTCATGCTCTTTTGAAACTTTTACATACATACGAGTATGTGCGTATCTACAGCCTGTACTCTACAGGTCATCTTAGAATTTTTTCAATGAACGATCCCAGATAAGGCACCAATGTGCTGGCTTTACTCCCAGCAATTTTATTGCTTTACCTCGTGCTGCTAACTTGTGACGTTTTTAAATAACCCGCTGACTATTAACGAACATCTAAGAATCTGGACAGGTACTCGATCATTTCCTCTAGCTCCTTGAGAACGGCAATATGCACTGCAGTTCGATCTGGAACACAAGAAAGGGGAAATTCTTGACGTTGTATTGCACAATGATTGTTGTTGAATCAAAAGTGTAATTCAGTGGATGGTGTCTACTTCCTTTTGTTATTAACTGTATATATTTTTTCACGGCACGCGATTTTATTTTACATCACGTTATTTCATTTCACGGCACGTCATTTTAGGTTTCTGTCTTGTAGACAAATAGGCTTAACAGTTGACATAAATTGTCACTATTCGCTCATAAATGCTCTGAAGCTAGTTATACTTTCAAAAAAATACATAAAATACTATTTAATCTAAGAGTGACCATGGTGTAGTGGTAACAACATCGTTTATCACGCTACATGTTCACGGTTCGAATTATGATGTCAAGAATCATCTATTTATTTCGCATGAAATAAGTAAAAAAAAGTCGATCAATTGCGAAAACTTATGTCAACTCTACTGCGAAGGCATAATACTGGTAGTAGGGTGGTCATATGGCTAAAATGCAACTTGATCATGGTGATGACATCAGGAGGACGGAAAAAAATACTGTGAATCAAAAGCAACGACAATAGCAGCAAAACTAAAATACTTCCCAATTATCTGAACGCCACCCTTGGAGTCCACTGAAAACTTAATACCACCTGAGTTTCAAGTCAACTACACCAATCTGTATTTCTCTCTCTCTTCCCCTTTCCTCAAAAACGCCCGCGCCCTAAAATTAGTATAAGGTTCTTCATATCACGTGCAAATTATAAAAAAAAAAGAGTCGAGGTCCCAAAACATGTTACATGCACGGCGCGCAACAAAAAAAGTTTTCTCACAGTCCCACCTCTCGCGAACGTCTGACAAACGTCCGAAAGTCAAATTGTCATGAGAAGCTTCTCTTAATCGAAAAAATGGTCTTTCGGAAACGGGATAAAACTGTAGGTCCCACCATACGTGCGATGCACCACAGTAGTGGTTGCGAGAAGCTTATCCAGGTTAGGGCCAAACTAATTATTTATTTATTTTGTTATATACTTTACAGGGTGTGTCTTTATTATTTTTCCGCGTTATAATCAATGCATTAGAATTAATACACCACCATCTGGATACGGTATAATGAGCGAGATATATGGCACGGCATGTGTTGTGATACCCATCATATTACTGTAGAGTAAAAGCAGGCTCTGATATAGGCATTAAAAATTTTAAATAAGATGAAAGAGCAAAAAATGTTCTGTGTTTCTCAATTTCAATTTCAATTTTATTTAAATAATCAAAACAAAATCCATTATTGCGCAGAGTTAAACAGTGGTAGTTTAAGAAGAAAGTTAAAAACATAAATCGAAAAACTAAAATATATGTATATACAAATTTAATTTTATTTCATTTAATTAATGTAGAAAAAATCTCTAGTATCCTAGCCTTAATGTTAGCTTACTCCCTTACAAAACGACGACGTAAACCATTGATTTTCATGTACTCAGATGCTGCCTGAGCCCTCTGCTGAAGTCACCGATTCCCTGGCATCTAGTTAATCGACTGGAAGTGAGTTCCATAGTCGCACGGCATATACAATAAATTGTTTTTCGGCAGTGTTACACCTGAAGGTTGGCAAAATAAAGACTCGACTTCTTTCGAAAAAATTCTATGATAAGGGTACTTTGAGTTTGAAAAGAAAGAGTAAAACGTTGAAATCCAAATAATCTTAGAATCCCATGCCAAGAAAATGACGACGAACATTGTACACAAAACTCACAGCGCTGTTGAATGCAACCCTTAATTTTCGAGAACTAAGGCTGCTCAGATCACAAAACACAGAGTGTGCATATAGCAACATTGGCAAAACCAAGGTCTTCACCAGTGTCGCTTTCACCGTAGTTGGAAGACAGTAGCCAGATTGGTACAATGTGCGCAGACCACCGTATACCTTGCCCACAGTAGTAGCCACGGGATCGTCTCATGTTAGATTTCGATTAAAATTTAGTCCTGAGTTTTTTACCCGCTCATTATATTCAAGGTGGACGCTATCTTCTTCGATAAGAAGAAAACAGGGCACATTTAAAGCTGGTGCGTCTTATAATGATAGCTTGGCTTTTGTCACAATTGAGTTTAAGCCTGTGTGTTTGGGCCCAACGAACCACTAATTTTAAATGCTCATTTATAGTCGAAGTCGCATCTTCTATCAATCCGAGGGGGCAGCTGAGGTGTAATTGAACGTTGTCGGCGTACATCTGGACTTTACAGCTATATAGGATTGAGGCTAAGTTGTTATTAAACAGAGAAAAAAGTAACGGTCCCAAAATAGACCCTGTGGTACCCCAGCCTTGGATTCGAGAAAATCCATCATTTTACTATTAGATGTTTAGTTTTAACGCAGTTACATTAAAGTTGAATTAATGTTTAAGTTTAAGTAAGATAATTTCATGCGGAACTGTATCGAATGCTTTCGAGAAGTTTCTCTCTGATGATTCTCGGAAAAAGCTAAAAGAAAATCCGGTTGCAGGTTTTCATTTTCAAATGTCTCAGTTTTAAATTTAAACGAAATCATTAGGATATTTTTTAAAATACATTTTCAGAAACTTGGTATACCATTACATTGAATATGTCAAATAGTAATTTTGAACAAAGTCATATCCGAACCAGTAAATAAGTAAAGTACCGTTATACGAATTTTCTGTTAAAAACGTTGTATGCCATCTGATAGCATACATCTACTCCAACTCCAGTATGAAATTTGGTCAAAATAGTTCGAGCCGTTTTCGAGCAAATCGATTTGTTTCAAATCCGGTCTGTTAATTTTGTTGTTAGACTGCAAATTCCGATTTCACCTCGAATTGTGAACGCATCGATCCTAGATATGAAGTTTGAAGAAAAACCGTTTAGGCTGCAGTCGGTCATACATACAGAAAGATAGACAGACAGAATTGAGATACCCACATTTGAATATAGTGATGTCAAGTTTGAACAAAATCTCAAGATCGAACGAGTAGATGCAAGTAAAATGTACAAAACTACAGAACAATTTTGCTGCATAATAGTTCGCGGAAGAATCCATTGTGTAGTACGTTTACACCTTAATTGTTATCATATAATAAATATTCATAGTTTCGATGTTAGTCACGAAAACATGCAAATGCTTTCTTTTTTCAAAAAATTTCATTTAAAATGGTAGAAAAATACGCCTTACAAAATTTAGTCCAAAAAATCTTTCTCAGCCCATTGGCAAACAATTTTCTGCCCTATTGACTACGTACACTAAATGAAAGTTATTTAAATTTCGAAATCACTTTTATATTATCACTTGCTACTAATATTCGATGAATCAGATTAGATTTATCATTTTTGTTCATAATCTGAACTACAAATTAATAATGCACTTTAAATTACTAGTTAAACATTTTTAAATCACTAGTGCATCCATAAGCTAAGGATATAAAATCGAAAAAAGGAAACAATATTCATAGTGTTATTCGTCGTTTCGATTCGGGAACTCCTCATTTTCAGAGTTTTGAAAATACGATTAGACCAACAGTTTAATAGTTTTGATGAGATCAACTTGTTATTTACACAAAATTACTCGGCACCCAATAATGATAGGAACACCGTGTTGAGATGAACCATATTGGTAGCCCTACCAAATTTGAAGTTTCTGGCTTAAACGCTTGCCTAGATACAAGACTTCCAACGCTTATTTTAGGACTGACTGCCTCACTGCCTTGAAACCTATAGGGTATTTCCCTTGAATATAGAATCTTGAAATTTTGTGCAGAGATAGTACGAGTACTTCGTGTGTGGACAATAAGAATGAGAAAGTTGGACTTTTCAAAATGGGCGGGGCAGAGGTCTGACAGTATAATAGAATGTGTCAAAACCTGTAGAGTAGTTTTAGTCAACATAGAACATTGAAAATTGTATAGTTAGTACTTGGGGCATAAATAAATGATCAAATGAGTAAAATCGGCTTTTGATGTATCAGTGTTGGTAGCTGACAATTTAAGAGATATGAAAGTATGCCAAATTCAACATGTTCCAATGCCTAACAAATATCTGTTTATGCGCTTAGATAACACATAGGCATATAGCAAATTTTTGAAAGGCATTGGGACAAATTAAACTTTTTACATCTCACTCTTTTCGTGACTAAATAATTACAGAATTTTTGTACTAGAAAACTTGGTCCATTTTTTTACGTATGCATGAATGAATGTGAATTTGGTGAGATCTTGTTTTCTCGAACTGCAATCCTGTGGTGTTCTCAGCTGTCAACCGACTTTCCATGACCAGCTTTCTAATTAAACAACCCATTGGGGGTCTAGCTTCCCAAAACTATTCATATTATGGTTGTTATATTTTTCGCAAGAATGAAAGGGCGACTTTGGTAATCTCCAACTAAATTAATCATTACACCATCGACTAAATCACTGCTAAAGTTTACTGGAAGTCTAAACGTTTCGTGGGGCTAACATCGACACTGAACTATTACTTGATTGCGTCGAAGGTCCGCTATGAATTTTGGAGGCATATTGTACTTATAATTTACCTCAATCTACATGTATTACCAAATGTTCTGTAACCGAATTACGTATTGATAAAGTATATAGGCAGTGTTTTGTTTTGATTTAATATTGTCATCTTAAAATTGAATGCCCAGCCTAGCCTGTATTGTAAATATTCATAAATCGGAGGCAGTCTTGCTGGTTGATTTTAGTTTGATGCATTAAGGAATAAATCGTTGATGAATCATCTACTCGTATATCTGTCTTCTTTCTTGCATTTAGTATATATATTCCGTGAAACGTGTTTCATTGAAATACACTGTAATTTAAGTTAGACTTTGCAAACCGGCTACTCAAATTTTGTTTTTAACTTATTTTTAGTATATAAACAGAATTTTCATGTTGGAAACTTGTTTCATAAGTACGAGACTTCAACAATTTAACACGTTTATAATCTAAAGACATTATTTATCCCAGCACTTAGTATTCGCATTTCCGAATAATTTCCATACGTTTACTGCACTTCATATCCTGGTGCTAGTAGTGGATCCGCGTGAGATGGGTTATTTGTTATTACCTTACCCTTGTTTTCTTTTTCATCTTTTCCCACAGCATTTTTTTGATATGTCATTTGAACTGCCTCCATAAGCCTCGATATTAGTATTAGCTTTGCGCCTTTCGTCCCTGATGCTCTTGATTATAATTCGCTTCGGAGTTGTTTCACTGTGCACTGACTGACTGACAACTAATCAGCATACAATCTTCATCTATAGGTATGATATTGTACTATGCTAACGATAAACAATTATTAGAATTTCGAATCTTGCTCATCAAGCTTAACACTTGATATGATAAAAAAAAAGTTGAATAAACTGGATGAGGAGTTTACTTCTCAATCAAACTTATTTTGGTTTCGTGAAAATTTTCGAATTTGACATTGTAATAGAGAAACTTAAAAAAGTGGGTACGTCAATTTGGTCTGTCTGTATGTGTGTTAGACTGCAACCTAAACAGCTGTACGGATTTTCTTGAAACTTCATATCTGGAGTCTGTGGGTCAAAATCGGAATTTGCATACCCCAAAATTAAAACCTCTTTACTAGTGATGGCTCCAATAATTCCGTTTAAATTTGGTATTTGAGTTGGGTTGGACATACTCGAATGTATGTATGTCACTAAATGGAGTACCAGGATTTTAGAGAAATGTCATATAACGGCACTTACCTATTTATCGACTTTTGAAAAATTAGTTATTTCATGGGTAAAACTCTACAAATTTTTTTCGAAGCAATATTTGACATATGCAAGGACATGTTATACCAAATTTTGGAAAATTCTCAAAAAAAAGATCCATTTTTCCTTATTAACGCATTTAAAAAAAAAAAAAAATTAACGGTAATGACTAGGTCACACGTATATATATTCTCCATATGATCGTGAATTGTTCAGATTTCAAATTTAAGTTTTTTTTTGAATCACATTGAAAACACATTGCTTAAAAGAAGATTTAAGAGATAAAGGGTATTTTTGTAAGAGATATAGGATTTGAAATCGAAATAAAACACACATAAGTTGAGCTAAATGAACCAAAGCTTTTTTTTATTCAATAAATAATTTTATGGCAGTAATGATAAAAACCACGGGAGCGTCTCAGGAACTGCATACTGGAGCTCCAATTTTCGACCACTTTTTCGAGCATCTGAGGCCATACGCATAGTGCAATCGAAGCACGAATAGTGCACTCGAAGTTGGCTTCCAAGGCCGGAAATCGTTGTTAGCTTAACCGCTTAACCACACAACCTTAGAGCCCAGGCCACGGGTCCATTTCTGAAGATAATGTTTCATCGAACACTTCCTTCAATTACTCGATGGTTTCGCCGGCAGTATGGCATGTGGCACTATCCTCTTAAAACCAAATGTCCTGCAGACCATGTTCACGCACTTTTGAAAAGAAAAAATCGTTGATCCTGGCTCTGTACCGGGCGCCATTGACGGTGACATCTCGATTTTTTTCATTTTTGAAGAAGTAGGGACCGATGATGCCGCTAGCCCATAAACCGCACCAAACAGTGCATTTTTCGGGGTGCATCGGTAGCTGATGGATCACCTTTGGATTTTTCTTGCTCCAAATCCGACAATTTTTTTTATTAATAAAGCCACTGAAACAGAACTGAACGCAAACGATGATCGTTCGGCTTCAGTTCTTGCACCAATTGAACCTTGCAAGTGTGTAAACCAACATCCTTGCACAAAATCTTCCTCAAAGTCGATGGACACAGGCCAAGTTCTTGCGCACGATGACGAATCGATGAATTAGGATCTTCCTTAACACTGGCCCCAACCGCGTCGATATTTTCATCTGTTCATTCTTGTCGGCGGCTTGGAGTCCAAGAGAGTAAATGTAATGCGAAATCTTTCAATTGTTTTACGAATAGCCGACTCAGTTGGACGATTATGTTGACCGTAAAATTGGCGTAATGCTCTATAAACATTTTTTACTGAACACTGATTTTTTAAATAAATTTTCACAATTTGTAAACGCCACTGGAACGTAAGTCTATGCATGATGATTTGCCAAACGATAAAGATAAAATATGGTGTCAGCTGTCAGATTAACTATCAGCTGTCTGAGTGTTGCCATATTGAAAAAAAAAACTAATAAAAAAACACGATTTATAACACAATCAATTCAAACTATCTTTTCATATTTTTCCACTGAAATCAAATACTGTGATTATTATGTCATAATATTATAATAATATGAATATATGTATAATATTGTTAAAAGTAACGTAAACCAAAAACATTTTTATCAAATATGCAGCACACTCTCCTCGTCTACGTTGACGTTGGTCACTGACATTTCAGAACGTGGGAAGATGTTTCGAAAGAGCTAGATAGTGTCAAATTAAATTAGAATCGATAAGCACTTTCGAATAGTTTTAAAATTCGAAAGGGAATACAGAGTAAGGCCCCTAGCTACATGCAGCCATACGTGTTGTGCATGTTTTATTTTTACACTCAAATGGAAGAATTTATAACCACGAACAGCAGACAGCAACTTCTAGATTATTGAACCGAATTTATGGAAAATTTATTGTTGTTTGGAGAATGTTCTTGGGAAGGATAGAGATAGAATATCTTCTTCAGGTGTTTATTTTTCTCAAACATTCGAACAAAATTTGTTTGGATTCCACTCAAAAAACTCAACGAAACGTCATACGTGTATATACGAACCACAACATTGAAAAAACAGAAACAATGCCCTTATGCAATAGTATCAATTTAAAACGAGCTCCGAAAAAATTGTTAAATTCAGTTTCTTTCGGAGATAAAAAAAAAGGGAAATTAAAGAAAAGTGTCTGAGAACTGTGTAAATAAGAATCTATATATACTGTGATCTACTCATAAGATAATATATATGGTTCTATACGTTCTTACGTAAGCTCAATTTACTTTTAAATTATACAAATTGTTGTAAGTTACTTCTGTGAGTCTTACACAAGAAGTGATAAATTGCTGACATTACTTGATTGAAAATAATTGAGAACCATCACAAATTTCCAGTGTTTTCAAAAATGTCTTTTTAATTTATTCTTCAAAAAGAGTTGATAAACTTATCACTAGCGCACGTCATCAAGCTTATTTTACTCCAAAACATTAATATTATCATACTTAAACTATTTTTTTCTTTAATGATCCTTAATCACTTCAACTTTCTTCGATAGCCTTCTTGGATCCACCGTCCTCTTCTTTCTTTTTCGAGTACTTTTCTATCGCCGGCACTTCTTTCCTGTCTTCATTCCGCTCACTATCATGGTTGAGCAGGAAATCCTTATCATTCCACGGCTGAGTATCGGTAGTAGCAAGGAAAATATACTGCAAGTTACCCAAAAAGAATATCACAGCTGCGATAATGAACACGACTTGCCATTGCGATCGTTGAGTCTGCAATAATTTAAAATTAGTCTAGGTCATTCCATTAATCCGCAGCTTACAACCTCATCGTATACAATGATTCCAGCCACAATTGGTGTCAAAATGGGAATAAAATTGGAAATTGTGTTGACTATTCCCATCAGGATACCAGCGTGATTCGGTGACAAGTCGATGGTGTTCAAAGAACTTCCTATAATTTGGCCGCCATTCAAGCCAACATTCAATGTCATAAAAGTGATGGCCAAGGCCTTTTGATCTTCGTCAAGAAATCCAATTGCAATGAGCAGAGCGGCTGGGGCCCACATAGCGGTTGTGTTCATAGTTTTCCGTACCACACTCAAAGACATCCACTTTTTCCTCAAGATAATATCTGCAGTTATGAGATAACAGTTGGTAAAGACCCACATTGTCAGATACGGCAGGGCAGAGTACAGCGCATTACTCTTGATATTCATCTTCAGCACTCCATGGAGATAGGCGGGAATTTCGGCCTGCATTGTGGTGGCACCCCATCCCTCGGCTATTCTTACGGTCAGGAGGGATAGAAATGGAACAGATGTGAATATTGCCTTCCATGGAATTGGAATTTTCTTTCTTAGACCAGATGCTTTCTTTTGTGATGTCAGAATGTAATTCCTTTCCTCGGGAGTTATAAACCGAGCCACGGATGGGTTGTCATCTGCTAGAATCATCCAAAGCACACTGAAAGCAATTCCCAGTCCGCCAAATACATATGATATCCCCGGCCATCCTAAATCAGATCCGGCTATAATTCCGGTGACACCCATAGCAAGGATGGTACCACATTCAATGCCGGTGTAACTGAGTCCACCCAGACGAGTTCGTTCCTCAATGGGTGCCCAATTAGCCAGATGTTCATGTATACAGGGGAAAATCATTCCCTGAAACAGGCCCTGACATACTCGTATCCCGCAATAGACTTGCCACCCACCCCATGGAGTGCAAAATGGGATAATCAAATTAAGAAGTGATGACCCGAGAGTAGATATTAGCAGGGTGGTTTTGACACCTAGTTTGCGACCCAAGTATCCTCCGGGAAATTGAGTGATAAAGTAGCCCCAATAGAAGCTACTTATGACGTAAGACCTTTCCTTCTCATCCCATTTGTATTCCTGGTAAAGAAAAGTTATAAATACCAACTGTCAGTTAGATGACAGTACTTACAGGAAAATTTGGATTTGTGGTTGCTGCGTTTGTCATGGCAACCAATGAAACGGATACGTTTAATCGTCCGCCAAAATTCACCACTATTGTGAGAAAGATTAGGAGAGTCTGAAGATGTCGGGCTCCAAGGAAAGGACCTAAAAGAAAAAATGTATTTAAGTATTTGCCGAAAATATTTAAATATTTAATATTATGCTAAAAATATCTTTGAAAGTCTGCATTTGGTTTAAATGTTTGGTGATAATAGATAATTAACAGACCTTGGGATATCATCTCACTTTTTTATTTGTTAAAGTTAAAGTAATGTTTCTGGAAACACAGCTATTAGGTAAATAAATTGCTTCTTTATTTTGTCACTATTTTAAAGTGGACTGTGAAGGTTTAATATTAAAATTAACAAAAGGAATTGTTACAAATATGAATATAGCAATTGGAATATTTTTAAAAGAAGTGTCTGGTCACATTGGCAGCCACCTAATCTATTAACCGCCAATAAAATTCATCATTGCGCCGCATGCAAAAAGAGTGTTTAAATCCCTTAATTCCCCCAATTTTGGGGGGTTGTTTCATTTTCATTTTGGGGTCTTATTTCATACCTTTTTGAGGACTTATTTCATTCTTCATTTCGGGACTAATTTCGCAGTGAAATAAGTCCCCAATTTTGGGGGGTTATTTCATTTTAATTTTGGGGGCTTATTTCTTGGGGGGTTATTTCCTGGAGCCGTACCTTTGGTAATGCCAATATCGACTCTGAATGAGTATCTGGTTGCAGCGAAGTTACGCTTCGAAGCACATCGAACTCATTAACTTCATCTACCTTAATCTACATTGCTAGATTTTGTGTAGCCTAGTTACGTATTGATAAAATAGACAGTACTTTGTTCTATTTTAATATTTTCGTCCTAAAACTAAACATGCAGCTTGCATTGTAAATATTTAGAAATAGGCGGCAGACTTGCTCGTTGATTTTAAATTCATGAATTAGGGAACAAGTCGTTGATGAATGATCTGTTTTTTTTGCATTTAGTAAATATATTCGCTATAACGTGTTTCGTTGAACTACACTATACCTTAAGTTAGAATTTGCAAACTGGATACTCAAATATTTTATTAACTCAACTTTGAAATCTAAGCAGAATTTACATGTTATAATTCTTGAGAAAATCTTAATGAAACCCGTTTCATAAACAAGAATCATGAACTGGCTGAGTTTCAAAATGTTAACAAAAATGCGCACCATATTTGCATATTGCCTTCGTTGTGATGAGATGCTCTGCGTCATATCACGCTTCATAGTATTTCACTGTGCACTGCTTGTGAAGGACATTTTCCAACGTCTGACCTTGCAGTACTACGTTTTGGAACTGAACCCATGTTTGTAATCCCCAGACAATCCTTAACCCAGCACTTAATATCCACACTTCAATTGATACGTATAAGCACTTCTAATTTGTTTACCAATAATTTATAGACATTTTACGGGACTCTATATTCTAATGCTAGTAATGGATCAGCATGAAATGTGTTATTTGTTACCTTTGTCTGTCTTGTTTTCTTTTTCATCTTTTTCCACAGCATCCCCTTGACATGTCATTTGATCTGCCTCGATATTAGCACTACTTTTGCACCTTTTACGCCTCTGGGTTGTTCCACTGTATCACTCAAATTATATAAATTTATCGTTCCAATACCGAATGAATATTTCCTAAATCCGATTTATTGCAAAGACCAAGAAATCAATAAGCTTCATATACTGATCAAAGATTTAAATAAACATGACAATTTCACAACTTGATCGGCTTAGAATATCCGCCTATAATACTGTACTGTTGATGAATAACTATCCCCAAGTTGAATTCTGATTCTGAATCTTGCTCATCGGGCTTAACGTTTGGTATGATATAACTATCGAAAAATTAAATAAACTGGATGTTGAGGAGTTTACTTCTCAATCGAACTTATTTTCCACCTATTTACTTACTTACTCATACATAAATGCATGCATATAGGCACGTGAAACTCTGGTTAAAAACAAAAATATCAACAAATTCGGGACCCATGTAGCGAGTAGCGAGTAGCGAACTAGTAATATTAATTAGTTTTTTTTTTGTTATTTTTAATTAATCAATTTTATTTAAAACATATGGTGTTTGTTTTATCAAACTTAATTCAGTGGTTTTCAATCTAGATAGCAACAGCAATTCTTGCATTACATGTATCATCTTGTGGCCAAATCTAATTCTGACTCCAACCACAATCTTCAGTTCGCAATAAATGCATTTGTGTATTTTTCATCAAAATCGGTTAAGTAGTAAATGCTCTAGAGCACTTATGCTACTATTGAGCCCTCTGACGGTGAAAGAAATATTATAATATTGTGCATCGCCAGAAGATTTTGCTGTATGTGGCACCTGCCTATTGTTATCCCTACAAACATATGTACATACATGCATACTTCGCGTTAAAATCAAAACTCTGCCCAAATGTATGGATGCCATCAGTCCGGGATTTGTATTTCAACAATTTCCTGTGGTAAATTTATTTTTTCAGTTTACGGATATATAATTAAGCATTTATGTAATACTACCTGACCCTACCGGACTTCCCTAGTGTGTGTTGTTTTTTTTCTTTTTTAGTTTCGATTTTTTCAATACAAAATTAGTATTTCAGTTTCATTATTTATGATATGGTACGTATGCCTATGCCATACGTATCGCGAGGTAAATAATGTTTGTTAAAAATGGAATATCGAGTTACCTGTACAGCATTTTAATTGATTTTTTTTTTTTTTGCTCTAGAACTTGATGACTTGACTTATGCCGGCATTTCAAATAAAAGTTATATAACCCTGAAACAGTGTTATCATTTTTCGACAAGTTATAAGTCACAGTTTCATCAAACTTTCGTTAAACCCGTCTAGGAAGTGGTTTAATAGAGTAGAGATACAATTTTTCAAACACGATCAGTAGCTTAAAAGCTTTTCACGAATGAATATCCTCACAAACAGGCAACACATTTTTTCAATTTGTATTTTTCTTAAATGTTATTTTGTAAAGCAAAAGCTATTGTTGTTAAGGTAATACTAATCCCGATCTAACAAAAAAATTATGTACGAGGGTGGGTTAATAAGTCCCTGAAAATTAAAACAAATTGTGTCGCCACCTTAAATTTATTTTTTTTTTGTCAAGAATCATATTTCAAAAGAACGCACCCAAATTTTCAGACAAATCTGTCAAATAGTTTTGTTGTGGCAGCCATTTTATATAGACGCCTACTAGCATTTTCGTTAAAATGGAAAAAAGTGAATTTCGAGTGCTCATTAAACACTATTTATTGCGAGAAAAAACTATCACGCAAACCAAACAAAAGTTTGACAAATATTATCTTCACCATCAATTGGAACCATTCACCACTGGTTTACTCAATTTCGGTGCGGTCGTTCAAGCACAAGTGACGCCGAACGTTCTGGTCGCCCAATTGAGGTTACCACACCAGAAATGGTCGACAAAATCCATGGTTTGATAATGGACGATCGGCGAGGCCACAGGCTTATCACATAGCTCAGTGATTTCGATTTTACATAAGTATTTGGACATGAAAAAGCTTTACGCTTACCGATGATTATTGGAGATTGTTGCTAAAAGTAGCACTTCAGGTACTACATTTTAAATTTAAATTGTTCAGGTTTCTAATTCAAGCAATGTCCAAAACTTGTTATACCATTTCTTTTCATGCGTCAAACATTACTCAGATACAAGTTTTGCACAAAGTCTTATCAACACGATATGTAGGCGAAATATCCAACTAGAAAAAACACTTAATAATTAGGTTAGATTAAGGAAGAGCTCTTTTACTGCACTTTCTTTAAGATGAAATCTAAAGCAGTTCGTTGGATTGGCAACGTCAGTAAGTTTTTTCGGAGGTTTTCGAAAAGAACAACTTCATTACAATGCGTTTTTTAATTCAAAGTAAATCTTCTATTAAGCAACCCGTTTCCAGTTTCTGTCTCCATTTTGGATCTATCTCTCATATTGTGATGGATGCCAATCATAGTTCTCGTAGTGATAATACAGAACCGTGATACAAATGAATGATTTCCTTCATTGATTCATTGCAGATCAGTGGTTGTTCGTTCCGCATGGGGTCGGGAGTTCAAGTAATAATAACAAAAAATAAATAAAAGCCGCAGTCAAAAACGATTTCCATAAATTTTAGGACCAATTCAGACATTTTGGAAATTGAGTACCGAATATTTTCAAAATTTTTAAAAATTCGCCATTCATCTTTTAGAGAATTTTAAAATCTAAAATTTTGTATGGCGCAACGTTTTCGAGGTATTAGCACTCAAAAACGATTTCCATTAACTTCGGAGTAAAGTCGGACGTTTTGTAACACTCGGACATTCAAATTATTCAGCGAACAATCGGATGAAATAATCTGAATGAAGGAAAAACTTAATGAATGAAAATAATTTGATAAGCCTGGCATAGCTTCTAGCAGCCAGTTGTGCAGTGCAACACACAGTATGTACTCGTACATAGTATGGAGCTACAGTTTTATGCCGCTTCTTTCGATTTGAGAAGCTTCTCATGACAATTTTACTCTCGGATGTTCAGACGTTCGCGATCGGTGATAAAATCTTTTCTTTTGGTTTCCAGCGACTTGAGCCTTGAGTCTCCCGCTCAGTGGTTGCGCACTTAACCACCAAGACACGTCGCTCTATAATAAAGTAAAATAGTAAAAAAGGAATTTTAATTGCTATCAAATGAATGATTATTTCGATACGATAAGTCGATAGTTTTTAAATGAAATATGTTAATAGCTATACTCATCCTTAAAAATACAAATTGTTTGTGGTAATTTGTGTAAGACTGCAGGTCCTATTGTCCCCTTTTTTGATGGAAGATTACGACGGAAAGACCTGGATTTCGGGATTCTGCATCCTAGTTTCATCAAAATATTTCCGACAGCGGCGTAGTATAATATACTTTTACGTTATATGAGTTTACTATTACTCATTTTATATCTCGACTTTTATAAAATAAAGTTTCGTGCTATGTCAATCAGAATCTATGTACTCGTACTGGTATGTGCAGGATAAACTCGAAAATTACTGGGCCGAGTCTAGTGCGATTATCATGATTATATGGCAATTTACTGCAGAATGGTTATAAGCTATAATATCATGATGTTCTGTTTCCAGGTGATTGAGCAACAACTGTGCTAAGGTGCGGGATGAACCTGGACCTCCTACAAGAAGTTACTTCAGCCAGTAGGTTATACAGAACTTTAAAATTTGTTCTGTATTTTCCATTGCACGTTGGTAAATCCACGAACTATTTTCAAAATAATACACAAACTATAGCTTTCTGTGGGAGCTTAATTTTAATTTTGTTCTCAACTACTTACAAACTATTTCATTTGACTAGAATTTCTTAAACATTTTAAAAAATTGGCCCTGAGACCACTTCGTTACAAAACTACTAACAATAAAGTTTAGTAAAGTATAAACGTACATAAGTGGGCAGAACAATTAGAAATACCATTCCATCGGAATTATTATTTTGTTTAATAATAAAAAAAATAATTAAAAACTGTCAATATGTCTTAACGATGTTCATCCTCCTCTTCCTGCAACCTCAATATATCAGCCTTATTCATAAAATAATAACTGGGCTGGCGTCCCTTTAAATCCTTTGTTGTTCGCTTGGCACCTTTTCGGATTAATACACGACTAACACCCTCCACAGAATTTGTGCCCATCGCATAGTGCAATGGTGTTCGCTCCAGCTATAAAAAAAATAAGATAATAATTCATTAAGAAAATCAAAATGTCAACTTTCTCAATAAAATAATTTCGAATCTCTCTTAATAGCCATGTTCTATTGAAGACAGGTAGGCACGGACTTTGTACTTACATTATCGCCGAACTTCAAAGCATCTGGACAGGTATTGACAAAGTACTCTACTATTTCTTCCAGCTCCTTGAGAACGGCAATATGCATTGCAGTTCGACCTGGAACACAAAAAGGGGAAAATTCTTGACGTTAGTAAAATAATGAAAAATCTAATTACGCAAACTAAAAATATACATAGATACGATGAGATCAATGTACCAGTATCTTGAGACATTCAAAGCACTATCTACTTACTAAAGGAACTAAATTTAAATTACTGAAAAAAAAAGTACTGAAAGCAGTTGAATGAATCTATGACTTGCATATATGCTTCCTAGGTAAACCTATTAACTTAAAATAGGTAGGAAAGAACTGATGAAAACAAACAGTACCACATAAGCATTCTAAGAATAATGAGATTCACGTGAAATGAGACTCTACACTCAGTTTCAACATCTGAGGGTGGCCGTGGTGTAGTAGTAACATCATCGCTTGTCACGCTGTTGATTCACGGTTCGAATCCTGATGTCAAGAATCATCTATTTATTTCGCATGAAATAAATAAAAAAGTCGATCACTTGCGAAAGCCAAGTCAACTCTACTGTGAAGGCATAACACTGGCAGTAGGGTGGTCATATGGATAAAATGCAAATTGATCGTGATGATGACATTAGGTGGACGGAAAAAAATACTGTGAATCATAAACAACAACAATAATAGTTAAAACAAACAAAATACTCTCCAGTTATCTGGATAGCCACCCTTGGAGTTTACAGAAACTTAATACCACCTGAGTTTCAAACTACACCACTCTGTCTTTCTCTCTGTCTGTTCCCCTTTCCACAAAACGCACGTGTTCTAAAAATTAGTATAAGGGTATTCATATCCCCTTTAACACGTGCAAATTATAAAAAAAAAAAAAAAATCATAAAACCATAGCCTTGCTTCAATGTGCACCAGTAGGTGCATATTTATCATTTTCTCTTCCTAAGAAATATCAGGAGAGATGACTCCTGCCACTCATATGGAGCCTTATGTTTGATATACTATTAAAATACTGACAGGCTGTAACATGACAGTCTGTGCTTTGTTGTCATCCTTATATCTTTGATGCTGTACTATAAATCCTACCACAACAGTGATTACTGAAGATTATACTGAATCCCATCCCTCTGGATCTCTTCTGCAACAGTTGGGAGGCTGAAATCACACTTAAACTGAAGATATCAGGATTATGTCCCTCAGTATTTCGGCTGGTGTTGAGCAATATCGAAAATTCAACTAACAATAGTAACTGAATGGTTTCATTCATCTATTCAGAAACGCAGATTAGTTACTGATTGTGACGTATGGAGCCCGGATATTCATGCTCAAGTAGGAAGAATTTCCATTATTTTTGGGGTAAAGTTGCACATTTTAGAAGACTGCGTAAAAAAACAAAACTGCATCTTATAGAGAAGTTCACAACCTAAAATTTCAGAATAAATAGATTTCTTTGTAGTTTGCACCGTTTTTGAGATATTCGCATTCAAAAACGATTTCCACCACTAATTTTGGGGTAAAGTCGGACATTTTAGAGGACTAAGTACCTACAAATTTTGAAATTTTTGTAAAAACTTGACGTCTTGTAGATAAATTCAAAACCTTCAATTTTGGAATTAATAATTTTTTTTGTAATTCGCACCATTTTTGAGATATTCGCACTCAAAACATTAACTTTGGGAACATTTTAGAAGAAGAAGATTGCGTAGCTATAATTTTTTGAAATGAAAATAATGATGAACAAATTTGAATAACTATGATTAAATATTTCGATATTATCGAAGAAGTCGATAGCTTTAAACGCTTATATCAAAATATGTGGGAAATAATGGAAGAAGTTTAGACTCGTGTTCAGCATACAGCAGCTAAAAAATTTTGGTGAAGTGATCAAAATTAAGTAGTAGATAACTTATGAAATTCAAAACTATGAACAACACACACATGAACACCCATAAATCCTCAATTCTACCTGAACATATTATACATAAACCACTTACCATAGTAGTTTTTGGCTTTAATCAACCATTTCCCCTTAGGAGTCGATGTAATTTCCTTAACTTTCTCGAAATCTCCATCCCTTATTGCTTGGTGCAATTCCTCGCGTATTTCCTGTACCAAATTTATTTAAAAAAAAAATTGTCTTACAATAAAATTATTGATAACAAACCTCTAAATTCCGCAAATCATTAAAGAATACAACCAATTGATCGTGACCTCTGGACTCAGCCACTTGAGTAATAGTACTTCCTTCATCATCGGCAATATCTAAAATATGATCATAACCAGCGATCGCCATATTCTCGAAAGGCTTCGGATCGCCTAAAGCCATCAATTTTCATCAAAAGTAATTTGGAATAAAAATTTCTACAAAACTAACCAACAACTGCCAATGAAAGCACATAACGATCAATCTCCTTGGCATTGCCAGGCTGATTAGCCTGCAACGACACATCCCTCGCTGTACGATACAATTCATCCCGATATGTCACATCGATTTGCGACTCTTCAATCAAATTTAGTAGACCATTCCGACGATGCGATCGTGCGCATGCAAAATGTAACATACTCTGGCCATGTTCGTCACGATCTTCATTTTTAGGCGTCGATTCCGGAGAGGAAAAGCGTTCCTCCACCAGAGCCGAATCAATGCCGTTTGTCTTTTTCGGTGAAGCATTATTAATTTCTGGCTCAGAATTCACCAAAGCAGTAGAGTTGGTATCACTAGTGTCGTTGTCGCAATTATTCTTACGAGATCGTATGAAATTCTGAAGAAAACCAGCTAAATACGCAACTGGATCGGCAGGACGTTTTTCCGCAATTTCAGTAAGACCCTTAATAAGAGGATCACCCAAACCTGGAAATAATAATGCATGTGGTATAAACAATTTTTTTTTTTATTTTTTATTTTGTGTGTGTCCTAATTTTATATTAATTTTAAAGTATGTACAAGTTTGCAAAGCTTAAACTTATAGCAAATTAAATTACTTACTACTGGCCAAATATCTACCCTGCTCTGTTTTAAAAATTGCATTCTGAGAGTAGTTTTCAGCTTTACCTGTGTTTTTAGAAAATATATTTATAAAATATAATTAAAAATAATTCTATATGAAAATTTCAATAAAACGTTTACATTTTACGGAAAGTAAGAACACGTTAAAAAAAAACAAGCTTTTGCAAATTAAACTCTAAGATGTATCAGGAATATGTACATAATCGGGTCAGTACAATGAGTTGTGAAAAAAACAAGTTTTACAATTATATTTAAAATTGTATGTATGTGCAAGTAAATTCACTCTGTGTTAATAAATTATTATTGGCTATACTATTTGCTAAATTTAAAAAAATATTGACTCTTAATTTAATAGGGCTTAGAATCCATTGTCAAATAGTCCCATATAGTCCTTCGTAAAGATGTGATATTCCTTAATTAATTTCTCTATGAACAGGAGTTAGAAGTTTTTTCTTTTCTAATAGCCAATTCTACGAAGGATATTAGGATATTTACAGATATCCGACTGCAAAAATTTCCATAGATGTGGACTTAACTGCAAATAAGTCAATTACACCACGTGGCATTTCATAAGACAGATTTTCCAAACTAACTTTAGCATTGTGATCTCCCTAAACTATTCAATATATCAGTAGAATCTGCAGAGACGATGATGACAAGAATCAATTCTACATCTCTCGAGCAATAAAGTCTGTAGTCTGGCAAATATGGAAGAAAACAACCCTAATTGCTTTAAAAGAGGCTGAAGCTGGTTTTGCGAGTAGGATTAGACAAACTTGGGATACTGTGCTATCTGGTCTGAATATACACTAATAACATTGTGGGCCCAAATACTCGGTTCTATCCAACATAAAGGTGTCGCAATAAATATCCCGAAGCTCAAAAATGAACATTTCATGGTGCGGTTCAAGACAGCATACACCAAGCTCTCTCAGCTGCGATTCTCTTCAAATTAAAGCCATATCTTCATTGACTTCAGTTGATAAATAGAAGAAGATATGTTTGCGTGGGACATTTTCATGCATAATATCAGGGTAGCTGGTATAATAAAGCCTTGACGCTTTCAATTTTCAACTACGCCGATGGTGTTTGCCTCCTATAGCACGCAATTAAAAACATGCGCCAAATATACATGCACTCGTTTGCTGACAGTGGCAAATCTTCCAGGGTTGAAGATAAACCCACTTTCTCAGTTTTACTGACAAACCTCACAAGTAAGCGCATTCCTGGGAAGTACTGTATCGGTTAAGTGCAAAAGAGAATTTTGCTGCCTCCAGCATGTTGTTTAAGATCAATAATACTCGTACAAAAAAGATACAAACTTTTTTTAATGGCTATCTCAGAAACATAGTGCTTGTGCTTTGACCAAATGATTTTTAAATTTCAATGGAACAGCTTTAGAACAAATCATATATGTAGATGCGATTACACAGAGTGGGAGTTTCAGTTAATTGGTTACACCCTGCGAAATGAATAGCACCCTACAAAAAGATTGAAAAAATTTGTGCATGACAGTCGAAGGAGTCCCTGCACGTGGACGTGGTAGACACCTTAAGACCCAGAAGGAGATAAAGTAAGTAAGTATGTTTTTAAGGTAAGCTAATAACCAAAAGTAGTCAAATCATCTCATCGCATTGTAAAGTCACCCAAAAAAAGCTTGAATGGTAAAAGTGTGGCCTGTAATGAAAATCTAGATGTACTAGTTCTGGATTCCGGCTACTTTCTTACTCGAAACAGAGGAAAATCAAACTCGAAAGTGCTGCTAACAACTGCGGGGCCAAAACCAAATTCATTATAATTTTTAACCAAATTTTAAGGACAGCAAATAGTATAACCATTTTTAGAAAACACAAATATAGCAACGCAACCGAAACAGTATACTAACCTATCCGACTACATACAACAAAATCTGTTAAATAATAAAATAAACTTTACTAACCATTAACAAAGCTGATAATTGCTTTTGCATCTCAGAAGCGGATGGATTTTGAATCGACATTATTTTTCGAGGAATAATAATAAAAGTATATTTTTATAAGAAAATCTTTGTATAATACAAAACCAAATTATTGAAAGCACTTATTGTTATTACCAAAAGAAAAAAAAAAACAAATTACAGGACAAGTTGAAAAACTAAAAAGCACAAACTAGGTGATACTATTGTTTTCTCTTTGTTAATAAATGATTTTTAAATTCTATTCATCTCTTTAATTCCGATCTACTAAACTATTCTTCTTCCTTCTGAATATCTTAACCAGCATCGTTGCTATGTGCTTTGAGTTGGTCAGCGACATGTCTTTCTCCAAAGAAATGATATTTGTAACTGCCGTACAGTAGTCTTGGAATAGCGACAACTCTGTGGAACCCAAACTTTGCATATTAATTACACGAACCGAATTCTTTGCTGTGCTGCTCATCATAGTAAGTCCTCGAACCGAACACAAATGTCGCAGATTGTCGAATTCCTTCATTAGATTTGGCAATTGTATTGTTGTTGTCATCTTCAGACCAGTTCCGAGGAATGATGGTCTCGATGAGAGATACCCCAGCAGGTAGCTCTCTTTGAAATGCAATTTGGTTTCAAGGTAGGTGACCGCTTTTCCAACTTTGCTGTACACACTTCCGATATTGGCAGCTTCTATTCGGCCACTAGACGAGATAACCCTTAAGTGCTCCTGACAGTTCAACCAGAGGGCGAGATTTTGTGCATGATTCACGAATACACCCCGTCCGTATGGCCAAAGTTGTCCATTGATAGCCAGTGATTCAGCCTCCTGCATACGATCAGTCACATCGAGGATCGGTATCATTAAACCGGCATCCTTAAGCATCTTATAGAGTACAGAATTATCCTCAACAACCTCATTGAGAGTGTAATAGCAGCCAGCCTCCCGGTCTCCAATCGCCTTAGCAAAACTCGTTGTAAATATCTTAGCCATCATTGTCCGCTCGGCTTGTTCAATTTGAGCCACGTTCAGATTCAATGGCAACTCAAAACCTTCCAAGTTTCTCGAGCACTCTACCGTACATTGCGTAATGAGCTTCGACTCATCGTCCAACACAAACGGTATCTGAGACATTCGTTCGCCATTTGCAATTGGAAAATAGGCAATTCGTGGATGCGGCTTAAATTCGCTACTAATGTTCAAACAGTGCATGTCCTTGATTAATGGAACCAAAAACTCCTGAAACACCACATAGACGTCGTAATCTGGTGCTACAATACCGTTATTCAAATCTTCATCAAATTTCCGCTCTTTGCTAACCTTTCGCATTGCAGGCCAAATGACATCGAACAGATTGTGGTCAAGTCGAGTTTGACGTCTCTTGATCTTATCGAACACACTGCGGCGAAGGAATTTCCCCAGGTAACTTGTGACGCTCACTTGTAGCGAGGAAGCACTTACAGGCTTGGTTGTTGCCACTGCGGATGCTGACGCACTGCTGAGACTCTTACTTGACTCTTGTATCACAGCGAAACATCGTTCCAGTGTCGATGTAACATCAACGTCCATCATGCAACGGCGAGAGCTGTGCAAATCATCCGGTACTAGGAATTTGGATATTTTTTGTGTTTTTAAATTTTGTTTAGCTTTGTATCGAGTTATCTGTGCTGTTGAAGTGGGTATGTTGGACGCAATACAGTAAACACAAAGTGGTGTTGAATGAATGACAAATGCGAGGTGTATAATAAAGAATTAGATACAAGTTGGAAGATATAGTAGAGAAAGAGAAAATTTTCTTAAAGCATTAAATAATACAAAAAAACACAATCATTCTCATCTTATAACATACAGAAGATCACCACTATTCACTACTCTATGAGCCACAAAGCAATAACCATCACCCACACTTTTAGCCGTTGAGAGCGTTTTGGCGAAATATGAATTTGGCAAAAAAAAATTTTATAAATTGAAATATAATAATACACTTGCTCACAAAAGTCCAGGTATACATTGTCGCAGAATATGGTACAAAGAAAATATTTAAAATATCACTCATACCGAAGTTCATATTCCTACCACTCAAATACTACAAATCAAAGTAATAACATTGTATCCACTGTGAATACCCACGAGTCCAACAATACGACGGCACAGCGCCATCTCTATACAATAGAAAAACTGAAATCGACAAAGCCTTCGTTCAAAACTCAACCGGTTTGCATCCCGAAGGTTCTGGAACTGGATAGACTGTGTGTCTGTGGAAGTTTCTGAAACCACCGGTAATGGACTATAAATCTGCTGAATTGCTGTGAATAAACCGATTTTGGACTTGAGAATTGAAGAGAGTGTTGTAAATAAATGGTATTGATCTTGTCAAGAAATACGTTATGCATTTAACTCGTGGAGATCGCAGAATCCGAAACATAATTTGTATTTAGACACCCATATCTGTATTTGCCTTGTCTTTTCTGCAGACATAATCACTGTGACTGGTGAATCTCACAAGTAGATGCCATAATATTAAATAATTCTTATAAACAGCTGGTGGAATTTTCGTAGTAGCGTGTACGTCATGTCTTGACGTAAAGATACTTTTGAATTATAACAGAAAGTGGGTTTGAAAAATTGTTAAATGAAACCAGTTTTATTACACAGAGAACAGTTCAATCTTTTGAACCCTAGCTGCTGAGATGTTACATGGGTCATATCATTATATAAATATAATAAATCCATTGAAATTTTACTTCTAAGTACGAGTACCTATTCATCTATTTATTTGTTTGTTCCATAAAAGATTGGAAAAGATTGTCGCTCTTTATAGCAGACCTCGTCCACGTAAGGGTATAAAGTCTATGCGGTCGATTTCGATGTCGCTTTTAAGGGCATGGTTTCTTCTTCTTCATCTTATGATCCAGAATAGAAGGATCACAACCCTCCCACTTTACTGCATCCTGCATCCTTACTGGTCCGCCTGTGGGGTTTGCCGGTTTGACCTCAGGAAGTACCGGCAGGCTTCCCGGTTTCGGATCACTTCGTCACTGAGGCCAATCAAATGCTAGTGTTTTTGCATTTGTGTGATCCAGTTGTTTTTTGGCCTTCCTTTTTTGCGCGATTGTGTAGGATTGATATTGCCTTTTTGACGGGATTCGAAGGATCTCTCCTTTGAGCATGAGAATACCAACTGAGCCGGTCGTGCTTTATCTTGCTTGTGATGGGTTCTTTTACATGAAGGCTTCCTCGAATCTTCGAACTTCTTATTCTATCAAGCTTTGTTATTCCCGCTGTCATGTGAAGCATCTTCATCTCAGCTGCCGTTAATAGCGAAACCCACGTGACCAAGACCGTTGATTTTGTATTCATAAAATTTTAAAATAAATCTCAGACATTGAGATTCATAAGCTTGTATTCATAAACTTAAGTTCAGTCTGGGACATCGGAAATTGATCTCAAACACTGTTAAGGCAACCCTTACTTGACTTAAATAGTTACTCAGTTCATAGCACTGTGGGGTAAAATAAAGAAGTTTGTCTGTCCCAAGAAGGAAGTAAAGCGTGTCTAAAGAAAAATTGTACGCTGAATTCAAATATGTTGCTGACATTTTGGCATTACCCACAATTTTTGTGTTAAAACACAGGGTTTTTTTTTTTTTGTTTTAGCGCTCCTTTCAAAAACAGCAAAGAATAATGATTCGACATTAAACCCACAACAATTAACGTTGGTTGGAAGATTATTTGGGCACAATGCATTGAACAATTTTTATCCGATTATGTTATTCTGGAAATAAATGTTAAATAAGTAGATCTTGGAGGGCGAATCGAAAATGAAGGTGAAGTTTTTCAAAATGGGTTGAAAGACGCATTTCTTTATTTTCTTAAAACAATATTAATATGGAAAAAAAAAGGGAAGTCAAGCAACTCAACAAGCTCCTGACCGGCTACCCTATATTAAGTATTTTAAGTACATAAATATGCAAAATAAGAATTTTGTTGTTTCTGTTGTTAAAAATTATTTGAATTCAAGAAAATGTCGGTACAGATCCCTGTATTTTACTCTACTTGAATTCACTACTTTGAATGCTAACGTTACAATTGATTGTTAAATAATAAAACTTTTCTAATGTGCTGCATGTATTCCCGTTGACAATGAAGTTGAAACTGGTATGAGAACCTTATGAAGTACAGGAATTAGAGAGGTTGCGGGATAAAAAATAATTTTTAACCAAAGAACACATACTAGAGTTACTAGATCAAGTCATAAAACAGTGCTTCTGTGCCACTAAAAAAAAAAAAAAAAAAAAAAAAAACATGAACATTTCTTCGATTCATACATCGGGCGGCCTTAGACTTCACATGCTCAGGGCGCCGCTATGCAGCATATAGTCCTGTATGTATCTTTTGTTTTATATAACTGTTTTTCTTATACTAATCAAACAGCGAAAAATTTAGGAGAGTTTTTCTAAAAGTTTAATATTTCAAACGTAGATTTATCCTTTTATCTATGTACTTTGGCTTTGTCTACCTTGGCTGTACTATAAATTCTGACAATGACACATCAACAGAAATCAAAAAAAAAATAACTCTTGCCAATCGCTGTTTCTTTGGGCTGAGAGTAGTAAGGCCCTATCCCGAACAACTAAGGAGACTCTAAACAAGACCTCTATCATCCCAGTCCTGCTTAATGGAGCTGAATCATGGGCCTGTTGAAAGTGGATGAAGATGTCCTCGGTCGTTTCGAGAGAAAAATTCTTCGTAAGATATTCGGTCCCGTTTGCGTTGGAGAAGATTCAACGATGACATATACGATCTGTACAGCGACTTTGACCAAGTCAAAAAACTGCGCATCAGTCGCCTAAGATGACTAGGACATGTAGAACGAATGAACACCAATGCTCCAGCCCACAGAGTCTTCGAATCGAACCCGAAGGGACAACGCAGTAGAGGAAGACCTCCCCTTAGGTGGTGCGCACAAGTAGAATAGGACCTCAACGAACCTGGAGTGCGCAACTGAACGCAGTTAGCTAAGAACCGGGCTAACTGAAGAGGCTCGTTGCTTAAGGTCCAGATTCACTCCAAACTGTAGCGCCACCTAAGTAAGTAAGTAATCTTTACGAAAGTGACATAAGGTCATATTTTGAAATATGGCCTTATGTCACGGCACCCTTTTTCGTTCCTAAAAAATCTTGGTGATTACAAATTTTATGAAGCGTCGTAGTGAACGACATATGTATGTGGAATACTAAAACAGTGTAATACTTCAATCGTAGTAAAAGTATGAATTCTCAGTCCAATGTTTGTAAAACTTCATTTGTTTTAGTAGCACAGAGAGCAGCTAAGCATCATCTTTTTGTTGTCTCGGTACTGTCTCCTAAACCTATTACTACGTTGCCGAAAGTAGCATCTTGCCGTAAATGATATTCTACACGCGATCAGTTTTTTTCTCAAAACTATTATAACATTTGCCTACATTTGAAACAATATTTCAAATATTTTCAGTTTTGCAGATAATATAAGACTTTTGTGAGTGAAGTCTAAGTACCTATCCATCAGAACGAGAATATAATTTTCGTCCAAGTGCTTATGCATTTTGAAAAGGATTTCATTGTACCTACTCCTGCATTCAAATTATGCTCCAGACTCGTACTTCATATTGGAAAAATATGTACATATGTATATACTGCTTAACGGATGGACAAACAGAATAGTGCCACAGCCACTACCAATTAATTAAATCGAAATTAATAAAACATTCTCACAAAAAAAAAAAAATTAAAGGAAACAACAATCGCAATTCATTTCAAATGCAATTACTTAACACCACACCACATACTCGTACATACATACCAAACACATCGTCAATATTATTGATTATATGTTGCAAGAACTCTTCATTTGCCATTATTACATCGGACATTCTAACACTTTAAATGTTCGTTACGACCACTATCCCACTTCAAAAGCACAGATGCGAGAGAAAAACTCTTACCACAAAACTTAACAATTAATTAAAAAAGAAAAATATTACTAAAAAGCCACTTATGCTGCATTTTCTTTCACAAATTCAAACAAACTTTGGAGCCAGAGATAGAGTATAAAACAAGACACAGTGGTATAGAATGAAAAGTCACACGTAGTGATGTTAACCAGCGAATGCTTTGACGGCAGTCAACAAAATGACAATGGAATAATTATTATAAAAGAACGTAAGCCACCCCTCAGCACATACACACACTCACAGGCACTTTAATTCTCATTCGATTCAGTCGCATGTCCATACCTTGATCGCTAAGCATTTCATCCTCAAGCGTTTCGGCACCAAATCGTCGTAACAATTGCTTGTACGTTAGGACATCCTTGGCCTGCTCTTCGTTTGTATAGAACTCAGCTGTGTTCCCGAGCTAGAAGGAGAGGTGATGAAAGAAAACGTGTTCATATTTTTACAAAGAAAAACGGTGGAGAAGGGTAAGAAATTTTAAATATAAATTTTTAATCAGTTTTCTAAATTAATGGTCTCTAAGGGGAAAGGGCTAACGAAGCCTATGGTCACGAAACATTGCGTTTGTCTCTACACAATATTGATTTTGAGCGCTCCATGCTGCATATGGGATTGTTCACAGAGCATTGGCATTTTTAAAGGGAAAACTAATTAGTGGAGTGGATAGGCTACAGGTGTAATGAATACCGCTAATTATTGATCAAAAATGTATTTAACCTACTTTGTCAGTTGCTTTGGGATTCCCACCCAAATGCGACAGCAGGTTAAAGAAGTGTCCATTGTCCTTGATGGTTGCGGCATAGTGTAAGGCAGTACGACCATCGTCATCTGCGGCACTGGTTGTTTCGGGAAATCGTCCAGCGAGGTAGCGAACAATGTCTGTGGAAAGGGATAGGTGAACGAATTATTAGTTAGAAATTGGTTGATCTATTTTAAAAACCCTAAATTATATGCTGATGAGTCAATAGTAAATTTTTACGGTAATTGTAATTGTATTCCTATAAAATATAAATGATTATATAGACACAAGTCATAAAAGGCTTGTTGACATGACTGATGTACGTTTGTTAGCGCACGTATGCCATTAGTTAGGACCAATATTAGCATATTGCATGCTAATTTCAGATCAACAATACCTAAAGTGCTGGCAGTGTCCCATTAGAGAGACTATGCAGTTAGACACAATGCAATTTAGAGTTCATCGGTACTAGGCATTTATTTTTACCTGTTACAGCCAACGTCTGTCATACAAATATAAATATCAGTCGGGCGATTTATGAAAGCGATGCAGATACAATCAACCCCGCTGCGGCTTTGCAAAGTGATAATATGCCGTGTACGCTAGACATATAAGGAGATAGATTTCGAATCAATTAAAATGTTTCTTTACACTTTTCAATAAGCCCCGCTACTGTGCATTATATTAGAATGTAATTAAATAATGTACAGAATCTTTCAACAGCCACGCCTGAACGCTGTCATTCTGTACTGATTCTGTTCTGTCATAGGTGCCATTTAATCATGGCGTCAAAATTGTGAAAATTTATTTTAAAAATTCGTGTTCTGTTCGCCAAACGAAAATCATATTCAGCGAAAAAATCATCTTCTGCGCTGAAGTGCATTTTTGGCTGAATAGCGTCATATTGGACGATGCCAATCCACAACTGTTCCAGGAGCTTCCTTTGCATTAAGAAAAACTGTGGATTCTCGTCATCGAGCCACATGTTTTCCGAAATGAGAGAGACGAGGCGGTAACTGTCAACGGCGAAAGGTATCGGAGAGGTGGCAAGCGATTTTGTTTTATTGGATGATATGGACATAGAACATGTGGTTCCAGTATGACGGTGCTACGTGGCACATAGCAAGTAAAACAATGGCGTTATTGAGGAAAAAGTTTCCAGATCGCGTTATATCGAGAAGAGGTGATGCGAAGTGACCGTCATGATCGTGCTATTTAACGACCTTAGATTTTTTTCTTTGGGGTTACGTTATGTTTCTGGCCTATGCCAATAAACCAGCAACAATTCACGAAATGGAGAATAACGTCGTGAAAGCCATTGGAAGAGTGATCAAAAATTGGAACTCTTCGATCCACCTCTTGCAAGCAAAAGCCATGGAGGCCATTCGGATGATGTTATTTTCAAAACATAATGCCATTCAATGTACTTTAATCTGAAATGAAAATTTTGCCCATCAGCGTTATGACAATTGGGGATTTTTCTTATTTTGGGGATTTTTCGAACCAATGTGGGAAAGGGGGGAAATATGTTCTAAAAGGGGGAAATTTACTTTCATCGTTACAACTTCATGTAAATTGATTTATTGAAAAATTAATAGGCAAACATTACCAACGACAGAGCCCACAGCACTGACTTCACCCCTTTTTGACTAACCGATTCCATTGCAATAACATTTCAGCTTTTAAATTTCTTCAAATGTCTGTTTGCACGCAAAATTTGGATCAACCTGGTAGTTATACCACACATTTTTCCAATATCCACAATACATAATTTGCTAAGAAATTGAATCCTAAATTTTGTCTTTTCGAAGGGCAAAGTTGAAATTTTGTTCAATTTCCCCATACATTTTACTCGCTATAATTCATGCGATTGTTGGTTCCGATGTTAATCGTATTATGTTAGTAATTTTGGAAAAAATATGCGATCTTACAGTTTACTTGTGTTTATTCAACAATGACTTGCGGTCGTTCGAGGTCACTTTTGTCAGAATCCACGTATTTAAAGCAATCTTATTGTAGGTTATGGGATGTAGAAGAAATGAGGGGTTTTGCAAATTTGGTAACAAGGTTCCTTTAAATTTCTTACATAGTTATTACCTACCATATATTATCACAATTGCGTCACAAATTCTGTCTTTCCGGTACACAGCAGCTCGGATGACCTACAAACGCTCGGACAACCTACAGAGCTGAAGATTTGCACACTTATAGTACGACCCCGAGGGAGGGTCCTTACGGAAACCGGTTTGTGTTATTTAAAATACACTATGATGCACAGTATTTACAATATACTCGTATAATTTGCTAAGAAATTGCCATCTAAGTTCTGGCTTTCCGGGGGCTCTAAAGGCTCTAGGAGCACGAAATTTCACTACAGTTAACTTACGAACTTACGAAAAAATTACAAGTTGCATCAGCACTATTGAAACCGTTATCGCCTATCATCTACATCAGCTTATCCACTGATTTATTATAAGGAAGGGAGGAAATTACATTCCAACAGAAATAAAGTGCACGAATGGGTCGCACATATTTGCATCTAATACATATGCATATGTATGTGATTTAATTCCAAATCATTCAGATTTAAAATTTAAACAAAATCGTTAAAATAAAAAAAAATATTTTAAGATTTTCCAAAACTTGGTGTGCCATAATCTTGTACATACGTATATGTCAAATCTGGTTCAAATATTCATTTCGAACAAAATCGGTCGAATTATAGCCGAGAAATGGCAAATTTTCTGAAACTGGTTAATAATCGAAGTACCGTAAACGTATTTTCTTGAAATATGGTGCGCCATCTGATACCATATATCCATAATATGTTGTAGGCTGTCAGCTAAAAGCCAACACACTTAGATCAATAATAGGTCCATTGTGATACCACGTCGATTTGGAAAGCGGTCTCTAGTCTACTCATTGAACCATTTGGAGCTTCTGATCAAGCGTAGGAAGTCCCTAACGTTTCCGATCGTTTAGGTAGTTGAATCAGAAGGCTCCTAAGTGAAGTTTTCTTCTTTGGGAGCGAGCTTGGCAGGTGCAAATAAGGTGAAGAAAAGCCTCCTCCTCCTCCTCCTCCTCCTCCTCCTCGTCCATGCATCTTCTGGAGAAATCATTTGAAAATATGCCAAGCCTTGTTGCATGGTAGCATATTAGATAGTGTCCATCCACGATGACTCAAATATAAAATTTGATCAAAATCGTAAGAACCGATTCGGTTTATTTTAAAAATCGGCCATTAGTAAAGTACCGTTCATTGTACCGAATTGTGACCTTACTGATCCTAGATATGAAGTTTGAATAAAATCCGTCCAGCCGTTAAGGCTACATTCGACCATACATACACACAGACAGTGATTTTCTCTTGAGTTTCTCTTTCATAGTAATGTCAAGTTTGATCAAAACTTTGAGAACGACAATTTTCAGGAAACCAATACTTGCCCTTGTGACATACAGCTCTTTTTATGCAATTTTAAATATCGAGAGCGCTTATTGAATGATACAATGTCTGTGGAAAGGGATAGGTGAACGAATTATTAGTTAGAAATTGGTTGATCTATTTTAAAAACCCTAAATTATATGCTGATGAGTCAATAGTAAATTTTTACGGTAATTGTAATTGTATTCCTATAAAATATAAATGATTATATAGACACAAGTCATAAAAGGCTTGTTGACATGACTGATGTACGTTTGTTAGCGCACGTATGCCATTAGTTAGGACCAATATTAGCATATTGCATGCTAATTTCAGATCAACAATACCTAAAGTGCTGGCAGTGTCCCATTAGAGAGACTATGCAGTTAGACACAATGCAATTTAGAGTTCATCGGTACTAGGCATTTATTTTTACCTGTTACAGCCAACGTCTGTCATACAAATATAAATATCAGTCGGGCGATTTATGAAAGCGATGCAGATACAATCAACCCCGCTGCGGCTTTGCAAAGTGATAATATGCCGTGTACGCTAGACATATAAGGAGATAGATTTCGAATCAATTAAAATGTTTCTTTACACTTTTCAATAAGCCCCGCTACTGTGCATTATATTAGAATGTAATTAAATAATGTACAGAATCTTTCAACAGCCACGCCTGAACGCTGTCATTCTGTACTGATTCTGTTCTGTCATAGGTGCCATTTAATCATGGCGTCAAAATTGTGAAAATTTATTTTAAAAATTCGTGTTCTGTTCGCCAAACGAAAATCATATTCAGCGAAAAAATCATCTTCTGCGCTGAAGTGCATTTTTGGCTGAATAGCGTCATATTGGACGATGCCAATCCACAACTGTTCCAGGAGCTTCCTTTGCATTAAGAAAAACTGTGGATTCTCGTCATCGAGCCACATGTTTTCCGAAATGAGAGAGACGAGGCGGTAACTGTCAACGGCGAAAGGTATCGGAGAGGTGGCAAGCGATTTTGTTTTATTGGATGATATGGACATAGAACATGTGGTTCCAGTATGACGGTGCTACGTGGCACATAGCAAGTAAAACAATGGCGTTATTGAGGAAAAAGTTTCCAGATCGCGTTATATCGAGAAGAGGTGATGCGAAGTGACCGTCATGATCGTGCTATTTAACGACCTTAGATTTTTTTCTTTGGGGTTACGTTATGTTTCTGGCCTATGCCAATAAACCAGCAACAATTCACGAAATGGAGAATAACGTCGTGAAAGCCATTGGAAGAGTGATCAAAAATTGGAACTCTTCGATCCACCTCTTGCAAGCAAAAGCCATGGAGGCCATTCGGATGATGTTATTTTCAAAACATAATGCCATTCAATGTACTTTAATCTGAAATGAAAATTTTGCCCATCAGCGTTATGACAATTGGGGATTTTTCTTATTTTGGGGATTTTTCGAACCAATGTGGGAAAGGGGGGAAATATGTTCTAAAAGGGGGAAATTTACTTTCATCGTTACAACTTCATGTAAATTGATTTATTGAAAAATTAATAGGCAAACATTACCAACGACAGAGCCCACAGCACTGACTTCACCCCTTTTTGACTAACCGATTCCATTGCAATAACATTTCAGCTTTTAAATTTCTTCAAATGTCTGTTTGCACGCAAAATTTGGATCAACCTGGTAGTTATACCACACATTTTTCCAATATCCACAATACATAATTTGCTAAGAAATTGAATCCTAAATTTTGTCTTTTCGAAGGGCAAAGTTGAAATTTTGTTCAATTTCCCCATACATTTTACTCGCTATAATTCATGCGATTGTTGGTTCCGATGTTAATCGTATTATGTTAGTAATTTTGGAAAAAATATGCGATCTTACAGTTTACTTGTGTTTATTCAACAATGACTTGCGGTCGTTCGAGGTCACTTTTGTCAGAATCCACGTATTTAAAGCAATCTTATTGTAGGTTATGGGATGTAGAAGAAATGAGGGGTTTTGCAAATTTGGTAACAAGGTTCCTTTAAATTTCTTACATAGTTATTACCTACCATATATTATCACAATTGCGTCACAAATTCTGTCTTTCCGGTACACAGCAGCTCGGATGACCTACAAACGCTCGGACAACCTACAGAGCTGAAGATTTGCACACTTATAGTACGACCCCGAGGGAGGGTCCTTACGGAAACCGGTTTGTGTTATTTAAAATACACTATGATGCACAGTATTTACAATATACTCGTATAATTTGCTAAGAAATTGCCATCTAAGTTCTGGCTTTCCGGGGGCTCTAAAGGCTCTAGGAGCACGAAATTTCACTACAGTTAACTTACGAACTTACGAAAAAATTACAAGTTGCATCAGCACTATTGAAACCGTTATCGCCTATCATCTACATCAGCTTATCCACTGATTTATTATAAGGAAGGGAGGAAATTACATTCCAACAGAAATAAAGTGCACGAATGGGTCGCACATATTTGCATCTAATACATATGCATATGTATGTGATTTAATTCCAAATCATTCAGATTTAAAATTTAAACAAAATCGTTAAAATAAAAAAAAATATTTTAAGATTTTCCAAAACTTGGTGTGCCATAATCTTGTACATACGTATATGTCAAATCTGGTTCAAATATTCATTTCGAACAAAATCGGTCGAATTATAGCCGAGAAATGGCAAATTTTCTGAAACTGGTTAATAATCGAAGTACCGTAAACGTATTTTCTTGAAATATGGTGCGCCATCTGATACCATATATCCATAATATGTTGTAGGCTGTCAGCTAAAAGCCAACACACTTAGATCAATAATAGGTCCATTGTGATACCACGTCGATTTGGAAAGCGGTCTCTAGTCTACTCATTGAACCATTTGGAGCTTCTGATCAAGCGTAGGAAGTCCCTAACGTTTCCGATCGTTTAGGTAGTTGAATCAGAAGGCTCCTAAGTGAAGTTTTCTTCTTTGGGAGCGAGCTTGGCAGGTGCAAATAAGGTGAAGAAAAGCCTCCTCCTCCTCCTCCTCCTCCTCCTCCTCGTCCATGCATCTTCTGGAGAAATCATTTGAAAATATGCCAAGCCTTGTTGCATGGTAGCATATTAGATAGTGTCCATCCACGATGACTCAAATATAAAATTTGATCAAAATCGTAAGAACCGATTCGGTTTATTTTAAAAATCGGCCATTAGTAAAGTACCGTTCATTGTACCGAATTGTGACCTTACTGATCCTAGATATGAAGTTTGAATAAAATCCGTCCAGCCGTTAAGGCTACATTCGACCATACATACACACAGACAGTGATTTTCTCTTGAGTTTCTCTTTCATAGTAATGTCAAGTTTGATCAAAACTTTGAGAACGACAATTTTCAGGAAACCAATACTTGCCCTTGTGACATACAGCTCTTTTTATGCAATTTTAAATATCGAGAGCGCTTATTGAATGATACAATGTCTGTGGAAAGGGATAGGTGAACGAATTATTAGTTAGAAATTGGTTGATCTATTTTAAAAACCCTAAATTATATGCTGATGAGTCAATAGTAAATTTTTACGGTAATTGTAATTGTATTCCTATAAAATATAAATGATTATATAGACACAAGTCATAAAAGGCTTGTTGACATGACTGATGTACGTTTGTTAGCGCACGTATGCCATTAGTTAGGACCAATATTAGCATATTGCATGCTAATTTCAGATCAACAATACCTAAAGTGCTGGCAGTGTCCCATTAGAGAGACTATGCAGTTAGACACAATGCAATTTAGAGTTCATCGGTACTAGGCATTTATTTTTACCTGTTACAGCCAACGTCTGTCATACAAATATAAATATCAGTCGGGCGATTTATGAAAGCGATGCAGATACAATCAACCCCGCTGCGGCTTTGCAAAGTGATAATATGCCGTGTACGCTAGACATATAAGGAGATAGATTTCGAATCAATTAAAATGTTTCTTTACACTTTTCAATAAGCCCCGCTACTGTGCATTATATTAGAATGTAATTAAATAATGTACAGAATCTTTCAACAGCCACGCCTGAACGCTGTCATTCTGTACTGATTCTGTTCTGTCATAGGTGCCATTTAATCATGGCGTCAAAATTGTGAAAATTTATTTTAAAAATTCGTGTTCTGTTCGCCAAACGAAAATCATATTCAGCGAAAAAATCATCTTCTGCGCTGAAGTGCATTTTTGGCTGAATAGCGTCATATTGGACGATGCCAATCCACAACTGTTCCAGGAGCTTCCTTTGCATTAAGAAAAACTGTGGATTCTCGTCATCGAGCCACATGTTTTCCGAAATGAGAGAGACGAGGCGGTAACTGTCAACGGCGAAAGGTATCGGAGAGGTGGCAAGCGATTTTGTTTTATTGGATGATATGGACATAGAACATGTGGTTCCAGTATGACGGTGCTACGTGGCACATAGCAAGTAAAACAATGGCGTTATTGAGGAAAAAGTTTCCAGATCGCGTTATATCGAGAAGAGGTGATGCGAAGTGACCGTCATGATCGTGCTATTTAACGACCTTAGATTTTTTTCTTTGGGGTTACGTTATGTTTCTGGCCTATGCCAATAAACCAGCAACAATTCACGAAATGGAGAATAACGTCGTGAAAGCCATTGGAAGAGTGATCAAAAATTGGAACTCTTCGATCCACCTCTTGCAAGCAAAAGCCATGGAGGCCATTCGGATGATGTTATTTTCAAAACATAATGCCATTCAATGTACTTTAATCTGAAATGAAAATTTTGCCCATCAGCGTTATGACAATTGGGGATTTTTCTTATTTTGGGGATTTTTCGAACCAATGTGGGAAAGGGGTTTTATTATAAGGAAGGGAGGAAATTACATTCCAACAGAAATAAAGTGCACGAATGGGTCGCACATATTTGCATCTAATACATATGCATATGTATGTGATTTAATTCCAAATCATTCAGATTTAAAATTTAAACAAAATCGTTAAAATAAAAAAAAATATTTTAAGATTTTCCAAAACTTGGTGTGCCATAATCTTGTACATACGTATATGTCAAATCTGGTTCAAATATTCATTTCGAACAAAATCGGTCGAATTATAGCCGAGAAATGGCAAATTTTCTGAAACTGGTTAATAATCGAAGTACCGTAAACGTATTTTCTTGAAATATGGTGCGCCATCTGATACCATATATCCATAATATGTTGTAGGCTGTCAGCTAAAAGCCAACACACTTAGATCAATAATAGGTCCATTGTGATACCACGTCGATTTGGAAAGCGGTCTCTAGTCTACTCATTGAACCATTTGGAGCTTCTGATCAAGCGTAGGAAGTCCCTAACGTTTCCGATCGTTTAGGTAGTTGAATCAGAAGGCTCCTAAGTGAAGTTTTCTTCTTTGGGAGCGAGCTTGGCAGGTGCAAATAAGGTGAAGAAAAGCCTCCTCCTCCTCCTCCTCCTCCTCCTCCTCGTCCATGCATCTTCTGGAGAAATCATTTGAAAATATGCCAAGCCTTGTTGCATGGTAGCATATTAGATAGTGTCCATCCACGATGACTCAAATATAAAATTTGATCAAAATCGTAAGAACCGATTCGGTTTATTTTAAAAATCGGCCATTAGTAAAGTACCGTTCATTGTACCGAATTGTGACCTTACTGATCCTAGATATGAAGTTTGAATAAAATCCGTCCAGCCGTTAAGGCTACATTCGACCATACATACACACAGACAGTGATTTTCTCTTGAGTTTCTCTTTCATAGTAATGTCAAGTTTGATCAAAACTTTGAGAACGACAATTTTCAGGAAACCAATACTTGCCCTTGTGACATACAGCTCTTTTTATGCAATTTTAAATATCGAGAGCGCTTATTGAATGATACTTTAGTAAAGCAAATACAGAATAACTCTACAAATATGCCGCACAGTCTCTTCTTCTTGTACGTTGATGTTAGTGACTGACATTTCAAAGCGCAAGACTCACAACAAAATTGTGAGGTTGTGGAAAGTAAATAATGTTGAGCAAAATTTGCATTCGATCAAAATCGATTCATAAAGCTCATTCGTATAGACTTGGTATTTGCCACAAATTCGAGTCAAACTGGTGGTCTTATACTTCGTTTCCTAATATATTTTAGCGCTAACAGCTCAATGCAGGGCCTAGCCTAAGCTTCTCGGAGCCACACGTGCTGTGCGTCTCACGAATAGTTAGGACCTACAGTTTTATGCCGTTTCTGAAGGGCAATTTTTTCGATTGAGAGAAGCTTTTCATGACATTTTTACTCTCGGATGTTAATTAGACGTTCGTGAGAGTTGGGACCGTTTCCAAATATTGTTTTAAAAATCTGCATTTTTAGCACCTCAAGAATTTTTTTATGAGCACGAAGTAGAATCATTAGGTCATCGTCAGGTCAGGATTGGTCACTAATTTTTCCCGTTAAGTCATTTACAGTTTTTCCATTGCTCCCGTAGGGCTAGCATTGTTTTCGGAAAGAATTTTCGAACTCGACATTTTCACCAATATTGATATTAAAACAATAGAGGATCTCTAAAAAGTGACTATCTCAGTTTTGTACCTCGGGCTGGAGCCTAAACGGTTGGATATTGACGACAGAAAATATTGACAAGAGTTAGGTCAGACTAACGATGAATGATTCCACTCGATGCTAACAAAAAATTCCGTGGATATGGTCAGCACAAATGTATTTTGAAATGTTTTGAACTTTTTTGTTTAACAAATTTTTATAAAACATTTTTTTTTTAATTCCAAAACAATTTCTCAGTTACTACTCCACCATTATTGTTCAAAATGAATGCCTAAATAATATTAGACTTATGCAAGATTATAGCATAAAAGCTCTAGAAAACTGACAAAAACTGAGTTAACTTTATAGTGAATGTTTTAACAAATAAAACATCTTAACCGGCGCAAGTACGTGCGACCCACTCGTGCCTTTTTTTCATATCTATATCATATTTGTCCTTAAGAATGTGTGAACTCTAGCACTTCTTAGAAGGTGCTTTACAAATTTGTTTAGTGATAATAATTACAATGTCATCAGCAGTCTATTGGGTCAATACTTTGCCTAAACTCAACTAGCCCAACTCCCAATATGGAGAGCCCTGTGGAGTCTAACATCATTATTCACATTATCATTATGGTAGAGGCTGGCCATGGTGTAGTGGGTAGTGTGTTTGATTGTGACCCGAACGGGGAACAGCAAACAATAGCCACTCGAGTATGAAATAAAAACGAATGAAATATAATTTTTGTAGATGGGAATGAGCTTGTTTATAGAATGTATCATAACGTTAACTAAATTTCAAACTACAGCTCCACCAGAATTTTTAAAAATAATTTCCGAACTTATAGATTCGAGAGAAGGTATCGTAACTTGAGAACAACATCTTATACGAGTATATTTTGGTGAAAAGAACATGAATACCTACAAACTTTGTATCCTCATCTCTTTAATTTAATAACCTACCTGAGTGTCCAAATAGAACAGCGACATGCAATGGCGATGCTCCACAGGGGGATGTTTCATCTTTGGCAATTGCGAATTTTCTTCGATCCAGTGCAGACTGCAACTGATATAAAGACCCTTGTCTTGAAGCTTCGTGAACACGAGATATTTTGCTCTGTAATATAGATTTATTTTTCTGATAAACTGACATGAATACAAAAAATATTCTTCCGTTACCATATACGCTGGCACGTTATTCAAAAATGCTTGAATCTCTGGTTGTGGTGATGTCCTATTCAATATCTTTTTCCCATCACCATTGAGTACAAGTGCTGCCAGCTGTTCCATGTCACCAGAATTGATTATAGCTTTAATGTATTTCTCCTATGAAACATGAAAACTTCATTAATATTAAAACAAAGAACTACCACACTGGAGGGTGCCTTTTAATTAACCAACAAACTAAGCGAAATGTTAAGTTGCAAAAAAAATGTTAAGGATTTACAAACAAAGAGATTTTGATTTAGAAGATAGAACTATATAGAAATGTATACTTCATCATCTAAGTAAGCTGCACTTTCTGACTGAACTTGATTATCCTCGGAATCGCCTAGCACATAGCCTTCGATTGCCAGTGATGATGTCGGTGAATCCGTTGTCATCTTGTCATCAAATTCTGGAATATTTTCATTTTCATCCTTTTGTTGTTCTAGAGGATTGTCGACTGCTTGGAGTTCCACATCCTAGAGGAATGGTGTTTTGGTATTGTTTATGATTCGAAATTTACGTAGAGAGAGTATAGTGAGACTTTAATGCAAATCTACGCGTTTATCACATTCAGCAAATTAATATTAAATAAAAAGTTTACAGTACACAATCAAATTACAATGACAACAATTTTACAACATTTATTCATAAACATTAGACTTCTTACAACTACACATGTACATTAAAAGCCGTCTTTGTTTATGTTTACGCTTTAACAAAACCAACCATACGAGGTATATCTTAACAAAAGAATGTCTAAAATCACTGTTATTAAGCTTGCACATAATGTATAATGAAAACATTACGGAAGACCAGCCTGCATTTTTCAAATTGACACTATGTAAATGAAACACGACTGCTAAAATTATCTTAGGAGGCAACAGGCCACACTTACCACATTAATAAATAATTAATTATGCAATAAGTATCTTTCTGGGTAGTGTACTTGACGCTAACTTTCTTCTGGCATACAATATTACCAAAACTACAATGGCCAAGAATCTCACAAGTTTTGACTTGCCATACTTAGACTAGGAATAAGAAAATCAAAGTATCTCTTCCGTAAAAATATTGGAAAAGCTATAAATGTCCCGGCCAACAAAAGGAGACAACTTTTGGCCTACTTATCGACATCCATTTTCCTGAATATAATAGCAATAACAGTTTAGAAATTAAGTACTTCCTTATTATTCGATAGTCTAATTACCAACCGATTTATTGGATAGTTAAGAGTTTACTCTCAATGTATCTCTCATTGTATCTCAAAAAACACAGTACTAAGTGGAGAACATTTTAAAAAAAATACTGACCTACTGCAAACCTTCGTACACTTTGAAAAAAAATACCATAAAACTGTACAAAGATGTATAAATGACGGCAGATTTGACGGGGAGAAGAAGCAAATACTCAACGGGAGGTTCTCCAATATCTTACGAGGAAAACTCACGTGTTTGTTTAACATAAGATATTAATACCGCAAAAATCACGGAGTTCTACTTGGACAAACTCAACAGGCTGGTCAAAGTCAACATTCCCATCCCAAACTGGGTGGCAAATTACGTTGTTGACGTGGAAGGTAACGATGAAGCTGAAAAGCTAGCAAACGAGGGTCAGACTATCATCTTCATAGGCCAAGAACCCTTCCACATCATCCGGTTAAAAACCGCCGAAACCACCTTTATAAATACCAAAACCGTTAAATTTTCTTAATAATAAGATTTACGATATTATGTTGTAAAGTAGAAACACAATGTGGTGCTCGCGCAGTCGCGCTTTGACAGAATGAGTAGAAACATTGGGATCTTATGAGGTAACACCAAATGTGATCTCAGGCGTTTGGTCGATTTTTAATCGTAAATATCGTAAGCGCCACCTCATCGTCGGAGTAGAGCTACTCTCTACTCGCGCGTTCTGACAGCTCACAGCTGTTTTGGATTGACATTATTTTTGACTTGTTCGATTTTAGCAACAAGGTAAGTCATGTATGTACTCCGAATTGTTGGCATTTAATATGTAAACAATTTTAATTGCTAATTTATGTTTTTTGAACACAATTTAATTATGTTAGAGTATGCAGAGATTTTTATTTATTTATTTTCATATTCATACACATTTCTTTGCAAAGTTATTTCTTATTCAAACCATAAAAATAAAAAGAGTATATTTCTACTCTTCTTTCTGCCGCTAAATCGAGTGCGGGAAATTTGAGGGAACAGAACATAATTCTGTCATATTCCTAACCTCTCAATGCCCGACCGTCTTGAAGCTACATTTGGTGTTGCCAATTTTGAGGTCGTGCGTTGTGACAAATATTATCGAAAGTCTGTAAAATCCCTATTAAAAGCGAGACCGCGCGAGCGCCACATTGTGTGTTGCCCATTAGTTTCAGTAAAATATCAAAAATGAGATATAGACAATTTATTTTCAATATCACCATTTCATGCATTTTTCTCCAAACAAAATTCATCTAAATCGGTGAGATATGTATATCAAATCTTCAAAAGTCTTGTTATTTTGTAGAATATATGAAGTAGAATTAAATGAAGTACGAGATTTGGTCAAAATTGTTAGAACCGTTTTCGAGAAAATAAGGGACCCATTTCTTTGATACTCTCGAAGTGTTACACCATTTTTGTTACACTCGAGCAAATTTACTCTACCGAAGCTAATGGCTCCTATTAATTTTGCAAATAAGGACGATACTGAAAGGTCTTCGGAGTTTCATCCCAAAATAGTATCTCCAATTCATCCTTAAGAGGGACCATCTACATGCTAAAGCCAAATTTATTCAAAATTCGTTCACTTTTTCTTAAAAAGCCCAATACCCCGTTCGAGTGGTGCTAAATTTAAGCAGATCCCCTTATTTTTCTTCTGAACACAGACACTAAACGTTCGCTTACATTCATTTTCAAAGTATTCCTTGAAGAACTCAGATACAACAAAACTGAAACAAAACCAATTAAAATGTTTTTTTTTTTTTAGTTAAGACTTAAATTAATACGAAATGGCTGTAAGAACTAAGCACAATAAACTGGAAACTGTTTGGCTAAAATGCTGTGCTCAATTTTAGTTTTGGAGACATTTTTACACGGAAGCTCCGTTTTCGCTCCTACTTCTGCTACTTTAGGTGTTTAATAAAAAAGTGTAAAACCCTACACATTTTTTTAAGTAAGTATCTACACACCATGTCTAACTAACAAATAAATTTTAATCAAAATCTGTTCAGTAGTTACAAGGACCATTTTTGACAATTTTTGTAACTCCAACCCTCATATCTTGCACATCATTACTAAATATTATTAATCTCCAAATATAACCATCTGTATGCCAAGTTAAAGCAAATCACCAAATTTGTCAAATTATGTGTGTACCGACAATAATTTCGGTGACTTTTCGTATCTAAGTGCTATTCGAGGCGGAGACAAAGTGACAGTCATATACAATTTCATTTTCCTATTCAGCCCTTCCTTTTCAGAAAAATGCAGTGGGACGTAATATACCGTGTAATTTAAAAACTATTCCAAACATGCAACGGACTTTGAAAAAGATGCTTGGGCACGTGAATTTTTCAATTTTGCAGATAGTATGTACAGCAAAGACGATCTCCAAAAAGTCTGTTAAGCTACTTAATGGTGGGCAGGAAAGATATTAAATATGGTCGAAGGAGAATCATTCATCGGATATACAATACATGTATCGTGGAAGAGGAGAAAAATATAATAACTCAATAAATTGTATTAGGATGGGGACGTAATTCGAAAAGCAAGGGTCCTACACGCGATACAGATCCATTGAACAACTGCAGAACAACCATGGTTTTCGAGGCTCAACTCAAATTTCTATTTTAAAGACCAAGTGATCGCAGCTGACATGAATGTTGACCTAGCGTATGCTTTCCACGGATCTTTTAGTAAGTAAGTTCACTTAACTGAAAGCCGAGACAAATTCCACTTCAGTGGCGCTTATCTTGATTTCAAAATTCTCAGTTAAAAAGTGTTGAATATTTAATTTATGTGCCGCTTTCTCTTAAACCGTCGTCAATCTAATTTCAAAGATCTTGTGGAGCTTCGACCACAATTCCAACCCCTAAATACAATTTATAGTAATCTGTATGACAATAAATGTCTACTTTGGAGAAAATATTATATAATTTTTGATTCTTCTCTAAATCTTCTATGCGCAAATTTTGTCCGTTGGAATTTATTTCTTTTTCAACGCTTTCACTGATAAATGGTATGCTATCTTTCTACATTTTTTATTAGTTAGAAGCCTTAGAGTAGTATTCAATGCTAAAAGTATTTTTGTTTCACTTGTAAACACTTTCCAACGTTCACCTTTCAAAATATCTTTAAAAATCACACACACACTGCAGAATTTACAAGCCTTCAACAAATTTGTCAGAAAGCTATACTAGTTCAGTAGTTCACGACAAAGGTACTACATATATTTGTCTTATTGCATGTGAATGTGCAATTTAAGCAAAGATATCGATAAAGTTGACAGTATGTAGCTGGAAATAGTTCCTGCAATTAAGTAGGTGCCAAAGCAACGGATCGACTTTCTTATTTATTAAGCGTCAAAAAACTTAGCACCTCATGCACGAAACGTGAGTTCCAATGGAGTTTTACTTTCATTTATTCCATAACTGACTGTAAGGACTCAATAAATTCTTTCAAGTGAAACAATTTCCAAGAAGAGTCAGGAATGTTCTCCACAGTCAAATGTAATTTTTTTTTTTTGATTTTCAGGTGGAACAGTTTTACTGTTCGGGTATGTTAATTTGATTGAAAGGACCGATATAATGGTATTGCATGTAAAGCTATTAAATTGGAAGCAAGAGGGAGTCTATTAAAATGCTAAATTATTTATAAGCCGAATGTTTGTCAGGTTCTACATTGAAAATGGATTTGTTACATTTGATTTAAGGTTTTTGATAAAATGTGGAATGAAGTACATGCCTCTAGGTGAAGAAATCGGCTTGACAAACATATTGAATTCCTTATCAACCATGTATGGTCTTTGTTATTGATATTGATCCGGAATAATTACGAAGGTGGAGGGTGAACTTTCCTGCAAAGGCTGATTACTCCTGTTATGGATTACCTACTTTTTGTATATAAAAATCTCAAAAATAACATGTACTCGTAGAATTAAAAAATAATTGGTAAATAAAATAATAATTTTATGATTTTTATACTTTTAAGACAAAACTAGAGAGGTCATTGTAAACCATGATTTTAAATGCTGATGAAATATTGTAAAGAATACTTCCAGCGCACGAAATTGTGCAAGTTTTCTGACAGATGAGACTGGACTTGCAAATTGCATTAAAGGGTCCCCGAACACAAACAATAATTTAGAATTTTATCATTTAACCATTGATGAAATCCTTCGGTCAGTTTGCTGAATAAACGGGTTGATACATGGACACCATCTCTACTACTAACTACAATCAATTATTGCATACGTACACGAAGAACAAGTAATGCTATTGCTCCATGGCTGAGATGGCTAGCGGGCTGTGCCAACGATTTGAGCACGTTTCTGGTCGGCTGATCTATGATCAATTCAGCCAGGGAATCAATATTTTGTCAACTTTTTCGTGCCATGTACATACCCACTACGAATTCGAAGACTTAAGAATTGATTTTAATATGAGTTTTACGGTACTGAAAGGTGTTCCTTCAGGGCGGTTTTAGGGTATAAATAATTTTCAAAGGACAAACTAGCAAACAAAATTATCTTCTATGTTTCTGAAGCTACATACTCGTACATCGAAAATGTTTCCTCTTGTTGTTGTTTGACAATGTTTAACTTTTTTTCCATTTCAAGTTATTAAATATTGCTTTTGACTTTCTGGAGACTTAGCAGCAACCAAAAAGTGACTTTATTGAACTTCAAGACAATTTCTTAGAAAATATTTCAAGTTAATAGCAATTTTTTTACGCCTTCAGGAGGTTGATCGGAGACGAAAACAATGGCACGGATGAGCCCTATTCTTAGAGTGATTTTCAAAGTTTACTCGTCCTGCAACTGAAGAAAATCTGATAGAGAGATGTTCACGCGGTAGCCTGGCGGATGTCGGATTTTAGTGGCGCCGTGGCTCAAAGGGTTAGTGCATTGTAATACTGATCATGTTGACGAACTTAAACACAGGTTCGAATCCTAACAAAAAAAAAACATACCAACAAAGTTTTTTCATGGGACCAGCACCTCTCATGGATGTCTGGCAAACTTCTTCCAATATAATTTTTATGAGAAGTTTCTCAATTCGCTGTTTGGATTCTTCAATGAAACTGTATGTCCCTTATTTTTGTGCGAAAAATATAAGATGTACAACTCACATTGTTGTTGAGTGGGATTCAGAGTAGACAAGCTAAGTAAACAAGTGCTTCAAGCAGCATATGTCTCCTAATGCCTTCACTAACTTTAAGTGATGAAAACTAGGTTCCTAGTATCTTAACTGAAGTTCGCTTGTGAACCGAACTGTGCAGGTTCAAGCCCAGACGGGGAATAGTAACCACAGCCACCCGAGCATAAAAGAGAAACGAATAAAATCCAAGTTTCTCCAACCACTACACCAAAAGGAGTTCTGCTTGGTAGTACAATGGAGTTCGTGTGAGTCTGAGTGCTCCGGGTTTTGGAAATTTCCTTTAAATAAAAAAAAATAAATCTTAACTGAAGGTTGGGTGTTACATTTTCGACCACCCCTTTCTTGAAGCTACGAGATCCTTTGATCTAGGCGGCAGCGTTAAAATGCTCTACATGGAATCCACGATGATGCCTGTCGTTTCAGTAAGGTTTACCTAATTAGCAAAATCCTTAGGAGAGCTATTTCGACATAATCGGAGCTATGGTATTTACGGTCTTTTCAGGTCAAAGTTCTGAAAAGACCTGTATCGTATCTAGGGACCCCCGATACGTAAATAGTTCCTATGCAACGTATGGAAATAGTGGACTGCCACGCGGTACGCTGCGATTTATCACTATTTCCAAAACTTGTGTGGCTTTTAAATAAATTTAAAAAAACTTTTCTAGGAAGGACTACCGCTTAGCTTTGTCCAGAAAACTTAACGGTCTAGTACTTAAACTTTAGTTCATGTTAAACTTTAGTTCTTTATGTGAAGCGCCGGACTTCTTAAGAGTCTCTTGCAGCACTAACATATTAAATCAGAGTCTATGTGCCCAAGTCTACTGGAGTGATTCGTTAAGCTATTGCAGACTTCAGCTGCGATATTAAATAGCAGATTGCTATTCAATCACAACACTTGCTTTAGTTTCAGTATAAAAACTAATTTTAATATTCTAGGTGCCATATAAATCACCGCAATTATAGATCGGAAATAGATGTTGAAAAATGTGTTCTATTAATCTTTTAGAAATGATTGTCTGAAATCGCTAGCCATTAGCTTCCAGAAAAATTATGATAGCGGAACGAATAAATAAACCCAACAGTTTATGGACTACTGCACAAGGTAAAACTATCATAATAGAAACTAAAAGATACAGAAAACATTCATCGGTGGGTCGTTTCGAGTTCTGTATAGTAATTTCATATTTAGATTTCAATTTCAAAACTGCAGGTGTAACTTGATCAGTTTCTTTATCGATCCCTGTATACCAAATCATCTGTTTAGGGATCAAATGTTTTAAAAATACCTAACTAAAGAAATCATTACCTGACAGTTTCACTTTAATAATAATGAGAAAAAATATTAGAGATGTGCTAAATGATTGAAACCTTCCTGAAGCTTTCTGTCTACAAGCATGTTCAAAAAAAAGTTACCTCCCTTAAAATTTGTACAATAAAATCATAAATTAAGGACAAGAGTAACTAAGAAAAAATGAAAAAGAAAAAGTGTATAGTTAAAAAACGGATTTTTCATTTTCACTCTAGTAGTAGGTACGTATATTACATATTTTTTTTATTTAACATTTACAAAAAAAAGACAACAGTGATTGAATTGCAACCAGAAAACATTCATAGATATACATATATATAGATCAAAGATATTATATTTTCATACATATTTAGTACTCAAAGTTGGTGCAATAGAGAAAAAATACTTTCTAAGCATCTAAGACTTCACAAATGTAGTAGTCTGTAGGGCGGCACAGTTTTTTTTGTTAAGGACAAATGATAGATTTTAGGATCTACGATTCGAAAGAATCCTCTATAATAGACAGGACACATCCAAAAATACCGTTGATAGGTTTAAAGGCTTCCAAATTGTACCTGATCGTCATCGTCATCGTCGTTTTCTTTTTGCTGTTCCTCAGATGTCCCATTCTTGGTAGAGTCGTCTTTTTCGTTCTTCTTTTCATCATCATTTTGGGAATCTTCTGGAGGGGAAATTTCCTCCTCTGGCTGGGACTCCTCGGATGGGGATGCCTCAGGTTCATTTTCCGTTTCACCTTCGATTAGTTCATCAGGATCGTGATCAGCCTCTGTATCTGCTTCATCGACATGTGGTTCTTCTTCTGATTTACTTTCATTTTTTACTTCATCTTCAATTACGGTTTCTCCTTCCTCTTCCCCACCTTCCTCATTTTCTTCATTACTATCCTTCGTGCTCTCAGTCTCATCAGTCTTTTCTTTAGCGTCGGCTTCTTCGGTGGATTCCTCTTTCTCATCATCCTTCTCAACTTCTACAGATTCTTCATTATTTTCTTCTTCTTTATTTGCTTCTTGAACATCATCATCTTTTTCCTCTTCAATTTCATTCTCATTTTCTTGATCATCATTTGTAACACCATTGCTGTCTTCCGGCGGATTTTCCTCATCATTTTCGATATCATTATTATTTTCTTCGGCATTTTCACCATTTTCCCCCTGACTTTCATTCTCATCGTCATCTTTATGATCACCATTCTCAACATCATCGTCATTCGTTTTGTTTTCGTCTTCATTTATACCGTTCGCTTCATCGTTATTCTGATCATTCAAAGCATTCGAAACATTCTGTAAAAGTAAACAATTGTCGACTGATTTTTTGCTGTTTCTTATTTTATTTTTTTATTAGGAAAAGGAAAACTCAAAAAAACTCACAGCTCAAAGGTTTTCGAAAGCGATCAAATCAACTTTCATATATGCAACAACAAATCGAATCGAAATGAATAAATTTTCCAACAAAAAATAAATTTTGAGAAAGGAAAAAACCACGCCGACAATGGCTTACTTTTGAAATTATGCAAGAAATTTGAACGCCTTCAACCCGTTTTACACACACACATCCACACACGCTCACACGGGGCTAAAGAAATGTTTTTTTTTCTTTTATTGTATTTACAAGTTTTTCAAAAAATCATGATAAAGCAATTTCAAATTAGTGCCTGATGTACTTATACACTTTTTCCAATTATCATGCATTTTGAATTTAATGAAAAAGTACAAAAAAGAAAATAATTGTTTAAAGCTAAGCCAAGCAGTGCAAAGTTTGGGCATTTACCTCATCTTCCTGTTGTTGTAGCGGTTCGTCGACAATTTCCAACTCATTCTCGTCTGTTTTTTCGTCGGGAGTTTTGGGCGGAGTTGGTGGCTCTGAGATATTGTCATCACCGTTTGTCAAATGACCATTCTCTAGTGGCGGATCATCAGCATCATCGACCTCGGGATCTTCGGGTGGCGGCTCTGGAGGCTCCTCAGTGCCATTATCGCTTTTTGTTGGTTTTAATTAATAATGTTAAAATATAGTATTGGGTGCAAAAAGCAGATAGTACTTTTTACAATGTTTGATTTGAACTATGTTTGACATTCTTATTTAATAAATTGAATTCAGTTGTTTGACGGCATTGTACTACAGGATCATAAAATGTAAGATAGAAATATTGTCCCCTAAACAGAGATTTGTACGAATTTGAAGCTCATATATTTTCATAGTTATGGAAACCTTTTTTATCTTTATGAACAAATTAGAAAATGGTAGTCCAGTGGAAGAGGCTGGGTCAAATATTCCACTTGGTGTGAAGGAGTTTGGCATACAACCTACACAAATATGCTAATTTTATAAATCTTCCCACGAACAAAGCTTTAAAAACAAACTAAATGGTTACCAATTATTCTTTTTTTTTTTTTAGTAAACTACCAGTGACGTGTCCCAAGCTATTGACAAAGGAATAAAGGATTTGTTTTATAAATAAATAAATAAATGTATCAAATGTATCAACTCGAAAACGTCTAGTCACGAAAAGCTGCATATTGATTATATTCCGAATTTGTTCAAAATGTATATCTAAAAATTTGACATACGGTCAAAAAAGGTTTTTAGTTTAAATACTCTCATTTTTGCAAATGGCGTCTATCGCGACTTTGACATTTGTGAAGTAAACAGAAGAAGAATACACGTAGACAAACCTTGCGTTGCTACATATACTCTTCAAGAACGTGGAATAATTGTGTCAATGTTTTTGGCAAATAATCGGTCGGTGGTTTTGGCTCAACGTGAATTTCGTCGTCGATTCTCTGGTCGTATGGAACCAACTGGGCAAATACAGTAGCAGACATGGCCTGCCGGAGCAGCCACTCGGTCGAGAATATCACTACTGTGGCTGCAGATCTCCAAGAGGAGTTTTAAGCAGCAACCAGACGAAGGGCCACGCAATTGGACATCAATAAACGGTCTTTATAGCGAATTTTGGTAAAAGACTTCAAGATGTACCCGTACAAAGTGCAAACAGTGCAACAGCTTTGGTTTGCAGACCGTCAATCGCGTGTAACTTAGAGTTAAGCGCTTCTCCTCCACACGGCCGCCTAATCTCTCGTTTTAGCGATTTGCAGTGCCCCGTAGATCACCCGATTTGACACTTCCAGATTCTTTCTTTGGGGTTTTTTTAAGTCTCAGAATAAGCCACACACCTTGGTGGCCCTAAAGGAGAATATCCGACAAGAAGTGAAGAATTTATCTCCAGAAGTTTTGAGAAAAGTCATGGAAAATGCTGTGGAATGAGACCGAATGTGCATCAACTCTGTTGGCGGCCACTTGACCGATATTATCTTTGCGACTTGATGGAAATAGATTTAAACGTCTAAATAAACATAATCAACAAACAGAACTTTAGGAAACCAAACAAACAAAGTTACTACCTTAGGAAATCGAGTGAGGACTTTTGCGCCACATTATATAACCATTAAGAGGTTTCTGTCTTTGGCTTTTGATATTGTGCTGTCCATTTACCTCCTTAAGGAATACTAGGAAATATTTAACCGAAATTGGATATTATAGATTCGATGCATAGAGCGTTAAGATTATCTCATCTCTATCCCATAACATATTTGTAGCTCAAGTTAAAATTTTTACTATCTGTATATCAGTGAGCAGAGAAAGGGAGTAGGTATAGTACAGTTTACATATCACACCAAAATATAAAACCACTACATACTTTTTGGCAATTTTCGAAATGCCTATATCTTAAATCCCAACGATTTTTAATTACCAACTGATTCAAATAAGGACAATAATGAAAAGCAGTATATCAGGCCTATCTACGAGTATCGTACTTGGTTAATCTGAACCAGATTCTCCAATAGCAAGCACTACTTTGAATATCTATCTAAAACTGCTAAGAACCTTCTCTACAGCACTTTCATGCAAGAAAAAAAGAAAAAATATAAATCATGCTGACCTACTAAGAGAGTCAATAGTCTAATTAATTCAACTAAGTTTAAAATTATTTACTTTCAAATATTTTCTATCCTATACCTACCCTGCAAATATATCAGGCTCTGAAGTATTCTCAATGCTATTTGCTTCTGAACGTGATGTCAAGAGATTCAATCCATTTCCCATAACGTCAGATTTCCTTCTGCCATTTGGAATCTTTATTTCTGGTTTCTAGAAAAAAATATCGAGGGCAGATACATTGCATGGTTTTAAACATAATGTTAGTATAGGTACGAGTATTTGTTTTATTGTATGTCAACAAAAGTAAAGCACTGAGGACTTAATTTTCTATTTACCTTTCTATCGTCACTATCGTCATTAGCCAAAGCATCCCAGTCCGTTGGAATATCCTGAGACACACGCGGTGCTTCGGGTACCAGTGTCAGAAACGAGCGTTCAATTTCGTTGTGCTTTTGCTTGTAATAAGCGGGAGTTTTCATTTTCTGCATTACATAAACTCATAAAAATTTAAACAAACAAATAAATATCATACGCAGCGCATACATAGTCTAAAGCATCTTCCTCGCATCCAGCCTGTGTCAGCAGAGTATAACATCGCATGTTGTTTTTGGCACTTGCCGCCCAATGCAGTGGCGTCTTCCCAGTCATATCTGTTTCATGAGCGCCATCTGGCCAAGTGCTTAATAAATATTCCAAAATCATGGTGTGTCCCAATCCTGCCGCCTTATGTATCACATTCAAACCATTTGCATCCTTACAAGTGATTAATGTCGGTGGCACAGGTGGTTCCATTGTTGCTTGCAGAGTTTCCAAATTATTATCAACAACTGATTGATGCACATCCTTAATGGTATTCTACATAGAAATATAGCATAAATATGATCCTCGGAAGTATGAGTTTGATTTCTTTTACCATAACATAAGGAACTGCAGCTAAAAACCGTTTTACTTTAGGATTCGTGCTTGCCTGCTGCCGCAATCGATTGCCCTGACCCGCCCATAGAACTCTTGTCAATTTACCGATATCCTTTTCGTGCATCCATATCCGTATGGTCGACAGTCGAACCGAGAAATCTAAAAAAAAAAAAATAGAATTCAAACGAATTATTCAAAGCCCATCCCACTAAAAAAAAAAAAAAAATGTTTAACTTCGTTGCAACTTTCGCGTTACGTCAATCACACGTATTCAATCAAAATCAATTTAAATTCGTGTCATGTATTATTCACAATAAATGGAGAGAGAAGTCAAAATCACAAAATGAATGTATTGTATAGTAATCCGTGAAGGACACTCGGCTGTGTGTTTGTAACTCTTAGATACCGGAAAACAAATTGCAGTGCAAAGGGTTGATAGATATTGCATTCTTTCTCCAATGAACGTTTTTGTAATACAATCGATTTGCTGCAGTTTCTGTTTTACTTCTTTCATGAAAGTTCTGAAAGTCCTTTTTTTAGAACTTAATGGATGAAGAATGCTCATGAAAAATAATTCGTGCACATTAGTGACTGATACTAGATTTGATTTTGAAAGAATGTAGGTTGTCCTACTGACATTGAAATTCAGTTCTGGCATTTTGTTATTATAGAACATATGTAAATACATGTCTACATATACCCATATGATAGAATTGGTGAAAGTGTTGCTGAATACACGACGTGTATCAGAATTTGTTGTTTATTTTATCTTGGAAGTTATATTTAAAGCAGAAGACCGCCTTATATATACATATAGACTAACCGACATTCGAGAAGAATAAATTCGAAGGAGCTCACCATGTGTGGATTTTAAAATAAGAACTAAATTCATTACAATACGTACGGGTATATATCATAAAATTAAGTGGTTTCAACGAATGCAGTTAACTTATTTCATTGGTCTAAGAAAAACTGCGAATGATTATGAAGTACGTATGATATGTACATACTCAACATTTGTTTTATGTTTCCTTTTCCTCTTTCCTTTCTGCTTCATAACCCGATACTTTCATAGAAATGAAAGGCAGTACTTTTTTTGAAAAACAAGGATATTTTTTTTTGTTTGCTTTTGTTTGAGCAGTGGAAATTAAAACCGATTTTGAAAAAAAAATCCCTTAATTTAGTTTTTAGGATTGACCAACGTGAGGAAGCTTTATGAAATAACCAGATTGGAGTGAATGATATATTTGTTGAGAAACTTCTTGATCGGCTAGTCGCTCAGTAAACGCTACCATTTAATCGAGCTGCGGCAAATCTTTTTATCACCATAAGAACTAAATTATTTAATTAGACATGTATTCATCATCAGAAAGTATAAAATAAAAATCAAAATCAGCAGAAAATGTATGCAAGTTTTCACAGCTAAAATGCATTATTTTGATCAGCAGAATATATTTTTTATGAGCAAAATCTAATTTTTTTATGAGAAGCAGAAAAAGTAGAAGATCAGCAGATATATTAATTGACTTAAATATTGTATTTCTAGAAAAAAAAAAAATATTTAATCTGCAGAACATATTTTATTTACTAATCGAAAATCTGGAAAAATATTAGCTTTGTTCAGTGACTGAAAAAGTAGTACAGCACTGCACAGAACAGCACAAGTTTATGAAAACTGTCGGAACAGATTGAACAGAAAATTACAGCCTTGCCACACAAAACAGCTAATTTCGACACTTTTCACAAAAATGTTCTAACTCAAGAGTAGGGTCATTCAACGAAAAGAAGAAGACTTTTGGATGGGATATTTTCTCATTAACTCAAAAAGCTGTTATTTGTTGTGCTGGACTGTGCAGTACAGAGTCAATGAACAAAGCTATTAAGATTCACGTGCAAAAATAAAGCGAAAAGAAAGAAACAATTATTCAAGAAAATATTTGAGCGATTTCGAATTTCAGAAAATAATAGTAAAATATTTGCTCACATTTTTTCTTGAATAAATGTTTCTTTCAATTGTATTTCTTTTTCTAAATCATTGTTTCTTCTTGGTGATCAAATAACTCATTTTTGCTTAAAAAACATTTTTTTAGCTCAACTTTTATTTTACTTGCTAATCACTTATTTTAAAAATTACTTTCTGCGGGTATATTTTTCTGGTACTGTTTTTTTCAACACCATAATTTGCTAGTCGTTTATCTATTTAGCTGATCACTAATACCTTACAAGTATGTAATCTGCAATGCATGTTCTCTGGAAACACTAATATGGACGTTTTGTGTGAAATGGAATGATATGGAATGCTTTTAAACGTATTTGGCCGTCGTTCTCAGATGTATTAAAAGTCCAATGAACTGAAGTTTAAAAACTTACAACCATATCTTACAAACGACAACAGCAGCTGATTTTGAAGTATTGCGTTCATAGAATAGTGCTGACTCTATCAAATAGTCTGTTTTTTTTTTTTTTTTTTTGTACTGATGCCATTAGCTTTTCAGAAGAGCTAAAGCTAGTAGAACTTTTAATGAAAATTTTCCCAAAAACAAGAAACAGGACTGTGGCCGAAATAAATGTCATCAAATGCACATAATAGTGGACTAAAACTTAGGTTGTATGCTTATAGCCCTTTTGAGCAGATCTAACCCTAACTGGCACTTTAAGCACTACGACGAATTGCATAACTAAAGCACTAATCGCTTAATGACCAACTGAACAGGTCCAGCAATCATTTTTCTAAATTTTCTTGAATACACATTAATTATTTGTTTACAGAAGCAAACTGTCAATGCCGCACCATTAAATTGAGATTAAAAATGACACTTAATACGGCCGATGGAAAATACTTACCGCTTCAATGAAGCACACTTTTCTACGCTTCAAAATTCATGAAGCGATTCAAATAAGCGATGAATAAAGAAGTAAGCAATGGCTAAATCGCTTAAGAAATATTGCAGCGCTTTAACCAATTGAACCGCCCCATTAATATGGATAGCACACATCACGACGATTTCGTTTTGACTCACCACAAACTAACGAGAAAGAAAATAGTTTGGAATATTTTGACGATCGTTTTAATTTCTGATTTTTAATTTTCGATATCAGTATACATATATAACCCCATTCTAAGTGAAAACTTAAAATCCATCACGGGTGTATATTTGTGTATTTGAGAAGATATCCAGGGAGACACGCCCTGCTGGGTCTTTAAATGCTTAAGAGTTACAACCTAGACTATGAGTACACATCAAATGTGATCATGCCTTACTTCAGGTGCATGGTAGAATATCTCTGGAAATTTGCGTTAATAACTTTTTATAATCACTTCTGTTTAGAAAATTGTAAACTCGAACTATGTGTTTGCTTTCCATAACTTTAACATGATGACTAAATGGCACTTAGACTTTTATGCGTCTTTTGCTTTAAGAGCTGAATGCCATAGAGATTTTGTTATTTTATTTGCTATTGTTTAAGTATAAAGGTTTTAACATTTACAGATAACTAGCAAATTAAAATCACTTACCATCAGCGCTTTTCTTTTTTGTTTCACTGGATGCCTGTCCGTTCATTGGTAAAACTGAAAATAAAATAAAAATAAAACTTGTTAATCAAATATAATTAACTGACTGCAGCCTTATTTATACCTAAAATAAAAATCTCTTATTAAATATGTAACTTCCGAATGCGTCGCCTGTCAAAATGATACTACGACGAATACGTGACAAAAAGATAATTTTGGGGGTCTTCGAACTAACACTATCGAATCGAATTACATATCTAGCACAAAATAAGGAATGACAAATAAACATCCTAAAGAAAATAACAAGGACAATAAGTTAATTCTAACAAACCGTAAGCAGTTCATCGATTTATTGATATTATCCGTGGGGTAAATGAAATATTCAACAGCCTGACCTCATGTTCCATTTCCGTTTCCCACGTGTACCAAAGTAATGCCGGCTTTCAACGAGGTTAAACGTAAATTGTAATTATTTACATTTGAACTTTGTCTAATAGTTGTAGGATGAGAATGAATAAATATTTTTGGATATCTATTGTTACGAAATGAGGACATCATTAGGACCGAAGTTTATAAAAGCACAATAATATTGGTGTGTGGCGTACACACTTATGCAATTTTTTATTTTGCTCTTAAAGGGCAAGTATTGTTGATCAACCTTGGTTTTACTATTAAGGAGGAACTCCGTCAGAATTTACTTCAGACTGTAGTCTAAACGGCTGGGCGGATTTACTTCATATCTGTGATCTGTGAACCTATACCCCAGGCGAAATCAGAATTTTAATTTCATTCTTAAAATTAACGGTACTTTACTACACTTTTGAAAAAGTGCAATTTCTTTGAAATCGGCTCTAACGATTTTGATCAGAATTCACATATGAGATAATTATTCGTATGTGGACATTTGCAATGAGCTAAAAATTCGAATAACGCTATTCAAGTTATAAGCGAACTTGCGTAATTCTATATATACTCGTATATTTTACAATAGAACGCAGTAGGTTAACGTTGCCCCAACATTTTATATGTCAATCGATTTGTCGTAAAGAGAAGAATCTAACATTCAGGATCCAAAAACCATTTTTTACTTCTAAACTCTTTTAAGTACTTTATAACACATTTCGTTTTACTTTACGTGCATCTAACTTCAATATGGCCGCAAAGGTTTGAATATAATTTTAATATCTAGATTACGACTTACATAATTTTATTTCAAATTGATATCCAAGTGACTTTCGACATAAATATGTTCATACACAAGGCGTGGTACTTGAATTTTGGACGCATCGTCAGAAAAACAAAATGCATTTTTCAAAGAATTTAAATTTTGTCATCTGCTATCGACTGGCATAAATTCGAATTCTAGATATCAGCTAGCAGCCAGTGGCAATAAGAGGACCTAATCAATGTTTACCGATTCTGAACCCTTCAAAATAAACAATTGAAACAGATATACCGGCAACGGTCCCCGGAACCAGCCTTCTCTCCCGATCTATTTTGGCCCCTAATTATATTCCTGATATCTCTCAATATTTTCACTTTCTATATTATAAAAACCACTTTTGCATTCCGTACGAGTTCATGAGTTTAGGTCATTACGAGTATATCGCTTTTTGTCAGTGTTTATGCTTCCGTCCGAAATATTTTTAGCGTGATATTATGTACCGTTACTTTAACTTTTTCTAAATTTTGCTTCCTCGTTAAACTTGAGTATAAGAGAAGTATTATAGAAAGGACTTGGTTAAAACCAACACTGTTTTCCATGTCTGACTTTTTTTTCTCACATTCATTGCATAAGAACCCCTGGAAAAATTTAGGAAAGTAATTTATTATTTTAAGGAAATTTCCAAATCTAGGAGCACTTAGACACGATTTACGGTCCATTGTACTACCAGGCAGAAACCCACTTTTTGGTGTAGTGGTTGGAGAAACTTAGATTGTGTTCGTTTCTCTTTTATTCGCGGTGGCTGTTGGTTACTGCTCCCTGTTCGGACTTGAACTTCCATAGCTCAGCTCACAAGCAAACAGACTTAATTTTTAAATCATGTATTCGGTTCATGTACCACGGTATGCGTAAAAGAAATCCTTGGAAAGAAAATAACCTTCATTAACATACGTAAATGAAAATTTGGGAGTTTAAGTGTTGTGACATTTTCTGTTTGAATTTTGAGCAATGTGACACTATTTGGTGCATATACGAGTATCTCAAGCAAAGTATTTGTCTAGAAAAGCTACGAAAATAATAATTTTGATTCGTACATCAGGTCATTTAAAATTGTTGGTTAACCTTCCCTAATTTTGCATTATTTTCAAATAAAACAGGAAATGAATAAAGAATACAAGATCTATAATAAATATTCAATTTATCACAGTCGGAAAACAAGGTTCTCTAAGACGATTTTTTATCCGACATTAGCAATCGAAAGCCCTTTCTAAATTATTTAAGTTAGATGTTTATGTGCACAAAAGTAGGATCAAGAGCATTCGAACTAAAGTATATTTTCCCATAAAAGAATTGAAAAAAATAACTCTTGATATTCTTCTTCTTCGTTGTACCCTTCAAATAGTAGAAAAGCAATTCTACTTTCACCCATACAAGTCTTACAGTCATGACTTACTTCACTTCATTTGTATTGAACAAAAATCGTTAGCTCAGATACTTTACCCGCTAAATGTGTCTCACGTTTTACCCGAATCAAATCAAGCATCACGGTGAATTGAATTCGATGCGGGAAAACCGAAACTCCAATACACCTGTTGATACTCCGTAGCCTGTCATGTGTATTTAAATCAATTTATGGCTCCAGTCAATTCCAAGGACAAGCTTTCTTTCCCCTTAACTTTTATGATTAATCAATCGGAAACGAGGTATGTGTGCGCCTGAACGTTAACCTAACACTCATTTAATCAAATATTACAATAAATATTCCACGAAACTTTCTTTTGCGTGACAATCGCAATATTCCCCGACTAATAAATACTTAACTATTATATTATCTTTTCTCGATTGATTCGCCAAAGAGTTGGTTGTAGGTCTACATACCTATTTATCCAATGAATCCTGGTATGGAAAAGTAGAAATTTAACGACGAATTACATAAAACTGTTTCATTGTCAAGCAACAAAATAGGGGATTCATTTATTGATCATGATTCAAAAGAAAAATTAAGTCGTGTCCCAGATCACTCCCCATTAGGTAAAACATAATAGGTATTGAATTTTATGTAGGTTCTCTCACGTGATTACTTGAAAGAATTTATGTATGTACACGTTACATTTATTTTAATTAATTGCTCGGAAAAAAAGTTCTTTATTGCAGGCCGCTGATTTCCAAAATGTGTGGATGGTGTACAGACAATTCATGGAAAATATTTTAAGATGTGTTTACCTAGTGTGTTCTGTACATAAAATGTGTTATGCTCGTACATAGTATTATCCTACCTGTCTGAAAATTAGTCAAAAACTAACTTTAGTAACTTGCTACAGGTAATGCAGTCTGAAATTTCTTTGAACAGAAGTCGAGTCAACAACAAATAGGTACACCATTTTTAATAAGATTTTATTTTGGTTTATGTATGAATAAAACACTTTTTTTATTGCAACAATCACAGCATTACAGTGAGTTACAAAACAACACGTCATAGTCTTCTGTTGATAGAGCTGCTATTACTAAATTAAATTAGTCGCTGGTAGGTCACTCAAATTTGCAAGATGCTAAGCACTGCAATAATTTTTGTCAAAATAGGGCAATCTTCTGCTTCAGTTACAGTTTTTAAATGCTAACCTAAATAACTTTGACTTTTTTACTTCTGACAACTTGTTTATAAGACTTCTTTATATAGTCTAATACAATGTGCTTTACAACGTTTACACTAAGATTAAATCCGACTACTACATGGAATCATTCATTTTACCATAAAGTAAATACTCAATCTCACTACATCATCGCTTAACGGCAGTAAAAGTCGTTGTCAATGGATGTCAAAAACTTGCGAGTAACTGTAGACTAATGTCACATCATGTTTCCAAAATTCATTGGACTACTGAGTTGGAGGTTGAAGGTTTGAATCCCAGGAAAAATAAATAAAATTATCTGAAAATTGTTTCACGGTTACAACTTGCGAACGACTGACAAGCACTCTAATGTAAAATTAGCGCCAAAATGTTTAGTATTGTGATGTAATTTTCGGCACATTTCTCTCTGTAGGACGTTAGTTTTTAAGTGCTCCAAAGTTTGGGAATTGTCCGCATACAGACGATTTTTAGCATAGCCTCACAAAAAGAAATCCAGCGGGGTCAGATCACAGATCTTGGTGGCGAATTGATGACGCCAAATCTGTAAATAAAACGGCCGGGGAACTTTCCGTGCAATAGAGCCAATTTTCCCTTTGTTGTGTTTCACCTCAATTGACCTTGTAAGAATAGAGATGCAAATCCAAGCGCAAAAGACGACAACCGGAACTATTGGAAATGCCCAATTGTGGAGCGCAGCGTGAAATTAACAATTCCGGGTTTTCGGCCACTGATGATGTACAGGCGTTACGACGTCACAAACAATACCGATTTGTTCGAATTTGGTGATTGTGTTTCGAATTGTTTGATCAGTTGGGCGATTATGACGCCCATAATCTGTCCTTAAATCGCAATACACAATACAGATATTACAGAACTGTTATTTTTGTAGTAAGATGCATTAAGCGATCCATATTATAAAATGATAAGGCAAAACTAACTATCTGTCACTATGGATGACAGGTGGATTTGACAGATGCTATATGGCAGGGATGTGAAATCCCAACCTCGAAATGAATAACCCTTTACATATGTACATATGTATTCGTATGTTTATATTCATGAATAAAAAACGAAAAAGGGTTTTGCATTTACTTCCATGATCGTGTCAAAAAACCGTATCCGACATAAGGTCAGATTGTAACGGTACTATATTCAAAATGCCCAAAAAGCTTGACGGCTGTGCATCTATATGGCTGTCCGTATATGTGTCTGTCTATGGCATTGCCTTTCACCTCTTTCATTCACGATAACTTCTGCGAAAATGCATCAATTTGAATGGTTCTACATTGCGTAGTCCTACTTCAGGACTGTTGATCTCGTTCACGATCGGATTAACAGTTTTGAAAATAGATACATTTATGCCGATTTCGAATACATTTTTCTCGTTCACTGAGCAAAAGTGCACCGATTTAAGGAAAACTGGAGACCTATATATTGATTTTGATGTCAATCTAGCGGTTTTTAAAATACTGTTAATTTCGTGAAATTTCATATTTGTTTTCGTTTTTGATGATTGTAGGACTAAGTGCCAATTGGGCTAGGGGTTTTGTTAAATTGATTTGGGTAAATTTCATCAGTTTTAGTGTTCCATACCAGAATAGTATAAAAGTAACACTAATGGACTCACCACTGTGTCTGTCTGTCCACGAGGACAGGGGGTCTTTTGGGGCATAATCTATACTACTAACTTGAGGCCAATGCAGGGCTCTATTATGGTCACTGTTGCTCAATGGTGCAAAGATAAAGCCTCTTTTATTGAAACATTTTTTTGAATTTTCTTTTTTAAATTTGGAGATGAAAAATCTTTGTTCACTCTTTAGCCCCATTTAAATTTGATGAAGTGATTACACGATTCTTGTGAGATTTGAACTTGTCGCCTATGATCAGCTGTTGACATGCGATTTTCAGTTTCGCAACTGTTTCGCTACGATTGCTACTGACATGGGTTTATCTTTTATTATATTTTTTTTAAATATTCTCCACCACTTAGAACTGTGTTCTTCGAAATGCCCAGTGATGGAGTAAAAAAAAAAATATAAGAGTTAAAGAGTGGATAGATAAGGGAACGAGTGAAGTAACGACGCTCATTAATATTAATTTTAAATTTTCACAAATTATGAACTTCTAGAAATACTGAGGATTGCAGGTTATTCCACAATCGTGAAACCGTTTACACCTTTTGAAGGATCCTACGCATCTAGCACCTCCTTCTTGCAGCATCGGTTTTCTGCTGGTTCCATCTAAAGTCTGGACTAACATATGTACATATCAAGCATTTACAAGCCATTAGATTCCTCAAAATCAACTCCACCCATTCTGAATTTGACTACGTTCGTATTCCGCTTCTTAGACAGGAGACTGCTCTGAGTTTTTATCGCGTTGAATAGAACTCGCTTGTTTCCACCCATTCATTCGCTGCCGCTGAGACTCAAACATTTGGAAGGAATGAATCGGATTACAAGTAACAGAAAGGAGGTCATTGCACCCTGGTTAACACCGACATTAATCGAGAATGGAGTAGAACTAAATCCACCTAATACTACCCGCAATGATTGACTACTTAAAGAAAACTTATCAGTTACATGTTAATATAACTCCATGGCAGTAGAAAGCGTAACCAAACTGTTGCGGACCTGAGAATTGCACATCAGCAACTAGCCTAAAAGGTCTATATCACACAGAAACAATGTATATGAACAGATACAATACAGCTCAGTGAGGCAAGATAGTAAAGACAGGCAGACAAAAGGTGCTTCTGTCAACTAGAGTCGCTAAACTGAAGGCACTTAATTCGAGGTTAAATTGTTAGCCGGGGAGTAACCCAACAGAAGATTAAAAAAGTTTTAAATAAGTAGAAACACTGACACTCAGATGGAAAAATTGCACTTCTGGTCACCGATTCGGTCACAGTCCTTGTAGAGTATTGTTGCAGTCGTGTTGTATTTTCTCTAATCTAGACAACCGTACTGCAATTCTGGAGAACAAACTGTTTTACCAGATAGACTGTATTATTGACCGAGTTAAGTGAGTCGTATTGCCTCATACTCATACTGACACGTATTGTCCACTGCAGCCCATCTGAGATTTAAAAGTATAACCGAGCAATATAAGTATCGGTCAGTAATATTTTTTTTTTAATAACCGAGAAGGTAAAAATTAAAATTTTGAACTGATAAATATAGATCTCTTTGTAAACTAGAGCGATTTCCACTTGTTGTCGTTCCAAAAAGGAGAAGAAGATGCCTAAACAAAACTGACGCACATCTACGGATATAAAACTTTACGTTCCAAATTTAACTAATTTAAGTTCCTAGTAAAGTAGTTAACAATAAGTAATGAAAAAATAAAGAAATCTCATACAGCACTTTAAAAACTTGGAAACGTTTGCTTGTACGGGACCTCATAAAAAAGTATTTATTTAATATAAGTCACGGGAAACATTAATTAGCTTCCGAAATTTTTAACAACTTTTCCACTCGCGAATCCTTTCTATACTAAGCAAATTACTACAAATTTTCCTTTACTTAAATAATAAAAAAGGGAAATCTCTTAAAATCATTGAATAGAAAAACACTTAAACAAACAATAACTTACCCCTGGGAGGTGAAGAATGATAGTACAATCCATGGAATCGTTTTTTCCTCTTCGGTGGCATTTTTTCGCTGAACTAGCACTGCACAAATGTGCTCTACACTTCAGTACACTATTTATCTGCTACAATTAAATAAATTGTCTCTCACAGCCAAATCGAGTGCTACACAGAGTATTGTCCTTTAAAATTCAGTAATTTAGTCGCTATTTAAACATCCTGCCAGGCATGCATGTGTGGGCCTGTATATTTATTCAAAAGTCCATTTAGATCACCGGCTTTTAGGGAAATGACACTAGAAAATTGTACTTTCCATCAAATCACTGTGTACCTCTAATAATTAGGCACACTGCCACACAAATGATCATCACCACTCACGAACGCGCTGCTGTTTTCCAGAGAAGTCACTACACACCACACTAGTAAAGTACTGAATCCTTTTTGTCTATCGTGCAATCTCCTAGACAGTTCGACCGAACCGAACCACCAACACACTCTAATACAACCGATAGTCGCTAGTAAATTGATAAATTTTTAATAATGATTGCATTGCATGTCCCCCAATGAGTCGGACAATTCATTTTTTTTTTTTTTTCTCTCTTAGTATCGTTGTTGTGGCCATGTATAACATGACTGAGGGACATGCGATCTACAAGGGATACACGAGACACTAAAAGACAAAGAGTGGCTGTGTAATGCGCATTTATTGGTCATATGACTAAAGAGACCACAATAGGTAAAACCGAATCAATATTCCGAGTTCAATTTTCATCTATAATTTAGTGCAAGAAAAACCAATAAAGCTGATGGCGCCGAATGGCATGCAAAGGGACTTCAACCCCATTTCCTGACACTACAACGGGTGCGAGTAACACGAGCTAGTGTTGTCTTCCTGAAGGGTGGATGGGTTTCAAAATTAGAGCAAACTATCCCTCATTCTACTTTTTATTTCGACAATTAAGTGGTGTGGACAATTCAATTGTCAACCATTGTAAAAATGTACCAATGTGTATGTACCAATGTGTGAGGGATTGCATTGATATCGAATTGAGGTTAAATAAGAATTTGATTTGGCCATTGATTTAAATCAGTGTTGAATATGTGATGAGTCCTGGGAATTAGTTTACAGAAGGACCATTCGGTTTTAATTGTGAAAACTGATTATATATGCAAACAAGAAATCAATAAATTCAATGAAGGGCGGGCGCCAATTTCAAACGCACGTTTCATTCTCAAGGATATGTGAAGTAGGGGTCTTCCTCCTATTTTAAATATCAGAAATAATTACAATAATTCCGATCATGAAATATTCTCTAGAGAATTTTTAATAAATTAAGATGAGTCATGTAGCGCCTGTGCTACATGAAAACTACGAAACTCGATTTTTCCTCTTCCACTTGTCAAATCGGATGTCTGACCTTTTGAAAACAATTTTCTAAATATTATAGTCAGTATAAAATGAATAAATTTAATGTCTGGCTTTACAACAGTATTGGATTTGATGACAGAACCATGCGATTGAAAAATAGAGGGCATAGATTCACACGGAATACCACGTACTATATATATAGGTTCTTCTCGGTGGCATAACAAAGTCTTGATGATTTAAGGTGATCCAGTATTGCTTCTTTTTCCAATGTTGAATATATATATACCCCTTCTTTTCACATGATCACTGGATTTTTTAAACTTCAAGAAATGATATATGTACATATGTACATTAGAAAAGTCGCGCAGAGTATAGAACTAGTAAAACAAGATCAATTTATTGACATAATTTACAACTCGACGATTTCTACAACCCACAAATTTATAAAAAAGAAAAACTGGATTCTTCTAGAAACCTAATAAAGTAAAAATAAAGGAACTACATGAACATATGTATATACTGTCTCCGAATTAGTGAAACTCAACTCTGATCCAAATTTCAGCCTTTTACGTCTAACAGTTCAAAAGTTATGAGGCTGTGACAGACAGATGGACGGACAGACAACTGACTCTCATTATAAGGGTTTGGTTTTTACTTTTTGTTACCTTGTAAGTTCCGGAACCCTGAAAATATGGCTGAAGTAGAGTTTTAACTGTGAAGAAAGGTTTGAACTCTTGTTATACTCGTATGTAAATTGAATTGGTGTCAGAAGTGGTATTGGATTTATTTTATGTGCTTAAAACCTTAAATAATACTTACGAATAGAAATAATGATAGCATATTATATTGTACAAAGTCGGTCATAAGTTACATAAATGTCATTACATTACATTTTTCATCGCTCCTTCCCATAAAGGTCAAGTATTTATATTTTTGTTTCGAGATATTGATCAATCTTGGTATATACGAGCGCATATGTAAATATTTCTATAATGGAAGAGTTCAAAAAAATGGATTTCACAATCTTGTCCGTCTGTTCGTCTATACTTCGCACTGCGGCCTAAAAGGCTAAACTTCGTATTTGATATCTGTGAACGCATACTCGTACACTGAGGCGAAATCGAAATTTGCATTATCCTTACAATTAAGGGTACTTACAACTGGCCAATTTTAAGCTATAATTATATAACTTAACATTACGTCCATAAAAATCCATACTCGAAATAATAGTTGAATTTTGTTCCATATCTTACATAAACTTAATAAAAATATTTGTTAAATACAACAACATCGATAATCTACGTATATAGGCTAAAGATATCCAGAATAATATTGCAGATATCAACTAGCTGCGATAGAAACAAATACTCGTTATTTGTGAGTCACACTAATTTCAATTTCTTTCTTCAAATTTTCCGAAAGCGATGATCTGCTTTAGGTTTCTATGTCTATTTAATAAAATCACAAATGTAAGCGAATTCAATAAAAATTAACGATAGCAAATAACATCCACATAACCCATATCACATTAAAATCATACGAATACGAGTATACATAATCTATTCATTTAACCATTAGGTAATAGGGTGAATTGAAAAAATTGTTTTGTTTTTTTTAAATTATGCCTATATCATAAAAAAAAAAAAAGCCAAGACTAGGTCGCACGTACTTACACCATATGTGCGGTCGTTCGTGAATTGTTCAGAAATTTTCAAAAGATCCGTTAAAAGACTAATAAACAGAAACTGTCATGGTATAAGCCGTTACCGAAATATGGCCTATTAATGTACATATGTAAGTTGGCCAATAAGTAAAGTACCGTTATATTGCAAACGTCCAAATTAAATCAGATATGAATTTTTGTTGAAATCGTTAGAACCGTTATAGAGAAAATTTCACTTTTCCAAAATTGACCTTAAGTAAAGTACCATTCATTTTGAGGTTAAAATTTTCCCTCTAGGCATTAAGCCAAAGACCCCACATATGAAGTTTGAAGTAAATCCGTCTAGACTTTTAGGCTGCAGTCCGATATACAGACGAATCAACAGACGGACGGAAATGCGAGGACAGCTTTCCCAAGTTTCATTGAAATCTCGAGATCGAAAATTTTTACGAAAACAATAAGTGGCTTTTACGAGTAAATGGGAAAGTTAAAAAGTACGCCTATACTGCTTTTTCTTGTATAGGACACCAACAAAATACACCTATAATTAACTGTTTCCATAAAAGTACGTGCTCAGTTTTTTATTAACCCTAGAATACCAATATGATTGTTTTATCGCTTAACCCCTTCGCCCCTGAGCTTTTATTTAGGAACCAGAAACAATTATAGCAACTTTTTTTTTATTCTGGAAGTATAATTGCAAAGAAAATGTTTGGTGTGTATTAAGATAACGGAGTCCTTTTCGTTATCCTGGGACATATAATCCCAATAATATTTTAAGGTGAGACGTATATGTCCCAATAATGAAAATAAGACAAAGTTTTTTGTGCTGGGACGTATTGTCCCAGTAGGGGTGAAATTAACACTACAATATCAATATGATTGTTTTATCCTTTTTAATGCTCGCTTGTGAAGCTTCTTTTTTTAAAAACAACTGATTTCTTCGTTAAAATTTTTTTTTTATTAAACAAAAACTTAAATTCGGTCTTTATAAAACATACATTTAAAAAAATATAAAAATTAAAATTGCATTCTTAGTTTAAATAAAAATAATTGAATTCAAAAAGGAACATATTTTTCGTCTTTTGGTTTCCAGAGAAATGCATTGCGCCTCACAAGCGAGCATTAGTATTCTAGGGCTAAAAGTTACAATAACGGTAATCTCCTTAGTAGAGGACTTATATCTAACCCATGCTTATATCACTTTTTTCTTGCACATATAAGGGCAACTATAGGTTTCCTGAAATATGTTCGAAACTCGACTAAACTATTGTACCTATAATAGAGAATCTCAAAAAAGTGGGTTTCTCAATTCTGTCTATCTGTCGACTGCATCCTAAATGACTTATCGGATTTCCTTCAAACTTCATATCTGAGATCGGTGGATTCACAATTCGAGGCAAAATCGGAATTTTCTTTATAACCCCAAAATTAGCAGAACTTGGCCGATTTAGAAAAAAATCGTTTTTTTTTCGAAAACGGTTTTAACGATTTCTATCAAATTTGATATTTGAGTTATGGTAGCATATGTATTTGCTGTCAGATGACGTACCAGGTTTTTGCCAAAAAATACGTATAACGGTACTTTACTTACTATCTTTAAAATTGGCTATTTCTTGGCCTTTGATCAATTCATTTTATTCGCAACTAAGCAAGTTTAAAAATTATCAAAATAAGTTATTTTTCCCATTTCAGTGGATTTAAAAAAACAAAATTAAATTTCAAATCATCTCCCGCTCAGAGACCCACACACTTAACTATTGAGCTACGATACCCATAATTCTACATAAGTCAAACAACTTTTGGGTGATGATGGGCTTTATTAAAGTAAGAAATAGAGCACCACTGTATTTACAAGTACAGGGGTCTGCGTTCTATAGATTAAACTGTAAATAGGAAGGACTCTGTCAAAATCTAAGAATGTGACATCCCCTTACCTGCGAAAAAATGCTTAGAGAACCATTACCGTACACGTACACTGAAGGAAGATTGAAAATATTGGAAGTGGTGTCATTCAACTTACATTGTGTCACTAGGTACGGAGAGTTAAGCATTGAGATGCCTCAAGCTTCTTGTAATTAGAGTGTCTGCTCAACCATTAACTGTAACGCCAGGATAAATGAAAAATGACTGACCATATTTTGGTTGAAAAATATCTGCATATAGATGTGCGTGAGTATATCTGCATTGCATTAAATGAGTAACGAGAATGGTGTGAAACTGAAATACTATAGACATTGTATGACGATGTCGGGAAAGGAAAAATCTAGATTTTCTAGAATCTTAAAATTTGGACTTCGGATTTCGGACCATTTGATCTCAAAATCCGACCATATTGGCTGCCAATATTTCCGGATTTAGTACTGTCGGACCCTACTTAAATTTATTGTACACCTCTTACAGCAGTGGGGTGAAATATTAATCTTTAGATTATACAAGTTTATTAGTGTTCGAAATTTGACAAAACGTAACCCAGACCACTTCTTCCGTCAAAAAAAAATGCTGAGACTTATTGAAGCAAATACCACCGAACACCTGAATTACAGACGATTAACCCATAATAACTTAATATCGAAGTAGTTTGTTTTTCTCAGATATTCCAATTAAGCATTTTACTTAGTACCGCACGTAAGGTATTAATTTGATCCTTCAACTATGCAGCAATGACAGAATAACATGTCCTTGACAATGTCCAATAACCACTACTTTAACACTTCACTGGTGATAGATAAACAGAATGAATAAATGATGTGCGTACAATTCCGAAACCTATGATTAAATACACATTTGAAGAACTTTCCAATTCCAATTCAAAAACAACTTTTTTCGTATAATTAAAGGAAGTATATTTTAATCCTATCCACCACCACTAGATCGATTTTTATTTAAAAAGAAAAAAAACCCTAAAGAACCCGGTCTTTTACAAAATGCTTCTACTCCCATGGGATTTCTAAACACAACTCTTGCAAGGAAATTTGCATGACTGGCGATTGTTATGCAAATTAGGATCAATAGCCTACCGGGGTAAAGTTTGTTGCACTCTTGCACTACACTTTACAACACCGTTAAACAATCACGTTGAAAATTCATTCACTAAAAGTGGATTTATGCATTCTCGCTAAACACTGCACTTGACAATCATTTCCATTATCCTTATTATACATTCAGAACTATATCCTTGGTAGGAAGCACACTTTTATATTATTCCTCTATTTCCTTGGGAGGACACGTCTGCCAAGTTGAAGAAACTATCGATGACTGTGTCGTATCCACGGTTCGAAGGTGTTTATCTATCGGAGGAACTTTCCCTACAACATACCAACCCTTCCTTTTTATAACTTCTTCAACTATTTGTATGTGTACTCGGGCGGCCAGAAGTGGAAAGGCAATTATATGAAAGACAGGTTGAAAAAGAAGGAAACATTTTTTTCTAATGAAAATTGGGTCAAAGGAAACGGGTGTTAAAGCACTCCATACAGAGATGTATTTTTAAGTATTTGGAGTAATTTGAATTTGTAAATGAAAGCAGTATGGGGTGGGTTGTGCCGACATCGTAATTGCCATGACTGAATTGTATTCTTAAATGGGGGCAAAGGTCGTAATTAAAATAGTGTTTAGGAACTATTCCCACTGTGGGCGGAAATGCGTTGTTTCAAAATTTTATTCTGTGGGTAAGTGCATTTGCTTTGCCATCATTCTTGTCTCCTTCAGACTTATGTAATTGATAATTGTTTTCCGGTTTAACTTTTCGTTTTGAGTACAGGTATTTTGATATAAAAAATTGTAATTACTACAAATCTAAGATCATAAAATATGCGTTTCCAATATAATAATAATCATAATTAGGAAATATCGTTCTTTGACCTCTCCGACTCAATAGGACATATGCCAAATTCAACTAATAATAATTTTATGAAAACCCTTAGTTCCAAAGAGAATCTCTTGTGGTAGCTTTCGATAAGTTGTAAAGAAGTCTCTTGTTGACCTGATCGGCTGACACATGGGTAAAATTATGTTATTATTATTCTTTACTTCGCCTTATGACCAAAATATGAGAAAATATTATGACAGACCTTCGGATATGGATTTTTTTTTAAAGGAAATTTTCAAATCCCGAACCATTCAAACACTCAAAAGTTCTCGGCCCGACAATGAAAGTCTGCGATTTTCAGTTAAAAAATGATTTTATTTTTCTACATAATCTCCCTTGACTTCAACACACTTGGTCCAGCGTTTCTCCAACATCAGTATTGCTTCTCGGAAGTGAGAGTCTGGAAGGCTGTGAAAATATTCATCTACGGCCCTCTCAACTTCTGCATTGGATGCGAAGCGCTTCCCAGAAACAAATTTCTTCAAGTTTGGGAACAGATGGAAGTCTGAGGGTGCCAAATCAGGTGAATAGGGGGATGGCTGAGCAAATTGTACCCCAAATCCCGCAGTTTTCCCATCGCCAACGCACATTTGTGTACAGGTGCATTGTCCTGGTGAAAAATGATTTTTTTCTTCTTCAAGCCAGGCCTCTTCTAGCGAATTTTGGCATCCAGCTGGTCAAGAAGGTTGGAGTAATATCCGCCTGTAATTTGTCGGCCTTTCTCAAGGTAATCAATTAACAGGATCGCTTTCGCATCCCAAAACACACTGGCCATGACCTTTCCGGCAGATACGATCGACTTCGCTTTCTTTGGCGCTGAACCACCGGCTTCCACCCACTGCTTCGACTGCTGTTTCATTTCTGGCGTGTAGTGGTGGACCCATGTCTCATCCATGGTGACAAATCGGTCGGATCCCTATTGAATCGGTTCAAAGATTGCCGCGAAAATCGTTTGCGCATTTGCTTTTGATCGGCATTCAGCAAATGCCGCACCCATCTTGGCAGAGCTTTCGCATCCCTAAGTTTTTGTGCAAGATGTTTCGCACCTTCTCTTCCGATATACACACAGCCTCAGTTATCTCACTCACCTTCATTCGCCTATCGTCCAAACGATATCATGCACTTTTTCTATGGTTTCGGGTGTGGTTGCGGTTTTTGGACGTCCTTCGAGGGACGTGCGGCCACGTTTAAATTCAGCTGTCCACTTTATAACGATTGACATGGAAGGAGCAGAGTCCCCATAAACTTTTATCAACTTTGGATGAATTTCCTTAGGGGTTAACACCATCCAAAATGAAAAATTTTGGAAACAGCCGAATATGCTGCAGTTAATAATCAAGAAGCTAGTGCAATACTGCATCCTATGTAATCTTCATGTCAATGCCATCTCAAGAAAATGATCATTCGGTACGCGCGTTTTTAAGTCGTTAAGCAATATTCGTTACCATGTTTATATCCGGATTCCTCAGATCGAGTCCAAACTACGTTGAAAGTAATGAGACCTGTCCGCTTCATCAATTAACCCAGATATACATGCATTTATCGCTCTCAAAGTGGAGTCGAGTCGAGTTAATTTCAAAAATATATATATACATATATAAAGGGTGGTTAAGTTTTAAGAGCCGATGTTGATTTTGAATAAAACACAAATTATTTAGGAAATTACTGTCATTTCTTTTTATTATGATAATATTGGTATGGTTCAATTATGTATGGAACAAAATATCGGCCAAATAGCCGCCGCGACCTCGGCGGCACACCTCCATCCCATGGTCCAAATTTTCGATGACGCTGAGGCATAATTGAGGTTCTATGCCGTTAATGTGCCGAATTATCTCATCCTTTAGCTCTTGAATTGTTGCTGGCTTATCGACTTACACCTTTTCTTTCAAATAACCCCAAAGAAAGAAGTCCAACGGTGACAAATCACATGATCTTGGCGGCCAATTGACATGGCCACCACGTGAGATAACACGGCCATTGAATTAGTCGCGCAAAAGAGCCATTGTTTCGTTAGCTGTGTAGCAAGTGGCACCATCCTGTTGAAACCACATATCGTCCACATCTATATCTTCCAATTCGGGCCATAAAAAGTTCGTTATCATCTCACGATAGCGAACACCATTCACAGTAACTGCCTGACCGGCCTCATTTTGGAAAAAATACGGTCCGATAATGCCGCCAGCCCATAAACCGCACCAAACAGTCACTCTTTGTGGGTGCATTGGTTTTTCGACAATCACTCTTAGATTATCATTCGCCCAAATGCGGCAATTCTGCTTATTGACGAATCCACTGAGGTGAAAATGTGCCTCATCACTGAAGATGATTTTCTTCGAAAATTGATCATCCACTGTTGCCATTTCTTGCCACCATTGTGACCATTGACGACGCTTGAAATGGTCAAGAGGCTTTAGTTCTTGAGTCAACTGCACCTTGTAAGCGCGTAAATGCAAGTCTTTATGCATAATGTTCATCAACGACGAGCGTGAGAGGTGCAATTGTTGGGCACGACGACGAGTTGAGGTGGACGGCTCTTCAGCCACACTATCGCGAACAGCAGCAATATTTTCTGCAGTACGAGCTGTACGAGAATGCACTGGTGTTTTCACATCTCCTACAGACCCGGTTTGCACAAATTTTTGCACGATTTTTCCGATTGTACGCACATTTGGACGATTAAATTGACCGAAAGAATCACGAAATGCACGGTATGCATTTTGATTTGTACGCCCATTTTCATAATAAGCCTGAATAACTTTAACGCGTTCCTCGATTGTGTATCTTTCCATGGTTCAAATTGAGTTAGTCTGAAATTGAGAAATGTCAAATGAAATGCAGAAAAAAACTTGACGTTTAGGTGTGGTTCACATTCAACATCGGCCCTTAAAATTTAACCACCCTTTATATATATATATATATATATATATATATATATATATATATATATCAGCAGTGAAAGTTATGTCGATATGTCCATATCCGTTTGTCCGTCTGTATGTCACCAGTTTTTGTACCCTAAATTTTGAGCTAAGAAGATGAAATTTTGTATTAGAATCCGAAGCAATTCAGGTGTACAAATTTCTGAAATCCGTCTTGACACCCCTTTTTTTAAAAAAAAAACCCTTTTTCAATATTTTTACAAGAAATTGAAACAAATTGTGATTCACATTATATAGACGTTGATATTCCCTACAATTTGTCCATATATTTTGTACGATCTAGCTTCTCGTAGCCCCCTGCCGCTGTGCGCCCCATAAATTGTTGGGACGTACAGTTTTATGCCGTTTCTGAAGGACAATTTTTTCGATTAAAAGAATCTTCTCATGACAATTTTTACTCTCAGGTGTTTGTTAAACGTTCGCGAGAGGTGGATGAATCCACCGTCCGTGATCGCAACTTAACCACTGAGCCACGGCTCCCACATATATTTTGGTTGCTGAGTTATTAATATATGTATGTATTATACAGTAAAGTACAGTTTGTTATACTGATCTCTCGCTTAAAGGTAGATCTAGTAGTTTAAGAGAAAATCTCGAAATATGGTCATATTTGCGAAGACTAAATATATATCTACATACCGTATAGTAAAATTAAATGCTAACTCGAGTTTTCTAAAATATGATGCATCTGGATTACTGTAGACTACAGAGCTATAGTTATTAATAAGTATGGAAAGAGCTCTTTCTAAGCTTAGTAGTTATTGATACAAATGCAGATGGGATGTAGACACCGAAATAAGTTATTTTGAGTTATGTGTGACTTAATATGTGCTTTGCAGGATAGTGTACAGTTATACATATACCCATCATCGTATATGGAATCAAATGTCCGATTAGATTTAGTGTTGGAAAAAAATAAGTTTTTACTGTAATATATGTATACTTTCGTCCTTTAACAAATTTTTAAAAAGTAGGTAACTGAATGTAAATGGAGCTGAATGCATTCCTCATCCTGATCACCCTGCCCTCTGTCAAAAATTGAAGGAACTTTCATAATCATTCACAATAGAAGAAGTTTTTGACAACTTTGACATTTCTCACATTTGTTTACAATTTCCCACCTTGCATTGACGGCATCGAAATGGAATCGTTGGTCCTTCCTCCAGATAATTTAATTGCAGAAACATTCACCAAACATGAAAAGTGTCTCACCGACGAGGAAAAGCAACAACTCATCACTCAGAATAGTCGATTGGTATCCGAGTTCAAAGCAAATCAACTGGAGCTGAACGCGCAACGAAATTGGGATCTCTTCTACAAGCGCAATGAGACACGCTTCTTCAAAGATCGCCGCTGGACAACGAGGGAATTCGAGGAACTGCTCTCCGAACCGGGGAACACTCAAAAGAACCTTTTCGAAGTTGGCTGTGGTGTGGGGAATCTTATATTTCCCTTAATTGAGGACAATCACAACAATTATTTCTACTATGCGTGCGACTTTTCGCCCAGGGCTGTGGATTTCGTGAAATCGAATCCGCTCTATGATCCAGCGAAAGTAAAGGCCTTTCAGTGCGATATTACCACTGAAGTGGTATTCAACAATATACCCGAAGGTACTCTGGACATTGTGACAATGATATTTGTACTATCTGCTATTCATCCCGAAAAGTTTCTGAAAGTGATTCAGAATTTGTGGCGTCTTTTGAAGCCAGGCGGTGTGATCCTCTTTCGGGACTATGGTCTGTACGATATGGCTCAGTTAAGATTCAAACCGGGACATAAAATAGGTGAGAATCTGTACATGCGCCAGGATGGCACGAGAAGTTACTATTTCGCCGAACGCGAACTCTCAGATTTGTTCACGAATCACGGCTTTGAAGTGGTAAACAATTCGTACGTGCATAGGAGAACGGTTAACCCAAAAGAAAACATTGATGTTCCTCGTATATTTATTCAGGGTAAATTTAAGAAACTATCTGCACTCGAGTGAAGTTCAACAGAAATAAATTTAATTTTATACTACGGCGTGCTTGTTTTATTTTTGGATTCGTTATGCATTTAAGTAGAAGGCTGCAGTGCACTCAGTAACGGTGCAAGTGTAACATCTTACTAAGTCTTGTATTGATGGTAAAGCTTCTTGAGTCAAGGCGATCCCGGACTAACCGTCTCGAATAATAATAAAACTGATAAAATACACAAACTGGGAATCCAGATTTTATTTACTTATTTATTTATTTGCTCAAATGTTAAACAAATAATTTCTAATAATATAAAGTAGAGAAAACAATTAAGAAATTTTTATAGAGGCAATGGACATATTAAAATCAATTAACTTGGCATAAATATTGTAAGTAGACATTAAGCCATTAATTAAGATTAAGATTAAGCCATCTTCGAAGATTGAAAGATGGAATGTTTATGTTGAGAAACACAAATAAGGAATCTAAAGATGACTTGTCACTTTTCTCCTAACTTGAAGCTGTTGTATGCTAATCAAGTTTAATTTAAGATTGATAGGAGGGTAAGTTATTACGGTCCGATCAAGGGAGACTTCTAAAGGCAAATCTAGGAAACCTCCATTGGATAGCTTCAATTCTATAAATGTGAACTTTGTAGTAAGGACACCAAACTATAAACGCGTATTCCACAGATATAGTGTCTTAACAATATACGGATCAGAGGAATCACAGGCTTAACGCTTTAGCATTCCCCATGCTATGTTAGCTTTGGTTGTAATGTATTCTACATGGTTATCAAAAGATTATTTAGAGTCAAAAATGAAACCCAAAAATACACGAGGAACAACTTTACAACGTATAAAATATGTATGCATATGCATGCGAGGCACGCAAAATTCTAATAACAGAGCATTTGTTAGCATTCGAGTACAGGTAGTTTTCCAAACACCAGAAATTAAATTTTTGCCCGATATATGTATATCTTAAAAATGTCATCAAACATTTAAATGCAAAATTCATTTAAAAACAATGCAATATCATTAACAAATAAGACAAACAATAGAGGACCACCTACATATATGACTTCCTTGGAGGACACCAGAGGTAACAGAGTTTTTTGAACATTGGTTATTAAAGTTTACAAATTTATTTCTACTACAAAGATATGACGTAAGCCAGATTTTAAAAATTCTAATTTTCTAAGTTTGTATAGTAAAATTGTATGGCTCTACCCTGTCGAATGTTTTACTGAAATCAGTGCAGATTACATCAACCTGGTTACGTTCCCTGTCTTCAGAAATTACGAACTTTATAAATAGGACGAGACTAGGAACTACCGATCGTTTCTTGACAAAGCCGTGTTGATTATTGCGTATTAGAGATTTACAGAAGAAACATGGTGTCATTTCTCGGGCATTATTTACTTCATTGTCCACACTTTGATCTACAATAGTAATTTCCTTCAGCTGCTTCGGCATTGAGTGTGCTAATTCTAATTTCAAATACGAAGCTGCACTTCGGTCAATCACGTGCGTTGTTCATCTAACGTACAATTTTAATACTTTACAAGACCTCGGGCGACAGTTAGTATCGTAATATTTTGAATTATCTATAAGTATTATTTTGGCCGTCTTAAAAAGATCTTATGTATATTAAAAAAAAAAAGTGTACGCTGTAGTTCAGACTAATTTGAGCTGTAGATGCCAATGTTGATTCGATCTGGAAAATTCCTCCGTTGCCGCCTGGATCGAATGAAAAATGCCTTTGTGGCAACACTTTTCTCTCATTTATTGTCGCCAACGGCCTTCGAATGTAATTAAAATTTAAGATTTTTAAAGCATGCATAAAGTGAATGCCCAAGCATGCATAAAGTGAATGCCAATGTTGATTCGATCTGGAAAATTCCTCCGTTGCCGCCTGGATCGAATGAAAAATGCCTTTGTGGCAACACTTTTCTTTCATTTATTGTCGCCAACGGCCTTCGAAAGGAATTAAAATTTACGATTTTTAAAGCATGCATAAAGTGAATGCCCAAGCATGCATAAAGTGAATGCCAATGTTGATTCAATCTGGAAAATTCCTCCGTTGCCGCCGGGAGCGAATGAAAAATGCCTTTGTGGCAACACTTTTCTCTCATTTATTGTTACCAACGGCCTTCGAAAGGAATTAAAATTTACGATTTTTAAAGCATGCATAACGTGAATGCCCACAATAGCTGTATTCGGCGACATGTTGCTACGGCGTGGTAACTTCTGATAAATAGGCGAAAGCCTCTTCCTAATCCATAAATGAATTATACAGTCACATATAAAACTAGTATTCATTCAACAATTTTATTTACCAAATTGAGTTTAGTTTAATAATCTAACTTTAACAATTTAGGAGAAATAAACAACTTGTTTTCCACTTTGACAGCAAAATGAGAATACACCTAAAATAGAAACATCTGATTGTTGACTTGCTACGAATCGTAGCAGTTATTTTTTGCTACACTGCTACGGCTATTACGCATCTTGATTGTTTGCTGCACCTTAGCACCGTGTTGCCGATCGTTCCCAATTTTGCTATTGATTTAGGAATTCTGATTGGTTGCTACACCATAGCACCATGTTGCCGAACGTAAGCAATGCGACATTTTTATTTTGAAATTTTGACGAGGACAGAGACGGAAAGTTTAAATTGTAGTTAAAACTTAGTAGAAATAAAAAAGGGCTAGAAACGTTTTTTTTAATTTGTTCGGGCTAGGTTTGTTCAAAAAGGTTAAAAGTCAGAGCCCTGTCTCCAGTGCATCCAAAGATGGATATTGTGTCGACGTGCGTATCTTTAGGTATTCGATACGTCTACCCTTTTTATGAGTCAGAAATATACGGATATTCCAGTTTATCATATTTTTGGACTTAACCCAGTGGTTCCTGAGCGGAAAGTTTGGATTCGAATTCCCAAAAAAAAAAAAAAAAAATTTGGTCACGTACCGCATCTCGCGAATGTCTGACAAACATCTAAGAGTAACATATTCTTGAAAAAGCTTCTCAATTACGTCCTTCGGATAAGGCAATAAACTCTAGATAATGTTGCTTCCATCGCCGCTTTAGCGGACGTTCCAAATTCGAAACCAAATTCCAAACGTGCTGGGAATGTTCACTTCATTCTAATTCAATATGTTAGAATATGGACAAAAAAAAAGGTTTAGTCATTTATTTTATTTTCACTTAAAATAGGCACCTGTTAAAGATTTAAGCCGCAAAAACATAATTCAAATATATTTTCAATTGTGAATCACCAAGTTTATTTTCGGAATGACAAAATGAACAGTGCTGTTCTCAAATAACAAAATTGTCAAAAAAGCGTCAAAAGTGAGAAAATCACAAAAACATTTCTTGAACGTCTTTTGCTACGTGGACAAGTGTATTAAATTGTAAAATTTAACATTTTCTACGCCTCGAGATGAATGTAAGTACACTAAAAATGCGCCTCCACATGTAAGGTTGTAATATTAAATTGAACATCTCCAGGAAGCGGATATACCAATCGACATCCATACCCTCAAGTTGCAAGACTGGTTAATCAGCCGAAGAATAGTCCCCAAGAATATCCAGCCATACATAAAAGACATTCGCAACAAAATCAGCAATGCCATCCAGGATATGCCATCGAATGAGCAGCTCATTAAGCTTTTATCTGGTGCACGTAAGATCTGGCGAACTCCAAGCTAACGGAGAAATTTTAAAAGTTCTCTTCCTACAGATATCAACTACTATCACTGCAAAGAAATCGTAGAGATTCTTAAGCAAACGGAGAAGGACACAAAAAGCCTATTTGGCAGCTATGGTAGTCAAAGGATGAAGGACTGGCAAGAGGTAGTACGTCTGTACGAGAAGGAAAACATCTACCTGGCCGAAACAGCTCAGATTTACGTACGTAACGTCAACTATGAAATCCCCGGAGTCAAAAAACAAATAATAAAGCTGGAACAGCAGAGTGAAGAAGCTATCAAACGAGTACAAGATCTGTCCAAGCCGGAGCATCAATTTCTTAACGAACACGCGGCACTCCTCCAAAAATTGGGACTCAAAGGGAATAATTTGCGAGAAGAGTTTACTGAAGCATTGCGAAAGCTTCCCGAAATGTACACACAATCCATTCGAAATATTGGAACACTCAGCGATGCTGTGGACTTGTATGCTGATTTTTCTAAAAATCCCACTTGTCTTCCAATTGTCAGGCATCTCATTCATTTCGGAAATACCACTGTCTATCATTACATACACAAGGAAGCTCCCTTAGCCATTGAAGAGAATCCAATCAATTTGAATTTGGCCGAGGAAGAAACGACAACCGCAGCTGGTGATAGTGAGATCGACTTTGGCTTGGATGACAATGGAGATTCATCCACGATATCTGCCGAGATCATTGATTTCGGAGATTTCACTGTCGATACTCCGGCGGAGTCGGGTGGAGACATCGACTGGGGCATTGAGAGCACTCCCACAGATGCAAAAGATATTGACTTCGATCTGCCCATCGAGGAGTATGGAATCGTTGTTGAAGGTTAGTAGTACTGGTGCCCTAAGCATAAACTATAGTTCAATCTATTTTCCAGGTGTCGGTGTAGACGGTGGAACAGCCAAAGGCGATCAAGCATACACTATTCTTGATTCACCGAACTACCGCGACAAATTCATCGATGAACTTTATGAGTTGGAATCGTTCCTCAAAGTTCGTATTTTCGAACTCAATCAAGTCGACTCGGCAAGTAACATTGTGTTCTCCCTAATGGACAGCATTTCTACACATGACTCAGAGAGTATTAAGAAAATGCTTGAACAAGTCAATGCAGTTCTAGATGAGGTACAAAGTGAGAACACTCGTCATTTCTTCCAATTAAAACACTCGCAGAAGTACGCTGAGATTTTGGCATCGAAACTGAGGCAGATGATGAAGGCAGTCGAGAAGATTCGTGCAACAAAGGAGGTACTAAAAGAACGTTCCATTGAGCTTAAGAAACAAAGTGTGGAGTTAAATCCAGTTCTAGAGGAACTCGTTAAGCAAACCAAAATACTGCAAGGTAACATCGAGAAGGACATCTCAAAGCGATATAAAAATCGGGTGGTTAATTTAATGGGCGGTGTGAATTCAATCTAGTAGGATAGGAATGAAGAGTTTCTTCTTTTTGTTTACTGAATATGAATAAAAGAAAAAAAGTTACACATTCTTAACCAAAACATGTGTCTAACATTTGTATGAAATGTTCAACAGGTTTCGCAACTAATTCGCTTAACTACATTGCCCCCTAAGATACTGCTGCCTAATATATCTGAGGTTTCAAATTAATAGGGGTACGTAACAGGAATGCACACACTGCAGTGCACCGAAAGTAAAACACAGTTTCATGACAGACACGACCTTTCAGATAAATACGAACTTACATCAAATATTCACTGGTTTGGTAACAGATTCAAATTTCAACAAAAATTGACAAAAACTAGATTCAGTGCCGAGTCGAGCTAAGAGTCACGACTTTAGAGAAAAAGTGCACTGCAATTTTTTTACTGTCACCTTATTTTGTATTTGACACAACTATGAATTTAGAGATAATTATCTCATTCGACGATGGACTAGTACAAGAACTATAACCTTAACTTAATCCGAAAATGGGATTGTTATATTCGAGAAACGAATTTTTTGTTGCAGGCAACAATTCAATTTTCTTTAGGAAAATTGACACTGTAATTCGAAAACTAGTGTCAAAGTCACTCGAATTTCGAATATTTCATTCGTTAAGTGTTTGATTCTTTTTTCTTTGAAAGTGAAAGATTTTTCTATGAATAACGAAAAACAGGTATGACGACAATCGTCCGGTGATATCATTTTGGCGACTGAACGATATCGTTTTAGCGATTTATTGTCTGCTTCACGTAACACAAGAACTGTCATTTACTATCGCTCTGTCGATCTATCAGTGTTTTATAATACTTTTATAAGTAAAAATAATTTCCGATAGTGAATTGTTTTTTTCTTAAAAGCCTAATGAAACGAACACAAATTAAAAGTGTTACGCGGACGAAGAAAATTTGAGGATGCATTGGATTCTTATCTCTTCTAACAAAGTAGAAGCAGCATTGTGAATAATTTATTTGGTATTCTATGTTTTCAATAATTTCATTTTCATTCAACGTTTCCGTTTATCAAAAGCGTTTATGTTAGTATTGGACACAATCGTATGTCAAATTTGTGTACAGACAACCTCCAATGGATGAAAGAAATTCACGTTGACTGTCAAGGAGCTGGAATTCATTTTATTAAATTGCTAATCATTTACAGGAACACATCGCTTAAAAGAATTAAGAAATATTACACAAACAAATCAAACTAATCTTTTTTGTTTTTTTTTAATCTTTAATTATTATTATTAATACAATGTAAATCAAGAACATTTCTGACAAATAGCCAGCACACTACTCTTCGTCACCGTTGACGTTGGTAACTGACATTTCGTCTGACGTCTAGAAACATATTCATGCTTATTCTGCGTCTCGATTCGGATCGACTTTTGTTGGAATCGATCCAAATGACATTCTCGGTTTCGATATCGATCGATATCAATGTTTGTTCATTTACTCACTCAATTCTAGTTGTCACTCGAATCGAATTAAATGTCATTTTTTATTCGAGCAGAAATTGTTGTCGAGCTGGTGTTGCAAAATGTAAGTACAATTGTTTTTTGTTTTTTTATTTACAAAAATATTGATTATTTTGTAACATATGTATGTGCATCGTAGGACTCACTCCAAGGCTAATCGTGGACAGTTCGAAGCTATGGTGAGACTCATGGAAATAAAGCCCGATATCGCCAAGGACTTTACTACAAATAAAAGTGATGGTTTTTGAAACTGTAGGTTGTGCCATGCTGATGTCAAAATCGTTCCCGACTCCCAGTTGATAGCCACCCTCTGCAAAAAATCTGAGAGCAGCCGCTAATTTTATAATCGGGGGGATTGAAGATAGAGTGCAGGCTGTAATTGAGAACTTAATTCGTCCAATACATACTGAAATGCTGCTTTATTCAATCGAAAATTTCTAACAAACCTAAGGAAAGTAAGTATCTTAACAAAAATGTACATATGTACTTACATGCCATCTTCCAGATTAAGTGGATTTCATTTGTCTCTTAGTATTTTTCTGTTCAGTGTTATAAAACACCTCTCTACGATGACACGTAGATGCAAGTAATTAAATAACTCTCAACCTTATTTCTAAATGAAATGAAACCAAAATTAGCAACTTCTATATTATTATACAAAAAAATAAAATCATTATTTTGTTTTTTTATTTATATACAAAATACAACAATAATAATTCGCAGTATAATCGTACAATAGTTTTTATTTCTTTTTTCGCTTACTTTTAAATATGTGTATATAATTTTAGTTTTCTTTTCGTATGCAATAATGTATAATAGGTATAAGTTGCATTGCGATCAAATAGTTTTATAAAACTGGGCAGCACTTTTTGTATTAATGTGAATTTTCGAATTTTTATTTAATATCGAGTAACGTAATATCGTTCGTTTAGATTTGTTCTACTAGAAAAACAAAATATCCCATTTAAAATTGTATAACAGATGTCTTAATATCATCATAGGAAGGTAACTCGATTATTGTTATATCAATGTTTTATTTTCAATTAGCACAATGAGTTCCTAAAACAAGTGAGTGGAAGGGTACACAGTGATTAATTACAACTATTGCAAAGAAAACACAAACACACAAATTATTTAACATTGTACAACCCGGAGAGTTAACAACACTCCCCCTCTAACAGAATACACATTTTATATAGTTTCTTTTTTCGCTTAAGCTAGAAAATAAAAATAAATATAAAAAAAAAAGACGAAACTATAAACGTATAAAAAAAAAAGATAGAAATTAAAATATTATTCTACGGTAATCCTCGGCATTAGAACAGCATGGAACAGGGATTATTATTGTGGCACCTTTTCTAATCTACGTGAATAACTGATCAGCTAGTGTTCCGATAAACGAAGACAAATTCATCGAAGATCCTTCTTTGAATTTTAGCCCAATTGTTTTTCCATATGCTTGAATGAAGATGGCGCGAATAGCGTTAAGGCGTTGCTTTCGTCTATAAAATGTACAAATCCGTGGTAGAAATATAGACCTTGGTTGTGTTATACTTTATACTTACGGTGTTGCGGTAACTTTCGCTTCTTTGGCTGCGGTGGAACCACTGGAGCCATTCGACGCATCCTGTCGGTTTACATAACTACTATTTGTTGTGGAATCGAGACTACCCGTATCGGTGACAACTTGCCAGCTGCCATTCGATGAAGTTGATTCTTGCCGCTGGCGACTGGCATTTCCTCCAGGAACAGATATTGGACTAGTTTTAGATCTTTAAAGGAGAAGAAGTATTTACTCAAACAAATCATTAAGTTTTACAAATTTACTTACCGTTTCGGGTTTGGTGACCGACTAGTTATGTTATTGTTTGCAGGATAAAAGTTATCAGTTATTGACATATCACAGTTTGAAAAATTTGAATTACTATCATTGCTGTCTTCAAAGTTGAGGTCCCTGTTAAAAAATTGATTATGAAATTTATTAATTTGCTTTCAGAGACGATGATTTTTTATTAGCAAATCCCTGTTGTCTCGGTCATATAGAGTGAATAAACAACAAAGTTTCGAATAAAGGCTGAAGTATAATAGTCAGAAGCAATCGGAAGCTAATGTCATAATTCTAGGTTAAGTTTCCTTCAATTGCTCAAGTAGCCCATAATAGGCGTATGTGTTCGAAAGCAAAGGTTCTCGTCCGATCACCGAAATCAAGCTTCATCGGGCACGGTTAGTACTTAGATGCGGGACCGCTTGTCAAATTTTCATATGTACACTTACGAAAGAGCGAATCCATTAGCAAAAGTGAACGAAAACTTAGTGAATCGAAGCAAAAAGCTATTATGGTCACACAATGCAAATCCTTTGTATTCGCACTGTTTCGAAAGTGGTCGTACTAAACCATTCTTCTATTATAGTTCAGCCTTAAGTCGAAACGACAAGGAAAAACGAAGCTCTCTTGAAGAATAATAAATAAATAAACATTTGGCGCAACAGCTCTTTAAGTGCCAGGGCCTAGCTTCTCGCAACCACTCGTGTTGTGTGCGTTATAGTTTTCACACGAATGGAAGGGACCTACAGTTTAGTGCCGTAGTGATCCGACACACTAACCACTACGCCACGACGCTCTTGAAGAATACTTTATTAAATTATATTATTAAAATACAGTTAGTTTACGTAGGTTTCTCCAGCTTAGGATATTCGAATCGAAACTCGAACTCGAATCTATCATTCTTAATCTATCCTTTCTTTTCTAATCTTTGATACTCCTCAATGCCCTTTCCCCCATCACTGGATTAATAGACATAGTACGTTCAAGCACTTTATGTACTCGAAGTTGTCTTCATGAGACTGAGAACAGTATAATTTGCTACATTTTTTGGAACCTACTGATAATATGTCATTGAATACACGGAAGTGGTAGTGGAATCAAATCCTTTATGTGATGGGCTGAGTCTGTCTATATATCTGGGATTTACAGTCATGGACGGTTGATATCTTCCAGTACTAAACCCAGAACAGGTATAAAGTGTCCAAGAGACAGTGACCAAATCTTCAAGTGATCGTCAAATGATCAATCTGATTTTTTTTTGTTAATCATGTGCTTAAATACGATGATGCCATCATTTTCGTGCTGGACATACTTCTAAAATCATCAGCTTACAGCACATGAAATCAAACTCGACTTCGACAAACTTGTCATTTTGGAGATCTACTTTAAACGAGTCCAAAAAGATTCTAAGATTGCCGGAACGATTTTTTTCTGGGAAACTCAAGCGTAAAAAATAACAATATAAAACTAAAAAGAAATGCGTGGTGCCACCTAATATAAGGATGTGGGCGCTACTGCTTGGCAATTTTCAAAAACCCGACGTATTAGTCTTAAATCTAACTCACTCCCTAACGCAAGACACCATATTGAGTATATAATAAAAACTGCAGACTTACTCTTTGGGTGGATCTTCATCACCGCCATCTGAGCGTATGACAACAACACTGCTACTGCCACTGCTGCTGGTAGTCTTTGTACGCTTTCTAGAAAGAAAATTTCAAAATTTATCTAAACTCTACCGTATTTCATTCGCAACACCCACCTGTGTTCTACCGCACTGAACTCATCATCAGTAAGGTGTTTCAGTACATGGAAGCAAAAGAACATAATATCTTCACTTCGCCTTAACCGATCTGGCAACTGGTGCCCAAACAAATACCAATCGTAAGCCACTGTAAAGTAGGTCATCTGTAGCGGACTCAGTGATTGATGTATAAGGCCATCCGCCCATAAAGACAGTCTCACAAGTGATATGAACAGTGGTGTGCGGTCCCATCCACTAATGCAGTGTATCAGCACACCCGAGCTCTCTTCCTGAATACATTTAATGGTTGCTTTCAGGTAGTTTTGTGTGATTAAAACCAAATCCCATTTTTTGTACTCCTGCCAGTTGACATCGATGTCATAAGCAGGTCCATTTCGTGGGATACTTAACGTTGCATCGATGAAACTTTGTTTCCAGTTAAAGAATAGATTCTTCGCCATGTAATTATTGTCACGAAACTTTTTAAAGAACTCACAGCCGGGATATGGCAACGAAAGAATATTAAACTCTTCGTAATGGTTTTCTGGATCAGCCTTTTCAGATGATGAAACACTGTAAGAGACAAAGTTGTTACCAAAAATATACATAAATGCATGCAATATGACCTAACTTACGTCATAAAGTATTTGACTTTGCGCTGTTCCACCATAAGGTCGACAATAGTCGAGACATTCAATGCCTTCAACAGCTGAATATCACTTTTTATAACTTCTTCGTAGGAGAAGGGTGATGGCTCGGCGGCATTATTTATAAGGGATTCGTCAGTTGGATCATTGTTATCATCCTCAGCTGTTGCCGCCGCACCACTACTACTAATACCAGTACTGGTAGTTGCGCCGCCATTTAGACAGTCGTAGGCGTAATCGACTACCTTACGACCATAAGTTTCTGGCATAACTGAAATTGTTGCTGAGCGGCACACGTATTTTCCTTTGTACATGATCACAGGCACAGTAAATCGCTGACGGCATCTCGCATACTTCGCCATAGTGATCAGTTCACGAATTTTCGCAGCATCGTAGAGGTCCTCGTAAATTGTTTTCTGTTGCTGCGGTAGGCTGGTGGACGTGTTGGCGAACGTGACGTATGCTTGAATGCCATTGGCAAGGCCATTTATACCGGGATTAATGATGCCATTGGTGGCAGCGGCACTTGTACTAGGCATATTCGAATGGCTTGCTTCAAATTCGGGTATGAAAATGCGACTAGGATAGCGAGGACTCAGTGCCCCATTGGAGTTATCCAATTCGATGAGACTGTAGTCCGATTTAAAGAGACCTTCACATTTCTTCGTGATGTAGTGTTCCTGTCAAAAAAGAAAGGAAATTATTTCATTAAGTACAGTACACGAACAAGGTGGATTAATTTGTATGCGGAACTCGACAGTTAGGGGAATATTGATATCTGGAAAATGCTGAGAACTAACTTTTGTTGTTGTTCCTTTTTTAAGACTGTTTCCGTGACTTCTCAGGTATCAAAGTCTGATGAGACTGTGTTCATGAAAGTATTTTATTAACCATTAAAATACTTTCATGGTTGGTTAATAAAATACTTTGCCTTCTTGAGGATGGATAAAACTGTTGACCGTCCGGACGGTGTATGAACACAGTCTCATCACCCTGAGAAGTTTATTAAATCTGAGGTCTATTGCTTTATCTTTCTATATTCGAGTCGCGCAGGACGGCAACACTGATTACGCGCCATCTTGTTCGGAAACCTGCAATGTGTTTCAACTCTCCTCCTTCCATCTAATCTGCATACGCTCACTTGTGCATCGGATCATCGGTTAAATGTGTGGACTACCGAGCGAAAGACTCAGGTTTGAGTCCCAGAAACAGTAATTTTTCCCTGTCCCTTTGGTATGGCAATAAACTGTAGCTCACTTATAATATAGCAGGCATAGCACGAATGGCTGTGATAAGTTAGAGCAGGCATTGTATGGTCTATAAGGTGGAAATTAAAATTAATTAAAACTGTAATACATTGGGTTTATAACTTAATTCGTGCGGTTTTTTGTCAAAATTTTAACGTTTTTTTAAGAAAAGCGTGTACAATAGTATTATTCAAGGTATTGAACATCTGAAGCTATGACTTTTTCCCATCTTTCTGGAAATTTGTGGATCCCATCCCAAAAGAACTGCGCCGGCTTGGCAGCCAAGAATGAATCAAGCCAATTTTTGATATTCTTCTCTGATGTGAACCGTATTTCAGTGAGGGCGTTCTGCATCGACCGGAACAAATGGTAGTCAGAAGTGGCAAGGTCTGGGCTATAAGGCGGATGGGGTAAAACTTTCCATCCACTGTTTTCCAAATAGTTCTTAACCGGAATAGCAACGTGGGGCCGAGCGTTGTCATGATGGAAAATTATTGCCTCGTGTCTGGTCGCATATTCCGGGCGTTTTTCGGCTACTGCTCTCTTCAAACGGATTAATTGTGTTCGGTAGCGTTGTCCATTGATGGTTTCACCCGGTTTTAGCAGCTCATAATACAGCACACCCTTCTGATCCCACCAAATACAGAGCATTACCTTCGCGCCATGGATATTCGGCTTTGCCGTTGATTTGGCTGGTTGGCCGGGTTTCACATATAATTTTTTGCGCTTGGGGTTGTCGTAATGGATCCATTTTTCATCACCAGTAACAATCCGATGCAAAAATGACTTCCTTTTGTGGCGTTCCAGCAGCATTTCGGATATGCAAAACCGCCTTTCGACGTCTCTCGGTTTGAATTCATGTGGAACCCAATTTCCTTGCTTTTGAATATATCCAGCTGCTTTTAAACGTTTTGAAATGGCTGCTTGAGTGTTTGGCAACAATCTTCATAGAGTAATGCTTCCAGTTCTTCATCTTCAAACTTTTTTGGCTGCCCAGGACGTTCATCGTCTTCCAAGCCAAAATCACCACTTTTAAATCGTGCAAACCACTTTTGGTACGTTCGCTCAGCTAGCGCATGTTCACCATAAACTTCCACCAAAATACGATGACTTTCGGCAGCAGTTTTCTTCATATTAAAGTAATGAAGAAGAACTCCCCGCAAAAACACTTTTTCAGGCACAAAGTTCGACATATTTGAGTGAAAAAAAATTATTGTTGTTTACCCTTCAAATGAATGACATATACTGAAATGACGTACAATGACAGTAGCTTTCCAACGCATGTTTCAATGGAATAATAACAATGGAATAATACAAGTTACGCCATCTCTTAGCAAACCGCACGAATTAAGTTATTGACCCAATACAAAAGTCGGATTCCTCTCGCTCAGAAGTTATACCGATTTTAATATAATTTCATGCGTCGAATGACATCAAAAAAGTTTAAAAAAATTTCGTCTGGGAGCTAAACTGCATTCGTGCCGATCGAGATTAAAATATCTGTTACAACCCAACCAGAACCATAATGCTAACTGAGGATGTCAGTTTTCCCCCTGACATACAGTTTTCAAAAAATGGCGCACCATACAGTAACTCTACGAGGGTCATTTTCAGTGCCCCAATTCGAAATGATGCACTTAAAAAATTAACTGCAAAGCCTTTCCACTCCACTCTCGTCGGCGCATATAGTCATTTTCCATTAGTTGTTCAATGAATTGAATTTTATACGGGTACAAATGCAAATCTTTTTTGATTATTTTAAACAAACTTGCCGGGGAAATTCCAAATTCTTATGCACGGCGTCTAACAGAGGCGCCCGAACTTTCATTAATATTGTCTCTCACTGCATATTTTGTGTCGTACATATGCTACGAACTCGGCCGGACTTCACTTCACCTGCCACTGTATATTGAGTGTCAAATTTATTCATTATACGCTGAACGGTTGGCTTGCTGGACAAAAATACGCAAATTTCTTCGTGTTTTCACAATTGAACCATTATTTACATAGACAAAATCTTTTAATAACTCCAACACATTATTGAGGCATTAGATGCTTCATAATACTCGTATATTGTTATCGACTGCTCTTCACGACCGTCAAATGTAAACTGACAAATGCGAACCAAACCAAAATGACGGCCAAACAACATCGAACTGGAACAAAAAAAAAAAAACACCCTATACTTAATTTAATATTCAAATTTAAGACCAAGCAAATTGGTATTTTTTAACTTTTCTACCAACCTATTCTCTTGTCCATAAATACCGATATGCTTGGTTAAGTATGAAAGTCTACAAATGAATAATTTGTAAAACACCTACACAGGTTTCCATTGGAAGATTAAACAAGCAAGTGCACATTATAATACAAAGCCATTTATTGGATGATATGCAAATTAGTTAGAAGGCACACAGCTGACGGATATTAATGCAAATAAGAGACTGGGTTATTATGCACGAGAAAGAATTTTAAGTACAATATAATACATAATTGTGAATGTCGATGTCTGACAACATTCAAGAAATTTTATTAAGCAAGTCAACTGCAAACATTGTTGGAATTAATACCGCTTGTTATCGAAGACAAGCTGTCACCAATAGTTTCTTGAACCACCTCTTTGTAACATCTTAATCTCAACTCTATCTAGAAGCTCACACTGTATAATCATGTGTGAAAATAAAATTAACAACGCTCTCAATTAGATCACTGTTGCTATGTTAAGTAACGATGACTGCATGAATCAACCACAGCAAGTGAAAGTTATTAGGTACCTCTACGTAGTACAATTATTGCAAACGAAAATGTATAAAATTGCAGTGCAGGTCCACACCAAAAACCCAAGCGAGCACGAAAAGCCATAAAACTAAAATTTTCAAAAAATAAACATAATAACAACTCACAGTGCGCTGCATGATGCCAATAAATAAATTATTTTCGTTAGCTATAGCACACTTAATCATTCAAAACACGTGAGTGAACATTTTTAGGTCAACAACAATTTCTGAGAAGAGACAAAAGAAGAAGTGCGACCAAAGTCACAAACAGCTCTCAGCAGAGGACATGAGTGACTTTGTTGCGCCATCAAATGCGCAATCATCATCATCATCATCATCGACGACATCATCAGCCACTACCTTGTGCATTATCAATCGATGCTTCTCCATTCAGTGGGATGCTGACACAAAATTCAAACAAATGCCACTTGCTGCTGGTATCCCAGCAGCAGGATGTCAACTCAAGTGCGCAACTGAATTTCTTCTCATTCTCAAGCATCAGCATCAACAGAACAAAACAACAAACAAAAATGCGAATGCACCACCAATGAGGTCAATGAAACAATGTTGACTTTGAACCTTGCGCGCCAGCAACCATTATAGCATCAAAAACTCGAGGAGGGAGTACGAGTATATACATATGTAGTTTATTTTATGGTGATTTCAAGCAGCGTGTGCCTGCCCTGTCGCACTGAACGACTTCAGCCAGAGATAGCTTATGATGGCTAAATATAGACTTGCAGTAGGGTGGTGTCTGGCGGCATCTGCGGTGGTTTCGGTAACAGGCTACCCAAAGGTACTGAGCGCCTAGTAGCTTTGCACTGAAGTAGCCAGCAAGTGCATTGGGTCATCAACAAAATCTGTATAATGGGCAGCCGACGCGATGCACTCATAGCTGCTTGTGCACCTACAATTGCGAATCGATGGCGAGGGGAAGGTACAATTGAGCGCCAAATGGGCGTCACCGCCACCACCGCGGCCGTTTTTAGTATGTAAAAATTGTAAAATCGCATTCTCAGTTCTCAAAGCTGATGTATTTGTTGCGTGGACTTGTTTTGTACGCGCACCCAGTTTAACCGGAAGACAAGTGCACGAATGAGGAGAACGTACAGAGTGGCAGGGACAGGTATGCAAAAGTGACGTGACCACTTTTCCATGGACAAATCCGTGATTAATAGGAGAAACTTGCCGCAGGCAGCGATAAACATTGTCAAGTGACCCCGAATATGGAAATTGTAGACAAAAGTTTTGTGTTTAACGCATTTTGGATACAATACGAAGTGCTACACATATTTATGTTTACTTGAACGTAAGCAACAGGGAATTACCCGATTTTATTCCTGTTACTGCTATCAGTGAATTCCAAAAAACTTTCGTTTCATCGTAAAGTTATCGTAAATTTATTTTTAGAAACAGAGTGCGGTTATCATTATTGTTTTGCCGCATAAAATAAGTTTGTATTTTTTATCGTGGTCACTGCGGTATCAATTTGATGACTTTCCGGGGAGGTTATTCACTTTAATATTCGTAGTAGAGTTTGTGGTTTTATCGATCCCTTTCCAAAAACTGTCGATACAAACATGACCCCAGACCACTTGAAGGGCGATTTCAGTTTACTTCTACTAAGCCCAGTTTCTCTCTAAGCCATGAAATGATGACACATTCCTTTGGACAGTGTTTTGTCTTTAGCTACTAGGTTTATATTCATCTCTACTTTTCCCCTTTAAATCCGCGTATGGTAACCAAGTCTAGACCTGTAAAGGTAGGGTTAAATCGGTTAGTCTAGCCTCCACGAACGTACGACGTTCAATTTTAAGACAGAAAGCGTTGTAACTATCGAATAAATTTTAAAATCGAAATGTCAGAAGCAAATACATTACACCGTGTTCAGACAACCTCCCTTAAAGTAGTCAATGGACTGATTTGGTCATACACATTGTGCATTTGCGTGTATGTGTTTGTGCTCGAGGCCCACTAAAGACATTTTGATGAGATTTAATTTGTATGTATGTATGTATGTACATACGTCCTGATATGAAGGTTACTTCGTTTAAAAACTGTGAAAAAGTGGATCAAGTGGGATGTGGAGGCGGAGTTTCAAAAATTTTTAAAGCATCTTTGTTAGCCACCGGCACCGTGGCCAAAGGTTAAGTGCGCGATCACTGAGCGGGAGGTTCAAGGTTCGAATCCAAGAAAACAAAAAAAATGTTCTCACGGTCACACCTCTCTCGAACGTTTGACAAACATCCGAGAGTAAAAATTGTCATGAGAAGATTCTCTCAATCGAAAAAATCGCTGTAAATCCTAACAATCGTGCGGCGCACAGCACTAGTGGCTGGTAGAAGCTAGGCCAGGCCCTGTATTGGGCTGTTAGCACCAAAAAACATTTATTTATTTACATATTTGTTAGCCACCTTACTCTAGAATTCCTCAATGGACTTCGATGAAATTTGGCGTGTATTATGCTTAGACTGATCTCTCTCATACGCCTAACATAAGAACCACCTAACTGATTTTAATGAAATTTTAAATTGCAATACTTTTCAAGAACTATTTGTGTCAGAAGATTTGTTTAATTTGGTATGACGCATGATGGGATGAACAAATATTTTTTTTTTCTTGGAGTACATTTTACAGCAAAATTTCAGGTATCTAAGTCCAACAGTTCAAAAGATAAAACCCCGTAACAGATACAAGAACAGACGGACAGACAGAATTTTGTTGAATCTATTAACTACTGGGTCGCATATACTTGCACCTCTCGTTTATTTGCAAATCACTCAGTTCAAAATTTAAACAAAATCGTTAAAATGAATCGTAAAAACAGCTCCTCACGCATTCAAACCATTTTCATTCGAATACTTATTCATGCCGCTTCTGATGTTACTTATTCAATTATGTAAAATATTCAAACAAAACTTTGGAAGACGTGTCTGTGCTACTGTTGAGGATGTGCTAAGAAATAATCGATGCAAATAGCGAACCATACCATATGTTTCCTTTGAAGTCAGCGGGGCGAATAATCGTTTTATCCACTTTTGTTTAACCAATTCATTCGATTCAGTATCTCGTGATACGGTAATAAGTAGCATAAGGTTTTCTAACAGGAAACTGGTTATTTACTTAATTCAAGGTGTATGTACATATGAGTACAGGTATAGTTAACATCCTGTTTTGGAACACATTCCACAGTTAAAAGGAAAGGAGTCGACGGTGGAGTGTCCAATCATGTAAACAATCTAACAAATCTGCTGGCCTAGGCGATCTAAAATCTCAATTGTTTAAGACTGCGGGAGATGACCTCGAAGGGAACATGCATTAACTCATCTATAAGACACAGTCGACAGTCATCACTACAAATTTAGAAATACCATGCCAAAAATTCGTATTGTGCGTGTAATACATATTTTACGCACGGATGATTTATACTCGTAGCTACAGTTTTAATGCCGAATTGAAAAGTTTACCGTGAAAATTATACTTTCAGATGGTTGGCCTGCCATTTTTGGACAATCGACCATGGTTGTCCTAGATAAGACCAAATTAATCGATTTCAAGATCGCTAGATGGCGTAAATAGGCACAAACTATACAGTATGTTTCAAGTTCTTCCGATTAAAAATGATAGGATGAGTAGGTTAGGGTGAGGCACCCCTACGCCGATCCCATTTTTCAGAAAAATGTTGGATGTGTCTCCAGTAAAAGCAAAAGTCGCAGACATGTACATATAAACATGTGACATATCGCTGAAATACTCTTTTTGAGTCGAAATCCAAAAATATTTTGTACGTATTAAAAACATAAAATTTGCGCACACAGTGGAGTAATGTCTGCGAAAAATTAGTCTTTAAAGAAGCAGCCGTAGAAATCGTAATATGTTTGCTATTGACTTGGCATGTCTCAGTGGTAGAGTACTGAGGTGCAAATCTTACGGTTTTCGATTCAAACCGATTTACACCTCCTTTATTCTCACTCAGCACTTTCAGCTCCTTTCATATAGTTATGATTTATTACAGGCAAATCCTCCTATCAGTAGATGAATGCAATATTCTTATGTTGAAGTTAATTCAATTGGTTGGTTGATCTGAGTCCATCAATAATAGATAGGAATTGAAATTCAAACAATGGGAAACTTACTTGAGCTTGTTTGTTGATAAAAGGTATATTTGCTAAGAGAACTTTCAGTTTTAAAGCCATAACTTGGCATTAGACCTTACGGGATAAAATTCCACAAACAAATACTTAAATTTCCTCTGAAATTCTGTATCAGTATTTACAAACGACGACATGAATGTTTCTCAAGAAAATAAACAAACATTCAGTTTCTATTTAACTTTAGATCTACCATAAATTCTCATGTTAGTGCCGCGATTATTTTTGCAATAATATGCGACTCTTCGCCGGTTAAATTTAAAACAACCCGGTCAATGCCATCCACAACCCAAATAAAATGATGTTATCTTTTCTTTTAATCATAGTTCTCACATATTACCCAATTTTAGACTACAATTTGCTAAAAACGAAAACAATAATAATAATAAAAAACAAGCAATCACTTTTGTTGATCTAAGTCTGCTGATAAGTTTTAAATTGCGCTGCGTACACCACTCAGTTGAGGCGATTAATTCTACACTACCCTTTTTCCTTTAAGATAAGACAACTAGTCTCGCAAAAGAAGTGGTCTTCTCTGAACAGTTTCTTCAAGTAAAACTTGTTGTGGTATTTTAGATTGGACTTTGATCAACTGATATTTGCCTCTCTTGATTATCTGTTAGTTTTTATGCGCTGTTTTGGAATCAATTAGATGTTTGACGCTAATAATCTTGTGCTTACTGACGTCAAGTTGTTCATGATAATCAACGTGTTATAATAAAAGATTTGCTCTCACATTGCAAGAAGTTCAACTACCTTAGGCGGTAAGTGCGTGGGTAATATAATTTTGAAAGAATTTGGATTTCCATTCCCACACAATCGACATGTAATTATAGTAGGATCACCAACAGATTTAAATTCATGAATCAACCATTGGCCACACTAAACGGTCGCTTCGCTTCGTTGATACGCATAAAATTGATTTTGTTTTGAAGACGCTTTTAGGTTTATTCGCCTTTTCAAGTTTATTTACTACCTCCGGGCGACTAATGGAGTTTCATGTGTTGGGTAGCAGTTTTATGAATTCGTGGAATTTCTTATTTTTTTTTTTCTCTTGTGCTCATAAATTTACTGCAAATGTGAGTTGTACTCTGTTTATAGCCCCCAAGGAAAGTACCTAATTGCATTTCAGAGTGACCGATACTTCGTAGAATTAATAGGAAAGTTGTAGGAGACGTAAACAGGCGATTGCACTGCGAGTTCACTCCCTTATCGTAACGGTCAAGGAAAACACAAAAATACCACTACCGATTAAGCACTAAGGTATTCCATGGCGGTGGAATTTGAGTCAACAGCTAATAAAAGTACTCCAAACTATTGAGCAAGTACTGCAAAATCTATCTTAGATTCTCAGAAGGTAAGTCCAAGAACTATCTCAATTGCGATTTATATAAGGCAATCCGTCTGCAATTAAAGCGCTGAGCTCTGTTCAACTCCAGAATAGTTCAGAAATGGTTGGACAAATTCAACTGAGAAATATTCGTCAAGTACGAGTCGAACCTCGCGCGGTTTTGTTTACTCCTTAATCCGGAGAAAAGGAGTATCTATGATCGTATTTGTAATAGTTAGGTCAAAACAAACACTGTTTGTTCAATGTGTGCCACTGAAGAAATCTTAATGAAATTTGATTTATACATTTGTCCTGATATGTATTATAATGTATTGGGTCAATAACTTAATTCGTGCGGTTTGCTAAGAGATGGCGTAACTTGTATTATTCCATTGGAACATGCGTTGGAAAGCTACTGTCATTGTACGTCATTTCAGTATATATCATTCATTTGAAGGGTAAACAACAATAATTTTTTTCCACTCAAATATGTCGAACTTTGTGCCTGAAAGTGTTTTTGCGGGGAGTTCTTCTTCATTACTTTAATATGAAGAAAACTGCTGCCGAAAGTCATCGTATTTTGGTGGAAGTTTATGGTGAACATGCGCTAGCTGAGCGAACGTGCCAAAAGTGGTTTGCACGATTTAAAAGTGGTGATTTTGGCTTGGAAGACGATGAACTTCCTGGGCAGCCAAAAAAGTTTGAAGATGAAGAACTGGAAGCATTACTCTATGAAGATTGTTGCCAAACACAAGAAGAGCTCGCAGAATCTTTGGGTGTCACTCAAGCAGCCATTTCAAAACGTTTAAAAGCAGCTGGATATATTTAAAAGCAAGGAAATTGGGTTCCACATGAACTCAAACCGAGAGACGTCGAAAGGCGGTTTTGCATGTCCGAAATGCTGCTGGAACGCCACAAAAGGAAGTCATTTTTGCATCGTATTGTTACTGGTGATGAAAAATGGATCCATTACGACAACCCCAAGCGCAAAAAATCATATGTGAAACCCGGCCAACCAGCCAAATCAACGGCAAAGCCGAATATCCATGGCGCGAAGGTAATGCTCTGTATTTGGTGGGATCAGAAGAGTGTGCTGTATTATGAGCTGCTAAAACCGGGTGAAACCATCAATGGACAACGCTGCCGAACACAATTAATCCGTTTGAAGAGAGCAGTAGCCGAAAAACGCCCGGAATATGCGACCAGACACGAGGCAATAATTTTCCATCATGACAACGCTCGGCCCCACGTTGCTATTCCGGTTAAGAACTATTTGGAAAACAGTGGATGGGAAGTTTTACCCCATCCGCCTTATAGCCCAGACCTTGCCACTTCTGACTACCATTTGTTCCGGTCGATGCAGAACGCCCTCACTGAAATACGGTTCACATCAGAGAAGAATATCAAAAATTGGCTTGATTCATTCTTGGCTGCCAAGCCGGAGCAGTTCTTTTGGGATGGGAAATTGCCAGAAAGATGGGAAAAAGTCATAGCTTCAGATGGGCAATACTTTGAATAATACTATTGTACATGTTTTTCTTAAAAAAAACGTTCAAATTTTGACAAAAAAAAACCGCACGAATTAAGTTATAAACCCAATATTATAATTTCGTCAACAAATTGTCATAATCGGATGGAGCTGGATAAGATGTGGTTGGTGATTTTTCATGTTTTCAATTTTTTTTTTTTTTTTCAAAAACTGGGGCCGAATTACCGCAATCGATAACGAGTGAATGACTAGGACTCGTGATCGAATGATCGATTAACCTCATTGGGATGATGGCACTCGAAAGCTTACGTGTCGAGTGAAAATAAAATTGTACTAGAGAAATTCTACTACAACTCACAAAATGACGTTTCTCCAGAGAAAAATATTATTTGTAGTGAAATTAAAGTCAATAATGGATCTATTTTTTTATTTGTCCTCTGATTTCGACGATGAATATCGCGCACTCTTTCAGCGCCGGGATTCTCATAATCATTGACAAATGCTGCGTAAGTATAAGCATACGCGAATTAAAACTTAAATAACATTTTTATTTTTCAGATTTATCAAAAGATTTAGAGTTAATAAAGATGCATTCAACCAAATTTAAAAAAAAAAAAAAATTCTTTGCCAAATATGGGTTTTTTGCCATAAAATCGGCAAGAATATTACGAGTATTCTGTAACAAATTAATTTTGTTCAGATTAGACCAAAAGACGGACGTTATATTAGTAAATTCCTTTGAAAACAAAAGTACTCACATCTTTGTTGTTTCGCTCGACGAGTGCTGTCGAGTAGCACAATAGTGTTCGAATGAAATGATCCACTGTAACGTGTCATATCACATTTCGATAGCGAATGCTCGCTTACGAGAGCAGTAATGCCAAATATTCACATTTCGATGACGAGTTACTCGTTATCGATTGTTGTAATTCGGCCCCTATTTGTGCCAGGAGACTATATTTTTCGTGAAACCTCAAACTACAAATATTTGTTCAAATCTTTCGCGTCAATACTTTTGGAGGTAGAGTGAGGGACATCACCTTTGCTTTGTTTTTTTTAGGTTTTTTGTTGAACAAACTTTATCCACAACAGGCAGCATGCTGAATCTATGTGTTCTGCTTTATACCATTCTGGTACGAATCACAAAAAAATATTTTAATGCGGATAGACATGAGTGTGCATGCACTAAATTCATTGTCTATGAATAGTATGACGATCTGCAAATATACTATGTGCCTAGACTAAGAATTAACTGGCAGACTTAAAGGTCCTAGAGGAATAAGGTGGCCACGTCGCAGTGGAACAACAACCAACAGCCATCGAGAATGTACCTAGTTGTACGAGTACAATGAACTGAAAATCGAGTAAGGAAGGCAACCAATGCTGCAATCCTGACGTTGTAAACACGTTTCAATCCAATGACTTTAGTAATACCTCTATTGTAAAAGTCCAATTATATAAAAAACAGTAACCCCATTTGGGGATGTGAGCGCTGCCGCTGACTCGCCACTATTTCCTTCGAGATTTGGAAATCTCTTTTTTCCACTACAACTATAAAGTTAATCAGATATTCTGAGAACTGCGAAAATCTCAGCTTGAAAGACAATAGTAATTATTAGGCTGAGAAGTGAATTCCGGCAGAAGAGTTCGACTAGCCTGTGACCCGATCTCTTGAATGGGAAAATGTACCTGTAAGTCTTATGGTTTTATGCACGGTACTTTGACAAATTTGGGCTAGGACATTAGAACAAGAATCTAAGCGATTAAGCTGGAACAGGATTACGGAAAATTTAACAATTCAACTCTGCCGCGGTAAAGAGCTTTGATGCACAACAGGGCTAAAAAGTGGAGGGAAAGCATCGCTTCAACAGAACTTAGAATACAATATTCCTCAAAAAGAATGATCAGATTATACAACAAAAAGAATCTGCCTGTTGCCATTCGCCCCATATTGCTGATTAAACCGAACGCGAACATCTTTAGCGTTTCACTAGAAAACAGAAACGTATCTTTTGTCTATGCCCTAAATTGATGTAGAAAAAGTTATTCAGACGTGTATTTTGTGATTAAAAACTTACAGATCAAAAGATCATTGAGTATTAAAAACAAGTGGCTCAACTGTTAAATTGTCTTTTTTGCTTGACATACCTATGCGTACTGTTGACAAGAATTTATTTATTATGTCAGTCGCGTGAGCGATTGCGGCGGTGGATTTGCCTCGATTAGGAATTCAAGGAACTTGTGTTGCACCTTGGGAGCTGATGATAAGATTCCTTTCTTATCAAGCAGAGGTGATAAGAAATTCTAAATAACTGTTGCACGAGGTAAGCACATTCAAAGTACATTTTTGTATCACGATGAAGTTGCTAACTCTCTATTAGTTAATCGACCAAAACTGACCCCATGACATAATGAACAATCTGTGAATTCAATTTATGTTGCCTCTGTGCACAGTAGCGAATTAAAAAAAAACTTTTTAGCCACCTTTCAGCAATTGCCTAGTGATTAGCAAGTTATAGTGTGCACAATGACGCTCGTGTTATTATCTTTGGCGCCATGGAATAAAATCAGTGTTACGCAATCGCCCAAAGGTGAATAAGTGCATGTTTTGTGTTTTCGCAAGCGATGTGTTGTTATGTTGTTTTTTTTTTTATATAGGTAATAACAAATAAAGCATCTTACTGGAGATTGAATTTCAAGTTTCCATATTTTAATGGATTTAGCATGAACTTTAATGAATTTGACAAACGATTATTGATATACGAGGGCAAGGTGAAAAGTTCTCGGCCTGACAATAAAAGACTACGATTTTCAGTTAAAAAATGATTTTAGTTTTCTACATAATCTCCCTTTGTTTCTCCAACATCAGTATTCCTTCTCGGAAGTGAGAGTCTGGAAGGCTGTGAAAATATTCATATACGGCCCTCTCAACTTCTGCTTTGGGTGCGAAGCGCTTCCCAGAAACAAATTTCTTCAAATTTGGGAACAGATGGAAGTCTGAGGGTGCCAAATCAGGTGGCCAATCCCGCAATTTTCCCATCGCCAACGCACACTTATGTACAAGTACATTGTCCTGGTGAAAGATGATTTTTTTCTTCTCCAAGCCAGGCCTCTTCTCGCGAATTTTGGTATCCAGCTGGTCAAGAAGGTTGGAGTAATATTCGCCTGTAATTGTTCTGCCTTTCTCAAGGTAATCAATTAACAGGATCCCTTTCGCATCCCAAAACACACTGGCCATGACCTTTCCGGCAGATGCGATCGACTTCGCTGTCTTTGGCGGTGAACCACCGGCTTCCACCCACTGCTTCGACTGTTGTTTCATTTCTGCCGTGTAATGGTCGACCCATGTCTCATCCATGGTGACAAATCGCCGCACAAAATCGGTTGGATCCCTATTGAATCGGTCCAAAGATTGCCGTGAAAGTCGTTTGCGCATTTGCTTTTGATCGGCATTCAGCAAATGCGGCACCTATCTTTTGCAGATCTTTTGCATCCCTAAGTTTTTGTGAAAGATGTTTCGCACCCTCTCATCCGATATACATACACACAGCCTCAGATTAAAATTTTTGTTGATTGGAACGCCATCTCTCCGTCAGGCCGAGAACTTTTCACCTTGCCCTCGTATGAGTTGTGCTAAATTTGTATTGATAGAGATTTTAGGTAAAATGAAAAACACAAAAAAACACATAAAAGTCGGCAAGCCTTGCTATCGTAACAATTGACTTGAAACCTTGTTTGCAGACACATTGAGATTAGAGAGAATAATCTTATTACGATGCGCATGTGATAGCAAGTAAACATATTTAAATAATATATCCGACAGTGTGGTCTTAAGTCTGGCAGATTGACAATAGACCAACTTATCAAGAGAAATCATAGGCAAGTTCAAGGAGTTTTGCGTTGATATTCGAATACTATCTACTACTAACCTTTCAGTGAAGGTTGGCCACATTCTATGAAACAGCGATGACTTCACTTTGAACAAAATATCGCTAATAGTCAGAGATGAGTTTTGGTAGTTATTTTGGAGAGATTTTTTTTTTTTTATAATTTGCGCGCCAAAGTGGATATGAATACTCTTATACTATTACAGGGCACGGGCATTGTGAAGAAGAGAGAGAGAGAGAAAGAAAGAAAGATTTTAGTGTAGTGGTTTGAAACTTAGATGGTATTAAGTTTTCTGTAAACTCCAAGGGTAGCGTCCAGATAACTGGGGAGCTTGTTTGTTTTGTTTTTGTCGTTGCTCATGATTCACAGTATTTTTTTCCGTCCACCTGATGTCATCATCACGATCATGTTGCATGTTTAGCCATATGACCGCCAGTGTTATGCCTTCACAGTAGAGTTGACTTAGCTTTCGCAATTGATAGACTTTTTATTTATTTCATGCGAAATAAATAGATGATTATTCACATCAGGATTCGAACAGTGAACATGCAGCGTGACAAGCGATGATGTTACCACTACACCACGGCCACCCTTAAATCCGATGAATGTCCTGCAAACAAGTAAGAAGAAACACCAAATCTTCTAGGCGTAGATTAACATGAAGAATGCACATGTGCCTTTTTAAGAATGGAAATTGCCAAAAGTATATGCAGTTTGTTGATGTATGCATGATCAATTATCTGAACACCGAAACAAGATTTATGGTTTTTCAGTATAAACTAATTGGATTTGTCAAATCAAAATGTTTAAATATAATATTTTTTGATATCATTTTTTATATTATTAGGGCAATCAACTAGTGTACTTAGTTCGATTTAATTGTAAAATTGTTTTATGTATCATACTTGTAGATTCAGGCCAACAGTGGTACATTTTTGTGTACAGCGATATTGAGGCTGTAATGAAATGTGGCCAGAGTACAATATTGATTATTGTTGAAGGCAGCTTCTTAGTGAGGAGGTTGTATGTGTGGGACCCGTGGGAATTGATACAAAGGAAGGAGGAAGGATGTACCATTAATTCTCGCAAAGAACCTTGAAAATTTGTACAGGGGTTTAATTATAAAAAGGCGCTTCGTTGGGATACTAAGGGCTAAGCTTCACAAGCGTTTAAAAAGCGGCGTTTTAAATGCTAGCAAAATGCTCAATCCAACAGATTCAGTGCTTTCAAAAGAGAGTGACCATGCGAACGTTTTTACTATAAACTGAAAAAGCTGACTTAAACATATTATTAAGTTGGCAAGAAAGTTCTGTCGTTTTTTTGACCAATTATTGGAGGCCCCAACTTTTCCATGATAGTTTCAATTGATGACATATTGTCCACCACTTTCAATGGCCCTCCTCCATCGATCCATCAACTTATCAATACTGAAGTTTCTGCTTCATACTCAGTGCGACTTGTGGCCAAACTTCTTTCGCTAAGTTCACTGGGTATTGACTACTTGTAGACAAATACAAATTTAAATATGGATCGCGGGACAAAGAAGATAAAAACTTATCGGACAAATATCGGAAAATTAAGAAAATGTTATAGGCCACGCCCAGTTTTTGGGGTTATTTTATTCAAGAATACAAATTTTGAAAATCTCATACGGTCCAGTGAATTTTGATTACAAATAATGACAGACACGCCAATTTTCTTCTAAGCAAAAGGCCTACCAACAATTTGTCTTGCAAAATCTCTTAAAAACTCTAGAAAATATATGTAGATGCTCTGAGTAACATTTAAGTTGAAAATTTGACAACGCCACTCCGAATTTACTTGGGATTGTTTAGAAAATGAAGGATAGGATACCTTAAAAACTATCTATTCCAGGTGGATTGTAACTTCTCTGTATGCTTTTATAAACTTTTAACTTTGGTATTACACGAAACTAACGTACGTTGCCACTTATAGTCCCAACGGACGAAAGGAAAGGACACAAGTCTGGGAATGAATATGATACAGAGTTATTCATTTTGTGCTTTGGGAATTTAATTTTAAATAAAATAAAAAGTATTAAAGATTTCAATAAAATTGGTTTACTGTTTTAAATGTTGGACTATGTCATTATGTATGGAATACAACATCGGTTAAATGGCCGCCACGGGAGCTTTTGAAAACTTCAACTTGTGAGGCCATTTTCGATTAATTTTCGACACATTTCTGGCTGTATTCATAACCATAACTTCACGGATGTTGATTTTTAAGTGCTCCAAAGTTTGGGAATTGTCTGCATAGATAAGATTTTGGTGACAAATTGATGTCGCCAAATCTCCAAATTAAACTGCCGGGGAACTCTTCATGTTGTGTGGCACGTAGCCCCGTCCTGTTGCAACCACATGTCGCTAACATCAATCTCAAACAACAAAAAGTTGGTTATCATTTGACCACAGCGCAGAATTCACCGTAACAATGGCGACTTCGCCGTTTTCAAAAAAATTACGGCCCGATCACGCCGCAGGTCCACAGAGCGCACCAAACTGTCACCCGTGTTGGAAGCAATGGCATCTCAACGATCACATTTTAATTCCCACAGCACCAAATTCTGCAATATTGTTTGTTTGCGTAACCGAGCGAGAAATGGGGGGGCGGGTTTCCAATAAAGGAAATTCGCTAAACATTTTTTTTTGTTTAATTAGTCTAAAATGGTCTAAAAAGGAAAATAGTCTGCGAGGAAGTTAATAATACAATAAGAAAAAATAATTTTTTTTATCATAATCGGCTATTAAATCGGCTTTATTAAATTCCACATTCCGAAGTGGTTTAGACCCTCACGCGACTTCATCGTTCCGCTAAGTGTATGTCAACAACTGTCATGCAGGCGCCTGGGGCTAAGTTTATTAGAGAACAGTTTTGTGCCGGCCAACAGTGGATGAGGAATTAAACCTTAAATGTATATGTATATCAAAATTCTCAGAAAAATGCTTGCTATCACACATTAAAATTTCATAGAAATCGTAAAATATTTCCATTTTTTAAATATTTAAAAACCATTAAAACATATCATTTTTTTAATATTATCACCCTGTAAAGAAAAGAAATTATGTCCATTTATGTTAAATTGGATATACTTAGCACTACAAATCGACTAAACACCCTTTTGTTGAGTTAATAAGGAAGAAAACATATGTACATTTTAATAGTCAAAACCGAAAACTTTAAAAAATTTTAAAAAATACAACAAATTTCCTCTCCAACATTTTTACATAGTATAGGTATCTTAGAATAAGCCATTATAAGTAAAAAAAAAAAATTTTAAGTGAAAAGTCGATTTCCTATATTGGAAACCTCTGCCGAAATGGCAAGGCAAGAACTAACTACTTGTCACTACTGGATGACAGATAGATTTAACAGATGCCATATGGCAAGGACGCCAAATCCCAACCTAGAAATGAATAAACCTTTAAACATGTCATTAGTGAAGAGAATGTATTGTATTGGAAGCGGACCAAAAGAGATTTTTTTTTATAATAATAAGAAATAAAACCGAAAGCAAAACGGAACATTGGACGGCATCCAGAATCAATTAAGTGGATTGCAGACTAGAAAAATTAAAAAAAGGAAATTTCCAAATCACAGAACAATCAGATACCTTTTTTTGGTACAGAGGTTGGAAAAACATAGATTTTATTCGTTCTTCTTTTATGCTCTGGTAGCTGTTGGTTGCCGTTCCCCCTTCCCCTATAAAGACAATAGCCTCCGGTCACTAAGGAGTTGTTATAATTTAATATGTTTTAAAGGAGGGACAGTAATACAATACATCAGTTTCTAATGCATACCAAGCAGACCCGGTCATTCTTTCATTCAATTTTAGATTCATGGAATCATTAGAGTAAGCATCACCGCGTGTGCAGCTATTGATTCCAGAAATACTACATCGCACATGCCAAAATAAATAGCAATTAAATTGCCAAACAATTCTGGCAAACTCATGTCGCAGTTGGCTATTCTTATAATAGACCGTACGCTTTAATTCGCGAAAATACCAAAAATAACTGAGCAACAACGGCAATATCACCAACCATTTAAAATTATATAAAACCAAAAACATTAATCATTTAGGTCAAGATCGTACCTGTTTTGTAGACGTCACATAATGAGCTTAGCGGCGGCGGTCTTGTTGCTATTAAATTTCTCAACAAAAAAAAAAAAAAATTTTTTTAATTCTTACGTGGTGACGACGAGTGTTTGTGATATTTATATTCCCCCCGCCAGTATCTACTCAACCGCATGCACAGGTGTCAGAAACTGTATCCAAAATTTACCCATGACGTGGATGGAGATCACAAAATTTTAAAAATAAATGCTAAACGTGGATAGCAAGTAAGCGGCAAGCAATAATAAAATTCAGAGCAACGCAAATATTTTTTTTTTTTTTTTCTTGTTTACCTACATACATGTAAAAAAAAAAAATAGTAAACACATGCCTCACTTTGTGGTCACATCTTTATCGAGTATTTTCTGTCTCCCCAATACGAATTGATCTCTTGACTGGAGGAAAGGGGTCGGAGAATTCATTGGAATTCAATAAAAAGCGAATGAAACAATAAAACAAAGTTTGAATAATCCGCGTCATCACCATCATCATCACCGGCAACGATCTGCGCAGGTAGGACGACTGCTTTCTGTTTTCATTGAGTCGACGGAGTGGGTGTAGTAGATACACTCTCTTAAGATCAATGTCCATTCTCCGTAGTAGTTGTATTGTTGTTTTAATGTTGGAAAACATTATTCTAGTTGTTTGTGTATACCTGCGATCGATTTCAATTACAAATTTATACTTAGCAATACCTAGTCGACTTGTAAACGAAATGTAACTACTCACATAGCTCCACTAATAAAGACATCCATTTACATTGGTCTCCTTTGAAAGCACTTACACTGTAGGTCCTACATGCACTTTTTATGCTGCGCTCAAGCGCTCAAAACAAAATCCTCATAATTTTCCAATAAACATAAAAATAGCGCAGCAGGACGCTGGCATGACGTCTGATCAGGCTGCCAAAATGAGTTCATTCACCTTCACTCGAGTACAGTCCGAACTTCTGGCTTAGGTAATAATTGCAAGGAAATAAAAAAAAAACAGTGTTGTATGGTTGGAGGGACATGGAGTGCAATTCCTCCAATTCTTAGTGTTTTTTTTTTTTTTTTTTAATGTTTCAATAGTTTCCGTTCTAAAACGGTGCTAGTTCTAGAAAACACACCTAACAAGCCATCTTTTAAGACTCAGAATACCTTTGCAGTCAGCCTTTATGTACTACATAGTTCCTAACCCAATCTGTCACGTCAGACTATAACAGCTCGGAATTCCTAAGCACGACCACAAGCTAATGAACACTGCATTTCCGTTGCATATTAACCAGGTATAAGTTCAATAACTGAATTTATCAAGATTGGCATGCACACACAGTTCGATAGCTGCATTTACATGGCTCCGTAGTTTGTAACCGCGACACTTACCGTTGAACTTTCCTCATATACACCCGCTTCGAAGGCTTTTTTTTCGAAAACTTCTAATAAATCGTGCAAGTCTTTCTGCGTTATTTCTATGCTGCACATTTTTACAATACGACATTTATTTTTCTCGTAGCAAAATTTTGATTTTGGGGTTTCGGTTCAATGAGAACGCGAGAAGAAACTAGAAAAGAATTCCTTCGTCGTGTTCTTCACTTGATATTCACTACGCAACGCACACCGCAATTTTACTTCGTTTTTTCCTCGCTTTTCTGATTAGCACATAAAATTCCCTTTTCTACTCCGTATTTAGTTGAGTTATCGTAATTGTTTAAGTTTTGTTTTAATTCGCTCGACTAGATCGAATTACGCTCTAACACTTTTAACCAGCGCAACTAATAATATTTTCGAGAATTATACAAATTTAGCGAGAATATAAAATATTGCCCGCACGGAAAGGCAAAAATAAGATTTTCTCCGCGTTTACCTTTTGACAGTACACGAGACGAAAAGTCGTAATCGTGTGGTGGTGGCAAAAACGCCTTTAGTTTTTCCTTTTCTTTTGTTTCTTCTTCCGTTTTCGCATGGCATTTGTAGCGATTTGGTTTCTTGTTTCCTCCTGAAAGAAAGAAACGGCAAGATAGTATTGTGTGCATAGATTTTGCCTTTTCCATCTTCTATTGCGTTTATACGATAGAATGGGACTACCACTTATTTGGAGAGAAACGTCAAAGTTTCGGATGTCGTAGGGTTCAGCTGGACCAAAATACAGCAGAATCTGCATTATTTTTAAAAATATTACTTGAGAGATTGTTACCAAATACCTCGCTTACTGAGTACTAAAAGATTCATCAGTGCTGCCGTTTGCAGGACTATAGTAGTATTTGTACAACTTTCGGTCATCCTGTACTACTGTACTACCGCTTTCGAATTTGTACTACTCCTTCAAAAAGTGCATTGAAATTCTTTATATGTATAACCAGAATGATAGGCAGGGACCAAACCTACGATAGAGTTGATTTTAGCAGCCAACGCTCTACCAGCACCTTCAAGTTTTCTGAAACTCGCTACCACCTGAGTTTTAAACCACTTTGTCTCTTCCTCCTTTCCAAACAATGCTCGTATCCTGTAATAGTATAAGGGTATTCATATCCTCTCTGCCACGCGCAAAATATACATATATATACGTAAATTATTTGTCAATATAATAATTTTTAATTGAAAAAAGGAAAATTTGGTATGTGTTAAACTTTTGCAGGCGTTGTGACAGTTCGTCTGTAAAGGGTCCGTACACGACCAAATTGTTCGCTTAAATTACAATTTGTTTGTGGCATTTTGCCTCTTTTGTTAATATAAATTGAAAAAATTTATGAAAATAACAAAATTAATTGTTTTTTTAAACTACTACCGAAAAGGGAAACGAAATTTATTTAATGACGATATTAATTGCAACTATGTAGAATCCCTATACAACTGTAGTCTGAAATTGTAGTTGGATCTTAAGTTATATGGTTGAGCGTCCCTTGTATATATTAAATTTGTGGTCAAGTATTGTGGCACCATGTTGAATTTCATCTTAAATACAAATGTTAGTACATTGAAGATGATACGCTGCTTGATGTTTAGCCATTTCAAACAAGATAGCATCCATCTACTCGAGGTATAATAGCTACATCGAAGAATTGTTCTCATCGCTTTATTCTGCAGCACCTGCAGTTGATCTACGTGTTCATTATTCCCCATAAACAAAATAGTAGAGCAGAACTCAAAGTGTGGTTTAATTATAGTATTATATATGTTAATTGCACAAATGGTTGTTATATTTTTTCTTATTCTTGCAGGAAAGGACACTTTTTTGGAATTTTTTTTAGATATGTACATCATATGGCTATTAAAATTCAATTTACTGTCTAATATTACACCGAGGTACTTTCTTTCAGGAACTTGTTCAATCTCTTCACCATATATTTTTAAATTAATACATTCGTCACTATTTATAACCATACATTTAGTTTTGTTTACATTAATTTTTAGTTTGTTTTGTTGCAGCCATACACAAAGGTTTTTTAAGTCATTCTCAATATGCTCTTTAAGGTCATTTAAAGCTTTACCACTTACAAACATTAAGGCATCATCAGCGAACAGGGATATTTGACTGTTTCTTAACACTTTACAGATATCATTTGTGTAAATTAAAAATAATAAAATATAATATAATAAATAATAAAAAAAAAAATAATAATAAGGGAGTATAGTTCCTTGCGGTACACCGAAACATGTATTTTTGGCACTAGACATTGCACAGTTTACACTAGTTTTTTGAGTACGATCAAACAAATAAGACTTAAACCACATAAGCTCGTTACCTTTGACACCGTATTTTGACAGCTTTTGTATTAATATATCTCTATCAATTGTTTCAAATGCTCTCTGAAAATCTAAAAATAATGCTATAATTTTGTTACCACTGTGTCTTTGTTCTTTAAAGGTCATCACTAACCAATTTAGGGATGTTTCACAGGAGTGATCATGACGAAAGCCCGATTGGTTGTCGATCAATAATTTATTATCACACACATATTTATAAAATTGTTGATGAGCACACTTTTCCACTATTTTCTCTAGAATAGGCATCATGTTAATGAGCCTAAATTTGTCACACATTTTTGTACCGGACTCCTTGGGTATTGGAACAACTATCGATTCTTTTAAGTTTTTAGGAAATTCACCACGATTAAACGACTCGTTTACGATTTGAAGTATTATTGGACCAATAATATCAAAACAATTCAAAATAATTTTTATATTTAGATGTAACGCATTTTTATTGTTAATCTTTTTGCATATTAACCGTAGTTCACTCAAATCTATTTGTCTAAACCTAAATATCGTTTGATGTTCCATTAAATTAAAAATCGAAGAGGTATTATTTGTCGGTATGGAATTACTGATAGCGTTTACACTTTCTATAAAGTAAGAATTAATTAATAATATATACAAACGCGTTGGTTGACGACGTAACAGGATGGTAAAGCTCATTTACTTCACTTTTCGACAAGTATGCAAAGCCGTGTCCGAGACTGACAACTTTACTGTTTTGTTTTTAAGATATTACGAGTTTTTTTTTTAGGTCTGTGCGGATACTTATCTGTAAGAAAAATCAAAAACAAATTCAGAAAATTAGGGAAAATTCTCTCAAATTCAAGAAAAGTACTCGTACGCTTTTCATATGAAATCTTGAGAAAGGTAATTTTAAGGTGGTTTTGAAGACATTTGTTTTTCTAAACAAACAAATAAATGGTAGTAGAATCGAACTTTTCTATTAACTCAGTTATCCTGCTAGATTCTCATTAGTCCTTAGTTGAGCTTCAGGAAAATAGTTTTAAGAAAATCGAAATTTTCACATTTGTAGAAGATTTCCTTACCAGAATGGTCTAAAACGAAACACGAACGGATTCAACAAGTTTGTCTGTCCGTCTGTGTGTCACAAGTTGCTATCTTTCAAATGTTTAGACCTAGACAGCTGAAATATAATGTGTTCAATTGAAAATAATCAGAAAGAAAAATTGTAAACAATATTTCTTTTGTGGTAGCATTGGAATATTTACCCCAAAGAAAAAAAATATCTACCCCTGCATACGACATATCAAATGAAGGATAGAGTTCCAAGGGATTCGAATATGTAAAAAAAATATTCTAGTACAAGCCATTCTTGTAAAAACATTGGAAGACGTGGTGTTAAAAATCACACAATTTTACCCCTGCTTTATTCGATTCTGATGATTTTCGGGCAAACACATCTATACATGTCCGACTTGACACTAGGCCAAAACTTCATCAAGTTGTTCTTGAGATGTGTGTGAGCATGATTCGAACATATTTAAATCTCTTCCCCATATCTTACCCCTAATTCATCAGATTTAGATTGATTCCAGCCAGTATCAGTCTAAGCATACGCTTCTATATATATATTTCATATTTCATCCAAATCGGTTCAGACGTTCAAGAGTTAGGAGGCCAATAATTACAATTTTTGTTTATATCCCGCCCACCACATCTTGCCCGCACTCCATCTAATTTTGACAATTTTTTGACGAAACTGCTTATGTACCTTAACATGAGGACAAATATACAAATCAAATTTCATCAACATTTCTCCAGTGGTTCTCGAGCGAGCTGTGTGCACAAAAAAGCATTTCTTTTGATCTCACCCTTACAAATACAACAATAATAACTAGCGAAATTAGGTTCCCAAAAGTTTCCCCAACTAATTCTCGATACCGCAGCGGTAACAATTACTAGACTAGAAACGAAAGATTGCATCTAACGTTTCCAAATATAAAAAGTGCCTTCGACCCAACATCTGGCACGGCTCGGATAAGAATTAATTACACGTTCATGCCAACTAGCTATCGTAAATTAAGGTTGATTTTACGTTGTCAGAAAAAATACTAACTATACAAATAGACCATGCGGCATCAGTGACCGCAGTGACAACCATATAATTTCTGGATTCCAGCAACGCCAACCGCCTTGCCATAGGTGGCACCATAAGTGGGCATATGGCTTGCTATAAAGACAGTTGGGTGTCGACTGATCTGCATAGAAGTTCCAACCAAATTGACCATAGGGCTATTAGTCGATTTAGTATCTTATATGTGCCTTCGCACTGTTACCGTACGAACAAGCGATACCCTTCCGCTTCAAAGAGACAGGTATGCAATTGTCTAATTCCTGGAGCACTCAGACTCGATCACTTCCCCTTTCTGGTGTAGTGGTTGGAGAAACTTAGATTCAGTTCGTTTCTCTTTTATTGTAGGCAGCTGTCGGTTGCTGTTCCCCACTCGGGCTCGAACCTGCACAGATCGCGTCATAAGCAAACATACAAACATGGCTATTATCAAGGCAAGGTACGAAAGCGGGAAATGTTAAAACAGAGAAATTTCCGATTCGAAACGTTGTCCAACTTGGCTGTACACCTACTGCCGCTACTTATTTTTCTAGTAACGGTATGTATCGTTCTTGTAGACATCTTAGTTCATGGTAGTGTTCCCTAAATACGACTTAAATTGGATATCTAACCGCCTGTACGTGTCCCATAGAAGCGACATAAATCCAATAAAAAAGATATACGAACTGAGATCGATACAATAAATTTTGCTGAGTTTATTTACTTACCAAACTACATATACAATAGAAAAAACGTGCTAAATTATAAAAATATTGTCATAAATTTGTTTAAGATCGCTTGGCCATCATTTCCCTATAAATATCGGCACCTTTGCGTGCGAGCCTGTCTGCTTTCTCATTCCCAATAATTCCCTTGTGGCCTTTTACGTAGTTCTGAAATATATCCAGTTAGATCAGCTTGAAAGTCAACAGTTTTATGTTTGACCTTACCCACTTAATATCCACGCTACCATCTAACAATTCATCTAGTATAATAAAATCATCTACATTCTTAACTGGTTCCCCAGTTTTTATTTTCCATCCCTTCCGCTTCCAGCCCTTCATCCATGCGGTCACTGCATTAATTAGGAATTGCGAATCTGTGCTTAAGCAAAGCTTTCGAATTCCAAAGTCTTTGGCAATTCTGATGGCATGTATCGCGGCTTGAATCTCTCCAGCGTTGTTGGTAACTCTTCCTATGACTGGTTTAGCTGCATTCCTGGTTTAGAGTATAAGTCTAATTAGAATAGAAAAGCATTGCTCCCAAAAGAGAACCCACAAAGCATGGTCTTCAGAAAAGTAAACACCATATCCGGCAACAGCACCTACTTGCCCGTTGTTTATACACGACCCGTCTGTGTAGACAATCACATATCCCTCGGAATCTATAGGGAACTCAAAATTGCCAATTTTCTTCAAACCAATAGGTTCCCAGATCTTAGAGTCATGCGTATACTTTTTCAACATTTTACTTTCAGGTAAACTGACTTCCGAGGAACCTTTCCTTTTGCGAGAAGTCTCCGGTATGCCTTCTACCTCTGCTGCAGCAGCCAACTAAATGAAATTCCCGGTAAACGCAAGGATTGGGACAAATTTAGCTATACGAACCAACAAGTCGTCGTCATATTTATTCCATTCTACATCATCTGGCCAATTGTCTTCAACTTCTTCCTTTTTTACTTCTAGGTAACTCTCAGTCTTTGGGATCGGTTTTGTTGCTTTCAACAAGTCTGGCAAGTACTTTGAATTCGCTGTATACTTCCCTGGTATAAGTTCATCGGGGCGAGCTATTGAGTTAACATTAACTCCATTTTCCTTCAGAAAGTGCTCTGCTTCTTCCACGGTTTTGAACTTTTTGTACTTCGGTTTGGAGAAACCTTTAACTTGTCTCTCGCAAGACGGCCTAAGAATACCTCTTTTACAGTTGCACAAATAAGAGGTTATTGCTTTCTTACCAGTTACTGTAGATCCCGACTTCAAAGCCAGCCGCGACAGCGTAATATGGCATTGTCCGTTGCTGGAGTGCTTTTAACATACGAAGGTTTGCGAAACAAGTAACAACCTTTTGCATGGATTAACTTGGCAGGATATACAATTAAAAAAAAAAAAACTCTAAAGACTGCACGCGTAAACAAAAACAACCGAACCCACAATCAGCTGTTAACTGTCACCTCTGTCTTTATGAAAAAAATCCAAACTTATAAGACCTCTAGATGAGCGAAACTTTCAATTCAATCCTATTTATTTTGTTTTCTCGAGCAGGGTTCTTTCAATTCAATCTCATTAGATTTCAATTTATAAGAAGGCAACAGCTATGTAGGTGCCTAGTAGAATAGCAAAAAGAATATAAACTAAAGTACTGAGCGGAATGGTTGATGTGATTTATAGTTGATATTGACTGTCAACATGTTGAGCATTGAGCATTTTCAATTATGGTAACAGAATTGTGGCTGTTAATGTTGATGACCGAATTGGTTAAGTTTCTTTTTCGTGGACGGAGTTTATACGCCGAACAGAAGCTGGAAATTTTTGAAGTGGCTTGGCACATCTATGAAATTCTAAGATACATATATACATTAAACACTCTTTCCACTAAGAGATTAATTCTGTAAGTAATTGGAACTGCTCAGATTCCAAAACCCTAGTTAAGAATGGCTAAAGAACTTTCCCCTAATTGCGCAATCAGAACAAAATTCCCTAACTATGCCCAATTAGGCTTTGGAATCCCAACGCGTCCAACAAGCTTACTTAAAAATAGTTTTTTTGGATAAAAGGCGAAGTTCTCCACCCCCACTCCCATTACCAGTGAAACGATTAATACAAATATATGGAAAAACTTACTTCACAAAAAAAATGCACACAACGACGGCGAATGTCAAAAAATCACATATTGTGAAAATAAAATTTGATTGTTCGTTAGAAAACCGAATGTAAAGTGTGACTGGTATGATTTTCTACGCAGTATTCGAAATTAATTAAAATTATTAGCAAGATTTGAAATTACAATAACAAAGAAGGAGCAAAAATCTGTTGGTTAGAAATTTAAGTTCAGAATAAATTAGTGATAATTTACAACAACAAAAAATAGTGTCAGGGCAAAGGGAGACGCAATTTATTCATGGAGCTACATATATGAGTATTTTTAATACTTCCTGTAGCACAAGAAAATGGATAAAGTTGTTTCGAATAGTGTTAACGTGAAAAATCTTTTCGTGTGGAAATTCTCATGTACAAGCAAGATGTTGCGTATGTGGTTATATAGTCTGAAGGGACTTTAAAGTTATAAGAATGTAAAAAATCGGAATACGTGTGGTGAAAAAATACGCCGCCTCTTCGTATCCCATATCCACCCGAGACTGGTTAACGAGAAAGCAAATTTAGAAAACACTTACAATAACGGTACGGAACACTAATCTCGCGTGACATGAGTATCATTCGATAAATTTTTATTTATAAATTAACATTACGGCAATCAAAAATTCTATCAACAAAGCATTCGATATTTTACAGATTGGGACACATCGGACATTATTCTGTTTAAAACCTAAAGCATAGTACGCTCTCCAAGTAGTACCGTGGAATTCGTAATGAAATCGTCGTCAAATATTTATTTGCATATTTTTAAAAATATTTGTTTGCATATTTTTGCGGAAATATTTTAAACTGACAATCACGATTGAAAAAACGCCATGTGTAAACCAATACAGCTTTGCAAAAGCAATAAATTATTTCAATTAACATTTTTTTTATTTTTTTTCCCCACTAGACTTTCCATCGTTTGACCATCTTCAAACTCCAAAAGAAAATTTTCTTGATGAAATTCTTCATTTTTTGTTATCTGTATTTTTTTCACGCTAAAATTTCAAAATTTGTATGCGGCTAATGATTTAATGCCTGCGGCATTTGTGTGTGGAGATTAACTAAGAACGCCACCAAATATTTGGTTTTGAACAAAATTATTTTTATCCTGAACTACGTACTGCTTAACTAAATTTCAGGAGGTTTATTTCAATTTGGGATTTCATGATGAAAAATTGAATTACACTTGATCATTGTACTTGCCTTTTCCAAAAAATAAAAGTATTTAGACAACAGATGCTAAGATTGTGGACAGACCCATTGCTTTATTTACCCGTCGTGACTTCCATTTTTAATAGCATGTTTCATTGTGCTAATTTCAAAACTGTAATAAAACACAGTCAGATCCTTTTCGTTCAGGATAAATATATAACCATTTGAGTTCACCATTTCAGATCAAAATGTATGGCGGACAACAAAAACATGTGATAGCGAAATTTATTTATTATTATTATTTTTTTTTAGTTTTGTGCCTATTATTATTATTGAATTGCATTGTTGTACGTCATACATTTGATGCTGAAATTAAGTAAAAATCGCAATAATACCTGAATGGGAAAAGTCAGACTTTTTTTATTACAGTTTTGAAATCATCGCAGTAAAGCGCATTAAATGGAATCAATTTCCTTGAGAGGTAAATTCAGTTGGGAGGTTAACTGCATTCATATTTACATATTTAAATTTAGAGTTTGAATTGAAAATAATAAACGTTCTTACCGAACAACACCAACTGCTTGCCTGAACTTCTACATCTGACATTTCTCACTTGACAGGTGGAAGGGGTTGTTTTCGCCAGTCGATAACACTTTTCCAGTGAACAAATAAAATTGTTTTCTCAACTCATACATAATACGCCAAGATGAGCTATCCAACAACGAACTCTAATCAACCTCCGACACCATCTCTACCAGCAACTTATCCTGCTCCACCTCTACCAACAGCGTACACACCTGCCGCTCCAATAACATACTCTTCACCACCACTACCGGCAACATACGCACCACCGCCGCCTCCTCCCACAACATATACTCCGGCGGCTCTACCAAAAACGTTCGATCCTACAGTTCCACCGCCACCTATGCAGAGCCCAGCCCATCGGCATTATACTCCCGCACCGGTGTATGGGCCTCCATCAACTGGTGCTGCGCCCCATCCATATTCAACAACACCTTACTTGTATTATCCACCTCCACCGCCGCCATCAACGCCATACACTTATCTTCCTCAACCACCACCACCAGGAGATTATTCGATAACACCGCCACCTCAAACAGTGCCGCCACGGCCATGGTATCCACCACGACACAGTTTACAGTATAGACCCACAAGCGGCCGTTGTTCATCCCAACCGCCACCACTGCCTCACGAGCACAAATCATATCGAATAAGGAAGTCCTATCCTCCAGCAAACAGCTACAGAGCCTCTGCAACTCGTCCCACATCTTGGACTGCATCAGATGGACGTTCTACCTCTAGTAGTTCCAGTTACACCAGCCATCACCATGCAGAAAAAACTAGCACCAAAGCAGAAACAGAAAGAGATCGCTTGCTCAAGAATTGGAGAAGTTATTTTTGTGAGACATCCGAAGAAATTGCGAAGAAACTCGCCGAATTGGAGGATAGTGAAGAGAAAGACGTATGGATTCGTTCGTCGCCAGCCGATGTTTATTATCGTCGCACAAATAATGGCAATGAAGTCGAAGGCACTGCACGCCTTGAGGCTCTATGCAATCTCTTCGAAGAAGAACTCGTTAAGAGATCTGAGAAAGCCAAGATGAAAATGGAACCATACGTTCCACCACCGCGCAAGCATCGTCGCAGGCTGTGCAAGCATAAATCTGAAATTTGCTCATCGTCTTCCGATTCGTCCGAAGACGAATTTCAGGTCGAACAAGACTGCTGTATGGAGGAGTTGTCGAGGAAAATCCAGCATCCGTACCGTCTGCATCCTGATCTGTGGCACAACGATGCTGGAGAGATGAATGATGGTCCCTTGTGTCGATGCTCAGCTAAATCGCGGAGAATTGGCATCCGGCATGGAATCTATCCTGGCGAGGTGGGAATACCAAAGTGCGTTCCGAATTTGAATAACGCCAACAGGTTGCATCACTACCGAATAACTATTTCGCCGCCGACGAATTTCCTTACAAAGACGCCGACGATTATTAAGTACGACGAGCATGAGTTTCTCTTTGAAGGGTTCTCGCTGTTGTCCCATGTCCCCATCGACGAGTTGCCCACTTGCAAAGTCATTCGGTTTAACATTGAGTATACGATTCTGTATATCTCGGAGAAGATGCCTGAGAACTTCACCATCCATGAGCTGGACTTATTTTGTAAGTTTTTTTTTTTTTTTGTTTCCTATTCATGTATGCGATTCCATAACCTGATTGCTTCTTTTTAGCCAAGTATCTGTTCCATGAACTTCTGGAGCTAATCGACTTCAACTTGTTTCCGAATATAAACGCGGACTTCTCCTGTCCAGCTTTCCATTTCCTTCCGCGTTTCGTGAGAGATCTAGCGGACAATGGCAAAGAAGTGCTCGCCATGAGTGAAGTCCTCAAGTATTTGCTGGACAACTCTGGTCCCTTAGTGGACCCAGAACGCTTGTCAACCATGAACGAGATTAGTCAGCATGATTGGCAGGATTATGTTGACTATATCAAGGGAATGGTCGTCACTAAGCCGGGACAAAAGCCGTGCTCTGTACGCATCGACCAGCTAGATAGAAATGTTTCGGATCTACCAGATTGCATTGACAAGGCAGACGCTACCATCGTACACCCAGCGATTGTCCACTTTGGGATACGTCCACCGCAACTAAGCTATGCGGGGAATCCTGAGTATCAAAAGGCGTGGAGGGAGTATGTTAAGTTTCGTCATTTGATGGCCAACATGTCTAAGCCATCGTACAAGGACAAGAGAAAGCTGGAGGATAAGGAGATTCGGCTTCAAGAGATGCGTACCCAAGGCCGCATGAAAAGAAACACTACGGTGGCTATCAGTTCGAAAGGATTCTACAGGACCGGCATCATGTGTGATGTTATCCAGCACGCGATGTTGATTCCAGTACTCACTGGACACTTGCGCTTCCACCAAGCGTTGAATCTCCTCGAGCATAACATTGAATACAAGTTCAAGAACAGGTAAGTTTGTTCGCTGACCTGAATGCTCCTCAATAACGCATTCTCTTTGCAGATACCTCCTTCAACTGGCGTTGACCCACCCATCGTACAAGGAGAACTTTGGCACAAATCCCGATCATGCTCGTAATAGTTTGACCAACTGTGGCATTCGCCAGCCGGAATATGGCGATAGGAAGATTCACTATATGAACACTCGTAAGCGTGGCATCAACACTCTGATCAATATTATGTCCAGGTTTGGTAAGGAGTACGAAACCATGTCGAATATAACCCACAATGAAAGATTGGAGTTCCTGGGGGATGCGGTAGTGGAATTCCTTAGCTCCATTCACTTGTTCTTTATGTTTCCTGATCTGGAGGAAGGTGGTCTGGCCACCTATCGAGCAGCAATCGTACAGAATCAGCATTTGGCAGTGTTGTCTAAGAAACTCCAACTGGAAGAGTATATGCTGTACGCCCATGGATCTGATTTGTGTCATGAACTGGAACTGCGACATGCAATGGCGAATTGCTTCGAAGCTCTAATGGGGGCGTTGCTCCTAGACGGAGGAATTTCCGTGGCGGATAGTGTGTTCGTGAATGCACTTTTTATGGAGGATGAGACTCTTAAGGAAATCTGGAAGAACTACCCTGAGCATCCGCTACAAGAGCAGGAACCACTTGGAGATCGTGATTGTATCCCTTCGTATCCAGTTCTGCAGGAACTGACTAAATTTGAAGACTCCATTGGCATCAAATTCAAACATATTCGCCTCCTCGCGAGGGCATTCACCGACCGTAGCATCGGGTTCACTCATCTCACACTGGGCTCGAATCAGAGGCTGGAATTTTTGGGCGATACCGTCCTTCAGTTAATCTGCTCTGAGTATTTATATCGTCACTTCCCTGAGCATCATGAAGGCCATTTGTCACTCCTGCGGTCGTCGTTGGTAAATAACAGAACTCAGGCAGTAGTGTGTGATGACCTTGGCATGACCAAATACGCTGTATACTCGAATCCAAAGGCAGACCTGAAGACCAAAGATCGCGCCGATCTGTTGGAAGCATTTCTTGGAGCTCTATACGTCGACAAAGGCCTCATGTATTGTGAACAGTTCTGCCATGTCTGCTTATTCCCTCGCCTTCAGATGTTCATTATGAATCAAGACTGGAACGATCCTAAATCGAAACTCCAACAATGCTGCCTCACACTCCGAACAATGGATGGTGGTGAACCAGACATTCCCATCTACAAGGTCATCGAATCGATTGGACCAACAAACACTCGCGTTTACACTGTGGCTGTGTATTTTAGATCAAAACGCCTAGCCACAGCCACTGGACATAGTATCCAACAAGCAGAAATGAACGCTGCCAAGCAGGCCTTGGAGAATTCTAGGGAGCTCTTCCCACAACTAGATCACCAGAAGAGGGTTATTGCGAAGAGCATTAAGAAACAAACTGGCGACATAAACACAGACCTGGAGGATGCTCTGAAGCAACCGACCAGAAAATATATCCTAGATGATCTGGACGAATCTCATCTCCCCAAACAGTATCGAGTACGAGAAGACATTTCATCAGATGAGCTGCCCGAAGACGACGAAGATGAAGAGGACTCTATCAATTCTGTAGAAAGCTATAGGGTACACAGGAAATCAAAGAAAACTCCTTCGTCAAAGAAAAAAATCAAGAGAAAGCGAAGGGGTAGTAGTGCCAAGAGGATCTCTTCGAACAGTGGTGACAGCGATAGTGACGATGAGGAGTACATAGCCAGTGTTCCTGTGGTAGCAGATGCTGCAGATGATGCATTAAGTCCTCTATCTGATGACGATTGGGGAGATCATGAAGTTTTGAATTTACCACCTGTCAGAAAGGAGACGGTCTTTGCTGAAAAATACAAAGAGCCATCACCTGATCCCAGCAAAGTGAAGACTTGTGTCCCATTGCTAAGTTTGGCAGATGTGGAAGACGTTTCGTCATCATCAGAAATCGAATCTGGAGAGATTAGCACTTAAGTAAAAGTATTCATCAAGTATTTGTAGTTTATATGGCCCGAATACATAAATGTAACCACTTTAGGTTGCTCTTTTATTACTCATTGTGAGCTTTCTTTCGTTTTTCAGTACTCTTTAAATTGGTAGACTAATATTAATGAGTTCTCTATTTCCTTGTGCCTATACGGAGTTTAATGCAAAAATTGTATTATTACTATTATTGATGTTGTAACTCTCACAGACCGTTTAGTCATCCTAAAAATCCCCAACCATGACTCGAACAATTTATATTTAAAGAACATTTCAGTTGTCCACTGCCTGTGCGGGACATCTTGAGTGTTCGCGTTTACGGTCGTAAAATCATTCCTCGGCTTGTTGATTGTACCATATATAGAAAGTCTAAGCCTAAGTCCACTGATAAAACGGCTCCTTCAGAGTAAGAGTATGAGAAGCGGCTGATAAGTTCACGGCCTAAGGCATTAAAAAAAAAATTTCTCAATATAACCTCCCTCGAATGAAATGCATTTCTCACATCGGGCATACATTGCCTTAATATCACCGACAAAATATTCTTCTTTTTTGCCTTCAAAATGACTTTCTAAGGCCGCCGTGATCTCTTTCTCATCTGCAAATCTTCGGCCTCGTAACTCCTTTTCCAAATTGGAAAAAAAGGGAAAAAGTCGCTCGGGGCCAAGTCTGGACTGCAGGGTGGGTGGTTGAAAAACCGTCTAATAATGTCTCTTAAGGCCTGTCTCGAAACAGGCGCGTTATTCTGCAAAATCAACACTCCGTGCCTGAGTTTCCCACGTCTCTTTCGGACGACCGCTTCACGTGCCTGAGTCAATAATTTGCGTAAAATTGACCATTCATCGTAGTCCCCTTTGGCAGGTAATCAATCAGCAAAACACCTTCGCTGTTCCCAAAAACAATCGGCATAATCTTCGAAGCCGATTTTTCCACCTTGAATTTATCCGGCGGTCTCTCCCCTTTGCATAGACTCTTGTTTGGACTCCGGATCGTATTGACGAACCCAAGTCTCATCTACAGTTACGATTCGGTTACAAATTTCGTCGAGATTGTCCCCGGCTAACTCCAAAAAATCTTTGAAGCACTCGAGTCTTCGTTGCTCCTCGAACGGCGCGTGAGTATTTTCGGTACCCAGCGAGCACAAATTTTTTTCATGTTTAAATGCTCGTGCAAAATTTCTCCAATCCGTTCTTTGCTGATGTGCAACTCGTCCGCCATCTGCCACATTTTTTATTCAGCCAGAAGTTACTTTACATATGATGATATATTCGAAGTAAATTCCCTAAAATTTGTTTAATGTCCACCACCAAATGGTTTGCCGCATCAAACCAGTGTACTAAAGTCGGTCAAGTGAGAAGCAGCGGAAGTGCTTCCATTTGTTTATATCTCCTCAGCTATAAGCAGATTACAAAGAAAACTTCCGAACGGGATGACTAAGTATGTAACTAAATATTTTTCTTTATTTAATTTTCTAAAAACTGGGTTCGCATGTAATAAGCTTTACTTGAATAGGGAGAGACGCCGGCTGGGCGAAAATCGTCCACCATTATGCAGCGCACTTTGTACGTCTTTCAGATCTGGTAAGTTGGAGATTTCACCACGTGCTGCCATCGATGGTGGTGTGGATAAAATTCTTTGAGCAACACGTTGAATGTCGTGTACCGTTACTTTTTCTGCAAAACAAATAAAGTAAATAATTTTCGCGTAAAACCCGCGTCCAATAGAATGTCTCACCTATTTCGTTGATGAAATGTTCTGGGCGCTTCCTATGTCCAGTGGCCAATACCTGTCTGCCAACATCTTCAAAGACAACTGGCCGGGATTCCAGATTCATAAGTAGCATGGATTGTAATTGAGTTTTTGCTCGACTCAGTTCCTCTTTGCCAGGTTCTGATTGCATGTTAACCAATTCACGGGTGATAACTTCGACCATTTCTCGAACATTGCTTGGCGGGGCGCTGGCATGGATGCAAAAGATGCCGGAATCTCCGTAAGCGTGGTTGTATGCCGTTGCACTGTACATCCAATGATAGCGATTCAGAACGTTTGTGTAAAGACGTGAGTACATTCCTTTGCCAGGACCACCGGCTGAGAAGGAACCACCACCGCCCATCATTATGTTGAGAACACACAATGGTACAAAGTCTTTGTCCTGATGGGAACAGCCCTCGAGACCTATAACGATGTGTGCGAGTTCCGGAAGACCAGCTGCGGCGTATATTGGAATATCACATTGTTCCTATGGAGCAGATAGGAAGAGAAATAGACCACAGGGGGGGTCAGAATTGTTGGTTAAACAAACCTTTCTTATGCCACCGGTGTATTGTGCAATAGATTTGTCAACCGAATCAGCGCCAAATCCACTGATCTTTTCTGTATCCCAGATGGCAGGTTCGTTGACAAAGAATTTGTTCACGTTCGTCACCAGCTCATCGTGATCGACCTAAAGGAATTGACACAAAGTTCATTTCTCAATTTTCTCAGATAAAGAGACGGACTCACTCCAACTCCAGCCACAACCATTCGATTTGGAGAATGGTGATACTTTAAGTAATTCAAGATGACATTCCTGTCTATAAGACCCAAGTTGTTGGTAGGACACAGCTTTGGCAGACCAAGCGTATTCTCCCTATAGGCAGCTGCGTGAATCATGTCCATCAAAATAGTTTCCTGCTCGGGTCTCATACCCAGTGTTTCCAATTCGAATTGAATCGCCTTGCGAGCTAACGCCACCTCTTCCTCTTCCAACTTTGGACGTAGGGTGACATCAGCCAAGAGTTTCGTCACAGATTCAACGGCACGGCTGTCAATACTTGCTGCATAGATAAGTGTATCTCTGGAACTCTGACAATCACAGATCCCTCCATTCTTTTCCAGTTCCTTGAGAATAGCATCTTTGTTGGGAAAGTTCAAAGTAGACTAGATGCGGAAAGGAACACTGTAAATTATTGTCCACATGACTTTCAAACAAAACTTACATTAAAAGCCAACTTTTCGAGAAAATGCGACACACCACCGGGGTAGGTGACTTCATAACGTGGTCCCGAATCGATAACCAACCCTACAGTGCAGAACTGACCAAAGCGCTTCTCGGACGCTACCCGCAGACCATTGGGCAATGTTGTCACCTGAGTGACATTATCGTCTGAACTAGGTTTGGCATATTCCACATCTGGCAAGTCCACTAGTGAATCGGTTAGTGGCGGTAAATTTGTTACAATTTTAGTCGATGGGATATTAACACCATCTGTGGGACGTGGAGATGCTCCTGCTGTTTTGGTAGCGAAGTTTCTTGAAATTCTAAAATAAGAATAAATTCAAAATATAAAAAGTTTCATCAGCCGAAGAGGTTAGGGTTTGAAAAATTTCTCTATTGCGGCGCAACTCACCCTTGCCAGGAGTTTTTAAACTGACACAATGCTCGGAAATTCATGACAAGTGATTTTATTTAAACCGCAATGGATAGATGAAGAATTATTGATTGAGAACTTTTCCGATTTATTAATTTAATTTCGCAATATTTTCGCAGGAAAACATGCCTCTCCAGCTACAAACGGGCCCAGTAGGAAATTTTTCACAGCTGTCAAATGTCAAAAGTGTGTAAATGTTGACATTGAATGAAAAGACAGCTAGATGGGCGAAGCTGAGGTCAGTGCACATTAGGCTTGTTTTAGTTATGGATTCCTTGCAGATTCTTCTTCGATTTCTCAGCGGAAAATATTTGTTAAGTGGAACACGAATTTTCTGCTGAGGAGAAGATTAGATGTCAAAATCATATGCTATTGCTCTCTGACTCTTTTTTTTTTTTTGTTCTACAACAAATAAAACAAAGGCATATTCTGTTGTGTGCTGTGCATTTTTTGTAGCTACTCGAAAATTCGGCTGTGCTTTCCATTATGGCCTATTCGAGAAAAACTTGAAAAAAATGTTTTTACATGTGAAATGGCCTCCTAACACATAATTTTCTATGAATGAAGCAATGTTCACCTAGCCAATCATAAGCCTCCCAATAGTCAGTATGTATGATTGTCCCTGTATTTTGTATTGCCTATTTCTGTTCTATTTGTTATCTTTACATGTTTATTTCTACTAGTTATTTATAATATTTTATAGTTTAAAAAACAAAGTATATGATGTTAAGAAGTGGAAATTAAAGATAAATTGCTATTTATCTGTGAATAATACCTCGAAAATGCGTTCCGTTTATACGTCTTTTGGGAATTTCAATTGTTGATAACCTTGTTAATAATAGCAAAAAAAAATGTCATTTTCGTGTTTAAAACACTTTTTCAAGTTTTTCCGAATAGGCAATAATGGAAAGCGGCCCCGAAAATTGTAGAACGTAGATGCTAAATCTGGAATAATAAAACCATGTCAGCGTTTATGTCTGCAGAAAAGGCAATACATTAATGTGTCTAAACTCAAATTATGTCTATGATTTTGCAGTATCCATGAAATATTTTGAATGCATGACATATTTCTCGACTTGGGTTACGAGTATGTCTTCTAGAGACGGGGGTTTAAGAAAAAAGTTAATGAGTCAACATTTTTATTAATTCTGGCGTAGATGGTGTAAACAATTCTACACTCCGTTTATACGTCTTTTGGGAACTTCAATTGTTGATAACCTTGTTAATAATAGTTTCCTCGCAAAAAAAATGTCATTTTCGTGTTTAAAACACTTTTTCAAGTTTTTCCGAATAGGCCATAATGGAAAGCGGCCCCGAAAATTCTAGTACGTAGATGCTAAATCTCGAATAATAAAACCATGTCAGCGTTTATGTCTGCAGAAAAGACAATACATTAATGTGTCTAAACTCAAATTATGTCTATGATTTTGCAGTATCCATGAAATATTTTGAATGCATGACATATTTCTCGACATGGGTTACGAGTGTGTCTCCTAGAGACGGGTGTTTAAGAAAAAAGTTAATGAGTCAACATTTTTATTAATTCTGGCGTAGATGGTGTAAACAATTCTACACTCCGTTTATACGTCTTTTGGGAACTTCAATTGTTGATAACCTTGTTAATAATAGTTTCCTCGCAAAAAAATTTCATTTTCGTGTTTAAAACACTTTTTCAAGTTTTTCCGAATAGGCCATAATGGAAAGCGGCCCCGAAAATTGTAGTACGTAGATGCTAAATCTGGAATAATAAAACCATGTCAGCGTTTATGTCTGCAGAAAAGACATTACATTAATGTGTCTAAACTCAAATTATGTCTATGATTTTGCAGTATCCATGAAATATTTTGAATGCATGACATATTTCTCGACATGGGTTACGAGTGTGTCTCCTAGAGACGGGTGTTTAAGAAAAAAGTTAATGAGTCAACATTTTTATTAATTCTGGCGTAGATGGTGTAAAAAATTCTACACTCCCTTACTTTTAAGTGCAACGTTTTCGAGAGTAGAGCAGGCATTATTTTTCAGTGCACATTTTTTTTTGAAAGTAGAACAGAAAAGTGCAATATTTTCAACGAGTGTGAAAAAAGTGCAGAATTTTTTCGAGAAAATAATCTCCATGAGCTGCGATCAAAATAAGTGGGCCCATACTGTTCTTTCTTCAAGTCATCGATAACTTGCAAACTTCTAATTTGGAAAGTGCCATCACAATAATTTGAATTTAATGTAAACATCTGTCAGGAAAGCATAAAATTGATAACTGGAGTCAAAAACCTAACGACAGAATTGAGAATCGCCTTAATAATACTTACTAATAACTCAAGTACATAATTGTATAGAAAGCAAGGATGTACCTACATGAAACATTAATTTTTAAGAAGAAACTATACCGTTATCGAATGTGTGGTTAATTTTCGACTGTTATTGTGAAGTTAAAATCTTTTGTCAATATATGTACATATAGGCAAATACACTAGAATGTGTACAATGATCAATCACTACATAAATAATCATACTTTAACATGCATTACAACAATAGCGAGATATCTTTGAACACTCGAATAAAAAGAAATAATTGAATGGAAAGTAGTAAGAACTAACTTTTCATCAATAAAACTACTTCAGTTAAAAAGCTAGATCTCGTATTTCTGTTATCTTACATGTTAAAAGACGATCTGTATGGATCATATGTGAAAATAAAAAAACTGCTAATGATAATAATACAACTTAAATAAACACCATTAGAATTATTCTTAGAAATAACTCACGGATGTTGCTTTTGTACATATGCATGCATTTACAAAGCATACATATTTCAACATATAATACTCTGTGAACTTGATAATAACTTTTTTAATTGAAGAATTGGTGTTTTCATCTCGCATTACATACACCTTTTCTTATGAGAATCCTGTTTTGATGAATGGTGAACTGTCAGATTTCCTTCGGTTTAACTGAGTACTGAAATGTTTCTCCAGATGTCGCTTACCCACTTTTCCGTTCGTCAATACTTTCTGTCCTCATAAGTAAAGATAGCAGCTTTTTTTCTACTCTGGTTGTAGCTCTCAAACATAGGAGCTAGTGGTTATTTGACACATTTTACCATTGTATATTAAATCAATATGCACAAATGACGCCATTCCAAATAAACAAGGTTGTTGCCTTATAGTAATGGATAAGCACGGAAAACCGCTCAATATCTCCAGCAATGCATTTCCTTTTATTGAAACTATATGTAAAATTTGTTTGCTCTGAGTTTTAGATTTTATTGTTTGGTCTGTTTTTTTAGGTTCTCCCCAGGGTTGGCGCAGATTTCTTGACAGCTCTGTCAAACCTTGATTTCTAAAAAAAAACAAAAAACGCGTTGGGTCGATTTCAGTACGACCCCAGGTTTTAAGGAACAAACATACATATTCACCCCGATTTCCGTCGTATCGAAGAAGTTATAGAATTCAATTCAGAAATTGCACGACTAATAAAATGACAACAGAAATCGGGGGGTGATTAGCTAAGATTGAATACGAAAGAAATATATACTTTGACGTAAATATAGAAGAAATTAGTTTAGGTTCTCACACTTGTAAGTGAATTTAAACTCTTGGAGGGACTAGAAATATATTCGAATACTTGCCAAACAACACAAAGCGAGATAAAGCAAGTAAAGTGTCTTTCATTAAGCGCTTCCTATCTTTAAATTTAAATAAAACAAATTGTGTGTGATATATCATCGAAATTTTTTATTCGTTTGAAAGGCCTATCGATGCCATTATGTATAACATCGTTCAAATGTCCGCCGCGGCTTCCATGACTCTGGCGCATAAATCAGGCTGAATTTGACTGATGGCATGGGTTATGTTGGCTTTGAGGGCCGCTGTGGTTTGTGACTTATTCGCATAGACCTGCGACTTCAGAAAACTCCACAAGAAAAAGTCTAACGGGGACAAATCGCATGATCTAGGTGGCCAGTTCACATCACCTCCACGTGAGATGACCATGCCCTCGAATCGCTCATGCAGAATTTCCAATGTGGCGTGAGCTGTGTGGCACGTAGCGCCGTCCTGTTGAAACCACATGTCGTTGGTGTCCATATGATCCAATCCAGGACAACAGAAGTTGGTAATCATCGACCTATAGCGCTCGCCGTTGACGGTGGTGGCCTGGCCAACGTCGTTCTCAAAGAAATATGGACCGATGACGCCGCCAGCCCAAAATCCACACCAAACAGCGACTTTTTCGGGATGCACTGGACGCTCTTGGATCTCATGTGGATTGGTATCTTCCCAAATTCCACAATTTTGTTTGTTGACGTACCCATTCATCCAGAAATGGGCCTCATAGCTGAAGATGATTTTTCGATGAAAAATAGGGTTAGTTTCCAACTGCTCCAGAGCCCATTCAGCGAACACACGTCGTTGTCTATGGTCGTTTACCTTCAGCTCCTAGGTCAGTTGAATTTTGTACGGGTGCAGGCCCAAGTCACGACGCAAAATTCGCCAAGTTGTGGTCTGCGAAAGGCCGAGTTCTTGTGAGCGACGCGAAATCGACTGCCTTAGATTCTCCTGCACACTCTCACGGACAGCGGCGATGGTTTCGGCAGATCTTGCGTTTCGCCGACGTACGGGTGTTGGTTGATCGTTTACTGAACCAGTGGACTCAAATTTATCCACCACACTGCGAATAGTCCTCTCGAAAGGACGATTATGGCGACTGTAAAATGGGCGAAGCGCGCGGAACGTTGCCCGAACAGAACAGCCATTTTGATAAAACAATTTTATTATTTGCACGTGTTGTTGAACACTATATCCGTCCACGGTGATTTGGAAAAAAAGACTGAATAAATGACAGATGAAGCTTCAACAATATGGCCGCTATCAACTGTCAATGTTCGGAAGTCCCTATTGGAAGACCCTGTATTTCGTCTATAGGCTAATTTAAAAACTGTTAAACGAAAACAACTGCGTCGGTCTGGGCCACACTAATGATATATTGCCGTCCAACTTTGTGATCTCTGAGTAGCGGTGTAAATGTATTTTTTGTACTAATTTTTCAAGTTTTACTTGAAATGCGTTCACCTACTTACTTTTGGTTTGTTTTTCTTTGAGATATTTTATAAACTTTCTCTCCTGTAAAGTTAAAGAAGAAAAAAGTAAAACGATTTTTTTGTTCGATTTTTAATTTTAATAACTCGACCAGTTTTTATTATTTTTATGCTGTTTAGATAAATTTTACACTTATGGGGGGGGAAATCAAATAATTTCGGTTTCATAATGTGTAAGAAAATCATTTTAAAGATAGAATTCATTAAGAAAATAATTCCATCTAACTAATAATTATTACTTGTTATCAAATTAATTTAAGTTCTAAATGATATTGAAAACGAAAAAGACTAACACTAACCACATGCTTAAAACAGCATTATTTTAAAATGTGAAAAACCATAAACATAAAAAAAAAAAAAATAAATGGTCTGAATATGTATTATATAACTGCTATAATTAAATTTTTCCAAAATGTTTTCTTTTTTGTTGTTGTTTAATTTTAAACTAGAAGCCGAAACAAAAGATGAATTTTTCTCAAAAAACGTTCTTTTAATTGCTACTTAATTTTTATTTCAAAATTTTATCTTTATCACAAGGTTTAAAATAAATTATACTTTTAACTAAATTAAAATCGTGACATTATTTAATGCTTACTCGATCGTACAATACAAAAGTGATTTTTTTTTTTTAAAAAATCCATTCCTTAAGTCTTTTTTCGTCCTAGAAGTTAACATCCAAGTGTAATTTTCCATTTTTGGTTTTCGATATAATGTATGTATGTTTAATATTTATGTTTATTTATCTGAATATTTAGAGTAAATTTTAGATGCTATTATGTTTATATAAATATTGGCATTTTTTTTATGAAAGTATATCTTAGCAATTGAATTTTATTTTCATACATTTTTGATTTTGAATAAAATTTGCATTTTATTATGATGAAATTTTGAAAAAAATGGTATGACTGTGTAAGTGCTGCCTAACTCTTTTTTTTTGTTTTAACCATAATTAAAAGAAAAAAAATCCCATCCCTTCCAATAATAATATAAGCAAAATATTTTGTTGTTATCCGATAAGGTTTTAAAATTAATGATTAAATGAGGACATGATCTGCTGTGGATGGGAGACTAAAGCGCAAATATTGTTAAGATTAGCAGGGGGACAAAACAAAAAGATATTTCAAGTTACAAATTATAGTATCCAAAGCAAAAAAGAAAAATCATATGAATATTGTTCTATTTAGCTTCCACTACACTTTTTGTTTTTTTTTTTTTAAATTGGTTCCGTTCATTTTAAATTGTTACTTTATTTTTTCCTTTTAAAATCTTATTTTTAAATATAAATAACTCATTTTCTTTATGTTATCCGATCTAAATTTGATCAAAGCTTTTATTTGATATATTTTTTAAAACATTGAATTTTTTTTTTTTTAGTAAAAGAAGCAATAAATGGTAGAAAATATTTTCTTAACCTTAATTCCAATTATTTTATTTCATAACTTTATTAATATAAAAATAAAAAAAAGAACAAATAATCACAATCACAAAAAAGTATACATACAATAAATAACGAAAAAAAAAAAAAAATAAAAAAATTAAGCAAACAACGACATTTTCATTCTAAACTTAGCTAAATTAACATTTTTTCATTTTAATCTTAAGTTAATTTTAATTGTAATTCTTATTTACTTTTAAACTTTAATACTTAACCTTTTGACCTAAGTGTAAATAGTTTGTGTTGTGTCTTGTTGTTGCGTGTACTGGTTTTTCTCCTTTTGTGGTTATGTGAACCGAGCCTTAATCAGTCATCCGTGAAGGGATGTTCTGAGGTGTCGCTGCTGTTGCGACGTCTATTTTCAAGGATTTTTGTTGCTTGTTCGAGAGTTTCCTGATAGAAGATGTTGTTATCTTCGCCAGGCAAGGAATATTTGGACTCGTCGAGGTGCCAAGTTAGGCCCAGAACTATGTTGAACGCTGATGTATCGTAGGCATGACAACCAGAATACCGATACTGCGGCTTTTTATTGTATTTACAACCATTGGATTGTGCTCCTGGGAATGAAGAGAAATAAATGTTATTTTGTCAGATATTGGATTAAGCATGTTAATATAGTACAGCCTACGAAGCCATGAATATAATGCAACCGGAAATAAAGATTTCACAATATATCATATACAATTTGTTTTATTCAAGTTTAAACTCTATCGTAAGAACACAAGATATCGAGTGCCCCATTTCGCATGTTCGGGGCAGGATTAAGGATCTTTCCACTTTCCTCTCTTTACTGCCCGAACACAATGAAGAAGCGCTGCAGCAGATGAAGTCGCTGTAGTACAAACTGTCAAATAAGTCGCTCACTGAAGTAGCAATGCACGTACACAATGGTGAAGCGCAGCTCGATGGCTCAAGCTGTCAAAACGGAAAGATAATTGCGTTGTGTTTCGTGAAAATGTTTTTTGTGGTGGATTTATTTTATAATAATGACTGAGGAAGAAGAAATCGAATGAATTTCTCCGTAGACGACTCTGCAATTTTCGTTTTTGTTTTTAACTTTCAAAAATTAGTGCAGCTTCTTTGGAAGTTGAAGTTGACTCAACTTTTGCTGCAGCTACTTTTCGTACTTCATACGTCATACCCTACTTGTTTACTTCTTCTATTCAAGTGAATCAAGTGGGTACCTATTCTCATATGTAGTTTGCATCAACCCACTAATTGAATATCCCATTCGAAGAAAGCACCATTCTTTGCACATGACATTCTGGTGTGAACACGTTCGCTCACTGCATCGGCAACGCCGCAAACAGCATTGCAGTACCTACCATAAGATCACATAAGCCAGAAAAAGAAATCCAATTTGCATATCTTGTTCATGTTTCACTTACCAAAATTATATCTTTATCTTATTACATTGAACCTAATAACCCAGAAATGAAATGGAAAAAAAAGTTCCCTCCATAAATCTTATGGGACACTTGATTTGCAGAGCGTTCCCTGCAACCATTAAGTGTCGTGTTCACACGCGACACGCGCCCCCAAACGAGTCTTCAGCGGGCCATTCGGTACTAATCACTTCCAAATGGAGCGGCTTTTACGGACGATAACCACCAAACACAGTCAACACCATCAAATTACCCCTAGTGGAACAATTTACTGAAGAGGTCAAAGTAGTCCTGCAAAATTAATGGAATGATTTTCATATTTTTTTTTTTTGTTTTTTTGATTTCCAACATTTGTTTCCTTTTGTAAACGCAATGTATGTATACATATGTACATATGTATATATTTTTCAGAATCCATTTCTCTAACAACCGATGAAACCGAATTCCTTTCATTTATCACACAAGTTAAGCAAATTTGTACGTCCTTGGTGGGCTTATGTGTGTACACACATAGACATCTCTCCTCTCTCAAGGACATTAATGTATCTAAGAAGACAAAAAAAAAAAAGAGGATGATATTTTATTTCAGAATACATTTGTCAAAGCATTTACACAAGCCTTCCATCTGTAGATTGGCAAACAACATGGCAATTTGAATGAAAATTACGTATTTTTTTCTTGTTACATTTTTATGGGAAACACTTTACGACTACTCTGTGTGTGCGTTCGTTCAGTTCCCCCATTCATGAAAATGTCGCAAGCCTACCCCAAAAAATAATGTATCCTTTCATTTATGAGCTCTTAAAGTAGGGGAATCAATCAATAAAAAATGCTGTCAGTCTCACCACCCCGCGTCAAAATGAAAATTGGACGTTCTGCTGGGTTCCATTTATTAAAGTACCCTGTTTCATGCAAGTCATTAGAACCGAACATCGTCGTCACATCACGTCAGTTTGCACAAAAATCCATTTGCATGCAGTTGAGCTCAATGCTAATTCCAAGAGGGGGCGAACGAGCCCAAGCGCATACACTCCGTTCCATGCTCATGCATTCGAGTAGATTCGAATCTTTTTAAAAACGTTTAAGTGGTGTCCCATTTTCGGCAAAGACAGGTATTTATGTGCACATGATTTCTACACAATTTGCATTGAAATTGAGTGAATTGAATGGAAGCAGCAGCTGAATGGAAGGCACTATATTCTTTTTCTCGTTTTTTAATCGATTATTCTCGAAAAATTATGTCTGGTGGTAGTGGTTTGGAAATTAGTTGTGAGTGGATAAACGGCAATTGAAGATGTTTTGACATTGTAACGACCTTTGATTGCGAAGAGTTAGTCGAGACTGAATATGTATCTTAGAAAAAAAGAACTTTTATTTAATTTTAATTGAAACACAAAAAACAGTAGATAGTATAAATCACTGGAGGGAACTTGATTTATCACATCGGAAATTCGTGCAATTTTGAGCACCTCGTGAAAAAAGGAAAATCGCCTAAAGAAATTTTCGAAGACATGTCATCGACTTTTTAGGATTCTGGGCTTTCGTATAACATGGTCAAAACAAGGGCGAGAGAGCTGTGACGACCCCCGCCCAGGGCATCCTGTGTCAGTGGTCACTGAAGAAAACGTCAGAAAAGTTGAAAAATTAGTTCTGCCCGACCGAAGATTAAAAAAGTGACAGATAGCTGACGAGTTGCACATCAGTTCTACAAGCAACGACGACGCGAGTGCTGCAAAGATTTTTTGAGTTAGCCGGGGACAATCTCGACGAAATTTGCAACCGAATCGTAACTGTGGATGAGACCTGGGTTCGCCAATACGATCCGGAGTCCAAACAAAGTATACGCAGTGGATTGACAAAGGGGAGAGCCCGCCGAAGAAATTCAAGTTGGAAATGTCGGCTTCGAAGCTTATGGCGACTGTTTTTGGGACAATGAAGGTGTTTTGCTGATTGCCAAATGGGACTACGAAAAATATTTAATATTATGCGAATTATTGATTCAGGCACGTGAAGCGGTCGTACGGAAGCAACGTGGGAAACTCAGGCACGGAGTGTTGATTTTGCTGGATAACGGACCTTAAGAGCCGATAGACCACCCACCCTACAGTCCAGACTTGGCCCCGAGCTACCTTTTTCTTTTTTCTAACTTGAAAAAGGAGTTACGAGGCCGGACATTTTGAAGGCAAAGGAAAAGAATATTTTTTCGGTGGTATTAGGGCACTGTATGCCCGATGTGAGAAATGCATTTCACTCGAGGGAAATTATATTGAGAAATACAATTTTTTAATTGAATCTCTTCTTTCACCTAATGCCTTAGGTCGCGAATTTATCTGCCGCACCTCGTAGTTTTATCGTATACAAATGCTTGGAAGCTTACAATGTAGAAACGCTCTTTTGAGATGCAATTGCACGACTACACTTTTGTGTTTGGATCAAGTACTCGGCATATTTACAGCGTTCTGGGTTGGTGAAGGTAGAATAAAATATAGTGTCGTCAATCTAGTAGAATTATTTCGTAATTGTAGTGATGCATACATTTGGCATAGCTTAAATGAACCTTGATTGTATTTAGATAATTGTCTCCCGAGTTCCCGACTTTTTCTTTAAATAACTACACAAGTGGCTGTCTCAACTCTTAGCGCACATTTATATTGACCGTTGAACTTTGAATGAGTTTCTTTGATTGATTTTCGGTTTAGTGACGGTGTATGGGAGAGAAGATAGTATGCTCAAGATGGATAGAGTGAAATTAAAGCTCTGACGCGGAAAGCATTTGAATCCACTTAATTGGGGCACATAAGTGGACAACGACCTCTAAGGAATATACATACTCGTAAATTGAATTAGGTTAATGGCGGCAGAATGGAATAGAATTTTTGTTTTTATCGCCTTTCTAATATAAAGGGTGGTTAAATTTTAAGGGCCGATGTTGAATGTGAACCACACCTAAACGTCAAGTTTTTTTCTGCATTTCATTTCACATTTCTCAATTTCAGATTAACTCAATTTGAACCATGGAAAGATACACAATCGAGCAACGCGTTAAAGTTATTCAGGCTTATTATGAAAATGGGCGTTCAAATCAAAATGCATATCGTGCATTTCGTGATTCTTTCGGTCAATTTAATCGTCCAAATGTGCGTACAATCGGAAAAATCGTGCAAAAATTTGTGCAAACCGGGTCTGTAGGAGATGTGAAAACACCAGTGCATGCTCGTACAGCTCGTACTGCAGAAAATATTGCTGCTGTTCGCGATAGTGTGGCTGAAGAGCCGTCCACCTCAACTCGTCGTCGTGCCCAACAATTGCACCTCTCACGCTCGTCGTTGATGAACATTATGCATAAAGACTTGCATTTACGCGCTTACAAGGTGCAATTGACTCAAGAACTAAAGCCTCTTGACCATTTCAAGCGTCGTCAATGGTCACAATGGTGGCAAGAAATGGCAACAGTGGATGATCAATTTTCGAAGAAAATCATCTTCAGTGATGAGGCACATTTTCACCTCAGTGGATTCGTCAATAAGCAGAATTGCCGCATTTGGGCGAATGATAATCCAAGAGTGATTGTCGAAAAACCAATGCACCCACAAAGAGTGACTGTTTGGTGCGGTTTATGGGCTGGCGGCATCATCGGGCCGTATTTTTTCCAAAATGAGGCCGGTCAGGCAGTTACTGTGAATGGTGTTCGCTATCGTGAGATGATAACGAACTTTTTATGGCCCGAATTGGAAGATATGGATGTGGACGATATATGGTTTCAACAGGATGGTGCCACTTGCCACACAGCTAACGAACACAATGGCTCTTTTGCGCGACAAATTCAATGGCCGTGTTATCTCACGTGGTGGCGATGTCAATTGGCCGCCAAGATCATGTGATTTGACACCGTTGGACTTCTTCCTTTGGGGTTATTTGAAAGAAAAGGTGTACGTCGATAAGCCAGCAACAATTCAAGAGCTAAAGGATGAGATAATTCGGCACATTAACGGCATAGAACCTCAATTATGCCTCAGCGTCATCGAAAATTTGGACCATCGGATGGAGGTGTGCCGCCGAGGTCGCGGCGGCCTTTGGCCGATATTTTGTTCCATACATAATTGAACCATACCAATATTATCATAATAAAAAGAAATGACTTTAATTTCCTAAATAATTTGTGTTTTATTCAAAATCAACATCAGCCCTTAAAACTTAACCACCCTTTACAATTGCAATTCAGCTATCACTCGTTTTCCACGATCAGTCCTAAAAAGAACTAACAACCTGTCATTATGGATGGCAGATGGATTTGACAGATGTCATATGGCAGGGATGTGAAATCCCAACCTCAAAATGAATAACCCTGTATGTGGTCTTAGGCGCAAAATAATTAGCATTATGCTAAATAGGACTGGCTTTGGTCAGAGTGGAGCTAGCAATTGCAGCAGTAATTCATCATACGTTACTCAGTCCTCTTTGAATTCCTTTCTTCGATCTCTTACCCCCTTGAAAATCTATTACCAGAACTGTAGAAGTATCCGCTTGACCAACCACTCGCGGGAAGTAAATTTTTCTGCTTCTGATTGTACTTACCATGTTATTCTCTTGGTTGAGACTTGGCTGACGGAACATTTTTTGATGTGGAACTGTTTATAATAGATTACACTGTGTTTATGACAGATCCACTCTCACTGTTATGGAGCGCGATGGTGCTAATTTAATAGCAATTAGAAATGATTTAATATCAAGGGAGATTGCGTTGCTGTATAATGATGCCTTAATCAAGCAGATTTCGGTTTGTGTTGGTGGCTTTGATCAAAACCTGGAAGTCCGTTTTTCTCTCAGCTATATTTTACCTTCGTTTTCCACAACAGATGTACATATATACATCTCATATCAAAAATTAATTAATTTTAGAATTTATTAGTACCAACTTACAAACAAACCAATATCAATGTATTGTGGGCGATTTCAATTTAAGAAATATTTCTTTGTGTTGGGATGTACACTCCGGGACAAAATGATAAGACACTCCCCCAAATTCTTAAGAAAAAAAAGTGTGCGTATCATTTGTCAAATCTGATTGAATCATTAGGTAACAGGATGTATTTAGACCGCACTGCCATAAAATAATTTCTGGAAAAACCCATCATATTCTTGTTTTGAGGAAAAAAACTGAAAACTGCGTGGGACATAAAGATAGAACAAGTGGACTTTAGCATTAAATAGCAACATGAAAATTTCAACATTTTATTTTATTAGTAATGTGTGTTCCTTTATTTTCTACAACTTCTAACATTCGCTTAGGCATACTTTTATAGAATTGTTTAACTTGTTTGTGATCCATCTTGTCCCTTGCTGGATATGTTTTTTTGAGTTAAAGTACTTACTGACTTGGCGGGAAGTATGGATTGCCTCATTATTCTGTTGGAAAATGAAGTATTTGTTCAATATATCTAGTGCTGTTAATTTTGTCACTGATAAATTTTATTTTGGTCTTCCCAGCCCATAGCATTACAGAACCTCCTCCTATTTGACGGTGACTTAAACTTCGGTGCTCCTTATACAGATCGTGAAAATGGTAATCAGGTCCATCTAAATTGAACTTTTTTCATCTGTGAATATGATTTTTCTCTCAATGGCAATGATTGCAAGCAAACTCTAAACGGCACGTTTTGTCAGTTTCGTTTAAAGGCGGCTTTCGAAGCAGTTTTCGCATTTGAAGATGTTCGCATTGTTGTAAAACTCTCTTCACATTTTTAATGTTGGTTTTAACACCCACTTTAGCTGCGACTTGATGAGACGTTAAAGAAAAATTTGAAGCTTCCCGCAAAATCGCACCTTTTTCTCTTGGAGTTAACGCTGGTGGTTTTCTAAGAAATTTTCTTTTGCCATAATTTTCGGAACCATTTATTAAATTTGTCACTATTGTTCGACATCACTAACTTCGAAATACTCTAGCCTTCACTATAGATTTGGCAAATGTTACGCATACTTTTGTTTTCTTAAGAATTTGTGGGGATGTCTTTTTAAGGGTATTCACGCGTCGTTGTATTCGGTCTTGTAAAAGTGTATATTATTACAATAAAGAGTGAACGCAAACGACAACAACCAGCTGTCAAAAACATATGTTCAATTCAATCTCCGTAGCAATACGTTGCTAAATACGCATTGCTAAAGTGTAACAAAATGCCAGCTAGTGTATTGTAAGAAAACGATACACTTTTACACTTTTACTTTGCCTACTGCCTGTCGTCGCGCGCGCATGTAGATTACGATCGCTACAAAAAACAAAAAAAAAAAAAAAATAAATAATTCCATCAAATAATAATAATATTTCGCGCCCGTCAAATTACATTCAGTGTGGTGCAGTGGAAAAAAAAAAAAAAAATAATAATAATAAAAAAAAAAAAAAAAAAAAAATAAACCAGTGCTAAAAGTGCAGTGGAAAAAAAAAGAAAAAAAATAAAGAAAATAAATCAGTGCCGGTGCTTTCCATCTTCCACCTCCTCTCACCCGCGGTTGCGCTTCTTTGTTATCGCAATTGGAGTACGCACTATGTATGTACATACTCCCAGTCGCGATGACTGAGAGAGTGTAACATTTGATGCATAGCGGGCTGTGAATGTTTATCCGAATAGCGGACCATAGCTGATTGTCGTTTGGGCATAGCACCTGCGACAGTTTGTTTTGGAAAACTATTCATTGGATCTTCACTTCACAGCTTCGCTTAGTTACGTCAGAGTTGTGTCTTTTTGTGTTTCTATGTTGTAGTGATGAGGGAATTTAGGGTTGATCTTACCAACATTCGTGGGCTTCGAATGAATTTCTTTGATGTGTACGCCCACGCCTATTCCCATAAACCAGCTGTTTTGGCACTAAGTGAAACACAGGTAGTTGAAGAATCTTCCGATTTGAAACTGCCTGGGTATAACTTAGTGTCATTATTCTTTCCCCACCGTGGCCTCGCCATTTACGTCCGTAGTGATATTGCTTACCAAGTTCCACCACAGTATGGCCACTGTTCCAATCCGGAATTTAATTTCAAATGGCTAAAATTCACCATCCGTAAGCAAATAATTCACTACTGCTTTATTTATAGAAGCCCTAGTGCGGACAGCAACTCAACTTTTGACGAATTTGATGCGCTGTCTGATTCCATCACTCGAATTGTCTCCTTGTACCCTCATACTGAAATCGTTATTGCGGGCGATTTCAATATACACAATTCGAATTGGCTTCAACATTCTGGCCAGATAACACCCGAAGGAAGGTATGTTGAACTTTTCGCTGAGGTAAACAATTTGACTCAGCTTGTAAATGAGCCTACACGTATACCGGACATTGTAAGTCATTCCGCCAACACTTTGGACTTGTTTCTTACTTCGCACCCTGATAAATACACTATTGATGTTTTAGCGGCTCTAGGTCGGTCTGACCATAATATCGTATCAGCTAAATTCTCGTACTCCGACCACTCAGTTAAAGAAAAAACTCCTAAAAGGAAAGTATGGCAATACGAGAAAGCCAACTGGAGCGGCCTCAATAGCTTCTTTAGGAGTTTTAACTGGTCGCCATGCTTCCTCGATAGCGACGTGGATGCCGCTGCTGATATGATCACTAACACCATACTCTTAGGTATGAATGACTTTATTCCTAACAGAATAAAGAGCATTAAACCTAAGGTAAACTCGTGGTTTGACCAGAGCTGTAAAGAGGCTATCAGAAAGAAAGAAGTAAGTTTTCGGTCTTATAAAGCCAACAAATCTGAGGAAAACCGAAAAAAGTTTAAACAAGCCAGAAAAGACTGCAATACCCATATTCGACGTGTAAAATTCTTACATGACCAAAAATTGAGGCAAAAAATCCTACAATGTCCCAAAGGTAGTAAAAATTTTTGGTCATTCGTCAAAAATATTAAAAATTCTGCCTCGTCTGCCATCCCCACACTCATTTACAATGACATTCCACCTGTCAGCTCCTTAGACAAAGCTAATCTGCTTGCTACTCATTTTGCAGCGAACTCCACGCTGCCAGATAATGCTTTGTCTCCACCTGTATTTGAGAGCGTCGAATTTTCCATGGGACAAGTCCACTTTCGCACTCGTACAGTTGCAGGAGTACTTAAAGGTCTTAACATACACAAATCCGCTGGTCCAGATGGTATCCCCCCCATAGTTCTGAAGAGGTGTTCTTCTACGCTGGCAAAACCTCTGCGTAAGCTTTTCTGTCTATCCTACTTTTCAGGGCTCTTTCCGAGTAGATGGAAAACAGCATTTGTCCAGCCCGTCCCCAAAAAAGGCGAATCTTCCTCCCCGTCCAATTACCGACCCATTGCACTTACGTCCCTTCTTTCCAAGGCCATGGAAACGCTGATAAATCGTCAGCTTATGAAATATCTCGATTCACGAAAACTCCTTAATGACCGGCAGTATGGTTTTCGTAGCAACAGGTCCACTGGTGATTTGATGGCATATCTCACCGAGAAGTGGAACCAATCTCTCCATCACTTCGGCGAAACCAAGATGGTTGCGCTTGATATTTCAAAAGCATTTGACAGAGTTTGGCATCAGGCTCTTTTGTCGAAAATGCGTGCATATGGCATCGATGAGTCTCTTCTTCAATGGATTAGAAATTACCTTTCGGGGCGTTCAATACAAGTTGTTTTGGATGGCTTCAAGTCTGCAATTCACCAAATAAATGCTGGTGTTCCCCAAGGCTCTGTTTTGTCTCCGACTCTCTTTCTCATTTTTATAAATGATCTCTTGTCTGCAACTTCTAATCCAATCCATTCCTTCGCTGATGACAGTACCCTCAGTTTTTCATATTCGTTTCCTAACTCACGTCCTTGCTCTTCGGCCGTAGAAGGGGAACGGCAACGTATGTTAAACACATTAAATTCCGACCTAGACAGCATAATTAAATGGGGTTCAACCAACCGAGTGGAATTTAATGCTTCCAAAACACAATGCTGTCTTCTGTCTCTCAAGCGAAACCAAAACCCTCAACCATTATCCATGGATGGTACTTGCATCATTGAAACCGAAAGACTTGCCATTCTCGGTATGTGTATTAATAACCATCTTCGATGGAATGATCACATATTCGAGGTCGCCAAAAATGCTGCAAAATGTCTAGGATTCCTTAAACGGTGCAAGAAATATTTTACCCCGTCTGATCTGGCCTCAATTTATAAGGCATTCATCCGCCCTAAGCTGGAATATAACGCCCATATCTGGTCTGGTGCACCCAAGACCGTTTTGCACATTCTTGATAGGGTACAAAATCGCGCGTTAAAACTTATAGGTGATAGAGAAATTGTGAATTCCATTCATTCACTAGAACATCGGAGAAATGTCTCCTGTCTCTCCCTGTTTTATCGTTTCTTCCACAAAAAATGCTCCAGCGAAATAGCCAGTTGCATTCCTCCCCTTCAAAATTTCACCCGCAATACGCGACATGCTTCGAATGCACATCAGTTTACCCTGAAGCCAAACTTCGGTCGTACTGTCAAATATAGGGATTCGTTTATAAGCCGAACAACACGAATGTGGAACGATCTACCAGGCTCTGTATTTCCCCATCACTACAACCTTCAAACATTCAAAGCCAACGTGCATAGGTACCTCCTCTGTTCCTCTTCCCCCTTTTCCCTGACGCCCGTGCCCTGAAACAATTAAAGGGTATTAATACTCCCTTTGGCGCGCGCAGATTATAAAAAAAAAAAAAAAAAAACAACGACACAAGACCAGATGCAACAAAGTGTGAGTACCAGTTACCAGTTTAAATGAAATTGCCGTAGTTTAATCACGCACATGAACTGTTTCAAATAAATAATATTGAAAACCATTTCAAACATGTATTTAATGGATTTGGTGTTTGTTAAAAATGATGTCCAATTCTATAATTAGTAGTAGTAGTAGTAGTAGTAGTAGCAGTATTATTAGATTATTTCCTTCAAAGAACTTAAAGTTTACACAAAAAACATTAAAGCTTTGCCGTTTGCCCGATTGAATTGTTTTAATAAATTCATTAGAAAATAAAAGTTGGAAATAGTTAATTTAGTAGAATGTAATAAAACTTAATGGCTTCATTTATAATTCGATTCCGATACGACACTGTAGTTCGACAATACTTAAAGAGTTGGGATGCATCGTCATAGCAATTGATCTGGTGATCTCTTTTTATTTCCCTTATACTCGTAAAGTGAATAATGTCTTCTCTCTCCGAAAGATAGACTGCAGCAAATGGCTAATTCCTCGCGATGTGGTATAAAATTCAATTTTACCAGTCCACCTCTCATTTTGAATACAGAAAAAATAAATTCGTATCGGAAGAATTTCGTGCACATAAATTGTACTTATGTTTACTTATGAATAGATGAAGTAGCCTCATGAATACAGTCTGCCTCTATCCAAGAAATGTAGGTCAGTACCACTATAGCTTGCTAGGTATTTTCCGAGGACGACTAGATTTCCATACCAAAGGCTTCGTTTTTCGTAAGTAATTATGTATGTATTAGGTGCGCAACTAAGCTGTTTGTCAATAGATGGCTCCAGCAGTAAGTGCTGGTCGATTTTGACATATCCAAAACATCATGAACCGAGCTTAGACATATGGTAAACAAACTGTTTTGACACATTAGTCATTTTGTTTTGGCGTCATATACTTTTGGTTGTATGAAAATGTCTGATTTTGTGCCAAATAAAAAAAGTGTTGATTTTCCTCTTTCATTCGAAGAAAACGGCGGCTGAAGCGCATCGAGAGCTCCAAAAAGTTTACGGAGATGCTGCTCTAAGTGAAACAACGTGTCGTGATTGGTTTCGTCGCTTTAAAGACGGTGATTTCGATGTTGACGACCGTCCGCGTGAAGGAAGGCCAAAATCCTTCGAAGACGCTCGATGAGGACCCGTGCCAAACGCAAGAAAAGCTTGCTTCAGCATTAGGAGTTACCCGTCAAGCCATTTTCAAGCGATTCCATGCATTTGGAATGATTCAAAAACAAGGAACTTGGGTTCCTTATGATTTGAAGCCAAGGGGCGTAGAGCGTCGTTTTTTCGCCTGTGAACAACCATCACTGGGGAATGGTATTGACTTCAATTGATGCGATTGAGCCGAGCACTGCGCGAAAAACGGCCATAATACGAGCAGAGGCACGAAAAAGTGATTCTACAGCATGACAACGCTCGGCCTCACGTTACCAAACCCGTTAAAACCTATCTGAAAACGCTAAAATGGGAAGTCCTACCCCACCCGCCATATTCCCCAGATATTGCGCCATCCGATTATTACTTGTTCCGTTCGATGGCACATGGTCTGGCTGATCAGCAGTTCCGCTCATATGAAGACATCAAAAAACGGTTTGATTCGTGGATAGCCTCAAAAGATGAACACTTTTACCGTAACGGTATTCGAGCTCTGCCAGAAATATGGGAAAAAGTTGTAACTAGGGATGGGCAATACTTTGAATGATTCATTTGTAACCATTTTTTCACAATAAATTTGCATTTTCATCAAGTTAGAATTGCATTTTCAGAACTTAGTTGCGCACCTAATATCATATATACGAGTACGCATAATTTACTTTCTAGTGCCTTCGCCGATTTTTATGAAAAGAATATCAAACGACTCGTCTAATTACTTGTATAATGAGGGAGAATAAATATTCGTATAAGACTTAGTTGCTGCAAAGATCCTGTTTATTGTACGGGGAAAAACATAATTGTGTGCACTTTGGAATTCAGAGAACCATTATACGAGTAAATATACTCGTAAAGTTTAGTGGAATTGAAGTAAAAAACGAAATTGCAATGAAATTAATTGCACAGTTTTATTTTCAATTCTTGCTTTTATTACAGATAAGATAACCTGTCTTGCTCTTCGGATTATGTCAATGCCATTTATAAAGCCGCAGTAGTTTTGATAGTCCGTCTAGACTTTGCAGGCTGTTCTTCTAGAACATAAGATAGACCTTGGCAGCAAAGCTAGTTTAATGACTACATTAATTATTAGTAAATACAATTTAAGGATTCACAACGATTTAAAATGCCGATTGAAGATAATGGAATGTAGAAAGCCCTCAAAAAGAAACTGTGATCATGCATAAGTATTCATTAAAATCATGACCAATTGGTAATGCTTCAATAATCACATATGTAGCTTAAATTAACTACAAACATGTAAGGAAAAAAAGGTGGACGAAGCTAAACAACCTGTAATAAAGTAGTGCATGCAAAGATAAATTTTGCTCTATAGACATTACTAAAACTACTCATTTCCAACAACGGCGTTTTCAACACGACGTAAATTAAAAAATTTCTTGCTGCAAAAATTTGAAAATTAGTGACGTGCTGAATCGCAACACCCATAAAGTACTCGTAGTTAGTTAATGTGTATACAGTTTAAATTCCCTCGGGCATTATTTTTCATCGCCAAACCTGGTTAAAAGGATTGAATTAACTTGTTGGTAACGCGTTTTAAAATGTCACAACATGAAGAACAACAACCTAGTGGTTTTTACCTAGATTGGCAGTATGTAGTGCCGTCCCTTTGCACAAAATGAAGTGAAAAATAAAATCACCATTACGTGACACGACGCAGTCCAATTATCCCTTAGATATGTTGTGTATGCAATAATTGTTGCTCATAATTTTGATTCTCATAGCTTTTTTGTGTCCCTTGCATGCGCAAGGAAATCGATATGCAAGCTGTGTTCTGGGATTTACCAACTTATTCATGTATTCGCATAAAAACCGCCCGGCATGCAGAACAACCATGCTTGGCCTTTGGCTTTTTTTATTTGCCCTTTCTTCCTTTGGTATCCTTTTTACATGCATTCTAGAAGAAAAATGTGCTAGTGGTTTTTGGTGTAAAGTTATGAGCACAAAAAAGGGGAAATAAAATAAGAGCAAAGTCCTTGCCAATAGCGAGTACAGCAAATGAAATGGAGACTTGTGCGGGTCAATTGAGGCGAACGAAGGGATGGATACGAAATTGAGAACGTTAACCCTTTGGCGATGCTGTTTTGTGGTGGAACTTTCGTATTTGCAGACCTCCATAAGTTAGATATTTGTGCATAATTTGAATTCTTGAAAACAACTTCATTTATTCTGTATACAATTACGTATACATTTTAAGAATATGAAATATGTTAAATTTGAAATATTCTTTGATTCGGTTTCGTTGGAATATTTATGATGCACAAAGGTACTTTTCGTTCAGAAAAGTTGAGGCTATTGAATTTATAACTGATTAGATTGTAGTATAGGATGACAGGTTTTAACTACGCCGTAGATTGAATGCTGTGTTTTCTTCTTTCAATTTAACAAAATCTAGAAATCATATGACTAATCCAGTGCAGTTCGAAATGACACTCAAAACTTCCGCATTATTTATTATAGCCTAAATAACTGACTAAATTTATGTACTTCAAATCACATATTTGTGGTCGGTGGTTTATAATTCGAGGTGAAATCGAAACTCCAAAAATAATGGTAGGTACTTTACTACGTTACGTTTCATACAATCATGTATGGAATGGTTGTGACTTTACTTACTTTACCTGCGATTGATTTGATAATATTTAAGCTATTCCTAACCCCTAACCTGCTGTAATTAAGTTTTTGCATAATGGAATAATCACACATAAAAAAGAAAGCAGTCATCGTAGCTTGCGCAAAAATGTCAGAATTCACTTTAGAACTAACGAAGCAGCAGGAATATTAGAATAAGACTTTCAAGACTATACCATCTAAAGGTTGTTTAAATACGATCACGATATTTAAGTCATTAATCGCAGATGTATAGGTATGTACATATGTATATCTAGGTATACGGAGAAAAAATAACAGAAAATGTGACGATTTTTTGCAGCCGGAAATTTTTTTTTTTTTTTTTTTATTTAAAGATTGGTAGTTGTACTTGCAGTCATAATGACATTGGGTCATTCCACACTGCTATTCTTGCATCAGTTGTCGAATTGGTTTTTTAGGCAAGGCGTATGAATGGCAATAGGAAATCTCTGCAAAAGTTATGCACTTTGGAGATACATAGGTATATTGCAGCAAATATGTAACTTATTTCTCTTGTTGTCACGCACTGTCTTATAATGACATGGAGTGAGATACCAATATTCAAACATTGGACGTCCACACTGGTATTCTTGCATCAGTTGTCGAATTGTTTTTTTTTGGCAAGGCGTATGAATGGCAAGGTGAAATCTCTTCGAAAGTTATGCATTTTGGAGATATATTGCAGCAGTTATGTAACTTATTTCTCTTGTTGCCACGCACTGTCTTATAATGAAGTGGAGTGAGATTGAACTAATGAAGGTGATGACTGATGCGAGAGTATCAATTTGGAGGCGTTTACTGTTGTTAAACCCGTGTTACAACTGATGCAAGAATAACATTAGATGTTATCTGTCAAAGAATTCATCATTTAAAACGGCTGTGTTCATAAAGTATAGTGCCCATCAAACTGATAACCGGTATTTAAAGTACATATGAATAAAATTATGGAGCACAATTATGCCTTATGTATTAACATTTTATTCATGCGACGACTTTTCTGTAGATCTGTGTGGTTCAATAGTTCAGAAAAGAAATTTCTACGATGAATCGAAAAAGGATTTATTTGTTTCTATTTAATTTTCAAACAGTGTGCTAGGCTTTACAATTTTACAAGCATCAAATGGCAAAAGACAAATTTATGATGATTGAATTTTTGTCTCACTATGAAAAAATAGATTTTTCTCAAAAAATATCCCGAACGATTTTGCTCAACGTTTATATGAGTTATGTTAGAGGTTAGATACTATTTAATAGATCGTAAAAAAATGCATTTTTTCTTTAACGTGTTAAGTTCAGTTTTATTAAAAATGGCTTGTACGATATTTTTTGGAATTTAATACAGTCTTAGCCATAAATGAAAAGCAGCCCCTGTAAAATAGGATTTATAAAAAACTACTGAGGTAGGTGAATAAATTATGGGCTCGTAAAGATCGGATTCCTGCCCGGGAGTCTTTAAAAAAACGTCAAAAGACCTTCAGGAACGTCAAAATGTTACGCTATCCACGTGAACGGTTAGGAGAAGGCTAACAGAAGCCGGCGTTAGAGGTTGCAAGGCCAGAAAAACACCCTAGCCTTCTGAGCAGAACAAGAAACGACATCTTGAGTGGCCCAAATTGCATAAGGATTAGAGCCATGAAGATTGGAGCAATGTCGTGTGGTTAAACGAGGCAAATTTTAAGGTAGGTAAAATGCATGCAAAGCGGATTTACGAAAACATTGCGAGTTTTTCTTTTTAATAAAAGTGGGTCCGAACTGAACAGATTTTCGGGACTCCTGGCGCAGTCTACGTTCGCAGGAGGAAGGGAGAAGAGTGTGGTATCCACAGTCAAGCTAGGTGGTGGTGTTGCATAGTGTGGGGCTACATAGCGGTAGAAGGAGAGCTATTTACGTGTGACGGAAGAATGAATAGCGACAGCTATATTGATGTTCCAGGGACCTCATTAAACGTACCCTATCGTAAAATATTTGGGAACAGGTCTCACCAAAGGATAATTTTTCAGCAAGCTCCATGCGATAAATTCCGAAAAACGATGGAATGGTTTCCAAATCAAATCATTCAGGTCTTGGAGTTGCCAGCTCAATCGCCAGGCCTGAACCCGATTGAACACCCGTGGGCACTTGTAAATAAAAGAGCTTTATCCTCAATATCATAACAATAATCCGACATCCTTAGTAGGCGTGAAGAGCGCTAGATGACGAGAATGGGAGCAAATCAGCTAGGAAGAATGTTTTAATTTAGTTGCTAGCATGCCTCGTAGGGTTTTTGCAGTGATAAAGGCCAATGGAGGGCCAACTGAATATTAAATTATAAAAAAAATAAATGTTCGTAAACATACTAATTTATACTTATTGAATTTTTCTGATACAACTGAATTTTTTTTTTCTTTTTTATAATATGTGCGTGCCAAAGAGGATATGAATACTCATATACTATTATAGGACACGGGCGTTGTGAAAAAGAGAGAGAGAGAGAGAGAAAAAAAGAGAGAGAGAGAGAGAAAGAGAGAGGGAGAGAGAGAGAGAGAAACTTTTTTTTTTATTTATTTCATGCGAAATAAATAGATGGTTTCTTGACATCGGGATTTGAACCGTGAACCAACAACGTGACAAGCGATGATGTTACCACTACAGCACCGCCACCCCCTATACATTTGCGTAGGGTGCTTTTCATATATGACCAAGGCATACAGCCTTGGTCATAAATGAAACGTGCAACCTACCTCATATACTGAGGTAGGTTGCACGTACATATGCTATCAGATAACGTACTACTCGTAGGTTTTCAATAAAAAAAAATCAAATCACTTGACGAACAAGTCTTGCTTTGTCTGTCCCACAACAAAAGTTGACCTTCGTAGCCTAAATACTCGTACTCCAAATACTTATGTATTACATTACTTGAAGAAAGTGTAAAAGTTATAGGAAAATGAATGGGAGGAACATTAACACCACACAGTTCGTGGCCACCTACCGCATCGAAGATAAACTTTTCTTCTGATAATTATTGGCCAATGTACCTTATTACAACACAAAACCACACGGAATAATAGACAACGACAAATGGAAAATGTTGAAATTAAATAAAGGTGCGGTTACACCATTCCAGATTGCCGCGACACCGACATTGTCTTCAAGGAAGCCAAGTAGCTTGTGTCAAATGGATTTCCAATTGCGGTGATTGTCGCGAGTCAGCTCTCTAATCCAATCGATGATGGTGTAGTTATTACTGTCGCAATCGTAGAGATTTTCATTTAGGGACCATTGACTGGACTTCGGTAACCCTATACAGTGAGGCATATCACCACAGCCCGTGGCTGGTAGAATATTAAATTTCTTCTCATAATGACAGCGCTCTATCGGAACCAGGAAATCTCATTAGTGTGAAAGGGGTTAGCACTCGTCGTTCAAATGGTAATGGAGTTTAGCAAGTAACTTGAAATCGGATCCTCGCTGCTTAGTTTATAATTTATTAGATGCACTCGAATGCACCAATTGGGGGTGATGACTTCGCGCGTGTTGGTGTGTACCATGCAATTACATATTTTATACAATCAGATGAATTGTAATTCATCTTAAAATACCGCAGGAGAATTTCATCTGAATTTTTTATAAAGCACAAGAGGGTAGAGGAAGGAACAATGCCTGAGAGGAAAGATCAAATGTCGATGTGGAATTGAACTCTTATGTACACTTGCAATTTGAATGAATCGAGGGAGGAACTGTTCTTCCGGAACAAATGTAAAGTTAATTATTTGTGCGGGGCTTGGTGGGGTGCTCTATGCTTATTGAATGAGCTTAAGCTTAAGAGTAATTGAGTTTTATGCAATTCAAGTAAAGGAGGTTGAGAGCAAATTTGCTAACAAGGACTTTTCAAGGATGTTTAATTACAAGTGAACGTTAGCCGACTATTCAGTATTTTTTTTTTTTTTTATTGAATGGAGTTATGATTTTGAATGTATACTCGTACTCTATGCATAGAAGAAAATTAATGAGCATGGAAAGTAAAAAGACTTTGAGAGACTTTCCTTGTGGTGTTTAAGAATTAATTAGAGCTTTAAAGGGGTTATTCGGGAGCGATTTATCAGAAGGATTTAGACTGAAAGCAATTGAACAAGTCGTTAATTTTCATTGCTGGTTAGAAAAGTAATAAGGCAAGGACTCTTATGACTTCCTTATATTCCCGTCATCATGTAGAAGGAGGCAAATAAGCCACTCTAAGTGCTAATATATTATGTAGGGCGAAGAAAAACTAGTAATTACACATGAACTGTTGTTAATCAGGAAAAAGATGGTTGTGTGTTGATTACACAAAATTCTTGGTACATTGTAGGTACTTCCTTGCGACTAACGCCTTTGCATTGCCCGAGGATACATGATTAAATAGAAAGAGTTCACACACACACATACTGTCTGGTCTCTGACATTCGAGTGAATGAAAACGCTTGCAAATATACGATATGCATTCGCATATTTCTCATGTCAAACAGAACATTAAAAGAGAAGTAACGAGTAACGATTTTTCTTTGTTTTTTGAGCATGAATGTGGTTCAAGAATTTTTTCTAGCAATGACTTACAAACTGTCAAACGAAAACATCTGATGATAAACAGGAATATAACAGGATCTTTCGCGTACCTATTTTTTAAGGAAAAAACTTATAAACTGTCAAATTAGATCTTAGAGAGTAGTGAGTGAAGGCAAAAGTGCCTGAAAACATTTTGAACCGAAATCTTATAAAATTGAAAATATCACTAAACATTTTGTTATAATCTACCTGTTCTTTAACGCTACATCTTCCTCGTAGTTAGCATAAAAATCAAATCTTAACTCGAATTTAAAACTCTGCAATTTGTATTCACTGTCAGGTGTTTCTATATACATATGTATTTGACAGTTCTTCTTCCAGCGCAATCAAACTCAGAGAGGAATTACTCTTTCTCTTTTCTGTCATTTTTGACAAGTATGTATGTGAATTCATTTCGACGGCTCCGAGCATATTAATGTACCTGATAGACTAAGTTTGAAGTCGAGATTACTAAGTATGGGAATTAAGGACTCTTTTAAGGCAAGTATTGTTTTTGTGAAAATTGTTGATCTCCAGATTTTGATCAATGTTTATATTACTATAATGAGATGAAGATGCTTCGCATGACAGCAGGAGTAACAAAGCTTAATAAAATAAGAAGTTCAAAGATTCAAGGAAGCCTTCATGTAAAAGAATCCATTACAAGCAAGATAGAGCACGACCGGCTCAGTTGGTATTGTCATGTTCAAAGGAGAGTTCCTTCGAACCCCATCAAAAAGGCAATATCAATCAACATTCCTACACAACCGCGCAAAAACGGAGGAAGACCAAAAAATAACTGGATCACACAAATGCAAAAACACCAGCATTTGATTTGCTGAAGTGATCCGAAACCAGGAAGCCTGCCGGTACCTCCTGAGGTCAAACCGGCATCATAACTTCGGATCATAACTTCGCCGTAAGAAGAAGAAGTAGTTTATATTATTATTTATTACTATAATAGAAGAACTCAAAAAAGTGGGTCTCGTCATTTTGTCTGTCTGTACCTCGGATGGTAAACTAAACGGCTGGACAGATTTTCTTCAAACTTCATATCTGGGGTCTGTGTGTTAATGCCCAGAGGCGAAATTCAAATTTTCATTCTAGCCTTAAAACGAACGATACTTTAGTTAAGGACAATTTTCAAAAAAATTAATTTTTTCGAAAACGGTTCCAACGATTTTGATGAAAATTCATATCTAGAGTAAAATGGATGCAATAAGACTGCATACTCAGTTTCGCGGCTAAAAATAACGGTACTTTACTTTTTTTTTTATAATTTGCACGTGTTAAAGGGGATATGAATACCCTTATACTAATTTTTAGGACACGGGCGTTTTTTTTTTTTTTTGTGGAAAGGGGAAGACAGAGAGAAAGACAGTGTAGTTGGTTTGAAACTCAGGTGGTAATTAAGTTTCAGTGAACTCCAAGGGTGGCTGTCCAGATAACGGGGGAGTATTTTGTTTGTTTTCGCTATTATTGTCGTTGCTTATGATTCACAGTATTTTTTTCCGTCCTCCTGATGTCATCATCACGATCAAGTTGCATTTTAGCCATATGACCACTCTACTGCCAGTGTTATGCCTTCACAGTAGAGTTGACTTAGCTTTGATGATTCTTGACCTCAGGATTTGAACCGTGAACCAACAGCGTGATAAGCGATGATGATACCACTACACCACGGCCACCCTCAATTATCCTTATTAACGGACTTTCGAAAATTGGCTTTTTCTCGGATATGGTTAAGATGATTTTGATGAAAATTGATATCTAAGCTATTTCTGCCACATGTAAGCATATGGCATTTAAATTTTGACACATGCGCACAAATTTGTTAGCTTTTTAGCGAATTTTACGAAAAAATCCCATTTTATTGCTTCTGAGCAATTTGCAAACGAATATTATATATGGAGCAGCATGTGCGACCCAGTCGTGCCCTTTATTTGTCACGTATCAGATCCCGCCTATTACACTGTGGAAATAGCCTAAATATTGTTTATTGCGTAACATACATTCATTTTATTTCTGTTTACGCGGAACGGTGTTTTGAAAGCTGCGGTGATTTTGATTCCAAATTGGAACAGAGACTAAGGTTGTAATAGCTTCCTGAAAGGCATGGCGATTCGCTAGATAATGGTGATTTAAGGACAGAAGTGGGCTTATTGTGGTTTCGTACATGACACAGCTGATAACCAATTAACTTATATCTTTGGACGAACTACCGAAAACGGTTTTTGATTGATCGTCTTTGTCACACATTTTACAAATTTTGTTTTGCGATATTCATCTGCCTATAGAAAATTTTTAACTCGACACCTTCCAGTTAGAAATTTTATGGCTAGACGAGTATGTCTATCAGAGAGTTGTAAGAGTCGTTTTGATGCTTTACAGGAAATACTCGTAGACACCTAACAAAAAGTTTTTGGCTTGTTTGTTACCCTCAGTCTCTATACAGTGATGATGCACTTCTTATTTCAGAAAATTTTCCGGATCAGTATGCCCCACCATAATTTTAATTTTACTGTTAAGGACTTTTTTTCTAGCTAGCTATGCCCTTGCACTCAAATGATATAAATTCTCTCGATATTGGCTGAGTAATAAGCAGTTAGATAGTCCCAGACCAACAGTATCGGTGCTTACCATTCTTAATATGAAGATGAAGGGGTGGAAGGTTGAGGATAACGCCCAGTGTTGTTCTTATTGAAGGTGCTATACTATTGTATAATACATGCAGATCAGAGTGTAATGTTAGAAAACCGAAAAAGTTTGCTCAAAGTTTGCTTTAAATTTTTTCTTAAATTCATGGAACCATGAAAATGTTAACACTTCACTGGTGTTTGTTACCAAATACTTTTCCGTTTAGACACGAAATTCATAAAAAAAAAAAAAAAAAACACTGATGACGTTAAATAGCTACAAACTATGTACAAATTGAGAGAGGGTTGTATTTTTTATGAGATTGTACTCGTTGTTGGATTTTGTTGATTCAATACTCTTCGCGATTGCATTTCACAAACCATCCTATCATTATAACGTTTACCAGTTCATCCTACCTGAAAGACCGTTTTTCTACTATGACTCGTGTCATACCTGTTCCATATAATTCAAGGGCATTATGGCTATAATTTCGGTGGACTAATTTTGCAATCGCGTGTGGTTAAGGGTTTTGCAATTACTTTGCTCTGCAATGCAGTTAATGTCATACAAAAATGCACTCTAGTTTCTTTCGAAACGAGCTGGTTACATTATTATGCACCTTAACTTAAATTAAACTTAATAATACTCACCAATGGGATCAATACATTCCAGTGTTAGTGCACACTTTATCCACGGCAGCAGAATCTTCTCTTCGACCATTGGTGTGTCGGCAAAAAACACCGTATCCATATCTACCATTCGCAGGAAAATAAAATCATCTGCATCCGTTTGAAAATAATCAAACATTTTTGGATGTGTTCGAGTGGACACAGCCTTTGGTGTGGTCCAACCCAACACACCACGGCTAGCTTTACCCCTGAGATCGTACAGATCACGACTAGTACCACGAATCCGAATGTAATTTTCGGCAAAGAGAATATTTTTGGAACGCATCAGAGCATCCTTTATCACAATGGGACGATATGCATGCATCCGTTGATCCGTAACATACGAGGGAAAAACGGACAGGTCATAGTTTATAACTGAACACTTTGAGCTATTACAGAATGCGGACAGTGCCCGCGAATCGTCCTCGGACAGGCTGAGGTCATAGATGAGCAGATACTCATTTGGGAATTTTGCGGCTATGTTTTGTGAGAGTAGAATGGCGGACGGTGCCTGACCGTCCTGAACGTATGTAACAATTGTGAAGTTTGCCTTTGTGCCATTGTAAAGTGTGGCATTTGTTGTGAGTGGCTGTGATGATGACTGTTGCTGTGATTTGCTGATGTACAGAGTTTGTGATGACGACGTTGGGAGATTGGTGAAACCCAAAATGCTCAAATACTTTGGATCAATATCGAATTTCTTCTCTTCGGTTGCACGCAGATTCTCCTGAAAAAATAAAACATAAACAAATAGCACACATTAGTTTTACATTACTCATTAGCTAAATCGGGGTGTGAGTTATAACAAACACAAATAGATAGCCGACACAAAAGTATGGTGATAAAAACATAAATTAAACACACTAATCACGCGACTTACAATGGTTCGCTCTAATCAGTTTCACTGACAACTCAATTTAACCCCTAATATGAGTCAGGTCGGCGGCTTTTATGTTCACATGCATGTATCATAGGAGGTTTATCACATCCACTAGTAATGATTAGAAGTGATTCATTGAAAACTAATTTTAGGCTTTAAAATGGGTACATCACGCTCGGATTATGTATGCCTACTCAAGTGAAAGTAGATTCTCGTTTAAATGTGAACAGATTGAGAAAATAATATTTACCACTTAGACCTACGTGATTTGGAAATATGTAGAATGTAGCGTTATCGAATCCGCCCCTTATTTCAACGAATATATCAAGAGTATACATAGTTCTATTCTTCCAGTCATTTTTAACTTTGTTCACGGAAAGAATCGTTTCTGAAATGCAAATAATTGAAAATATCTAAGTTCAGGAAGCGAATTTGGGACTCAATAGCGTATACTCGTACAAGGCAAAGGATAAACAAAAAATTGTGTGGGGTCAGACGAGAAATTTAAAAAATTCAGGGATGCAAAATACTCCTACTTGCATTGAATTTTGAATTGTTCACCCTTGTTTACCCTTCTCGGCCTGGTTTTCCTTGAGGGACCCCAGATTGGCTTCCTGTCCCTTAGCTGTTTTCAACTCATCGCATTTCTCCTCAGTGTACTAAAGGCAAGACAGACGGGGTTCGCAAAATACGACGGATGACACAGGTAAGGGGCCAATCAAATAATGCCATCAGATGAACGGGCGCAATAAAAGGTTGGGGTGAACCATTAGCCGGACGGAAAATTCCCAATGTTGAGTGTTGAACATTCGGAGGACAAGGTGAATGAAGGGCGGGGTAAAAAAATAAATAAATAATAAAAACGAACAATTTTAGAGCCAACGAGTAATAAAGTCATACATATTCCAAAAATTCAATTCGACCTAACAATATGACCACCACGTACTAAAGGGTTTTTCAATAAGGACATAACAATTTTGTATTTAAATAAAACACAGAATAATTGAGATATCGGGCTGAAATTTATTCCAGGTGTAGTACACGTTCATATGACCACCGCGAGCAGGTTTGCAGCGATCGATTCTTTGGAGCCAATTTCCACCACTCTTCCACACATATCGGCCGGAACGTTGGCAATTTCGCGTTCGATATTGTTCTTGAGCTCCTCTAACGTTGTTGGCTTGTTGGCATAAACCAACAACTTAACGTAACCCATAAAAATAAATCCATCGGCGTTAAATCGCTTGAGCGAGGTGGCCATTTCTCGAGATTACACGATTACTTAACTTCCCCTTCTATAGATCAATTGTTTGACCAGCTGTGTGGCATGTGGCACCATCTTGTTGGAATCACATATCACTGATATCAAGTAATATACAATTCTGGCTAAAAAAGAGTCTTCCAACATGGCACGATAGCGAACTCCATTGACCGCAACATGGCAATCATTTTCATCGACGAAAAAATACACACCTCCGGCATGAAATCCACACCACACGGTCACTTTTTGTGGATGCAATGGAGTCTCTTGAAGCACATGTGGACAGCAATAATGCATATTTTTTTTATTGACAAAGCCATTAATGTGGGAGACAGACTGTTGGTATTGATACCATGGTATAGCAATACTACGTTCTATACCACATGTCTGTCACTGAAATACTACGTAAAAAGCTAGTATACCATGAAACATACTTGGTATTGAGATTCGCAAATTTTTGCTGGTATACCACCATCTTACTGATTGCAGCGCCAATTTCTCTCTATTGGCTAGTCTTCGTTGCTTCTTTGACAATTCTTAGGTATGCACTTTCGCTTTTAAGTATTTGAATTTTCTTTATATTCATCATTTGGCACGAAAGTGAATCATTTTTATTCATCTTGTCTTGAATTTTCTATTTTTATTTGTTATGACAGACAACACAAACGTCAAAGTATACTACTTAACGCCAAAGTCATTGAAAACTACGAAATGCAGTCAGGGGTCGTAGCATTCACTATACCATAGTATCAATAACAGCAGTCTGTCTCCACTATAAGCCAAAAATGAGCTTCATCGCTGAAGATGATTTTTCTATGAAATTCAGGATTTCTTCAAACTTTTGCAGACCCCAATCGGAGAAGTTTCGGCACTTCAAATGATCAAGAGGCTTCAGTTCTTGAGTTAATTTGATCTTTTAAGGGTGTAGGCCAAGATCTTTACGCAAAATTCGCCACAATGTGGACTGAGAGATTCCCAATTTCTGCGAACGGCGTGGAATAGACTGATTTGGCTCATTTTGAACTGAAGCACTTACGGCAGCGATATTTTCGGTACTTCGACCGTCTCACTGGCACAGGGAATGTCCCCTGTTGACTCGAATTTATCCACTATAGCATGCACGTCTGGTGGGACGATTATTACGACAGAAAATTAGAGTAATCGCTCTTAAAGTTGCGATCACCGACTCAGAATTTCGGTAGTAATTTTTAATAATTTCCAAACGTTGCTCGTTCGTGAACTTCACCATGATTTTTATTTTATTTTTTTATAATTTGCGCGCCAAAGGGGATATGAATACCCTTCTACTATTTCGGGACACGGGCGTTTTGGGAAAAAGGGGAAGAGGTAGAGAGAAAGAAAGATTGGTGTAGTGGTGTATTTTTGTTTTCCTGTTATTGTCGTTGCTTATGATTCACAGTATATTTTTCCGACCTCCTGATATCATCATCACGATCAAGTTGAACTTCAACCATATGACCACCCTACTGCCAGTGTTATGCCTTCGCAGTAGAGTTGATATTAGCTTTCGCAATTTTATTTTATTTATTTTATTTATTTCATGTGAAATAAATAGATGATTCTTGACATCAGGATTTGAACCGTGAACCTATAGCGTGACAAGCGATGATGTTACCACTACACCATGGCCGCCCGATGTGATAAAAATGTAAACCTTGACTGACGTTTTGACATTAACAGATCATAAAAAAAATTTAAGGATGCGTTTGTATTAAAATACAAAATTGTTATGTCCCTATTGAAAAAGGCTTTATAATTGATTTAGGGATACAAAATTTGCACCGCTTATGACTCGGGCTCCTAAGTAGCCTGTTTATAAATCCATCGTTGGTGGTGCTATTGATGTCCTCGAAAAAAAAAACTAACCATATCCTTCGCTTAACCGCTACTAAATGTGATGATACACAAAATTGACCCGCCTACCAAGTCGAAAATTTTAAATTGGTCCAATTATTCGCACATACACGAATAATACATCCCCTCACACTATTCTAACACTTCTAATAATTCTTTTATCACCAGTCAAGTACTTTACAAAAAGTCAATTGCATCTTTGTAAAATGACACTCGTCAGCACTGCTAAAAAGTGCAATCAATTTACATCCATGAACGCCTTAAGCGATTTGCGCTCGCGATAATATTCTAAATTGAAAAGTGTGATATGAAAAGCACATTTATTTCTCAATCATTTTAAGTAAAAAAAAATATAGTGCTGATGCCCGTTGGCGCCGTTTATCAACAATTGTTCGCTTGTGAGTGGGGGCATGGCATATAATGGTGACTGGCAAGGTGAAGGTAGTCGCGTTGTCAAACCATTTTTTGTATAATTTCGCCGCCTTTTCACGCGATTTTCTCTGCAGTTAGTGAAGAAGAGTGACTGACAGTGAGGGGTGAGATCCGACTTTTCACTGTACTATATGACCTTTTGGCATGTGCCATATGACAAATATGTTACCACATCGCGGTGGTGACCACGTTTAATCCAAATGACAGTCATCAGACTAAGTGACTACTTAAGTGATAAATAACATACCTAGGTACGGTTTGGTGTATTGGTTTGCTGCTTATTCTGCGAAAAAGTAGCCACATTCGATAAATGAATGACAGTGGCACAGACTATATAATAAATTTACACATTTATTACACCCACAAACATGAAGAACAAACTAATCAATTAGTTGAATCGATATATATGGTTCAGACAATGATTGTTATGGATTGTCTTTGAAAGTTTTATAGGACAATATTAAGGGGGAGGTTCTTTGATGTTCTTTTTAATACGCGAATTTGACGTTTAGCATTCTTCTATAGAAAGTCACAGAAGCCTAATCAAAAATGATTCATATAAAGAACATGTTAGAAGTGTAAACAAATAAATTACCAAATTCGAAATATTTATGAAGATATAAACAAAATGCTATCAAAAATTATTACGAGTCCAGCTAAATTATGATGGAAAACTTTGTAGGCGTGCAGCAAAGCCTAATAAAACGTGTGTTTGCTGAAATTAATAGCACGAGTTAATTATTTTACGAGATTCATGATTATGATCTTTTACTTGCACCTATGAAGGCAAGTATTGGTTTCGTAAAAAATGTTCCATCTCGAGATTTTGATCAAAATTTACATTACTAAAGGATGTCCCAACAAGAGGCGCCATTCTTGCAGTTGAGTTGTGCTTTAACAGTCAAATCATTATAACAGTTCGATGGTAGACAGTCCGCCATTTTTAAAAATGGATGCGCTATTCTTATTGTTGTACATTATTTCAAAAATGCTGAAAGTTTGACTGCCACGATTCGCAAATTACGTATTGTAATCAAAATCTTCCAAGTGCATCAACTGTGAAAAGAATAATGGAAAAATTCGAGGAGATTGTGCTGGTTACTGATGTCAGACCATCGACACGTGTTCGTCTAGTACGTTCAGAATAAAACATCACGGCTGTTCGCCAGAATGTGGCAGAGAGTCCGGGACCATCCATTCGACATCGTGGTCAAGAATTGAACATTTCAAGAAGCACTATGCAGCGTATTCTCACGAAAGATTTGCGTATTCATGCCTACAAAATCCAACTGACTCAACATCTGAAACCCACATTTTTCTGTTGATGGCTACGTAAACAAGCAAAATTGTCGCATTTGGAGTGACGAAAGAGGAGGAAATGCTTCCCAAACGTGTCCCTGTTTGGTGCGGATTCTGAGCTGGAGGCGCTGCCGGTAATGCATAAACAGTCAATGGGGAATGATAACCCAGTTTTTTGTGTTTCAAATGGATGGTATGGATCTTGAAGACATGTGGTTCCAACAGGACGGTTCCACTTGCCACTCATAACGTGAAACAATGACATTATTGCACGAGGCATTCATTGGTCGACCAGAATTGGACCCCTAGATCGTGCTATTTAATGCTTTTGTATTTCTTCCTCTGGTGTTTTTTGAAGTCAACAATTTATGTAAACAAGCCCACGATCCAGCCTTGAAGGACAATATTAGACGCTGTATCACCGAAATTTTGCCACAATTATGCCAAACCCTGATTCAAAATTCCGTCAAAAGAACGCAAATATGCCAGCAAAGCCGAGGAGGGCATTTATCAGATGTGTTGTTTGCCACATGTTTACTTTATGGTTAAATCAAAATCTCGGTGTTTTATTTAAATTTTCCGCTCTTGTTGCGACACCTTTTATAATAGAGAAAAAGTGGGCTGGATGAATTTTATTCTAACTTCATATCTGGGGTTTGTGTGAACCCAATTCGAGGCGAAATCGGGATTTTAATTTTAACACCGAAATTAACGGTACTTTACTAATGATCGATTTTGAAAAAATAGATTTTCTCAAAAACTCCCCTAATTAAGTAATTGTGTTTAAATTTAAATGACCTCTTTTCAACAAAGTTAAAATCACAGAAGATGCTCAGGACAAGAGATGCCAAAGACATATAATATGAATCAGGTGTTTTTCGGGTCTATCCACCCACAAGAAGGTTCAGAAGACCGACATCGTAAAGAAGAGATCAAATGTCAAGAGGTTTACAAACGAACACCGTACGTGTGGAGCACGCCCCCATAGGTAGGTCCATTCTCTAATGATTTCATCATTATTTGAGCGACTTTGTTCTCGGTGAATTGGCAGATGGGGACGTCAATACTTCATCAAAATCTCCAACTGGTTTCGGTAGTAGGATAAGGTACTAAAGGTTTGTGGTATCACAATTGCTCTAAGTGTGAATGCACATCTCAAGGGTTTGGAATTTATTGCAACCTGAGCAAACATTGCACTCGAAAGCAGTGAAGCGGTAGGATTTAACGACATTCGTTCAGATGTCAAACGTTGCCAACTTACAATATAAGTCATCAATTTCGAAAAAGGCTTTCATTTATGGCAACAGGAACTTCTGTTGGCAAAGGCTTATGCTTTGAAACATGGGTATGTCGTTAGACAAATTTGATATCCAAAGTGAGACCCGGAAAATCTGCATCGTTTCTCTGATATAACGAGATGTTCTACGTCGCTTTATTGAGATTGTCTCCCTAAACCAATAATCTTAGAACTTCAAGTGTAACGAGAAAGTAATGTAGAATGTAAATATTGACAAATAAATATAAATGTTGCTGAATATCTGAAGTAACAATGATAACTATAAGCTAAAACCAATTTTTAAACATTTTACGAGTATTTTTCTCGAATTGCCTACGTTCCAAGACACTGCAGGAGTCGGATTCCGCAATTTGTGAGAAACTGTCCAGTGTAGAAGAAATGAAAAACTCACAATGAGTTCAATTAACATTCTCATTTATCAAGCGATTCCACGACTATTTGTGTACACTTGTGCGGTAAACTGGCCGTAAAATTGAAAAACGCAGCAAATTTGAAGTTTTTTCTTAAAAAATTTCTCACGCAAAAAATTGTTATGAATTTTTTTTTTCATTGTCAATTGTACAGTTGCGGAATCTTGTTCCAGAACGGCTCATTGATAAATAAAAACGAATTCAAATTATCATTTAACGGACATGGCCATTTAAAACTTATATTAGCTTAGGTAGCTTTAAGTTCAAACCTCAAAATGTAGTAGCCTACTTTTCACTCAGCAATAAAACAGTCAAGCTTCATAAAAATTCCCCTTCTCAGTACTTAAAAACAAAATGCCAAACTGTTTCTTGTAAATTATGCAACAACATTGTGTGGTAAATAAAAGCTGCCAAAACTTGCAACATGCATGTTAGCTGAAATATTTTCAAGATTCTTCAAATATTCGCTTTCCTCTGTTCTCCTCGTACATACACACATCCTTTTCAGTTGCATTGAGATTCCTTTCTACACCATCCACCCCAAACTTTGTAAACTCAAGTAATGTTCTCGTAAAACTACCTTCAAAACACATCCATAGTTTGGTGTACGCTATGCTGCATTTCAGCTAGCCGCGTCATAGATTAGTCCTCTGTCATAGTGCAGATACATTTTTCGATATAATGGTACTTCTGCAGGTATTTTAATTAATTTTTGTATAGCGTTCTGTTATGGAATTCCATGCAGCAGTGAATGTTTTCGCGAATGAATATTCAGTGTTTTGAGAGATTTTAATTTAATTTCCACCACCTCTCTCGGTCTTTGCATTGATTTCTGTGCAACCTTAAATTCAAGGATTCTGCCACAGAGTTGTTTTTAGAAAGCGAATGCAATTTGAATATAGAATCCTTATCCAAACATCCACTCAGATTCCATGCCTCTGGCCTATTAAAACGAAGTACCTGCCTCTACCATGTTTATTCAATGTCGCCATTACGAACATGACCCACTTTGGTATGCGTATTTTCATATTGAAGTAGCTATAGACAGTGTTACAAGCTTAATCCTTATTTCGATATTGTACTTGACAGCCAACATATGTACTCGTACATATATAAGACGAGTAGCAGTTGCGTTACACGTGACTGCGACTCTTAATGACTACTTCTGAATTATAAAAGGAGCTTTAGACTGACATTTAATCCCAGTGATTGTTTTGCAATCAGCATTTATACCATTCTTTTGGGGTTTGTATTTCTCTTTTCGTGATTTTGTTCATTGCGAGCAAAAGAAAGACATTCGTCTCCCTGGAAGTTGATCTTTTTATGCTCACGTAGCATCACGGGTGTCACTAGCGTTTTCTCATTTCAGGAGCTTCAGAGAATTATTTTTTGCGCTATGCGTTCCTCTTTCGAATGCATCTTCTTGACGTGACGTTTGGTATCTGCTTCAGTGTTTTTATCATTTCGTATCAACAGCAAGGAGTGGAATTGTTTTCGTTTTCTACTTTCTATTTTTGAAATCCAATGTGGCAAGTACGATGCAGGGTAAAATGGAACTTTAAATGAGAAATGTTTTCAAAGTTATCAATCGGATTTGAGTAAAAAAGAGGCGATAAAAGGAACTGCATTCATTACAAAATGACGGCAAAGAAACCGATTGAAAGACACTGTAGAGAATGATATTATGTTAGCTACTATTTTAGCAAATACGGAAAGTATGCTATTACTCTTCCAATTCTAGCAGTTTATTTTGTGACTTGTCAATCATTATCTTCCTTTACACGTCTGGGGAGATCCTCGTATCCCTATTATTTCCTATGAATGAGTGCAAAAGGTCTGCCGATGTTACTGGAGAAACTTTGTAGAACTCAGAAGGAATGTCGCCATGAACTGCCTATATTTTGCAGTGAGTGGTTCAACTGAGACTGGTATGGTACGAGTAGGTGCAATAATAATTAAGCATCGGTTGCCACCTTCCATCATCAATGTGTTTCCAATCGATAAAAAGTAATCAATTTGTCTTCATCCTCAGCTTACCCCCACCACTACCCGTGGTGTAGTGGTAACATCAATGCTTGTCAAGCTCTTGGTTCACGGTTCAAATCCTGATCTCAACAAACATCTATTTATTTATTTCGTCTGAAATAAATAAAAAAGTCGATCAATTGCGAAAGTTTAGTCAACTCTACTGCGAAGGCATAACACTGGCAGTAGAGTGGTCGTATGGCTTAAATGCAACTTGATCGTGATGATGACATCAGGTGGAGGCAAAAAAATACTGTGAATCATGAGCAACGACAAAAAAGCAAAACAAACAAGCTCCCCAGTTATCTGGACGCCACCCTTGGAGTTTACTGAAACTTAATACCACCTAAGTTTCAAACCCACTATACCAATCTTTCTTTCTCTCTCTCTCTCTCTCAATTTCTACAAACGCCCGTGTCCTGAAATAATTTAATGGTATTCATATCCCATTTGGCGCGCGCAAATTATATAAAAATCCGAAACCAGCAGAGAAACATCCAAACTTTCTTCAGACAGGGCGTTACACTGAACTTTCCACATTTTCATACGTTTCTGGGAGTCAAGTTCGTTTCTGGTTTGTTACAATGCAACATTTTGATCCATCTTTAGGTATCTGCGATTAATGATAGTCGTGTTTCTTTACGAAAACAATAACAACAATCAACTTTGTACAAAGTTTCAGTAACTCTCGATATCATCCACATTAATCGGTATTTCCATCCACAATTCGACTATCGGGCAACATGAAAACAGTGTTGCCGTACATTACGTTTTAAAAAACGATCAAGTCAAAGCAAGCAACACTTCTTGCTACTTGTCTGTCTGTCTGTTTGCTCTCACACATCTTGCTTACGAACAAATTGGGGCGGACAAGCTAAACCTGATCGGCTCTCATTTTGAGGCAATTCATGCTAGGGATCTCCCTAGCTGCAAACTGGTGAAGTAATTGATGAATTATCGAGGTTTCGCAACAGCGAAACACTAACTCTTCTGAGATTTTCAGAGCGACTAAAAGCTGAGCAACGAACAGATGAACAGACTGACAATTACTTTACAACACTAAACGAACTGACATACATATTTAGGAAACTAAATAACAAAAAGTCAAGTGGTTTAGATAACATTCATATTGCGTAATATTTAATAATTTGTTAAACAACTGCTACTTCCCGAGTTATTGGAAAATATCGAAGGGTTTACCAATAATCAAAAAGAAGAAGGATCCTTCTGATATATTAGTAAGTCGTGTTCGCGTTCGAAAGAAAGGAGATTATACGCGGAACCAATTTGGGTTCAAGAGAAATTATTTGTCAATTGGAATCTAAACGCCAAACGATGTACAGCTGCCTGTCTAGTGGATATGGAAAAAGCCTTCGATACGTTTTGGATCGACGGGCTTTTATATAAAGTTCTACGATATGAATTCCCACATCATCTTATAAAGATAATTGCATCTATGGTGCATAAAAAGAAATTTATTGTAACAGATAAACAATACATGGCGACTAAAGTTTTTAATGTCATCAATGGTCTGCCACAGGGCACAGTTACAGCACCGCTCCTCTTCAACATCTACATTTCGGAAATACTGAGGGACATGGATAATTCGATAGCGTTCACTGACGATGTTATATTGTATGCAAGCGGCACGAAAATCCAAAGCATTCTGACAGAGCTTCAGAACAATTTTGATAAACTGCAAACTTTATGCTCAGAATGGAAGCTTAAAATAAACGGGATAAAATGCGAAACTATACTGTTTCACCCCCCAGTAAGACGCGGAAATTCAGATTTGAGACGAAACTGGAAAAACCTACAAATTACGAATTCTAATGGTTTTCACATCGAGTCAAAGACTGTTGCGAAGTATTTAGGTGTTCATCTGGACATGTTTTTGAACTACAATGAACACATAAATATACAGTTGCAAAAGGCAAGAGTGGCATTTATGTTTCCTAAACGCCTTTTCTACTCCAATTGTCTTGGATCTGATGTGAAGGTCATATGCTACCAAGCTTTCGTTCGCCCAATTCCGACTTGTACGAGCCCTATATGGTGGAACACAAGCCTGTCTTATACGGAAAAACTCAGACTATTTGAAAGAAAATGTCTTCGAGCCTGTATGCGTATGTATAGAAGCGCGCATTCCGATTTTCGCCATTACGTTCCTAATAAGAAACTATTGGACGCTTCCGGCGTATCCAGATATTCACCTTTAATTTGATATGCATGATGGAGTAGAAAAATATACTTTTTTGTTATTGGGGCCTTCACAACACAAAAAAAAAATTGTTCTCTAATTGTTTTCGGTTCACTACATACTTGCGAACAATTTCAACTACTTGCGTTAAATGGTTCAAAAGTTACAAGCATGTGACAGACATCGTGTTGAATCTACAAGGGTTCCCTTTTTTACTATTCTGGTATGGAAGACTAAAAAAGATGTTCTCTCGTGAGTCTTTTTGGCAGATACTTTTGGTACCTACTGACAGTTTTTGTCTCGCTTCTTCAGGTCACGTGAAGCGGCGATGTGAAATAAAAAGTTGGTGGTAAGTGATGCATTTAAGAAACGTCGTTATCTCTATAACGACGTTTCGACACCGATCTTCGAAAAAGTCCAACCATACACCATTCACAATCAATACGACATTGTTAGCTCGAAATGAGCCTAAGTAAATTTGTTTGCAGATAAACCACCTACTCGTACAAGCGACTGCATAGGCACCTTTTGCATGATGATGGTTTAATGTCACTCTGCATTACCGAACCGAAAATTACATTCCTTCAATTGACAAGTTTCTCTTCAATTTGGCGTACAAATTTAAAGCCTTCAACTTTTAATCTCCCAACACGTTCCATGTGTATCGATTGAAGTTTGAAAATAAATCTTCAACCCCTACCCCCATATAAATTATTCTATTTTGTATAATTTCAATATGCCATCTTAAAATAAAATTGAGTCAACTTGGGCTCTAAATTTATAAGTCAAGTAATAACAACGACACAAGCTAAGAATATTTAATGCACCCCCAATTTAAATTTTCCACACAACTTTTAGAAAGCGATGACTTCATATTGTAATTACCCCCAATTCCTGTGGCATTCTTCCTCCAAAGCAAACAAAATTCCTTCTGTCATGTCGTGACAAGAACTCCTCTTCTCATAAATTTAAAAAAACTTAAAATGCCATCAAACAACGAAAAGAGACTGTCTCTTCCTCTTAAAGGTCACAATTGAGAATAGCCGAACAAAAACTCACGTTTAAATATGCTTTTCCGTGTCGTGATAACATTTATTTGGTTTTTTTTCTTAATTACTTCATCGCAAAGAACAAAAAATAAAACAACGTAATATTCTATATTTTTATCTCAACTGATAACGCCTAATCCCAGCAGTACAGGAAGACAAAAATCACTACAATTATTCGTGGGATATTCAGTCACGTTGTCAATGACACCCTCCCGCTGGCACTCGAGAATAATCGATTGGTAGTCATCGTCGTTGAAATACAATCCCCAAAGTACCTACGTAGACAATGACGCCTTCTCATCGATTCGACAATCGAATGGCATCGTAGTAAATTATTGAGTCAACCCTATTAACCCCCACCCAGTGCAGCCAGTAATTATAAATTGATATTCCGTGTTTCTACCACTGCAGGAGGAGCGCGCATTAGGGGCTCGTGTATTTGCCACGAATCTAATAATTTATTCAGAGCTTGTGATGCGTAACATTGCCCCTTGCAAGGACTTTTAGCGCGGCTCGAAAGCTGCGAGCGCTGGAAGAGTCAAAATTCCAAGCGTGTGAGCTACCCTAACTTCTTATTGATCAATTTTATGCTAGAGTGGAAATGGGGAATTTCCTGAATTCCAAATTTTCTATTTACTTAAGTGATCACGAAATTTGAAAGTAATAAGTTAGCATGAGTAGTTTAGTTAGCTTTACGAGTAGTGCTCGCCGTCGACGCCAATGATGATGATGAGGATTGTAATGGAGCGCACTGAACATAAGCACTCGCTTTAGCAATTTTATTGAGTGGAAATAAACAATGTCGGAGTGTGGAAAGCGCGGTGTTGGAGATTACTTTTCTGTGTCACGTTATATATTTTATACATTTTCTCGCCCCTAAAAAGAGGAACTCCTGGCCTCTGGTACAAACGCGGAAGGGGATTTTTGTAATTAATCGACTGCGTTTTTGTTCGTAAGCGATTATGGGATATAGTAGCGGAATAATAATTTAATGAGTCGCTTAATTAATGCTTTGGGGCATATACAATAAATTTGTGAACAATGAAGATGGATTTTAATTAAACCCTTTGTTGTTGTTTTAAATTAAGAGATTAAGTTATTATTTCTGAATGTTGATGGGTAGCAAACAGTGCGTGCGAGAACAGTCCATTCATTAGAGAATATAATCTCTAACTTACGTTACAATGCACAAGTCAGCAAACAGGCCACGCAAAACCGTTGCCACGCAATGGCAGAACTCTCTTAATTTATATATATGTATATAGGAATCGCTAGAAGGATGCAATTGTAACGCAAAGAGACATTTATCTTGCAATACTTCTTTCGGACTATCGGAGTATGTATGTTGCAGACTGAAGCTCCATGTAATAATTCCCAACTACCAACGAAATTAAAAGTCGTAAATCACTGTCGCTTATTTCTTAATAAGATAACTGACTTCTAATCTGTCTACCCTCGGTTTTCAGGCAATTGAAACATCCCAGTGAACTGCCAAACATCACTATTAAGAAAGAGCCTAGACTTTTTTTCAAAAAAAAGGGAAGTCTCGCTACGTGCCAAGATAATAGCAACAAAAGTGAGTTGATACTTCGAAGATTATAAAAAACTAGCTAACCAGCCCGGCTTCGCCCGAGTTCTTAATTTAAGCTATGTTACTATAAATCATAACGGGGTTCAGGTCTACCCGGACTGTAGCGCAATCGAAAGTCACAACTATTTGAACAACAATTTGTTCTATCGCAGCACTTTTGAAGGAATTTTTTTCCGAGGGTAGGTAAAAAATCTTCATGAAGACACTATGAGGATCGATAGCGCGTGCTTATAGTAGTGTGAGATTTTTACTCACTAAAAAAACCTCCCTCCGTGATAAATTTCTTTGATTACATACTACAACTAAGTTTTAACTTATCCAGCAGTTTTTCTTTCACGTATTGAGATCGTTTGGCAGGTCCCTTTCCATTGAAAGTTTCTGCTTGTTCCGCAAATTAGGCGCGGTTTCTTGCTAACGCGTTAAGTCGAAAGGTTTAGTCCTTTGTAGACGACGCAGTAGATTCCTCTCATCTAGAATTCGAAGGACTTCATTGTTAACGTGTCCTTGTAATCTGTCTTTATGCTTACGAGCGAAGTTTTTGATTTCATATTCGACTGTCGCAATTCCTAAATCTCTATGGATATCGCTATTTCTAATAAACCACGGTGCATTAACTATTGATCTTAGCACTTTATTTTCAAAAGTTTGTAAAATATTGACATTACTTATTTTGGTACAACCCCAAAGTTGTATTCCATATGTCCATATCGGCTTTAGCACTTGCTTGTATAAAAGCAGTTTGTTCTCTATATTAAGCTTGGAATGTTTTCCAAGTAACCAGTACATTTCTCTGTATTTGGTTTCGAGTTCTTTACGTTTTTTCTTCACGTGCGATTTCTACTTCAGCTTAGCATCAAGTGTCATTCCAAGATACTTAGCCTCGTTTGCAAACGGAATTTGAACCGAGTTTGAAAAGATGGGCATATTATTTATTTTCTTATAAGTAAAATTGACATGAACAGATTTGTTTTCGTTTAAAGCTAGTCGCCAAATCTTTGTCCATTCATTTACTTTATTCAATGCTTCTTGCAATTTTACAGTCGATTCTTCGATCGTTTTACCCGTTGCGTTTGTCGTCGGCAAATGTAGCTAATACGGTGCCTTCTTCTTGCGGTATGTCGCGAGTATATAATAGGTACAAAAGCGGTCCAAGGACACTTCCCTGCGACACCCCAGCCCTTATTTCTTTAAATTCCGAATATTCGTTTCCGTGTTTGACTCGGAAAAGTCGATTCGTCAAGTATTTTTCTAGAATATTATATAAGTGTTCCGGCAGAACTTGTCGTAATTTATATTTCAAGCCTTCATGCCAAACCTTGTCAAAAGCTTGAGAAACATCAAGGAATACGCTCGAGCAAATCTTTTTTTCTTCGTAAGCTTTTTCAATTAAATCAGTTATTCTATGCACTTGGTCTATTGTTGAGTGCTTGGTTCTAAACCCAAACTGGTGATTGGGAATAAGAGATCCTTCTTCTATAACCGGCTGTAATCGCTTAAGTACTATTCTTTCGAAAACTTTAGACATAATCGGCAGCAGCGAAATAGGTCTATACGATTTTTTATCATTCGGTGGTTTTCCAGGCTTCAGAATCATTATTACTTCCGCGACTTTCCATTGACTCGGAACATATTCTAATCTTATCGCTGCGTTTATAATGTAAAGGAACTTAACTAACGCTTTTCTAGGTAACGATTTAAGAAGCTCTCCTGTGATTAGGTCGTATCCAGGAGCTTTATTCGGTTTCAGTTTCTTTATTTCTTGTTGAAGTTCGGTCAGCCTTGCATTTCTTACTGTGTAATTGTGAAATGCTATATCCGACGCATTATCATTTTCAGCAAGCGCTTGCCCATCAAATGGTTTAAATGTTTCTTCTAAATGGGCGGCAAAGACCTCTGCTTTGTCTTTATCATTCTTGGCCCATTCGTTGTCATTTTTCTTGATTGGGGCCGCTTGTATTTTCGGTTTTTTAATGTCTTTTATAGCTTTCCAGAGCGAATAATTGGAATCTTTGTCCGCTGTTAAGCTTTCAATGCTGGTTTGTATTGTCCGGTTTTTAAAATCAATAATGGCCTTTTTTAGCAAGTTACACAAGCGATTCAAATGCGATTTATGTTGCGGAGCACGAGTTTGTTGCCATTTTTTACGCGCTTTTCTCTTCTCCCTTACCATTTCTTTTATTTCCGGTGGATATTTTTGGCCATGATTGATTGGCGTTTTCCTTTGATAGGGAGTATTTTTCCACGCGGCGCGTTGCAGAACTTCAACAAAACGATCAATTTCGATTTTGAGTTCAGAAGACGTCCTAAGTGATACTCTCAGTTCGATATGTTCTTCAACGTCTTTTTTAAAACCTTCCCAATCAGTTTTTCTGCTAGTTAGTCTAGCAGGTACATCTTTTTTAATTAGGCGTTCGCTCATCGTTAGAATGATAGGGGAATGATCGGAAGAGAGATCAAAACTTTCATCAATTTTAATACATTTGTCTGGTATTCCTTTAACAACAAAGAAATCGATCAGATCAGGTATTTTGTTGTTACCAGTCGGCCAATATGTTGGTTTACCAGTCGAGTGAAAGTCGCATCTGTGTTGCATGCAGGCGTTGTAAAGTGCTCTGCCTTTTTGTGAGACACATCCTGAACCCCAGAAGGTGTGTTTTGCATTAAAATCACCGCCAATAATAAAATTCGGTCCAAGAGAGTTGAAAATATTTCTCTCACCTTAGTGTTCATAAAACTAACATCTAATACCGTTTATGATCTAAGCAAAATGTCAACTGCAAAAGAATAGGATGTCAGATGAGTTTCACATTCGAAGCGATGTACGGCAAGTCTACATATGGGTACCATAGCCTCTTAGGTTTTTGGTGCTGTTCAATGGTGTCGGTGGGGAGCTGCGGACCTTAATGGTATGTTACAACCAACAACCTATGTACATACATATTTCAAACAGCACGACTACGACGATGATGTTTGCCTAATATCGCACAATTTCAGGACTTGCATCATATTATTATGGTTTGGTGACAGAAGCAAACCCGGTAGGGTTAAAACACATAAACTCAGCTAAAATTATCAGCCTAACCAACAACCCCTCAGATTCAAAAGTAAACACAATTTTCACTACCTGGGAAGCATTGTTATGGTTGCCGGTGGAAAGCACTGAGTCGAGACGTTGAGATGCACAGGATATTCTGGCTTGTACAAAACCAACTTAAAATCACCATACAATAGCCTAAAATGTAAATCATTGTTTATCTCAATGGCCAACTTCCCATCAACACTTCTCCAGACCGATCCGCTTCGTTTGTTATGCTTTCGATTACATAAATTCTCTTCCAACCCAAATATTTATTCAATACTCTACTCCATACAATGTTACTGGTACGCTGCGGCCTCTTTAAACAGATCCATTTCCAATATTGACTTCAAGTAGATTTCAGCTCCTATTTAACAACCTCTCTCCTCCTCCGCTTGGTCAGAGCTTCTAAAAAACTGTTGACCCATTCAGTTTCTAGACATAGATTCCATTGTAGCACCCACGAGCATGGCCAACTACATACATACATTGTGTCATATGCTCTGTCCAAACAAAGCATTTTCTTTGTTCGGTCAGTGCTGTAGTAATCCGTTTACGATATTAGACACTATATTACATTGTGTTATGGGAATCGATAAAATAACAAGTGGGGCTTATTGATTAAATGCCTACCCTTGCGCTCGGTGGCTCTGTGTATCTGGTCTGGGTATACAAACACTAAAATCTAACATTTTGGGAATTTTAAAACAGTACAACTGGGTAAATATAGGAAAAACGACTCCAACGAATGATGCAGACGAACGAAAGGATAGAAATATTCAAATTGAATTGATTTTACAAATGCAGAGATGTAAACTTATTCCTATTAACATGTCAAAATATTTTCTCTTTTATGCTCATGTCAGCGATAGGATACAAGAAATGAATGGTTATTGGCAGGGATTTCAAAATAAATCTGACAAGCAAATGTATAAATAAATATTTTATTAGGATTTAGAAATGGGCTGAACGATAAGAGGGATCGGTAAATCGCGGTCAATTGGTAAGCAATTCAGTTTAAATTTTATTCATTTTATTTGGTTTGATAAAAGGTCGGAAACGGTATTTTGTAAAACGCCTAAATTTCTGACTTTAAATCATAAAACCGTCAATGGACGAATAGGCAAAGAGGATTTTCAGATGAATTTAAATAAAGCAAACAATGTGTATATTTATTCAACCAATTATGTAAACAAATTCGAGTTAGGTTTTCAGTCGATAAAGGACTTCTTTCTTACGTACGTAGCTGTTAACTTTGGCACTATTAGACTTTAAAGTAAAGAGTCTCTCATTAAGCGCTTCCTATCTTTAAATTTAAATGAAACAAAGTGTATGTGAGATATCATCGAAATTTTTTATTCGTTTGAAAGGCCTATCGATGCCATTATGTATGGAATATAACATCATTCAAATGTCCGCCGTGGCTTCTCTGGGTGGCGCGTACCCGAAATGTCCAAATTTCCATGACTCTGACGCATAAATCAGGCTGAATTTGACTGATGGCATGGGTTATGTTGGCTTTGAGGGCCGCTGTGGTTTGTGGCTTATTCGCATAGACCTGCGACTTCAGAAAACCCCACAAGAAAAAGTCTAACGGGTGAAATCGCACGATCTCGTTGGCCAGTTGGCCGACTCGCTCGTGCAGAATTTCCAATGTAGCGTGAGCTATGTAGCACCTAGCGCTGTCCTGTTGAAACCACATGTCGTTGGTGTCCATATGATCCAATTCAGGCCAACAGAAGTTGATAATCATCGACCTATAGCGCTCGCCGTTGACGGTGATGGCCTGGCCAACGTCGTTCTCAAAGAAATATGGACCGATGACGCCGCCAGCCCAAAATCCACACCAAACAGCGACTTTTTCGGGATACATTGGACGCTCTTGGATCTCATGTGGATTGGTATCGTCCCAAATTCCACAACTTTGTTTGTTGATGGACCCATTCATCCAGAAATGGGCCTCATAACTGAAGATGATTTTTCGATGAAAAATAGGGTTAGTTTCCAACTGCTCCAGAGCCCATTCAGCGAACAAACGTCGTTGTCTATGGTCGTTTACCTTCAGCTCCTGGGTCAGTTGAATTTTGTACGGGTGCAGGCCCAAGTCACGACGCAAAATTCGCCAAGTTGTGGTCTGCGAAAGGCCGAGTTCTTGTGAGCGACGCGAAATCGACTGCCTCGGATTCTCCTGCACACTCTCACGGACAGCGGCGATGTTTTCGGCAGATCTTGCGTTTTGTCGACGTACGGGTGTTGGTTGATCGTTTACTGAACCAGTGGACTCAAATTTATCCACCACACTGCGAATAGTCCTCTCGGAAGGACGATTATGTCGACCGTAAAATAGGCGAAGCGCGCGGAACGTTGCCCGAGCAGAACACCCATTTTGATAAAACAATTTTATTATTTGCACGTGTTGTTGAACGCTATATTCGTCTATGGTGATTTGGCAAAACAGACTGAATAAATGACAGCAAATTTGACGGATGTATCTTCAACAATATGGCCGTTCTCAACTGTCAAAGTTCGGAAGTCCCTTGTCCTTCCTTATGTCCTGTATCCCCTTGTGGGTCCTAGGGCCTCTACAACGCCTACGCGCCATCGTGTGCGATTTCTGGAAATGTGCCTCAGCTCTCCCCAACTCTTTCCCAGTTGCCGTGCTTCCTTCTCAACTGTTCTGCGCCACGTACTCCTAGGACCGCCGCGTATCCTGCCATCCTGGGTAAGCGGGTTCCATTGCATCGCTTGGTTAGCTATGGACCTGTCACCCTTTCGGAGAGTGTGACCGATCCACTGCCACTTTCGTCGTCGTATGGTTGTGCCTATAGGTTCATGGCCCGTTCTCTGATAAAGCTGTTCGTTAGAGATACGGTTTGGCCAGAATATCCTTAAGATGTAACGTAGACACCTATTGACAAACGTTTGCAGCTTCCTCGTGATAGTGACGGTCACTCTCCAGGTACCACATCCATATAGCAACACGGATTCAACGTTGGAACGGAACAGTCGTAGCTTGGTGTTTAAGCTAATTGCATTACTTCGCCAAACTATGGATAGCATCCCAAACGCAGATTTTGCTTTACCTATTCGGCTGGCTATATCCAGTTCGGTTCCGCCATCGGTTGAGACAATACTCCCAAGGTATTGGAAACTCTCTACTCTCTCAACCGTTTGTCCAGCAATGCATATATGAGTTGATGAGTTTGGTCCTAGACTGATCATTTTTGTTTTTGCCGAGTTAATTTTCAGCCCAACGACGTCTGCTTCCCTCTCCACATTTGCTGTCATTTGGTGAAGGTCCATTATTCTGTGAGACAGTAGGCATACATCGTCGGCGTAGTCGAGGTGTTTGAGTTCAGATGTAAGAGTCCATCGAATTCCTCCATTTCCTGTTGATAAGGCCGCATTCAACACATCGCTAATCACCAATAAAAACAATATTGGTGAAAGTATGCAGCCTTGTCGAACCCCACTTTGGACTTCGAATTCCTCAGACAGCCTTCCTCTGTGCAAAACGTGACATGTGGACCCATCATATGTAGCTTTGATAATTGCTATTAATTTATCCGGAATGCCTCTCCTGCGCAAGGCACGCCAAATAAATTCCCGATTGACACTATCAAACGCCTTTTCAAAATCGATGAACAACAGGTGAAGTGGTGATCGATATTCAACACATTGCTCGATGATGATCCGCAGGGTGTTGATGTGGTCGACACAGGAGGATCCAGAGCGGAAACCTGCTTGTTCGGCGTCAAGTGTGTCTTCAAGGTGTTCTTTGATTCGCTCCAGGATGATTCTAGCTATTATCTTGGCTACAGCAGGCAGCACGCAGATACCTCTCCAGTTTTCGCACTGCATTAGGTTGCCTTTTTTAGGGAGCTTGACAATCATTCCCTTTTTCCACTCATCTGGAAAACTCTCGTCTTCCCATGTTCTCCCGACAAGTGGGAACAGTAGCTCTGCCGATGCTGTTGGCGCAGCTTGAAAAAGCTCCGCGGGTATGCCGTCAAGTCCTACCGCCTTATTAGTTTTCAGTGCTTTGATTGCGGTAATAATCTCTTCTTTACTTGGGGTTGTGGTGTGAATTCGGGAACTTCTTTCTACGGACACTTCAGTCTGACTTGGGTGCATATTGCTGGCGAATACTCGGTTTAGAACCGAAGCAAAATGCTCCTTCCATCTCTTCAGTTGATCCTCATCCGATATTAGCAACGAACCGTCTAAGCCTTTCACTGGGTGTTGAGTAGAGCTTCGGCCACCTATAAGCTCTTTAGTGATTCTATAAACGGTTCTGCTGTCTCACCTCGCTGCTGCTTCTTCTGCTTCCGTAGCCAGCGCATTGATGTAATTGCGCTTGTCACGTCTCACGCTACGCTGTACTTCTCTCATCTTCACGCGATATAGGGACTCAAGCTCGATCCTCCCTGCTGCTGGAGTTGCTGCAATTTGAGCTCTTAGCTGTTTTCGTTCGTTGATCCTTCTCCAGGTATCCTCGGAAAGCCACGCCCTATGGTTTCCCTGTGATCGACCGACAATCCTTTCAGCACCTGATGTAAAAACAGTTTTCACAGCGCACCAATGGTCTTGGATGGTGGCGGGCAGGGAGCTGCTGATTGTTTCCACTCCACGTGAGAGATGGTCCCTTAATTCTTGGCGCACTGTGGGAACTCTCAGTCGGTCTACATTGAACCTAGGTATTCTTGTGTCGTTAGATCTACGAACGGCAGCAGTGCGTAGTCGGAGAGTAGCTATCATAAGATGGTGATCTCGTACCAACCCCATGTCGGCACCTCGCCTGTTTCGGACGTCTAGGAGACTACTTCTAAAACGACGACTGATGGCAAAATGGTCAATTTGGTTGGAGGTTGCTTGCCTGTCAGTTGACACCCAACTGATTTTATGGCAGGCTTTGTGCTCAAACATGGTGCCACCTATGACAAGACGATTTGCGTTGCAAAAGTCAACAAATCTTTCGCCGTTTTCATTCCGATTGCCTAGTCCGTGCCGTCCCATAACATGTTTGAGCCCTTCGTTGTCGCAGCCTACCTTGGCATTCAGGTCCCCCATCACAATGACAATGTCGCCATTGGGTGTTGCATTATGAACAGCTCCCAACTGGTTGTAGAAGTTCTCCTTTTCTTCCTCAGACGAACCATCCGTGGGGGCGTAACACTGTATGATGGTGACGCGACGTACTCTCGTCCGGAATCTGGCCGTTAAAATCCTATCACCGTGCGGTTGCCAGGTAATTAGGCCTCTGCGTGCTGTTGGCGTTAGCAGCAGTCCAACTCCATATCCACGGGGGTTTCCGGTTGGTCTTCCGGAGTAGAGTAATACAGTATTACGCGTTGGGGATTGGTACTCACCCGCATCTAACCATCTTATCTCGCTTACTCCCAATATGTCCAGCCTATATCGCATGAACTCATGCTCCAATTGAAGGAATCTGGCGTTCTGAGGTCCTTCACTCTGAGAGTCAAGGAGCGTCTTCACATTCCAGAAACCAATCTTAGTCCGGGTACGATAGCCAAAAGTCGTCAACGTATTATCAGTCCTTATCCGAGGCATTGTGTCGGTTTCCATAGCTATTGTAGTTTCGGTAACGCGGGTTGCTGGCCCAGGTTACCTAGCCTAGGCATAAGACCCTAGACAATCTCGCACTTGCAATTTTGGCCTATATGTATAAGGATTTATACATGCAGTTGCCCGGGGACCACCACGAGGAGGTAAAGCAAGCACTACATTACGAACTTGATTGTTGCGCTACTGGTCCAATCCATGTTTTGGACAGTCAGTAGTTTCCCGATCAATCGCCATGAAGTCCCTTGTGGAAGAAACTGTATAAAAGTGGGATGCAACGAGTCGCACATCACCCCCAACAAATCTTCGTAGTCATTAACTTGCAGGTCATAATTTGAATGTGCCATAAGTTCACATTGTTCTGGTACGGTCTATAACGATATGTAGTTCGATAAGAAGACAGTCATCTTACTCGTAAGCCCCCGCGACAATGGAATTTAGGTTTCAACTCCTAGAAAGGTTCTTGGTGGCAGAAAACGAAAGATTTGAGAATAATTTGTTAGGAAGTAATCAAAGATGGCGTAAAATTTACATGAGCTATTTCGTTATATTGGCAGTTCAGGTTCATAATTACTTTTAAAAGCTGAGGCAGAGTTTTAATGGGGTTACTCGTGCTCTTCAGCTCTCATAGTCAGACCTACCCCCATCTACACGGGGGAGACGAGGAGCCTAACAATGAACAAAATTAAATTAAGCACTCGGGTCAGCTATAAAATCAATATCTTAGGAGTGAGCAAAGTAGGACTTTTTTTTCTGCATTCGTGAAGCCAGCTTTAAAAGTTGCATCTTAGAAGTTCGTTCGAAAAAAGCGTGAAGTCAATACTGATACCGAAGTACGTGTTTTACTCAAAGCTTCCATTGTATCTACCTCGGAAGTAGATGTATATGAGCCGTAATTCAAATACCATATGAAGAAGAAAGAAGAACAGCGAAGTGAATTGTTTGTGAAACTACGTCGCACCAACGCCCCGATTCGCTAAGGAAGCAACAGACAAGTGTGATAGAGGGAGCAGTTCAGAAGCCAGAAGAAAGAGCATTTCATCACGGTATTGAGCTGTTCAAGCAAAAGCGTCTGAAGCTAAATATACCGCAATACGTACTGGTCCTCCCAGCAAGGCAAAGATTTCATCTCCTGCACACGTGTCCCCGAAAAACTTATATCTATTATTAAGGCTGAACCTTGTTACAGCATTTACTTGTAGAACAGACACGTACCATAGCCGAGATGGTTAAAATGTTTACGTAAACTATACGAACACTCGAAGAATGTAGGTTCAAATATCTGCAGTGCATGATATTTATGTAAAAATAAATTAAATACCAGCAAATATTTGATGAGAACTACAACGATTCATTTTTAATATCAACAAATTAAAAATTAAACATAAATATTCAGCGCAACGAACGTCTTAATTTCTCAAATTGGAAATAGGAGCCCCCCGAAGTCCATTCGGAATCACAAAACTCATTTCTTAATTTGTTTATTATTCCAGCTTTATTTTCATTAAATTTCACACCGCCACACCAAACAGAAGAAATGCCTCACCACTCCCAGAACACTACAGAAAAGGATGGCTTGGCGGTTTTTGGAGGCCTCTGCAGCAGTAATTAAAATTGAAACCCCTTCCGGGCCGATGAATCTACTTAATTTGCCCAAGTCTATTTCGCTAGAGCAAACAATCACCGCCCAGAACCCGAGCAAACAAACAGCCACGGTATCTTTAGAAAAAAAAGAAACAATATATATACATATATACATCTGGTCTAATGTATGTACGTAATCTGTGGACTCAGCACAGATTAAATACAGCAGCAGTAGGAACGGTGGAGTTGGAGCACTATGTGTACCTCTGTCGGGGCTGTGACAGCAATTTCCCATTTTAATTTCGCCCTACAAAAACACAAACAGGGTACCACCGCAGCGTGGTCCGGTGTTTGAATACTATATTTGCCTGGTTATGCCGCCGCGCTAGGGGTTTGATCACCCCCGCATCAGGGTGTGGTGGACGCGCACAGGTGAGGCCATTATAATGCTTATGTATGTATGTACATATAAACGTAACAAATTGCCGAGCTGGGTGTTTGTCATGTACTACAGTGCACACCACAATTTGCATTTGACAATTTATTGAATTTTAATCAGAGTGGATTGGAGTGGATATGAGTCTGTCAAACAAACAGATAATCCAATTGGAGGGGTGGATGGGTGAGTGACATAAGCGCGTATCCCATAATTTGATCCTTAGCTTTTGTCGGTAGCGGTGTGAATTCTCTTTTAAAATCAAGCGTTCCTCACAAAGAAGTTCCGCCAGAGGAAGAAACTGTATCATCAGCGGAAGGGTAAAGATGAGTAAATGTTCCGCTGTAACTGGGACTTTGCTTATGGTGTTTTTTAACAAATTCTAGGATACAATCCTCTTTGAGAGCATTCGCTGCGTATGTTTTCATCTTTTTTTACCTGTGAAAGTGGAAAATAGCAGAAAATGTCTCAAGAGAAAAGGTAACATAACGACCGTTGTTGTACACCACCAAGTGGGAGAAATTGCGGTGTGAAAACAATTGTCAGAGCACGAAAGGCGGAAATTCAGCAAAACTTTTTGCAAGCATTAAGGGAATTTTTACGCGTAAATGTTTTTTCTGTGGGGCAGTAGGTAAAGCACTCAAGCATGTTTACAATCTGAGTTTTCAGAGTTTTTTTTTGCGTCGCAGAGAAGAAAGAAAATTGATTTTTTAATTAGGACTCGAAATGAGCTGGAACACATCTTGATGTGTTTTTTTTCCAACTTCAGATTGATTTTCAATAACATGAGATTTTAATGGCTCGGCTACTTATCTCCATTAAGTGGATGAGTATTTTCTGTTGATTCTATTGAATGAACAATAACCTAATTAATTTTAAACCCCTAGTTTCAATTTTATTCCAGTCTGTGAAACTCCTAAGAGTGTGCAGATGTGTGTGTTCGCTGTTCCAGCCACATTATCTTCGACTTTTACGAGTACGATAAGAGTCTGATAGTTATGTTTTTGAAATCGTAAACTGGACCATATACCAATAAAAGCTCAAATCCCTTGCATATACATCCTTCAACAAATAAAAGAACGACAGAAAGTGGATTTCAACATTTCAAAAAAATTGTTCAATAAACACACGGGCTTCAGTTTTTGTAGTCGAGATAGTGTTTGACTGTACCAAAACATATGCGTGTTTGAGTTACAATTTTAGTTATGCATGCATTTGATGGAAGATTATTCGGTTCATTGAACTTGGACTTTAATCCGAAATTCAGTGAACTAGAAACGCCGTCCAATCTAAACCTATCACTGAATTTTACAAAGCGCTAAACTTTAGTGGGATTGTCTAAACTGACATCCTCATTTGCGCGTAAGCTAGACACTCACGTATAAAGTGTATAAAGTGTATGAAATGTTACGGCCAGATCCAGATATGTTACGACCAAAAAGATTCGTGCTTCTGTCTTCTGAGTCCGATGGTTTTCAGATGCTCATTTAAAGTCAGCTTCGTCCTACGTTTAATTGAAATCTAGTTCTGCTTTCGCTTGATCAGAAAACATAGTATTGTAGTCGCAGCAAATCAACTTTTCAATGTTTGCAGAATGACGAGCTGTAGCCTGTTGAAGACATAAATATATGTACAGCTGTAAACAAAAAAAAATAGCAGTGTTTGGAAATAAATAAAAAAAAACTCAATTTTTCATCCAAGAGCCACAGTATTCAGGAACATTATATTGTATTTTTTCTTAATACAATAGAAGGTACAAACTAATTCAAAGAATAATATTAATAATCAGAACATTAATAACAAAAAAAATATAAAAATTAATTGTAATTCAATGTTTAACAAAATAATAGCAGTGTTTCAAATTTAATACAATTATTCCTAAAATTAAAGTGAAATCAATTTTTTTGTACTTGCATAGGTCTCAGCCTTGCATCTTCGAGTCATGGAGTCCACAAGGCCCTGATACCGACTTTGTGGTATGCTGGACCAAGTGCGGTTAACAACTTCCCATAACTCCAAGACATTCGATGGATGCTCCAAAGATTTTCGATAGGATTCAAATCTGGAGATTGAGCAGGCCACTCCATGACTTGTATCCCTTTTTGCCGTAACCATTCTTTCGCTTTGCGGCTGGTATGTTTTGGGTCATTATCTTGCTGCAGGACCCATCTGAGTGGCATATCCTCTTCACAGTATGGCAACATCACAGTTTCCAGAATGTTCACGTAAACATGCTGATCCATTGTGCCCTCAAGTTTATAGATAGGCCCCATACCATGATAGGAAAAACACCCCCATACCTTAATAGAACATTTCCCATGTTTAATAGTTTTCAGCGTGGGACCAATTCGGTGTTTGGAGGACGTCGCACATATTGACGAGTACCAGCACCACCAAATAACACAATTTTGGACTCATCGGTTCGCCACTTTGAGACCGGCCAGTTGAGATGTTCTTTGGCGAAATCGAGCCTTTTCACAGTGTGTTTTTTTGTTAGAAGTGGTTTTTTTTCTGGGATTTCGTGCATTTAAATTTGCTTCCAGAAGGCGTCTACGGACTGTCATACTGCAAACAGGCAAATCCAGCTCAGTTCTGATCTCCTCGGCGGACTTTAATGGATATTTTTTGCTCTCGCGCAGTATCTTACGATCCTCTAAGGCACTTGTTTTTTTCTTACGACCTCTTGTCTCGGGTTTTGCTTCATATTTTATTGCATTCGATATCATTTTTGCCGAACACATCAAAGATTGCTGTATTTGTTTGTAGGATTGATCTGCGGCGCGAAGAATAAGGATTTGTTTTCTTTGTTCCTCTGTGCAGTGTTTGCCCCGTCCCACTGAGATGTAATATAAAATAAGATGTCTGAATATGTTTGCAGTTATTAACTACGTTTTGTACAACTTACTTTTTGTTTAAAATCAGCGTTATTTTCAAAATATTTAAAATAATGATATGCACTGCTATTTTTTTGTTCGACCAGAGACTGACATACAAATTTTACAGTTACCGTTATCTTTTGATTCGACAGCAGATACATTTTTTGTTCTTGCTATCCCATTCTACTATAGATATACTTTTCCTGGATGCATTCATTATAATGGACGACTTCAACATTAAGTGCATTATAGTTTTAAAAATTTTAACTGATTGCACTGCTATTATTTTGTTCACAGCTGTATACATGAAGTCTTTGGTTTCGCTCTGGCTGGGTCGTCAGATTTTTCGTTTTCAAGTATACGCGGCTAAGAACCCAGCCCTGCGTCAACAATACATAGTTGAAATGGGAACATTCTTTGAACTTGCCATGTAGCTATCAAAACAGATACTTCTTTAATGCCGCCTCTTTTAACGTGCTTCTCTGATAGGTATTCTATCATTCGTTGATTGGCAAGAGAACCAGAACTCAGCGCTCGAGCTGAATATCAACTGGCCATATTTTTCCTATAGGACAAGTATTGTTTTTGTGAAAATATTCGATTTCAAGATTTTAATCAATAGAGGAGCCCATAAAAATAGTTCTCGTCTGTCTATACATAGGGCTGCAGCCTGAATGGCTGGACGTATTTTCTTCGTATCTGGGATCTGTTCTAGCCTGAAAATTAACGGTACTTCACTTGAGGCCAATTTCGGAAAGTTAAATTTCCTTGAAAACGGCTCTAACGATTTTGAACAAAATTCATACTCTGAGACTGTGGACGTTTGCAATGAGACCGCGTACAGGCACATTTCAAGTTGTCGGTTTGATCAAGTGGTCTTCAACCAATTTCAAGCTAATATACACATCAAATGAGTCTATGCTGAATACTTTATCGGTGACATTTGTCATGGAATGGCAACAATGGCATCAATGATGTGCCTTCTCAAATGAGTGCCAAAAGTTGGCTCATTACCATGCTAAAGCATTTCGAGAGGAAACGATGCATTTTAAAAGGACTCCACTTCTCACGTCTGTATGTGTATTTCCTAAAAATACGATACTCGTAATGTGCGATAGTGTCTTTACCAATTTACAACCGTTTGTTTGTTTGACGCCATGCTAATCACCATTTCAGTCTACGGAGGTGACTAAGATGAGATGAAAGGAGTTAGCCTTGAAATCAAAAAAAAAAAAACTTAAACTATTGATTTTGTCCCAAGCAAAACTTGACACGTACCGATTTTCATGAGTAGGGTTTTCCAAAGAAGACGAACGATGTCACTTCTTAATTGCAGACTCTCAATGAAAGCTGACATGCTAAAAGATACAGGTTAGTTATCGCTTCTAGTAGTGCATATTGCTTATAGCTTTCTTTTGGATAAGATATGATACGATGTGATGGAATGAAACTATACCTGAATATTGTTCAGTCATAATATCAAAACTAATCTCATATAAAGCGATTGGGGTAATCAGAGTTAGCTATATACATATATATTATATTTTAACTAATATATTTGAACTACGAAACATTGCTAATATAATATTTTAGAAATGGAAAAGAAACAAAAATTCTTTATTCAAGGAGTAGAAATGCTTGTACCCATGTTTGAATGACCAAATTGTGATGTTATAATTCGACCACAAGCCTTCGGTTATACATAAACAAAAGGATGATTACATTATTGAGTAGGCGGAATCAACAAAAAAAAAAAAAAAAATTTCTATTTGATCACAGACATAATAAAAATTCCATTAGAAGGACAAGCCCACACAAATTTTCGTCGCCGTCCATACCTTCCTCGGATGGTAAACATACACCCACTGTAATAATCCTTTACCTACGCGCAACCCCCTGTTAGCGCCGTAAGCTTACTAAATTCCATTCATAGAAATATTTTCTCTCCTTTGCAAAGGGACGACCGAACCACTCGACCAACCATTAAATATTATAGTTTATTGCAACGGAAGTGACCCTTATTTTCCTGTCCATTCCACCCCATAACGATGTCAAATTTATAAATACCATTCACTTGCCAAAAGAAAACGCAAGAAAAAACTTGCTTGCGGGCTTGGCCTACATAAACATTTTTGGCATTAAATGGGACATTTTGCCTCCTCAAAAACCACAATGAAGAGCTCTTTAATACTCCCATTACCTCGAGTGCCGGTCGGTTGCAAACCTAGGAAATTTAAATATTTTATTGAATCCCAACGTGCCGAGTGAAACCGAACGAAAACTGACCAGTCCTAAACTACTTAGTGTAATGCTTCCCACTTGGGTTTGAATGTGGAGTAAGATTCGTATCGTTAGCAGTGTCAGACAGTAGTACTCTATGATGACGTTGTTTCAGTGTAGGACTAATTACGTGAATTATTAGAACTAACCACACCTCAGGCACAGGTGTATGTGGCTCCGCGAAATTTACTAGGGGTGCCAGCAGCTTTTGCGTGCTTCGATATCATTTTCAATGGTGCGACACGAAAATGATCGGGTGAAGAGTACGAGTAAAATACAGACATCGGGTCTTCTGTGGGACTTTTTGCTTTGCTTAAATGTTTATCTCGGAAATTAACGCTTTACTTACGGAACATTTTGCAAACAACCAAGCATATTGTTAGTTGTCGTGTGGAAACACCTTCAATTGAAATATCGTATATGTACGATGTGGAAGATAAAACATCTGTGTACTTCCTACCTCCTACCGAGCCCGAGTGGCTCGCAGTGAAGTAGAGAGGTGAGGAATTTTATTTCTATCAAGATGTAGGAAACAGATACCTTGACTCTGTTTTTGGTCCTAGTTGTACTGCCAGGAAGAAACCCCATGTTAACGAAATTTATTCTTCTTTCGTAGAAAGACCAAAAAAACGCGTCAGTGATAATGATTTAACACAATCAGCTCTTATGACAAGCCGGATAATCATCACCCTTTCCATAGGCGTCGCAGATGGTGGATACCAATACCAGACTCTGCACTGGTTTTGGAGCCATGCATGAGAATTCGACAACAAATCTGGCCAGAGTCAGTCTTATTTAGCACAATGTTAAATATTCTGCGCCTAAGTCCACATATAATGTCATTTCAATGTCCAAAGTAAAAAGCAAGAAAGTAAATCAGTTCAGGATATTCTTTGAAAATAACTGGCATTAGTACTAAATTTAATACTAAACAACGAGAGGTGGTTCAATTACAATTGTTTTTTTTAGAAAGCAACTAAAAACTAAATTTCTAATCAATTCTGCCTCCGCCGCTAACCAAATTGGACTTATTTTTCTTGAGATCTTTGATGCGGGCAACCTATTTCTTTCTTTTTCCCAATTTTCGGTCTATTGTACTAGTTTTTGATGTTTATTGGTTTCTCTTTTATGCTTATGGCAGTTGGTTGCTGTTCCCCATTCGGATTCGAACCTGCACAGTCCGGGTCACAAGCAAACACACTACAAAACTAGAATTTTAGAAAATATCATGTTTCTAGACTCATTTTATTAATGATAGTATTACTATTAGTACTTAATGTAGGACTTTGATCGAACCTGTGAAGTCACTTAACATTTAATTACTCGATGAGTTCATTTCAATTTCAAGACATTCAAAAAAAAAAAAAAAAGAGAAAAAGGTTTGTTATTTTTTCGTGTTCTATAATTATTTCTTATTTTATTTGTTGAAATGTTTACTCGTTTTTTATTGTTTTTTTTTTCTACTTGAGGTCATGAAAAAATGACTCGTGACTATTTTAATTTAATTAAGAAACTTAATTAGTTGGAGGTTAAGTGAGACCATATACGAAACTTGGTTCTATAAGTACGACCCGGAAAATAAATAGCAGTCCATGGTGTGTAATCCAAAAGGTGCAAGTCCCCCATTAAAAGCAAGATAATAAAAATCAGCAAGCAAAGTGGTGACGTTATCTCGCCGCAAACTGATCAATGATATACAGAAATTTTCCAAGTTTTTAGAAATGTGTTGGGGAACCAGGAAAAGGGAACTTGGTCGCTATTTCTTATAACACGCTAACTCTGCTTAAAAAATCACCAATTTGACGCTCTCGGATACAAACCGAATTTGATTGCACCTTATCCGTCGGACCTAGAGCCGAGAGATTTCTGGCCGTTCCCAAAAATAAAAATACAAATTTCAGCGGAACAGTCCATAGTACTAATGAGGAGACTACTCGTATTAATACAGTTAATGTCGAAATCTAGAAACTCAAAAAAAGACGATTTAGAGCAATGTTAAGAAATGTATTGAAATCAATGGAAATTATTTATAGAAATTAAATAAGGCACGTACTTGCACCTATGTATATGTTGTTTATCTACAAATTACTTAGATTTAAAATTTAAATAAAATCGTTAAAAAGATTTTTTTTTTAAAGCCGTTAAACATAAGAAAAAAAAGTATTTTGAAAATTACACAAAACTTGGTATAATCTTGTATATACATAGTACGTGAAATATTGTTCAAATAATAATTTCGAACAAAATCGACTGAGTCATATAAGAGAAATAGCTAATTAAAAAAAACAGCTAATAAATAAAGTACCGTTATATGCATATCTTGGCAAAAACCTGGTAAGCCATCTGTTGCCATATGTCCACTGTAATTCAAATGTTAAATTTAAACAAAATCCTTAAAGCCGTTTTCGACAATATCAAAAATCTACCATTAGTAAATTATTGTTAATTTTGGGAAAATTCCGATTTCTACTCGAATTGTGAACCTACAGACCTCAGGCATGAAGTTTGAAGAAAATCCGTAAAGCCAGCAGTCCAGCGCACATACACACAGGCAGATAGACAGACATACAGAATTGCGGAACCCATTTTTTTGAAATTCTCCATTATAAGGGTGGGTCAATAAGTCTCTGAAAATTAACACAAATTGTGTCGTCACCTTAAATTTAATTTTGTTTTTGTCAAGAATCATCTTTCAAAAGAACGCACCCAAATTTTTAGACAGATCTGTCAAATAGTTTTGTTGTGGCAGCCATTTTATATAGTCGCCTACTAGCATTTTCGTTAAAATGGAAAAAAGTGAATTTCGAGTGCTCATTAAACACTATTTTTTGCGAGAAAAAACTATCACGCAAACCAAACAAAAGCTTGACAAATATTATGGGAACTCTCCTCCATCGATTGGAACCATTCACCATAGATTTACTCAACTTCGGTACGGTCGTTCAAGCACAAGTGACGCCGAACGTTCTGGTCGCCCAATTGAGGTCACCACACCAGAAATGGTCGACAAAATCCATGGTTTGATAATGGACGATCGGCGAGTGAAAGTGCGCGAGCTTGAAGAGGCCACAGGCTTATCACATGGCTGATTTCGATTTATTTGGAAATGAAAAAGCTTTCCGCAAGATGGGTGCCGCGTTTGCTCACAATCGACAACAAACGCATTCGTTTGACAACTTCAAAGGTGTGTTTGCGAAGTTCCAGAAAAATTCGGCTGAGTTTTTGCGCCGTTTCGTAACCGTGGATGAAACCTGGGTTCACCACAACACACCAGAAACCAAGGAACAGTCAAAACAATGGAGTTCTTCTGGTGAATCGAAGCCGAAGAAGGCCAATGCGGGTTTGTCAGCAAACAAGGTCAGGTCATGGCGACAGTTCTTTGGGATGCGCGCGGTGTTATTCACATCGATTACATTGAAAAGGGTAAAACGATCACCAGCGCATATTATGCAGAGCTACTGGATCGATTCCAAGCCGATATGAAGTAAAAACGGCCGCAGAAAAAAGTTATTTTTAACCAGGACAACGCACCGGACGCACAAGTCCGCAGTCGCAATGGCAAAATTGCATGAGTTAGGCTACGAACTCCTCCCTCATCCAGCATATTCCCCAGATTTAGCCCCCTGCGACTATTTCTTGTTTCCAAACATGAAGAAATGGCTCGGAGGTAAGAGATTTGGGTCGAATGAAGAGGTCATCGCTGAAACAAACGCTTATTTTGAGGGGCTCGAGAAATCATATTATTTGGAGGGCATCAAAAAATTGGAGAAACGTTGGATGAAGTGTATAGAGCTAAAAGGAGACTATGTTGAAAAATAAAATGTTTTTATACCGAAAAGAGTACATATGTATGCACGGAATTCGTTTTCTGGTTCCATAATATCGAAAAAGGATAGGTGACCTCATACGTCAAATAGGTTTCAGCCATACCTTGTACTAGTGTTAGCTTTTAGACATTAGGACACGCGGCATAGGCTACTGTGGAATATAAAGATATGTCTGCGCTGGGTGAAATAAGAAATTATCTCTGATTATCCTACCATCCAGTTTCTAATAAATTCACTCACACTCGTCATACTTACAAAATTCTAAGAGGGTTGCAAATGCTAGGTTTGTGCTTCGTGCTTTGTTCTCCGCAATTATTATTCACTAAATCCTTACATTCATTCGTTTTGCAGCAAAAAAAAAAAACTGTTAAATGCAACAGCTTTATTCCGAGCTGCACGGAGAAATAAAATACTGTAGCACATCCAGTCGAAATGCGAAAAACAGTAGTATGACCACCGTACCAATAAGCTGTGCATACGTTCTCACTCGTTAAAAGCAGTTCGAAAATGAGATAATTAATATCTGCGCAATTTAAATCGTTGTTTTCTAATTACTACTCAAAGCAACCACACCTGTAACACGTGTCCTCTCATTCCGCCAATCTTATATAGTCAATCATACATAAATGGGTGCCACTTATAAGTGCAATAAAAGATTCGTATCCAATTTAATTTTCACGTGTCCCCAAGGCAGAACCATATGCAGATGTTGGCTTACAACAGACAATGCCACCTTTTTCATGTCAAAATCAATATTAAATCAAGTTGTTAGCATTTCCCTGGCGACGACAACAGTCAGTGACAATGCCAAATAAATTTGACTGTCTCATTTGGGACACCTTAAAGAAAATTATTATCCCGACAAAAAAGCAGGCCACCTGAACAGCAAACTAATTTCAAAGTCAGAACATACACATTTCCATATATGTATCTCTCTACCACCCTCCTCAGAAAAAAAAAACTACAAACACTTAACCGAAAAATGCTCAAGCGTCAGACAAGCGACGATAATTCTCAAGGGTAGACCGAGCGACAACATTAAGCCATGCGGCAGCTTGACAATGCTGTCATCTAAATCGGTAAACATAACGTACAGTGAGCTTGGAATTTTATTTGCCAGGCCGACAACCACTTTTTACAAAAAAACAAAAAAAAAAAAAAAAAAAAATTCTAAGCATTTGGTAAAAGTACAAAAATCACAACGATTTCGTTCGTGATAATCAAAAGTGTGGGTGGGGGTGGAAGAGACTAGGGGTTGCTGCCTGTAATGCTCCGCTCCAGAAGGAACTCGACTTAAATGGGATAAACGGAGCATTTATCATGTTCGGTTTTGTGGAACGCATGTAGCATAAATCAGCAGCGAGAAAGGGTTATATCGGTTGCACACCATTTAACCACTTTCAAGAGAAAATATTTTCCTAGTAAAATTTACTCTGTTTATTTATTTATTCGGAATTCAGTGTGCGCCACCAGCACCGTGTTTTTATTTATTTATATGCAACTCTGTTATTAATGAGTTGGGACATTTGGAAGCACCATGTAACTTGAAACAATGTTTGTAGCAAAATTAATTGGGGACTACATGGCGTATACGTGATTAAAATTAATTTCAACATACCTATACATACTCGTACAACATGACATATCTGCGACTGCAATTCAGACAGATTCTTCCTCCACAAATTGGTTATAGGCCTGCTCATAGTTCAGGAAATACGTTTGATCTACTTGTATGGCATACAACTATTTTTATAAAAGAAGGAATTCATGTTTAAATGAAAGCATACCAACAGAGGGTAGATAGGTAGGCAGGCAATCAGCCTGGGGGTGTTGTACTCGTATATAAATAAGTCAAGCTTATGAAAATGCTTTGTGAAATGTGACCGCCCAGTTTGTTATTTGACTTTGGGCAGTTTTGAAGGCATTTTTCCTTTTGTGCAAAAGGAAATAGGCCTGAAGAGTTAGCATTTTGTATTTTTTCAACTAAAAATAACAGTGGGACTGGTTTAGGCGAGACTTAAGTTAAATAGGAAATCCAGGAATATTATGTGTTTAATTTGGAGCACTTTTCTGACTCACTAGTTATAACACCGTTCTTGTTTTTCAAGTTCAATTAAAAAAATAATTTTGTAATTATATTGAACTGGTTTAGCAGCAATTTATTAATTAAATAGTAGTAACAGAACAAGTGCATATAAACTGAGGAAAAAATTGCAACTGCATCGGCGATAGACGCGTTTAAAACTAATTGTGAAACTATAATCTTATTTGCATCATTTGTACTTCGAGATCACTTAAAATCTTAGAAAGGGCAAAATATCTTGGCTCAATTCTCGTCCGCAAATTGAACTTAAAGAAGGTTTTACGTCAGGAACATGATTTTCGGTCCGGAGCTCATTTTTTTTAAATTGAGAGTCCTTAATATCTCGGAAACGGTTAGAGATAGGAAAAAAGTGCTTTAGAAAGAAAACCATCTCTCTAAACAATTTGAGAGCATGTAGATTTATGAGGGGGGAACCATATCTTACCCCGTCTTCATAAAATGTTGATACGATCATATTAAGTGTACTGTTTTGAAATCTTGCTAGTCAATGGCTGCCAGTAATGACAAATTTTACATGTAAATCATGTATAGGGTCATCCAACAAGAGGTGTCATTTTAAATCAATAGAAAAATACAACATTTTTATGAAAAGTGCTGATATTTTTATTTTAATCTAAAGTACAAATTCTGAGGTTAGTAATGGAATACAATATCTACCAAATGCCCGCCTTGGCTCTGCCTACAATCAGTCATTCTTTTTATGAATTTTTTTTTTCGCATAATTACGGCTGTATTTCGCGAATAACAGCTCTGATATTTTCTTTTAGAGCATGAATCGTTGGTGGAGCATTGGCGTAGATTTTATCTTTAACATATCCTCAAAGGAAAAAGTCTAATGGTGTTAAATCGCACGATCTCGGCGGCCAATTGAAGTCTTAATTTCAAAAAATCACACGTCTAGGAAACTTGTCACGCAATAAAGCCATTTTTTTCACCAGCTGTGTGGCATGTGGCGCCATCCTGCTGCAAATAATCGTCGATCATGTCCATAGCATCATTTTCAGGCAAAAAAAAAGTCAGTAGACATCGTCCAGTATGCAATCCATTCACTGAAACGGTCGCACCAGCATCATTTTCGAAAAAAATATGGCTCAATGACACTGCCAGCCCAAAAACCGCACCAAACTGCCACTCGTTGTAGATAGAGAGGTTGTTCCACTATTTCTCTTGGGTTTTCGGAGCCTCAGATGCGACAGTTTTGTTTGTTTATGTATCCAGACAAATGGAAATGAGCCTCATCACTCAGAATAATTTTGTGTTAAAAATTATGATCTTGTTCATTCATTTCCAGCACCCAATCAGCGAAAGTACGGTGTTGTGCGTGGTCTACTGGCTTCAATGTAGGCCAAGATCTTTATGCAAAATACGGTGCAAAATGGTTGCGGATAGGCCCAATTTCTGTGATCGCCTCGAAATGGACACGCCTAGGTTTTCAGTCGCACTCTGCTACGACGGCAATATTTTCAGCTGACCTTGCCGGACGAACACGAGTTGGAGTCTTCACATCATTAACCTGTCTGAGACGTTCAAATTTATCAATTAAATTCACTATAGCTGCGCGAGAAAGCACTTGATAATGACCAAAAGAAGTGCGAGCTTTACGAAACGTTTCCGCGATATTTTCACCGTTTTTGTAGTGAATTTTCACTATTACAACACGTTTTGCGAGTGCGTATCGATGCATATTTAATAACCTCTTAGTTTTTACTTATCAAAAGTCATCGCAATGATAGTCAAATGTTGACAGTTCAACAATGGTGCGAAATTTAAAATGACACCTCTTGTTGGATGACCCTATACAACAATGATGACTGCCTACAACTCTTGCTTTTCTATGCAACCAAAGTCAGCTGGCTAGGAATTGTCACACTTCTCACAGATAGGTGGCCTGATTTTAATCATTGCCGTTGGCACGCCTGCAGTATTTTCAGTTGTGTAGGGACTTGTTCGTAAAGTGAAATCATGAATCTCGTACAATGCCTTTGATTGGCCAAAAAATGTTGTTATTTGTCGTACTAATGTTACGCCTAAGTATTTTTATTTCTTATAATATTATAATTTTATCACTTTCTATTCTTTATCAAATAGCATATGTACGTCTAACACAACAGACATAATTAATTTGAACAAAATAGTTCGCCCCATTACTAACTCTCCCTTTCATTTTTATTTTCTTTTTATTTAATGACTTTTCGGTATTTGACGATAATAAAATTGTAAAGCCTAGTACACTGTTCACACGAAACGAAAATTCTCACACTAAATTAGATTGAAAAATTGGTTTATCATATATTGAACCACAGTCAATTTTATTCACAAGTATTTTAAATACCGGCTACCACTTTTGCGAGCACTATACTTCGCGAACAAAGCCGTTTCGTGTGGCAAATACATTGTCTGTTTACACTCAATTTCGTTATGACTGCAAGCAGAAGTTCTAACCGTTAAATATCAAAAATATGAAATTCCAGCTGGCTAGGAATCGTTTTTATGAACCACTGGGTAGCTACGGATGTTTTTTTTTTTTTTAAAAAAAATACGCCTATTACACAATCATACACCTGTGAATTATATCCATACGCTAAATAAATAAATAACCCTCCTCAATGGTCTAAGAAAATTAGGTACAGCTATCCGGATTGCGGATCGAAGTTTGCGAAAGTCGAGCTGCAAGCTACCCTACGACTCCGTAGATTGTGGATGGTGGAACGGACTTTAGATATAAAGATTGGCTGTAAGTAAGTATGTATGTCTTTGCAAATAAACTGCGTAAACAAGTAACAAATTTTGGATAAGTGTGGAAGACTTACAGTTTGGCTCTGCGATTTCCTATCAGGAATCACATATACAGTGCTGGCACGCTAATTAGCACATCCTCATAAAAGAATAAACTTGTGCCTTATTTCATAATACAACACAATTTATAAATTATTATATGTCCATAACAATCTCTAATCACATTTTGAAATGTTCAAATTTTGAAATTTCAGTAGGCTTTGCTTTATATTTTTTTTATTTTTAAAATAGATTGCCTTTCGCATTGGCATTTTAATTAGCACACCCAAACAAAAAATTGCTTTTCATTTAAAGCCGTTATTTTTCATTCATCCTATTGTTGTGGTGAGTTATAAAGTATTATTTTGAAGTGTTTAAGTGCATTTAGAAATAGTTAGGGGATTAAACAAGAGTTCTACGCCAGAGGAAAGGAGGTTAATATGGCTAATGTTCCAGAAGGAGCAAAACGTCAGCAAAATTGCACGGAACATAGATTGTTCGCGAAAAAAAGTGCAAAACGCTTTGAAGCATTATGAAACCCATGGAACATTTGCGGATAAAAGAAAATGCAGACCTAGAAAAACAACGAAAAGAGAGGATTCCATTATAGTCCGACATGCTCTTAGAGATCCTTTTGCCACTTCTTCTGAAATTAGAGCGCACATGGAGCAAGAATATGGTGTAAACATCGCGGCTAGGACGGTGCGACAACGGCTTTTGGAGAACAACCCTCGAGGATGCCAGAGTCTTAAGAAACCGAAGGTAACAGATGGTAATAAGAAGAAGCGAATTGCATTCGCAAGAGGCCATTTGGATTCTCCTTCATCTTTATGGAATTCAGTGATATGGAGCGATGAATCCAAATTTAATATCTGTGGTTCTGATGGAAGAACTTTTGTACGACGGCCTCCAAACAAGCAACTAGATCCCAAGTACACCAAAAAGACGGTAAAGTTTGGTGGAGGAAGCGTAATGGTACGGGGTTGTTTTAGCTCTCATGGTGTTGGACCTCTAGTCCTTATAAAAGGTAAATTAGATGCTCTAGCATATAAGACTATGTTGTCGAACCACCTCATACCATATCTTGAGAGTTTATCGCTATCATTGTACCGGGAAGCTGTTTTCCAGCAGGACAATGCGCCTTGCCATAAGGCCAGGTCTGTAAAAGAGTGGTTTGAAGAACACCAAATATCGGTAATGGATTGGCCCCCTCAGAGCCCAGAGACCCAAAAGACGTGTCATGGCTTTAAAACCGAGAAATGTGAAGGAGTTATGGGACACAATCCATCAAGAATGGTTTAAGATACCAAAGGAAGAGTGCGCACGCCTCACGTGCTCCTTGAATAAACGATGTGCCGCCGTAATTACCCAAAAAGGGTACCCAACTAAGTACTAGGTAAGTTTACATAAGTTAATTTTAATTTTAACTTGTTATTATTTAATTTTTTATGTTTTCAGATGTCTTTGACGAGACTCTGGCGTGTTACGAAAACACATATTTTTTTATTTTTTTTATTGTTTTTTTTAAATTTTTTTTATAAATTAATTAAGTATTAATATCAATAAAAGCAAACATTGAAGATCCTTATTAAATTGTTTTACTTTAACATTCGTTTTATCTTATCATAACTTTGTATGATAGGGTGTGCTAATTAGCGTGCCAGCACTGTATATGTTTCTTCAGCTTAGAAGTGGCTGAGATCACAGACTCGCTGACATGGCATTTTTAATCTGCATAGCGTTCTTAATCTTCCCAAAATCTATCCTTTTCTTTTTAATCTTCAATTATTCTCTATACCCTTGCCTCTCTCCTCATCTCTGGGTTAATATATTTTAAAGAACATAGTCAGAATTTTTCTTTTCGTAAGGATTTGGTGTCTTGAAGTTATCCTCTTTAGAACAATATATATACATATTTGCTTTCCTGTACTTAAAAAAAGAGTTACTCGTATGCTGTATATGAGAAGGCAACAAATTGATCAAGTTTGAATCATTGTGAGGATTTGTGTGACTGAAAGACCCATTTTCGAACAAAAAGATTCGCAAAATGAAGTTGTGTTCCCCCAATTAAAACTAATAAAATAATATAAAATTCATAACATTCAAAATTGTCTACAAATTGCTTATAGGTTGTTAAGTCAAACATCAATTCAGTCATCACCCTGGAGTCTGACTAAAACAGAATTTAGTTCTCGAAAACCACAACAAAAGGTAACCAGATCAAACCGCTTTTAATGCATTCATGATCTCCACAGTCCACAGCAAAAAATCGAATAACAAAACTCGGTCTGATGAAACTGTTTACCTAGAAGATCAAGAGCTACTCGTATATCATCCCCTAGAAAAAAAAAAAAAAAAAAAAAAACACACTCACTGTGGTGACGCACTGAGTCACATTCACTTCGCAGAAGAAAGATCTCTTATTCTCAACTAAACATGGACTTTAATAATAATCAGAAGCTATCGCACACTCGACTTTGAATAGACCCCTATAATGATGATGACATGTAGGGCAGCGCACTTATGCGAGTAATTGCATGAATAAGTTGTCGAACGTGATAATGACTACACAAACTACTGACCGACATGTTAATCATATTCTTTACACTACTACACTATACGACCACAAAAAAAAGATTAAATCAATTAAAAGGCACTCAAAAGGTCAAGTAGTACACATCGACGTAACTCGTGTATCTCGTGATTCATCTGCGAACAAATGTGAAACGAAAACACATAAAAGCGAAAATTCCCCGCCCTTCTAAGTTATCCCAAGAATCACACAAAAACAAGGCAATAATACTGAAACTGAATGACGAAGCGTTTTCTTCATCGCAACTTATTACTTGTAAGAGTATCTTTCCCATACCGCGTACCAGGCCCGATCCTTAGCGAGGACGCCCCAGCAAGGACCTTTCAGCAATTCATTTTCTCCTTTCATAGATATGTTTGACCTTCAAACGTCGTTCACTTATCACCGTCAAGCTGCTTACCCATAAAACATAAACAACATCCGAACTCACCACCCCATTCACTCACTACACTACTCTCGGTTGTACCGACGTGTTTCTTGAAATATCGCGCAGTAAATTACTTTGGAATACGCTCGGCTTTTAACCTAAGTATCTGGTGCTGCTATTTATATTCACGTTGTGGAGATTCCCTCAACTCATCATCTGAATGAATGGCGAGATGGGAGTGGTAGCTGGTTTCGGGCTGCTGGCTAATAAAAACATCGAGCGACTGGCTACGACCTTGCCCAATAAATTTCCCCCACAGATAGGTTGGCAATGACGATCTTAGAAGTAAGGCGGGTGGGCGACGGACGTAATGGAAACTCTCATCTTTTCTTGGGAAACGATTTTCCCTACATTTGCCGAAAATAATTGATGGCTTCACTGGTGGTGGGCTGGATGCTTAAATCTATCACAGTTAGAGAGGTTTATGATTGTGACGCGTGTATTTTCTAGGTGGTGGGTACTTCATTCAGACATAGACGTAGGCTTTTCATAGAATTTGTTTTTTTTTCTATTCTCGGATGATCCTTTGATAATGTGCTAACAAATCACAAGTATTCCAATAACGAAAGTCGTCTTATCTCATTTTGATAAACTTATCTTACATTAGCAGGTGTGAATGACCACATTTTTCTCGGAGCGATAAGGTGGAACTTATTAAAATCAAATTCTATAATAAATTCGAATCTCTTAATAAGCTCAAGTTCTTTATAGCGGCTTAGCTTCGTTGTTGATCTTTGGAACAGCAAATGTGGTGAAATTGGAAAATATTTGACATTTATATACAGTGACAAGTGATAAATGCTTGTGTAGACCTACGTGATATGAGCGTGGGGAATGTGCTAATTGGGATTATTTTTCTAAACAATTCAAGTGATTAGAGCAGCCAGATAAACATTGAGATTGACTGAAGAAATAACAAGAACCTATAGCATGGCGAATGTGGGCATTTTATGACAGCCGGGGTGGAACAGTAGCATAAGCAGCATTTATTTAGATTAGAGAAAAATTCTGAAACTACAAGCGAATAGCGCTGAATTTGAATTGAAAAGTGTCCCAAGATAGGTACAAATTGGCCCCCGTATTAATAAGCGCTGTGTAACGAATAGTTTGTTTGAGTAGTAATAATTGCTAAATTATTAACCAATAGCAATGCTTCTTTTATTTATTTTGATAGAATAATTTTGTTTATTTTAATTTTTTTGTTTAACTAATTAATAAGGAGACTAGGTCTTTTAGCAGTCTGGATACCTTTCCGCTTTCCAAGTGATGTTATCTATGTTAGCGCTGTATGGCTTGGTAAGTCAACAGTGCCTGTTCGTCAACAAGATAATATATTCTAGTGGAAACAAATCAAGAATAAAGGACTTTGGTCCAACAAGAACCGGTAGTCACTGAATTTCAGTGGAATAAACAAAGTAGAGTAAGGCAGATGTACTCCCAACGTAATTACTGTGGTGTGGAACTGAATAAGGTCAAAGACTCTCAGGCTATTCTTCTCCAGATGAGAACCAAAACCAAAGGATAGTCGTTCCTTCTCGTACCTTTCCTAAAGTTCTCGGTGGGGGAGAATATTGATGCCTCAATCAAGCTTGGAGATGTAACCGTAAAATCCCAATTACTTGGCTCGCACCTTAAGTCGGGCTGGCTCGTCTTCTTCTATTCAAATTCGAAGAAGAAAAAAAAAGTGCTGACTGTATAAAGGATGTTCCATAATTTGTGTGTCGTATTCTCTTCTCCACTTTTTTACCCACTCAGTGGTATATCACTCATTGATCTATTTCTATTACTTTCGAAGATATGGTCATTTGAATGAGAGCTGTTCAGTAGTATAAATAATAAATATTTTGGCGTAGCCACTCGTGCTGTGGTTGGTACCAGGTCACGATTGAGAGAAGCTTATCATGACAATTTTAATATCCGTCAGACGTTCGCGAGAGGTGGAACTGGAGGTGTAACTTTTTTTTTTCGTTTTTTTGTGATTTGAACCTTGAACCTCCGCTCAGTGATCGAACACTCAACCACTGAGCCAAGACTCCCAGTTGAGTAGTATGGCAGAATTAAATTGACGAAATTTCAGTGCTGAAGGGAGTTCCAACGAGATGACTGTTATTACTCTGTTCTTACAAATACTTCCCATCCCTTAGAACCATCCACAGGTGATTTCTGAAAATTAGGAGTGAACGGTTTGACCTATACATGTCGTCCGAATAATGTGCTGACTCATACAACGGTGGCCAGGATCTACGAACTAATGCTCAAAGATAAACGAGTGCTCAAAGATATGGAAGAGACCTTGGGCACTGATATATCCACTTTACATCGAATTGTGTCCAATTATATCAAAATTAGGAAGCTTTATGTGTGAAATGAACGAGGAACGTGATAAAAAAAATCCAATAAATATAGGAGAGATTATCCCAAAACCACATGTTAACAGAGAGTTGTTTCCTGCAGAGTCTGAAAGTTACTGACAGTAAAAAGATTCTCGCGACTATTGACTCGCAGAAATTCAAGTCATGAAGGATGCTACAAACAACTTCTCCACAAACAGACTAAGAGCAGTTAAAAGTAAGTTTACCCACCGATTTAGTCAGATAAGGCTCATACTTAACCACAGCCGCAAAACACTGGCGTCTGATGAAGAAAATTCAAATGAGAATAGGACCATCTGGAGCATGAGCTTTGCCCTAGCAGTACGGTGATTTCTTTCAGACCTCTCGGGAAGGAAGGGCGGTCACAAGAAAGACATAACAATGAGCCAATTTCGAAGAACTGGGGAATCCAGGAGAAGAGGTTCATAAGGAGCTGAACCGAAAGGTTATTCCAGCTCCACTGTGAAGTGCATCACAGAGGTTCTATAAGGCAACCTGCATCATGCCATTTGTCCGGGAAAAGGTAACTCTCGGTGTTATTAAGGTGCCGTGCGGTTTGGTTTGCAGACAATAGTTTGCTGATGCACTATTAAGGAAGGGATCAGAACTCTACTGTCGAACTCCAATCCACAACCAGAATAATTACTCTAACAGATGTGAGGGCACAGGCTAAAAGAATCATCCGACCTTTTAATATCGAGCAGTAAAACTGACATTTAAAAGACAGGTCATTGCTTCATTAGATATTATATTAATAAAATTAACCTAGTTTACGAAACTAAATGCCGACTCTGCTTAGCCCACGAATAGCCATGGACGAATAATTGGACGTCAGTTCTCTGGCTTAGATTCTTAGACCATGAGAAGTACTTACTCCATGGAAAAGGCAATCATGCACGTATGCACAATGAAGTGACCTCAATCATGTAATGATTCATCAAACTGGAAAAGCCTTTTGATAGCAGTTCCGATTTTTCCAACAGTGTCGCGCCATTGGAGGGTGGCCGTGGTGTAGTGGTAACATCATCGCTTGTCACGCTGTTGGTTCACGGTTCGAATGCTGATGTCAAGAATCATCTATTTATTTCGCATGAAATAAATAAAAAAGTCGATCACTTGCGAAAGCTAAGTCAACTCTACTGTGAAGGCATAACACTGGCAGTAGGGTGGTTATATGGCTAAAATGCAAATTGATCGTGATGATGACATTAGGCGGACGGAAAAAAATACTGTGAATCATAAGCAACGACAATAATAGCGAAAACAAACAAAATACTCCCCAGTTATCTGGACAGCCACTCTTGGAGTTTACAGAAACTTAATACCACCTGAGTTTCAAACTACACCACTTTGTCTTTCCCTCTGTCTCTTCCCCTTTCCACAAAAACGCCCGTGTCCTAAAAAAATTAGTATAAGGGTATTCATATCCTTACACATTACACATTTGGTGATCAAGCTTTTGTGCTTACGAGTATTTTGTTCCTATCCATTCTCTACCTTTCCAAACTTTTTACTGAAATTGTATCGAAATTGTTACCCTTTAGATAGAAGCTAATATAAAAACAAAACTCAATATTTATTGGAAAGGCTTAATATATTTAGATACTCTAATCTATAAAAAACAACTCTTGCACAATATTAAGTTAATTATTGGTTTCATTTCGACCCAACAAGCGATAATAATAATCAAATAATTCAACTTATCCAGCAACAAAAAAATAAAAAAAATGACATAACACTTTATCTTAAATGGAAAACAATCGACCATTCCGACCTTAAAATAACAGTCTGCGTACTTAGTCACTGCGAATAAACAACCATAATAAACCGTTTACTTAATAACTTATTTACATTTTACGTACTCGAGTGTGCTATAATCTAATCTCGAATCGAAAACACCATACTGATAGTCGTGTAGTGCTCTATCTTAGATTTGACACGCTATGCAACGGAAAGTGAGACTTATTTTTTGTTTGTTGGTTATAGAGGTTCTGAACTCAGAAAATAGCAGAAAATATCAAAAATAAAACTAAAAAACGAATAAACTAGGTAGGTCTGATGTGATACTAGGGTTAAAACACGGCACTTAGTGCATATGAAAGCAGTAGACCATGGGTTCATGGGATTAGGCTAATAGTAGCACCAGTTATCTAGTAGAGAAATCTTCAAGAACCAGACAAAAATAAAATCATATTATAGGTGCTCGCCTGCGGGGCCCACTGTCACTGTACTAACGAACTAACAACGAACGTGCGTTGGATATCAATCGATCCGTTTCCGATCGTCGTCTTTTCCGATAGCGGGAATAAGGGAACACATTTCGTGTGAAATATTTCACCGCATTACCAAAATTGAAACCATGTACGAACCTCTTTTTTGTGACAAAGATAAAGATTCGGCGCAGAATTTCCACAACTGAAGGGAATATTTGTTATTATCAACTTCTAATAAACCTGATAAATTATCGATTTAGAGGTAATATACTATTTATAGGCAAATAGTTTTATGAAAAGTGTCAAACTGATTATCGTAGTAATTAGAAGATCTTGATAAATGCGTTTCAATAAGAAACAAACAATAAAAACCCTTCCCTCATTCGGTTAGTACTTGAGTCACACGTTGTAGCACCTTTCGGCAATTTTATTAAGACTGGAAAATACGTTACCGAATTAGAGATAACAATTTCCCAATTCGATTGTGTGATTCAGTATACAAAGAATTTTGCTTATTATTAAGAATTATAAAGCAAGACTAATGGGGGATTTTATTGCGCAATTATAAACATCCCGATTCAATGTAATCGAAACTGCTTGGAAAGCCATCTGTTCCAAGCGTAAAATGATATTCAAGAATTTGATTTGAGAAAATGTTAAGACTCGCTGGGGAACAGGGGAATGCTGAATCTGATAACGTGCTTAATTAAAATAGACCTAATAGACGTTGATGTTATGGATATCAGGTAGCTGATAATGATATGCAAAACTTTGGAAAGACCAACTGGTTATCACTATCATCAAAAGAGATTAGATTAAAAAAAAAAGAATGTATTTTATTGAGTACTACGCCGGACTACATTAATTATTGTTCCTGGATTTTGTGAGTCTTACGCAAGATGATCGCCAACAGGTCACCTACAGGTAGTACAGAAGTTCCTATACATATATCAACGCGAAATACATACTGACATAGGGAAGTTTTTCTATAATTAATTGTTTCTGCGAAAAGACCACCCTCGAGAAGGAACAGCAGCGATGCGAGATATCGCAGTCATAACAAGACTTATTTTTGCCTCGGTTTTCTGAGAATCTCTCTGTATTTTGGACGAAAAATATTTCTGGGAAAAATTGTAAGCAGGAGAGAGAAGTGGAATGGAATGGACCTTACTTACCTTTTTTATGAGATTACTAAAGCGAAAAACAGACAAAAATATGAGATTTTTCCTTATGAGATAACGAAGCAACAAGGACTTTCATATTTATCCGGGTAACGGCTCCCACGGACACGTGCAATTAAATGGATCACATTACGCCCAACAAGAAATAAACATTCAAGGTTGACATTTTTGAAAGGAAGGAATCTTGTTACTTAACGTTCAATGTCAACAATACATGTCCGCAGGAATTCGGCGGAATGGAATCAAGTCTTGTTTTTAATTTTTGGGGCGCTAAAGTCTTTTTTTAAGTCCTGTAATACGTATGTACTACCACAATGCGCCAAAGAACAATCAAACTGCTTCCAGAGACTGAGAAAAATGGGATAATATAAATGTTTGGACGAAACTATACTTCAACATTATAGTTAGTGAGAGAATGCTTGAAAAATAAATAAATATTTTGACGCTGGCCTACACATTTTTACATATTTGCCTACACGAATGGAAGGGATTTACAGTCTACATATTTTCTTATCCGAAGAGCGTACTCGTTAATTGAGAATCTTACTTACTATCGGAAGTTTGTCAGACTTTCGCAAAGGTGTTTCTGTGACTCGCACCAGCAATACCCGCTCAGTTGTCCACACACTCAAATACTGAGGCACGGCGCCCAAGGGAGATTGCCTGGTAGCATGACAATATTTAAAAGCCTTCAAATTAATCCAAGAAATACTAATAGATACGACTTAAGTCATTTACCTAATCTCTTGCTTTGGCCTTAGTATTCACTTTATAATATATATATCATATTTGTTCCTCTAAGACCACATGGAAGTTCAGAAGCTGTGTCATAACAATACTTAAACAAGAAAATATAAAAAAAAAATAGGGCTTCAATGGACTTACACCCGGATGCTGCTAGATAATTTGTTTGAATTACGTTCATTGCGAAGTGGAATAGTCCCGATAATTACAAATAATTAGAAATGCGGGATCTTAAGACCGATTAACATCTTATCGTTAATAGACAACATTTTGGAAATCACAGTTCAGCTCCAAATAGAGTAGTACTGGGAGCAAAATATTAGCAAAGGGGCAACCTGGCTTTAGAAAAAAACATGGTTGTGCGACAACGCTGAATTGGACTTCAAAACAGTGCAAAGATGAAATTGTCAAAAGGTGCAGTTTTTCTGGATTTAAAACTAACTGCCTGTATGTTTGTATTTGATTTCAAAATTAATCTCAAAAACAAGAAAGATTTAGGTTACCATGCTTATGACTGACTTAGAGAACTACGAGAAATAATAACCCCCCAACAGGCATACATTTAAATATTAGTGATCAGCATCGAAAGTTATGTCGATCTAGCCATGTCCGTCTTTCTGTATGTCACCAGTTCTTGGGCCTTAAATTTTGAGCCGGAAGGATGAAATTGTGTACCTAGTCCTACCATAAGTTCTGTTACAAATATAAAACGCTATAAAAAAAAACCAGTAAACATATTGTATTCAAAATTGTTTCATTTATGAGACCACAATATTGATTATTTAAAAAAATTGGATTCATTCGAAATGACTGCCTTTTGCTTTAACACAAGCTTCCAAACGGTGTGGCCATTGGGCCATAGCGGCACGTACGGCAGATCGTGGAAGCTGCTCTGGTTAATGCTGTTCTAAGGCTTTCCAGTCTTGCAGACCATATTCTCTAATTCTGACCACAAACCATAAACCAGTGGTTTCAGATCTGGACCTGTTGGAAGATCAATCTGTATCCATTAAAAATGGTATTGGTCAAACCCTTCACAACACCCTCTAGCACATCTTCTTGGTAAACCTTTGCACCAGTTTTTACGCCTTTTTCACAGAAATGGTGGGATGTGACACCATGGTTGGATGATGGCCACGTTGAACCCTTGGAACAACTTTTTTTTCGCTTCCTTAGATGAAGTGGCATAAATTTTGTCATTGTGTTTGTTGAAAACTTCTTCCACGGTAAAAATTTTCTCATCCGTATATAGAATGTTTTCATGGCCATTGTCCGCGTTTCACTGCAAAAGTCGCTTGCATCTTTCCAGCCTAATTTTTCTTAGTTGAGGAGTTAGAAGATGACCCGTGGACCGACGATAGGCTTTCATATGCAGATCATCCCGAATCAGCCTAGACATGGATCTGGTTGATATATCCAATTCCTTGGACATGATCTTCTGCTTCCTAAGGGAATTTCTCCGGATTCGTTCACGCTCTGCCTTTACTACCGCACTCGTACGGACGACGCGGGCGACCACTTCTTGGCCTGTCCTCTATTCCAGACAATTCGCCGAAGCGAGAAATAGCCCGGTAAACGATATTCCAAGTGGTTTTATCAACTCGAAAATTTGGACAGCACTTATGCAAAGCTATTACTAACTATTACTAATTGACACCAAACTGACTAGTATTTTTCACTGATCAGTGCATGTGTTCTGAAAAAAAAGTTAACGGTTCTATTCCCGCAAGAAGTTTTGAACGATAAGCGCTGGAAATTGTGTAACAGAACTTACGACAGGACTAGGTATATAAACTTTCTAGGATCTGAAGCAGTACAAGTGTAAACATTTTTGAAATTCGCCCACAAACACGCACACTTTTTAATAATTTTACTAGAAACTGAAAAATATTTACTTTACGAAATATATAAACGTTGCCATTCTCTACAATTCGTCCATATATTGTACAGAGCCACGCCCAAACTTTGGTTGTGTTGCTTTACACAACTGTTTTTTTGTTGTGCGACTAAGGAATCGTCTACCAATCTTCAATCTTATAGACTACTTAAAACAAGCAATAATATTTTAATCGAAAACAGCGTGTAACGCATACTCGAGATAAACAAAAATCAATTTCGTTGCAAATCTGATTAGGGCTCATTACTACCATAATTGGTTCTATGTCTTTTCGTATTTGCAAAAGAAAGAACGACTATAGTCGCTGTTGAAAGTACGGCACGACGGTGAACACAACAGTCATGGAAAAATGAAAACGAGAATCGAGATGATTGATTCTGTCCAAGTAATGAGTATGTTATCTGATAGAAATGACGGTTAGTTGACGTTTTCCCAATCAACCGGTTAACAAGTTCAGAAATAGAGATAAAAATCAGTGGATTTTTAGACGGCCTGTGACGGGTATCCAAATTTAGTTTCAAATGGGTCAATAAGAGTGAAATAGAAAAAAAAAACTTTACTGCAGGCGTATAAGCTTCCTAAGAAAAAATGCACCGATATTCTAACGAGCGCGCATCATAAGGGCGATAACGTACAGAAAAATGGAACATAACAAGCTTTAAGAAGTCCAAGTCAAATACCCTGTGAGGTATGTATCTATATATATAGGAATGTAATCATAGTTACATAATTTGTTATTTCCGTAGTGAATAACAAAATGTTCATATCTCAAGTGTTTATACGAAAGCCACAGTGGAACCCGATTGAACAAGATTATCACAATCGGTGAACAAAAGACACACTCAACAGTCTGGACAAGATCGGTGATTTCACCAAATACTGGGTGCCAGGCTACGTTGGAATGGTTCGTAACGATGGTCTCACATTTGATAAAAGATTGATTACTTATTTATTTATTTATTTCATGCATAAGAATAGCTTTACAAACAAATTTGTACTTAGCTTGCAGACAAGCTAAAAAAAAAATGCTTTTGAAGCACTCTCTCAAAATATGCAAATCAACATGCCTACTTATTTCCTTAAAAGATTTAAGAGCATGACTTTTGATGTGCGAACACAGAACGTTTCTCGAAAACATAACATCGTGGGCATATGCCTTCTTGCCTTAAGCGCCATTATATCTAAGTATTGACATCTTGCATCATAAGAGGGCTCAAAATCTCAATGCATTTTAAATAAAATACAGCCTTGGCCATAAATGAAAAGCACCCCATATAAAATACATTTTATAGAAAACTACTGCAGGTAGGTGAATATTTTTGACTTCCCAAAAGCGGTTATCCATTAATTACTAAATTATGGTGAATTTCCACGATTTTTAATAATATAATGTTATTATTCATTCATAGTTATTTGTCTTTAAATAATAAAAGTAATCAACCTAAAGATGGCTTAGCCAAAAAGACACGAATTAGGTGAAGCTGGGAATTTCAAAACCTCTTAAACATTCGCGTGCAGCCGTTCAATATGCCTTAAGGCTATATAGGGAGACTGGAGAGTACATTTCTAAGCCGCACCCAGGCAGAAAAAGTAAGTCTTTGGCTCGTAAAGAGCGGATTCTTGCCCGGGAATCTTTAAAAAATCGTCAAAAGAAAAAAAACTCTAACTTTCTGAGCAGAACAAGAAACAACGTCTTGAGTGGGCCAAATTGCATAAGGATTGAAGGTATGAAGATTGGAGCAATGTCGTGTGGTCAGACGAACTCACGTGGCATTAAGTTTCTGTAAACTCTAAGGGTAGTGTTCAGATAACTGGGGAACATTTTTGTTTTGTTTTTATTGTCGTTGCTCATGATTCACAGTATTTTTTTTTGTCCGTCCTCCTGTTGTCATCATCACGATGAAGTTGCATTTTCAGCCATATGCCCATCCTACTGCCAGTGTTATGCTTTCGCAGTAAAGTTGACTTAGGTTTCGCAATTGATCGACTTTTTTTTGTATTTCATGCGAAATAAATAGATGATTCTCGACATCAGGATTTGAACCGTGAACCCACAGCGTGATAAGCGATGATGTTACCACTAAACCACGGCCACCTGCTAGACCTCCTGAAAGGCATCCTATCGTAAAATATTTGGGAACAGGTCTCACCGAAGGATAATTTTTCAACAAGATAATGCTCCATGCCATAAATACCGAAAAAAGATGGAATGGTTTTCAAATCAAAACATTCAGGTCTTGGCGTGGCCAGATCAATTGCCAGAGCACTTATAAAAAAAGAGGATAAAGAGCAATAGTCCGACATCCTTAGTAGGCCTGAAGAGCGCTATATGATGAGAATGGGAAAAAAATCATCTCAGAAGAATGTTTCAATTTAGTTGCTGGCATTTTATATATTTGCGTAGGGTGCTTTTAATTTATGACCAAGGCTGTATATATTGTAAAGCGTCTCTGCACTCTTTCAATCCGAATCCGAATGGATCCTACCAATTGGATTCCAAATAACATCGCCGTATTTAAGTATTGACCTTACTACGAGTAGAGTGATACAAAAGTATGGGGATCAGAAAAATCTTATGAATTCCTTTTAATAAACCCAGCTAGTGAATTAGCCTTCCCTACAATTCAAGTAATTCAACTAAAAAAACTTAACCCTTCTTAACTATCCAGCAGGATCATCTGACTTGAATATAATTGAGAACATGTGGGGAGAGCTTGCTGGCGCAATTTATGCAGATGAAAAACAGTACAACAATATTGCGGAATTAAATTAGTACAGAATGGAACAAGATGGATCAAAAATATGTTAAACAAGTGCGCATGTTAGAAGTTTAAGAAAATAAAGGAGCTAGTACACATTACTAATAAAATAAAATATTAAAATTTTCATGTTGTTATCTAGTTTCCAAGTCCACCTGTTCTATCTTTTTGTCCCACACAGTTTTCGGTTTTTTCTCCAAAGCAAGAACAAGGTTTTCCCAGAAATTATTTTATGGCAGTGCGGCACAAATACACCCTGTTTACCTAACGATTCAATCAGATTTGACAAAAGTTACACACACTTATTTTTTCTGAAGAATTTGTGGGATGTGTGTGTGTATATACTCAACATGAAGAATAAAGGTAAGCTTTGTATCTTTGTGAGCGCCGTGGCTTAGTGGTTAAGTGCGTGAACACTGAGGAACGAATCCAAGAAAACACAAAAACAACAAAATAGAAATAAAAAAGTTTTCTCACGGTCCCACCTCTCGCAAACGTCTGACAAACATTCGAGGGTAAAACTGTCATGAGAAGCTTCTCTCAATCGAAAAAATTGCCCTTCGGAAACGGCATAAATCTGAAGGTTCCGACCAATCGTGAGGCGCACAGCACGAGTGGCTGCGAGAAGCTAGGCCAGGCCCTTGGGCTGTTAGCGCCAAAATATTATTATTATTTGTATCAATAAAGACAATGGAGATCTTTAATTTTATCAACTCTTAGTAAGGGTGTGAGTTCAAGGCAGTACTTATAAGATATTGTGTTTGGAATTTTGAAAAGCAGCACACCAATTTCATTTTTATCAAGTGGGACCTTGGCTTTTTATTTTTACAAACAATTTGAGATTATCGGCATACAGAATCCAGTGATTTGAACCATATCATTAATAAAAACAATAAAAAGCAGAGGGCCTAAATGAATGCCTTGTGGAACCCCAGAAGTGGAAGAGATTAATCTTGAACAACTGTTACTTAGACAGGTTTTTCGAAACCCTTACAATTAAAATCGATGAAATCCACTTCAGCACTGCCGAGTGAAATCCAAAGTTTTTCAGTTTTACCAAAAATTTTGCTAAAATCTGTATGAACAGCATCTACCTGGCAACCACTTTCAACAGCATTAATCACAAAAGATGTAAAATAGATCAGACTAGATGTTGTCGAACGACCCCCGAAACAAAAACCATGTTGAAACTTTGATATACATATTTTCTTTAACCTGGAAGTCTAATTTGTTTTTTTTTTTTTAACAATGCTTTCGGAAAGCTATACCAAAGCAGATAGTTAGCAAACTTCTCTATACTTTTCAACGTTATTCTTAGAACTAGAAGATAGGCACCAAAAATTATACATGTATCTTTAAAGTTTGCAGATAGATGTGCAACAGTTCTTAAATATTATTGCGGGTATACCATTAGAATTTGGCAAAAGAAAGAAATCAGACGAGTCCAGCCCTGAAGAGTACTCTCAAAAGGGAGGAAAGTCGAAACTTCAACTAGAAAAAGACAAAAACTATTAAAAACAGGCAAAAACACACTAATAATGGGAACCGGTTGGCTTCCGGCGCAATGTAAACTTAACCAACCGCTAAACTAGATAGCGACGGCACCTGCGAATACTGCAGACTCTATAAAGAAACCGTTTGGGGATCTACCGACTAATTGCACTTAAAACTGAAGGAGGTGCCTTGATCTGAGAGTAACCTCGGCCTCTTTTCTTGTCACAGTGCATTCCACCCCCTTTCGTTGATACACACTCTTTTCCGGGCTAACTCAATCGGTACAGCATGATACTCTTAACACTAAATCCACTTAAATCATTGCATTCCCCGGGAGGATGCAATTACATAACTCCCCTGCTGACCCCAGCCCCCACGCACTCACCTGTAATTTATTTAGTTGCTGATGCGTTTGTGTGACGATATTTTTAAGTGAATCATTTTGTTGTCCGGCTGGCCCCAGGATTATGAAAATAAAACTCGTGAGCACAACACAGCAAAGGATTAGAACAAAATTTTTTGTTCGCATTGCCGCCGCCTGCGTTGTTTCCCGTGATCTTCGTGTGACACTAATGCAATAAATTTGTAATTCATTTAAATAATTCGCACGAACAGCAAGTTTTTTTCTCGTCTCTTTGTTTTTCACTGAATTTTTGTTTATTCGTCGGAGACACACTTGCACGTCACCACCACTAACGACGACGACGATTATTTCCCAAAGAAATGCAATTTTTTTTTTTTTTTTTTTTGTTGACTTGATTTCACCAGTCTATCAATACATTGGGCGTAAATATATTAATTTGTGTCCCTCGACTTTATTTGGGTATTTCCTGATAAGGAAGAGCTCAGTTTCAGGGCGTCTGATACGCCTATTCGATGAATTTCTATAGATTTCTGTCTTTATCTTCAACAGCAGGCGCATTGAGGCATTTCCGATTGTGCAGTGCCTGATCTGGAATACATAAGGGTACAAAGGAGAACCGTTTAGCAGTTTGTTTACCCTGCAGGGACAGGAGGGGGAGGTCAAACACTTACAATTGCTCGCTATTGGCATCGGCCGCTGGCAAATGTTGTTGCATCTCTGAGTCTGGTGTGCGGTGGGTATAGCACCTGATCGAAGTGCGATTAGGGAGCATCGATTTGACCTGACGATGAACTTCGGACGAAACGTTCTCGGAAATGTGGACAAAAAAAAATAATACAACGCACGCACACACGGCAGATAGAATCGCGCAACGAAAGTGAAAACCAAACAGTCACAATAGCGACGCGTTTAATCAGTAATTAATCGGTCGAAGTCGTCGAGGATTAGGCGACTCGTGATGATGGAGTAAAAATAACTTTTTCTTTTTCCACTTGGAACGGCCTTGCAGAGCAGACCATGCGAATACTTTACTTTGCTGGGAAGCGAAGCTCCTACGGCGTTTGTCTAGCTGTCACTGAGAAAAATAGCCAAACCAAAGAAGAAACGAAAAATTTGTCGGCTGACAGTTTGGATGCGAATGTCCCAATGAAGTTAGCGATGGTTGTAGTTTTTATAGTAGTTAGGGTAAGAACCGTTACCGTGTTTGCAGTGGGTGTGTTCAATACGATGGATTGCAAATTGCTGCCATAGGAGAAATTTAATATAATTTAGTAATTGTTCTTACATTTTATGTAACACATTTTATGCTACGGAGAGAAATCGATATATTCCATGTGTGTCTGAAAATTGTGAACGTGTTCATTATGGACATTGGATGCATCCATCGATCAAAAAAAAGAGAGAAGTTGTACCCAATGTGAACAGAAGGTTCCTTCAAAAATGTTCAACTTGGTGGAACAGCCATTTTAAATTCAAAATAAAGAAAGATTGCACTTATATATTTTATAATTAATTATCCTCTAAAACTTTACTCGTTATCGACATACATACTCTGCTCTGGTGACTTAAGAAAATAATGACAGGAATCAAACACCTACCAAAGGGCTAAATGACATAGTACCTCCTTTGGGGGTTTTGGTTTTCCATAATCTGAATTATGACTCCGGTCTCATATTTAGTGTTGCGTAATTCGCACTGAACCTGTAAAACAGTATATTTATGGATTGAACACGGTGTCTGTCCGTACGTTTGTCATAGGGTTGTAACTTTTAAACCGTTTGACCTAGGGGGCTGAAAAGTTTCAGAAATATAGAATTTTGTGAACCCAAGGCAAAAAAAAATGTAACCAAACCGTAGAATAAACCTCTGCCAATTAACTCGGCTTCAATGTCGATGTTGCATCCACTCACAGGCACTCATTATGAAAATCTAACCCCAGTACTCTAAAATGAAAACTTTCATAAAAAATTGGCAAGCGAAAAATTTTTTTCTCATTTTTTTCTGTAATACTCAGTTCACAATGAAACGGTTGTGATTTTTGGATGCGGAATTAATTATTTGAAACATTAATTCATTGCGAAATGTTGACTTTTCGCCGTTTTAAGGGTTCCATAAATAGACCACATTGCTTTCGCTACCACGTCCGTTTATCTGCCACAGCTTTCTAGCTCATAAACTCCAAAAGCTGCGCGATTAATACAAAAGTTATATAAAATAATGACCTAAAAGCAAGAAGGTGCTAAGTCTCGAAGTCTTGAGATATTTCGAGACAGTTTAATTATCGATTATGTTATGTGAATGTGTACTTCATTAAATTCGGTAATTTCATTTCCGATCTTCGTAGTGGAAAGATAGTGCTTGTTCAGAAAGTTACTATAATGCTATGATGTTGCTCGATGGCAAGTTGTTTTGGTGTGCATTGGGTCTACCACCACCACAGATCTGACTCACGCAGTCACCCAACCAGGGTCTCACTCTCAGGGAATTTGCAGGAATTGCATTTCACTCCCATTACATAATATTGTAGCATAATAATAACTACGCCCCCTAAAAATATGACGCAACAAATTCCGAAGTGACTTCATTCTGGCAGAATTTTGGTTCGTACTGTCCTTTCATTCGAGGTTCGTGTCTGGGACGAAGTCTCCACAGCTCATGTCAACGAAAGAGACGAATAATATCAGGGATAAAAGGGAATTATAACTGCAAGAATTATTTCTCTTATTCCAGTGGTCGAAGAATTTGCTAGAAGTTTCTGGCTATCAGAAACTTCTGCTATATAAGGACAGATGGCGGTCAAAAAAAGACACAGTTGGTTTAGAACCGTGGCGAAGAGATTGGAAAAGTGATAATGGGCGAAGTTGTAATTTGGTGATAAATTGAAAGTTGAGAGTGAACAAGAAAAAGTAATTAGTTTGGATTTGTGAATTAAGTAATTGAAAGGAGATAAAGTGATTTGAGAGGAAAGAGACATTGTAAGAAAAGAATTTGCGAAGAATAGTATAGTGTGAACTTGAATTGTTCTATAGAGTAGAAAATAAAGAAATAATTTCACAGAATAATTGTTTTATCTACTCGAGCCGTAGCTCGCATATTACATTGGTGTCAGAAGTGGGATAAAACTTATTCTGTGAATAACTATTTCCGTGGTGTGAAATTGCACAAACAAAAAAAAAAAAAAAAAAAAAAAAAACGATTTCTGTGTTGAGTTAATTAGTTGCGCAAAATGGGTCGCAAATTGGGAAAACTAACTATAACTCAACTAAAGGCAGAACTCAGTAAGCGGAACCTCGACACAACTGGGGGAAAAGATGCCCTGCTGATTCGTCTGGAAGAAGCAGTAACGCAGGAAGGTGAAAATCCGCACGACGTAGAGTTTGACGTGGAAGAGGAACCAGCAAGTACAGCAGCCGACCCGGGTATAACAAGTCTGCTCCTGCAACTTAAGTTAGTCATGGACGAACAAAAGAAAGCAATAGAAGACCAAAGGAATTCTATAGAACTTAAGCTGGACGAACAAAAGAAAGCAATGGACGAACAAAAGAATTCTCTAGAACTTAAGCTGGATGAACAAAAGAAAGCGATGGACGAACAAAAGAAAGCAATGGGCGACCAAAGGAATTCTCTAGAACTTAAGCTGGACGAACAAAAGAAAGCAATGGACGAACAAAAGAAAGCAATGGACGAACAAAAGAAAGCAATGGACGAACAAAAGAATTCTCTAGATGCTCTGGAAAGTAAACTTGATGAGCAAAACAAGAACTTGGAATCCAAATTCGAAGTGATCGAAGAGAAAATCGAGAAGGTCGAGACGCAACTCGAAAAAGTCGAAATTAGATTCGATGAAAATTTTGAGAAACATGAAACTCAGTTCGGGAAGATAGAGACTCAATTTGAAAAAGTGGATACGAAATTCGAGATAGTAGGAAAGCAAGTCGAAAATCTTGCTAAGGAGCTCAGCAACGTGAAGAGACAGAAAGCACGGGAATATTCCACTGACGGTCTGAGAAGAAAGGAGATGCAGCCTCCTATCTTCGATGGTCAAACATCATGGCCAATTTATAAGAGGCAATTCGAAGCGGCCGCAATGACCAATAGCTGGGACGATGAAGAGAAGTCTATTGCACTCACGCTTGCACTGAGGGGTCCAGCTGCGGAGCTCTTGCAGACCATCCCGGAAGATAAACAGCAGAACTACGACTCTCTGGTTCAGGCTATCGAGATGCGGTTTGGGGATGAACACATGCAGCAGGTGTACAGGGTTCAGCTGCGTAGTCGAGTCCAGAAAAGGGGGGAAACGCTCCAACAGTTGCAAGCGGATATAGAGCGACTAGCCCATCTTTCATACCCTAAAGCCGGTGAGGAGCTTATCAACGAAATGGCGGTGGAAGCTTTTATTCAGGCCATAGAGGACAGACAACTGCAAATGGCTGTAAGGATGGCTGAAAAGCGAACACTCCCCGAGGCATTGGCATTCGCCTTGTCAATGAAGGCTGCGGAGCAAGCATACCAGGGAATACACCGTGTCAGGGAAATGTCCGTCGTGGAATGCTCATGCCAGAGAACAGCCGTCATGGATGAAGACAGAGCTCGCGGAAGTCAAATCCGTTGCTGGAATTGCAACCAAACCGGACACCTACAACGGCAGTGCAGAAGTGCACCTAGACGAGGAAATTGTCCACATTGCGGAAGTAGGAGAAGCGGAGAGGAAGCATCCTGTCGGTCAGACTTCCCAAAACCAGCAGTCGGGGGATGCGTAAGGACCAACTTCGCGGGGCAGAAGTTGGTTACTGGAATCGAGGCCCCCAGGACCACCATTCAAGTTTCGCAAACCAAACGGGGTAACAAGAGCCTGACAGTGGAGGCACTAATCAACAAGAAGAAGTGCGTAGCCACCATCGACACAGGTGCCACCGCCTCCATTGTAAGAAGAGATATCGTCAAAGGCTCCTGGCTGCACAACACCAACAGCTACTGCCTGAAGACTGCAACAGGGGAAATGGCGAAGGTATTTGGAGAAGTTCGTCTTACGATTACTCTGGCAGGACTGACGTTCGCCCATGCGTTTCTGGTGGCAGATATATGCGACGAGTGCATCATCGGAATAGACTTCATGAAAGCAAATGAAGTAATCTTGGACATCGGGATGCAAGTACTGAGGTATCGAAATGTGGAGATTCCGATGGTGTACGGAAATGAGAATGCCGTAACTCTCAGGACAGTCATCAGCAAAGACGAAGTTTTGCCGCCGTCTTCAGAGACAATCATTTGGACGAAGCTGGAAGGTGATCTTGGGAGCCACCGATTCTACATAGTAGAACCAGACCCAGAGAAGAATTCTCAAGACTACATCGTGGGAAAGACGTTAGTCGAACCAAAGAACACCATGGTTCCAGTGAGAGTTTTGAACGCAAGACCACACACTGTCAAACTAAGGCGAGGGGAGGTGACTGGAAAATGCACGCCGATTACCGCCGTCGCAACAATATCTGAACGTGATGCTCCAAAACCTCTCCCATCACCTTGGACAGCGGAAACGAGAGAGACGATTCTCCAGTCCAGTGAGCTGAATCAGGAGCAGCGAACTATGGCAGAGAATCTTATCAATGAGTACGCTGATGTATTTGCCTCACAGGACGGTGAATACGGCCGAACACACCTGGTAGAACATCGAATAGACACTGGTGATACTAGACCAATTCGTCAGCCTGCTAGGCGCCTTCCATTGGCAAAGCAGACAGAAGTTGCAGAGATGGTGTCGGCAATGGAGAAAGAAGGTCTGATTGAAAGTTCCAAAAGTCCGTGGGCATCACCGGTTGTACTGGTTAAGAAGAAAGATGGCAGCACGCGGTTCTGCGTGGACTATCGGCAGCTCAATTACGTCACCAAGAAAGACAGCTACCCTCTGCCACGGATTGACGACACGCTAGACACACTATCAGGAGCCCGATGGTTTTCCACTCTCGACTTGAAGAGTGGCTACTGGCAGGTACAGATCCATCCAGAAGACCGGGAGAAAACCGCCTTCACCGCAGGAAATGGGCTATGGCAATTCACGGTAATGCCATTCGGGCTGTGCAATGCTCCGGCGACTTTCGAGCGATTGATGGAATGTGTCCTGCAAGGGTTAACATGGAAAACCTGTTTGGTATACTTGGATGATGTCATCGTCGTAGGAAAAACGTTTGCGCAACACCGAGACAATCTAAGGGATGTATTTCAAAGGCTTCGAAGTGCCCACCTGAAGCTCAACCCCAAGAAGTGCGCCCTGTTTAGAGCGGAAGTCAAGTACCTGGGACACATAATTTCAGCGAAAGGAGTGAGAACCGATCCGGAGAAGGTCGAAGCGGTGAAAAACTGGCCAGTCCCCAAAGACAAACACCAACTAAGGAGCTTCCTGGGCCTAGCCACCTACTACAGACGGTTCGTGAAGGATTTTGCCGGGATCGCAAAGAACCTGCACCAGTTGACGGAAAAGGGAAAACAATTCAAATGGTCAATTGAGTGCGAGAAGAGCTTCAAGGCACTTAAACAACGGCTATGCGATGCCCCGATACTGGCTTACCCCACTCCCGGGGAAACGTTCGTTGTGGATGCAGATGCTAGTAATGTCGGGGTAGGAGCCGTACTCTCCCAGGTGCATGACGGCCAAGAGAAGGTGGTTGCGTACTTCAGCAAGGTGCTTTCTAAGCCAGAAAGGAACTACTGCGTGACAAGGCGGGAACTTCTAGCTTTGATCTTGGCTACGAAGCATTTTCACAAATACCTCTACGGGAGGAAGTTCGTTCTTCGCACAGACCATGCAGCCTTAAAATGGCTATTACAGTTCAAGAGTCCTGAGGGTCAGGTCGCAAGATGGATCGAAAGGCTGCAAATCTACGACTACGAAATACAGCATCGTAAAGGAAAACTCCACTCTAATGCGGATGCACTGTCCCGGAGACCATGCAGAACGGATTGTAAACATTGTGCGCGTCAGGAAGAACGGGAGCTGGTTTCCATCCAAAGAATGAGAGCCGAACCTATCGCCGGCTGGAGCGTAGATGAGATCCGGAACGCTCAGAAGGAAGACCCGGATATCGAGCCGATTCTGGCCTGGAAGGAGAACATGGAGAAACCGGATCATCAGGACATCTCTCACAGAAGCCCGACCTTAAAGGCATATTTTGCGCAGTGGGACTCCCTCCATGTCCAAGAAGGTGTTCTGAGAAGAAAATGGGAATCCTCCGACGGAAAGTCGTTTGTAATGCAGCTTGTCGTACCACGGACGAGGGTCAAGGAGGTGTTACAGGAAATGCATGGCGGGGCGACCGGAGGCCACTTGGGAGTGAATAAGACGCTAGAAAAGGTACGAGAACGTTTTTATTGGTTAAAAGCGAAGGAAGATATCGAAGACTGGTGCAGAAAATGCGACGTGTGTGCAGCTAGCAAGGGTCCGAGAATCAAAACTCGAGGTAAGATGCACCAATACAACGTGGGAGCACCTTTCGAACGAATCGCCATTGACATCGCAGGGCCCTTTCCGGAAACCGACAATGGTAATCGGTATATACTCGTAGTGATGGACTACTTCAGTAAGTGGCCGGAGGCGTTTCCGATCCCTAACCAGGAAGCCAGAACCGTGGCGGAGCAGATCGTCTACAATTGGGTTAGCAGATTCGGTGTGCCCTTGGAATTGCATTCTGACCAAGGGCGGAACTTCGAGTCAAGAATCTTCCAAGAGATGTGTCAACTACTCGGAATCAAAAAGACAAGGACAACCCCGCTTCATCCACAGTCGGACGGTATGGTGGAGCGTTTCAATAGGACTTTGGACGAACATCTCTCGAAGGTCGTAGGTGACTACCAACGGGATTGGGACCGGCAGATTCCCTTGTTTTTGATGGCCTATAGAAGTGCCGTGCATAGCACTACTCGACATACGCCGTTCGAAATCTTATTTGGTGGAATAGCTCGTTTACCCAGTGAGGTGAAATTTGGATCTCCTACCAATGAGCCCAGAAATGAAGAAGAGTACGTGGCGGACCTTAGGGAAAGGCTTAGGGACATACACCAAAGGACCAGAAGCCAGATTAAGATGACGAGCGACCGCATGAAGACCAGGTATGATGCCAAGGCAACAACGTCAGGATTCCAGGAAGGAGATCTGGTGTGGCTGTATAATCCCCATCGCCAAAAGGGGAAATCACCTAAATTACAGCGGAACTGGGAAGGTCCCTACAGAATAATAACCCGCATCAACGATGTTGTCTACCGCATCCAGCGAGGACCGAGGGCCAAAATGAAAGTGGTTCATGTGGACCGACTGAGTCGATACAATGGCCGAAATGAGGATGCACTTGTTCGGGACGAACATGTCTAAGAGGGGGGCAGTGTAGCATAATAATAACTACGCCCCCTAAAAATATGACGCAACAAATTCCGAAGTGACTTCATTCTGGCAGAATTTTGGTTCGTACTGTCCTTTCATTCGAGGTTCGTGTCTGGGACGAAGTCTCCACAGCTCATGTCAACGAAAGAGACGAATAATATCAGGGATAAAAGGGAATTATAACTGCAAGAATTATTTCTCTTATTCCAGTGGTCGAAGAATTTGCTAGAAGTTTCTGGCTATCAGAAACTTCTGCTATATAAGGACAGATGGCGGTCAAAAAAAGACACAGTTGGTTTAGAACCGTGGCGAAGAGATTGGAAAAGTGATAATGGGCGAAGTTGTAATTTGGTGATAAATTGAAAGTTGAGAGTGAACAAGAAAAAGTAATTAGTTTGGATTTGTGAATTAAGTAATTGAAAGGAGATAAAGTGATTTGAGAGGAAAGAGACATTGTAAGAAAAGAATTTGCGAAGAATAGTATAGTGTGAACTTGAATTGTTCTATAGAGTAGAAAATAAAGAAATAATTTCACAGAATAATTGTTTTATCTACTCGAGCCGTAGCTCGCATATTACAATATTAATACAGTCATCACAGTTACTATTCTTATTTAAAATTAGAATCCATAAAGTGCAGTGATGGAAATCAGGAAGAATTACTTAAAATTCAGAAACTCAACATGAAAGTGTCTGCTCTTACTTGTTTTTTCATAATAAAAAATGGCGATATAAGAATTACCACAACAAAAATAACCCAGCGACAAAATAACGTTTGTAAATATTAAATGTACCTAACCTCTACGTGATCTTAAAAGTGAACTATAGGAGACCTGCGTCGAAAAAAAAATGTCTAATAGGGGAAAAAATTGTACCTCCATGAAAAGTTTGAATATTTACTAATTCTTTTACATCGGTTTTTTTGATTCCCTTCAGTCCGGGCAATACCAAATATCTTTTTGAATAAAACAAAAATGCTATACCTTATTTTTAAATTCAGGGAAATCGATCTAATGAAAGTTATCAGCTATATTCGAACCTTATGGTTCAAATACACGGAATGGTATAAACGAAGCTAATCTATTAAACACGATGTCTGTCTGTCACACGTTTGTAACTTTTGAACCGTTGAAACTAGAGTGCTGTACTTTTGCACAAATAGTATGCGGTGGCCCTAAAATGGTAAGGAAACAAAATTGTAATCAATATATTTGTGCAAGATCTTTTGGGGGCATAACGTACCCCAATAAAAAAAACATAGTTTTACACCCCAGCATACCAAATTAAAGCTGAATTTCCATGGAGTCCAAAAATAAAATAAAAATTAAAACGAAAATTTTTTTAAAAATTGGTTCCCACCTGATGATTTTTTTGATTTAAATTATGTGCAAAGTAGTACCTACGAACACTAACCGAAGGTTGAAGTACTTACTGAAGCACTAGACTCCGACATCTATTGACCACTAGATGGAGCTCGTTCTGCCAAAAGGGTTTTTGGAGATGGTGGGTAAATGTACCATCTGCAATATCCCATTTATTTCCCAGCAACACCTCCGTTCAACCGGATTAGTGGTGAACAAGAGAAATTGTATTCTGATGAAAATTGCTAAAATATCTGTTTAAAGGTATAAACATGTTGAACTAGCCACTACCACCTGCCACAGTACCAAAAACTCAGATGTGAAATATTTTTTTTTAAAAATAAATATTTCCGCAAACAGCTCATATACAGGAGAACATGGGCCTAGCTTCCCATAGCCATTCTTGCTGCGTTAAGACACACGAATGGAAGGGACCTTTATGACGTCTCCAAAGGGAACATTCTTCGATTGAGAAACTTCTCATGACAATTTTGCACAAGAATGTTTGTCAGACTTTCGCGAGAGGTGGGATCGTGAAAAAACTTGTTTGTTTTGTGGGACTCGAACCTGAGTCTCCGGTGAGTGGTCATTCACTCAACAACTGGCCTAGTTTACATCGTCGAAGATCTATATCTAAAATTTAGTCTAAGTCCTTTGAGTTTACACCAAATAGAACAATATGAGGCTTTAGTCCATATACTGATCATCAGCTATCCTTCCATATATGTCACTGTGCCTTCAAGGCAACAATCTGACGGTGATTTTCGTAACACAATGTTCGCGTCTCATTATTCGTCCAATTACAACCTTTATATTTATTTTTGTCCATCTCCATTATTTTTTATCACTGCAAAATAAGTATCGCGGACCTCGCAAGGCGCTTTATTGGGGAAATAAAATATTACGTTTTAAAATAACGTTTTGACATTCCTTTAAAGAGCGCCATCTACCGCACGCTAGACAACTTAATAATTTAGAGCGTTTTCACGCCGTAGACTACACAAAAATATATATAGTATTGTAGGCTACCTTATTTTTTTGGACTGACTCAAACAGTATAGTGCTGTATTGGAAGCGTTTACACCGATGACATTTGTACAATACCTGAAATGGTGTTTAAAATCCGTTTTGGACCTACTGCTTTTGAACGGGTGATTCGATTTAATTTTTTTTTTAAAGTTCTATTATAGATTTTTTAGTCATATTTTCACTTACTTTTAGGTTTACATATTTTCGGATACCTAAAAGGTTAAAATGATTGATTTCATAAATAACACTCCGATTTTCTGCTAAGTTTCATACTTTTACCTATAAACCTCAGTTTTGATTCTATGTAAACTGTACATAAAAGACTCAACATGGTTGTTCCCACATTTCTTTTTGGTTGATGTGGCTCATTGGTAGGTTTGAATATTTTACCGGCTCCTTTTCTGATACGCGCTACTTCTTGATCTACTTAACCGTTTACAATTGGGGATTGGGTGCCGATTGGTTACAACTACCTGCACAAATTATGGTTTCAATCAACTAAGTTTGTAACTAAGTGCTTGGTTTATTTTTTTGTGGCTGTTTCAGGTTAGAATTGTAAGTACTTGCACAATACGAAACTACCAAGTGCGGGCAATAATGACATGCCAAGTTTCCTAAATTTGTGTCGTTATGTCTGCGAAATAGCTTCCGTGCCTGAGATAGGAAAAAAAATCTCATGTTGACGTTTTGGTGTCTGGGTATTGGTATTTGGAATATGAGGTCCACCTTAACTTGTGAAAGAAGGTCCCCAAGATGCCAAATTCCTCCAACTTAATAGCATTAGCTGCACAAACGCTAATCGGGTCACCAAATAGTTGATAGGTGATAACCACGATACAGATATTCCAGGTAATATATTGCGCATATGTCAAAAAAGTAAACAGAGACAAAATTCAAGATGGCGGCTTGCTGTGACTTTTTTTTGTTTACATAAGCAAATCACTTATTACCAGTGAGTTTAAATGAGACAAATTCAATATTGAAGATGATTAGTGTGACATTCAAAGTGTGAGTGTTGATGGGGACACATGCGCTGAGAACAAGTTTCAAAGTTCAATTATATAATTCCTGGTTCTAAATTAAAAAAAAAATAGTATTGCTAAAATGAAGTGTCATTTTTGTGTTCTGAAAATCGAAAGAATCGACCTAAATATTCAGTGCTCAAATTGCAAAGAACATTTTCATGCGAAGTGCGCAAAATTATATGAATCCGCAATAAATAATAATTCTAACTGTCAATGTGATAATTCTAATTTTTCTATTCCAAAGACAAAGCTTTTTCTTTGCATTTTTTTCACCAGTGGAAGTTCATAAAATTATACAATCCCTAAAAGCGTCAAATTCAATGACATGTGATCAAATCTCAAGTAATATCTTAAAAAGAATATCGCTCCTTGTTTCGGATGTTTTATGTCATATTTTCAATTCAAGTATACAAAAGGGTATTTTTCCGGAATTACTTAAGACAGCTGTTGTTATTCCTCTTCATAAAAAAGGTGATGCCATGTCTTTAAACAATTACTGTCCTATATCCCTGTTATCTGTTTTTTCCAAAGTCTTTGAAAAAGGGGTCAAATCTAGAATGCTGTCTTTCTTAGGCAAAACTAATTTCTTTAGTATTTCACGATTTGGCTTTCGAAGTGGCAAATCTACTGAAGATGCCTTGTTGAAGTTGTGTGGTGAAATTTATAGTAGTCTAAATGTTTCTGAAAGCCCTGCTACCTTATTCATTGACATCACTAAAGCATTTGACATGGTAGACCATAGCATATTGCTTAAAAAACATTATAACGCGGGTTTCAGAGGTTTTATCCATGACTGGTTCACTTCTTATCTTGATAACCGTAGTCAGAGAGTTAAGATTCAAAATAGTTTAAGTGAGAAAAATCTCATTAACATAGGGTGTTCCACAAGGCTCTGTTTTGGGTCCTATTTTGTTTTTAATCTTTGTAAACTCACTTTTTCTTCAACCTCTTAGGGGTAAACTCACAGCTTTTGCTGATGATACTGCTTTGCCTTATTATGGTAAATGTTATTTTAATTTATATATGGATGTGAACTACGATCTAGATATACTGCGGAGATGGTTTAAACTTCATAAATTGGTCATAAGTGACAAAACGAAGTTCATGCTTTTTAACATTATGGGTAAAATCTGTAATGATATGCCTTTACAATACCATTCGGCAAATTGCAATAGATTCCCTTTTATTAATCCTTGTACACACAATCATAATTCACCCACTTTTGATTTACATGCCTATTGCACCGCTGACTGCTTTGTAATCGAACGCGTCGACAGCTTTAAGTACTTAGGTATTACTTTAGATTATAAGCTCAGTTGGTTGGAGCATACTATGTACTTAAAAAAATATCTAAACAATGTTGTTAGACAGATTTATAATTGCAGCCAATACTGTGATTTGCCAATCTTAAAGTTAGTCTATAATGGTCTTCTCAAATGTAAACTTCAGTATGGTATAGCTTGTTGGGGTGGTACACATTATAACAAATTAGAGCCTTTGCTAATAAATCAAAAACACGCTGTTCGTATTATGTGTAAAGTTAACCGTCGTACTCCTAGTTTTGCATTGTTCAATAGTCTTGGATTTCTTCCATTGATACATTTGTACTTCTATAAAGTTTTAAAAATATTTTTTTAAAAGTCCGGGTACAACTCTCCTAGGGTTTATGAAAACCGTAATTTGCGCGTCAACACTAGTAATCTCGTCAATGTACCTATAATCAATAAATCTAATTTTTCCACCTTCTACAATGTTACTGCTCCGCGTTTGTTCAATAAAATACCTTCAAGTCTGAGATGTGAGCGAGTTAAATCCGTATATCTTAAAAATGTAAAATGTTGACTTTTCTCGTTAAACTACGTTGTAATTGGTAATTTACTGAATCCTTTGGTTTGATTTCTTTTTGTTGTATTTTTTTTTTTTTTTATTCTTTTTATAGTTGAATTTATACTTATTTTTTATCGCATCCCCATCGATAAATAAATCTTAATTCTTTTTTTTTAAGTATGTACTGTACATTCGCCTCTTGTCAAAATCTGGCAACAGAATGTACATAATTATTTCAGTTTATTACTTAAATGCTCTACTACCTTGTAAATCTATCTTTGAATTTGTTTTAAACTTTTGTATAACTTTAAGTTATTAATGAAATAAAGAAATTAAAACTAAAACTAAAACTAAAAACTAAACTAAACTAAATTAGTAGAGTAAAAGACGATTTTCACTTCTTCAACACTTTATTGCAATTAATTTTATTTCATTCTTAATAAAAATTTTTTATTTATAATACGGAATTCTTACATGCTAACAAAAACGTTTCAAACTAGCTGAACTTCAAAACTTAAACTATGTATATCTTTCGACATACACTTACTTTAGATTAAATTCAATTAAGTTTCAATTATTAATAAGATTTAGGTTTAAAGGTTGATACATTAAATAAATTAATTATGAGGTTTTATAAAATAGTTTTGATCCGTCCAAAAATAACGGCAACAAAAGTGATGGAACCGCATTTTCTTTTAGCCTTTTTGCTTTTAAAGTTAATCCATATTGTTCATAAAAAGGATTAACTGGGACAAAATAACTTTCTTCAAAATGTTTACAGAAAATTCGCGACATTTTGGTGATTATTTTGTTTTCGGCGGTAAAAAAAAATGCTCTGCTTGCACATTTTTTGTTGTTTTGGGAACGAATGAAAAGAAATTTCGCCATTATAAGTTTTTTTATTGATCACAGAACAACCATAAATAGCACAACGCATATTTAACACTTTATTGCACAACTTATACTTTTAACGAAATATACAAAATTTGAAGCAAAATATGAAAATACGATGAAAAGTTTGAAGAGCTTGGACTGAACGAGGCTAAAAGATGAAGGAAGCAAAGTTTTGAATGGCATAGAATGTGGTTCAAAGTCCAAATAAGCTATCCAGTAAAAAAAGAGACAAGACGAAAGATTTAAAGCTTCATTGATAATGAATAAAGGCAAATGATCAGCAATCTTGCGAAGAAGGGTATCTTAAAAAACTTGAGAGGCAGTTCCTAAAATTCAAGCTAAAATATCTCTTGGTTTGATGCAGTCGTTATATTGTTTAAAATCTGACGAAGCTCTGCAATCAACTTAATCGCCACGCTTTGACTGCCGGTACTTTCGTATGAATTCTCTATCTAAAAATTAATTACAAGTTTCACAAGAAATGTCGTAATTTCAAAAAATGTTGCCAATGTTCTGACCACGAACAGCTACTTCTTCACATAACGAGCCAAGCGCACACTCATACTCGTAGAGATGTGTTTATACAGAAGCAAAAGAGATATCTACGTGACCATGGTATGGTATTGCCCCGTAAAATTTGGCGTAGGACGTTTGAAGGGGAGACTCGACAAGTAGAAGTGAGCTGAGGCATATCACTGCCCTAACCTACTTAAATTCACTTGATTTGATATGTCTTACATTGCCTTTTTGTTGACGCCGAATGTGACCATGTTTTTTGGAGGAGTAAACAGTTCACAGAGTCCACAACCTTCCATTCTGACTTCCTTCCATTTCTGACAAACAACTGAAATGAAAATTCATTGAATTTGTCTGCATTTTTGTTGGCGACTAGAAAAATCAAGTCGTCTACATGCAAGCCTTCGTTTTCCTTTCCAAGAAAGAAATCTATCTTACATTTCCAGTGCAAAGATGTCAACTGATTGCTGTCTTAGAACATCCGCCTACATACCATAATAACTACATTATAGACTTTTAATTGCCTGTGACAATCAGCAAGCAGAAGAAGAATTACTATACTCAGTCGGTGGGATTAATTAGACCGCTTTTGAGGATTAGCTCGAAATGTCATTATACCCATCGACATGAGTGTCTTGTTTGCATAAAGCTCACATAAAAATTCATAATTAAAATTCGTTCTGCAAAAATTTTTTATTAAACGTAATTATCACATGCTAATCCAAAACCCCCCGACTTACGCAACAGCAAACCTTCAAATGTCTTTCTGTGACATTTTATAATCAATTAAATTTCAACGCCAATTTTGCGCAACCAGTTATTGTTCATAAAAGATGATGATCCACTTGTAATGTCGTTCTTCACGTCAAGCTCAGCCCACAATTAAAGAATTTAACTAAGATTCGTCACATACCGGTGTTTCGCCGCTATGAAACGATAATAAGTGTTAATTTTTGATTCAGTTTTTCTTACCCACTACCAGCCAAACCTAGAAGACTAGATGTTTACATGAATATCTAAGAAGTCATTCATCCACTCAGTACAGATCGACCCGGATCTGGGGATTTTCCCTCCAAGTATAGCTTCTCATATTTTCACACCCAACTGTTAGACAACCGGTGCGGAGATTATGACGCACCACTGTCGTAGGTCAAGTATCTAACAATCTTAATTAATAAGAAACAAAAAGAATATTACGCCTAAGGGTTAAGTTGAATCAATTAAGAAAAAAAAAAAAAAAAGAAAAAAAAAGAAGGATAAGTCAGACCCCTCCCTTTGATTAAGATCGGTGTTGGTTAGCAAAATTCCTGACCTCTTTCATGTCCTCTATTACCAAACCGCCGATCATCATCGATCGTGCTTTCACTTTGACGGACGATAAAGTTCAAATGTTATCGATTGCTGCCATAGCTAAAGTCCCTTATTAATTGATTTGATCATTTTTTAGGCATTCCGATGAAGTGTCTGCGAAAAAAAGAGCTTGGTTACGCTACACGGATGCCTGTCTGTTTCACATAAACATTATGACAACAGCGTTGCTGAAAAATTTCATATTGATTAGTCCTAATTAGAAACTAATAGTGCGGCGCCTTTACAGTGAAAGTGAGGGGTTATTACGTGAAGGACCGTGATAAATTCGAATCAATTTTACATCAATGGCGTGGCACCAAACACATTAGATTTTGACCATAACTCTCTGTCTGTCTGCACTTACTCAATATTTGAATGAATGTTGCTGTAGGTGGGTGATTTATAGTTCACATTTATTTTGACATGAGTGCAACACTGATTTGTAATAGTCTGATGCTGCAGATTTTATGTTTGATTAACTTGACCACCCTTACTGTTTAGAACAACTCCAAGTTACTCCCATTACTTTGTCAAGAAGACTCATTTTTAGTCCACATTGCATTGTTTTTTTTTCGTAGTGAACTGAACATACGCCAGGATCAAGATACTGCAGTTTGCTTTAAGTTTTAACAAACCAGAGAAAGATGCGTTCATGTTAAATGGCTTTTCAGAGGGTGGTCATGCGCAAGGAGTTGACCCGGATTCCTTTGTCTACCAACTCTAATCTCCACGCAGTGAAACACGGGAAACCTCTACTGAAAACTGGGTTTCAATTTATTTGGAAGGTCGTTGGTGGCGGTAAACAGGGATCCAGGAGGCGGTGAAAGAATTATTAAGAAGGCAACATCAATCAGCTGGGCTATTTCGACATATTCGAAGTCGAGGTGCATGAGATCATTGGAGACTGATTCAATGGTTTTGGAAAAGGTGTGGTTGCGGATAACCCAGCGAGACCGCTCCCATTCCGATAAAAGAAATTGGTTTAACAGGCTCTAACGAAAGATGTACCAATCCAGCTTATTGATAACTGCCTTACTATGGTATAAACTATTGTTATGAGAGAGATGTTCAAAGCCTTGGTGCTATACTCAGGCTTTATCAAGGAGGCTTTCTACAACCTCTATGGCAAACACTTGGCCATATCCAGATACTAACATGCTAGTTGACGAAAGGAACTAACTCATCATGCATACTAGGCATACAAGTAAGTGCTACAATCAAAAACAAGGTCAGCCGGAAAATAGTACTAAGTGCGATTGTGTCCTGAAAGAATGAGGGATAGAAGATCGTATCTATTTAATTGGCATCCACCACTGTGTCTTCTACCCTAAGAGATCCACAAAAGACCAAATGTTCATACTACGACAGGTGTATGTCTAGGAAGGCCACGGAATTTGAAGTCGAAAGTCACTATTTAATCATCGACTTAAGCCACATATGTTTGTATTCATTCATCGTCTAGAGCTCTACAGTGCAGTTGTGTCGAATGACGCTGTAAAGTAAGCGATGTACTTTCTTGAATTGGAAACAGTTCCACTGACCTATTTCAAACTTGCACCGGATTTCGGCAAAAAGACTTCTTTTTCAGATTCGATATCATAGCACATTTGCAGCGAGCCATCATAGAAACCTTTACGACAATTGAGGACTAGGCCATCATCAGACAAAGAAGTATCTGTCCACCGTTCAAGATAAAACGTCACTGTCGGCAGTTACAGACTCGAAGTACCTATAGTTAAACAGTTCACGTAATTCGGAGGACTCCCTGAAATTACGCCAAAGAAATGAAATGGAAAAAAAACCCCAAAAACTTCATACAAGTTTATGGCTTTTTTTCCAAGGATAAAATATCCAAATATTTTGGCGTAAATGCTGCATTTTTTCCATAACTCTTTTGGTTTTTTTTTCCATTTAAGAAATATGAAAAATTGCCAAAAAATTGCCAAAGGAAATTACGTCAAAAAATGTGTAAGGTGGCTAATTTCGAAAGCACGTAGGTATATAAAGTTTACGGCGTATAAACATACCTACCGCACTGTTTATGTGTGTATATGTATATGGGACCCTATATGCATGATGCAACTACTACAGATAGCGCAGTGGTTGTTTTTTTTCCGCCATTTGGTGCAATTGAAAGGTAAACTTTTCGTGGGGTAATTTCCGTTTTACTTTTTGGCAATTTTTCCAAAGTTTCTGGCGAATTTTCCTTTTTGGTTTTTGGCGTTTTTGACAAAAACATTACGCCACAATTCTTTTGGCTTTTCTTTTAAAACACTTTTTGGCGTAATTTCCTTTGGTGTAATTTCAGGGAGCCAATTGGGAGTAAACAAAAACTCCATAAATGACACCCTCGTATAGATCCGAGAACGACTGACCCTAAGAAACCGCTGCTTCTTTGGTATAGCAAGCGGTTGCTTACTTCAATACTCTTAGTATGGAGAACAAGGAGAGCACAATCAATGCTCCATAGATCGATGATTCTTCCAGTTCTGTTGTACGGTACCTATAAGCGGTAATGTTGGGAAGATATTGGGTTCCTTCGGAAGAAAAATCTCTCGTCGGATATTTGAGGCCGAATCGAGAAGAAGATTCAACCAACCACGATAACCATATCAAGATGCGTTTCTAGTCAAAAAGACGACTATATTGACTCACCCACATCGAAAGCATGAACAGGACCGCTCCAGCCAAGAGGATCCTGGAAGTGCAATCCCAGGTTCGAGGCGACTAGGAAGACGATGTCTTCGGCAGGAAGTAATTTTAAAGTCGATATTCTTTCCACATGCCACAGATCGTAACCGGTCCTGTGAAAATTCCTGGCATCCAGATGAGTGTGACTTTGTTTAGACTCACTCGCTTTATGTGTTTTTCCGTGGATCCGATTTGAACAGAAGGATATCAGGGCTGCTTTGCTTTTAGAATGCATATTAATGTTTTGTTGCTGGTAGAATATTTTTTTATATTTTCTCTAAGTCACATTTCAACAGCACGTGTTTCTGCTTGCAATATGGTGCTGTATATTGATCTAGGCTGATAGTAACTATTGTGCTAAAAATTATCACTATGTGGTCATTAAGGCTGTATCGGTATAGCGGATAGGGTAGTGCGAAAAGAGTTGAATGTGGTTTTGTCATATGTTCAGGATTTCACTAAATGCATCACGCAAAAGTATTGATAACTAGGCTGGATTGTCAGCGTAATATCAATCTTTAGCGACACCCCCACAAAAGAAGTCCAATGGCATCAAATCGCAGCTCCGCGGAGGTCAAGCAACATCACCAAGACGGCTGATTACACGATTATTGAACTTACTCGTAGTGCGCAAAAGCGCCATCTTGTTGGAACCGGAGATCGTCCAAGTTCATTTCCTCAGTTTCTGGCCAACAAAATCGGTTATCATGCCTCTGTTGCGCTCTCCCTTAACGGTAAGGTTGTTGCCTTCTTCATCTTCGAAGGAAAATGGACCAATAACTCGGGTCACACGCTACATTCGCTTCTCTACGATAACGTGAGTGTTTTCCGACCCCCAAATACGGCAGTTTTGCTTGTTTACATTTTTTTTTTGAAATAAAAACGACGTCAATTTCGAGCTGCTCTAAACCCCAAACAGACAAGCGATAACGAAGCCTCAATTCCTGAGTCAGTTGGATCCTGAGCGCACAGGGGGAACACCAGGATAATTTGTGTATAAATTAGAACGTCAATCTCACGAACTTTCTTCACAAACTTGCGTACAACAGACACGGTCGGTGCATTATTTTTACCGAAAATCATTTTCAAAATTCTCACTGTTTCTGCGGCACAGCACTCACTTCTGTCAATTTTTTGGGCGCGAAAGTGCTGTCAGTGTCAAAATGACATGTGATTTAAAAAGAAACTAGCAGATGATCCACCCGTTACATATGTACATAAGAAGGATTTATTAAACCATTTTGGGCTGCTAGCTCACATACGTTGAACCTATTCTAGTATTCCAGAATTATCCTTTGCAAGATGAGGAGAACAAGGTCTCTTCTAACTATTATAGATTCGAAAGCTGGTTCAGGGCACTAAAGGCTGCGTAGTGCCAATTTCTTGTGTTATGGTGTGCATGGGACAAGTCCACTTTCGCACTCGTACAGTTGCAGGAGTACTCATAGGTCTTAACATACACAAATCCGCTGGTCCAGATGGTATCCCCCCCATAGTTCTGAAGAGGTATTCTTCTACGCTGGCAAAACCTCTGCGTAAGCTTTTCTGTCTATCCTACTTTTCAGGGCTCTTTCCGAGTAGATGGAAAACAGCATTTGTCCAGCCCGTCCCCAAAAAGGCGAATCTTCCACCCCGTCCAACTACCGACGCATTGCACTTACGTCCCTTCTTTCCAAGGTCATGGAAACGCTGATAAATCGCCAGCTTATGAAATATCTCGATTCACGAAATCTCCTTAATGAGCGGCAGTATGGTTTTCGTAGCAACAGGTCCACTGGTGATTTGATGGCATATCTCACCGAGAAGTGGAACCAATCTCTCCATCACTTCGGCGAAACCAAGATGGTTGCGCTTGATATTTCAAAAGCATTTGACAGAGTTTGGAATCAGGCTCTTTTGTCGTCGAAAATGCGTGCATATGGCATCGATGAGTCTCTTCTTCAATGGATTAGAAATTACCTTTCGGGGCGTTCAATACAAGTTGTTTTGGACGGCTTCAAGTCTGCAATTCACCAAATAAATGCTGGTGTTCCCCAAGGCTCTGTTTTGTCTCCGACTCTCTTTCTTATTTTTATAAATGATCTCTTGTCTGCAACTTCTAATCCAATCCATTCCTTCGCTGATGACAGTACTCTCAGTTTTCCATATTCGTTCCCTAACTCACGTCCTTGCTCTTCGGCCATAGAAGGGGAACGGCAACGTATGTTAAACACATTAAATTCTGACCTGGACAGCATAATTAAATGGGGTTCAACCAACAGAGTGGAATTTAATGCTTCCAAACACTATGCTGTCTTCTGTCTCTCAAGCGAAACCAAAACCCACAACCATTATCCATGGATGGTACTTGCATCATTGAAACCGAAAGACTTGCCATTCTCGGTATGTGTATTAATAACCATTTTCGATGGAATGATCACATATTCGAGGTCGCCAAAAATGCTGCGAAATGTCTAGGATTCCTTAAACGGTGCAAGAAATATTTTACCCCATCTGATTTGGCCTCAATTTATAAGGCATTCATCCGCCCTAAGCTGGAATATAACGAACATATCTGGTCTGGTGCACCTAAGACCGTTTTGCACATTCTAGATAGGGTACAAAATCGCGCGTTAAAACTTATAGGCGATAGAGACATTGTGAATTCCATTCATTCACTAGAACATCGGAGAAATGTCTCCTGTCTCTCCCTGTTTTATCGTTTTTTCCACAGCCAGTTGCATTCCTCCCCTTCAAAATTTCACCCGCAATACGTGACATGCTTCGAATGCACATCAGTTTACCCTAAAACCAAACTTCAGTCGTACTGTCAAATATAATTTATAAGCCGAACAACACGAATGTGGAACGATTCACCAGGCTCTGTATTTCCCCATCACTACAACCTTCAAACATTCAAAGCCAACGTGCATAGGTACCTCCTCTGTTCCTCTACCCCCTTTTCCCTGACGCCCGTGCCCTGAAACAATTAAAGGGTATTAATACTCCCTTTTGTGCGCGCAGATTATAAAAAAAAAAAAAAAAATGGTGTGCATGAATAGGTTCATGCACACCATATTTAAAATGTATAATTTATGTTAGATAGTCTCGTGTAATGATTTTTTTTACAATTAAATGCATAAATTAGTCATCATGTTATTGCTATAATTACAAGCAACACGTGCACTAAATGATGGGCCAGTTTGGTTGCGATTTCTCTAGGTACTGCACGATATTGCAGATACTGATAGTGCTAATTAATTAATTAATTATTCAGAATTGAGCTACAAAATCGTTCGTCAGCATTTCATCTTAACACTCAACCTTCTAGAAAATAATATGAAGCACTTATAATTTCCTGTCCTAATTATCAGCGTGTGTCTAATAACTTGCCCTGATGACAAATTCTCACATCGACAAGCCAGTTGAAATACTTGAACGTCGATCCGGACTTAATTACCACAACCATGAGCATTATCATTCCACAACTTAAGTCAGCAAAATTAACTTGAAAATCTATAAAAAATAAATAATTCCTTTCTAATCGTCGGACCTTGCTCACACTCATCAACTCATCAACGCATCAACATTTCGATATTTAAAAAAAATGTTGTTAAAGCGCATTCTCATGCTAAGGCTAAGGCCCCCCGCCTCATTCAGCCCGAAATTCCATTAAATCTGCAATTAAATTTGCAACACAAAATCTAAGTCAAAATTTCCTAACAATTCGTGAGCATCCATCAAAAACAAATCTCGAATCTAAAATCTTCAATCGTCATTGTCCCGCCCGCCCGTCCGACTCTGCGTCCTGCGTCGATCATTTGCAAACGAAATTATGAAATGGACCATCTAACGACGACGATGCAGCACACAAAAAAACACACAGTATCATTTCAATGGCCGTCCCCATAGGCCACATTAAGACGTACGTATACTTCCCAAGACAGGTAGTTGGCACTAAGTGGCTACTTAACCGAAAGTATCGCATCACAATGACGAACGGCGCAGAGGCTCTCCAGATAATTACCGACCATTTCCTATGGTCATTTCCATTCCATACATTGGCTCCTACAGGTTTTTGGGGTATTTACGAATCTCAAATGACATCTCTTGTGGTGTGGCATGGGGCCACTACGCCCGGTTGCATAATAATCTCGGATTGACACTGCCTAGGTATATACATGCCGGTGGCAATTGTTTTGATTGCCACGATGACGATAGCAGTGACGATGGCGCAGCGTTGATGAATGCTTTCGTGACATGAACATGGAGCGCGTACAACAGCGCCATGGGTGATGTTGAGACCCGCGAGAGACCCTTGTCAAGTGAATGGGGGAAAGACTTCAGATTTTGTTTCACATTTTGTGGAAATTAGTGGAGAATAACGAGGTCGAGTCTTAAGGCGCACACTTAATTGCCCGTTATTATTTGAAAAAGCATTGTCTGTCGGCTCGTGACATTGAAAACAGAGCCCGAATGGGTATTCTTCTGCTTTTGTGGCATCGGGTTGTGCTTCTGGCAGCGTCAAATATTTTCATGACGCTGATGCTCTAATGATGTGAAAATTATACGGTGTACCAATCACAATGGGGTGTAAAGCTCCGGAATTGGCTTCTGGCTTAAGTGCGTATTAAACTTGACTTTGGCATGAGCTAATGCTGTTGACACTCAGAGGTGGTATGGAGGGTGTATGGAAATAACATGGAAGTGGAATGAAGATTTTGTGTAGTTAAATTCGGTTGGATTGATGCGCTTCAAGGTCTGACTTGGGAAAAATATCAGATTGTCGATGAAACAAAGTGTCGTTCTAAAGCAAACGGTCAAGATAATGCATTATACTATTATGATGTGAAGATATCCAAGATAAGCAGGTACTTTTTTTTCTCTAAAAGCTTTTCTCATTGTTTGGGAATGCACCTACATTTGTGAAAGGTTTTTTTTTTCTAAACTCTATCTTGCACAGAGAGAGTCATTGCATTAGTGGAACGACCTGTTTTTTTTAGGTCATCATATAGCTTGTCTCCTTTAGTTTGCAAATTTCTATCTGAGCTCAGTCTAACTGGAAAGATGACTTCTTAACCACAAGGAATGATCAAGCTGATACAGGAGAAAACAAATTTCAAAAAGTTGATAGTAGCTGCACCACCATTTAAATTGCGAATTCAAGATTTGCATAGCTGAGATGTGATGCTTCTGGGATCAACAGCCTTTGGGTAAAAATCATGTTCACAGCGGGCAGTCATACCATTCTGATAATGCAAATCAGCTTAAATTGCGAATTGAAAACGCATAATAGCAGCTTTTAACCCTTAACGGGTAAATTTTTTTTTAATGCACCTACAGGGCAAGTATTAGTTTCATGAAAATTTTCGAACTCAAATATACTCGTATGTAAGCAAATAACGTGGGATCAAATAGTGGACACGAACACGAAAGAAAACTCAAAAATGTTTTACAAGATGATTAAAGGGAAGTAATTTAAACTACAAACAAACAATGGAAAGGTACTGGTAGAAGAAGATGAAATAGTGAATACTTAGATGGAAAGAATATTTCAATGAAATATTGAAGAGAAGGGTCGGAAAGGGAACGGGAAGTAGAATTTCATAATGAAATAGGATATATAGAAGTCGAGACAGCACTGTGGAAAATCAAACCCGCAAAAGCTCCGGACATTGATGAGATAGCACTGGACTACATCAAATATCTTGGAGAAAACGGAAGAAACGAACTTCTTTTTTGTTCGTGGGTAGGTGAAAAATCTTCATAGACACTATGACCCCGGTGTTCATAGTAGTGTGAGATTTTTACTCACTAAACAACACTTCCCTTCTACTGGTTTGCTATGACTAAGTTTCCTTATCAAGTAATTTTAGTTTCAAAAATATTCGCGTTGGGCAGGTACCTTTCCAGCAAAAGCACATGCTAAAGCCCACGATTAAATGCGGCTGGTCCTTATTGCGCTTTGTTCTTTGTAGTCGGTCAACAAGGTTTGTCTCATCCAGAATTTGGAGTATGACGTTGTTGCAATGACCATGAAGACAAATACGGAGTTTTCGAGCAAAGTTCCTTATTTCGTCATTGATGGCAGTTACTCCTAAGTCTCTGTGTCTATCATTGTTTCTGATATACCATGGGGCATTGACTATGACTCTTAGCACTTTGTTTTGAAAAGTTTGTAGAATATCTCTATTGCTTCGTTTGGTACAACCCCAAAGTTGTATACCATATGTCCAAAAGGGTTTAAGCACTTGCTTGTATAAAACCGTTTGTTATATATGCTTAATTTGGATTGTCTTCCAAGTAGCCTTTTTTTGAATGTTTTTACAAGCCTGTCTTGTTTTTTTTAACGTGTGACTTCCATTTGAGTTTCGCGTCTAGTGTCATTCCTTGCGCTCGGTATTTGCACCAAGTTAATGAAAATGGGTAGGTTGTTAATTTTTTTTGTAAGTAAAGTTAACATGAGTTGAATTGGTCTTGTTGAGAGCAATGCTCCAAATCTTTGTCCAAATTTTGTCCAAAGCTTGTTGGAGCTTTATAGTTGCTGACTCGACTGATTTATCTGTTGTTAATTTTAAAATCAAGAACCAGACCGGACCAAGAACACTTCCTTGCGGTACTCCGGCAATGATTTCCTCCTGTTCGCAAGGGAATATTCTAAAATTTCATATAATTGTTCCGGAAGAACCTGTCTTAACTTAAACTTCAAGCCTTCATGCCATACCTTGTCGAAGGCTTGAGAGACGTCCAGAAAAGAGCTAGAATATATCTTTTTCTCCTCTAAGGTTTTCTCTATTTCATGTGTTATTCTATAAACATGATCAATTGTGGAATGCTTTGTTCTGAAGCCGAATTGATGGTCAATAATCAAACGTCTTTCTTCAATGACCGGTTGTAGGCGATTTAACAAAAGCTTTTCAAATGCCTTAGATACTATCGGCAGGAGCGATATCGGTCTGTACGATTTTTTGTCATTTGGGGGCTTTCCCGGTTTTGGAATCATTATAACCATGGCGACTTTCCATTGCCTTGGAACGTATAATAATCTTAGCGCGGCATTCTTTGGCAATTCATTGAGGTTCGGTTATTAAATCATATCCAGGAGCCTTGCTGTTTTTAAGATTTTTTATTGTCTGGCAAAGTTCGACCAACTACACGCTCTTTATAACGAACTTCTAGAAATAATGAATATAGTCTGGTAAGTGGAATTATTCCACAGGATTGGAAATATGAAGTTATCCTGCCTATTTATAAAATAGGGGGCACAAAAGAATGCTTTAACATAGGGGGAGATAACTCTCATTCAGACAGCTCTTAAAGTGTACGAAATTATCGCTTTCAGATATACAAAATGGATTTCGGCCATACCATAGCATCCAAGACCATATTGTCATGGTTCAACAAGTGTGGGAAAAAAGGTTGCTAAAATAAAAAAGTCTTTACTCCCTTCATCAATATGAAGAAAGCGTTTTACCTGATAAGCAGAGAGACAATCTGGGGGAGCCGAATCTGCGCGATGGACGATGCCATTAGACAATGTCAAGCAAGAATAGAAAGGTTCAGAGTCGGTTATAGACAGTTGCAACCTATCTACATATTTGCAAGCCTGTGCGTTCACAGATGATATTGTGCTGTAATAAGAAAAGCTGCACAAGAGCCTAAAGGTATGAAAAGATACATTAGCAAGGCAGAAACTAGAGCCTAATGTAGAAAGAACAAAAGTGGTGGTGATCGACAATGAACCAGGAGCGACAAAAATAACGGTGGGTGGAGAAGTCGTAGACTGAATGCGACATTGAGAAGAAAGTTCTTAGATCACAAAGAAATCACACAAAGAACAAAAATATCAATATTCAACTCAATCTACTTACCGCCTATCGCACTTACCGCCTATTTGCACCATTAACTAGTTTTTCTGATAATGTAGACCAGCTTAAATTGCGAATTAGTAGCGCAAATTTTAAAAGTACGAGGGTGGGTCAATAAGTCCCTGAAAATTATCACAAATTGTGTCGTCACCTTATATTCAATTTTTTTTTTGTCAAGAATCATCTTTCAAAAGAACGCATCCAAATTTTCAGACAGCCTACTAGCATTTTCGTTAAAATGGAAAAAAGTGAATTTCAAGTGCTCATTAAACACTATTTTTTGCGAGAAAAAACTGTCACGCAAACCAAACAAAAGCTTGACAAATATTATGGGGACTCTTCACCATCGATTGGAACCATTCACCAATGGTTTACTCAATTTCGGTGCGGTCGTTCAAGCACAAGTGACGCTGAACGTTCTGGTCGCCCAACTGAGGTCACCACACCAGAAATGGTCAACAAAATCCATGGTTTGATAATGGACGATCGGCGAGTGAAAGTGCGCGAGCTTGAAGAGGCCACAGTGATTTCGATTTTATATAAATATATATACATGAAAAAACTTTCCACAAGGTGGGTGCCGCGTTTGCTCACAATCGACAACAAACGCATTCGTTTGACAACTTCAAAGATGTGTTTGGCGATGTTCCAGAAAAATTCGGCTGAGTTTTTGTGCCGTTTCGTAACCGTGAATGAAACCTGGATTCACCACAATACACCAGAAACCAAGGAACAGTCAAAACAATGGACTTCTCCTATTGAATCGAAGCCGAAGAAGGCCAAGGCTGGTTTATCAGCAAAGAAGGTCATGGCGACAGTTTTTTGGGATGCGCGCAGTATTATTCACATCGATTACCTTGAAAAGGGTAAAACGATCACCAGCGCATATTACGCAGAGCTGCTGGATCGATTCCAAGTCGATCTGAAGCAAAAACCACCGCATTTGGCGAAGAAAAAAGTTCTTTTTCACCAGGACAACGCACCGGCGCACAAGTACGCAGACGCAATGGCAAAATTGCATGAGTTAGGCTACGAACTCCTCCCTCATCCAGCATATTCCCCAGATTTATCCCCCTGCGACTATTTCTTGTTTCCAAACATGAAGAAATGGCTCGGAGGTAAGAGATTTGGGTCGAATGAAGAGGTCATCGCGGAAACAAACGCTTATTTTGAGGGGTTCGAGGAATCGTATTATTTGGAGGGCATCAACAAATTGTAGAAACTTTGAATGAAGTGTTTAGAGCTAAAAGGAGACTGTTGAAAAATAAAATGTTTTTATACCGAAAAGAGTGTTTCTTATTTCATTTTTCAGGGACTTATTGACCCACCCTCGTATGCTTCACTGTTGCACTGCTTTTTGTAAATTTTGTTTTGTAAAAATTGCGTTCCCGAACGGACTCTTATTAAATTTGTTGAAGAATTTTACTTTTGAAGATCTACATATATCGAATAATCGATATGAATAAACAATAATACCCTGACATTAGGAACACTAGTTTTATTTGCACCCGGGTTTTATTTTTTTACGGCACATAACTACAAGTACAGGGTGGCTGATGAAACGCGCTACCAAAAGAAAACGTAATAAATATTTTTTCTGTGTAATTACTGATTAACATTTAGATTTAATAAAAATGGATAATTGGAACGATAAAACTAGAATTTGGATAGTATGTCATTATCATGCCTTGGAGTCTATAATTCAAATCCAAGAGAGAGGCGGACTTTTGGCGGCAATACTCGTATTACGAGGCTGGTTAACTCTTTTGCCGAGCGTGGGACAGTCACAAGAAAGTCTTATCGCCGAGATCCTTCAGTTAGGACACAGGATACGATTGCTGCTATAGCTGCTAACATACAAACCAATCTGCTCAAATGAGAATAAGTAGACAATCACTGCAGACAATTTTGCACAAAGATTAGAACTTATTTCCCTATAACTTGCCGATTCGTCTGGAATTTTTCCAGAAAATCATTCGAATGGTGGGAGCGGACACAAAAATGTTAGACTTTCTTTTTATATCTGACGAGGTTCATTTTGATTTAAATGGCAATGTAAACAAGCAGAATTGTCGAATATGGAGTGACGCTAATCCGGAGATACTCCATGAGGCGGAACTGCATCCAGCTCGAGTCACAGAGTGGTGTGCAGTTTCATCAAGCTCCATTGTCGGGCCAACTTTTTTGAAGAAAACGATAGCACTGTAACGGTCAATGGAGACCATTATCTAAAGATGTTGAAGGAGTTTTTCTTCCCAGAATCCATTTCAACTCTGTATGGTTTCAGCAAGATTGTGCAACCTCACACATATGTAACTAGGCCTGTTATGGCAGAACTGCGGCGAAAATTTTCAAAATGAGCTGATTTCAAGGAATCCCACATTTTGTTGGTTGCCAAGGCCTCCTGACTTCGCTGCACCTGATTTTTTGTTTATGGGGTTATTGCAAACAGGATGTCTACAAAAAAAAAAACCTACAAATTTGAATGATTTGAAGCAATCAATTCAAACAATAATTGAGGCAATTCCCGTTGCAACTCTACAGGCAGTAATGAATAACTTTTTGATAAGATGTCGCACATGCGTTACCGAGCGCGGGGCCACTTAAAATCAGTTTTTTTTTTTGAAAAAACAATAAAAAAAAAAAACACATAATAAAAATCAATTATCTTTTAAATGAAGTAAAAATAAATAAATCATATGAATTGAAAAAAAAAGTTATTTGAGTTTGTTAATATATATAGCAATATTTATCAGCCACCCTGTATCTGTAGAACGAGTGAATTTGTACAATTCAGTGGTTCAGTGTCGAAATGGTAGGTTTTCTATACAAATGTTCTTACACTTGTAGATTTAACTAAACCTAAGTGGTCCTTCCCTGGACGAAGAATATCACGAACTGGAACAACCCATACTTTTTGCTTTGCTATAAAACACTTCTTGTTAAAATAAATAGCCTTGTTCGCTAAACTTCTTCCTGTTTAATATAACCAAACATTAAGAGGAAGTAAACCATTTCCGGATATCGTATTCATTCCACCACTAAAAGAGTAATAAACTTTGTCAAAAACAAAACACATTAATTTATTCAATTTAAATTTTGTATTGTCTTTAGAGGATCCAAAATACCCTGGAAGACCAACAATTACCAAATAAGGATGCCATCTATTAGTGACATTGCTTCACAATAAAGATGAATGACGAATATCATAAACAATAGACGCCCTCTCATCCCGAATGGATATCCAATAAACTTTCTCTTATATAGTTATGTATATTTTGATCACGCTAAACACCAAATATAGACCAGAAGATCAGTTTGTGGTCTTTCACGACGTCGTTTACTAAATTTACTGGCATCGTTTAATAGCAGATGTTTTTCCAAAATAAACGCCTGCTTCAGAAAAGAAGTTGTGGAAGAAAAATATGCCTAAGTTTGATTCTGTGATGAAAGTATAAACTTTTTGAACAAATTCTCCCAAGATTACAATTCAGATCAAATGATGAAAATTCTATATCTTGTCAAATTAGATTCATCTGCTATTATTTTTTTTATCCGTATCTCCGTTTTCTAATTCACCTACGAGCTGTTGCGTGACAGACACACTAGTTATGACTTGATGTTGATTGTAATCATCGCACTGTATGGCTTGAATGATGAATCAGGGGAAAAAACTGCCCGGACTTAGACCACAATTTCCCACACATCCGAGAATTTGCATCTGATTCTTTTGTTTTTTTATTTTTACAGCTGGGAATATGAATCATAAAATATAAATTGTTTTATTTGATTTGTTATATCTTACCAAATACAGACAGATTTGTGTTTTAGACGTAGGCACGTCACAAAAATAACTTCAAACGTTAATTATATTTTTTATAGCCTTATGAGTCGTTGGAAACATATCACACCGACATGTGCGGTCCTCGCTCATGCTCTTTCCCTTCTGACAAAATTATTTTTTAAATGCTCTCGCTAAGTTTTTGTGGGCGATCCACACTTCTCCTATTTAGGGTTATTGGATTTCAGGAATCTGAAATCGTATTAGAATAGATTTTATTTTCATACGACATGCTTAGTATTTTCAACCGCTAAGTCTCTTAAAATCTTAGAAAATTAAAGGAGACTGCAATCAATTAACAGCTCTTTAATCATTGTTACTTCGGGGACATAGACAAGCTCAATTGTGGGACCCGGATTAAGCTTAAGAAGGCGAATGACAAACCGACATTGAAGCACTTCCTATGGAGGCTAGGATTACCAGATCACTAATTATGTTAACTCTGGGGAAGTAAATTTTTCGCATTATCCATGGGACATGCAGTACTTTCTTGAGCCAATACCGGCTGCATACCTTCTCTGGCGACTTACTAATGATCATTGCAAAGCACTCAGCATACCAATTTGCATGGGATATACTAATCACTAGCGCTAGCTTAACGACTTTCATGAAGCAAATTGCAATTAAATTTTATATTATAGCTTTGGTGCAGAACACAAAAAATAAATAATAATTTTTAATTGAAATTCGGTTCAAGTTTTCCGAACGAGAGGGCTAAAACTTAAATTTGCTCAAAAGGTATAGAAGGCTGAGCGCTGCCTCGCAGCCAAGAGCTTTTCTGCTTCGGTCCAAAAGGTTTTTTCTTGTTGTAAAAGATAATATAATGCCGCGAACACTTGACACTTTCGACGGATTATTTATGAAAATCTTTTCGGTACCTTCTGGAGAATCCAAAAGAAGACCATCCCACTAACTGACTTTTTTTTAAATTTCACTTCTTAGATAAAATTACATACTTTACAGTTTGTAAAATCAAAGACTTAAAATCTAGTGATGGAGCAAAAGGAAAAGGTATATGGAAGTGTTAAAGATTGAACAGGGAAGTAAAGGAAGTGAGATGATAATGCTTTGAATGGCTAAAAAACTACCGGTGCACGCAAAAGTAGGCTCTAAGGCACATGTCTCTGTAAACAGACAGGCGAGACACAACATTTGTGGAAAAACCGGTACAAACTCGCTCAGCATCCAACATTCCGGCGGTGTTTGAGCGAAGGAATTGGGTTGCATATAGATTGAGCACCGATCAATCTACAAGTTCAAACTTCAAGCAACTGGGGATTCAGCCTTAACATATGAGTCATATTCAAGCTTTGGACGAACATAAGAATTTTAAGCATTTAGCACCATTTTCTGCAGTATCAGTAATCGGAAGTCTGGGTTAACATATGTATATGTCAAACATTGACAAACCATTAGATTCCTTAACATCAACTCCACCCATTCTGAGTTTGATCACGTTAGTATCGAATTTCAAAGCAGACAACATAAGGCTTTTGACGCGTTGAACTTAACTCTGTTTTTCGCACCCCAATTGATAATAGCATCAATATTAGAGTTGAGGTAGGTAAACATTTAGTGAAGTCAAGAGTGCTGCCGTCCTCGAAGAAATGAATCGTATTACACGCAACAGAAAGCAGGGTTCGAATTACGACATCAGTTAACGAGTGAGTGAAATCCATACGCTATCGAGTGATCGAGTAACTACATTGGGATGATCACATAAGAATGGTCACGTATCGAGTACACTTTGAAAATTGTACTAGTACAATTCTACTACATTGAATTGAGATGGCTGACAAATGTCAAAACTATTTATTTTTGTGTGAGGAAAAGTTTTGTATTTATCGTCTTCAATTAAAAATTGAATATTTACTTTATTTTTCATCTTCTAATTCAGAGGATGATCGCTATGAGTATATTGAACGAAGACTTTTAAGAGATAAAAGCCATCCCTTTTCTTTACAGGACTCTGCGTACGTATACAAAACTATAATTTTCTGAAAATATCTTTCACAACATACACTTTTATTACAGGTCTATCAAAACAGTCAGGGCAAATAAGAGTGCATTCTCATTTATAATAGAGAATATAAACTTTAGCTCATAAAATTTACCAAAATCTTCTTTGCAGAGGATTAATTTTATTTAGACTCAACCTGAAATAAATTTCAGACAATAAATTTAAACAAACGCAAAAATAACAATAAACAAAGATATTCCTACATATTTTCTCCCAAATGCACCTCAACTCGTTAGCAGAAACCATATCGAATAAATAAATACACGATCACTGATGACAGAATACCAAATTTCGATACTCGATACTCGATCTCTTAAGCGGTCATGTCAAATCAACATTCATCAGTCACGTGTTGCTCGATAACTGATGCGGTAATTCGACCCCAGGTAATTGATGTAAATCAGAAAAGCTTCGGGAAGAGTACTGAACCTTGAGGAACATCGGCATTAGTCGACAATGGTATATAAGTATATTCATCTAATATCGACCACTTTAAAAACTCACAACTTATTTCATGATTGTCACTGAAGCCATTAGCTTTAAGTTTATTAACGAAGGCACCATGTCATACTCTATGCAACAACTCTGCATTTATTATGATCATGAATGCACTGGTTCCATTTTTCTGACAGGTAGGTCATTAAGTCGGTATTTAAGGGTTGATTCCTTACGAGACAACTCCTAAGGTGGTATTTAACAATGTTGTTCATGGCCTTGGACAGCACTGACGTCGAAACGATTTGTCTTTGTTGGTAGTTAGAAGGGGAGGTTTTATCGCACTTGTTTTTTATTGCACCAGCTATGCAATGCCTTACAACTTTTTCTACACTTGTCGATCAATATCTTCAGCCGACTTTGTACTCATCACAAAAAGGACAATCGATTGAACATAACTAGGGTTGTAATAATACCCTCAAACTATTTATACCTACCCATTAGGTCAGTATCAAATAAAATTATAGATATTACTCATACTTCATTTTAATATTATCAAAAAAGTTGAAAATTATCGTGGAACTTCTAAACTTTCAGCTATTCCGAAACTGTTCGAGTCAATTGTTAAAAAAAAACTTTATTTCATAATTAGGGAACAAATATCATTGAAATTACCTGGATTTGTATTTGGTAGATCCACATTAACCGAGTTGACGCTGTTTACAAAATATCTTTTTGATTCTGTGGAGTCGGGATGAATTGATGCCATTTTTATTGATTTCAAGAACGATTTTGACTCAGTGTGTCATAGTATTCTTATAAACAAATTAAGATCATTTGGCATTCATTCGATGCTATTTAAGTGGATTTCGGGTTACCTTTTAAATAGAAAGCAGTATGTAAAAATTGTTTGTTCTCAATCTAGGCTCAATGAGGTCTTATCTGGTGTCCCCCAAGGTAGCCACTTAGGGCCTTTGCTCTTTAATATTTTTATTAATGTAATTATGCTAATGTAATATAATCATGCTAACTGCTTGATGTATGCCAATTTTTGCGTCATAAAAATATACATATATGATTGTGAAAGTCTACAAAATCATTTAAACAAAATAGTTAATTGCCTTTTATATAAATAAATGTCATTATTTTTCTGTGTACCATATACTAGTTCCTGTTATTAATGACTATACAATTTCTGGGACCTGTCTTTCTCGTAAAACCGAAATTAAAGATCTTGGTGTGATTATTGACACGAAACTTGCATTTTCGTTTCACATAGATTACGAGCAGGCAGTAGGGTGGTCATATGGCTAAAATGCAACTTGATCGTAATGATGACATCAGGAGGACGGAAAAAAAATACTGTGAATCATAAGCAACGACAATAATAGCGAAAACAAACAAAATACTCCCCAGTTATCTGGACAGGCATCCTTGGAGTTTACAGAAACTTAATACCACCTGAGTTTAAAGCAAATGAAATGGAATCTTGATATGATGCCCTCTTATTGAACAAGGTGCGCTTTAAGATTAGATTAGATACATTAGGAAAAAGGCGAAATATTCAATGTATACTGTTTTTTCATGATGTCTTTCCTTATCGTATAATATGTCCCGATATAATTGAAAAATTTTATTTATATGCACCAGAAAGAATTCTTCGAACAAGAAACTTTGTATTGAACAATAGACATTTTTACAATTATAAAACTTTTTAATTCTGTCTGTACCGGAGTAGATTTATGTGATGATAGATCGAGATTTAATTTATCAATATTAAATCTGAATATGTCCTAAAATATACGTAATTTTGAATTTTAAAATACTACTGGATATTATATTATCTTTTCTGAAATCTGTTAGAGTTAAGCTCGTTAGATGAAATAAACTAAACTAAACTTATAACCTACTCTTACCCGGTATCGTAAAAGCATTCACAATAATCCAACGCTTAAATCCATTGGCACAACCGACTACATATAAGACTGCAGACATCGAAACAATACTTGGACCTTTTGATTTAAAAAAAGCAGCTAAACGTGTCCTACGTTTCCAGTCGACTATTTTAACATCATACCGCTACTTCGGCCTTAAGCCCTCACGAGAAGATTGGACTAAAGGAAGGGTTACAAATGTGAAACACTTATCTGTTTTCACAAACGGTTCAAAAATGGAAGAGGCTTTCTGCTTCCTTATATATTTTTTTTTTTTAATTCGGCATTTCGCAATCAATTAATCTTCCAAACCACGACAGCAGAAGTTTTACATACTGCCAAGCCTTCCTAAGAAGTGTTCTTGCTAACACTTCCGCGAAGAGAACGTGTAAAATGAAAACTAATAAAAAGCTGTCGTAACGAGGTAAAGACTTTCAGCTCACTGGAAAAACTTCACACTCTGTTGGGTCCCGGGACCTTGATGTCTTTCCCGCAGGTGGATGACAAAAGAGTGTGAATGGTCACGAAAGATCAAAATGTGCATGTTCTGGTTTCCAGTTAATTGATTCCTGTCTTTGATCTTAAACTTTTACAAGACGCTTTATATCCAATACCTTTGATTCGATACCGAGTATTTTTCTTTCGATACCGAGTAAGTATCGGTGAAAACTATTGATGCAAAAAGTACTTGGTATCGAAGCAGCTTCTGTTTCTGTATATTTGTGCTAAGAATCGCTGTCGCCTCTGTATAAATGATAGTCAAGCGTGATATTCATCGAACACAATCGGCTTTCAAGGAGATTTTGCAGTGTAGCTCCCGCTGAAGACACAGATCCACTTAGCCTTTATTAAACAATGGTGACGGTTTAATTAACTCCTCTTCCACTGCTATCACCTGTACTTGCAGCGCAAGTACAACCTTCAGGCGTAAAAACAAAATTGCACCCATATACCACAACATCTGTTGCAGACGGTGGCAGGCAGAAATAGTACTGTTTACCCAAGGAGTAGGCCACAACCGGAGGCCAACAGATCACAGTCAACATCAGTTAACTGTTGGCACGAGTTTGCCGACTCATTTCCATACTAACCGACGCGACAACAACGAGCAGTGGCGCGTACCAGACGACATCCCTATGTGGAACATGGACAACATTCGATCTGTGTTACCTCTTCCCTCGACAGATTGGTTACATAACACCCGGACTCCGTTGTTATTCAATATTTGGGAGTGCTGAGTAAGAGTGGAGTGAGTGGTGTTATATCCATCGCATCGCGTATCCATGTTCGATGTCCTGAGGTTAATGGGTTCAGGTCAGCAGCAGCAGTTGGTTTTACCATCCACCAGTGGTTTCCACTGGCTCTCATGCTATTTTTAGACCGATCATACAGATTGGAATGCACTGAAGGTCAGGCAAGAGATGAAGTGCTACGTCTCCTGTCCGATTATACTTATTTTTGTAAACATGTGGGCGTGTAAATTAAATTGACGCCTTTTTGGGGCAATAAAATTTAATCAACAACTTATCGAAACCGGCACACTGCTCAGTGCTCTTCAGACGAGGCGGCGAATACACTGACAAACTAATTTGCATAGCAAAAGAGTGACAAATTGTTGAATGGCCGAAATTAATGCCACCCGCATGGATGTAGATGTTAGAAATAAATAAATTCAGCGATTAATTAAGTTATGGGTTATTTTAATAAACTAGAATTTGAAATATGAAAAGATTTAGCCAAAGCGCCACGAGGATGTAGCTCTCCAGACAGGGAATTCCCAAAAGAGCAATAAAACTCACCACTTTGAGTGAAATTTTGGGCGACTTAAAGTGGTCATCAATAAAACAAGTGTCATCAAATCAAATGCGATCTCGAGAGCAAAAGTCCGGATTAGGAAAACGTGGTTGGAGTTATCACCTGATGGTTCTGCTACTGTTGCGAACTGCAAGGATAGATTGAAAGAGAATAAATACGAATTTATTTTAAAAGTGTCAAGTAGGTTTAACTTGGCTAATTGGCTTTGGGTGGGCGGATCAGAAGAAAGCGAATATATAAAGATGTTTATCGGGTATTTTTTGTTTTTTATGGTTCGTTATCGGTTGCCCGTGAGAGTTTTTTTAAAAGGTTTTCGCTTTGATCTTAGAATTTATTTATTTTAAATTAAAATTCTAATTTATTGATATAAAGTCGTTGGGTAACTAAACGGACACAGGCCGCATCATCTTTTCGATTGACATTCTGTCATAACCGGAACCGAAAGATCGTAAGAATACGTTTATTTATTATTTTAAATCTGATTTTAAACGAGTGGTTTTAACGCATTTATTTATTTTGAAAATATTGCAATTCCACTTAGCAGAGCAGGTTTACAGTCTTAAATTTCGGAATGCTGTGATATTCTTGAATAAGATGTGTGCTAAATGTCGTTTGGTAAAGTTAATCATCGGACAAATTTACTTCCGCAAAACGAAGCAGAGGAACAACATAATTAAAAGGTTGATAACGATAACGGGGTTTAAGATCAAAAACCATTCAACATATAATTCAAAAATGATTAAACTAAACGGTGACATGTTTGGATGAGTAAAACTCAAAAGCGAGATTAAATAAAGGTCTCGACTGGGTCACTCCATATGTTCTGTTCATTTGTAAATTGTTCAGGTTTTAAATTTAGGCCAAATCGGTAGGAAGGGAACAAATTGTTTTTTCGCAAACTGCGTCAAAATTCTGAAAAACTATTTTGATCACATGTCAAAAATTTTAATGCCATATTCTTGCATATGTCAAAAATGACTCAGATATCATATCTAAGAAGTTGTTAATTTTGGGAATTCCGCTAATTAGTAAAATACCGTTAATCGATAAACTGAGTACGCAGTCTTATTACAAACGTCCATACTACGTTAGAGTCGTTTCTGAGAAATTTGTTTTTTTTAAAAATTGATCTTAAATAAATTACCGTTAGTTTTGAGGTTAGAATGAGAATCCGAATTTCACCTCTGTGCATATGCAGATCCCAGATATAAAGTTTGAAGAGTCCGTCCAGGCATTAAGGCTGTACAGACAGACGGAATTACGAGACTATTTAGATTGTCGTGAAAAGAATAAAAGCCTATGCCTCATATCTGCTCTTGTCTACAATGATAACAATATCATGCAATCCAAAGAGGAAAAATATTGGTGGCTATACCATCAGGTTGTTATGCAAGCCATGACATGTGATTTTTCGACAGCTGATCATTGGGTTGAGAGAGCCTGAGTATCGTCCGACTAAAGATCATATTACAGGGCCAAATATTAGTTAGACTATGTTAGTTCTAAATGTTTAATTGTTTTTATTGTACATGTGTACGTAGGTTAGATGTAGAAATCAAAATGGATCATTGTAAATTTATTCGATTTTAAGTTACTATCGTTTTTTTTATGTTTTAAGGTATCACTTAATATACGTGTCTTATTAAGAACAAAATTTCCATGAAAAAAACTTACACATATTTTTTGTATGGAGAATGTTGACTTTTTTTTATTGAAACTGAAAATTATCTTATAAAGAGTCGCTCGATCTTGAAAATTGAAATAAAAGAGCTGCATGTGAGGCTTGGCCGAAGTCCTTATTGCAGAATAAAGTACTCAATGCCATTATGTTTTAAAAATAACATCGTTCAAATGATCTCCATGGGTTCGTTTGCAGGGAGTGAACTGAAAAACCTAATTTTGGATAACGCTTCCACAAAAATAGGGCTGGATTTCAGCAATGACTTGAATGACGTCGTTATCCAGGTAGTTTAAGGGCATTAAATTGCATGATTATGGCAGCGAGTTGACATCACCTCTTCTCAAAATAGCACTACCTGAAAACCTTTCCCTTAATAACGCCATTGTTTCATTTGCTGTGTGACACGAAGTACCGTCTTGCTAGAACCACATGTTATCTATGTCCATATCATCCAATTCGGACTAAAACAAAACCGGTTACCACCTCTCCGATACCTTTTGCCGTTGACAGTTATCTCCTCGCCTCCCTCAATTCGGAAGATGTATGATTCCATGACGCCACCTGACCAAAATCCACACTAATCAGTTAATTTTTTTAGATGCAAAGGAAGCTCCTGAAACTGTTGTGGATTGGCTCGTCCCAGGTCCTGTCATGCAGCCAAAAATGTGCTTCGTCGCTTTAGATAATTTGTTCGCTGTAGATGATTTTCGTTTAGCAAACAGAGCATGAACTTTTATAATAAATTTTCATAATTTTGAAGAGTTTTTGAAGCGAGTAGTTTTCCAAGATTAAATGGCAGCTATGACAGAACACAATCGTCACAGAATGACAGCGCTGTTATTTTAAACATAACCACAATCGTCTATCAAAATTCAGGCGTGATTATTGAAAGATCTTGTATTACGCCAGAGTTGACTTATGTACATTCAAATAATGGGTTCGTATTATAAATTGACCATTTTGATTTACAATTTATACATTACTTTGACGTCTATAGTATAAACAATATATTTTGAAACCTGTTTGGTGATTTCACGGCGTAATTACGAGTACTGTAAATTTGGGTATCAATAAATTAGGATAAGCGTAGCTATTTCTCTTTTAAATTGAATTTTGAGTCCTTAAAATATCAAAAAGCTATGTGTAGCTCAAAATTTACTGAATATTTGAATTTTACGGTATTTGTGCGGTAAAGTGTTGCCAACGAAAAAAAAGACAGCGTGACAACTGACAGTTCAGGGTTATTAAAAATGGAGTGCTACACGAGAGAACAACGCGTTGTCATTGTTGAGCAATATTTTAAAAAATAATGAAGGTTTGGCATCTACAGTTCGCAATTTTCGTACAAAATATGGTCAGAATAGTGTTTCAAATTCATCAGTTGTGAAGAGATTAATTCAAAAATTCAGGGAGACTGGATCAATCAGTGATTTTAGACACTCTGGCCGTCCTTCAGCAAGTCGTTCAACACAAAATATTGAAGCAGTTAATCAGATCTAATCTAAAGCAGTTAATGAGATCTAATCTATTTGGCACCGTGGTCAAGAATTGGACATTTCGAGAAGCTCTCTACAGGGTATTCTTACGAATGATTTGCATTTTCATGCATACAAATTTTTTTTTTTTTTTTTTTTTTTTCCGAGGGTAGGTAAAAAATCTTCATGAAGACACTATGAGGATCGATAGCGCGTGCTCATAGTAGTGTGAGATTTTTACTCACTAAAAAAACCTCCCTCCGTGATAAATTTCTTTGATTACATACTACAACTAAGTTTTGACTTATCCAGCAGTTTTTCTTTCACGTATTGAGATCGTTTGGCAGGTCCCTTTCCATTGAAAGTTCCTGCTTGTTCCGCAAATTAGGCGCGGTTTCTTGCTAACGCGTTAAGTCGAAAGGTTTAGTCCTTTGTAGACGACGCAGTAGATTCCTCTCATCTAGAATTCGAAGTACTTCATTGTTAACGTGTCCTTGTAATCTGTCTTTATGCTTACGCGCGAAGTTTTTGATTTCATATTCGACTGTCGCAATTCCTAAATCTCTATGGATATCGCTATTTCTAATAAACCACGGTGCATTAACTATTGATCTTAGCATTTTATTTTCAAAAGTTTGTAAAATATTGACATTACTTATTTTGGTACAGCCCCAAAGTTGTATTCCATATGTCCATATCGGCTTTAGCACTTGCTTGTATAAAAGCAGTTTGTTCTCTATATTAAGCTTGGAATGTTTTCCAAGTAACCAGTACATTTCTCTGTATTTGGTTTCGAGTTCTTTACGTTTTTTCTTCACGTGCGATTTCTACTTCAGCTTAGCATCAAGTGTCATTCCAAGATACTTAGCCTCGTTTGCAAACGGAATTTGAACCGAGTTTGAAAAGATGAGCAAATTATTTATTTTCTTATAAGTAAAATTGACATGAACAGATTTGTTTTCGTTTTAAAGCTAGTCGCCAAACTTTGTCCATTCATTTACTTTATTCAATGCTTCTTGCAATTTTTCAGTCGATTCTTCGATCGTTTTACCCGTTGCCAGGATGGCAGTGTCGTCGGCAAATGTAGCTAATACGGTGCCTTCTTCTTGCGGTAATGCATACAAAGTGCAATTGACTCAAGAACTGAAGTTTACTGACCACGCACAGCGAAGAGAGTTTGTTTAATGGATGGAGAAAGTAGATGCTGATTTTTCAACAAAATCTTCAGCGATGAGGGTCATTGATGGGTTTGTTAATCGTCAAAATTGTTGAATTTGGGGTTCAGAAAATCCACGAGTGATTGTTGAAAAACAAATGTAACGTGTCACTGTTTGGTGCGGACAATAACGGTCAATGGTGTCACTATCCCGACATGATTTTGTGCCTAAATTGCAAGATATGGATGTGGACGATATGTGGTTTCAATAAGACGGTGCCACATGCCATATAGCCGAGAAATATTTCAATTACTGCATGAGTCATTTCCTGGACGTGTAATTTCCCGTCTTGGTGATCAAAATTGGCCGCCCAGATCATGCCGATCATGTCGAAGGTTCAAGCCCATAACCACTCACACGTTGAAGGAGCAAATTAAGCGCTATATCAACGAAATTCAGCCAAATTTATGCAAAACGGTCATGGAAAATTTCGACAAAATAGTGCATATGTACCAGCAAAGCCTGGCATTATTACATACATAACCCTATACTGTATACTTTCAGAATCAATAAAACATTTACAATTTTTAATTAAAAACCTGTGCTTTCTATCAAAATTACTTCTTGCGTGTATTTTGGGACACCCTCATTAGTCACCATATTTGAAGTCACAAATTCTATTCAAAAAATTCCACTTCATGGATTATTTTTGTGTTTACTTTGCACCTATTTAGAACCTCCGCTATCTATATTTGGTGAATTTCAAGTACGAATCGACCACGTGCAGAGCTGTAAACAAGTAGATAGTTGTTAATTAAGTATTTGTGGAGGTTGTCTATATCAGTTCATTAAACTGAGACTCGTGCTTTTTTTTATCACTTGTTTCTTCAGTTTAAAGTCACACGATATGAAGATTTCTCTCGGGCGCCGTATACTAGTACCTCTTGATTCCTAGAAGAGATTCACGTGGCACTACAAGAAGTCAACACTTGTTGGATTATCATTAATCTTCAAAAATGATTTTTATTTACACTGTAACTTGCAGTGAATAATGAAGCACATTCCTTCACAGTCGTTGGCTTCCTGTGATCGCTCCCGGATTACCTTTTTATAGGTGAATTGCACTAGCTAAAAATATTAAATGATTCACTTTTTCCTAAAAGAGGGACAATACTCGTAAGACATAAAGAAATCATTAAAACAGATACATAAGCCCGACCACTTCTACGCCTATTCACCCTAATTCTATGAAAATCTATGAATTGAAATTTATTAATTGGAATGCGGACTAAAGTTATACCTACTAATTTATTCAATAAATAAACAAACATGAATATGGTTAATCCCCACTTGAGTCCCTAAAATATATCACATTATAGCTAAACTAAAATAACTGAACAAATCCAAAAAGAAAACAAAATAAATCATAAATCCAAATAAACGAAAACGCCTACTGTTAAAACACTTTGGGCCTTACTTAGTAGTACGAGAGCATTATAGCACCTTAATATAGTCATAAGCTGGTCATTCCCAATTCACACTAGATAGCTAATAGAACCTCCTCACTTAGTAAGCAAAATCGATTTTCATATTTTTTGGCATAGATCCATCTATCCATCTACTCAACGGAATAACACGTTTGATTCTTGGAAAACAAAATTTAAACGAATGAAAAAAAAAAAAAATAATAATAAAAATACTACAAGACTGGTTTAAGCATTTTTACGAAGATATCAATAATAATAAATTAAAAAATGAAATTCTTGTGCGACAAAAAGTTGCCATTGTTAATGATTCGATTTTTTTCTGTTCAGATGGTTTATTTTTGGTAAAACCCAAAAGACATCCGGACCAAAACGATGGATTAAGCTTAGTGCTGGATGGGTTTTAAGTTCCCGATACCACGCGTTGCTGTAGCGGTAGCTGGTCGTCGCCGCCGTTGTTTGGGGTAATTGGATGCCATGCAATTAATTTTAATTTAGTAAATAAAAAAAAGAACTGTGACTTTATATCTTTGATATTTATCAAGTTACATAAATTAGCACAAACAAAGGTAATATTAAGTTAGTTCCGGTTCTGAGTAGAAGCTCCGGATTTGGAAGTGACATATGAAATATTTTTTAACATACATATTGTTTAGCATAAGTTATTTTCATATGAATTAATTGACAGAGCAGAGACAGACCAATTCGAACAGAGAGGACTTACAAAAGATTGTATTGACAGTCTAAGATTCTTACTTCCAATCAGAGCGTACGAACAGACTTTCCCAGCATTTTTTTCATGCAGTAGGAGCCTTCAACAATGTTGAAATTAAGTTGATTATCAATACTTTAAGTAGGCTCAACATTTCCAATTTTACTCAAGAATTCTTCCTTAGAAGGCAAATTTGTCAAGCAACTATAACATAGTCCTACTACTAAGGGGGGCGTGCTATCCACTTTACTATGGAATTCCGTTTTCAACAAGTTTGTAGTTTATGCAGATGGACGTCGCTATCAGTTAAGTTGGGGGACTGTGCATCTCGAAAGGTGATTGCACGGGGACCTATTGGTCGATTGCAGTTCCCCTTGGGTTACATTACCGCATCTAACACTGTTTCTAGTTGGTTGGTTCTTACTCGAAGCATCGTGTGCTCCTTATGAATCTCGTTAAGTCCATCAGGGATGCATGTACCAACTCACCCAGTTCTGCAAAGAGTCTTTATTCCATATGGAGGTTGCGACGGTTGTAGAGATTTGGGCAGTCGCAGAGCAGATGTTTGATGGTTTCTATTTCTTCCTCATCTTGAAAACTCCTGCAGTAGTCCGAAGAGTTTATGCTCAGCCTTTTGACTATACGAGTAGTGCCGAACGCGCAATGTCCCGTCAGTACACCTATCAAGATGCGAATTTCTTTTTCCCCATAGCTAGTAATCATTTAGTGCTCCCTTCGTTTAATTATGGCCATAGGCTGCGGGATATAACACAATCATCTCTTGATTGGTGTTGGATCGTTCTCATATCAGGCAACTACTCACAGACACTTTCTAATCAACAATTTGCTCTGAGCAAAAGCTGTGGTGTCAGTGACTGGGTTAGTCGTGTTCACCACCAAATACCCAGCCTTAAAGGTTTTGCCCTTGAACTTTCAAAAAGTTCCAACTATTTGGGAAATAAATTATAGAGATAATGCTGCCGAACGTGCCATGAAGTCCCTGATTGTCTTATAGTAGTGCAAAAAAGGGGGTAGGCTTTACACGAGGCCACCGAAACAGACTTTATTTATGTTGGAAAAAATAGGAAAAAATAGAGTGGACGCACCACGATGTTCTCTATAAGAAATCGCTGTCAAATTGTATGGATCTGTCTAAAATCAAGGATGTTGAAGGTGCCAGAGTTTTCTCTTATTAACTTCGATATTCACCACTCCTTTAACGTCACTGCAGAATTTTCAGGCCAAAGTCACCACTATTCATTTATTTTGTTAGACAAAGCGTTTCCAATAGGAAAAATATAGTTTTAACCGATATCGATGCGTCAATGTCTCTAACGCTTTAGGCGGGGCGAATAACAGATGTGCAATACCTCTAGGCTACTATGGATAGTATCAGAAATGGCTTCTGAAACATAAGATAGGTACCATCTCTAGGCTGACTTTTTCTTCTCTGTAACAACTTCTGTATGATATGCAGGGATAAGAAGGACAATTAGACCACAACATGCATGTCTAAAATTAAGCTGCTTATTAAGAAATATAAGTGGTTCCAGGATTAGGCAGAGTAAACCACGCCATCTCTACCTTGTGGTAGCACAATGGATGTAAACCAACGTACTTCATGGTCACGTGAATGGGGCAAGTTTGATTTGAAACAAATATTTCTTTGTTTTCAAAAATAATGAAGTCATCATAATCCCATGAAATATTTTCTAAAGTAATTCCTCGTGGACAAGGCTTTGCGAAATTGTCACTGCAACATAATATAGTCAAATATGTATACCAAACTACCCAATCCGAAGAAAAACAAACAAAGACCATTCACGTATCGATCACCCTTTCCAAATTCGAAGCAACCAGCTTCACATTTACGACAGAAGCCTTGAACGGTCCAACAATTTAAGAAGAGTAGCAGCAACAGCGAACAATCACATCACATTCCATCACTACCATCAGCAATACACTAAATTCCGGCAACAAATATGTATATCGCCCAGATATCATGCTGGGATAAGACCTGTCTTATGAATCCACCTCCTAACCTTGCAATCAATTTCGAGCATCTCCCGCGTCTGCCCTGCAAACCGAACACAAACCACGTGGAAACGCAATTTATGCAAATTACTTTGATTGGAAGACAATGCTTTTGTGCGCCGCCGCCGTCGGTGGTTTGCATTAATGAGTCTGGAGCATTAGAGAGATTGTACGATTTGCGCAATGGCATAGCTTCACAGTGTCAATATGCTCCACATCCGCCACATTGCTAGCTAGCAAGCCACCACCGCCAGCAGCAGCAACAGCAGTGGAAGATCAATCATGATAGCAGGTAGCCAACACTTCAAGTTCATTTTTATGGCTGGGTAGGTTCTGGTCTCTGGAAACCTGATGGATGAGATGTTTAGAGAATACTTATTTGTTCATCTTGATCTATGCTGGTATAAAATTTAATGGAGCATTCGCTCGATGGAATGCGAATACCACCGGCAGCGCTGATGTTTGTGGAATCGGGGATGAATCAGAAGTGGAATTGCTGGCAATCTGCTTGGAGTCTGAAGCAGTTCTATTGTTTTCGTTGAGGTCTGAATGAATGGTTGTTGTAGATTTATATCTTAGACGGGTATTTTGAAATGTTTTGGGTTTTTGTGTAACCAAGTGAACTTGTTGTCTTTAAAAAGGGTGAATAATGAAGAGTAAGCAGAGTATTGAAAAACTGCAAGTGGATATTTCAAAGAGTTTAGCAATAAGATTGGGGCCTTCATCATTTTACTTACTAAAGAGAAAAAAAAGAATGGCTTGAATAACTTAATTCAAAATATCTTTCTAAATACATAATCTATATCTATGCTTATAAAAACAGTTATAACCAATAAGGCGACATATTTGCTATTGCAATCAACTCACAATAGAGAGAGAGAGTGGGACATTTCCAAATCATTTTTTATAAATATCACACTTTTTCTATGCAACAAAAAAATCTTAAAGCCCTTATGGCTGATTCTATTGTAATTTTGTCTACGCATTCAGAAAATGAATGTTAAAAGCGGATTCAATTCGATTAGCCCGTATATGTATGTATATGTGTTTTGAAGGTCACTGAATCTAAATCCAAAGTCCAAAAGTGGGCCAGTCTTCTTTAATCTCTTTTATACATAATTCGTTGACGTCATTTTTAATTTGAAAATTTTCCCTTAGAATTTGGATTCAATGACTTTAAAATAAAAACATCGATGTTTTTCCAATTCCGAAAGCAGGAAAACCAACCGAAAGCCCGGAAAGCTACAGACCAATTAGCTTGCTAAGCAGCCTGAGTAAGATTTTCGAAAAAGTTCTCAAGGACAAGCTGCTAAGTATAATCGATGTGCACAAAATAATTCCCAATGAACAATTCGGGTTTAGGCGCTTTCACAGCACCAGTCATCAAGTACTTCGAATCACCAATCTCATCAGGAAAAATCGATGTGAAGGAAAGTCGACGGGCATGTTACTCCTCGACATAGAGAAAGCATTTGACTCCATCTGGCACAATGGACTTATATTCAAAATGCTTAATCTCAATTTTCCCCCTTTTTTGTGCAAAGTTATTCAAAGCTTCTTGTCAAACCGTAATTTCAAAGTGTTTGTGAATAATAGCTCGTCTAATTTGTTAGATGTGCCCGCTGGCGTCCCCCAAGGCTCTGTCCTAGGACAACTTCTTGAATGTGGGAAAAATTCAAGCCATCTTTTTCTCCAGAAAAAGAAAACCTTGTTTCCTCCCATCTAATCAAATCATGGTTTTTGGGCAGCCGATAGCCTGGGAGAACACAGTTAGATACCTGGGTATACATCTTGATAAAAGGCTGACATTTCAAGAACATATAACCAAAACTCTGCACAAAATAAGCATTGCTATAACAATGTTATACCCAACTATAAATAACAAAAGGTCTCTCTTATCCGACCAAAATAAAATAATTATACATAAAGTCATTTTTCAAGCACTCCTGCTCTATGGTTGTCCTGTGTGGGGAAATTGTGCTAAGTGTCATATAAAAAAGTTACAGATTCAACAAAATAAACTGTTAAAAATGATGCTTAACTTACCTTGGCACTATTCCACCTCTGAATTGCATCGACAAGCTGATGTTGAATTGGTCTTTGACAGAATAGAAAGGCTAACTAACTCTTTTCTTTTAAGATGTAGCATACCTGAAAATTCCCTCGTTAACGAGCTAAATGTCACTTAGCTTAAGTTGAAATACAAATTCTACACAAACGAAATCGTTCATAGTAAATCGTTATTTATTTATTTATCTATGCAATTATTTATTTATTTATTTATATATATTTATTTATTTATTTAATTATTCATTTATTTATTTATTTATTTTTTTTTTTTATTTATTTATTTATTTATTTGTTATTTATTTATTTATTATTTATTCAATTATTTATTTATATTTTATTTTATTTTTTATTTTTTTTTTATTCTTCATATGAGGGTTTTTTCTCGTTGTTTCCCCTCGAATATACTCAAAAATACAAAAATAATTCATAAACAATATTGTAAACTACTTTCTCAGTTGAAAGATATATTAAATATCATATCACTGTATGTAAATTGTGTGGTGGCAAACCTTGTACAAATTTTATAAACAAAGTTAATAAATATCTATCTATCTAATATCTAAAAACATCGATGTAAATTTTTACATTTTTATTTCGGCACCATTTTGAATACGTCAATTTGAATTTTGAAATTCTGACCTCGGACTTTTCTTTCTAACCTTTCGGCTAACAATGTCCTTTGATTTACTTTATTAGTTATTTAATAAATTGAATTTGGTTATATGTATATCAGGGTTTTGCCTGCCATTTTGAATTCTCCAATTTGAATTTTGAAATTCTGACATCGGATTCAGATTCATCTACAGAAAACACTTTAGTTTCTTTATCAACCTCGATTTACTTTGACAGTTTGAAAACAAATTTCATTTTTTTTTATACTTTTCTGTTTAAATGCTGTAATAAACAAAAATTATTAAATTGCAAATGCCCCGGGGTCAGGGCCATATTTTCATAGCTGAACTGGACTACTACCTACAAATTTATAAACTACTTCGTAACTGCGACGTATCATACGTCAAAGTTCTACTGTCATTTCTATAATCAGCAGCAACAAATTACCTAGAAATATTCCAATTCGCTTTTAAGTACAAATATTGGTGTAATTTGAGGCAGAATGCTGTTTGAATACAGAGGGAAAGTACAGTGAGTTAGAAAACGCCGTCAAATGTTTAAGTCGAAAAGAATCTAAGAAGAAAATTTTACTTACTTAGGTACTTTGCTCTAGGCGAAAAAAGCTAAATTAGAGAAAATTAGAAATTGGTTGAATTTTGGTCTACACTTTAAATTAGTCGTTATAAGTAAAATGTCAAAATTTTCCAGTGCTACTAAGCTCGCATAAGTTTTTATATCAATTAAAAAGTATTAGAATTGGGTTTTTGACAAACATTATCTTATACATTATTGATCCAATGACAAAATTATTACTGATGAAATTAAAGACCAGAATTATCGTACAAAATGTCTTATTCATTCATCTTTTAAGCAAATGTACACATGTATTACAGCTCAATATTTTCCAAACTCTTCGCAATTAGTACTAGAGTACTTTTTTTTTCATTACTCCTCTTCGACATCACTGTGATAATATTCCCAAGATGGCGACAGAGTTATCTCTCGACCTGGTGTCCAGCTACATACTCGTACATATACATAGCTGCAGCTTGTGAGGTTGCAGACAAATGTTCTCCACCACTTTTAGAACTGTGTTCTTTGAAGTTTGCAAAACCCAATAAAGGAGTAGAGAATAGCTATTTCAGATTTGGCTTAATTTAAAGTTCTATTTAAGTTAGTATTTCAGTTACGCATTTTAACTAGAATCATAATAATACAAGGTGGCGTAAAAGTCATTACTGGATTTCCTAAGGTAGTAACTTGCAGAGTTAACTCACATTCGAGCTCGTTCAACAGCATTTTCCATGACTGTTCTCATAACTTTTTGGCTATAAATTCTCCACTTTTTGTCAGATGTTCTCCTTTAGGGCCGCCAAGCTCTGTGGCTTGTTCGTATAGACCCACGACTTCAAAATACTTCAAAGAAAGAAGTCTGGAACGGTCTTTCGCTCGTGCTGTGTGTGCGGTTTCACCGTTCTGCTGGAACCACATGTTCTCCAAACCCAATTCGTCAATTTGTGGCAGCAAGAAGTCGTTGATCATACTTTTATTGCGCTTACTAGTCACAGTAACAGTGTTGACAACGACGTCTTCGAAAAAATATGGGCCAATCCACTTCCACCGTAAACGCCGCACCAAATAACTCCGGGTCCACTGCCTTGTGTTGAGCCAGTCCCCTCAAGGAGAGCTGGTAAACGCCACAGTGTTGGCCCACCTAGTACCACCCGACCAAGGAATCGTCGATGAAATTCACGTTGAGCCAAAACCACCGACGGATTATTTGTCAAAAAGATTGACACAATTATTCCACAATCTTGAAAAGTATAGCAATCCATGGTTTGTCTACGTAAATTCTCCTTCTGTTTACTTCACAAATGTCAAAGTCGCGATAACATAAGAGGCCATTTGCAAATATGAGAGCAACTTCCGGTAGGGTGATGACTTGCGCCACCTAGTATAAAGTGTAGGCCATCTGTTGGTATCCATTTAATAATTCATTTATATTTTTTCAAAGTTTGTACACTTCCGATTATTTATAAAAAATAATTTCATTTAAATAGCTGCCTATATTTTCGATGGTTCGGGGCTCTATTTCACCAATAGCTCGATCAATATTGTACTTAGGCGCCTTAATCGTTTCTGGATTGTCACCAAACTTTTTTATTTCGATATTTTCATCCATACTATTAGAATTATTAAAATAAAGTATAAATACAAACTTTGTCATGAATGAGACATTTTCTAACAAAGTTTGACATTTCTGATCAGTTTCTTTTTTTCGAGACTCGATAAATGAACATTGACAGTAGTACATAAAGAACAGTTTGGGTGTGTGTAAGCTTTATATTTTCGAGGATAGGTGACATAAAATTACCTAATAAAGTTGTAAAAAACAATTACATGTAAGAAACTTTCTTATAATAAAAAAGTTACAATTTTTATTCAAAACCAGATTAAATGAATAATTACATATCTTTCAAGGCGACAAAATGTAAGTAATGCGACTATTTTATAATAGTATACTCGTACGGGCGAGACCGGGCGGGACAGCGCTGGTGAGTTCATTTCCTGAAAATTTGTATTGTTGGAAATAATTACTTTTTGGAAATTATTTACTGCTTCCTAGAAATACTTTTATTCTGTTTATAAGCCGGGTACGCTTTGAAGGTATTGGGCCTGCGTCTGTTTGGACGTTGTCTGCAGTCTGCCTGAGTATCCTCTTCGATATTAACTCTTTCCAAGGATTTCTCTGTTGTCTTCATTTTTTTGTGACAAAGTTAAAGAAGTAAACATTCAGTAAATTATGGTTTGTGACTGCAAACCGTAAAAAGAAAAAAAAAAAAAATAATAATTTTTAAAACGTAACATAATATTTTTGATATTCTAGCTAATGGTTCCTCTTGTTTTGTCAATCGTTCTAGCATTCCACAGATCTCTAGTAGGACATTTTAGATTCTACGATAAAGTAGTGGTGATCTAAAACTTCTCGTATACTGCCTAATTAATTGAACAACAACTAGGTCAAATAAATAAGATCTATTCAGTTCGATAACCCAACCACACCTTCATGCAGCAATGGTTAATTTCACTAATGAAGTCATCCGCTGCCAAAGTACTCTCCACTACAACCTCTATCTTAAGCACAAAATCTCCCACAACTCCAACTTAATTAATTGCCAAATTTATTCGCACAACTTAATTGCTCTCCACCACCATTGTGGAACAACAAACGTTAATTTTCCCGCAGAAAAGAGCAATCGAACTCCATGAACCCTGTATCCATCTGCAGCAGCGGCCTTCCAAAGTCGTGACAATCACCTATCACCCCATCATCATCATCGGCAACCAACGTGGATATACCTTATACGGCCTAAGCCGACAAACCCATATCCACGGCTTGGGCTATGTCATCAGATAGCTCAAATAAATTTATTGGAACATCGCAGATCTTTGTGCGTGTCATCCAGGCAGCAGCTCGAGAGAAACCATCAATTATGCGTCTCTGTCAACTGGCGAGATCATCACCGGCCGACAAGAATAACAAGCCATGTTGCGATACTATCTGTCATCGCTGTTTATCGAAACAAATTGCTGAAGACGCGCTAATGAAATTGCGACCTTCAGCAAAATCTGCGAAAGCAAACACACTCTCCCACAATTACCGATTCTTATTTACGATGCTCGCTTCCTTCCCTTCGGGACTTGACCTTTCTCATGGTATGCTGCTGGCTGCCATGCGATTGTACTCTCAAATTTACTTAGTTTTTTTGAAGATTATTAACGTCGTAGTGTCACGCAAAGCTTTAGGTTTCGTTCTTGTTTAACGCTTCGCATGTCAGTCTGAATTATTGTGACAACCAGTATGTGGTCAAGGTGTTGAGTGTCTGTGATGCTTGTCACTTCGACTCATGTAAAGTCTGGTCAGTGTGGAAGGGAATTACTCTAGACGTATCTTTTTTAGGATTGGCAGCAAGGTTAATGGAGATTTGTGTTTGGTGTGAAGTTCGATGTAAGCCAAGTGGCGAGGGTGATTTATGTCTCCGTAAACTTTTTGTTATGCATGAGGCTCGAAGCGTAACACGACCTTCCGGAAAGGTGGGCCGGGCAATTAAAACGTTTAATTGGCAAATAAACAAACGGTAATCGGATGGTATTCTTTTCATTTGCGAAGAAAAGAAGATGTTAAAATCCATGACCTTATAGAGTTTGACTGGCGGGCGAAGCCTTTTGAATTTTTTGAGAGAATAGAAAATTAATTCCATTTCCAGGAATGGCAACATTTTCATTGAATCATTGTTGAAAATGAGTTGCAAAGAATTGCGTTCATGGATTTGGTGTGAACTTATGCAGAAATAATGTGCTTCACCTTAATCGAAGGAGAAATGTGAGGCTTTTGCCGATTGTGGTTAGCTTTAGCTTATTACGGAATCGCTTCATGATTTTTACACAAAGGTACTTTATTACTTCCTGTATAAAGCACAAGTGCATAGGTATTAGTTTCGGAAAAATGTTCGACCTGGAACTTTCGATTCAAAACTGAACAAAACATTTGTTTGGGACAAACTTAAAGTTAGAGCTATAAACTGTATTTTGGAGAATAGGTGGAAGGGCAGGATTATTTGTATCTGCAACGGTAGTCAGGCTGTACTTAAGGCCTTGCTTAAACCTCTAACCACTTTCCAAATAGATAGAGAATGCAAGGCCTCTTTGAAACCTCAAAATTCACTGAGTATTGTTTGAAATGATGTGATGAAATATTCTGCGGTGAACTTGCTAGAATCAGAGGATCCTAGGGCCGTTCCTTGCAACATTGACTAATGGGTTTCCTATGAACACAACCGTAGGTGTCATGACTGTGATGCCTATGGAGATGATATTATGGAGCACTTTCTTTGCTAATATCAGGTGGAACATTTCTGGGGTTGATGTGGTTAGAGCTGATCACGACAGCTACTCGATTTTGTACAAAAGAGAATAAATTTAATGAACTGCTTTAGTGTTCTCCCATCTATAGTCTTAAGAAAAATGACTTTTTAGGCCTCCTTCGCATATTTCCCAATAGATTTATCGCAGGTGGAGATTTTAATGCCAAAGACAAGTACTGGGGACCTAGATTGACAAATACGAGAGGAAAAGAATTATATGAAGTAATAAAATAAATTATCGGCAAATATCACTCAACGGGAAAACCTACGTATTGGCCAACAGATAGGAAGAAAACCCAAGATCTTGTCGACTTTTTCATTACAAAGAATATTTCGTCAAATACTATAAAAGTAGAAGAAGGGCCGGATCTTTACTCAGATCATTCCACAACGTAATACAACGTAATACTTGGCGATAAAATCACCAACAAGGAAAATAGCCCAAAACTAGATAATAAGCTGACTGATTGGAACTACTTCAGACAGAATCTAGAGGATATTATACACCTTTCAGGCTGTTCTGCAACACCTATGCATAACTGAAACTAAAATCCAACAAAATTCATATCCAAAATAAATATGTGACATAATTTTGGAAAAGAGAAGAGCTAGAAAACATCAAGTGCGCCCAGCGACAAAGCAGTACTGAATTATCTAAACAGTAAGCTTAAGAGATAGATAAGAGAATTTAAAAATGAGTCCCTTAAAAAATAACTTACCAATCTTACGAATGATGCTAGTACCGAATACTCACTCTCAGTTAAAAACAAAGAAGGTAACTGGGCAAAAAACAACCAAGAAAAACCTAATTTATTTGCTGAGTATCTCGAAGGCGTCTTACTATGTGAAGATAAAGAATGGCAAGAAACGGCAGAATTGTGCGAAGAGGAGAGACATATTCAACCGGTTACGGCGAAGGAAATTGCCAAAGAAATACAAGAAGGCATCAATACTAAAAAAGCCCCAGGATTTGACTTGATATCAGGGGAAATCCTAAATCAACTCCCTAAAAAAGGCTTAAAGAAACTAGCACAAATTACAAATGCTGCTTTCAAGATAACGTATGTACCTAGCATGTGGAAAGTCGCGGAGGTAATTATAATACCAAAACCAGGGAAACCACCTAGTCAAGTCACCTCCTACCGCCCCATATCGATCCTGCCTATGTTGTCCAAACTATTATATTTGAAAAGATGTTGATAGAACGTCTGCATAAAATAATCGAAGAAAAATCGCTAATCCCAAACCATCAAGTTGGTTTTAGAAGTAAGCACTCCACGATTGATCGGGTGCATAGAATAGCTTATAAAATCGAAAAAGCACAAAGGACTGATACATAAATTGCAAAAGCATCTGCGAAAGCAATACTCACAAATCCTAGAGTCTTATATATTACAGCAATTTTTTAGAATCAAACAAGGAGATGACTACTCCGTATTGAAAAAAATAAAAGCTGGTGTACCACAAGGCAGTGTGCTAGGCCCTGTATTTCTATCTCTTTTTACCAGCGACTTGCCATTTAGTGATGAAATAACTGTGGCAACATTTGCAAATGATACTGCTATCCTTGCTGTGGGGCAGTTAATAATATATAAAAATGGGCCAACCTAAAGTCGGTCCATATCAACTTCTAAAATAAAAATGTTCCTCTCATCTTAGTAATAATAAATGATAATGAAGTAGAATATGCAAACACAGCCAAATATCTAGGCATGACACTAGATGCAAAACTGCGCTGGAAAGCGCATGTAAAGAAAAAAAGATAAGAACTAAAAAAGCGCTACGTTAAAATGCATTGGCTTATAGGGAGATGCTCTTGTTTGTCCGATTACAATAAATTACTGCTTTATAAGCGAATTCTAAATGGGCATGCACGTGCAAAACAATGCACCATGGTACATAAGAAACACTGACCTACATAGAGATCTAGAAATTGAAATGATTGAAGATGAAGTCAAAAAAGTAGCTAATAGACACAAACTTAGACTTCTCAATCACGTCAACTCAGAAATGTCGGAACTATTAAATACTAGCAATTTGACTAGGCGATTAAGAAGAGAGCGCATTTTGAAGAAAACAAATTTAGAAAATCTTCTCTGAACTCGTTCCACCCCATCAATATGCATCTGATAAAAAGGACACCACACGATGTCGCATTATTCCAAGAGGGGATTAGAGAATTTAACTGTATTTCTTTTGTTGAAGCCGACCATGGAATTCGATTTGGATGTTATGTAATCTACGTGTAATCTACGATCGCAAAATGTCAGTGCCTGATCAAAAACAACACCAAGGGTTGGAGGATCTGCTGAATGTTGTGACGTTGCATTTCGCTATGTTAAGATGGAGGCAATTAACTTTAACCCAATTTGAAAGCGCATCAATATCAGATTGAAGCTTTATGCAATCGTTGAAATACTTAAGAACAATTTTAAATCGTCTGCATACAGAAGACATTGGCAGTAGCTAAGAACAGATGTTATATCATTGATAAATATGATGAAAAGTAAAGGCCCTAGGTGACTGCCTTGAGATACGCCTGAGCAACAGTAAAGTGGGTTTGTGGGTAAAAATCTCACACTGTTACTAAGTACTGGATCAATTTCGCCTTTTCAAGATTATCACTTCCCAGCGTAAAAAAAAAACTGCTTTCTGGTAGTACAATGAACCGGCAGCATTGAGTCGAAGTGCCCCAATGGAGTGTTACTTACTAAAGCAAAAGAAAAAAAAACTACTCCCACCAAAGCATAACTTTCGAAACGTTATATAGCTGAGGATCATTAATTCTCGATTTTTATTTTCCAGTGGTTTTGTGTCACGCTTTTTCTGTCAACATTTGTCCTCATCATACAGTGATGTGTTTGAAGCTAAAAAACCTCCGTAATTTTAGTTTGACACATGATTCCCTGGTCATTTATATCTGCACTGCTGTTTTATGTTTCTCCGAATAAGTGATTTGACAGATGCTAGCGCATTTTTTTTGACCTCTAGTATATTCAGCAAATATGTCATGTCTGTCCCTGTCATGGTACCTGCTTCCTGTGATTGTGGCTTAAAGTATAACGTTTCACACCAAAGTTGTTTGAAATTTAAAATTTCACAATCAACAAGCCGTCATATAACAAAATCCCACATAATTTAGTTGACAATTTTTTTTAATAATTTCACGCATCTATTAATATTTTCAACGAATAATACAATTATTAGTCAATAAATCAACCAACAATTATAAGATTTAAAAAATTTAATTTGTCACAATAGACAGCTTTACAATAAAAATGCGGTATTCATTGACATCTGTCAGATTTGGATAATCATTCAAACTGTATTCTTCGAAGAAGATTTTTAGCATCAAAAGCATTATAAACTGAACCCATCCACTATACGCATTCTTATGTTAAACAAGAAAATCCCACACTATTTGTATACCCACAGTGGATATTATGTGAGATGTGACACCTGTCCAAAACAAAGGGTCTATCTTTAGCGACTTCCAAACGTGACAACACAGGTGTCATTCTATGAACTGATGACTTATGTTGTGCGGCAGCTACTGTTTGTGGCAATTTGTAAGATTGACGTAAAGATAAAGTTCCTCCACGACCGATGCGATGCGACGTGGAAGTTCAAAATATTTCTCTCTGGCGTGAGTCAGTGTGGATCCGTGGGTATGTGATTTAAGTGCTCTTGGTGAATCTTAGTCGCGTGTGTGTTGCGGCAGACAGCGCCCATAATTCATTTACCATCCCGTCCTGCGTAGACATTTTGCAACCGACATTCACATTCCAACGGCCGTTTAGATATTTGACGAACCAGACGAGTGCGATACGAGCAGTTCTCCGCTTTGAGAGGCTGTTGCACTTTGCAAGTCTCAGGCAAATAGTAAATGTTGCGATACAACTTAGTCGACCCAGCCAGTGCTTTATGGGCAATAATTTCGCGCTACCCAATTAGGAGACAGTGGCTTACTGACCCACAATGGTGTTCATAAACTTTCCTGTTTACATAGATGAGTCCATGTTTTTCATCAAACCGGTGCGTGTAAAGCATAATATTTGATAAAAGGAAAAAATACAATGAAACTACTCAAAAAGCTGAAAGAGACTTTGTGCGAGACTTTGGATGTGTAAGGGGACCCGTAAAAAATAATTGCTTTGTTGCTAGCTGATACCACAAAGAAGTATGGCCGAAAGGGCATATTTGGCTTAGATTTGATTGTAGGAGCACTGCGGCTTCTTAAGGGAGACATTGTGCCACCCCATTAAATTATTATTAAGTATAAACTTCTGAGGGTAGCGCGGTTTGCTGGTGGATGGAATTTTCTTTCTAAATCCGAAGAGAGCTGGATATTCTTTGAGGATGCGGAGACAAATTTCGTCGTTCTCAAGGGAAAATCTGCAGAGTGGGTCTGGTAACATCATGCTTTGATGGGTATGACTGCATTTTAGCCCAGTTTCCCTTGCCGAAAAGAATAGTTTCTACTGATGCAGTACTTAGGAAGCATGTCGTCAATTGGCATGTGGAATTCCTGTCCCTACTCCATTTAAGCGAGATGTGATAGCTGACGTACGTACCTTATTATATATTTATGGTCAATATTACCTCCATGAAAAAGGCGGTAGATACTCAGTCTTGCTTCCATCTGTATGAGTACCTGAATATGTGGAACGCTAAAGATGACATTGGACATGGTGGTGACATTGTTAGTTAGTTTTCGTGCAAGTATACATAATGTCTGATAACAGGGATGTCCAGATAATAAATTACCTTAAGTCCATGACCCCAAATTTGTACCACAAATTCGTCGATACATCCATTATGATCCGGTAACTCTCTTAGTTATACGTCTCGTATATGTCAATTCTTAGACGGTTTGCAGTACAAATACTCCCAAGTGCTAGGCTTCCTGAGTAAATTGACTGGTTTCCCCACATATGGAACGACATATGGGGATGGATCACTTCGTTTAGGCCCCCTACATGGACTCCTGCATTGACTCAGAGTCATAACAGTGAACCCAAGTTTCACCTCCAGTAACAATTTTGTTGATAACTTCTGATGAATTGTCGCCACACAGCTCCGAAAACTGCTTACAACATTCTACAATATATTTTTTTTTAATGCGGCGTAAGCATTTTGGACACCTAAACCTTGAACTGATTTTTTACATCCAAAGAAGATCGTGTACAATTTTGAAACTTATTGTTTGAACTTTTCTGCAATCTATTTTAGTTTGAATCGACATCTTTCATGGGGTTATTCATTTATTAAGTGTAACTAGTGCTAGAATGATTAGTATAGCTTTTGACTATACCGCGGACAACACCGAGTGGGCTAACGCAAGTTCAAATACCGTCAGCACCTATAACTTTTTCGATATTTTTATTAATAATTATTTTTTTTATTTCGGTCGTACAAGCCATTTTTTTTCACTGATTTAATGTCAGTGTAAAGAATGAATGCACAAAGAAAACATTTGATCCAAGGACAGGGAATGATCCTACGATATATATGGTTTTAGCCACCAACGCTCGACCAACTGAGCTATCCCTTTCAGTACCCACTTACACATTTGTGCGGGTTAGTTCTCTCTGGAATTTCTTAATTTTAAAGTTCCAAATGCATCAATTGTGTTGGTTCTTCACATTTTTGTGTTTTGTGTGAAAAGTTAAGTTACTTAAAAGTGTCTAGCCTAGCAAATTTGAACTAAATCGAATGATTTCTACTTTCGTCGGTACTATCTATCCCTGAAGGCATATTCGATTTTTAGAGCCACTTCATGTGTTGTGACGTCATTTGATCTTTCAGGGCGGTCATCATCTTCCAATGATTCTCTACCTTGTTTAAATAAACGCGATTACTTGCAAACCATGGTTTTACCAGGAGAAGAAGTTCCGTAAACTGTTTGAATTTCACTTAGTACTCGTATATTTGACGCACTTTTTCCTTGTTACTTACTCAATATTTTATTTTTAAAAATTACCACAGATTAACTTATTCTTTTGAATACTGCAGGCGAAACAAATGGAAGGATTACCTGACAATAAAAAAATAATTTTAATACCACACCTTTCTACCTTCACCCTTATTCCGCGAACTTAATAAATACCCTGCGTATAAAGATTAATGAAGAGACCCTCGTTTTCATACCATCTCTGTATTTCAGACAGTGAAAAATGTACCACCTCTGAGGCGCAGCTTCCAAATTTACTGCTGACAATGTTCTCAACGTCGCTTGTCGTCATCGTATCCCATAGCATCTATTCCTTGGTTTTCCAGGGACCGAGCCAGGCTATACAGAAAGAGAGGCATTTTCACATCGTCTATGCTTGTTTGGATTGTTCTCCATTTAGCATGGACAAGATCCATTTCTCGCAGCTTTTTGGGTTTGCTTATTTGACCTTTCATTAGATGGCGCTTAAACCGGTGGCAGTTCTGGGCCTCAAACCAAAAATCTTAAATTATGCGCCAAGTTAGCTAAGTTTTCGTTCCACTGAAGAACGCTAATTTTGATTGATTTGACTGAAATATTTGATTATTTCCTTAAATCCAACATGAGATTCATTATGTGATCGATATCTTATCAAAGTTAGTCTATTTTAATGGTATCGTACCATAATATGACAAATAATCCTCCGATTGAATTATGCGTTACTAACTTCCAAACACACTCGCAACATCCTATTCGTTGAAGATAAAAGAATTTTAAATGAATTACCTGTACAAAAATAATTCCTATCAGTTAATTCGTCGCGGAGGAGTTGCATTTTATGGGATAACGTCGACGCACCGAACGATGTTGCAAAAGGAATACGGGTATGCACCGCCAACCAAAGAAGCGACAACATTACCCAATTACTTAATGCACTATCTTCATCTTTGAACTTAATCCGCTGTTTTACGAGAGAGAAATATTTGAGTGAAAATGCGCGTACGCCGTGGTTGCGCCGCCAAGATAATTTGGCCAACTTAACCCGACTAATAATAAACAATTTCATAAATCAACTGACCGCCGAAGGTCTTTGCGAAGAAACAACAAATTCCTGATGATGACGACCAGACTACTGGATGGAGTGCTATTTTTTTCTGTCGTACCGGAAAAATTAATAACTTGTCAGGTGTTTAAGTCGGTAATATGGGAGTCGAAGAGAGACGTTAAGAAGCTTAACTATGTGAAGCCCTTCGGATGCGATTAGCTGTGGAAGATTTTTCTTGTAAGTTGGCCGGATACTGATTCACAAATTTGGCAATGAGAAAAGATTTTCAGTGATGCATTTCGTTCGGTTTGTGGTAACTCGATGCCAAGCGCGTAATCGAACGCCCACTCATCTTTCAACATCTCCATCCAGGGGCGGGTCATTTGATTTGAAGATTTAAGCAACGACGAGTGAATTAAAAAACTATAATCTTCGCGAAAATTAATTGTAATTGCATGCGGTAGTGGACACATCTAATGTTCAGTCTGGCCAGACGGTCATTAAATGTGCAGATAACGATCTTTTCGGGTGGATGCGTATACTTGGTGGTAAACAAAGATTATGCTACAAGCATGGAAGTGATTTGTTTTTACTCAGCAAATTGGCATGTAATTACTTGTTCTTATTGGTTGGGGCGGTTATAATTCAATTTTTATTTTTAGACTTTGCATCAAATGTAGTCATTTTCTTCAAATTTCCATTATTTACGACTTACATGTCTGGATATTATGTTAAACAACAAAATCTTTCCCACAATACTGTTAGTTTGAAGACGGATCTAAGTGTCAAAAGTGCTAAAGTTATGTCGTGAGAATTCAAATGAAAGTTTTGTAAACAAGTCTTTGTTTATATCATGGTCGATGAGATCGTGGGTTTATTTTACATGTCATAGTCTAGTAAGTAAGATTTAAGTTTTTTTTTTCTTTTTTTTAAATCTTAATACTAATATTTACCATTGTCTATTACGGCGGCCCAATTTTAGACTTATTAATGATAGCATAAGTCGCATTTGTTTAATTGAGTGGAAGGTGCTCTGAATACATTATTTCATCAGAATGGACTCCCGGAAATTAGACTATACGCATAAACAAGTTTTGGAAAAAAAGGCAAACAAATTTCAGGCAGACATTTTTTTGAAAATACAACCGTGGAAATAAAACCACAAAAAGTGGAATGGAAATTAAACCAGAAAAATTATTGTTTTTTTTCTTTTACGATTTGGAATATTTCTTTACAAAATCGTTAAAATTAAATCACTATCCTACCTAGTATAATATACTTCAGTTCGCTCGTTCTCTCAGAGAATTAAATGACACCATACATGGCTTCAAATACCTGAATTCTTCACGTCTCTTATTCGTCATGACATTGTTCTTTACACATATCTTTCACCTCGAACTTTAAAGTTGCCGTTTTGAAACACTTCTCACTAACTATAGTGGAAATCGATTATAACGAACTCGAAGGGACTGAGAATTTAGTTCATTATATCCGATGTTGTTAAAACAGATATTTGGTGTCTAAAATCTTAAATGTGTGCAAAAAGAGATCTAAAACTCTCATTGAATTTATCAAAATAACATTTTATTGTTTGTTTATTGTGAAATAAATTTTTGTCACACGCCTGCAATTTATTCACTGCGTGTAGTGCATCCTCGATTGTCGATTTCAAAATCTTACTTTCTGTAAAAATAATCATGTATTTAGAGCTCCGAAAAAATTTGAATTGCTGCGAATAAGAATTCATTTCCTTCTCCGCTGTCATCATTCTCCATATCTACATCTATATTCTGTGCGGATTCTAAAATTTGTTTGTCTGACAAACATTCCGACGTTACAACATATTCATCGAGATGTACGAAGTCTTCAAAACTACATATGTGTACTCGTACATGGATCAAGAATGTTCTCCTATGAGTGGACATGTCTTATTCAATATTGTAAAGGGAGCTTGTCCTCTTGCTCAAAAGATTCTGCTCGATTAGCATATTCGATTAGCATATTCATTGTTGCTACTGACACCCTTTCCCAAGCCCTGGAAACTAGTAGAATCGCATCTAACAAACTTGTTTTATGCTGGTCACAACCATCCTCAATAATTTATAGCACTTGAAATTTCCTGCATTATTGCTTTAAGGATTTTATTATGCCCTAATCTACCTATATTGGCTGTAGGACAGCTGGTTTGTTAGGTGGTAAAAGCACAAGTTCGATGTAAAACAGCCCATTAATTATTGGATGAATCTTTTTAGTTTTTGCTTTTTCAGCCCTCTGTCTTAATTTCATACAAATTTTTTAAAAATGTCCGACGTCATCCAGGCCCTTTTATTACTTTCGTATATAGCACCTTGGATTTTTCAACTTACCAATAACGAGTAGTTTTTTTCCTCAGTTTCAGTCACATTAGCTTCAACCAATAGTTATTCTATCTGTGGACATCTCACCTCCAATACACTTTTCCCCTTCAAATTTTAATGTCTTATTTGGTACCATTTTGTTAAATAATCCTGTTTCAGATTATTATTATTTCGGCCAAACAACATGTACGAGAAACATTCACTGATTCCATTTCCACCAACAATATCATGTCACCCTAGAAAGCGCTGAATACAGGCTGGTGCGCAGATAATATCTGGTTTTCCTAATCAAAAATTCCTCCGCCTTACCTTGCAATATTGGTCCACTAATTGGACCATTTGCATTTCATTGGGCTTTGAACCAACTGAGCAAAGCGGCTTCGATGTTTGGATGATGACTGGACTTAACTTTTTTTTGACTTCAAATGGGAGCTCTCAAAATTTGTTTTGATTTTAGCGCCGTCCTTTAAAATCGTCGATATGGTTGATGGACACGGAATATTCACCTGTTAATGCTTCATTGGATTTGTACGCGAAATTCTTCTATCGTTTGAACACATAATTATGAGAATATCAAACAACTCTGCAGCGCAATGGACATCAATAAATAATGAAAAAGCCTAATAACAAAGCGAGAAAGAAACAAAAAGCTACTAAAAGGGGAATCCCCAATTTTTTTATTTGCAAAGCTCGTTATAGCCGATAAATCGTTTCGTTTTTTGGGGTTGGTTATATCCGATATTTCGATATAAGCGATTTCGTTAAAAGCGATATGTCGTAAACGTAATTTAAATATGTATCTCTGTTGGTACTTTAAGATTCGCTCGTAATAACCGATATCGTTATAACTGATTTCCACTGTACTAAGTATATTTGGTTTTACTTTTCAATTTTCATTCTATTTTACTCCCTTAAATTTAAATTTATCTAAACTGTATGTATGTATTAATTTATTTATTATTGTTACTTCAGAGTTATTCATTTTGTGCTTTACTTATAAAAAAGTATTGAAAATTTCAATGGCATTTTTTTACTGTTTTTAATTCTGGACTATGCCATTATGTATGATATACAATATCAGTTCAATGGCCGTCACTAAAGGTTTTTCAAAACTTCATTTCTTGTAGGCAATTTTCGATGATCTTTCGGCACATTTCTGGCTGTATTGCGGTCATAACTTCACGGATATTGGTTTTCAAGTGCTCCAAAATTTGAGGATTGTCTGCATAGGTTTTGATCGATTTTCTAGTACCCAATTTTCTAGCACCCAATTGGCATATGTTCTGCGCAATCTATGGTCAACATACTCGTACTTTTCTTGTTGTGTTAGCTGGACCTTATAGGGATAAAGATGCAAATCCAAGTGCAAAATATGACAAATGGAGCTATAGGAAATGCCCAATCTCTGAACGCGGCGTAGAATTGACAATTTTGGGTTTACGGCCACTGAGGCACTCACAGTGGCAAGGTTTTCAGTTGATCGAACATTGTTCAAATTTGGTGATTGTGGTTCGAATTGTTTGCTCAGTTGGATGTTTATGACGATCATAATCAGTCCTTAAATATAGCAATACACAGATATTACACATCAACAAGTTTAATGTGTTTAGCGGTGGTTAAAAGATCCATACTATAAAATGTGAAGGCAAGAACTAACTAACTGTCACTCTAAATGACAGATGGATTTAACAGATGCTAGGGATGTGAAATCCTAACCTCAAAATGAATAATCCTTTATTATGTTGTGTAATTAATTTATACTAAATAGTGTACCCTTAGTGCTATAAAAGACTTATTCTTGAAAGTAAATTGAAAAAAATACGCCTGAAAAATGTCCTTTTGGTTAAAATTTCAAAATTTGAAAAAAAGTCGGCGAAATTAAAATAATTGTTCACTGAAGCAATAAGATAAATGGGTGTAATTAATTCCTTAGACAATTTAAGTTAAAAATTAGTGCAAATTTCATTGCTTTCTGAAATTTTCGAAAACCTAAAGGCGCTTATAGGTTTCCTAAAAAATATACAAAGCTTCCTTATCAATTCAAATTAATTAGTGCTCCAATTTGTGGAGATTAGAGGTAATTATAGTTAAAAAGTCGTGCGATTTTCTTTTCTGACTTTTTCAAAACAACTTTACTGACTTTTCTTATTTCTATAAAAAACGTATAAAATGCCAGTAAATTTGTTGGAAAAAATGTCAGGAATTTGAGAAAATTAGCCTCTTTTCTTTTCCAGAATTTCGTATGAAGATTTTCTGTTCTTTTTTCAAAACTTTTTGAGGTTAATTTCTTTACATTCGATTATGTAGTGAATTTTGGGTGCTGTTGACAGTATGGACCATATTGTCGCTGCGGGATCAGATTATTGTCCTCAAAAAACTTATACCTTCTGAAATACGGCAACTTCAGCCGCATTACTCTATCTCTTCAGCATTGCGTAACAATGTCAATGTTAAAATGTCGCAGGTATAATTTTAGGTGAGTGTATTTTTAAATCTTATGTAGTCTGAGTAATTCTCAAAGTATCACAACTGGTGAAAGGATATTGTCATACAATAATTTGACAAGTATATTCAGCTTAGAATAAATTTCAAAGTTACTGCTTTACTGCAAAGAAAACATACTCATACTCGTCTTCGGAATCCCATCTCCACTCTATGTTGATTTATGCATAAGTTGGAGCATACCAAGGTAAACTGACGAATAAATTTTATAAAAACCCATTAAGGAGTCTCTTGCCTAACAGGATTAAAACTACAATTTTCCTTAGACTTTTAGCAGCAATCTGCCTTCCTCCATCACAGTTGACTTCTAAGTTCTTTAGGAAAAAATAGGAAACCTTTTGTGATCTTCAAACTTAGATCGTCCACGAAACCCATATTTATGCATTTCCAGTACACTGAACATCAACATGTTTTCAACTACCAATTGTAGAAATTTTTAGTCAGTAATATGGTTAGTCCCAGTAACTGGTGCTTGGACTTTGACGAAATCAACAGAAAACAGCGATATATGTACGCAAATGAAGCAGCAATTAAGATTTGGTAATGAAATAGATAAAATTTCACCAGTTTGGCTAGACCTAGATTTAAAGATGAACTCATTAAACCCCGTTCTATGTTTGAGCAAGGAAGCAAAGGCGTTGCTTGTACTGCCATTTCTGACATGGGTCAGGTAACGATCAAGAAATGCCCAAGATCCCCTAAAAGTATCTAACGGAAAACAGTTTGAATACCACTCATTTAGATTATTATGATAGATAAAGGCAGGTTCAAAGGTCTTAAACTTTTTTTTTTTTAGAGTTTAAGTTTCTCTCTGAGGTATTGGCACAAGTCCTCTGTTTTTTTTTTTATAATCTGCGCGCGTCGAAAGGGATATGAATACCCTTTAACTGGGGGAAGAGGAACAGAGGAGGATCCTGTGCACGTTGGCTTTAAATGTTTGAATGTTGTATTTTTTTTTTTTTTATAATTTGCGCGCGCCAAATGGGATATGAATACCATTAAATTATTTCAGGGCACGGGCGTTTGTAGAAATTGAGAGAGAGAGAAAGATAGATTGGTGTAGTGGGTTTGAAACTTAGATGGTATTAAGTTTCAGTAAACTCCAAGGGTGGCGTCCAGATATCTGGGGAGTTTGTTTGTTTTGCTTTTTGTCGTTACTCATGATTCACAGTATTTTTTTCCCTCCACCTGATGTCATCATCACGGTCAAGTTGCATTTAAGCCATATGACCACCCTACTGCCAGTGTTATGCCTTCGCAGTAGAGTTGACTTAACTTTCGCAATTGATCGACTTTTTTATTTATTTCAGATGAAATAAATAGATGATTGTTGAGATCAGGATTTGAACCGTGAACCAAGAGCGTGACAAGCGTTGATTTTACCACTACACCACGGCCACGATGGGGAAATACAGACCCTGGTAGAATCATTCCACATTCGTGTCGTTCGGCTTATAAAATAATCCCTATATTTTACAGTGTCGCGTATTGCGGGTGAAATTTTGAATGGGAGGAATGCAACTGGCTATTTCGCTGGAGCATTTTTTATAAAAATAGCGACAAAATAGGGAGAGACACGAGACATTTCTCCGATGTTCAAGTGAATGTATGGAATTCACAATGCCTCTATCACCTATAAGTTTTAAAGCGCCATTCTCTATCCTATCAAGAATGTGCAGACCGGTCTTGGGTGCACCAGACCAGATATGGTCGTTATATTCCTGCTTAGGGCGTATGAATATCTTATAAATTGAGGTCAGATCAGACGGGGTAAAATATTTCTTGCACCGTTTAAGGAATCCTAGACATTTTACAGCATTTTTGTCGAAATCGAATATGTGATCGTTCCATCGAAGATGGTTATTATTACACATACCGAGAATGGCAAGTCTTTTAATTTCAATGATGCAAGTAGCATCCATGGATAATGGTTGAGGGTTTTGGTTTCACTTGAGAGACAGAAGACAGCATAGTGTTTTGGAAGCATTAAATTCCACTCTGTTGGTTGAACCCCATTTAATTATGCTGTCCAGGTCGAAATTTAGTGTTGCCGTTCCCCTTCTACGGCCAAAGAGAAAGGAAATGAGTTAGGGAACGAATATGAAAAACTGAGGGTACTGTCATCAGCGAAGGAATGGATTTGAATAGAAGTTGCAGACAAGAGGTCATTTATAAAAATAAGAAAGAGAGTCGGAGACAAAACAGAGCCTTGGGGAATACCAGCTTTTATTTGGTGAATTCCAGACTTGAAGCCATCCTTGACAACTTCTATTGAACGCCCGAAAATTCATTTCTAATCCATTGAAGAACAGACTCATCGACGCCATATGCACCCATTTTCGACAAAACAAACCTGATGCTAAACTCTGTCAAATGCCTTTGAAATATCATCTTAGATTCGCCGAAGTGGTGGAGAGATTGGTTCCACTTACCGGTGAGATATGCCATCAAATCACCAGTGGACCTGTCATTTATCTCACCAAATTTGCCTCTGTGGACCTTCCTTGGCTTACAACACAGGTTTTATTAAAATTAAATACATATGTATGTAATAGAAATTAAATGTGAAAAGATTCAATTAGTTGCAGGTGCATGGTCAAAATATGTATGTCACAAAAAACCGCTGATATGTGCTATCTATTTGGCAATTATTGATCCCGACATGTGGTATTTAAAGTCAACAGAGTTTTAATCAAGTTCAAAGTTTTGTCCAGAAAATTAGAGGGCCTCAGATCAGTGTTCGATTTATAGTTCTAAATGAAGTCAATATAATTTGTGGTTCTATTCGATTAGTAACACTTTATCCAATTCGCACTTCTTCCCAGAGCATGAGTTCATATTTCTTTCAGTGGTCCAAGAATGAGCAAATGATGATTTCATTATTTAATACCAGTCTTAGCTGCTTCCAGAGTAGATCGATAACATCCACTGCACATCTGCATTTCTTGTCGCAGAAATGTCACAAATAAACATTCTGTGTATCGGCGAAAGAAGCACATATTTCCATTTTAATTGCGCTCTCTTCCCGGGTTTCTAACCATAAAAGACATGAACTTTACCTTCACAAGAATTATGGAGATTAATTGTGATGAAGCTGATTAGTTATTCTATGTGACATTAATTGAGCCTACCGAATCTTAAGGTTGCGCTTCATAATTTACAACTCAATCTTGATGGCCTCAGTTTTGGTCAAAAAGATATTTCCCAATGGGATTGTGTGCTTGTTGCCCTACTGCCACACTATCACTCTAGATCGTTCTTGAAATGAGGAGGCAATCTATAGCAGGTATCCAATTAATAACTTTGACATTTACAACCACGTATTCGGATTGCTATAAAAATCAAAATAAACATCGCAGTTATGTATAAACAAAAAATTCTTCGACATTTTCTAAATGAAAAAAAAAAAAAAAAAAAAAACAAGAAAATTATTCAAAAAAACATAATTTGGATTTTCTTCATCACAAATGCTAATAAGTCAGAGCCACCAATTGCTACCTCATGTCGTTTAAAAATTTGTAATTCTAAGCACACCGACAGACTACTGCCGCCGACAATGTGAAAATTGTTAAATGGATTATGGAAATTTTATACAATTTTCAAAACACAACGAGAATGTTATCGGATATCGTATCGATTCTGGTGCTGTTCTCAAAGAATACACAGAAGTATATGTAGTAAATTGATTATGGGGCACATTTCAACAAGGTTGCCTCTGATTTATTCCAAGTTCAAAATAGCAGTTGTCATTGTTCTTGAAGTTCGTGAAAAAATTTGCGCCCGCCCTTAACAGGTGTTACTACAGACACAGTTTTGACGGAATGTAGGTCAGCTCAAAAATTAACCATGATTTATCATTTTCCAGAGCAGACAATCAAAAATTGTGCAAAACTATTTGTTAGGGGCCATCACCATGACTGTGCTCGACTCCAAATTTTGCAATACTCGTACACCCACCAATAGCCGTGCAGTCTTCTCGGGATGGCGGAGATGCGTGAAGCTTTCCGTTTAGGTGATTTTCTGACATTGACCGATGTGGTCAGAGTTATAAACTTCAGTTTTATGGTCAGTGGATTAATGAATGGGATTTGTATTTATTTTTACAGCTGAGAGAATCGGAGTAAGCAAATTTATGAATGATTGTGTGGGGGTCTCGTGGACTTGAATTTGATTTTTATTTTATTTTTATGTGCTAATAGTCCCAATTAGTTGTCGATGAATTAACGCCATAAAGGGCTTCCGGGCATTCAGTAGTGATTGAATTAATTATAAATTTTTATTATCATTGCAACTTTTACTCATCCTATGCATGTGTCAGAGAGATCGCATTCAGTGTAAGCTGTGTTACGATAAAATTACACATTTCTCCAGTGTTGCCAAAGAGATTTTCGGCATGAATTAGCATGAAAACAACTGGGCTGGAATGTCTAAGATGCTTCTTTTTTTTTAATTTTTCAATGCGTTTTATCACCCATTGCGATACGATTACAATAGGCTCAATTCATTCAAACGTTATTTATTGAGACAAGTGGTATTTTCCATAAATGAAAATCATTGGCTACGCTTCTTAAATGGTTACTGACCGACCGTATGACGTTGATTTCGATATATGGTTTTGAAACATCCACTGATGAAACAAAGTAATAATTTATATGAAATTATGATGTGTGATGACAAATGGAATAAAAAAGTTAGTTAAACAGCGAAGAAAACGCCTTAAAATGATGGTAAATACCAAACCAGAACTGATGAAACTGGTTTAAGGTGCAGTTGATTCAGTAACTCAGCGCTATTCATCTTTAGGTTACTAATTGCCGATTTAGTAGTCTTTGTCATGATAATGTCAAAGCTTCCACCCAGAAAGGTTATCAACGTACGTATACGGTGTTTTTTATAGTGCTAGCGATGGATGTCGATAGTATTTTCGAATTAAGGCATCTTTTATAAAAAGTGTTTGAGTATGAAGAAATAAAGAAGGCCCCACCATTCTTTGGTATGTGCCCAACAGAATCCAAACAGAAAAAAATTTTGTCCTATCATCCAGGTTTTGGAACTGCCTTCGATATTTGAATAGAAAGGATGCACGGGCTTCTTTGTGTCTTTCTTAAAAAGTATTTTCTTTTTATTAATATATTTCTCTTTCTGCTAGTGGTCTCCCTATCACCTTCGCAACAGATTCGTGGTTGCTTTCGATTTCACCTCCCAGCTCACAGCCCACGAGATAATTTTCTTTGTCCATTTGGTTTGCTCTAAATGTCTGACATGGGTCCATTTAACTGAAAATATACGAGTACCTTCGTCTTGAAACGCCTCTACCTTTGTTCGACGTGTCGTTTAACCATTTGTTCGGTAGGAATTCATACTTAAAATGCATAGATACGTATACATTTAGGTCATCATCATCAGTGATAGAATGGACCATGAAATAATATCCAATACTAGAAGATTGGACTTTATTGCACTTTGGGCAATCAACTTTCAAAAGTTCAATAATGACCAATTTAATATTTTCCACTTTATTGTACTCAGAAAACTAGAATTTGGAATATTTAGAATTCGCACTACGAGTATGTGCAAAGGCTGAAATTGTTTACTGCTGGGACTGTGGAATGATTTTTGTTGTGGAGAAAAATAAAAGAACTATGGCAGCACTGTAACAAAGAGACAGATATCTTAGGAGAACGAGGACAGATAAGAAACCACGAGTTGTTTTTCCACAATTCTGGCCTCTTGCGATGAACATTTACCCTAAAATGCTTTAATACGCTCACGTAATACTCCTTATTTACTGTCTGGTCTAGCGGAAGAAATTTGGAGTGGAACACACCACGGTAATCAAAGAAAACGGTCAACAAAGCCTTGATTTTGGATCGACTTTGACTCTGTCGTGGTTTTTTGCATTTTGGCTCGTCTGAGAAGCGCCATTCCGATGATTGTTGGTTAGTTTCGATGTCATATTCATAGACCCATGTTTCGTCACCGGAAATGATATGATCGATAACATTTTGGCCCAAAGAAAGCATTTCTTTAGCGACATCAATGCGATGCTGTTTCTGCAACAAATTCAGCAAATTTGCAGAACACAACAGACACTGACTTGTTTACAAAGCTGGCACGCACAAACTTCCGACAAATGGCGCTCAAACAGATATTTGAGCGCCAAATGACAGATGTACCAACCTAAAAAAAAGCTTTTGACAATATCTCAAGCGAGGTTTGTTTGAATGGGAAATTCCGGGTACTTTTTGATCAGAGGTAAGTATTGGTTTTGTGAAAATTTTCGACCTCTACATTTTGATCAATCTTGGCATTACTATAATAGAGAAACACAAAAAAGTGCGTCCCTCAATTTTATCTGTCCGTCTGTTGTATGAACGCAAGACTGCAGGCTAAATGGCTGGATTTTCTTGAAAGTTCATATCTATGGTTTGTGGGGTCATAATTCGAGACAAAATCAGATTAATAGTCGATTTTGTAAAAAATGGATTCTCTGAAATTACCTCAACGATTTTGTTCAAATTCAATATTTGAGTTACAGTGGATATATGCCAATAGATGGCGTACTATTTTTTTTTTTTTTTTTACTAAAAGTGGATATAACGGTACTTTACGGTTCAATTCAATTAATATTTTTTTTTGACGGATTATTTCTTAAAAAATAAGTGAATCACCGATTTTGAAAGATTTTCTAACTTGTAATCGGCCGGTCGTTGCTATGTATATGCATGTACGGTTGGGACGTCCCATTAAATACACAAAATAAGATTAGAAGTAGGATATTTTTGTAATATACATTTCTTCCTGGGGATGGATCCATTTCTTATCGTTAGAAACGTTCAGCATTAGTAGGCCCAAGAAGAGATATCATAGGTTACTACTGGTTGGGAATCCATTGGAATAAACTTTAAGGAACTAGTATTGATATGAACAATCGCGATTATAAAAAAATTCTAGAAAAGTCCAGGAAGTATTGTTGACTAAGGTTGCCCGCGAACTAGAATAAAGAAGAGAGCCAACAATATGATCTGGTTTTACATTTGTCTGAATACATACATTACACAAGAAAACATCTCTAACATTACACTAGAATGCATTTTTAAGCTTCGATGAATTGGTTAAACTAATATGATCTCATATACGAGTAATACATCAAAATGTCGTGCATAGTCATATTTGTTTTTACTATTGTATTTGACCGACTGAACATTTGACCATAGAAGGTGTACATTTTATTATTATTATTTAAGTTTTATTCATATTTCAAAACATAACAATTTTTACATAGTTTTCCCGCAAAGCTTATGGCTTATCTACAGGAGGTTATTCTGCTGACAAAATTGTTAAAGGAAAAAGAAAAAACTTGAGCTTTATACATCAAAGGAAAAAAGAAAAAGCATCTAATTTTCATTCAAACCTTGATTCAATGAGAGGAAGTGCTGTTTTATTAAGAACTTTCTTCTTTGTTGATCTCTGATGTTGATGAGACTTCTGGGTAGCTCGTTCAAGAGGCTAGGAACCATATGACACAGTTGAAGTTTTCCATATATGTTAGAGATTCGAGGTATACGAGTATGTATTGTAATAGGCGTTGGGTTTGTCTTCTTGTGTTGACATCGAGTTTGAAAACGGTTGTCATCGTAATATTCTAGTACAACTGCCAACACAACTGAAACACTGCGAGTTTTAAAATCATCTCTAGTTATTACTTTTAGGGTTCTGTTCTGTAATTTCTCCAGCGATTATATACGTTTCTTTGCTGCACCGTCCCATGCAAGAATGCCGTAACGAAGCTGTGATTCTATCAGCGAATAGTACACTTGCTGCAGTACCCGTTTTAGTGTGTATTTTTTCAGATAGAATAAAGCAAACAAGGCGCTCTTTAGTTTACGGTGAATATTTGTTATGTGAGTGTCCATTAGTTTCGGGACACTCGGTCGACAGGGATCTAAATTTTCGGTCATGATACAGATTTCAAAATCAGCTAGTTTTGCTATCGTTCATGGACACTAAAACTACAGTTTTTACTATTCAATTGATGAACCGGCTGATTGTAAAATTGGTCATGCGCTAAACTTAGAAGTTCAAAACAAACTGCGACTCTAATTGCACAACGGTGACGCTACTCAGGATATTAGTCATAGTACTTCTTGATCGACAAAAAATATTCTATAAAAATATACGAAGCAACATTTGAACTAATTAATTTATAAATCACTAAGAAATGCGGTATCAAAAGCATTTTTTTTATAAACTTCTCTGATGATGACTGCGGATAACTATGCATGTAGGGAACAAATATTAAGCATCTGGCAATGACACAGGAAATTGGGACACCTACGCATTGACCTAAAAAAAAGAGGAAGAAAAATGGCAGCTGAACCAATGATCAAATCAATGATAGCTCGCCCCTTTTTGTCGCCAACCGTCGAGCAAAACACTTCAATCTTCTAAGACGTCGCTATCGTTATCGTTCGCCTACATTAAAGCCCTCAAGTTATTCTAATACAAAAAACCTATAGTACTTACCTATCTAATTATCCTAATAATTGTAAATCAAATTTAATCAAAATCATACTAAAATTAACTAATAAATATTAGACACTTATAACGTTTGAAAATCTGTGTTCTCCACATGCATAGCATGCAAAATACTCTAATCGGAGTCGGAAAACTCTCTAATTAAGAAGTGCATAAAATAATCGTAAAAGATTTATAACTAATTAGAAATGTGTGAATTAAATCGAACAACACGAGCAACTGATCTAATGAAACCATTATCATAAAACAACGAAATTATTTTAATAAATAAACAAACTTCTCACGATAATCGATGGATTTCATCTCCAATTCAGAATATCGTAGATGCAACACAACAGACTTGATGGTGCCAAAGCAATTAAATTTACCCATTATGCATCTGTGAATGAATTGGAAAACAGTTCTTATAACAACATCATCCAAACGTGTTTGGAAAATTACCAATTAAACGGAAATTAATATTTTATTAGTTAAGAACAATACAACCTGGAATAACCCAAATATAGTATCAAGTTGTATAATAATTAGTCGACAATTTATTGTGTGATCACGTTTAACACGTCACAACCAATCGAACAAGTTTTGGTTCTCAACCGAAAATTAAATTAAAATAATATGTCGTTGTATTTTGAGTTACTCAATATGGATCGAAAGTGAAGTTGGCTATTAAGATTTGCCTTAAGTGAGTCAAATGCTTATTTACGATCGTTGCGTGGGTGTTTTTAGAACTGGTGCCAATGGTAGCTCAATCGATAAAATCCATCACCGTAGCCATCCAAAAAATCAGTCAAAATTATTTTAAATGACACTTAGCGAAAACTCGTTTTAGGTTTAGCCGGTTGATTCTGAGTTGGGGTCTAATTTGTTTTGATGCCTTTTAAGGCGCAATTATATTTTTTGATTTCGATTTAACATCTGTATGTGCATTGACAATTTTTGTTGTTATGAGTAAATATTTGTTATTTGCATTTTATTGACAACATATTGACAACTTTCAAAGCTGGCTGTTTATGACAGTAGTATTTCTTGTTTTCTATGCTATTCATTGCTTACAATTGAATGTGCGTTATCTACCGTTGCCAAAAATGGTTATAATGTGATCATATTTTAATGTATTTCTAGCTATTTCAAGAGGAGCGTCTGGACCTAACCAGTCCGGCGTTTTATTTGCGACGTGGATGGTTAAATGGATGATCACTGAGCGGGTGACTCAATTCTTTTTCTTATTTATCTTGATCCTAACTTGTGCTATTCTTATCCTAGATAGGTTCTTTGAGCCTTCTGACAGTCATGCCTTTACCGTCTCTGGGAGTCTTTCGTACTCCGCAAAGATTGTATTCTGTTTTTGATAGCAGTGCTGTCACTAAGAAAATACAGTTTGTAGCAGAATAGCGTAACAAATTACCAAACAGTGTAACCAAAATTGAGTTTTACACTTTACATACATACATAGGTACAAAAAGTATGAAAAATGTGAGTGTTTCGTCTATCCTAGAACTGAACAATGAAATACGGGCATCCACTTCTCCTAATTCAAAAACGCACGAGTTTTGAAGATATTATAGCACGGGAGCAATTAAGCTTTATTCTCCAAATTGTCGTCAAGTGGTAGCTCTGTCTGATAGACATTCGTGACTAGTGCTCGATTATGATTGGTTGATAGTCCATCATTTAAGACATGTACTTCTTCATGAATGGTTAGTAATCTCCCGTTTCTGGTAGTCACTCGTCGGTAGTCATGATCGGTTAATAGTCAGTCGTCTTTGGTATTCGTTCTCCAATTTTACTACGTCACGACTGGTTGGCAATCACCCGATTCTGAAAGAATATCGTGGATGCTCTTCCCGTACAATTGAGTGATAGTTTCCTAGTCTCGCGCGATTTTGTTTGATTTGTTCGAAGTTCGTATATTTTGTTCATTGTCTTCAATGGTTGATTCCTAATTTATTTTTATTTTTCCAAAATACGATTAGGTGTACACTGGAGTGAATGAAATGGTTCCAACATTTTTTTTTGCAATTTCCTCGAAAAGTGAAATTCCGCCCATTAAATTTTTTTTTAAAAATCTTGTGGATTGTGTATTCTGCCAACGCGGCGCAAATTTAGATAATTTTATTCGCCCCACTTATAAGTTTGTTAGTTCGATAGTTTAAAGCCTTAGTGAGACAGGTCTGATAAAGAGTGAAACATTGGCTACTAATAGGATACACTGTAAGGCCGTGTTGACACCAGTGTATCATGAAACTGTTGACTCCTCCAGTTCAAACTATTCAAACATTTCCAACGCTCTTGTGAAGTAATATTGTATCGATAGGACTTTTTTATGACGTAATATTTAAAGCCGATATTAACATTATTCATTTGTAAAAGAAAAATCAATATCAACAAAACCCGACTAACGTTCTTTTTTTGCCCTTGACCGCGAAAATATATTTTTACAGTATTTTGAATTGATTAGCATTACTTAACTTAATGAATTGGAATTTTTATTATTTAATTACATAATTAGTTAACTAAAATAAATATGAATTTTACAAATTAAATTAACTGAAACTGCTTACAAGATTTTCAACGAATTTATAGGAATTTTTATTTTTTCAGGAAATTAAAATTTGTTTCTAAATGTTTGTTTATTGCTTGATTTTGCTTTAAATGCAAGTAACTGTCATTGTCCCCAAATCTGAGCCATCATTGCCCTTTGGTATATTTTCTAAATTTTATCAGCAAAATTAAATTATTTGATTAGCAATTTTGATCTTCAGAAAATATTTTATTTGTTTGATCTGAACAAGATAAAAATATAAATAAAACATGAGCATAAAAAGTAAATGATCAGCAAGAATAATAAAAGATGAACTGAAAAAATATTTCTCAGGAAAATTGATTATTATTTGATCAGCAGTACATATATTCTTGATGAGTATAAAAAGTAGATCAGCAAATATATTTTAAAGAAACATAAATCTAAAGAAACAGTTGGGTTTTAACCCACTCATTTCAAAGTAAATAATAGTAAAAGATTGATTGTTGATTGATTGGGACATTTTGTTTTTTATGTTCCAGGCCGATGTTGTTTGGCCGCCATTTTGGTTTAGTTGGCATTTGTCAGTTTACATTTGACGGTCGTAAAAAGCAGTCGATAACAATATATAATATTATTGGAGCATCTAACGCCCCAATAACTTGTTCAAGTTATTAAAATCGGCGTTTGGCGTTTTATACCAACGGTTATAAGATGGACGTTGGCACGAGCGCCGGAGATTATTGTGAGGCCCTAGGATTAAACAACTCCTTTAGAAGAAGCGACGACTGCAGCGTCTTTCAGGCCGAAATCACAGCCATCATACAGGCTGTGGCAATTACTAACTGTCTATATAGACAGCCAGGCAGCCGTTAAGGCTCTGGACTCTGATGTAATTAGATCAAGGCTTGTGAGGACCTGCAAATCAGTCTTAAATGGAATATTCAGAGCCAACGCGTGACCTTTTGCTGGGTTTCAGGGCGAATGGATATCGAAGGAAATGAAAGGCTGACGAGCTTGCTAGGAAAGGGTCGGCGCTGCACTTAACGCGGGCCCTCCCTTTTGTAGTAACCCCAATCAGTTCCCTATGGAAGAAAATGATGAAACGACCGATCGAGCAAACAGATGATGGATTCATCTGGGAACATGCGCAACGGCCAGGGAGCTATGGCCGGCCTTTAGCAAGACGAGATCAACTTCTCTAGTGAAAGTCCCGGGTCGTTTCTGGAATAATTATTGGTCATTGTGCCATTGGAGTTCACGCGGAGCAACTCGGTGTGCTACATAACGACTATTGTAGAAGCTGCAGGGACGAAGAAGAAATTGAATCAGTTCATCACCTGCTGTGTGATTGTTCTGCCCTATCCGTTACAAGAAAGAGGACTCTTGGAAGTTACTTTTTCTCGGAATTGGAGGACTCAGGTAATATGGAACTTACGGACCTCCCGAGATTTATATCACTATTTGGGTGGTTCTAACAGTGGACTTTTAACGTTTCCAGGGTTAAATTATTGGGCACAATGGACCCGAATTTGTTGGTCTAAGTGAGCACTGACTCTATTTGTCACAAGGCACCCATCTACCTAACCTATTAAAATATTTTATATAAATAATCGTGAATTTACAACAACTTGTTCAAGTTATTAAAACATTTTATCTAAATAATTGTTCAATTGCGAAAAAACGAAGAAATTTGCGTAATTTTGTTGGTTTAAATCATGTGCCTAGGAAGTCAAACCATTCAGCGTATAATAAATAACTTTGGAACTCATAATACACTGGCAGGCAAAGTGAAGTCCGGCCGAATTCTTAGCTTACGCACGGCACAACATATTGACGCAGTGAGAGACAATATTGAATTATTTTCTGAAATTAGCAATCGCTCAAGTTTTTTCTTGTTGATCAAGACATATAATCTTGAAGCATTGTTTCTTTCTGCTAATGAACTAACTCATTTTTGCTGAGAAAACATTTCTTCAGCTCATCTGCCAATAATTTACTATTTCTGCTGATTTGTTTCCTTTTATTTCCTGCAAATCAAAAAAAATACTTTCTGCTGATCAAAAAATGACTCTGCTGATTGGAAAATAATTTTTTATAGATAGTTTATTTTCCTACAGGTTATTTTCTGATTAAGTAGAACATTTTGCAAGTTGTTTAACAGCACAAAACCTATTACAATATCTAATTTATAATTACGAACATTTCAAAAACATGAACAACTTAAAATTATGTATTCTAAAATTGTTTGTTAAAAAACAATTTTACTTTTTTCTTTAAACTTCACAGGTACTCTTCGCTACGCAAAATCAACGAATCAACTTTATTGGTTGAAATAGCGAAAAATGCGTAAGAACGCATTCCACAGCAATGATTTGCGAAATTTGCAACTCTGGACGTGAAAAGTAAATGAAATAAAGCAGTATAAAGGAATTATAGTTCAATTCGTTTGCTTTCATTGAATCATGGCAGCAATGCAAAGTAGCCACAAATCTACTACTGCTGCGGTTGAGAGTGATAAAATTCAATTTGTTATATGAAAAACAAATATTAGCAAATCGTGGCCCGCATACTAATCGCAGACCTACCGTCACCATTAAAAAATGACAAATTGCATCTATTTAGCATACAATTTCGCAGATTAGACCGAAATCGCATCTGATTCGATCATCACAAGCTCAGCGCTACTGGTACGCATGACGTGAGCATCGATACAAATGGCATTCTGGCCTTAAGCGTTTCATACTTCCTCATTGTTTTGAGTCCCCAAAAATTAACAACAGAAATAAATGATCTACACACAGTAGTGCCCTCCTCAGTGGACAAAACCCCCTCACAAATACTAATTAGCAGGTTTATTGTTATTTGCCATTATTGTTTACTCGAGCAAATGATGTAATCGGACAATAAGAAATTTTAATTAGCAAATGCGCTACAATGCGATGAGTAATTTGGCGCAGATCCAAAGAAGTCATGATTTATAGTTATAATCCGTCCCGTCGTCGTCGGTAGTCATCAGCATGTAGTGTGAACTTGAAACAAAGTATTTTCCAATCTGATCTTGTCATTCGAATTCAAATTCCACCCGTGAGTTAAACGATCCGAGGGGTTGAGTTGAAAGGCGTATTTCAGTCGACGACATCCATTTATTTATTTATGCGTTATAATGTGAGAGAATTTGTATATCCGATCAGCAACACAAAAATATATGCATATCCATGGCGCCGACCTTCCTCAACTTTTATTTATGACAAATTGTTTTGGTATTGATTGCGGGTTTTTTTTGTCTCTTCTCTCGATCGTCTTCTTTGGGATGCGTTGAAGAATCAATGAACGAACAAAATAAATTCCAATTAAGAGAGAAGAAATTGATCAGTTACAAATTTAAGTCTTACATCGCCAAGTGGTACGGCAGAGTGGAGAAAATGTAACGCAATTTAATTAAAACACGCAAAGTAGCGCATATACATAGTCGACATTTCAACAGACCGACGTTTTTATTGTAATTTGCACTTAATAAAATCACCATTGCATCAGTACAAGGGGCCATAAACCCATCCCATCAACATGAGTACTGCTGACCGCGTTACAAGACAAGGTCTTTTCGTTTTGTTAGTGGTAGTGGTTCCATCTTCACAGCATCTTAATGAGTCCCTAGAAATAAATTCACGATTATATAAGACATCATGTTTGGTTTCGATTTGGTCATGATTGCAAATCAATCGCAAAAATTACGATGACCTGGATGTGAAGAATTTTCCAGAGGACCAGACAGGTGGAAAAGTATTCGGACGGATGATCATTATGCCACTCAACCAATGTGATATTACCACAAAATCAGCATCTAAATATGTTTAAAATTTCTTTAATCTCATTCTCGTACTTTTCGGTTAATCTAATTTTATTTTTAAGTCTCAACATTAAACTGAATACAAGCATAATAACTGCTACTAACCACCAACCACCAACCACCAATCACCAATCACCAACCACCAACCACCAACCACCAACCACCAACCACCAACCACCAACCACCAACCACCAACCACCAACCACCAACCACCAACCACCAACCACCAACCACCAACCACCAACCACCAACCACCAACCACCAACCACCAACCACCAACCACCAACCACCAACCACCAACCACCAACCACCAACCACCAACCACCAACCACCAACCACCAACCACCAACCACCAACCACCAACCACCAACCACCAGCAACAAACTACCAGCGTTAATAGCAACACATCATCTTCACTATCACCACATTTTCTGTCATCCTTTTGGACATCCTTAACGAAACACCCACACAAATAGAACAAGGTCCCGATGTACTCGTATATCGTACAAGTGATGATTTCTTCTTCGATCCACTGTATCTTTGCCGGATCAGCTCCTCCGTATTCTCCAACACTAACTACATACTTGCATATTGATTTGCACGCCTAATTAAACATTCTCATGCGATACTGTCTCGGATTGCCTTGAACAAGGACGTTGGCGAACGACCTCATCCTCCAAACCCACCCCCTTTTTGGATGAGATACAAATTTGTCATCGTGTCGTTCGTCAGTGCATCAGAATGCAACCAGAAACAGAAATAAATTCACAAATGACTACAAATGCATATGTCCAACGTCAAGAAGCAGCAAAGACAGGTGAAGACGAAAGGGATACATTCGTGCGCATTGGACAAACACACACGCGGAATAAATGTGATTTCAATAAATTTGTAAGTAATTGCCGCGTCTGGAATGATTAAGAAGTCCAAGATCTGAATTGCGAGCGCAATACGCGGGCGGCTACGATGATGCATGTTATGGTGGAAACGGGGGCGACCACAATCGACGACGGACGGACATGTTTTGAATCGAGAATCGAATTCGAGGTCCAATTCAGTATGAGTTGTGTTTTTCCTTTTTGGATTATTGTGGATGGGATTCCTCGGGTTTTTGCCTTTTTTGGATACAAAATTAGACACGGTCATGCGTGGAGCTGAAATTATGTGCGCGCATTGTAAATTTCAAAAGAAGGTGAAAGATGAATAATGAGACTGAGTGTAATTGAAGGAAAGAATGAAGGATTAATAGCATTGTTGGGTGAAAGGTCATTAAGTGCAATTTGTTTTGGGGCGTGCAAATGGTCCAGGGGCCTTTTAGCGATTTTAATATCTTTATTAGCTCAATTTGTATGAATTGCAGATACTTTAGCAAGGAATAATGCTTAACATGGAAGTTAACAGCCCGAAACGGAAGGTGATAAATGATTTATTAATGAGGAGGTAAATTGGCAAATTGGGTGAAGGAAACTGGGATGAAGTGTGTTTTTAAATTAATGTATCGCAACGTGTATACGTTTCGAAATTATTTGTATGAGTGCATTGAGTATATTGGAACTTTCACCAAGAACTAGCCTACTTCTTTCTAAAAAAATTTAATCAGACAGTACCAGTCGTCTCTATTCTAGGCAGAGGTTTTTACCATTTGTCACTCAAAGGCCCTGAGCCTTTTCTGGTGAAGCCTGGCAAAACACACCAGGTCAAGGTTCCTGCGAAATACGAGTAGAAAGATACGATGAAATGCGTTAGTTTTGAAATTTTACAGATGTGTGGCTAAGGGAACAATCTCCTGAATTTCCTGTAATTAACAGATGGATAGTGGTCGTTGGTGAATCTCATAAAACACAAATAAAAGTTTTCTAAAGGTCCTACCTCTCGCAAACGTCTGACATCCTAGAGCAAAATTGTTATGAGAAGCTTCTCTCAATCGAAAAAAATGACAGAAAACTGTAGGCTCCAACTATTCATACGGCATACAGCACAAGTGGCTATTAGCGCGAAAACATTTATCTATATATTTAAATAGTGGGACGAAACTGTGCTCATAGTCACTGTAGAACATAGGGTTTAGAAGTGCCATGGGCTGTAGTGAAACCATTGCTGGAGAACCCGTCGGTGCACTGCAGCTCACCTTGATAAAAGACCACATTTTAGGTTACACCTTCAGTCAGATATCTAATTCTTAGCACCAATTAGCAGCACTAATTACTTTTAAGTTCACTTGCTAATATAAAAAATGAATTAGTAGTTATCAATGCACCGCCTTTATCCAATAAAATTTCATCGATCACCACTCATTAAGAGTACCAAATCACCACCCTCCTTGAATTACCCACATTTCGCCGGAGAGAAACCTTCACCTCATTTGGCTGCAATTCAATCTCGTAGCCATTCCCATATGAATCTCAGTCTGACCTATGGCTTGAGCTCTATCATGTCATTAGAACAATTCATTTTCGATTGCGGTATTTGCCTCCGACCATCCCCGTCGATCCGCGAAATTCCTTCAGATACTGCTAATAATTAATGGGCCAGCGTTTACTAACATTTAACCACTGTCCAGTTTAGCATTAGCGAAACCTCTGAGAACCTATCACCCACCTCAGCAGTCAGTGTTTCGTAATTTCATTAGCAGTGCTTCATAAATATGCACCAGAGGCTAATAAACCACAAACCTCGCCACCCGATCGACCGACCCGTCCAGCATATTAGATTCTTGGTCCCAGATCCAGCGCACCATGAAATGTCGCCATCTCAGTGACATCGGCATCGGCATCGGCAGCGTGTCGTGTGCGAAGTGCGCTGCGCGATGTTGAGATGTCTTACAGTTGTCGCTTGTCGCCGAGCGCATGTTCTTGGAGGCTGTCTCCATGGCTGGAACACGGATTTTGGCCGATAAACAAATTATCGCATGTGGATGACCTAGACGGACGGCATGTTGCCGCGCGGGGTCTCTCATTGATTCAAATCAATTATTAGCACATCATTGCAGCAATTTATGCACCGTTTTACATTAATTTAATTAAAAATATTCTATTCGAGAGCTTTTGGGCAAACAATTGCCACCGGGCGGGAGTAGGATGCAGCGGGAACCAACACTGCAACGTAATGGTCATTATCATTAGGCTTCTAACGATACCCCATGCTGGGTGACATCTTGAGATATCAATAATAATCAGATGGCTCCGACACGTAGGCAGTTACGACATTGGAATTGATTTTGGCTCTGTGACAGAAGCAGGAGGGGGCGGCAAGTCTGGGAGTTCTTTTGGAATACTTTTCAGATGAGCTATGCTAATTGCATATTGAATGATGTGCTTAGTAAATCAAAATGGATAAATACGACATCGGGGCTATTTGCAAGATTTGTGTTTGGCCTGTCAGCTGACTCGCGTGTTAATTGAATGTTAGGCCAGCTGGAGGTTAGTGGGACAGAAACTTGTTGAGGAAGTTGAACTTTAGCGGCCATTAATCATTTTTTTGTGATATTGTGTTTACTGGAAGTGGATAAGGAATTTCAAGTGAGTGAGATATTTAAGTGGCGGTAAGAGATGGTAAGAAGTGGGTGAAGATCATAGTGAACTATTGAGATTTGATTACTTTGGGGCTTTTTGAAGGTCTCACATTTCACTTTTTAACTTTTAGCTACGTGACTGAGGTAAATTTGACGTTTTAAATCTATATACTAGTATCCCTTTTCACTATTGAAAAATAGCTGCGACCATTTGTATGAAACAGCAGTTGGACAGAGCTATGTATAGCAGGTGCATATGGCATCTTTCCTACTCAACTCAAATCGCCAACATTTCTAAGTTTATAACAAATAAAAACTACTACAAATCAAAACAAATGTGTGTGTGAAACAGTCCGACTTGACCGCAAATCTGAGCTCTACAATGACAAACCAAGTATACTTAGTTTTTATACAAGTTAATTAATTTGTGCTGCACAGACGTAGAGTTGAGTACACAGACTTTTGTTTAGATAATTCGTAGTGTGGTCGCCTTGTGGAAAATGTACTTCTGTTCAGAATAATAAGGCTTATAGTTTATGCCGATGTTATTGTACGCGTAGTAGAAGTCAGAAGTAAATTCGAGATGGCACTCTGTAACATCATACAGCGAGGAAGATACCGCACTTGAGAACCCATCCGACATGCAGGATTTCAAATATTTAAGAGTAATACTGAACAGCAAACTTAGGTGGAACAAGGACGTTGAGGATATATCCAAAGGCCTTATTGTGCACCAAAAACCTGGGTTTCTAGTCCCAGTACCCGATGAATGTACGAGCTCTATTGTGGTAAGACGTAATACAGTGTGACCCAAAAGTCTTCACTCGATATCCTAAGGCAGTAACTTTTTTTGTAAATAAAAAGAATTGGTTGATTTCGTTGCTTACGTTTATGTAGATGCCTAAATTTTCCATTAAGTCGCGAGGACAATATAGGTTAATTGGCCGGCCATGACTGGCGCCGCCACAACTGACTTTTCTCAAAACTTCTAGCGATAAATTCTCCACTTCTTGTTGGTTCTATCTGTTATATACTCGAGATATACCGAAAGAAGATGGCACTATCCTGGCTACGTTTGCCGATGACACCGCTATCCTAGCCGTAGGTAAAACAATCGAAGAAACGACTGCAAAACTGCAAAACGCACTAAATAAAGTAAATGAATGGACGAGCGACTGGCGGATCGCCCTCAACGAATCTAAATCTGTTCACGTGAATTTCACTTATAAGAAAACTAATGTCTTTGCCAATTTTACACAATTTTACAAACGAGGCCAAATACCTTGGAATGACACTCGACGCAAAACTGAAATGGAATTCTCACGTGAAAATGAAACGTAAAGAACTCGAAATCAAATATAGAGAAATGAACTGTTTGCTCGGAAAACACTCCCAGCTCAGTACTGAGAACAAACTGCTTTTATACAAGCAAGTGCTAAAGCCGGTGTGGACTTACGGTATACAACTTTGGGGCTGTACCAAGAAAACAAACGCCAATATTTTACAAACTTCTTTTTTTTTTTAAGAGAAATTGTCCACGCACCGTGGTATACTAGAAACGATGATATCCACAGGGATCTCGGAATTCCGACAACCGAAGCTGAAATTAGAAGCTTCGCGAGAAAGCATAGAAACCGACTAATCGGACATGTCAACAATACAATCCTACAAATTCTGGATGAAAGCAATTTATTGCGTCGACTGCAAAGGACGAAACCTTTCGACTTGGCGAGATAGGAATCAACCGCGCCTAGATTGCGGAACATGCAGGATCTTTCAGTAGAAAGTAACCTGCCAAACGAGTTTTTTTTTTTCATGATAGAAAAATTGCTTGATAAAGTCCTTCTTAGTTGCAATATACATATAACAAATTAAATCGCAGGGTGGTGTTTTTTTAGTCAGTAAGAATCTGACACTACTATGAGCACGCGCTTGCTATCCTCATAGTGTCTATGGAAGATTTTTCACCAACCCTCGGGGAAAAAAAAAAAAAAAATTCTTGTTGGATGTTCTCCTTTAGGGTAGACAAGATCTGTGGCTTATTCGTATAAGCCCGTGACTTCAAAAAACCTCAAAGAAAGAAGTCTGGAACGCCAAAACGAGAAAAGAGTATAGCAATATATAGTTTATCTACGTGTATTCTGCTTCTGTTTACTTCACAAATGTCAAAGTCGCGATGACATAAGAAGACATTTGCAAAAATGAGAGCATCTTCCGAAAGGGTAATAACTTTTGGGCCAGCTTGTATAATCATCGAAATGTTTCTTTAACTCAACATTGAGAAAAATTATTGAAAGCAGGTCATTGCTAAGTATCTCTATAATTCCATATAGCCAAGCTGCCATTAAATCACTTTGCTTTTGCACAATCAGTTATAAAATAGTTTGAGAGTGCCTAGATAAACTGTGAAGATCAACAATGTCCACTCTGCCAAACTACGTGAGAGTGAAGGGTAATGAAGTGACCAATAAGCCGGCCAAAGTAGGCCCAGCAATATGGGGTAAAATCCTTCAACAAAATTGGAGGCTATATCACCCGAGATACTTGCAGGGTTGAGACAGGTCATTGTACGAGGTCATAATTAAAAAATATCCAATTTTAATACATTAATAAGTAAAATACAATTCTCTATTTTTTTAGGAAAAACCTGGTATGCCATCTCAACATTTTCAGATATAATATTCTGTCTAAATTCACCTCATAGTGAAGTTGAATTGCAAACCATCAAATCTTAGATACAACGTTTTAAGAAGACTTGTTTAGCCATTTAAGATGCAGTTAGTTGTATCACTCATACAAACGGACAGACAGGCAAAATTGAGGGACCCACTTTAATGAGTTTCTATATCAAGTAGTAAAACCAAGATTAATTGAATAAATTAATTGAGTAATAAAATAGAGTTAGACCTCTTTTACGTCGAAAAATTGACCTCGTACTTGACCCACTTTGGCCGACAATTTAGGCATTCTATCGATCAGTTTCTTAATAGTTTCTAATGGTATTGATCTCCAGGCTACCTGAAGTATCTCCCAAAGTTCTATTGAGTTGAGGTCGGGTGGCCATTCCATATTTTTCAATGTTCCTCCTTGTTCTTTTTGGTCCATGTATCCTCGGCAAAGCTTGGAAGAATGTTTTGGATCATTATATTGCATTAATGTGAGTCAAGGGCCTATCAATCGCAAACCTGATGGTAAGGTGTATTCTTCTAATATTTATCTGTACGAGTACTTCTCCTTATTCATGATTGCATCGATAAGACAAACATCCCCAGACCATTATTGAACAACCGCCATGGTTGATTGTTGAGACCACACAGCTAGGGAACATCTTTTCTTCAGTAGACCGCCGAATGTAACCTCTTCTTTTATGTCCAAAAACTTAAACTTTGAACTAATCCGTCTATAAGACTATCGCCCAGTCTGTTGATGTCCATTCCCGCTGATCTTTTCTCCAATCTAGCCGCTTTCCTTTGGTTTGAGGTCGTAGCAAAGGTTTGAAGAAAACTCGAAAACTTTTTGTGTGAAGGCCTGCGGCAGCTACTAGTAAAAACCTTTTTGTCATTGTTACTGATATTTGCTTTAGGTGCGAACGGTTGAAATCCCTCCTGTTTATTAATTTTATAGCCCGATCCTCTTGTTTTGGCGTTAAATTGGGCCTTCCGTTTCTCTTCCGGCTCTTAAGAGTCAATGATTCTTTAAAGCGACATATGGAATCGTGCACTGTCGACTTATATATTTTAGCTTATCTGCAATAGTACGCACTGTACGGCCTTCCTTATGCAACGTTATTAGCCAATATGTTCAACTTCACTTTCTTCCTTGTTTCTTCGAATTTTAGGTTCTTTTTTGACTCTTTATCGGTTAATTTTAAATATTGAAGTTCCAAGACTAACTGGCGCAGCAAGAACAGCAACTTAGAAAATAAACCCAGTTTCCCAAAAAATACTTGAATTGCAGTTTTTCTTTCCCCCCCGAGGGTTGGTGTAAAATCTTCCATAGACACTATGAGGATAGCAAGCGCGTGCTCATAGTAGTGGCAGATTCTAACTGACTAAAAAAACACCACCCTGCGATTTAATTTGTTATATGTATTTATATTGCAACTAAGAAGGACCTTATCAAGCAATTTTTCTATCATGAAAAAAAAAAAACTCGTTTGGCAGGTTACTTTCTACTGAAAGATCCTGCATGTTCCGCAATCTAGGCGCGGTTGATTCCTATCTCGCCAAGTCGAAAGGTTTCGTCCTTTGCAGTCGACGCAATAAATTGCTTTCATCCAGAATTTGTAGGATTGTATTGTTGACATGTCCGATTAGTCGGTTTCTATGCTTTCTCGCGAACCTTCTAATTTCAGCTTCGGTTGTCGGAATTCCGAGATCCCTGTGGATATCATCGTTTCTAGTATACCACGGTGCGTGGACAATTTCTCTTAGCACTTTATTTTAAAAAGTTTGTAAAATATTGGCGTTTGTTTTCTTGGTACAGCCCCAAAGTTGTATACCGTAAGTCCACACCGGCTTTAGCACTTGCTTGTATAAAAGCAGTTTGTTCTCAGTACTGAGCTGGGAGTGTTTTCCGAGCAACCAGTTCATTTCTCTATATTTGATTTCGAGTTCTTTACGTTTCATTTTCACGTGAGAATTGCAGTTTTTGGAAACATTTCGTACGAACAAAAACTAATTATTTCCGTTTTATGATAAGGTAATGACGTCTGCAGTTTTGCTTTACTATTCCCTACATTGGTTTATGCCTTAATTCCGCTCCTTTTTCTTAAAACCCTTTACCTGTTTAGAGATGGTCTATTATTGACCCTAACAGGATTTGAAAGACTTTTGTTCATTTGAGTCCTGCAGAGATAGATAAACAAAGAATGGGTTGTATATATTTTTAGAATCAGGGCATTGCCAAAAAACATTTTCTCCTTTTTATTCTAACCTGAAAATCTTTTTAATTTTTTTTTTCGAAATTGTATTAGAGTTATCAAAAGTCATCATTGTTCCGAATAATGAAGGAATTCGCTTCAAAATGTACAAGGCTGTGAAATTCAAATGGATGGGTCAGATAAACAGATATTCAGTTCTCACCGTAAGAGTTCCGATTCTATTTTCTGTATACCTTGTAAGTAGCGGAATCTTAAACAAATATGCAAAGTATTGTCAGAGTTCGGCGACAGTACCATAGTGAATTTGAACAAATTCGTAAATGTTAATATGCTTGAGACAAACATTCCACAGTGTAGTTCTTAGCGTCTGTGAACTCAAATCTTGTCTCATCAACGGCAAACTTGTGCAAAGAAACATAAAACGATGTCAATTGGCAAATTGTTGGCAAAGTAATTGCCAACAGAGTCGTTGTTAAAACGATTCGTGTCGACCCCATTGCACACCATCATGAACCTTGCAAGCCTGCTCGTAATACATTGATATGTAGAAGAAGGTTTCCCACTATCGGGTCCAAAATGCAACGTTACTCTTTTCAGATAGTGTGTAATGCAGCATCCGTGCAATGCAGCATCCAACATATCTCTTGCTCAGCACCTAAAAGAAGCTCTAATTCATTCAGAAGAATATATTGGCTGCTAGATTGTCAATTTCAGTTCATATTTAGCGACATCTACTAAAGCAATATTTAACAATTTCTATTTACCTATTTATTTTCCTCTTTTTTCAATGAAATTATGAAATATAGAAACGACTTCATAAAAATCTACTTCAGTATGCCACCACATTATCATTGAAATTCAAGCATGCATCTTGTAGTGGAAATATTTGTTTATTCTATCATGTCCCAATTTGACCATCGACAGAAGCTAATCCTGTTAACTGCAAAAAAAATTTCTGTTCAACCTGCATTAATTAAAGGGAATCCTTCAAAGCTTAACAAGAAAAGCATACTTCACTAATCCAATCAATCTGTCAGCATCAACTTTTCTATAAGAGGATTACCTTTTTTTTTTTTTCTCAATCAACCTACACCCGAAACTCGAATAAAGCAGGCGCCAAAGTTCAATCGGTCGATGTTTTCTCAAAAACTGAAGGGCATATCATTCGAACTGACACCATCTGATTGTTGGGTCAACAAGTGTTACTCGTTACTTTTAACGATCTCCTCAAGATTTAGTTTAATCAAAATCTACATATTAAATATTTAAATAATTTTAAAAACTAGAAAATAAATATGAAATGCCAATTAGTCCATCAACTCAAATGGCATATCCTGTCTATCAATCTGATTGATTGACTTAACAATCTGTACCTACCCGAGTTGAATATTTTAAGACGTGTAGAAATCCCAATTAATTTCGTAGATAAATTTGATTCGCAAATTTATTTTCTGCTCCAATCAGTTTGGAATTTTTACGATGAGATTAGGCTTGTCTGTATTTGTGTGTAGGTGGACGTCTTAAGGTCATATTTATAAAAGGTTTGCATCTATTATGTCATAATGGTTCATAAATTGAATGCCAATGTGACAGAACTATAATGCATTTCAATTTATTTTTCCGTTATATTTATCACTCAAAGAGTGTCATTTGGAAAGTGAAAGCGGTACAAACAGGCTGGACCGCATCCAAAATAATGCGGAACTACTACAATAATTTATTAATAAACGTCTGCTTTGACATTTCATTCGAATGTATTCAGTTTCTGTCAATCACAATTGGGTGTTTTGTTGTTGCATAAGTTTACTGTAATTTCGGGCGATAAGTTTGAAATTTTACATAGGTTGGTGTCATCGGCATCATTTTCGTCAGTGCCGTCAAATTAATTTTATCAAAACAAACTTATCACAACTCTTCATGGTGGTGGCGACCGGTGAAGATATTTTGTCGTAACGCATAAATTCGATTTGTGCCCGCGGCATGAGACGCCCATGTCAAAAGTCGCAAGACGAATGTCCGTTGGTGTAAAGTGTTGGATGTAATGCTATGGTTATTTGGGTATATTTCACACTTTATTGATCGTTTGTTGAGTTTTTTAAGTGAACTTGGCGAAGATAAAACATTTATGGGTAATTCGCTAGAGTTGTGGTTGTTTTTTGAGCTAATGAACTTGCCTGTTGCGGAATAGCGTACTTTAAAGGCTAATCACATCACATAATTTTGTTGATTTTCCAATACACATTTGATGTAGTATTCTTGAGAGTTGATACGTTGGCATATTTAGGTTAAGCTAATTTCAACAGAATATAAATGAGCGGGTTCCTGCGAAAAAAAGAAGGTTTCCTCATGAGTTGAAGAGTTGAAACTAGAAGTTGAGTACTTGAAGTCTTGCGCGTATGTTAAATTATTAATATTCAAGCTGCTTCTGTATTCATCAAGGAACAAAGGAAGAAAGACATGCATAGATATCGTTAAAAATCATTTTATTAGATACATTTATAGTACAAACATGTTTTCGGAAGTATCTCTAGTTCGAAAGCCAGAGTTTCTATTATGTTTCGTTATTAATTTCAAACCATCTTCGTTAAAATAATATAATCGACAAAAGTCTTCATCTTGTGATCCTGCTCAAATTTTGCTAAAACTCATTCATGTCGGTCTGAGTATTGAAAATACCACGTTTAAACAAAACCTCATAAAATCAAGATTGTTTCATGCCTTAGCATACGAATATTAAACAAATGCCCAAAAAAGTGACCCAACACTATGGAAATTTGCTTGCTGCTGGGTAAAGAACGCCATATCCCGTCGTCTACAAATTACTTTGCATTAACTGATCGAAGGGATATCTGTATCAGGAATATAAGCGTGATAAGATAGATGGTAGTTCCATTCATTAACACCATGGGGGTTCACATTCCAACAAAATTGACTTGTAACTCCCATCAAATTTTTTAGATATACACTATGGACTGCATTCTAATTTTATAAATTAATATTTCTAAATAAAAAAGTTTGATTTGCTTATTTTAAATTTCAGTAAGAAAAAAAAAAAAAATAAAAAATAGAATACAAATAAGTTCAGAAAAGTAGTTAAGTTAGTTAAAAGTTAAGTACAACTTTTGTAACACTAAAAGTCCATCCTATTATTTGTCCCATTTTTCCTATAAACACTTTTTGATCAATCTTGGCATTACTATAATAGAGAAACTCAAAAAAGTGGGTCTATCAATTCTAGGTGCCTGTACACATGACTGCGGCTTAAACGACTGGTAAATCTTTTTCTTTTTTTCCATAACGCAGCGTTTGAGAAATATTCCCGCTCAGAAACGATTTATATTAACTTACAAGTGTATTCGTCACTTTGGAAGGTTTCGAGAAAAATTTGGCATCCATTTTGTAAACCTAAAACGCAACTATGCATTACAGGGTGGCGCAAAGTGACCTTAATGGTTTAAATTCATTATAACTTTTCCATTTCAATATTTTTTTTTTTTCAGAATTTTGCAAACAAGACTTGGGGAATTTAACGATTCAGAACAGAACAACGAACGAAAATCATCGAATTTTATTTTGAAAACTAACGGTCAATTGTTTTGACTGAACGTGCATATTGTCGATCTTTTAAAGTGCGGATCGTATCCACAGTGCCAACAATAAATAGTCTGGTTGCACGGCAAGTAGTGTCAATAAGGAATTTCCCTGGTACCGGGAGACCACGTACGGCGCACACGGATTAAAATATTCAAGGTGTACTGGAGAAAGTGCAGGATAGCCCAGAAACATCCCAAGGAGACGTTTCAACTCGGGCTATCGCGGAGGTCCGTTCAAAGGATTTTATAAATTCCAGCTTTGTGTAAGAATTGAAGCTGATAGACTACCAGCAACGAAAACTCCATTTTGTTGCGGCAAAAAGCAGAGCAAAATCCCGATTTCATCCACAATTCCAATTAAATGGATGCATTAACAGGCAAATATGGGTTACGGAGAATCCAAGAGCAGTTCATCAGTGGCAATTATACCCACTTAAGTGTACTCTTTGCTGCGGTGTATCGTCCGAAAGGATCATTGATCCATATTTTTTTGAAAATGAAGCTGATGCCATAGTTACCACCATTTCTGCTCAATATCAAACAATGTTGGAAAATTTGTTGAATGAATTGAATACAGTGCATACTTCTAGGGGAACAAAGGCTCTATTGTTGGACATCTTCAACGACAGCATTATTTCGCGCAGTAGCGACTTCAATTGGCCGCTTCGTTTCTCTCTCTGTACTTATTTAAGACAACAACCATCCCCCAAACTCAAAACCAATATTCGCAATTAAATCCGTGTCATAACACCTGACATTTTGAGAAAGATGATGGAAAATGTGTTTGAAAGAGCACGCATGTGCGGAGCAGAAAACGGCTACAATTTGCGAGACGTAATCTTTTACCATTAAGTCAATAAAATTCCCCATTTGAATACTGTACTTAAAAACAATAAAAATATAATTTACTATGAAATAAAAAAGCTATAACGAATTGAAACTAACCTTAAGCACATGCCATTGAACTGATTACAGAAAATTATTATGCAATATCTACTTTGTAACAATGCTGTGAAGGGTGTTTTCGAATTTAGAAATTAAATGTTTTCGTAGGATTTTCCACATGCTCATGGGCGAGCCGGTGCTACTAAGCAAAGGATGTGAGAGTGACCAGGAGATGTATAAGAAAGATATTCCAGAGCATGGTGACGTTATGTTCCGTAACTTTCTGAATGGTAATCCAGGTCTTTTATGTTGTTTTTCGAGATGGTCATTCATTTCTCATAGCCGCTTTAACTGGAAATATTTTAAAACTTTACAAATCTGATGACATCAATATGTGGAGTACAAATATTGGAAAATGTCAACAAATCACCTCGAGAGTAATCACCCTATTAACGACCGTCAATATGCATTTCCTCCGCGTCGTTTAATAGGCGACTTAATGACAGATTGTTGAAATCGCAACCAGTGACGCCAATAAAATTTTTAATGTCGGGGTTAGATTTACTTTTTGTTTTATTAATTTGCATTCAAAAATGAAATTACAAGCTTACCTACATTCTTTTCTTCTTTAGGTGTCCCTAATTGAGAAAATCAATTGGTACAAGCTGGATAAAGGAAAAGGCGAAGCTTTTATTACCAGCATGAGGAGTGCAGATTCCCTACAGCGTCATTGCTTGGAGAGAGCTAAATCACTGTTTGGAACGTCGAAAGGCATTTGCAAACACGCCAAAGAAACATGGTGGTGGACAAAGCTAAAGTAGTGATACGGGAAAAGAAAACGGCTTTCAAGGCTTGGTCAAAGTGCTCTTCTGCTAATAGAGATGAAAAAGCTCGCCTTGAAGTGGTATATAGATGTTACAAAGGTCTCGCGAAGAAGAAGTGCCCCCAATCGACTTCGGCGCCTGATAGAAACCAGGCTATCCAGGAGCTTCGACAATACAACTTGAACAAGGGAACAACTATCTTCAAAATAGCCGTCCAGAGAAGAAGAAATGCTCAGGAGATTCGTTCCCCAAAGTTCATTAAAAATGGTCAATACTAGCTCCTTGTGGAAGACGATAAAATTATCCACAGATGGCGACAGTATTGTGAAAGACTTCTGAACGAACAGTTTCCCTGGGTATACATTCCAAGAGCTGCTCCTAACCATGGCGAAATATTCGACATTACTGTCGAAGAAGTTTAGAATGCGGTCAAATACTCAAAAAAAGGGAAAAGCGGTTGGGCCAGGCGAGATACCGTCTGAGTTCTGGAAAAAGATGGGAGACATCGGGTCCAGATGGCTCATGATTCTTATCTCCAAATTTATGAGCAGTGATCCAATATTCAATCAGTGGAGGGAAAGTTATCGTCTCCCTTTGCACAAAGGGAAGGGCGGTACGCGAAACTGCGATAACTACCGTTCTGTCAAGCGGATATTAGATGGTCGACTGCGGAAATTAGTACGGCTATCTGATGACCAGTTCTGATTTGTCTCGGGTAAATCAACAACAGATGCAATCCAAAGTGTAAGGATCATAACGGAAAAACATCGTAATTCCTTAAAGGACTTGCATATGGTGTTGGTTGATTTTGAAAAGGCCTTTGATAGACAACCAAGAGATCTCTTATGGGTGGCGCTAAGATAACGAGGAGTTCCAAAAATCTACGTGCGCATGATCATGGACAAGTATGAGGGAGTAAGGACAAGAGTAAGATGTCCCACGGAAGTCACCGAAGAGTTCCCAATCAAAGTCGGTGTACACCAGAGAAGTCCTTTATTTATTACAGTTCTTGATTATCTGCTTGAAGGAAAAGTGACGGACCCCAAAGTGCATCAGTTATTCTTTGCTGACGATGGAGCTATCATAAGTGAAGATCAAACGTCCCTGCAACGAGCACTTGATGTATGGGTGGATGTTTTGGAGGGAAATGGGTACCACATTAGTTCAAAAAAGATAGAGTATCTGTGCTGTCCGTTATCTGATCCACAGATTTCAGACATTTACTTGAATGGAAATGTGCTTCCCAAGTGCGAAAAGTTCAAATATCTGGGATCTATGATCAATAGCGAAGTAATTTGTGATGATGACATCAATTATCGCGTAAGCGTAGGGTGGATGAAGTGCCGGGAAAAGTCCGCTATCTTCTGTGACCGGAAAATGTCCCCTAAGCTGAAAGGAAATCTCTACACTGCAGTTGTACGCCCGGCGCTCACATATAGTTCACAATGCTAGGCAATGTACAAAAAGTATGAGGGCAAATTGAAGGCAGCTTCGCATGACAACAGGAGTAACAAAGCTTGGTGGAATAAGAAGTTCGAAGATTCGAGGAAGCCTTCTTGTAAAAGAACCCATCACAAACAAGATAGAGCACGACCTGCTCAGTTGGTATTGTCATGTTGAAAGGAGAGATCCTTCGAACCCCGTCAAAAAAACAATATCAATTACCGTTCCTACACAATTGCGCAAAAAAAGGCAGACCAAAAAACAACTGGATCACACAAATGCAAAAATACCAGCATTTGATTTGCTGAAGTGATCCGAAACCGGGAAGCCTGCCGGTATTTCCTGAGGTCAAACCAGTAGGGATGCAGTAAAGTGGGAGTGTTGTGATCCTTCCCGGAGTAGAAGGATCACAACATCATAACCTCGCCGTAAGAAAAAGAAGAAGAAGAAGAAGGTGTCCCTAATGATTTCTTGCGAAATTTGTTCTCTTAGTTTGTCTAATATCATCAGAAACGATTGAAGAATTTTCATAAATTTTGATTTCTAGTGAAAATCATTGAAATCGTATTATGGCTTAAATGTTATGCTGGAGTTTCAAAAATATTAAAATATCGACTAATCCAAGCAATTGAATGAAATTCAATTAAAATTGATTTTCCAATTTGCTCTAGTAGCCTACACTTCAATATTTAGACTAGGAAGCGCTATGCCGAATATTGCTTTACATTGCCGATGCATTTCGGAACTCGACATGCACAAGTGTCAGAGAAACGCACACCATATTCTCCGTTTAGAACCTCAATCAGCCGTATTTAGTTGATTCCAGAACCACAAGTGATGCCAACAAGCAGATAAATCAAAGCCACCTTCCACTTTTGAATTTGCACTAAATTGCAGGAGTATTATGAACTATTACGCAATACTACTCACAGACTATTCACCATATTGTATCACACAAACGTTTAATATTAATTTTGAGACGGTCAATAATATTATGCATTATCTAATATTGATCGTACGGGGATCTTTTAATTAAAGAATTTTCTTTTATTTTGGTGCATTTAAAACTTCATCTAAGATTCAAAAGGGCTAAATTGCCATTCCTGACTGCAGCCTTTACAGCTTTGAAACAATATCACCCAATGCCTTTAACTGAGTAATGGCATGCCACACTGCTTCCCAAATTACAAGGTTTTGGAGTTGATAAAAAAGTTTCTAAACTGGATTACAATCTTCGTATCTGATCGTGACATATTGAAAAGGACGATCTCCAAGACTGCTAACAAATCTAAGTTCTTTCACCGATCCTTTCTCTTATTTTAATCACCTTTTAACTAAGTATCACTCAGAATCCAATACACCGCTTTTACTACAGCTCAACATACAAATATCATTGCCTCTGAATGTCGACATCATTGTGAAATTTCTAAGTGAGACCCATTGCAGCATATAAATGTTTTGGAGCTAACAGTCCAATACAGGGCCTAATGGTTGGTACCTACAGTTTTATGCCGATTCCGAAGGACAATTTTTTCGATTGAGAAAAGTTTTTCATATTAATTTAACTCTCGTTTGTTGGTCAGACCGTTCGAGAGAGGTGAGAACGTAACAATTTTTTTATTTTTTTGTCTTTTCTTGGATTCGAACCTTTAACCTCCCGCGCAGTGATCGTGCACTTAACCACTGAAGCACGGCGTGCAGTACTGCATAATTATTTATAGTTAAGCGTAATCTTAGTCCTAACAAAGGGGGGGTTGTAATACATAGGGGAATTATATACAAAATAATTTATCACTCAATATACTTGGTATTGAAATATTCTGCATCCTTAGGTGGATCGATCACCTACAATTTTGTTGATATCAAATTTATATAATCATATATTCGACCAAGACTTGAATGTAACTCTCACATAGGGACAGGAGAACTGGGTGCATTGCAAACTCTTAAGACCCTCACCTATGTCTTATATTTTACTTCCTTTCTGTAAAAGTTATGTTCATGACATTATAAGGTGACCCCTTGAGCTTCAACTTATCTTTTTGCACAAAATGAATATGAGTTTCTTTTGACTGCATGTTCTTCTGTTCAATCTGTAACCTTTAATTAGTAAAAGAAAGTATACTTATTCGCCGCCGTGAGATCAGCAGTAAAATTTAATAGCTCTGGCTACTGTGGAAATCTTCTTCTCCATCCGCCTTTTATGGGGGATTATGTAAAATATTCAGTGAAAGATGACACACAGGCAATTAATATTTATAAGACTTAATCCGTTAGAATATCTTAGTGGAAATGCAAACACTTTTGGTAATTCCAAACCAACCTACACAACCCTCAATACGGATTAATATGAATCGCTTTTCATTGCCAATCTAATCAAAGCCATCTCTTTCACAAAACTTCGACATTAGACATTACATTCACACAAAGATGCTGGTCGAAAAGAAACAATTGAACCAGCACCTGACATCACCTCCTCTACCGTCGTCGTCACCTATCCGGCCAAGGTGCTTCCGATATACAATTAAGGCATAAGTGCCAGCATCATCACATCACTTCAATAGCGTGCAGTAATTGATTTTCCTGCTTTTAATTCCTTTGCTGATGCAGGCCGATAAGAAGAGTGAATGGATTGAGGTGAGTTTTACTCAAAATTCACACTTCTTTCGCCGGATGAATGGTGAAGTAACCTCCAGCCCCATGGAGGTGATCATCACACTGATAAGTGCTTCAGAATCATCTCTTCTTTGTACGAAGCCCTCTTTGAAACTTACCTCTTGGAAAATAATAATTAATTTTCTCTTAAGCGGGTATTGTTCAGTCAATTAAGCATAGTTAAGTGATTACGCATGGATTTTTATGAACGATGATTGCTGCTGATGGAATTTGGCCAAGGACATCCATTTAAGTGCGTCTTTTGACCTTAAAGCTAAAAGTAACATTTATGTAGTTTTTTTTTTTTTTTTTTTTATTGATGTTGGTTCTAGGTCCGTAGGGTATTTAAATAGGAATTAGATTTTGTTTTGTTACCAAGGGTATTCTTCTAAGACATCCGATAGGGGTTTTCACACAGGCACACTCCGGTGATCTTGAACATTCAAGATGATAAATATACTCGTACATATACAACGTGTTCTTGTTTCAGAGGGCAATAATGTAAATGTTCACCACACGTGGCGACGTATTATTCGTTATGAAATTCTTTGGATGAGTGTGACCCGACCCGCATCCTATTTTTGATTTAAGACAAATCATACTTAATTGCTTCGCATTCGAATTGTAGTAGAGTCTTCTTCATCTGAATCGCATAATTGAACTGACCAAACCTGTACAAGTTACATGGAATTCTTGTTTGATATTTAAATTTTCTTTACATCTTCATTAGCATAAGAAAATAGATACACAGTTAAAGAAAGAGCCATACTTAAAATTAAAAATTACTAATTTTTCATGTTAAAGAAATTTTAAATTCCATTAAGAAGAACTTCACAGTTGGTGGTGACAATATGTGACACATTTTCTTGATGAATTAATTTTTTATGAAAATCTGGAATATCTTGATTTAAACTGGGTTATTCTAGAAAAGAGCCTAATTAATAGTTTTCTTTGAAATTGAAGCCAGCATTAGTATGTGAAGGGCGAATGGTAACGAGAACATATTGCGATCTTCATATTGAATTGGAATTGTGCGTCAAAGTCGGTTTAATTATTTAAGCACTACGTACGTATATAGAAAGAAGGATAAATACTAGAAGAAGTTGGAATGCTTTTCGTGTGTTATCGATGGTTGAACTCGTCAAAGCAATTGTGCTACGTCGCAGCAATATTGAAAAGGAACAAGGAACGCTCAAATATGAAGGGTTTTCCAATAGGGGCATATCAATTTCGTATTTTAAGACACACGCTTCTTTAAACTCTTTTTATGATCAGTCAATGTCAAAACATCAGTCAAGGTTAACATTTTTATCATGGTGAAGTTCACGAATGAGCAGCGTTTGGAAATTATTAAAAATTACTACCGAAATTCTGAGTCGGTGATCGCAACTTTAAGAGCGATTACTCTAATTTTTTGTCGTAATAATCCCTGTATCAGTGAGACAACGCGACGATCGAAGTACCGAAAATATTGCTGCCGTAAAGTGCTTCAGTTCAAAATGAGCCAAATCAGTCTATTCCATGCCGTTCACAGGAATTGGGAATACCTCAGTCCACATTGTGGCGAATGTTGCATAAAGATCTTGGCCCACACCCTGACAAGATCAAATTAACTCAAGAACTGAAGCCTCTTGATCATTTGAAGTGCCGACACTTCTCTGATTGGACTCTGCAAAAGTTTGAAGAAATCCTTAATTTCATCGATAAATCATCTTCAGCGATGAAGCTTAATGGCTTTGTCAATAAGCAAAATATGCATTATTCGACAGCAACAAACCCACATGTGCTTCAAGAGACTCCATTGCATTCACAAAAAGTGACCGTGTGGTGTCATTTCATGATTGGACCGTATTTTTTCGTCGATGAAAATGATCGCAATGTTGGAAGACTATTTTTGGTCAGAATTAGATGGACTTGACATCAGTGATATGTGGTTCCAACAAGATGGTGCCACATGTCACACAGCTGGTGAAACAATTGATGCATTGAAGGGGAAGTTCAGTAATCGTGTAATCTCGAGAATAGCGATTTAACGGTCTAATGGCGATTTAACGACGATGGATTTCTTTTTATAGGGTTAGGTTAAATCATTGGTTTATGCCAACTAACAACGTTAATACACAGGAATAATATCGAACGCGAAATTGGCAACGTTTCGGCCGATATGTGTGGAAGAGTGGTGGAAAATTGGCTCCAAAGAATCGATAGCTGCAAACGTGCTCGTGTGAACGAGATGGAATTCCATACTTAATGTTAACATGTGTACTACACCTCGAATAAATTTCAGCCCGATATCTCAATTATTCTGTGTTTTATTTATGTTATGTCCTTATTGAAAAACTCTGTATAAGCGAGATCAACATTATATTACTTAAGACCTTCTCAGAGAGCTTCATACAGCATATTTCGTATTTAGCATTTCTAGCATTTCATCCCACGAATAACAAATTTGTTCAAAATCTAGAAAAATTTGTTTAACAAAATATATAGGTATAGACGTCAGTGTGCTCTACAATTCTCCCAAACAATACACACCCACTTTTTGGGTACATTTTATTAAGAAAAAAAACAGTTTTTTTGTTAAAAATTATGTCTTTTCAATAAAGTTGCTCAATATCGAAAAAATATTTTCAGCAGAATGTGTAGACGATAGTATACTCCACAATTTGTGTGTTTAATACATTTCCTTAAAAAAAAGACACATTTCTGTTTGCTTTTACAAAGCTATCTTAATTTAATTTTAATCCATGAATGACAGCAAATGTAATTTTCAGCCAGAAAGGTACTTTGTATCTTAGACCGACGATATCTTATATCGTTTCCGGGCATGGGATATTACGATTTTCTCTGATAGTCAAGCTGGGACTAAGTCCCTAATACCAGTATTCTTCAATTCTTTTAACGACATGGCTGAGTAATATATAATATCTCCAATCTGGGTGTCTAGTCACAACTACATTCCAGGTAACTATATGGCCAGACATGGAACAAACCTATCAATTTTACAGGAATTTTCAGCTAGGGAGGTACTTTGCATCTTAGACCGACGATATCTTAAATCATTCCTGTACATGGGAAATTAGGATTTTCACTGATAGTCAAGCTGTGACTAGGTTAAGTTAGGATAGAGGGAAGTGCACCTAAGTGCTTATCATGGAGGCCATACGGTCCATTGTGTTTCCCTTTCTGCTGTGCGGAACCTATATTTAAAACTTTTGTCTTGCGGTGGGTTCTAATGCAAACCAGCCTGCGCTCTTTATGAAGCCTATCATGTTCCTAAGTGGAACTTGTATGAGATCCCGTAGTTCGTCAAAGCGGTTGTTTTAAAGATTTGGGCACATAACAAGTGTTTGATGATTTCTGTCTCCTCTATAGCTTGACAGCTCCTGCAGTGGTCGGGTGTGTTGATGCCTAGCCTGGCAGCCATTTTCCCTATCGCGCAGTGTCCTGTTAGCACGCCTATCAAGATTCGAATTTCTTTTTTATTCATCGCTAATAGGCTTTTTGTTCTATTTTCATCCACTGTCGGCCATAAGCTGCAAGATATGACACAGTCGCTTCTGGCGGACATTTTCCTTTTTAGTTCACCAATTGGAGCTTCTACTGATATTCGAGTATGTACGTTCATCTGCTGTCTCGTTTCCTTTTATATTGCTATGTCCAGGAAACCAGTAGAGAGTTACTGGAGGGTGTTGCATATTCTGTTCAACCTATTACGGCATCTGGAAACGGTTTTCAATCTGACTTCCTCGCTGTCTAGTGCTTCGATTGCCACTTGGAAGTATTTGTTTTTTACTATGTATAGTCTGTGCAGCTCTATCAATGGCGAAGACTTCAGCTTGAAAGATGCTATAGTCATCCGGGAGTTAGTATGTTTGGTTTATTTTAATTGACTCGCAGAAAACTCCAGAGTCCATTCCGATATCCGTTTTAGACCCATCAGTGTAGAGCTGAATGTCCTGTACATTAATTAATGTGTTGGAGTCCCACTCTTGTCTTTCGGGAATAAAAGTGGAGTAGTTCTTGTCGAAATCTATAAAGGGTATGATATAATCTGTTGTTCTGTCGAGATCACTTATACTATACCTGTTGAGTATAGATCCGTGTCCATAGGAGCTTTGCTTCCATGCGCCCGATTGTTTGAGACGAATTGCACTTTTGGCAGCTGTGCATCGTATGTACTCATCTAGGGGAGGGATACGAGTATTTAGCATAATCTCTAAGCCCGCTTGTGGTGTTGATCTCTGTGCTTCTGTTATGTTTATGCATGCTAATCTTTGTACCTTTGTGAGTATTTTCTCCTACGATCAGCATTCTTCAATTCTAAATCCACTCTGGATATTCGCTTGTCTCTTAACGAGATGGCTGAGTCATACACATTGCAGGAAATTGTATGGCCCATGAACTTGCCAGACATGGAACAAACCTACCGATTTTATCGGAGGAGGGGAATCTTCACATGCCCCTCACTATATTCTAAATTGTTATTCAAACAGGATACAGCCAGCGAAACTAACTACAGTTAGCACTACGTATCACGGCACTAAACAGGTTTGGATTCAGCAGGATCAAAGCGCTGTAGCAGTTTAGTATGGCTAAAAAGGTTGCGTAAACACATTAGCACAACAAGGAGTTGAAGGATTAGGAGATAGTTTTTCAACTTCTTTAGAAGAAAGCTTAATCTTCAAGCATTTTTCTTCGATAACATTGATTTTTTCATTCATTTTCAATGCATTTTTATTAAATTTCAATTCATTTTAATTTACTTGCTAGACAAACTAGCTGAAGACTAGCTTAACTAACTTAACTATATTATTTTAACTTACAGCCCTATGCGAGCGCTCTAAGCTAAACCTAATACTTAAAACTATGTCTTTCGACGTAACCTAACTTAAATTCATTATTCATTTCATTTACTTTTTTTTAACATATTAATTACTAAGAACAATTTTTTACTTTTTTTAAAAAGAACTTAGTACATGAACTGATTTTTTTGTTTTCTTATATCTATATATAATATAAATAAAACTTAAAACTAAACTACCTTATTCTACCTTACTTTAATTACATAATTACATATGTATATACGTACTTTTATTTTTTCATATATATTTTTTTTTTAAATTCAAGTGCTGTATGCTTGGTTTTTTTTTTTTATCAACTTACATGGATGTCAAGTATCTCCAATGCTTCTAATGCAGCTCAAGCGGATGGGTCAGTCACACTTCCACCTAGAATTGAGATTCCGTATTCTTATAAGGAAGTGATCCATCTTCAAGCAAAGTCTCGTGATAAAAATAAATAAATATTTTGACGCTAAACACTGAGGCAGGGCGCCCGTCTTGTGAGACTTGTGATTATTAAATTTCTATATTTCCTTTTTAAAAATATTTGTTATTCAAGGGTATGTTCCAACCCTTTATCTGTAACGCTACTGAACAGACAAATTTCTAAAAAATTCATGAGTATGTGTCACATTACAAAAATTAGAAAATAATAAATTACAATTAAATAAAAACATATGGATTGTGGGCTTTCGACCTCTTCAACTGCATCTACCATTTTGTTTCGCGATAATAAGACGAATCGCTTGATGTCTTTCTTATACTAATCGGCTGAGGAGTTTAGGCCCTAGGAGATAAAATATGCATACTCGTACACAAAATGGCTGCCACAACAAAACTATTTTACAGATCTGTCTGAAAATTTGGGTGCGTTCTTTTGAAAGATGATTCTTGACAAAAAAAAAATTGAATTTAAGGTGACGACACAATTTGTGTTAATTTTCAGGGACTTATTGACTCACCCTCGTACACAATTGCAATGCTTGGTCGTGGTTACTTAAATCAAAAAAAAAAGTCTGACAAAAACCAGTTTAGTATTACTATATTGATATCTAGAAATATATTTATTGCAAAACTCCGGAACACTTTGCACATAAAGCACTATCATGGATGACCATCCTTCGTTTTTTGACGTTTTGTGCACGCAAGGTCTTAGTCTTTTAGGTTCACTGACATTACACTGATATAAAACCCTTTCGCTTTGTTACCATATACCCTACTGTTTTGCATTCTAACTGAAGCTAATTTAACTATCAAACGATTTGAGCACAAAATTGCTGCATATTTTACTTTTTCTTAAAATTAAAAGCTAAACTGGGAACAATCTAACCTTCTAAACGCTCCCATCTTATTTTCCTAATTATTTCGTAACAATTGTAGAATTAATGGCTTCATCGTCAGCCTCTCGCACATTTATTTGTCCAAAAAATAAAAAACAAACTTCATTTTCCATCATGAAATGCTGATTAATTGGCCTAATGACCTTAGCTGCGCTATCTTAATTAAAAAAAATAATAACGTAGCACCAGGCGTAGCAGCCCTTTAAGTAGGTTAATTTCTTATTTGTTCGCATGCGTCATTAGTTAGTCCGGTGGGGAACATGAAGCTAAGAGACAAGCTGTAAATCGAGTTAATCAATCATGAGAAAAATTAAAACCCTAAAAGTGTGCCAAAAATAGAAGATCGTCTTGTTTTCTCAGAAAAACAATACCGGAAGGCTGTCAGACGACCTTGTGAATATGACAATTTCAAATTTGAATTCTCTTTATGACATGTTTTTTTTTTATTAACTATTTGTTGTGATTATAAAAGTATGATGGGTTTTTATTATTACGCAAATGTTATTGCGGCTTAATACCTAGTATTATGTTAATTACAAAAACAAAGAACATGTGGATAGAGGTTTATTTGTAATTTGTTTTTATTGGGTTGCTGTGGGGAACAGGATACATTCTTGTATAATTTTGTATTTTTACGTTTTGCGCTAGAAACCTTTTAGTAATCTTTTAGTATTTACATCTGGAGAATTTCAAGATGTTGAATCATTACTGTATGAGCTTTAACGAGTAGTGGGTTCCCTAATTTATGTATAATGATTCATAGGCAGGCGGTTGTCAAAATCAATGACGAAGGTAATATTAACCTTCAAAAAGCCGAATCTATCTCATGGGGGATAGTAACATTGGCTTTGCTTTCATATAAGAACCATCGGTGGACCGAGGGAGATCTGATGATGGACTGCGATGACAGTTCAAGTCATGTGCAATGACGTTGTGGGGGACATTAATACGAGTGTACGGGATGAGGTAACAAACACGGTAACCTTCTCATATTCTCTTTCCATAAAACACCAGCACATAAAAAGAGATAATCTATGGACTCCATATCGACTGACTCTTATTCTCTAACCTCTTTTATTCCTAAAAATAGTAGCTACCTCCAAGGGGAGTCTTTTTCGTGTTAAACGAACAAATTTTGAACGCGATTTACGAAACATTTTAGTTAGAAACGATGATTACATAATTGGAGGTGACCTAAATTGTAGGCATCGCGATTGGGGATGTAATCGAGCAAACGCGTGGGGTAACATTCTTTCGAATTTCTCAAATTTGTTTCCGTTTTCTGTTCTTTATCCACTTAGTCCATCATATGTACCGTCTGGTTCAAGAGGTCGTCCATCTGTTATTGATTTGTTCATTTCAAACGCGTCCCAAATGTTTTCGCAACCGATATCATTGCAAGAGTTGAGCTCAGATCATTATCCTGTTTATTGCAAAATTTCTAAATCTGCACAAACATACGAACAGTTTGTTTCGGATTTTAAGAGAACCAACTGGGGTAGATTCCGATCGGAACTGAACACAATATATACAATATATATATATAGGAACTTGTCGACAGTTATTGATGATGTGAGCTCAAATGACGAAATCGATGTGATTGTCAAAGATTTTACAGATAAAGTACTGGAAGTAATGAATTCATGTACTCCTAAGAAAAGAAAACAACAGCACTTCTTTAAAATGCCTAATTATATTTTAGAATATATCCGCATACGCAACTCAATTAAGAGACATTGGCAACGGTATAGGCTACCAGTCTTCAGATCATACCTCAAATATTATAATAAACTTATATCCAAGGAAATAGATAAGCAACGAAATATTGTGTGGAACTCGAAGCTATCTTATCTAGACAAAAATTCAAAGCCTTTTTGGAATATTGTGAAAGTTGTTAAAAACAAGAACAGAAGAATTCCAACACTCCAAGATTCGGGAAATCTGCATTATACGAATGAAGACAAGGCGAATTTATTCGCCTCTATATTTCAAAAAAATCATTCTGTGTCCCAACATCTAGGCAATGCCATTACCAATCAAATGGTTAGGGATGCTACTAACAACTTTATTGCGCAAACTACTGAAACGCCTCAAGATGAACTTATATCTCAGCAGAGCGTTGAAGACATTTTGTGTTCTTTGTCATCAAGAAAATCCGATGGCATTGATGGTATCAAAAATATGTGCCTAAAACAACTTCCCAAATCAGCCATTGGATACTTAACGTTTATTTTTAATGTCTGTATTAAAATCCAATACTTTCCAAAGGCTTGGAAAATAGCTAAGGTGATACCTATCCCAAAACCAGGAAAGCCACCTGATAAACCAAACAGCTACAGGCCTGTTAGTCTGCTGAGCAGTATTAGCAAAGTGTTTGAGAAAGTATTAAAAGAAAAACTTACAAGAGTTACTGAAGAAAATAATATACTTCCAAATGAGCAATTTGGTTTTAGAAGAAACCATAGTACATCTCATCAAGTACTTAGAGTCTGCCAGCATATTAAAAAAAATCGTTCCTTGGGAAAATCAACTGGCTTTGTCTTGCTGGACATTGAGAAGGCATTTGATTGTGTGTGGCATTTGGGCCTTATCTATAAGATGTTGATACTCCGTTTTCCCCCATACCTCATCAAACTTGTCCTTAGCTTTCTTTCCGATCGTGTTTTTAGAGTTTTCGTCAATTATCATTATTCTGTTTGTCATAGTGTCGTTGCTGGTGTGCCTCAAGGATCGGTTTTGGGTCCAATTTTATACAACATCTTTATGTCTGATATTCCAAGACTTCCTGATTGTGAAGTAGCTATTTTTGCGGATGACAAGGCAATATATTCTTCACATGAATTTGGTCTCAACGTAGAGCCAAATTTACAACATGCGATCCTCATATTGCTAAGATATTACAACTGCTGGAAAATTAAACTGAATGCTGAGAAGGTGCAAGCTATCTTTTTCAGTAGGAAAAGAAAGACTTGTTTTCTTCCAAGCAACCAGCTAGTTGTTAATAATATATGTGTTAACTGGGTTCCATCTGTAAGATATTTGGGCATTCATCTCGATGCAAAACTCACATTTAAAGAACATATTGCAAAAACATTACACAAAGTAAATATAGCGATAAACATGCTGTATCCGTTTATAAACAGAAAGTCGTTACTAAGCAACGCCAATAAGATTACAATCTTTAAAGTAATTTTTCAACCGATCCTCCTATATGGTTGCCAAATTTGGGGAAATTCAGCAAAATGCCATCTTAAAAAACTACAAGTTTCCCAAAATAAAATTCTTAAGATGATGCTTAATCTTCCCTTGTATCACTCAACCGCTGATCTTCATAGCAGGGCAAATGTCGACTTGATTCATGACAGAATTACCAAACTAACAACACGGTTTCTCCACAATTGTAAGATCTCGGAAAACCCACTTATAAACCAACTAAATGTTTAATCATGTTTCTTCATGTTATTGTTTATTATTTATTTTGTTGTTATTTATTATTTATTATTTGTATTCTATAATCTATTATTTATTATTTATTTATTATTTACTATTCATTATTTATTATTTATAATTTATTTGTTTTTATTATTAATTATTTATTATTCATTATTTATTAATTACTATTTATTATTTATAATCTATAATTTATTATTTATTATTTATTTATTATTTATTATTCATTGCTTATTATTTATTATTAATTATTTATTATTCATTATTTATTGATTATTATTTATTATTTAGTCACTACAATGTACCTGCTTAGTTTTAGCTATCTTTTCTTTGTATTGAAGGTTTTTAACGTATTTTTCCTTCAAAGTTTATTATTGCCCAATTTTTTTTTTTTTTGTTATCATTATTTAAAATAATTGTTCAGTAGAAAGATATAATTAAAATATCAAATCTCTGTATGTAAACTGCGCGGTGGCTCACCAAATGTAAATTACAATACGAAATAAAGAATATTCTATTCTTCTTTTTCGTGTTTTCTTTTTTTTTCTGTTTGAATGAATTGCTGCCACAGACGTACTCGTACATAAACATATTCACCAACTCAAAAACTCTTGTTATAGACCAGCGGAAAGTTTTGCGGGAAGAAGACCCCGTCTCTACGAGTAAACACAAACCACATAGGAGTGCAATGAATGACAACTGGGATCTTTTTATTAGAAAGGTAGGGAAGAAGAGTAAACCGAAGGGGAATGCTTACGGAAATGTGATTTCAAAGGTCAGGATTTTAAATTAATGACACTGTATCCCTTCGCGTTGGATAAATTATACAAAAGTCTGTGTAAGAATACATACTACCTTTGCTTTTTGCCATTAATTCGAGGTAATCCGGGTACGCTTATATCTATGTAACGGGTGGTTAAATTTTAAGGGCCGATGTTGAATGTGAACCACACCTAAACGTCAAGTTTTTTCTGCATTTCATTTGATATTTCTCAATTTCAGACTAACTCAATTTGAACCATGGAAAGATACACAATCGAGCAACGCGTTAAAGTTATTCAGGCTTATTATGAAAATGGGCGTTCAAATCGTGATTTTTTCGGTCAATTTAATCGTCCAAATGTGCGTACAATCGGAAAAATCGTGCAAAAATTTGTGCAAACCGGGTCTGTAGGAGATGTGAAAACACCAGTGCATGCTCGTACAGCTCGTACTGCAGAAAATATTGTTGCTGTTCGCGATAGTGTGGCTGAAGAGCCGTCCACCTCAACTCGTCGTCGTGCCCAACAATTGCACCTCTCACGCTCGTCGTTGATGAACATTATGCATAAAAACTTGCATTTACGCGATTACAAGGTGCAATTGACTCGAGAACTAAAGCCTCTTGACCATTTCAAGCGTCGGCAATGGTCACAATGGTGGCAAGAAATGGCAACAGTGGATGATCAATTTTCGAAAAAAATCATCTTAAGTGATGAGGCACATTTTCACCTCAGTGGATTCGTCAATAAGCAGAATTGTCGCATTTGGGCGAATGCTAATCCAAGAGTGATTGTCGAAATACCAATGCACCCACAAAGAGTGACTGTTTAGTGCGGTTTATGGGCTGGCGGCATCATCGGGCCGTATTTTTTCCAAAACGAGGCCGGTCAGGCAGTTACTGTGAATGGTGTTCGCTATCATGAGATGATAACGAACTTTTTATGGCCCGAATTGGAAGATATGGATGTGGACGATATGTGGTTTCAACAGGATGGTGCCACTTGCCACACAGCTAACGAAACAATGGCTCTTTTGCGCGACAAATTTAATGGCCGTGTTATCTCACGTGGTGGCGATGTCAATTGGCCGCCAAGATCATGTGATTTGACACCGTTGGACTTCTTTCTTTGGGGTTATTTGAAAGAAAAGGTGTACGTCAATAAGCCAGCAACAATTCAAGAGCTAAAGGATGAGATAATTCGGCACATTAACGGCATAGAACCTCAATTATGCCTCAGCGTCATCGAAAATTTAGACCATCGGATGGAGGTGTGCCGCCGAGGTCACGGCTGCCATTTGGCCGATATTTTGTTCCATACATAATTGAACCATACCAATATTATCATAATAAAAAGAAATGACAGTAATTTCCTAAATAATTTGTGTTTTATTCAAAATCAACATCGGCCCTTTAAACTTAACCACCCTTTAGATTGCTCTCCGCGACTGATTTTTGGAGGTTCAGGTGAATTCCTTGAGTGGTTCCAATTTTTTGTTGTAGGCTTAAATTCGTTTGGCTCATTTGAAGTGTTGCTTTAACAATTCAGAATTTTGTAAAATTAAGAAAACGATTGAAAAACATCAATTTGGTTTGTACTTAAACTAATCTGACTATTTTAAATCAATTCATTTACTTAGTTAATTAACCGCCATATGCCTGAAGAGTGTGATCAAAAGAATTCGCATAACAAGATCTTCTTATCCTGAGAGGAAGTGGATTCCAATCTGACCAAGTAACCGATTGAGCTTGTTATATTAAAGAAAGATGTTGCTGCGACGCAGGGTCATATGTCCACAGGCCAAAAGTTTACAATGGACTTTTGATCCACCACAAATCAATTGTGAACTTATAACCCACCCAGGTGGCCCAAAAGTCCACAACATTTCGGGTCATAGTTCCACAGTCTTAAAGAGGACGTAGGCCATAAGTCCACAACTATTCTTATGACTTATATAATGTACTAAATCAAAGACAACAAGTATGGGAATGTTTAACAATTTAATTGTATGGTTGATTGCATACATAACAGTCAAATATACAGAAAACAAACAAAAATTAGATTTACTTTTTGAAAATTAAAGGAAATTATTGTATGTATGGCAGGCGCCTATACCTTAACAGTGGTTAGGTAGTCCGCTTCGCGGGTTAAAAGGATTTTACACTATGGGACATCTCTTCGACTCATACACCGGACGGCCTTAGGCCTCACATGCAGGTGTTTAGGGCAGCGGGTGTAACCAAATAGTACATGGATATGTACTTTTCTGCTTTTTTTTTTTTTTTCAAAAATACAAGGAAATTTGGAGCCATTTTTCATAATGAAAAATCACCCCAAATTGAAAAAAATTAACCATAGTCCACAGGAATTTCGTGTGAACTTTTGGCCCACCTTGGTAGGTTATAAATTCACAGGCGCTGCGAAATTACGCCGCAGGATATAAGGCCCCGAAAAAATGAAATAAGGCCCCAAAATTATACTCGCAGTGCAATAACAACAAAAATATTACATAGTTTTGGTGTAATTTCATTTTTTGGGACATTATTATCATTTTCATTTCATTATGACTCATACACCATGCGGCCTTCTGCCTCACATAAAGCGTGCCTTGCTTAAAGCGTGTAGTTCGTTTCATTTATTTTTGGGGCTTTATTTCAATTTTAGAATTGGGACATAATTTCATTTTTTTTTTTTCATTTTCACTTTTGGGGGCTTATCTTCTGGGGCGTAATTTCGCGGGCACAAGTTCACAATTGATTTGTGGACTTATAACTCACACAGGTGGCGCTGCTGTCTCTGTCCTCTTGATTCCATGTAAGAGATCAGTGGCCATACTCTGTTCGAAATAATTCTTATTGTAATCTAAAAATCTCAAGCTATTTGGACTGTTTTTACAATTTCCTTCGGTGGTATATTGTTGTAGATGGAATTACAGGTTTTGCTTTCATATGACCTTCAATTAAGTAAGGAATACGAGTATGACTAAAATAATTTTTTTTGTATCAATATCTCAGTCTGTTTAGTTTGGTATTATTATCGTGCAAAATTTTCCATTTCGATATTTTGATCAATCTTGGTATTACTAGGTACTAAAATATAGAAACTTAACAAAAATAGGTCTCTCTTTTCTACCTGTATGTTCGATTGTATGTGCAACTGATTGCAGACGAAACGGCTAAATGGATTTTTTTCAAAATTTAGTATGTGCGGGTTCATAATTCGAGGTGAAACCTTAATTTTCATTCTAACCCCAAAATAAATGGTGCTTAACTACCAAGCTGATTTTCTTGAACATTGCTCAAATGATTTTGATAAAGTGTTATGTTCATTCTCAAGTCATTCTATGAGATGGGGTACCAGGCTTTTGCCAAAAATTACCCAATTGATGTTGTTAAAAACTGCTATATGGACAACCCGTATCGTAGAAAGGTTAAAAGGTAGTAATCTTTCTTAATAATAATAAAATAACAAAAAATTATGGTTTTCTTATTACTTTGGATTTAGAATATTGATTTATTGGACACAGAAATTTGGACCATACGGAATTATGAACCTAACCCGGAATTACGAGTACCATGTCCCTCAACAAAAATGCGTATGTTTGTATAACGTAATAAAGAATAACAAGATCGTTGACTAAGTCCGTAATTATAATCACAAATGACATGTGAATAAAATTTATATTACAAATTGTATTTAATTCTTCCAAGAATAAGAAATTGCCCAGATGGCTCGAAATATAAAGTATCTACTGCGCAAATTTGGTACTTAAAACTTTGGTTTCGATTTCATACCACACAGCACCCGAACGAGTGGAAACAACAATCTAAGCAAATTCATCGATTAGCGTCTCATGTAAAAGCAAATAAAATTTTTATTACCTAATTCAAATTTTCTTATTTGTAAATGTCGAAGTCTTCAACACACGCCTCTTTTTATCTTGTGTTTCTTTGTCAACGTGACATTACTATTCTCATAAAAATGCTCATTTCATTGTCTTGAAAACACTTTAACGCTAATATCAATTAATTTTGAGCTTATTTAAATATTTAATTCATTATAATGTATAACTTGTTCATTTATGTTGCTATGCTCTTCTCTGTTAATATTGATGTACCTATATTTGTTTTTTTGCTTTTTTTATTTATTATTTATTTTTTATTTTTTTTGCACAGTATCCACCATCCAAATGGAAGGTTTGGCAGACAAGAAAAACCTGAAGGGTGGATAGGCCGTATAATATATACATATAATATAAATTGTTGATTTATATAAAATTAATATAGTGAACTGACGTGAGAGGACACTTGACTTGCGATTCGCTACCAAAATGTCACCGCTCTGGGATGAGAATAAATTAAACCATTCGCATAAAACCACTAAGAACTAGGCAAACAAATAAAAAAAACAAATCTCCATTGAATGGGGGGATTATAGCAGTGTTGAATATTTTGACATATTTTCTTTTCTCCACAAAAGCCAAAAATCAATAACCGAAACAACTTCATTACATATTCATTGCTTATAGTTTATTCTAGGAAGGAGAGTGGAATGATATGTTAATCTGTGTATCGAATAGATGTAGAATATCAACCATCAGAATGATGGAAGGACCGAAAGAATGCGGAAACGGCGATTTAGATGGGTGAAATTTGAACGGAAAGTTTCTCATAAATAAAACATTTCATATGAAAAAGAAAAGAAAAATTTGAGAGCCTCTCAAATTTTACTCATTAAATTGAAATATGATGTCGAAAATGAGTTAAGAGGATTCAGGTCATAATTTTAAGGTAATAAGTGCAAGGACCAAGGACTATAACATGTCAAAATTTCCAAACCATGGATGGGAATTTCCTTTTCCATAACAAAATTAAGCCTGCCAAATTTTGTAAAAGATTTCAAATGGCAAACCAAAAAATATAATTCTCAGATCAAGTCTATGCTTACGATTGCTAAAGAATAAAAAATAAATGTTATCTTATTCTTTGCTGTTCTGAAGTATTCCCACTAGACAGTGACGAAACCACTGGCAGTTTCACAATGGTATAAAAAGGAAAAGTTTTCATACTATTTCCCTAAAATATGAATGCATTGTTTTCCATTATTCATATTAAATTATTATTTTTAACTTGTTGGTGCGCTTGCGTAGATTTGCTATTAAAAAGTGCTTTAGAATGAAGTGTAAAAAGTGTATGATAGATGAACAACATAGCATACCACTGAGTCTGAAGAATAAAGTTTAAAAGATTTGGAGTCATAAGAATTTGTTTGAGATTCTTCACGTCTTTTTTTTATTTTTTTATAATTTTGCACGTGTTAAAGGGGATATGAATACCCTTATACTAATTTTTAGAACACGTGCTTTTTGTCGAAAGAGGAAGAGACAGAGAGAAAAACAGAGTGGTGTAGTTTGAAACTCAGGTGGTATTAAGTTTCTGTAAACTCCAAGGGTGGCTGTCCAGATAACAGGGGAGTATTTTGTTTGTTTTCGCTATTATTGTCGTTGCTTATGATTCACAGTATTTTTCTCTTTCCTCCTGATTTCATCATCACGATCAAGTTGCATTTTAGCCATATGACTTAAGTAAACAACTCGTTAAAAATGGGAAAAGTCGCGGAAACCACAATCGAGAAACGATCTGCAATCATCACCCTTCTTAAAAAAGGCAAATCGCAGCGGGAAGTTGCTTCAGATAACAAGGTGCTGCGTTCAACGTACTAGTACCATTGAATTTTTTTTTTTTTTTTTTTTTTTTCCCGAGGGTAGGTAAAAAATCTTCATGAAGACACTATGAGGATCGATAGCGCGTGCTCATAGTAGTGTGAGATTTTTACTCACTAAAAAAACCTCCCTTCGTGATAAATTTCTTTGATTACATACTACAACTAAGTTTTGACTTATCCAGCAGTTTTTCTTTCACGTATTGAGATCGTTTGGCAGGTCCCTTTCCATTGAAAGTTCCTGCTTGTTCCGCAAATTAGGCGCGGTTTCTTGCTATCGCGTTAAGTCGAAAGGTTTAGTCCTTTGTAGACGACGCAGTAGATTCCTCTCATCTAGAATTCGAAGGACTTCATTGTTAGACGTGTCCTTGTAATCTGTCTTTATGCTTACGCGCGAAGTTTTTGATTTCATATTCGACTGTCGCAATTCCTAAATCTCTATGGATATCGCTATTTCTAATAAACCACGGTGCATTAACTATTGATCTTAGCACTTTATTTTCAAAAGTTTGTAAAATATTGACATTACTTATTTTGGTACAACCCCAAAGTTGTATTCCATATGTCCATATCGGCTTTAGCACTTGCTTGTATAAAAGCAGTTTGTTCTCTATATTAAGCTTGGAATGTTTTCCAAGTAACCAGTACATTTCTCTGTATTTGGTTTCGAGTTCTTTACGTTTTGTCTTCACGTGCGATTTCCACTTCAGCTTAGCATCAAGTGTCATTCCAAGATACTTAGCCTCGTTTGCAAACGGAATTTGAACCGAGTTTGAAAAGATGGGCAAATTATTTATTTTCTTATAAGTAAAATTGACATGAACAGATTTGTTTTCGTTTAAAGCTAGTCGCCAAACTTTGTCCATTCATTTACTTTATTCAATGCTTCTTGCAATTTTACAGTCGATTCTTCGATCGTTTTACCCGTTGCGTTTGTCGTCGGCAAATGTAGCTAATACGGTGCCTTCTTCTTGCGGTATATCGCGAGTATATAATAGGTACAAAAGCGGTCCAAGGACACTTCCCTGCGTCACCCCAGCCCTTATTTCTTTAAATTCCGAATATTCGTTTCCGTGTTTGACTCGGAAAAGTCGATTCGTCAAGTATTTTTCTAGAATATTATATAAGTGTTCCGGCAGAACTTGTCGTAATTTATATTTCAAGCCTTCATGCCAGACCTTGTCAAAAGCTTGAGAAACATCAAGGAATATGCTCGAGCAAATCTTTTTTTCTTCGTAAGCTTTTTCAATTAAATCAGTTATTCTATGCACTTGGTCTATTGTTGAGTGCTTGGTTCTAAACCCAAACTGGTGATTGGGAATAAGAGATCCTTCTTCTATAACCGGCTGTAATCGCTTAAGTACTATTCTTTCGAAAACTTTAGACATAATCGGCAGCAGCGAAATAGGTCTATACGATTTTTTATCATTCGGTGGTTTTCCAGACTTCCGCGACTTTCCATTGACTCGGAACATATTCTAATCTTATCGCTGCGTTTATAATGTAAAGGAACTTAACTAATGCTTTTCTAGGTAACGATTTAAGAAGCTCTCCTGTGATTAGGTCGTATCCAGGAGCTTTATTCGGTTTCAGTTTCTTTATTTCTTGTTGAAGTTCGGTCAGCCTTGCATTTCTTACTGTGTAATTGTGAAATGCTATATCCGACGCATTATCATTTTCAGCAAGCGCTTGCCCATCAAATGGTTTAAATGTTTCTTCTAAATAGGCGGCAAAGACCTCTGCTTTGTCTTTATCATTCTTGGCCCATTCGTTGTCATTTTTCTTGATTGGGGCCGCTTGTATTTTCGGTTTTTTAATGCCTTTTATAGCTTTCCAGAGCGAATAATTGGAATCTTTGTCCGCTGTTAAGCTTTCAATGCTGGTTTGTATTGTCCGGTTTTTAAAATCAATAATGGCCTTTTTTAGCAAGTTACACAAGCGATTCAAATGCGATTTATGTTGCGGAGCACGAGTTTGTTGCCATTTTGTACGCGCTTTTCTCTTCTCCCTTACCATTTCTTTTATTTCCGGTGGATATTTTTGGCCATGATTGATTGGCGTTTTCCTTTGATAGGGAGTATTTTTCCACGCGGCGCGCTGCAGAACTTCAACAAAACGATCAATTTCGATTTCGAGTTCAGAAGACGTCCTAAGTGATACTCTCAGTTCGATATGTTCTTCAATGAATGACAAGCTCGAACCTGAAGTCTTGAAGATAAACCACGGTCAGGAGGGCCTAGAGCTGCAACTAAACACGAGGATCTTTTATTAGTCACAACAAGCAAACACACTACTCGAAATAAAATGAAACACGGAATAAACCGCTGTCCTTGACAACGGTCAAACGAAGATCAAGACATGCTGGTCTATTTGGGTTAGTTGCTGTTCGAAAACCCCTGCTGCGACCACAAAACAGGCAGAAAAGATTAGAATGGGCCAAAAAGCATAAAGACTGGACGGAAGAAGATTTCAACAGAGTTCTATGGAACGATGAATCCAAGTTCAAGGCATTTGGCACAAAACGGAGAGATTTCCTTCGACGCAGCGCAGAACCCAAAACACTGTGTGGTTCCTACCGTCGAGCATGGAGGCGGTTCTGTTATGGTCTGGGGATATTTCTCTTCAAGTGGAGTGGGAGATCTGGCTCGAGTGAATCAAAAAATGAATAAGGAGACATACAAAATGCTATGACCTCTGGAGTAAGAATAATTGGCAAAGGATTCGTATTTTAACCGTCCAACGACCCTAAACACATGTCAAGACTTTGTCAAGATTACCTGATACAGAGGGGAGATGAAGAAGTCTTACAAATCATAATATGGCCGCCGCAATCACCAGGTTTAAACCCTATAGAGCTGTTGTGGGAGGAACTGCATAGAAGGGTCCGGGATCAATGACCATCATCCGGATCTGCATTGTGGAATATACTATTGGATTGTTGGATATACCACAGGCAACAATTCAAAAGCTAATAGCTAGAATGCCAACAATTTTTAAAAAACAATTATCGAATATGTGGTGGCTTTTTCGACGAAGAAAAATCGGTTTAAGTAATTTTTTCTTCCTTTGAATAAAATCCTTTATGTTAAGAACAAAATGAAAAGATTTTTTTTTTCTTATTTTTTTTTATTTTTTTATTTTTTTATTTTATTCTACTAAAGAGTTTTTTTCGATGTTAGATTTTGGTTTTCCTTTTGAGTTTTGAAGGCGGCCTCAAACTTTTGGCCTATTGAGGCGTTTAAAATCTCCGATGGAACAAACATTCAGACAGGAAATTTCATGCGTACCGTGTCGCTTACCCTTCTTCTCAGTGGCAAGAGAAGACGCACATTTGACACCATCGTCATCGCCCAACCTTGTTACTACTCTAATTTTAGCAACGATGGAGATTTAAACTCTTCTTAAGAATTATTATCAATTCATATCTACAAAAATGTTAAGGTCATAGCAGCAGCAAACACCTCCATTCAACCAACTGCCAATAGCTGCAGAAATTATGTGTTTTCCTAAGGTATTTCCAAGCGGCCCGACGCTGGTTGATTTCGGTGATCGAACGAGAATCGATTCCTTTTTTTTTGTGTCATTAATTTTTAATATTCAATATCTTTAATATTTTAACTTGCATTAGGCATATCGCAATAATTCTAATTGGAAATAATGACCAAGGCTCTAAGGTATAGAACGACAAAGTTTTATTAAAATCTGTTCAGTAGTTTTTGAGTGATGCGCGCACAGACACGACCATAGTCATAATTTTATTATATGTATAGATATCACAGAAGTTCCAATGCGTTCTAAAGAAACACAAGAAATTATTAATAATAATATGAAAAATGGAAAATTTGAGATGTATTGCGAAAATAGAATAAGGAGAATGCAGAGAGCAAGAAATATAAAAATTGCGATTTTTCAATAATAAAGTAGCCCTTCAAAATTTAGTAGAAAAAGTATGATTTTTGATACAAAGGGTTCAGGTTCAGGTTCAAATCTCAACAAAAAGATTTCTCAGCACCACCAACTATTTTTTATTTCAAAAATGTGCTATAAAAACGTTCGAAGTAGGAATAGTGAGAAATTATAGCCCTATGTGCTATTTATTGAACTAGAAACTGATAAGAACTGCACAAATTTATGTATATTTCTATTTATATAGTAGTAGTAGCAATGTAGCAATAAATTACGCAAAAGAACATCGCCCATACTCGTAGCAATTTCAGCTATTATTTATATTGGAAATAGCTATGAGAAATAGCCAATATTGCTATTCATGAGTGATGCAAATGGATGAATTAACTAAGAAGAAATGATATTATTGTTATTCTTAAATAGCAGTTCCAATTTGTATTGTAAATTAATATCAAAAATGAGTCGAACTCAACTCAACTCCTACGCAATCACTGTTATGGCAGTGTTGTGTTATTGGCTATATCAGAAGTCATATATCTCAAAAACTTTTTGGTATTTTCTGGGATTCGAAACTTGAATCTATTGCTTAGTAGCAATGAAAAGTCTAGGGGTGTAATGTGCCTATAAATAGGAGAATTAGCAATGAAAACAACCAGTATTCATATCTTTTTTATAATATGCTGCTATCATATATAAAATTATTTAATGTGATGTGCAAATGGCAATATTTGCAATTTTAATTCTTATTTTTATTTTGCTATAAAAAATCACGCATCAACCAGAATATTTATGTGAGCCTCAGCTATTTGATGCTTAAATTTATAGTGACATTTTCCAGTGTAAGAAAGCTGATTTAAAGACAAACTGTACGGGATGATGACGATTTTAGTCTAGTCAATGTAAAGTGTCTAGAATATGCAAGGTGAATGATTTCACTTTGATCGGTAGGTAGAGTTCTGAAATCGACTCCTAAAGCCTTCCATCCGCAGTCATACACGGATGACATGACATGCAAGTACACTTTGTATGTAATTAATTTTGCATAGTATTTCACATCCCTGCAATATGGCATCTGTCAAATCCATCTGTCATGCATAGTGACAGGTAGTTAGTTATTGCCTTGCCATTTTACAATATGGATCGTTTAACCACCGCTCAACGCATTTAAATTGTTGCATCTTACTACAAAAATAACAGTTCTGTAAGATCTGTGTATCGCGATTTAAGGACAGATTATGGTCGTCATAGTCGCCCAATCTTCTTCTGCGATGAGACCCATTTCTTGCTTGGAGGCTACGTAAATAAACAAAATTACAAAATTTAGAGTTCTAAGAATCCAAATGTGATCGTTGAGAGACCATTGCATCCACCACGCGTGACAGTTTGGTGTGCGCTGTGGATCGTCGGCGTGATCGGGCAATATTTTTTTGAAAACCAAGAAGGCGCCATTTTGTTGGTCTGAGATTGAAGACATTTATGTGAGCGACATGTGGTTCCAATAGGACATGGTGCTAGGTGCCACACAATACAAACAAATTTGGCTCCATTGCACGAAAAGTTCCGTATCCGTTAAATTTCGAGATTTGGTGACATCAATTGGTCACCAAGATCGTGTGATCTAACCCCGTTGAATTTCCAGAAATGTACCGAAAAGTCATCGAAAATTACCTCACAATAATTGTAGTTTGCAGAAACTTCGTGGCGGCCAACCGATACAAGGTGGGGCAAAAGTAATGTCATAATGTGAATGTGGCATAATTTTTGCAAATCGCGCCAAATTTCATTGTGCTCTGACATTTATGTTGTAGACAGGTAGAGAATTAGTTGACAACAAGCAATGGAGCGATACACACCTGAAGAACGCGGAATTATTGTTACTGACCAACTTGTTATTTGATCAATTTCCTGTCTGTTGTTTTAACGTTCGTCGTCGTTTAAGTGGTTATGTGAATAAACAAAATTTGCGTTTCTGGGGCACGGAGAATTCACATGAAATGCACGAAGAACCACCGCATACCCTCAAAGTGACTGTTTGGTGCGGTATTTGCAGTGAAATTTCCCTTATTTCTTTGAGAAAGCCGACTGCACCACCGTAACCGTAACTGGTGAACGCTACAGACAGTTGTTAAACGAGTTTTTTTTTTTTGCCGCAAGTTGCTGAATTGGGTCTCGAGCATTGTTGGTTCCAGCAGGATGGAGCAACCGCTCATACAGCTCGAGCAACGAGGTAGATTTTGAATCATCAATTTCCGGGCCGTGTGATCTCCCGTTTTGGCGATTTGAACTGGCCTGCCAGATCGCCAGATCGCCAGATCTGATGGCTCCAGACTTCTTCCTTTGGGGCTTCTTGCGTTTACCACAACAAACCACAAACCTTGCAAGTCTTGAAAGCTAACATTGAAGAAAAAATCACCAATTTGGAGCCAGATATTTTGCGAGCAACAATTCAAAATGCCGTAAAACGAGCACAAATGTGCATCTCCTCAAGAGGTGGTCATCTTAACCTTAATGTCATCAATTTTACACCTTCAAATAAACTTTTCGTGAAAACAGAGCCCAATTTTTTTCATTTCTAACAAAATGGCAGCCAATTCACATTATGACATTACTTTTGCCCCACCTTGTATAATGGCATAGTCCATAATTTAAAAAAGTAAACAAATTTCACTGAAATCTTTAATATTTTTTATTTTATTTGAATTAAAAATTCTAAAGCACAAAATGAATACATATATACTCGTACGTATGTATGACTTTAAATGTAAGGTTTAAGATCCACAGCACTTGCATGGTAATGGATATGAATTAAGTCTTTGAACCTGGACAAAATTTAGTTAAGGGTAGAAGTTGGATAGAAGGTTTGTTGATTAATATAAAGTTCTATTCCAGAATTCAATTGTTCGTCTTTTGGGCCACGATGAGTAGTAGAATGGCACTCAATCACCATCTGGACACTAAAACTATTTTACCCAATTCCATTGTCCCTCAATTCTATTTTTAGAAACAATAAAAAGAATGAATTGTACAATTCATTCATTCACCGCTCACAAATCCATTTAATGACTTTTAGTACCGTGAATAAATCGATATAAAACCTTGGATATAAAGACGCAATGAAGTGTGCAGTTAGAAGTGCTTCACAGCAGGCACTCTAAACTCTTGTTTCATAAATTAATCGATATCTCTCCATGTAATTAAAATAACACCACTAAACACCATTGAAAAGTAATTACCTCAAACCACTCCGTGCATCCGCCACCCACCGTCGCAGCTCTTTCTTTCCCAAACCTAACCTTCATCAAACTAAATGTATCATTAAAGAAATATCAGCACGCCACTGCTGGAGCCATTCAACCGGCCTTGAATGTTTAAAAAGTAATTTAAAGCATCAAAACCACCATTTACAGTAATTTAATGAAGCAATGAATTTCGGTTTCAGTACGAATTGCTACTGGTTGTATCGCCCTTACATCACTTTTATGGCGAACTTTACAGCTTTTTAATTGCCCAAGCATCAACTAACAGTTAACTTAACATCTCGCCGCCAGAATTTGCAAATCTATTTTTAATCAGTGATGCGCGGATCATTCAAATCCACTAAAATCCACAAGAGGTACATAAACACAGAGATTCAAAATCTTTAATGTGCACTTATCTTCCTGTGTCTAATTACAAGTGTAGGTAAATACAGCGGCACAGCACTACACGTATAACCGAAATCCGGCGGTGAAGGTATACCGCAGAGATTCTACTGCAGATGCGTCATCTCATTGAACCGGATTTAGATTCCTTTCGATTCCAATTAAGATTATGAATCTATTCTTTTCTCTCTTTTGTTGTACGATTCTCATTGAATTACTACTAAGGCTGAGTTATAAATTTGTTTTGTATTTTTCATTTCACCGCTAGAGGCGTCAAGACAGATTTAGAACCGAATTATGAATTAATTTGACGGCAGTAGTGGCTATAAATTCCACTTTTTGAAAAATGAGAAATCTTATCTACCGCTAGTAATTTGTTAAGCAAAGTGTGACCACAGCGATGAAACTAAACAGGTCATTGCTTGGACATTGTTCAGAACCATGAAGCTTAGGAAGTTGGGTTTTTCTGACGCTTTAGGTCCGGCTGCAATAATTTATTTAAATCGCCCGGCGTCTGGACTAATTCGGGATAGAGTTAAAGACGGAGAAAAACTAGATTCCTGTAAATATGTGTGCAGCATGCAAAGCAGAAACTATTAAGTTTTACAATCATATTGTTTTGCGAAACGGTTTATGAATTTTGATTGTACTCGTTGTATTTTTTGTTTGCATTTAAAAAAAAGATAAATGCAATTGCGTTGCTGTATGTTCTTTGTACGAGTAATTGGACAAATGATTTGTCAGTCTATGATTTCTGAACGACTAAAATGTGACTTGCAGTATTCATGAGATTTTTAGTATTAAGACGAGAGCATATCTTTTTAATGGATAAACATCTAGAAAGAGTTTGTTAATCCGCCATTTGAATGATTACCAAAATAAAGTTTTATACCTACACGTCTTGGTCGCAAGCAGTCAGATAAAGATGTTTGTTCGATATACGAATCGGGAAGAAGATCATTGAGATGATACGAAGGTAGTTTGAGACTGAGAGTGACTGTACGCTTCCGCGAAATGTCTGGTCTTGAAAATATTCCTTTTTTGAACAATGGACTTTGGAAAAGTGATGAGTGTTTATGTCTTAACTCGACAAAATCGGTTTGCACAATATTGGTCAGTGCTAAACTTTGGTTATAATGAGCTACTGATTACTTAAGCTCTTTCCGTGAGATGGTTTTTAAATTGACGAAGTACTACGGGATCCCAAAACTTGTGGGTATTGTTCCATGGAATGTGAAACTAGTTGGATCGGGTGCTTCGGACGGATACAGTCTGTACATAATATAGGCTCCATGCTTTAAAGTCGCCAGCTGATGTCCAAGAGAGCCAGCTGGTTGCTGTTTTCTGGGTAGCGATTGTCCAATGATAACCCAGAAGCCCACAAACCATTTGTATTGTAGTTGTCATAACACTCTTAGAGACTGTGATTTCACAACTCGCATTTAAGAGTGATGCCCACTTTAGCATTTAAATAAGACATTACAAAGAAGATATAGGTATAGAATAATAAACCGCACCCAGTTCACTATAAAAGGTGTCATTTTCAATGAATGATGGATATTTTTCTTACTCTGCTCTAAAACTAGACAAAGGATGTCACTAAAGTATTCTTTCATTTCCGAGCATTCTATACTGGCTGACTGACCCATAACTAAATTAAAACCTACTGTGAAGGCGTGAAATAACGCCAAGAGAAATAAGGCCGAATTTCGAAATTCGGCTTATCGAAGAGATGTCCCATAGTGTGTCAAACTTAATAAGGCTCCAGGGGAAGATAGGATATCATATGAATTTTTGAAAAATGCAACAAATGAGTTCTTAGACGTGCTTGTGAAATCTTATAATACAATTTTTGAAAGAAGCAAAGTAGATGATGCATTCATTACAAGTATAGTGTTTCCTATATTCAAAACAAACCTGCAACTACCGAGGAATTTCATTTATGAATTGTATTGCAAAAGTGATAATGGGATTATTAAATGAAAGCATGGTATTTTGACAGAGTACCAGGCAGGTTTCAGGAGGAAATATTCCACCATGGATAATATATACAATCTGGCCTCAATAGTTCATCTAAAATTATATGAAAAGAAAAAAGTGTATGCTTTTTTTGTGGACTTTAGAGCCGCGTTTGATAAAGTAGCGAGAAGGAATCTAATTTTTAAATTGCATAATATAAGAATATCAACCAAAGTAGCAAAGTTTATCGAAAATATATACAGTAACACAAGATCAGTTGTATGGACTGGTAAAGAACTATCCGAGCACTTTGAAACAGTTTCGGGAGTAAAAGAAGGATGTCTGCTATCCCCAGTGCTCTTAGCTCTATATTTGAATGATCTGCACGAATATTTAGGTGGTGGTATTAACGTTAATGTAGTAAACATAAGATTACTTCTATATGCGGATGACATAGTATTCTTAGCAGATGACGTAAGAACCTTGCAGACAATGATAACCAGGTTAGAGGAATATTGCAGAATATGGAATATGGAAGTTAATTTAGAAAAATCAGCAATTATGGTATTTATAAATGGTGGAAGACTATCGATTCATGTTTTTCATGATGTCATTTGCAAAGCATGTTGAAAGCAGAAACAACTCAGCAAAAAATAGCATTAATGCCACTTGGAAAAATTTCCTCAGCAGAAAGGGAATATTCCTTAAAGCAAAGTGGCAATTATTCCAGGCAATTTGTAGGGCAATTCAGGCTTAGGCAGCACAAATATGGGGATATAAACACTTTGAAGAGGTTGATAAGCTGCAGTGGTATTTCCTTAAAAGAACTTTAAGACTTCCACCAAGTTATGCTCTTCATATAGAAACCGGAATAGAATGTGGACATTTTTACACACTGGAACTCCATTTGTAATACATATACAAAACTTTGTTTGAATAGGATGATAGAAGATTGCCCCATATATTATCAAAGAAAGTTATAGAAAAAAACATCTTTCGGGCTAAAGAAGTAAATGCACTTGGATTAGCCTTTGGACTACAATGGCAGGCTGGAACTCTGACGCGCATTGACTGGCTGACCAAAGCAAACGAACTATTGCAGATGCTAAAGCAAAATAAATGGCAAACTATGCTACAAAAATATCAGAGAGCACAGACAGAATCTACAGGCAGCTGGATTATACGATGAATGCAGCCAACATAAAATATCGTGGATGTTTAAAGCACGCTGTGATCTGATTTGGCTTAGCGGAAGCAGATTTAGCACTCGCGACTGCAAACTGTGTTCACTATGCAATATGAGGGAAATAGAAACAGTCCAACATTTCATTGGTAGATGCCCGATTTTAAAGGAATATAGGTACAAATATTTTAACAAAACAACCCGAAATGAGGAAGATGTAATTAATGTTTTAAATGGAGTTAATGATGAATTGTGGCATAAACTTAGTAATTTTGTTATCAGTGCCCTTAAATATAGAAACGAATTGATTAATTATTTCAACTATTGAAAGTATTATATTATTATTATATTAGATATATTTTTCCTTTAATAATTATAAATTTTAGTAATTAAAACTTGAATTATGTAATGTCAAACTACCGACAGACGACGATAAGTCATAGTCGTACTTTCTTTGTTTCATTAAGAATTTCAATTTAAACTTAAGTATAGAATTGTTAAAATATTAAAGAACGGAAATAAAGAACTTATATTGTACAAATACAAAAAAAAATATAAAAAATAGAGTGAAATCCTTTTATCCCGAGAAGCGGGCCGCCCAAGTACTGTTTAGATAAAATTTACAATTGTACCCAACCAAATTTTTCGGGATTCCTTTTTGGAATTTTGGACTTTCGGGATTTCGGGTTTGCTAATTCGTTTGCCTTCTCTTTGATATTTGGTTTTATTTCGCAAACAGCGTTCGGCCTCGAAAACAGTGTTCGAATTCGAATTTTGAAATTCGGCTTTATTTCGCTCGGTGTTATTTCACGGCACCACCTACTGTGCTATTTGGTGTAAAGTACTCGCTTAGCTAAACAAAAAAAACAACTCCAATATACTTCTCTTTCCAGCCAGACACAACTCGAAAGCATCTGTAGGTCTAGGAGATATTGTCTACCACTACCAGCCATGAAATTGCTGTGTGTTACAATTCTGCCAGCATAGGTCAGTATTTATACGTAAAAATATACCCTTCTTCTTTTTAATGTAGTCCTATGATGCAGACTGCGCCCCTAAGAACTGAATGCTTTCGTGAATGCTGACCTTACATCTCAAAAAGCGAGTTTTCATTAAAAGCTACAGTGATTCAGCAGTAGACTTGATGCAGGCACAGTTTTTTCCAAATCATTTTTCCAGTATTTACCACAGAAGCTAAAGCCACCACATCCTGCCTCGAAAAAGTGGAAACAACACTGCCAAACGGGATGTTTTGTATTTCTTCTCCCGGTATGGCAATGTTCAATGATACTTGAAACTATAGTCGTGTTTTTTTGTGAAAATTATTCAACAAAACAATTGGGTATATAGTTTCAGTAATTCTCGATATTATACACAGTCATCGCTAACTGAGTGTAGCGCACTTCGACTATCGATTAGGAATATTGGCAGACAAAAATAAAGCTTAATTTTGCTTTTAATTCTAGATTATGTTCATTGAATGATTAATTTAACAAGGGAAATGCGGGACGATGGTACAAACACAAATTTTCATCGAACCCCAAACCGCGACTAAACCAGTAGTGCCAAATTTCAAAAACATTTTTTTTTGTGAAACTTAACCGAACTTTATACTTAACCGAAATTAAGACAAGAAGAGAGAATATTTTGAAAGAATAAATTTGAATTAAAAATATTTAGAAATAATTCAGAAAAGCTGATTTATTAATTTATTTGCATATTTCATTTAATTTTATTCATTTAATTATAGATCTGTCACAATAAATTTTAAAACCTTTGGTGTATATGGATGTATTAAATAAATTTAAAAAAAGTTAGAAAAATAATAAATTTACTAACGAACTTGGATATAAAGGGTGTCCTAAAAATCACGAAAGATTTGAATCTTGCGTTATTTGTGCGGTAAAGTGTTGCCAACAAAAAAAAAAAAAAAAAGACAGCGTGACAGTTGACAGTTCAGGGTTATTAAAAATGGAGTGCTACACGAAAGAACAACGCGTTCTCATTGTTGAGCAATATTTTAAAAATAACGAAGGTTTGGAATAGTGTTTTAACTTCATCAACTGTGTAGTTATTAATTCAAAAATTCAGGGAGACTGGATTAATTAGTGATCTTAGATACATACTCTGGCCGTTCTTCAACAAGTCGTTCAACATAAAACATCGGCGCAGTTCGTGAGAGTGTTGCTGAGAGTCCAGGAACATTAATTCGGCACCGTTTTAGAGCTCTCTTACGAAGAATTTGCATCTTCATGCATACCAAGTGCAATTGACCCAAGAACTGATGACTACTGACTACGCACAGTGAAGAGATTTCGTTGAATGGATGCAGCAAGTGGATGGAGCAAGTAGATGCTGATTTTTCAACAAAATCATCTTCACCTTGATGGCTTTGCTAATCGTCGAAATTGTCGAATTTGGACTTAAGAAAATACACGAGTGATTGTTGAGGAACAAATGCATCCACAACGTGTTACTGTTTGATGCGGATTTTGGACTGGAGGCATCATCGGACCATTATTCTTTGAAAATGCGGCTGGTCAGACAATAACAGTTAATGGTGCTCGTTATACCGATATGATAATCCAGTTTTTGTGCCTAAATTGTAAGATATGGATGTGGACGACATGTGGTTTCAACAAGACGGTGCCACATGCCAAACAACCCGAGAAATATTTCAATTACTGCATGTGTCATGAGTTCCTGGTAGTGTAATTTCCGGTTTTGGTGATCAGAATTGGCCGTCCAGATCATGCGATTTAACGCCGTTGGACTTATTTCTTTGGGTTTTTTTTGAAGTTTAACGTTTATGCCAACAAGTCCACGACCACCCACACCATGAAGGAGCAAATGAGCCCTGTATCAACGAAATTCAGCTACATTTATGCAAAACGGTCATGGAAAATTTCGACAAAAGAGTGCGTATGTGCCAGCAAAGCTATGGAGGCCACTTACCCGATATGCTGGTTATATTCCATACATAACCCTATAGTGTATACTCAGAAATGAAATATGCATTCTTTGTTTTGATCTAGCTTACCCGTCCAGCTTTGTCCAAATACCTAATTTAATTTTACTATCAACACATTTCCACTGTAACTTTCCAGTTGAATGTTTTACAGATTTTCTTAAATCTTTATTTTAGTCAATTATTTTGGGTCATTTATAAATGAAATAATCCGAAAATCACAGAAGTTTTCCTCCAGCTGTCAGCCCTAAAGATTTTATTCTTTTTAATTAGTGTAATCGATAAATTATTGCTTCTAAAACACTCAATTAGGTTCTCGGTACTGATTGAAATTATTCTAGTGCCTCTGACAAAAATTGGTAACCAGCTGTCTTCTAACTCTAATCAACAGCACTCATAAATTTCAGAAGTGTTTTGAACAAAATTTAATTGGTTTGTAGCTTTTGATAGACTTAATATAACAATGCATTAATTTTTGGAAAAACCGAAACAATATATAAACAAATACTGATTTCTTCGAAGACTGCAAACTAGTTTTCCGTCAGCTGAAAATATTGAAAGTAGAAACCCAATAAAGTTTGAAGTGCCATTTCAAACTAAAACCTCTTCGGAACCACCAGTGAGAGCAAATAATCCGCCCAAAGTAAATACTTTATTCAATTGGGAAATTTATCTTGCACTCTAATCGATTTACTATGAATTATATAAAAAATAGTTAAAAGCAAATTACACTTTAAGTATCATTATCCGGCTAAAATCGATTGCCCATAGCAGAGTTTCTATTGAACTCCCAGTCGGATGTGTTTTCAAAGAAATAAAATATAAAAATTTATTGCTTTTCGAATGATGGATATATTTGTGTCTGTAAGTAACACATCCTTCGTTAACCACGCGAACAATACTTCTTGTCGAGTCATCACTTTGGTAAGCACAATAGCATCGTAGACGCCTATAAACCTAGTGCCATGTAATTTCGCCTGTCTATCAATCCACTCCTCGTTCCACACGGGAGCTGTCTTAACCATTCCATTGCATAACCCGTCCAATTGAAGAAATGAACAAAAAATATCCATCTGTACTTGTAGCGAAAGCAGTAACACGGTCAATGGGCTCTCCATCGAAAGAAGAGATAAGTCCTCTTAATTTCATGCAAAAGAGGGCTTTCGTTTTCATTGAAAGGTTTTTTATTCTCGTTTTGGCGTCTGAAGGGTAAGGCGAGGTGGTGGTAGCCCCGCATCCGGTTGGTGTTTGCGATGGTGGCGACCGACGCGGCGAGCACCATGAAAAGCAGAGCTCAATAGATGACTGAGCAAAATGCAGACAAACTTGAGAAATTGGATTTGTTTCGCATGGACAAACGATGCGATTAATTGTGTGAATTTACAAATAATGGAATGAGTGCTGCTTCACATTGGTAATTGGTATATGAAATTCTCTCCAAGTGAAGAGCTAAACGTTTAGTGTTATGGTTTAAATCTGTTTCTCAATGGGGCTCCACATTGATTGTGAAAGCCAGTAAGCTACTGGTTTGGTAAATAAATGTGGACACATGCAATGCAAAGTCGTCTGCCTGTTGTCTATTGGGTAATGAGTTTTTGAGAGAAAATTGAAACAAAACACATTTGGACGTAGGTGTAATCAATATGATTATATTGAATTGCGTACTTAGCTAATGACCAGACTGACCTACATACATCTTGGGTGTCAAGTAAAGATGGTGTCATAACCTCCAAGAGGTCATTTTGAAAGTCAGTGAACACTGAGGGTACTTGAGACTACTTAAGTAGAAGATTGTGGAATGGGTCACAACTGAACCTGATCTTTCATCAATTTCCAAATTCTTCAAATCAAACCTAATGCAATGAAAATTGAAGGTATTTAAGAAAAAAAAAAGGGTTGGGTATGTTGACCTCGAAATAAATGTTGGCGGTGGTTCGATGATTTAAAGTATCTAAGAGCACTATTTACTAGTTTAGTATTCTAATTTGTAGAAAATTCATATACTACTAGATAGTTCTTTGCGTTGCGCTGACGTTCTGATATCTTAAAGTAACCTCTCCACAAGTGTTCTTTATCCATCGAAACAGTCAATGTTCTCGTTAATTCTTTTTTAATAGTGATCGTGCATTATTCGAGAATAATTTGATACCACTTCACTTTTCAGTTAACAATGGCGTCTATTCTACTTGAACTGTCCCTCTCTATGATTCTGATTTGATTCATCTTGACATTATATTGTTAACTTATTACCTCTCTTAAGGGCATGTAGTATGCACTAGTTGTTAAATACAGACAGTCTAAAGTGAGATATACTTCACACCATGATGCAGAAGATCTTTTCACCTAATTGTACTAATCAGACATGAAGAGCTTTCGAGAAACGTCAAGCTGTCACTTGCATTTATTTTGAAGTTCTTGAGGAACTATTGTATTGCTTGCTAAATTAATCGCTGTTCTCAAACTCCAAATTTAAATATCAGCGGTCCGGATTGATTACAAATATCGGCAATCCCTTTAGGTTGTGCAAGGTCGTACATCGGTTGTTATTGTAGAAGGGAAAACTGAATGAGGAAGTAGAATTGAAGGAAGTATTTTTACTGAGATTATGAAGACATAGTGTTCAACAGATTAGAAGGCTACTCTGACCCATAACAGATCGAATTGGTGGTATACGTTATGCAAATATACATACATATGTATGTGGCAGTGGTCTAATCGGCGCGAGGGAATATCTTAGAAAATATTTACAGATACTCGTACATACGCACGAGTATAGTTGAGCAACGCTATCAAATCTGAAATAGTCCTGTATTTCCGCACAATAGGTTTACATTATTACGTAAGACTATATATTGTGCCTGGAATAGCAGATATCGAACTTAGAGATAAGTTGACATGGAAGAAAAACCACTGTCCGAAGAAACGGTCACAAAAATGGTGGAAGAAAGTTGGTCTACTACATAAAGGAGGACATAGGGTACCAAAAACGTATGACCCTGTTTAGACATTAAAAGAATTAGGAACAACCTGTGGATACTGTGGCTCAGTGGTTTGTGCTTTGAATTACTTTCAAGATTTGAGCCCCAGAAAAAACACCAGAAAGTCTTTTCATGCTCCCAAACCTCAGAGAGTGAAATTGTCATGAAAAAGAAGAAAGTCCAGCGTAGTTATTTCGGTCATAGAAGAAAATTCTTTGGTGAAGGGTTTGCAGAATTTTTAGCAGCTTATGAATGGCTATCAAGTATAGGCTGTGGGATACATAGGAAAATTATATTTCCAAAAACAAATTATTTTGAATTTGACTTCAAAGTTTGGCGTGTATCTTCCGAAAAGTGCCACCCTGATGTAAGCTCATCACTTTTTTTTTTTTTTTGAAATGATTACTATTTCTAATGGACAAATCTTGTTGACGAAAAGCAAGAAAAATCAACGAATTTATACTACATATCTGCAATATAATATGTTCACTATCATTAACCGGACCTCCGGTCAACCTTCCGATTAGTTTACTGCATGACTACTTGTGAAAATGCACATTTCTCATGACTAAGACTTGTCCGGCTTCGATCGTCTTGCTATGACTATTTCTATTCTTTCTTCGCCACTGGCCATGATGTGTTCCACATTAGCGCACTATGACTCAAAGTCCACCCGACAATAAATTCACTTGACGAAGAACTTAATGCTCATATGAAATTCCCAATACATGTCACCTCTCCCTTTCGCTAAACCACTACGCAATGACCTTCACAATTCACCTCAAGCCAAAGGTCAAAAAGACGACAACGACGGCGATAGCGACAAAGTTGTGCGTGCTCTTGAAACTAAAACCACAAAACTGAATAGCCTACAGTGAATCACTCATAATCAAGAACTGAATACTTGATTAGCTGCACGATGCTTACCTTTGCTACCGTGTGACTCTTCAAATTTAATTCCCACTATCAATACTCCACTTGATGTCCGGTGCACAATAGCAACTATTTGAATCATCTCCACCATAAATATAAACCAATGATTTGTTGGTTTCAATTTTGTCAAGGTCACCAAAGATAAACCCACAATATTGTTAATTCACGATAGGGCCGAACCATGCCGCCCATGCAATCATTCAATTCGTTTAACGACTTCTTCACTGAAAAAATAAACAGAAAAATTCCACAAAGAAGTTAAGAAAAATTATGAAACACTCCTTAACATGCAAGCTCATTGAAATTGTATGAAACCTATAATTATACATTCTTTCCCCATGGATAACTCTTTGATTAACGAGCTTCGTGTAGACGCGCGAGCCTGGATTAATACAATTTCAATAACTTTATTAGCTGCCTATTTTGGAAAAAAAGCGATGACTTGTCTACTCAGTGATCAATTATACTGCACCAAAAAAAAAAAAAATAAAAAATACCATCCGAGATTTGGGAACCAATTGAGCTGCATTTGCATGTCATGAGTCGCGGAAATCGAGTTCGTTAGCCAAGCCTTTTGTTTGACAGACGGACGCGCATCGTTTCGAAAGAAAACCAAACAAAATTAACCTTTTTAGCACTTTTGAGAGCGCTGTGCTGCTGCGTTGGAGATTGTGTGATATGAGGCTACTGACCTTAATTAAAATTTCATAAATAAAGTTTTCTTGTATGGCATATTCAGTGAGAGAAGTATTTTAATTAATTAAATCGTAGGGCAGGCTGCGTGAACACGTTTTTTTTTTTTTTTTTTTGTGGAGAAAAAAAAAGTGTGAATAGAAATTACTATGATCACCTTGCAGATGAGAACAGTTTAGTTTTTAATGAATTTTATAATTTTATTAATTGAGTGCTTCTAGTTTCAATAACTTTTAGGCAATATTATCGAATTTTTAATTATCTAAAGAGGAAGTATTTTACCGGTTGTTGTCTGCGTAAATAATTTAACCCACTTCAAGTGGAACGAACTATAAAAATGAAGAGGATGTATGTCTGTTTGTTTATCTGAATGAATTTTCACACTATGGGGTAAAATACTGCTACAAGTGTTAATGATTTGCACATCATATTGCCTAAAATTATAGCCTTTTAATGGAATAACTGTGCGAATACCACGTCTGTTTTATGGATCAAGTTGCCTTCGATTTGTTGAAAACTATTTGAAGTACAAACTAAAAACAAATCGAAAAATCATTTCCTCAAATTTTATTCGTTTTTTTTTTTTTTTTTGTGCAGACATACATACTTTTGGCCCTCACGACTGAGATTACCGTACGGAAAATAATGAATAATTGGTGTACGTGGAATTTGTAGACTCTATTAGATCAGAAGAAATATCTATTGCATCAGAGGTGATTTCGACACTAAAGTTGCATAATACAAACATATGTACATTGAGGGGATAAATCGATAGGTGAATGTTGGAAATACCTGCGTTATGCTTAAGTCTGCAAGATTTTATATTTCTTTTTAGAGCTGTGAGCAGAATCTGTTATAGACGGATTGAGCGGCTCTGTCATTATAGTAGAAGATTTCATATGAGATTCGATTAAGATAAATTTGTTCACGTAAGTATGACACAGAAAGTTTTACATTTTCAGTAAGGAATTAATGGCCTTCAAAAAGAAAGACATTGTGGTAAATATGTTGTTCAAAGATTTTAGGAAAAAGTGGGTGTTTAAGTTATTTGACCACAACACTTCGCCTACAACGAACAGTACAATGACAATGCTGCTGAGACACCTTCTCCTCATACAAACAATTTTTCGAAATTTACTCCTTTTCTAGAAATACAAGTCTTCCAAGGGGAACTTTTTTTCTCCTTCTTTCTCTCATGTCTGATATTTTGTGGTAGTCTTTTTTTATTAATGTTGTCATCACGGAAAGTTTTTTTCTTTATTCACTGGCGCTAAAGGAATTTTGACTGACTTGCGAATAGACGTAAACAATTCGTCACTACAAGGCAGACAAATTCCAAGTCGAAATTGTAATTAGACTAAAGCCTGTTATATTTAACGTAGATAACAATTTCAATACCGCAAATCTTATTGTGTTATTTTATTTAGAAAACAAAAATAAAGGAAAAAATCACAAGTAGTTTAGGTATACCGTATCCGGTCTGGCTGCGGTTGGCAACCACAGTGTAAGAAATCCGCAAATATAAAGATTTTACCTTTATTCGTGACTGCATTTGTAGTGCAGTATTAGTGACTGTAGAACGATCACTACATATCAGACCGGATCTTTGACCGAAATCAGAATGAGTGGGTTTTAAATGAGTAAATAAAATATATTCGGACGAAGGTTAGTCTGTAGTCATCCCTCTGTCCTCCCCTACACGCCGGCACTTGAAAAGTGATTGATATAATATCGACGGTCGGTAAAATTCCAACCTTTTCGAACATGTAAACAGTTATTCCAAAGAAGTTTGAAATCAACTTGGGACAAATTCATACAAATTGATAAATGTTTCATTAATAAATGTGCAGCTCTTAAAACATATTTCCAGCCTTAATTTCCGAGTGAACTCTTAAATCTTCGAACAAAAATAATAAAAAATTGTTTTGTGAAGAATTAAAATGGCCTTCCTTAATTTCCTGTGGAAGATATTTTCTTTTCTTTTTAATACTTTATTATACCATAGTTTGTAAAGGGTGTCCCAAAATTCACACAAGAAGTAGTTTTGATAGAAAACACAGGTTTTTAATTAAAAATTGATTCATAAAGTATTCAGTATAGCATATCGGGTAAATGGCCTCCATGGCTTTGCTGGCACATACGCGCTCTTTTGTCGAAATTATCCATGACCGTTTTGCATAAATGTGGCTAAATTTCCTTGATACAGCGCTCAATTTGCTCCTTCGTGGCATTTGTTGTTTGTTTGTTGGCATAAACCTTAGACTTCAAAAAAACTTAAAGAAAAAATACCGACGTCATTAAATCGCATGATCTGGGCAGACAATTTTGATCACCAAAACGGGAAATTAAACGACCAGGAAAAGACTCATGCAGTAATTGAATTATTTCTCGGGCTGTATGTCTATGACACCGTCTTGTTGAAACCACATGTCGTCCACATCCATATATTGCAATTTGGGCATAAAGAAGTGGACTATCATGTCGCGATAGTGAGCACCATTAACTGTTATTGTCTGACCAGCCGCATTTTCAAGAAGAATGCAGAAAACGATGATGCCTCCAGCCCAAAATCCGCACCAAACAGTGACACGTTGTGGATGTATTTATTTCTCAACAATCACTCGTGGATTTACTGAACTCCAAATTCGACTATTTTGACGATTACTAAAGCCATCAAGATTAAAATGAGCCTCATCGCTGAAGATGATTTTGTTTGAAAAATCAGCATCCACTTGTTGTTGTTGTTCCATAATCCATTCAACGAACTCTTTTCGCTGTGCGTGGTCAGTAGGCTTCAGTTCTTGAGCCGATTGCACTTTGGATGCAAATGTTTCGTGAAAAACCGTTGTAGAGAGCTTCTCGAAATGTCCAATTCTTGACCACGGTGCCGAGTTAATGTTCCTGGACTCTCAACAACACTCTCACAAACTGCTTCAATATTTTGTGTTGAACGACTTGTTGAAGGACGGCCAGAGTGTCTAAGATCACAAATTGATCCAGTCTCCCTGAATTTTTGGTTTAATCTCTACACAGTTGATGAACTTCATATTTTGTATGAAAATTACGAACTGTAGCTGCCAAACCTTCATTGCTTTTAAAATATTGCTCAACAATGAAAACGCGTTGTTCTTTCGTGTAGCACTCCATCTTTAATAAGCCTGAACTGTCAGCTGTCACGCTGTCTTTTTTTTTTCGTTGGCAACACTTTACCGCACAATTGGCGCAAAATTCAAATGTTGCGTGAACTGTGGCACCCTTTATGTACACAAATCTTGCAAAGCGACGCTCTGATTTTAGAGAACTTTTAAAATTTCATTTAGGACCGACATCCATATAGTGAGTCTGGGCTTTGAAAAATCGTTGTATCAGTCAATGCTAAAAGTTTTTCTAAAAATTTGGATTTCAGAAACTCAGAATTGTTTTTCATCCGATTGGTACAATTGTTGGTATATTATGTTGTAGCTAAAGGCCGAAATACGTTCATGTCCAAAGCTGGTCAAAACTAATATTGGAGAGTAATTAACTCCCGCCAACTAATTAATATTCGAAATAACGATGGACTGAGAGTGAAAACTAGATATGACGTTTATAATGTCCCTTCTCTACTGGAATGATCGAAGCAAATTATTCAGCCGGCAAAAGTAATCATCGTCCGCTATTTGTCTATATCGGCCAGTATTAGGTTAGGTTAGGTTTAATGGGTTGACGTAGAGTGTGAAACAAACTACGCCACACTTAGATCAGTATAGATCCATTGTGATGCCCAAGGAGTGAAGCTTCCCCACTCGTGAACTCTATGGGTTCTTAAACCAACCCGATGCATTTATAAATTTGGTAATCTTATTTACCGATACATCTGAAAGTTCTTGGAAGAAATATTTTCCTAGTATTTTGAATCTAAGGTGGTAGAGTCCTGGACAATGGCACAGTAAGTGGGATGTATCTTCGTGTACGCCTCTACATATATCTTCTTCGCTAATTCCCAATTTCTTTGTGTGATAACGTAAAAAGTTGTGTCCAGTTATCATCCCCACTAAACCAGATAAAATATATCTGTTGAAGTGTAGGATTTGCTCTGTACGATTTTTATCGTAGAGCGGCCAGAGTTTTCTTGTAATTATACAGGATTCTAATGATCTCCATCTACTATTTGCTATGGCAATCATTTTATTTCTAACTTCTAGGTTAAGGTTGCAGGGTGGTGTCTTAACTGACGGGTCAGCTCGTTTAGGATTTAGAGCTGAACCCTCCCTTGCCAGCTCGTCAGCTTTCTCATTTCCTGAAACGCCATTATGTCCGGGTACCCAGCAGAGCTTTACATTGTGTTGCGTACCAAGAACCGATACATTTCTCTTCGCGACAGCAGCGCACAAGCTTCGATTTTATTTGCGTGGCGGAAATCGCTTTTACCGCTGCCTGGCTGTCAATGAAAAATGTAATATCATCTGGTGGTATAGCTTTGATTGCAGCGTCCCGGGCAGCAGTTGCCACCGCCAAGACCTCCGCTTGAAAAACACTGCTATTGTTCAAATTGAGTTTTTCAGAAAAAATCCCTGCACCTACTCCCACGTCCATCTTGGATCCATCAGTGTAGATGGAGATGGAGTTGTCATTTAGCGGGATATTAGTTTCCCATTCCTCTCGACTCGGTAATGAACTAGAAAACGGCTTATGAAAGTCTAAATAGGGCACCATGTAGTCTGTGCTAAGATCTCTGCCCATGTATTTGCGTAAAATCTGCGCATGCCCCGTCAGGCTTGACCTCCAACCTTCAGATTGGCTTAATCTTAGAGCACTTCTAGCTGCAGATTCCTGCACAAATAGGTCTAAAGGTAATAGATTGAGTATGGTCTCTAATCCTGCAGTTGGTGTGGTTCTCATAGCTCCTGTGACACCAATGTACGCCATTCTTTGTACTCTGGTTAGTATCTTGAGGTTTGTGCCCTAACTTGCGGCTGGCAACCATACTAGACTGCCGTATGTCAGTATAGGTCTCACAACTGCTGTGTAGAGCCAGAAAATGACTTTTGGTTTGGGCCCCCAAGTTTTTCCAAATATTCTGCTACAAGTATAGATAGCTATCATAGCTTCCCTTGCTCTCTCCCTTGTGTTTAGTCCCCACTTTAGTTTCTGATCTAGTATTAACCCTAGATATTTAGCTCTATCAGAAATTTTAAGAGGAGTGCCTTCAGTGAATGGAATTTTGAATTCCGGTATTTTCCTCTTGTTAGTAAATATAGTCAGTTCCGTTTTAAGTGGATTTATTGCGAGTCCACTTCTTTTAGTCCAGTTGCTGACTATCTTAAGGGCGCCTTCCATTTGGTCGCTTAGGGTTGGAAGGAGTTTACCCGTGGCCAGTAACGCCACATCGTCTCCGTACGCTACGGTCTTAACCCGACTGAATCTAAGTTTTATTAGTACTTTATTTAGCACAATAACCCAGAGTAGAGAAGAAAGAACACCTCCTTGCAGAGTGCCTCTACCAGCTGATACTCTTAGTCTCGCATCACCTAGTTCTGAGTTTATGTACCTATTTCTTAGCATGGAAACTATCTATCTGATTAGAGTGTCCTCAATATTCAGGTTTTTTAAGGCACCTTCGACTGAATCTGCCGTGACATTATTAAAGGAACCTTCAATGTCCAAGAATGCAGCCAGGGTGTACTCTTTATCATTCAATGATTTTTCAATCGTACTGACAACACTATGAAGTGCAGTTTCAACACTTTTACCTTTCGTATAAGCATGCTGTGTCGGAGATATGATACTGGGGTTCAGCCTGCTGCGAATATGTACGTCAATAAGTCTTTCAAAGGTTTTCAGAATAAAGGATGTCAAGCTTATTGGTCTAAAGTCACCAGCGCAGGTATGAATAGCTTTACCTGCTTTGGAGATGAAAACAACCTTAACTTCCCGCCACTCCTTTGGTACATGACCCCATTCAATGCTACCAAGGAACAGTCTCTTTAGAAACGGCGTTATGTCTTTTTTGGCTGTTTGTAGCATCATCGGGAAAATTCCTTCCGTGCCTGGGGATTTGTACGGTAAGAAGGAGCATATTGCCCACTCAATTTGTTCTTCCGTAACCAATTCGGACGGCGCTATTTCGTGTCTACTACTGCTGCTGCCAGGAATGTCATCTCTAACTACTATACATCATGGAAAATGAGCACCCGGTAGAGTTTCTAATGTCCTTTCACTGGAGTCAGTCCAATTGCCAGACGTGTCTTTTAGGGAGCCTAACGCTACCGGCTCTTTAGAAAGAACCCTTCTGAGCCTTGCTGATTCAGTATTAACAAGAATCCATTGTGTTGGTATTGACTCTGGCAGCTCAGATGATGTAGTATATTGTTACAGTGTTCAGAAGTTTCACTACGCACTACAGATACTTTGGCATATAAGCATTTATATCCCATTAGAAAGTGGTTTCTTTACAAACTATTTTCACATCTTCAATTTTGGATAAAGCCAGCAAATAGTCATCCTAAGAAATGATGAACTTCCGTCCATCTTATAGCTTACAATAGTTTATTGTACATTAGATCATACGAGTATATACAAATGAAAACAGTCTAACAAAAAATTGCCATATCTACCTGAATACAATATAAATATAAAATCCTATAAGTACGTTTTACCACGACTAGCTATAACAATAACTTTAATTCGTAGAGCCCAATTAGTTAATTAACCTTGTTTAAGTATAATTGGATAAGTTTCTATAAGCAGATATAAAAGCACAAATTTATTATCCGATTAACATTCTTCTACATTCCAAGCTAAGTAATACTATTTTATTGAAGCTTATATTATGTCATGAAACGTAGTCATCAAACTGCACTCAAGACTTTAGGGCACGTGTCAGTGCATCGAACTGAAAGCTTGAATCATACCGGGAGGTGGGACTTCATTAGCATTTCCTTTAGTCTGTTAACTTACTTAATGGGAAGATTAAACAAAATTTATTTAAATTTGATTAACTTAACCAATTGTTATTAAAGAAGTGTGAACAGTCCAAATTAAATGTCGTATGAATTCATAAACTTTGCACCATCACAACCATAGTAATGGTTTAGGAACCAATTTTGTTTATAGTGACATTAAAAAGAAGTGTTTACTATCCTGAGCTGAGACTATAATCCGAAGCGGTAATTAAGCCATTTTGAAAGTTGTAATATATTGATTACAGTTCAGAGTTTCATTCGAAATTAACCTACATAATATGACCAACAATAAAGCGAATAGTTTAAATTAATTACATTTAAAAATTAATTGTGGCCTTTTGGAAATGCTACACTTTTTGCAATTAATCCGAAATATACGTATCTACCTCATTTACAATAATTCACACACAATTTGGAGGACCGTGAAATTTGAGTGCGGATTTGCTAAATATTTTAAACTCACCCAGATACAAAAGAGAAGAAAAAAATAAAAATTTGAATTCATAATTTTGATGTAGTCATTGTATTGGAAAAAAATATCTTCGAGACCATATCATCAGCTAAACAAGGCAAAAAGGTTATCGCACTCAATTTTAGCAACAAAAGAAAAGACAAAACGATTAACATACCAAGCATTAGTTGAAGTGACCTTTCCGCTTAATAAAATTAGCTTTTAATCCAATAGTCCATGTAGTTTTTAATGGGTGAATAGCTATTAACTTCACAGTTCAATTATTATTTGCCTACTGACTTCAGATGATAGTATTTGTTCTTTGATTTCCTTTATTCAATGGGGAAGTTGTTGTGGAAATGAAGACATTGTATTTATAGACTGACGCAACAGCAAGTTCTAAAGGGCTTGAATAAAGTACTTAAGCTCTTCAAGGTATGCGGAAACCATTAAAGATTGTTGAATAATATTTTTATCACAGTTTATCATATATTTTGTGTAAAATAAGCGGAAATGTAGATATGACTTCGAATAGACTATGTTGATTGGTAAACAGCAGAACAGAGGAATGGTGTCGCGAGAATTTATCCTTCGACTGGTGTACTCATACTGACGAAATATTTATCCCGACATAATTGCACTATCACGGCAAAAATAAAAATAAAATAATAAAAGTCTCACGTACTTGTTACGTTCGTTTGAAAATTGTTCAGATTTTAAATTTGGGCAAAATCGATAAGGAGCGAAAAAATTGAGATTTTCGTAAAATGGGTTAAGCCTGAATGGCACTGGAGTAATGTCTCAATTTCCAGGCATTCAAAATGAAACTAGAGCAGTAAAAAAAATGTTAGATGTAAATTGACAATAAGTGTGAGTGCATACTCAACAATCCTTACAATGCGTCAAAAGATAGAAAAACGTAAGAAAATATGAGAAAAAGTAAGGAAAAATGTAAAGGGTTATTCATTTCGAGGTTGTGAATTCACATCCATGACATATGACATGTGTTAATCATCTGTCATCTATAGTGACACAGGTAGATAGTTTTTGTCTTGTCATTTTACAGTAAGTATAGTTTAACCACCGCCCAACGCATTAAAATTGTTGGATAATACAACAAAAATAACAGTTCTGTAATATCTGGTCATCATAATCGCACAACTGACCAAACTCGAAATACGATCATCAAATTTGAACAAATCGTCGTTTTGATGTCGTAAGGCATGTTCATCATCGTAATGCTCGATCAACTGAAAACATAGCCGCTGTGAGGGCCTCAGTGACCGAAAATTTGAAATTGGCAATTCCACTCCGCGCTAAGCAATTGGGCATTTCCTACAGTTCCGTTTGGCGAATTTTGCATCTTCATCCTTATAATGTCCAGCTAACACAACAACTAAAGCTTGCTGACTATAGAATGCGTAGAATATACGCCGATTGGGTACTGAAAAATCAACAAGTTGACGATGATTGCACTAATAGTTCAATAGTAAGTGTGATCTGACACCGTTGGACTTCTTTTTGGGAGTCTATGCAGACAATCCCCAAGCTTTGGAGCACTTAAAAACCACCATCCGTGAAGTTATGGCCGCAATATATCCAGATGTGTTTCGAAAAGTCATCGAAAATTACCGCACAAGAATCAAAGTTTGCAGCGACTTTATGACGAGGAAAGCATGGAAAACAGATGAAGATTGGAATGTGGAAACTGGATAGGGAAATGCGTTCTTCCGGCTGTGGCCCAACTAATAGCTAGAATAATTAAGGATCGAGTGATAGAACATCTCGATTCAACGCTTAATGATGAACAGGCAGACTTTCGAGCTGGATCCTCCTGCATCGACCAATCAACACCTAACGGATCATCACTGAATAATGCATCGAGTACAGATCTCTGCTATTTGGTGGGCCTTGCGCAGGAGGAGTATAGCAGAAAAACTCGTCATTTTTTATAAAAGCTACCTATGATGGCGGTAAATGTCATGTCTTACACAACGGTAAGGTATCAGAGGAATTTGAAGTTCGCAGCGGAGTACGACAAGAATGCATTCTTTCGTCAGTGTTATTCGTTGTAATAAGCAGTAATGTGATCCGGGCAGCTCTGTCTAGAGGAAACATGGGGCTGAGATAGCCTAAGGCATCATATCTCAAACACCTTGACTATGCTGATAACGTTTGCCTGCTCTCACACAGGATAATGGATCTGCATCAGATGGCTAATAATTTTGTGTCAGAGGCGAACAAAGTAGGGCTCAAAATAAATACGGCAAAAACAAAAGCCCTAAGCACTTCAATTTCTCAACAAAAAACCAGCGCTGCGCAACTCAACATAGCCGTACAGCAAGTCGAAAAAGTAAGCAGCTTTCTATATTTATGAAGTATGCGTTCTGGAAAAGCAATAATGTTTTCAGCACAAAAACCAAGCTGAGACTGTTCCGATCAAACGTGGTAGTGGATTGGTCACACCATACGGCGCAAAGACAGTTCCATTGTGAAGTACGCCATGCAATGGAATCTGCTTACTCAATCAGGTAGACGAGTGGGCCGCCCTAGGCAGACATGGAGAAGGACAGTCGAGGAGGAATCCAGATTATTGGGGATGACTTGGAGTTAGCTATGCCCCACGAAGGGTCAGAGGGCATACATACATATCCACGGTGAACAACCTGAAACTATGAAAATCTATAAGAAAAGTTTAAATATTTAACTTTTCATAGGCATAAGTTGAGAGAAATGACTACTTACTTAGGTGGCGCTACAGTCCGGGGTGAACGTGGGCCTCAACCAACAAACTTCTCCAGCCAGCCCGGTTACAAGCCAGCTGCCTCCAGTTGCACACTCCAAGTTCGATGAGGTCCTTCTCCACTTGTTTGCGCCACCTACCGTGAGGTCGTCCTCTACTGCGCCGTCCATCCTGGGTGGATTCGAAGACTGTTCCACCATCTTAGTCACTGTATGTAAACTCTTCTCGCTAAGCTGATGTCCTTGTATAGGCCGTATAGTTCGGCATTGTACCTTCTCCTCCACTCGCCGTCTATGCAGACGGGACCAAAGATCACTCGAAGAACTTTTCTCTCAAAGTAACCAAGGGCATCCTTATCCGATTTTCATACAGCAGGACTAGGATGACTAGTTTTTCATAAAGAGATACCTTAGTAGTTCGAGATAGGTCTTTATTACTCAATTGCCTTCTTCTTCTTCTTTTCCTTACGGCGAGTTAATGATCCGGAGTAGAAGAATCACAACGCTAACAGTTTACTGCATCTCTACTGGTCCGTCTGTGGGGTTTGCCTCAATTGTCTTCTTAGCCCATAAAAACACCGATTGACAAGAGTAATTCTTCGTTTGATCTCCACAATGAGCCTAGGTAGACAAAGTCTTTTACTACCTCAAAATTATATCTGTCTTTTGTGGTGTTCTGTCCAAGATGGCGATGTTGAATGTCCTTTTTTGTAGACAGCATATATTTTGTTTCGCTTTCATTGACCGCTTAACTCATCTTTTCTGCCTCGATCTTGTACAAATTTGTAAAAGATTGTACCTCTGGTATTGGCTTTCTTTTCAAGTATTTTATTAAAGAGACATCGAACGGTACGGTTGGTGTTCTTTCCGACTTTGATGGAGCAGCGAGAGTTTTCCATCGTCGTCCTGCACAAATGGACAAGCTTGGCAGGGATGCTGAGACTAGACATGGAAGAAATGACAAATGTATTAAATAGTTCGAACTTGAAACGTACCCTAGATTTGTATTGTTACAAATTCTATTGATCTCTTTTGCGCAAAAATGATTCTGTATCTTTTATGTGCAGGTGACATTTACATAGTTTTGAATGCGAGAGTGTCATGCGAGAGTGTCATAAAAAGCTTAAAAAACTATTTTGCCCACATGACCATTAAATGTATGCCATGTCCTTAGATATATTAAAAGTAACTTAGATATCAGCTAAATCTGAGTATGTAATCGTGTGAGAAACGACTGCATTACCTCAAATATGGAAATAAATAGTTAAAACCGTTTTAGAGAAAATTGGTCTTAAGTAAAGTATCGTTAATTTTGAGGCTAGAATGAAAACTCGGATCTGGATCCTAGTCTTCAAAACTTTAGGCTGCGGTCCACTGTACAGATCGACAGACAGAATTGCGAGACCCACTTTTTTCAAGAAAACAATACTTAACCTACAGGACCAAGTAAAAATATTGTACATAATTAATTAAATTAATAAATAAATTGCAGCTGAAAGGGCGTACCCTTTTTATCCTTTTATGTGAGTCCTTCTGAACTTGGTTATTATTTTCATTTTAGTAAAAACAAATATTGTACCTTAAGAGTCTAAGTTCCTCTTATGCTCTACATTTTGAGAAACAAAATATCATCAAACATCTTAGTCTTTGTATGAGTTTCACCCCCTGGTGACTCTTTATTTCGAGCGTGTATGTATTTATAAGCAAATATATAAATTTTTATTTTTCTTATATTAAGTTAAAACGAGAGGTTTTGTTCTTTTAAGCCTTCGTAATTGATTTTCATTATGCAGTAGTTTTCTTGCATCTATGTTTATATGCTCTTCTAGCTTTTCTTTGTGTTTTTTTGCATGTTTTAGAATTTCCGCAGATACACTTTCTACCTTCAGGTTTCGATGAAGGTCAGTATTTCTTATGTACCAAGGTGCATTTACTATATTTCTAAGCACCTTATTTTGGAAACGTTGTATTTTGTCTATGTTTGTCTTTTTGGCACAACCCCATAGTTGGATTCCATATGTCCCATGTTGGTTTCAGAATTTGATTATATAAAAGCACTTTATTTCCAATTGATACGGATGAGTTTCTTCCTATCAGCCAGTGTAGTTTTCTATATTTGATATCTAACTCTATTTTTTTCTTTTTTACGTGCTCTTTCCATCTCAACTTTGCATCTAGAGTCATACCTAAATATTTCGCTGTATTAGGGCATGGAACTATTTTTTGGTTTATAATAATTGGTATATATTCAGTTTTTTTACAATTTTAATAAAGGCAACTTGGACTCCACTTACTAGTCCATTCACAGGTTTTGTTTATGCCAATTTGTAGTTTTTCTGTGGATTCTTCATTGGTTCTTCCTACTGCTAGTATTGCAGTATCATCTGTGAATGTTGCCATAGGGTGGTTTTCTAATTTAGGAATACCATTAGTATATAATAAGTATAATATTGGGCCCAGTACAGTACCTTGCGGTACGCCGGCCTTTATTTCTCTTAGATTTGAATAAGTCTCTGTTGTTTTATTCTGAAATGTCTTCCATCTAGATACGATTTCAGAATAGAAGGATATTGATTTGGCAACATACATCTCAGTTTATAGATAAGTCCATACTTTATCAAAGGCCTGCGCCACATCTAAGAATACAGCCGAGCAAACTTTCATTTTTTCTAGTGCTTCTTCGGTTTTATTCGTAATTCTGTGTACCTGTTGTATCGTAGAGTGCTGCCTTCGAAAACCAAATTGATGGTTCGGAATCAGCTTTTTCCTTTCAATTATTTTATTTAAACGCTTTGCGAGTACTTTCTCAAACACTTTTGATATCATTGGCAATAACCAGATAGGTCTGTAAGATGACACTTCATTTGGCCGTTTACCAGGTTTGGGAATCATTAGGACGTCAGCAACCTTCCACAAACTAGGCACATATTTATGCTTAAATGTGGCATTTATTAAATTTGTTATTTTTATTATTGCCTTCCTTGGTAAGTTCTTTAGTACGACACCAGATATAAGGTCATATCCAGGACTTTTCATTAGGAGTTGTGAGCAGAATTTCTTCGCTTTCTTTTTCTGAAGGACCTATTAACGTAGGTTGTATATTTCCATTTTCAACTGGTGGTTTAGATATGTTTTCTAGGTAGTCTGCGAAGAGAATGGTTTTGTCCTCGTCGCTTCTTGCCCAGTTTCCATCAGTTGGAGGTATTTGCACAGTAGACTGTTTTAATCCTTTTGTTGCTTTCCATAGAGAGTAATTAGTTACGTATTCAGCTGTTAGCCCTCTGAGGTACCTTTTCATTGAATCTTCCTTAAATTTTTTAATTTCTCTTCTTAGTTGTTGACAGAGGTTGTTTAGCTTGGCTTTATGTTGTGGAGCTCTTGTTTTCTGCCACGTTCTTCTTGCTGTTCTTTCTATTTAGGGCGGGGGTGCTTTCCCAGGTCGATTGTTCTTTTTCTACATCATTTTTGGTTATAAGGGGTATCATTAAATCTATTTTACTTGTTAAGTTCAGCTTGAAGGCTTGCCAATCTGTTCTGTTATTTGTTAAGGTTTTAATATTTGTATTTTTAATTATATGTTCACTCATTTGGAGAATTATAGGTGAATGGTCAGAGCTTAGATACTCGAACTCATCTATGTGTATATAACTGCTTGACAAATTTTTGATTATGAAAAAATCAATTAGATCTGGTATCTTATTTTTGTCTGTAGGCCAGAACGTGGGCCTTCTTGTCGAGAGAATTTCGCACTGATGTTTTTGAATAGCAGAATAAAGTTCTTTTCCTCTCGTTGTTGTCAATCTGGATCCTCAGTTAAGGCTTTTTGACATTAAAATCTCCACCTATTATGTATCTGTTTCCTAGTTTTTCAAAAAAATATGAATATCCTTCTTTTTTAATTGAATGTTTTGGAGGACAGTAAATAGCAACGATATTAATTTTTTTATGCTTAGCTTTTATGCTGCTCTGTAATATACTTCAATTCCTCATATTGTTGTATATTATTTTTTACTATTACTGCACTTCCACCCTTAGCTGTGTTTTCAGGGTGAGCGGTGTGGTAGGTTTTGTAGTTTTTAAATTTTGTTTGCGTGTGTTTTGTAAAATGGGTTTCTGAGATAAAACAAATGTCTATGTTATTTGTTTCAAGAATCACCTGCAATTCCTGTTGAATAAAATAGACATACTTTTTTGATTTTTCTAGTTTGGTTTTTAGTAGTTACGTATAGTAATTATAGTACGAGTATGTAATTTTGCACAAGGTCTTACGGAAGAGGGTTGGCTACACTTAGTGCTCATCATTGACTTGTAAATAGTGATCCAATTAGGTCTATAGGATTTGTTATATATATATATTTTTTTTTTTTTATAATTTGCACCCGCCAAATGGGATATGAATATCATTAAATTATTTCTGGGCACGGGCGTTTTTTTTTGTAGAAATTGAGAGAGAGAGAAAGAAAGATTGGCGTAGTGGGTTTGAAACTTAGGTGGTATTAAGTTTCAGTAAACTCCAAAGGTGGCGTCCAGATAGCTGGGGAGCTTGTTTGTTTTGCTTTTTTTTGTCGTTGCTCATGATTCACAGTATTTTTTTCCCTCCACCTGATGTCATCATGACGATCAAGTTGCATTTAAGCCATATGACCACCCTACTGCCAGTGTTATGCCTTTGCAGTAGAGTTGACTAAGCTTTCGCAATTGATCGACTTTTTTATTTATTTCAGACGAAATAAATAGATGATTGTTGAGATCAGGATTTGAACCGTGAAACAAGAGCGTGACAAGCGTTGATGTTACCACTACACCACGGCCACCCTTAATAAAATCGAGAATATTATGTCAATTCGAACTATATTGCTACATATAACTGCACTAACTATATTGTATATTGTATATAGGTGTGTATGTATAGACATGGTAATTATGCATAAAATGCAAAATCGGTCAAATGTTTTCCAAGGCGGTTTCGCATGATTGCAGCTGTACATACATACTCGTATATTTCAACAAATTTGCGGCGGATGTTGTCTTTCAGCTCTGCATTCGTTACGATTAATTCATAAAACAATATAATATAAAACTCAATGAAAATAGTCAGTGTGACTCCTCTTAAAAATCAACTTGTTATTCGTAAAGCTTTTAAAATTCCACACAAGTGAATAAAACTGATCATTTAAATACCCATATATAGACTTTTAAAGGTTCATTCTAATTATGGATAGAAACAAACAGAAAAGTTACAAACCATCTGAAATGTATCGCTCAATACCCTACTAATTACCTTCTAACCCATCCTTAAAAAAGGGGTGTGGCATTGTGAACATCTCTCTATTCCGAAGACATATCCTTGATTTTTAAGAGATTTTAGCAGAAAAACTGTTCCTAAAACGTTCTCTTAGAAGAAAGTGAGCGTAGCTGCCACCAGCTGTAACCGAAGTTTACGGATTCTGATTTCTATTATACACAATAAGACTTAACCATCCCCGTGAATATTCTGCCCGGGTGTCTGTCACATGCTTGTAGCATTTGAACCGTTTGACCTAGAAGGTTAGAAATTAATGTTGAAAGCTGAACAAAATCAAATTTCTTGAAAATCTGGCTCTGCAAGCAGGAATGGAATAAAGAGTGTCTGTTTTACCTGACCTCTTTCAAATCGAAAAATAAGGATACACACGATTGTTTGAGTTTTTGACGGAAAATTCCAAACATGTTTATACTTGTAGTGCTTTATAAAAAGCTTGTATATTGGTATATTTGGCGTGTTTTATTGAAAATATATCTTCAGCCGTCTCGAAAAAAACGATTGCTAGTGTAAACAAAGCTTCAGCTTTGAAAAAAAGTAAAGAAAGTTGCTACAACGAATAGCAGGGGCATCAACCCTCATGAATTAAGTTTCTCATTTGTAAACCACATATCCGAACATGTGTCCAAAGTTCAATTTAGCGGGAGGGAAACTAATAATCAGTTGTTATATTTGACTTCACTAACCAGAGATATTTCAATAAGACACGCATATTAAATTTTCGCCTTTTTAGCTCAAAATTGATGACCCAAAAACTGGTGACATACGTGATATATGTTACAAACTATGTGCCAATTTTAATGTACCCTATGGGATAGCGTATAAATAGATGGAATAAGATAGACAAACGCGTAAGCAGTTAATGCAAAAAATAATCTCAATCACTAAAAGGAACTAACTATTCAAAGTTAAAGGATTTGGGAAACGCCAGCAATAAATGAAACTGGATAATTAAAATATAAACCATTTAAATATCTTCGAATCCAAATATATCTTTATTGGAAAACCGGTAGAGGAGGGTAGGTATTTAGGATTATCTTTTTAAAAAGCAAATGAATGCAAATATTGTTATAGATAAGTCACTGCACTCATATTCAGGTTTCAGACGAAAATTGTTTTTTACAAATTCTTGTTAAGCGACTTAATTTTGCAAACAAATTTCAAGGTTGATTTTCCAGAGCAGTTAGTCACAGTTGTTAGCATTTTGTACTAATCTACTATGTATTAAATTAATATTAAGTAGAATTGTTTATCTAAGCGATTTTTCAGGTTGACACCTATTTGAATTACGATGTGGTTTGTTAATAGGTGATTGTATTGGATTATAAATCCGCTAAAAGTGAGGTAATTGTAAAGTGATATAAGATCACTTAGTAGATCAGAATTCAAGTTCATTTCTGAAAAGTAGTGTATTTAGTTTTATAGTGCATATAATTTTACAGGCAATTGGAAAACGTGTCGAGTTTAACTTCAAACTGATATCCCGAGACAAATGTGTTTTCCGCTCCGTTCGATTGTTTTTCTCTTTTATCTAACACTCTCCGAGAAATGAGGCGAAAAATGAAAAAGTTTTGGAAAAAATCGCTTCTTTTCAAAAATTAATTAGTTTTTCCATGTACCAATTTAAAAAACTCAAGCTAAGTCAGAATGCCTATAATCAAGAACATTTCAGATTTCCAAGAAACTCTTCTCTTAATTTCTTAAAACTTTTCTTATATCTCCAACCATTTCGAGACAATTATTTAAATGCCTCACCCTGTATATGTCGTGGCGTAGTGGTTAGTGTGTCGGTTCACTACGCAAGAGGTTCCAAGTTCGAATCCCAGAAAACACCAAAAAGTTTTTTTCACGATCCCACCTCTCGCGAACGTCTGACAAACATCCGAGAGTATTGTTGTCACGAGAAAGCTTCTCAAAACAAATTGCCTTTCGGATACGGCACTAAACTGTAGGTCCCTTCCATTGGTGTGAAAAATATAACGCACACTACACGAGTGGTTGCGAGAAGCTAGGCCCTGGCACCTAAATAGCTGTTTCGCCAAATATTTATTTATTTATTTATCACCCTGTATAATATGTTCAAACATTACCTTGTGAGGAAATTGTACAAACTTTGATAATGGGAAAAACTGAAAAATTCTACAGAGCTCGTGAAAAAAGTAACGAAAAGGACTAAGAGCGTCCGGAGAAGGGTATACCCATCTGTTTTTTCTGTTCGTAAAGCTTGCGAGTAACTCTCATCCTTCTCTTAAGTACCATTAATGTCATAGCTGAACGAAATGCTTCCCTATGTTCTGTCAATTAAAACCGATGACCATCCTATGCCCTTTCCTTGCATCTCTTTAATCGAAAAGGCACCTATTTTTGCGAATACTTTCTAATAATATGTGCACAAATTCGTAGTCCTATAATTTTTTTGGAAAATAGTCATAACAAACATGACAACTGTCAGATTTACATATGCAATGAGCGACTGAGACCGCTCTCTCTTATGTTCGCTCATATTTGCCAAAGTGAACGAACATTTAACGAATCGACGCTGGGCTTATTACGTGTTGGATGATAAAATTGTGAGTATTCGTGGGTTTACATATGCGAGCATATGCAGGATTTCTCACTTAACACATCAAAGGCGCAATTGCTTATGGTTTCCTGGCAATGTTGTCTCTGGTTTTGTCCATCTCATTCTGGCGGCGCGATCTTAACTCCATGCTTTTCTCGTCAGTTGAGTCCCCTGTGGGCGCCGTGGCTCTGTGGCTAAGTGCGCGATCATTGAGTGCGAAAATCAAGGCTCGAGTCCCAGAAAACTAAAAAAAAAGCTTTTTCACGGTCTTACCTCTCATGAACGTCTGACAAACATCTGAGAGTAAAACTGTAATGAGAAATTTCTCTCATTCAAATAAAATTACGCACAGCATAGCGAGAAGCTGGGCAGGCCCCAAAAGTTGCATTTACGAGTAGGACTGTTAGCGGCAAAATATTTCCCTTCTTTAAACTTCTTTTATCCGACCCATTTCATTGATTTCGAAGACGTCTACATACATTATATCAGTCCGAATTTTCCACGTGCGAATCTAAAGATTGTTATCCTTAATATCTTGATTTTCCTCTTAAAAATTAATTTTTGATTGGAAGAATTTCGGTAGGTTTAGTCAGAAAGCTGTACTTAGATAACATTGCTATATGAACGAAATAGGTACAAAATTAGACGTAAACGAGCGCAAAAATGCGTGTATTTTTAAAACTTCTTATCAATTTAAAATCCCAACAAACAAGTCTTAGCTATATGTAATATTTTGCAAGGAAAGTCATTCAAATCGATACATTTTTGCAGAAGAAATCTAAGAAAAAAAAATCCACATTCAGTCAGACAAACACCGATCATATTTCAAGGATAAAATGAGCTATTTAACAGTTTGCTAACTAGCTCCAGATATTCTATTTTCTTATAAAAGTTCGCGATGACGAGAAGTTGACACCGAATGAGGTGCATTTGAGTACAACAATAAATTGTTATCGAAAACGATAACACTAGAAAGTTCGATTTTGAAAAAGTCACCTCGTCTTTCGTACAGACTTTTAACACAAAATAATACATTTAACAACTTCTAATACAAACACTTCACTATTGACTATTATAATTGCCTAAAGTAATCAACATCGTGGTTAACGTTTATACATATATCTATACATAGCAGTTGACTTACTCTCAATACTAGAGATGAAATAATCTTATGTGTCAGTAATCAATATGAATTTGAAGTAAACAAAATGTTGGCGTATACTTCACGAAAAGAATTCAAATAAGGAAGAAGACGATTGCATTGCCGGAGTCCACCCAAAATTCTGGTTTCTCATTCGAAAAGCATTCGGTCGCAGATACTCAGAATTTTGGCTACCCTTGCACTTGACAGAAATCCTCCACTGTTTCTATGTAAGAAGACAATGTGTGGACAAAATCTAAGCTCACCAACGCGCATAACCAATTTGAGCAAACATTGCCACTTCATTTTGGCAGTGTGTCACTTGAGTATGCAAATTAGAATGCAAACAATCTTTAGCAGAAATTAACACAAGCTTCTAATTTTCAAAATAAAAAAAATTCAAAGTAAATGATATTAAAAAACCCCGTGTCGAATTTCTTATTTAACTGTTAGATGGTAATAGATTTAAATCAATGAATGACTCAATCAAAATTAAATGAGTCCTTCATGTCTGGTAAATATTAACTACTAACAGAGAGAAGACTTGTAAATCACTTTTACGTTGAATAATTTTCCCATTTACATTTTCATACATGAAATCAAATACGTTATCCACAAAAAAACAAATTGAATTAACTATCTTTTTGCCCGCCAAATCCATCCACCGACAAAATTCCGTACATCCCAATGGTAAAACATCAAATGATTATCACCAAACCAGCTACGCGCACTTCAAAACAATTCTCAGCGAAAAATCCACCAGAAAACAAAAAAGAAAATCCACAAAATTCAGTCGCATCATATGAAAAATTCATTCATTTTGAATGAATCCGATGAGTAAAATAAATTTCAATGAACAAGCTGAACTCAGCGAAAATGTTGGCGTAGGCCCAAACAATCAACCGCTCTCAGTGTGTGCATTTGACCTCATCCATCCCATCCCCCAAAAAAGCATCATCATCACGATGAATACCATCCGATCGATGGAGTTTCATACTGCGCAGAAGAGGAAGAAATCGCGCTCATATGGTAAATCGTCATCTCTCATCAGCGAAAAAGTCCGTTTTACACACAATGACGACACAGCTAAACCCAACCGACCGAACTTACTATGGCAACAGTAGTGTGGGTATATAAAAGCTGTCTTAGCAAAAATTTTTACAATCAAAGTACGTCGCTCGTTCCGATCGTGTGTGCTTAAGACAAAACGCCGGTGGAACTTGAAATTAATAAAAAAAGGAAACAAAAAGGATTTTTTTATATATCGAGTGTGTAAAGGATAATCACATTCGGAAATTAAACTCAGTGAATTGACAGAAAAAAATGTAAGAAAATTAAAGACTGTTCTCTTAAAAAATTGGTGGAATGTGCAAATTATGGATATTGACTATATAAACTGTGTGTGTGCATATTGACACAAATAAATTAAAATTTCTTATTGCCACAGAAGTTTGAGATGCGAAATTACACACAATTATTTTATTAAGTGGTTTCTGCCTGTGGTGGTTCTTAGAACACGATTTTTATTTGTTTTGTGCTTAGTGTTACATCAAACTTCATGTCTAATTTTAGACAGGAACGGACTATAAGTGGATTGTGTGAATATTAGCAAGACAATTAGAGCCAAAAATAAAATCTGACAGAGTGTTTTCCGATACAAAGTTCTTTTATCGAATAGCCAATCCAATACCGATTAATTAAAGTGTGCTTGCATAATTAATGACAATGAAAAATACCAAAGTAGCATTCACTAAGAATAAATCAATAAATTTAGTTTATTTACTATGAACTTTCTCGGGACAGAAACTGCATAGAAAAATAGAAAACAAATAAGAGTAAAAAAGAAGGAATATTTTTAAATAAAATATAAAATTCTAAACTCTCTTTCTCGGTGACATAGATTGAGGAGATTTTTTTGGCAAATAACATCCGCATTTCAGTTAAGAATATTTATGACTACCGCATTTGCATAAAATTCCCATCATCGGATAGATGACAGAGAATTAAACTGGAAAATATGGAACAGGATTTTCATATCTTCCAAATTTGCATATAGTTTACACTAAACAAGCTTTAAATTCAATTTGCAATCTCATCAAGTGTTTGCGACTATTAATCTTCTCATTATAATTAAACTGACACACTTTTGGCGTGATCAATTTTTATCCTGCTGATGGGATTTCCACAATTTCAATTAGCGACAATCGAAAGAGTTGACATGCGAACTTGCTTTAAAATAAGTATGATACATACTACGTTGTTTGGTTCACAAAAAAAAAAAAAAAACGTTCAGTTACAGCACAAAATAGGATACATTCAGCAATAAATAAATATTCATCATTCAGTGTTTCATAATATTTCGCAACCAGTTAACACTCATTGGCTCTGATAAGCTCTTTTAATTCACATTATCTCTGTAATTAAATTTAAAGTTCGAGTAGAAAATGCCTTTTTACCTATAATAGTTGATTATAATTAGCGGATTTATTTTATCCAAGCGTGTTTTTATTCAAATTTCGTAATTAATTGCATCGCTTTTTCGATCTATACCACTTTGTTTGATGTTTTATTTTTTATTTTTATTTTTAATACATCAACGTGTGTCGCATTAGTTATGCTCACATCAAATGTCAAAGCTATCATAACCTACCCACCAAAAATGCACATTATTAATTTTATAATCGGTGAAATCAATCAACTTACCATATCAGTTGAAAAAGACACGCGAAGAACTACGATACAAAATTGAGTTAATTGACTTTGCCTTCGATATCACACAAAATCAATCGTAAATCGAAAGAAGTCCCATTAAACTTGTAGGACACATACACACACATATATACAAATAAAATTATGTCATCGATGTCAAAAAACCATGTGTAATGAACAAGATGCTACCACTCACTTAAGCAATGCATCACAAATGATATCTTTATTTTTGTTTACGACTTTGTCAGTTATAAAATGTAATCGTTTTTTTTTTTTTTTTTCTTTCTTCTTTTCTTCCTTCCAGTGACAATGGCACGGTGTAAACTATTACCACTAGCATTAGTGTTAGTATTGCACTCAACATTTGGTGATGTGGGCTCAAATATTTTTCTTTCTGGCGAATATAAAAACTCAATTGATTCACATCCGATAGTTTCGGAATTTGAAAATTCAATTAGTAAAAATATTTTCCTAGAACATGCAGTCTTTAGTAGGCAAGCTCAACCATTCACTGCACCAACGTATTTGCCCCCTAGGGAATACATTAAGTGTGGCGGTGGACAACAGTGCGTGAAACAGAATGTCTGCAGTGGTGGATATTTCACTAATAATCCAAACGGATATATCCAGGTAAGATCAAATCATTTTTTAAGACGTACCTAAAATAAACATTTAATTTTCTTAATTTGACACTTGATTAACGTGCGCGGGAGATTTATATTCATAAGTCGATGGTAAACGTGTTCTACATAGGAGGATAGGTTTTTGTTTTGATAAATGGTTAAAATTAAAAATACTATATATTGTCGTTAAGCTGGTAGAATTTTTTTTTTCCTCGATGAAAAGAAAAAACGAGTTGTTAAGTGTATTTAATGTCTTTTATGGGTTATTTTAGCATGGTTCGGTTGAATTTAGCTATGGGTTAAGCGGGTGTTATTTGCAGATAGTAAAAAAATAAATAATTTATGGACATATGGAAAAACATTGAAGAGGTATCCGTTTAAATTATTTTAATTAGTTGTCTTGCCATAAAAAATTACCTCTAGCAAAGAACTTTGAAAAAAGGTAAACTTTATGAATAACGACTTTTTTTTATGATCGACTCTTTTGCAGAGTTCCGGTAGTTTTAAAGTCACAGATTTTACATCAATAAACATGACCACAATCTACAGAGACAAGTCTTTAAACAAATCGATGACAAATCTACATAATCTTCGAAATGTGGGCTGTCTCTTCCAGTGCGTACATTTTCGAAAAATTTGTTGACGATCAGAGTCCATACGTTGTGACTGACCTACAAAATTGTGAAATAAGTTACCATTACATGGTTAAGTGCACTACTAAGTGCGAGACTCAAATATACCACAGTCAGCAGAAGTGTCTCCAAGAAGCTAGGTCAGAGCCTGCATGGTCCGCTTGCACCGAGATATAATTATTTTGAAGTCACCATCACGTTATATACTTGGTAGTATAGTTACTAATTTGTTTGAGATACTGTAAAATATATTCTGGGGAATAGTAAAGGTAGCCATGCATTTAGTCGTGGAACTAAAATTGGTATATTTACTACAATCTTTATAGTTGCTATCGAATGTCTTCATAGAGCAATTCATCAGTTCAATCAAAGATAGGCAGTGGATTGCAGATACTAGACTAGGGTTAATGATCTCAATGAAAAAGCATATTTCGAAATAATTTTCAAATTGATATTACACTTCCAGGTCTAAAAGAGTCATTTAAATTAGACTTCCCCTCCATCACATCACCTCTTGCGCCATGTATTTTTATTTAAAATGTATTCCAATTAATTTGATATCTTTGAATTATTCCAAAAACCTGCTTGACCTACTTTCACAGTGTTTTGATCTTGTTGATAGTTTCTGGTGACTGACTAATAGGGAAATTATGGAAATGGTAAAGAGACGCCCTCCTCTTACGCGAGTTAAATTATTACTTCGGCATTGGCCTTGTGAAGTTGAACTTCTTTTAATGAAAGGCATGTTAACCACTGAGAGGATTGACCCAAGTATTAAGCTCTCTTTTTCTTGGTCAACAGGCGAGCAGTAAAGTTTCTTTACCAGTGACTGGTATGCCAAGTCTTTAATGACTGAATATACGCTTTAATGGATTAATTTAATATCAAATTTATCTCAACTCAGCTCACATGGCCAAAGAAAAAAAAACATTTTCGAGAACTTTGTTTGATCTTGAGAGCTTGGGGTAAAAAATGTCGAGTCTCAGAAAGCCTAAAACATTGGTATTTCGCGGGCAGAGAGCCGCCAACCCAAAAGGTTATAGAAATACTTGGTGAGCGAAATATGTCTGCAGAAGCCGTCCAAATAAAGCAATTTTTTGCTGACAAAAGAAAAATCTTTTATTTTTCTAGCTAATCATCCACTTTTTCTGGTGATTTTTTTTTTTTTTTTTCTGTTTTCTGCAGATCAACAAATTATTTTCGCTGGTCAGCAAATATTCTTATTACCTTTGCTGATTTTCTTTGCAGATCATTTATTTTTCTACTGTGTTATACTTTTTTTGTTAGCAAATTTTGCTGGTCGTTCAATTGTTTAGCTGGTCAGTAATAATATTAGCACCATATAGCCCTAGGTAGAACTTCAAATTCAGACTATGCCCTACTTTGAAGGTGAAATGTTTCCCATTTGATTGGCCTCGAATCCTTCATGTCTCTGTTTTCTACTTGGACGAACAACTTAACTAATTTTCCGCAGTTAATGATTTTTCATTTAGCGACAGTCATTGTAAAGAAAACAAGACATGCAGTGCCATCTGCTCGCTATTTTTTTTTTTTTTTTTTTTAAATCACCTCTCAGAAGTGATTTTAATTCAGTTTGGTTACCCTTCCTTCTGTACCTACATAGCTGATTACGATATGCGAATTTGTCCAAATCTATCCTCCCAACGGTATCGATATAGATAATTTTTGTATTTGACGATAGATGTAATTCGGGGTTACTTCCAATAATAGCGTAATGAAGGCAGCAAATAGTACTTAATCAAATACACAATCTAAATAATGCTTTCGAACTTTGAAACTTCTTTGGACATACAAAGGACAACTCGAAAAATCACCTTCTATTACTTTAGAAGAATATTTCATCAAATCGATAAGAAATCTAAAAGTCGAATCTAGAAAAAAACAAAAAAATAAAAAATAAGAAAAAAACAAAAGAGTTGAGTTGAAAACTCACTTTGACATTCAGTCGCTTTAACATCGTAATAAACTCGAACACATATCCTCCTTGTGCATAAAATTAAAATTACATAATAAATCAAGAATATCCGCGTTTCCCAGTCTACATACCATGTCCCGGTGAAAAATAACTGAGGAGAAACAAAAAAAAAAAAAAAAACCCTTAAGTGCAGTTTTGTGTACACATTGCACCAGTCTGCTGATATCGATGCACTTGTGATTCCCAAAAGTACTTTGTGAAACCCAGAAATTTCGTAATCAAAAATTATTTTGATTTCAGTGAGTTGTGGTGTAGGTAGGTAGTATTTTTTTTTTCCAGTGGCACAATCACATAATGCAACAACAACTCGCTTAAGTGCCCCCACAGAGGAAGAAAGAAAGCGGTCAGATCACCTGCTGTCTGATTTTTCATTTTTGTGGTAAACTTCATTTTTGGCGCAAACTTGATTACCTTTTTTATCTCCAGCTGAAAACATTATAAAAAGAAAGTTGAGTACATATATTAATATGAATTGCAAACTCTAAGCAAACGTTATGCATGCATTTCTCATGCATCATAGATGACCTTTAACATCATATCATCAAATAAGAAGACAACACTTCTTATCCACTTACAAATAAAGCGCTCTAATCATATGCAAGTTTGATTGCCACTTACCAGAAGTGCAGCGAACAAAAACTGCTATGACTCTGAAGTTAACCCCGGCACCTCCTAACTCTGGCATTTAGTTAGCGTTTTTTTTTTTTTTTTTTTGTTGTTGTTTGTTTAACAGAAATATGATAGTGTATGAAAAAAAATCACTTCTTGTTGCTGATGGCATCTAATATCCCATAACCCATCACTTTTTCACCGATTAAGAACCTTCTTGCACAGCTAGCGGTTGGTTTTGAGGTTGTGCTCAATAGGAGGCATGTCAAAAGGTCAATTCGATGAGCATCACGTCCGGACGGACACTGGTCATTAAGATGGATATCATATAATTTTCTGATCATGTTTGTGTGAATTGAATTCTCAGAGCCGTTGCAACGGGGTGGCGCGCGTCATCCTCAACAACTCTATTAAATTGATAAATCTTCGCAGATAAGTTTTTTCTTGTTTTTTTCTTCTTCTGGCTCGCTCTTGAGACTTAATTTGTTTGCACGATAATTATTCATAATGCATATTGTCACTTTCAGTGGAAGAGATGCGATTGCATAACCCAGGAGGAATATCGATGAAAAATTGATAGAAACAAGAAGACCTTGTGGTTGCGTTTTGTGTAATTTATGTAAATTTACATTGTAAAGGCGTAATTCGAGCATATGCCGCATCTTCATCAATCTATCGATGTATTCAAATCATTCCGTTATACGAAAGCAATTTCAAATAACATTAGCTATTATATGACGCAGTCGAAAGGTCAAACAATCTTTTGTGGTATTTTGTCTTTCGTGAAAATTCCTCGCAGTCTTCGTGCATTGAATAGCATACAATGCCAAAAAAGATTCGCACAGTGATAGGCACTTCTTTTGAAACTAACATGAATGCGATGATAATTTGCGTTGAATAGATACATTCATGGGTTAATTAGATATGGGTGTTATTCAGCAATTTATTTCGCTGGTTTATTAACTTTGTTTCGTGCTTAAGGCGGTTATTCATTTTTTTTTTGCAACTTTAGTAAATAATTGTTGGGTAGATTATATCCGGATTCGGATAATGCAGTGGCAAATAGGAGTTAAATGACTGCTCAATGAAGTCAGATATGAATTTAGACAGTGGTGAGTTTATGAAAACATGTTTTTTGTGTCTTGGCAGCTCAAGTGGGTAGTGAATTGGATTACTGCAGAGATTCTCCCCGATATTTCTTTAATCCTGTGGGTTGCAACTGGATTTACAACTGATGGTGACCTGCTAGAAGTTAACGCAATATGCGCACAGACATCCTTAGTAGGTGCAACTTATTTAAGAGATATCTAAAGTTATAATGTCCTGTGGATATCATTCCTTTTCATTGGCCCGTTTCTCAATCGGGTCAGAAAAGAAGAACAATTAGTTAAGAACTGTAGTTAACTTCACAAACTTATTAATAAGACACTAACATTGCAAATCAGTGGGAATAGGTATATACAAACAAGAATGTGGCGAGCGATGCTTAGTAATGACGATGACCCTTTAGCTGTAGTAAGACCTGGAATTAAAAGTATAAATCTGCTACAATGATACGCTATTGAAGATTAACTTTTACACTCACTAAAATGTTCAAAGATATCCATTAATCATTATGAAGATCGATTGTAACAGATGTTACCAAATCTATGTAACAAGAGTTACACTGAAAAATTTTGATTTTCTTTTAAATTACTAAATCATAATTCATCTTGATTAGTTGATAATAGTTAGTCCTTGTTTCTAACGTGACGATATTTGTAAATATTGAATTTTTTTAATGGGTTAAATCGCAGCTGAAAAATACATCCCGTTTCAAAGCTGTATTACGAGGTACCATTAAGTTAAATGCTTTTCCTAATAACTGTCGTAGTTTTTCGTATTAGTATCACTAATAAACACAACCCGTTCCTCAAAAAGTAAGGAAATATTGTAATAATATCGAAGCTCTGAATGTAACCTGAGTTACCATGGAATGTTCTAATCCATAGTTATTGTTTTCAAGTCTACAGCAATATATATCATAGTTCAAGACCATTGAATCTCGAGCATGACCATTTAGCCTAGTTAGTCTAAACTGATTTTGAATTTTACATTCATTGACATTCTGTACATATTTCTTCGCCGTGGAAGTAACAATTTCAGTCTTTTCATACATCTAGTCAGTGCTTAATTTGTAGGGCTGATGTTTGTTCAGCTGATTTTCTTTTCAGTGCAGCAGTGCCCAATCTCAGCCTATTATGAATTTATTGTGTTCAGACTACACTTTTGAAACTTATCATGGATCAAGCCTTGAAGACAATTATTTCCCACTCATCCCGAAGTGATCCGTTCTTAACTAGAATCTCGTGATAGCTTGCAGTAATTCGCAGTCCCTTCATCCAATCTTCTTACGTCCATGGATGGAATCGCCGCTGGAGCCACCTATCATCTGATGCTCAAAAAAATTCATAGAATCACATATAATCCTCACTCGACAATGAGGCATATTATGGCACAATGCAATCATATATCCACACCCTCTTACTAGCTTCTAATAAAGATCGTTACAAATTCACATTCAGTACAAATGGGAGATTGAGAGAATTGCTCGCACACATGACTCACTTAAATGTCACTATTCCATTTATAGCAGTGCATCCGTTATTCAAGTACAAACATATAACGGCAGCCATCAATCATCATTATTGAAAGTAATTTGAAAGAAAGTACGTCAATCTATGATAGTGTTAAAAACGAAAGAGTTGGCCAGCGAACTTGATGACTTTTGCGATAAAATCTTAGAGAATATTTGCTTATGCGAATAAATTTAATGCTTTTTCAGTAGGCAATCAAATTCGCTGATCTTAAGTGGTGCAAATCGTAATAGTCGAGAAAAACCGGTTCACAATCGACTTGTAAATGACCGATTTACATTCTAAATGAGACTCTTTCTAGTGGTTTAATATCCTTCACCGATTAAAGTAAATATGGATGATTCAGTATCCGGGATGAGGGCAAACCTGAATCGACACACTTTAATTGCCTATAACAAGTGGAAATTCCAATTTTTATTGCCTTCTACCAAATTACACAATCAATTGATTTTCTCATAGATCATCGACCTTTAGGACAAAAACTATCCACGTGCTGTCTTCTGAACCAAAATAAATATTTTCTTTATTAATATTCACTAAGGGAATTCAGCTGCCAACAAAATCCAACCACCGATGCACTTGACTTTGACTTGGGAAAATCATGTTTTGAATTAATTTTAACAAACAGCTCCGGTTTGCATTCAACCGTCAAAAAGTAAGCAGATACTTATATTTCACACTTAATTGCAAATATTATAAGTATACTTGTATTTAATATGAATTCCCATACAAAATTAGCGTGGAATACTGAAATACCCGATGATATAATTTAAGCAAATTTGTAGGTGAGACAAATAATTTTACAAGAGCACAACTCACCCACAGTGTTCATTTAGATTACGGAGGAGTGCACCACTTGAAATTCACACATATCCGTAGAGCAAATCTAAATTCTCCCAGGTGTTCGATTTATGTTGATTTCCTTTTTGGGATTTTTTTCTTTCAACTCAAGAATGTTGTATCTGAGTCATTGTTTACAATCGAAAGTCAGATGAGGATGAATCGATAATGTGTTGAATATGGATAGAGGTCTGGAAGGTTTAATAACCTTTCTCTCTGTATGTATTGCATCTGATTAGTGTATTCATTAAAAATGATTAATTTTCTAGATGTTTCCAGCAAATAATACATAACATTAATTACCTATGCAGGCGTAAGGCGTGTGTGTAAGAATAACACTTTTTTCCCGGCTTACATCACTCGATAAAAATGTTTAACAGTAATCTGAGATGAGAGAACTAAAAAAAAAAAAAAAATTGAAAGTAATTACTTGTCAACTAGTAGTGTGTATTCTTGTGGACCTTGAGAATCTATGGGAATAATCTTATAAAATCTCTACTCGAGATCAGCTCCGAGATTGCAAATTTAAACAAGAATAAGACTTTTGAAATATCGACAGCACGTTCCGTAAGTGTATTCTTTGATGCCATAAAACAAACCATTGCCTTTCTCCTTCAATTAATTAAACATTTCCATATAAATCAGCTTAAAGTCGGTTTTTAATGTGTATTTTTCTAATCTTAGTCATTTTGACATCATTGGACCTGTTTCCCTTTTGCTTTTATGCACACGTCTTTTTTTTAGATTTAAGCACATAAACTGGTTGTGTGTGCACATATTTTAGGGTTATATGTTAATGGGTGACAATATTTATACACTTTTCTAGTTCTTAATGCTAATTTATTGAGGTTTCTGTCGACTTAAGTTTATTTGAAGACTTTTACTTCATACATTGGGGCACCTGAACTTGTACAAACAATGAAACACAAAAGAGTTGTACAACGAACTTGATTTAACTGATGAAGAAAATGGAAAATTCGTCTCTCATAATAAATCGTTAACACGTCAAAAGAATTTAATTGAAACAACACTCACTTTACTACCCATGTCTTTAATGTAAAATAAATTTCGAAGATAACCCCAACAGGCTTCGGTTTGTATTGGGCAACTATATAAGTAAATGGCGCGGGTAGATAAATGTAACCATTGACCGATAGTTTGCGCACGAAATGTTAAAGTAATCAAGTGGCTGAAATCTGTGAGTAGTTAACTTAAGCAAGAGGTTGCTGTTTGGAATGAACTAAGGCTCAGGTTTCGGCTGAATGCTGTTTTAACTTATAATAACAATATTTTTTTTTTTTTTTCAGAATTGTGAACCAGAGACTGATGTCTGTTGTACATACCGTCCACCACCAACAACTACCACAACTACTCAACGTCCCTATGTTCCATGTGGGGGAGATTCAGACTGTGTTCCACCAAATCAATGTAGTCGCGGAACAATTAACGTATCAAACTATGCTAAGAAATCAGCGGTAAGTGTTGATTTAATTCGTTAAAACTTATTTACTACGATGTCTGAAGGCCAAATTGCTGAATTATTAAACAAACCTATTCTAGAAAAAGGTGGAAGCAGAAGAATAGTATTTCTCTGACAGTTTGTTAATTTAAATTAGGATGGCTGCTTTGTAGTTTCAGTTATTTCAGCAGGATTTGGTTGTTTTAATTTTGACAATGCCCTCGGGCGATAAGACAATGCGATCCACAGAGATCCCTTTTAATATTAAGTCATTTTATTTCAGAAGATTCATTATCTTCCTAGTAAAGGTGAGGAGAACTCCGTTAGGTGAATTTGTGGGCAGATTTCTGAAAAGTTCCCAACGCGTAGTATGTATTCTGCCGTCTCACCTGTCTCCATCAGCGTACCATGTGACGTGGGCGTCGTAACTCAGCGGGACACTCAGGTTCGAGTCCCATAAACACCAATCATTATTTATCCCACCCCTCGCAAACGTTTGACAAATATAAAACTGTAACTCAATTACAGCACGAGTGGCTATGATAAGCTAGGCCCTGCTCTGTATAGGCTGTTAGAGCCAACATATTTATTTATTTATTTTTACCATGCGATCAAGCAATGGTCTCTCATTTTTCCAAGTTTTCCAACCCGGGATCTCTATTTTAAACCTCCTACCAAAGATAGAGTTAAAATGCCATTTTCAGCATGTTTAGCTCAGGTAAGTCTGTGAGCATGGCTAGGTTAGGTTAGGTTAGGTTGGAGGGAAGGGCACCTGAGTGCTTATCACAGGGGCCATACAGTCCATTGTGTTTCCCTTTTTTGTTATGTGGAATGTATATTTAAAACCTTTGCCTTGCGGTGGGTTCTGTTGCAAACCAGCCTGCGCTCTTTATGAAGCCTATCATGTTTCTAAGTGGAACTTGTACGAGATCCCCTAGTTCGTCAAAAAGCCTGTTGTGCTCTGTCTCTTCTATATCTTGAGCGCTCCTGCAGTAGTCGGGTGTGTTGAGGCCTAGTCTGGCAGGAGAATGGCTATGTTATCCATGATTCGATTATATACTCTTTTCATATCGTACTATTCCAGTAGTTCGACTATGAGATTGATGACGACCATTTCAATTCAGCTGTCTATCATACTTCTAAAATAAAGAACTTTTGCAATGTATTTCCGAGATGAAGAACCCACTTTAAAATACACTCGGTTTGCTTATGATGGTCAAGTGGGAATTTCTCAGGATATACTTCTCTTAAACTATGCCTCCTCTGGTGAATCTCTGATCTACCCCCCTTTCACTGTACTGTTGAGATCTTTGATTTTGCAGCTTTCGTCAGAAGACTCTTTTGATTGGAATAATACCACTGTTGTCAGCAATGAAGTTATCTATCACCGCACTAGCCATCCCATATCGAATGCGTTAACCGGACATTTCATAAATCCGTACAAAATCATTACGAATTAACAACTCTACACGCTACTTTGGCTATGGATTATCAGTTTACAATAAGTTGACAAGCCCACAACGTGACATAAATGTCAGTAAAATATGAAAACCCCAATAAAATCAACAGCTGCCATTCATTTTCGACTTTATGACCACAACTCCACCATGTTGATTCACTTTATAACGCCATTGATAAATTTTTATCTAATGATGAGTATTTGAACAGAAAGAGAACCCCAGTTACATTCCAAAGTAGGGTTACTCAACATTTTTAACATTTTCAAGTCACAAGGCAACTCCCATGCTCTCATTTCAATAAGTGCGGTGGTATGCATATTATGACAGATTGCTTTAGTTTTTTTTTTTTTTTTTCCTTTTCCACTTCAATTTATTCCTGATTGAGATAAGATAAGACCATGCCACTGTGCAGTAACAGCGTGCCTCAAGTCACGCCAGCAGCATGTCAGCTAGTAGCCCACTGTATTGATATCATCCAAGATACCAAACCCAAAGATGAATGAATTAAAATTTGTACACAGAAATGTGAGATTGTGTGTTGAAAAGAATTGCAGTTGGAAATTACATAACTCATAAAGAATGCAACAACAAGATAACAAAAGAAACCAACAAAAGCTCCATCTCAGAGGCACACACAATAAAAAAAAAATAAACCTGTCATAATTTTCTCTCTCTCCCAGCATCCAATGTACCAGTGTACCAGTTTGCTTGCCTTTAAAATTTAATGTGCAATCCATGCACAAGAAATTGGAAACAAATTCCACAACAAAAGCGAAGATCACCATCAAAACAAAATCGTTGGCAAGGTCGTCCCATGACGTTGATTATGCGCATCGTTTATGATTGGAACGATTAAATAATATCGAATACCAACCATACACACACATAATAGTGACTGTTCGCCTAATGATAATGGTTATGGAGCCAGCGACCATCGGCGGCCGGAATGCATATACACCACTTGTTCATACAAAAAAAAAAAAAAAATAAAGGTGGTACTTCCTCGAGTGATGATCGCATCTAAATAAAACATGAATTTCGAGTGATACCATTAGTGTGGTTAATTAGGTGGTTTTACTCGAGGAGATTTTGAAATATCAGACCGGAATGTCTTCACTGTATTTCGAAAGTAATGACCTAGACCTTGGTGTTGCCATCCATCTACCACTTAAGTTCTTGTTAAAGAAACGTATTTTTTTTTTCTGCTGGATTTACATTTCATGAAGGCAATAAGGGCTCTTCGCTCATTGAGATTTCAATTGAATGTGGGGGTTAATGAGTTTCATTACATTTGAATTTTTTTTCAATAAATTAAAAAAATTCCATACCTACTCCTCTCTTAATAATTCTATTGACTGCCGGAAGACATGCAGTGATGAATTACCAAGTCATAAGATTAGACGCATTAGCCGTGTGGCTACGTGTATAATCTCGTGCTTGGGTTCGGTTAAGTTCAACCAAACTACACAGCATTTGATCACGTTTTGTTTTTTATTTAAGACTTTTTTTTAATACTTTTTGTTGCCAGCATTCATTGAGGTTAGTCGGTCGGTTGGTCGATCTAACATCTGTTTTTATTTCTTTTTTTTAGTTGATTGCGGTATGTGCAATCCACGTCAGACGGGATAAAATAAAGTAATTGAATTGTCATTGTCTGTGAAGGTGGAAACAAAAAATAATCTTCATTACACAGCAACTGTGAGAAAACAAAAGAGTTGGCTAGCGAACTTTGGTTTTGTTGATTTTCCTGGTGAAGATCTATTTGACTAGTGACATACACGCGATTACACTGTTACGCAAATATTTTCTCGTACTTACTTGTAGTTGTTTTAAGTATACACACGTTATTGCATGGCTTTTTGGAGATGTATGCATGAATGATAGTAAAAATTCTTCTTAATCAGCTTTAGCTAGATGTATTTATTAATTTTCGTAGGAAAAAATCCCCTGGCATTAATTTACGGAAATTCAATTCAGTTGAACAGATCCCGGACATCATTAAATATGTTCGTCTTCTTTGAGGTTTAGAGTATAATTTTTGTATTAGGTACGAGTACCTATATAATTTGCAATGAAATCTAATTCTTAATTGAAATGTTCTCGGAGAACATCCAGTATGAGGAATCTGTCATGTTTCACAGTAAATCACGAAGTCATAAATGGAGTCAATGCAAATGTTACTCTTAACACGTGCTTGAACTTCAAGACAGAGCTTTTTGATCACGTACTGGAAATGTTTGTGGTTTCCTTACATTTATAGATGCTATACGAGGTGGTAAATCTGTGCCATCGCTCATTACAGGGTTTGATTCACAACGTCCATGGGAAGTAATTAGTTATCATGGTTTTCAAATGCCAAGGCTTACTCATCTTCTTCTTTTTTTTTTAACTGCAGTATGTTCATTTGTGGTGATTGCCTTCAACATCCTAATCCAAGGCAATAAATTGGCAGAGAAGATCTGAAAATCTGAAACAGATAGTGGTTTGTCTGTACCGCTTTTATGTGACAAATCTACTCAGAATATCTTCCCTATGTTATTGAATATTCATTTTACATACAGACTCAAGTCTACTCTGTTCTCAAAAGACGGAGGAGTCGTTTAATTTCGGCTCTTATAAGGAAGTCTAGTATATTTTCGGAGAGCACAAAATTTTCGTTTCCCGTAGTGGCATACCCTTCAAAAGATTATAGAGAGGAGGTTCTTCAAGACAAAATTTACAAATTCAGTTTGAAGAGACAGTTACATAGTATGCAAATACCTACATTACTGTGTGGAGTAACCAATGATAATTTCAGTTAAGCTTCTGACTCCAGATTGAATAAATTACGGAATATGTGATGTTCTGCAACTTAAGCAGATCTGGAAAATTATGCACCATATTGCTGCTCCCGGAATACGTATCTTCCCATCCCGTAGAAGAATTCGGGCCCTACAAATCGAGTGTCCGCTCATTTTTCGACAGCTTATCGGCTTGCTTATTACCCACCGCTGCAACCTAATGCAGAGTGATATTGTTTAGTTTTTCTAGGCACTACTCAATCATTTTTGAGTTGATTACAAGAGAGTTCAATTCTTTATTGACAGCCTGAATGTCTGGCTTAATCACTTTGCCATACTTACCATAGTACCTATTGAAATTTCCTTATTGAGATCCAGTTGACAACACCTTCCGATCGCTTGAGTCTCCGCTTGGAGAATGCAACAGACTTATCGATTCAGAGTATTTGGTTCTTGCTACGAATATCTTCTATATTACTTAGACGGTTAGACTTCAGATTTATCCTGATGACTTCGATCTCACTTTATTAGACTTACGAATAGACGAGCCATGTGAAGGGCTCTTACGACGGCTTTCGATGACACCACAAAAGGGTGTCACCCAACGGTTCCAACACAATTTTCGATAGATAAGTAAAGTAATTTAAAAGTAGTAAGACTTGCTTGGGAAATACTTCGCTCTGAAATACGGATACCACCTTCAGCCTGCAAATAGGCTAGACAAGGTCAAATGTTACAAATTAAGCTTATTCTTGTACTCCCTGGAGATAAAGATTGACGGGCTTATGGTATCCAAATTTTATTTCCTATGAAATAAAAAGAAACAGCTTCCATGACAAACCTTGGAATCGGCATGGAATAAGGAATGGTTCATGCAAAAGACGTCGAATGATCACTTCAATTCTAATTTGCATAGAGATATAAATGGAGGTAATGATTTAGGGAGTGGTTGGGTTAAAGACTAAACAGCTGTCACAACGGCAATGCATTGCACTCGCTTTAGTCTTCTGATGGTAGTGACTTTATTAGTTGTTATCCACAAAGATTTTGACACGTTAATATTAGATTGCTAACAATACCATACCTATAGCCAGTATATGACCTCGGGGTATTTAAACTTCGTCATATATAGAATTATCTCTTCACTATAGACGTGTCGGTTCCTTTTGATGTAAATCAAACAGTTACACCCATAAAATAAAACTCTTCATTAGAAGCGAATGGCTATTTAGTAACACTAATAAAAAAAATTGAAAAACTGGCATTAATTGATTACCTGCACCTAAATGAAAATGTTTACGATAATCAGTATTAGCTTTGGAAATAGATCTAGTGGATGTAAATCATTCGCTACCAAAAAATGGAATCTTCCTCCGCTCAATGCTGCAAATCATTTCCATGTTATCTAATACTTCATTCTTATGTCTAATTTAAGTTTAACCATATATTTGTCAACAACTTATGCAACCAAAATGGAGCTGATACGAACAAAAATATCAGGTTTTATTGACGACTTAACATTCTCAAATCACCCATTGTAATCATTTTCCATAAACTACATCCTCGAACCATAGCAATTGCCATCAACTTAATTGATTTCCCCCTCATACCCATTGTTCGACGAAGACAGGCAAATTTATTGCTCTCCATGCCATTTCGTTGTAGCATCTGATTGACATTTTCCTCCATTTTCATTGGGATAAATTAAATTATTTATAACGGATTACGTTGTTGTCTCCCCCAGTTGGTCTTGTAAATTTAAAAATTTCATCACCTTCTTGGATGCATTTCTCGCTATCCCAGTTATTTGCAACTTCCACGCGCAACGAAATTATATTTTTTCTTGGGAATTTCCAAATAACAGATACTTAGCCTACCACATCATTAGTCTTCCTGACAAAAGAAAATCCCACTGATAAACTGAAAATGCAAATTTTCACAATTCAGGCGGGTACCTACATACATAGAGAGAAAAAAAAAAAAAAAATCAAATTTAATATGCAAATTATCACGAATCAGAAAATCATATGCTCAACTCAAGCTCATGCGACCTTGTTGGGTCTTTTGAAAGCCCGCTCGCATACTTATTCGGATCTTTGACTTTTTCGTAAGAATCTCTTATGGCACATGTTCTCTGGCCCCCGAGTTATTTGTTTACATGAATTTACTATTTGAACTGTGATACTTGACTTGGGTAAATATTTCGAGAAGACGACGAGACAACATTCTTTGCCACCCGTGTTTAGCAGAACGAATTTCCTAATTGGTAATTCATTTTCCTCGATGGGATTTATGTCCGAACAACGATAAAGGTAAACTTTGCTCTTATGGCAATGTCGTTGGTGATAAAATTTGAAAAAATCGTCAGCAGCTATTAACCTTCAGTGGTAGCCAATGGTCGAGTTTACCTTCGTGTTCATGTGACCACTAGCAAAAAAAATATTAACCTTATCTCCAGTGTGTATACGCTTCTTGTCCGTTCTTCACTTTAAATTACCCATTTTCAGAATTGGCTATTCATAATAATAATAATAATAATAATAAAAAAAAGATATCGTATAAAATGGCATCTGGAGTTATTGGCTGTGTGCATGTTGCTTACACGATATTTGACACCTTTTTTTGGCCGAGTGGTGGCGTATATTTACTTAGGCTGCAGCCATGGTTGATGTATATGTAGTCTTGATCTCTGCAAAATGTGAGCGAGGGGTTATAAGGTCTTAAGCTGGATTTGCATGCAACTTTACATATTCTCAGCAGCAGTGATGGTGGAGGAAGAATAAGAGAATATTGCGCAACAACTGCATTTACGGCATATTAAAGTTAATTGCATGGTTTATTAATAGCATTCGCTCATGGTAGGTGAGAAGAAAAGGAGGATTTTTTGTTGGCTTTGCAGTTCAAGCAAGTGTCAAAAATGAACCATTCAAGTGACTGTTACAATAGTCTTTAAATGGTAATGATGATGATGATGTGAACAGATAATGCATATTGCGATTAAAGAAGCTGAAGTGTCTCAAGCGACAAGGCTGGCGCATGAAATTTCTTAATTTTCGTTCAGCCTTTAGGTTTGGTTGGGATAAAAAGACATTCGTGGGAGCTAGCTTTGTTAGAACTTCATTATAATACCGCAGGATGCACTATGATTCATGAAACTGAAAGATGCTTGTGGGAATAATTTGTCCAATATAAGGATCTAGTGCATGAAAAATGGTACAAGGTTATAGTGTTATTTACAGTCGTAATTGCATTATTTATTGCTGTCACTGTACTCAATACCAATGCTTCTTTGTGTCAGTGGGTGGACAAACCCTTACTTTAGACAGCTTGGTGCCTGTTTTTTTTTTTCCAGTTTCAGATCAAAGATTTCATTGACAACTTTTCAAATAAGTAAGGAGAGCTCTTATGGTAAGAGTTAGCATAATGTTGGAATAGTTGAAATGCAGCAGTAATTCAAATAAGCAGTTAATCGATCATACTCTACAGATACTTTAAATGTGACTAGAGAGAGAACACTTCAGTTTTACTGTTTAAATGGACCTTTCGAAGTACCACGATTGGCTCGAAAAGCAGAAAGTAACACATTTGGAGCAATCTGCTTCCAAATTTTATAACTCAGAATATGCCTGTCAAAATTCCATGATAACCAAGGCAACATCAACTGTTCCTGTTGAACGGGGTTGAGGGGAATGATAGCCGCATTCTTGTTTTCATTTTTTGCATTATTACGTCATTAGTTCGGGAAGAAAAAGAAAGATTTGATTTCTGAACCAGGTCGAGGTCTAAGCATGTTGCTCTTTGACATTCACAAACATTGGGTCTTAGAATTGGATGTCCATTCTTACCTGACCTCCCTGACCTATCTGCGTACTGCAAGAGGAGTCGGTGGAAACTGCTTTACATTTAATAACAAACTCTATAGAGAAATCCCTGAAACACAAGGAATTGTAAATTTTTCTAGCGTTAACAATATCATTACTGGAGCAAAACCTATAACTTATTACTAGCAAAACCTAATTCTCTTTAGATAGCTTCAATTGGACACAAATAGGATCAGAATATCTGTTAACAGAGGCATCCCTCAGTTGTTATTTATAGTAAAGAAATTTCTGTTAAAACCGTAAAATAATGACATCCGATGATGTGTATTCCACACACATCTATCTAAAAAAAAAAAACTTTGTTTGGGGTTTGCCTCTCCTAGAGTCAGAATACACGGACATCCAGAAGGCTGTTAATTGATTGTTAATGAGTTTTACATGACATTGTACCGTGCGTCACATTGTAATCTACACCGTCAGTCACGTTGCCTTTAATGCGCTGAAAGTTTTAAATGGTCGCAAACAAAACACAGTCTTTTGTACTTGAGGAAGTGATATACAACCGGAATCTACGCAAATAGTGTAATTTTCTAAGGATACCTATCCAGTTTATGAAACCTTGACTTGGATGAAGCGATACATGCAACCTGAATATGAGAACAGGACTACTGAAACAGAATGTGTCTTAAGTTCGTATTTTTTTTTTAGCCAACCCGGTTCATTATTTTCTCATAATTTAACTTAACGGATCCCAGGGTAGCAAAAGTTGTTATTATAAATCAACAGACTGGTTTTGTTTTAGTTGTTAATTTTCTTAGCCATGATCTTGAAAATATATTTTCATTTGCTTTATCTCTTCGTACGTAACAGCACTGTAAGCCAAAGAAGCCAAAGTTACCCATTCCGCCACTTCTGACACAATTTTTAAAATAAGCAGTATGAGTAAAAAATATTAGAGACAATAACTGGACAAGCAAAGCGGGCAAAAAAAGGGATATTAAGCGTTAGAGCAGAACTTTTAAGTATTCCTTGCAATAAAATAGGAATGCTTTTTGCTACGTCTACCTCAGTGACTACCTTTCCGAAGCCACTTCATCAGCATATTTAATAGGAATGCATTCTCAAACAAACGATTCTAATAAACAACCCACTAACGCAGATAAATCAACTAGTAACCACTAGATAAGACTTATAGTATATTGCAGACACGCAGGTTGAATTACAAATCAAGTAAAATATTCATAAGTACAAACAATCAATAAATCTAAATCTCGTTAATAACTATGATAAAGCGAGAAGAATCTAATAAGTTAATGAATAGCTAGACAGCCATTTAGGAGGAGAATCGTAGCTACTTCCAGCGAACACATCAATTCCCCATCCGAAGGAACAAGTTTCGCAGGTATGCATGCTTACAGCATACCTTAACTTTTAAAATAAATTACAAACATCATCAGTTGGTATTTCTGTATAATTGTTTGGGATCTAGCTACACGCCTTGCCCACCACCTCAATCTGTAGATTCAGTTGAATTTTATCGATAGAAATCTTAATTGAAGACTTGACTTCTGAAAAGAATTACATACCTCCTCAGAATGCTGTAAATTCTGTATGCCTGCCCCCAAGGAAGTTTTCTCACGCAATTTTCGCACTTCTCTGTGCAATTAAAAGGCTGGGCAATGTTTTGAGTGGGATTGCCAAACTTATGTTAAGCAGCTTAAAATAATTAAAATCAGCTTTTTGATCATCTGATACAAGGAAACCAGTTTCATCCCACACAAACGTGATTAAGGTCAATCAGTAGCTGAGAAAATAAGACAAAGCGACTAAATGTTTCGATAGTCAGAATGAATAATTAGTTAACGACTCTATTAAGACAAGAGATTCGAGCAATAAACTAATAGAGCCTTTCACCGGACATTCATCAAATTGAACTTCGAGCGTTGTAGAGACTTACTGCCAACCCACACTGTGTTTGGAATTTTAAGTCATTATTCTTCACCAATTTAGTTGCCCACCTAGTGGGTATGCGTGAATGCATATTTGGCTCTGTAAATGTTTTGACACTGAACCGTCATTTACTTTTATGGCCACAATCCATCTGCACTTTGGTGTTGTGCTTTTTATGCAATAAACATCGCACCTTCGCCACCTTCTTGAGGAGATGCTTGAACTTTGATTCTATAACGATAATTGCATACTTAAATGCAACAACTTCTGGGTTAAATGGTAAATCGACGTCCAAAGAGGCACTCAGTCTCGTAGAAGTCACTCATCAAGTGAAGCGCAAAAAAATTAAAAATGCCTCAAAGGCAAGGCAGCTCACACACAAACGAAGTAGTTGCCATCTAAGCCGCACACTAACTTATAAAATCGCAGAGTAGAAGCAAATTTGGCCTCCGGATAATTTATGATCTAACCTAAGTGTAGTCTCTTTGACGTTCATTAATCACTGTGTGTAATGAAATGCAATTTGTTGTTCTTTTTATTTTCTATAGTCGAATCGTTGTTATGCCCCTGAAGTGTGCTGTCGTCTACCAGCTACCGCTTTGACTCCAGATGGTTATGTGTTGACTGTACCAGAGATTCCATTCCCTCAACCACCAAAGCCACCAACGTATAATCCACCGGCACCAGCGCCACCAGCATACATTCCACCTGCACGACCAGCGCCACCTGCATACCAACCACCTGCACGGCCAGCGCCACCTGCATACCAACCACCTGCACCACCAGCACCACCAGCTTATCAACCACCTGCACCACCAGCACCACCAGCATACCAACCACCTGCACCTCCAGCCCCTCCAGCACCACCAGCATACATTCCACCAGCTCCACCAGCGCCGCCAGCATATAACCCACCTGCACCGACAGCGCCACCAGCATACCAGCCACCTAGACCACAACGCCCACAGTACATTCCACCTGCACCTCCAGCACCACCAGCATACCAGCCACCGAGACCTCAACCTCCAAGGTATACTCCTCCAGCTCCACCAGCACCACCAGCATATCAACCACCTGCACCACAATCACCACAAACATACATTCCCCCTGCACCACCACAACCGCAGCCACCTCGTCCACAACCACCAAGGCCTCAGCCAGTGCAACCACTACGTCCACAGCCACCACGTCCCCAGCCACCTCAACCTCAAAGACCGATTAACGAATATCTTCCTCCAAGGCAACCACAACAGCCGCAACAGCCACGACAGCCACAACAGCCCCTGAATCCAATTGGCAGCCCATCGGACCAAGTGCCCGTACGCGGTGAGGAAATCCTCTCAGAGCCCATTTTCCCCACAAGGAAGCCACCAGTATTCGAAGCAGATCTTTCACCATTCACCCCACAGAAGTGTGCTGCCGCTCTTGTCTGTACCGACATCGACTTTTGCAGTAGCCTTGGAATCATAACTGACTCTCCCACGAATCTAACACCACAACAGGCTGCCTTCCGTGTGCCACTGACCGATTGTCTCATCGAAGGTTCCGGAGCTCCAGGCAAGTGCTGCCGTGACTCCAACTACGTCGATCCATGGCCGGTAAACCCAACTGGACAGTGCGCTACTAGGAATCGCGTAAGATTAAGCTTCTGCAACCTTAACATTTCTAAAACCTTTTTCCATTCTAGAACACCAAACCACGTGGTGTCACAGATGAGGATACGTCATTTGCTGAAATTCCTTGGCAAGCAATGGTGCTGAAGGAGTCATCTAAGTCTCTCCTCTGCGGTGGTGCTATTATCGGCTACGCTATGGTCTTGACCACAGCTTCTTGCCTTGCTGGGTAAGTTACTACATACATAATTCAACCGGCGAATAGCAATGAGACCCTTTCTTTTTTTACAGTGAACCAACTAAGGATATTCTTGTAAAGGCTGGAGAATGGCAACTGGGTAGCGATGATGAACCACTTCCATTCCAATTGGTGCGTGCTACAGAAGTTGAAGTCCATCCTGGCTACAATCCAGCCACTGGAGAGAACAACTTAGCCATCATTTTGTTGGAGAAAAACCTGCAAACTGCCATTCATGTTAGTCCAATTTGTATTAGCGATAAGGATCCAAGCCCCTCAGAAAGGTGTGTAGTGACAGGATGGGGAAAGGATGCCTTGAGAAGTAAGTTAACAGATCTATTTCACGGAATGACCTCTTGATAAATTTTGTTTATCATTTTAGTTCATGAACAAGGTGCGCTAATGCACCAGACACCAGCTGAAGCTGTGTCCCGCAGCGAATGCGGTGCCAGCTCGACGCAGGTCTGTGCCAGGACGAAGTACGATGCGTGCAACGTAGACTATGGTAGCGCTTTGGCCTGTGGTACAGGCGATAGTTACGTGCTCAAGGGCACATTCACATCTGAAGATCAATGTGGTGCGTCAGTGGCGTCCTTCACCAAACCAGACATCAAATGGATCAACACTGCCTTCAATCAGAACAGTCGCGCTCTCGCTCTCGGTTAAGTTATACAAAAAAAAAAACACAAAGCTCTCAAAACAAGAATTCGGTACCTTGGTGCAATTTCAGATCCTATTTCGGTGTAAAGAACAATTGACAATTTTATTTTCTGTTTCTTTATTTAAATAACGGAAAAGGAAAACAAAAACCGACAAACAAACTTACAACTCATGCAAACGAATACTGTCATTAGATTAAAATTTAATTTAATTTAAGATTAGTTGATAATTACTGTTTCGTAATGTTAATTTTATAATTCAAGCTTCTACCTGTACCTATTCTACTGTAGAATTGCGTCATTGGCGTGCGTCTCATATTACTAGGACATGTCTGTCTATCGCGCTGTTCTCTCTTTCCTGCTATTTATGTTTTTTTGTTAATATATTTTGTATATTTTTTTTTTTTTAGTTATTTCTTTTATTTATGAACCATATTTCCATGATTTTTTTTATTTTATTTTCCATTGTTTCTTAATATCATTTTTTACCGTATTTTTTTCTTAATTTAAACAAAAAAAGAAAATAAATAATGCGAACAAATTTATACAAATTTTTAGTTTTAATTGTGCTTATTGCGGCGTTGCCCCCAGAAGATGCATCTCCTATTGAGATTGAGAACAAGAAAACAGAACAAAATATATAGCACCTAAAAACCTGTAGATAAGTCGATTTGTCAGTACTTTTTGTAAGCTTCTGTCACAGTGTGTGTAAAATAGTAATTTTCGTTCTATTTAATAAATTTATTTTTTGTATAAATAAAATATGTTGTTTTGTTTTTTCGTGTGGGACTCGGAAATATTCTGGAGAATAATTGCACAATGTGTGTGAAAAATATTTTGAGCAGAGACAGGGTTTGTATCAAAATCCGGAAGTAACTCAAGCAATACGCCAGGCCGTCGAACAGGGAAAGCGGATAGGAATTTATCCACCATAGGCTGTTATATAGAGAAATAATAATGATAGACCCCTAACTGTACCTATGTAGCTACATATATACATTTATGATCAGCATCGAAAGTTATTTTGATCTACCCTTGTCCATCCGTTTGTAAGTCACCAGATTTTTTCAATATTGTTATTAGAAACTGCAACATACTGTCTTAACTAAATATACACGTATAGACGATGTTCTTCTCCACAATTCGGACGTACATTTTATAAAGTCACGCCCACTTTTTGGGGGTGTTTTCTTCAATGAAAAACATATGCTTTCTTGTGAATATTTCATTAGAATTTCTGAACTTCAGCTACAAATGGGGACAATCATACCCACTTCATGCTAAGAAAACCTCATAACAACAATTTGTCTGATAACATATCTTAAAAATAGCAAAAATATCCTCTGAGTAGAAAGGAGTCACTGCATTTGCATTAAAAAATTCACAACCCAACTCCCACTTTATTAGAAATGTTAGAATACCTGTAAGGCATGGGTTATTATCGTTTAATAACCCGTTTCAGACTAATTGTAAAATTTTTGTACTTTTTTCTTCTGTACAACATTAAAAAATAAAGTGCACGACTGTCGCAAAACCTACATACAGAGGTACATACATATGTGCTGATCATTTGCAAATCATTCTTAAAATGTATTTTTTTTTTTCCCCCAAAAATCCATAAAAAAGCAAAAAACTTATTTTGTTGATTGATATGCTATGTCGGTGACGTGAAATGAGGTCCAACGAAATAAGACCAAATCCTAAATTTGACCTTACATCGCACTTGGAATGGAAATAAATGCCATACGGGCATTATTTCTATTATGAGAGCGAAATAAGGTTAAATTTCAAATGGAAACAACACCAACAACTTATTAATGAAAAATAGTATTTACGCAAGCACTCTTATAAGCAATAACTATAAGTAGCAGTTATTGCATTTGGATTTTAGAAACTTAAAATAAAGACCTGATAGAGTAAAGCGCCTAACAAATTGCTCCGTTTCGAACTGTTGGTTCCGGCAAAAGCGCTGCACAGAATGCTTCGATCTGATTTGGCATTTGACGTTTCGTCATTACTCAAAATAGGCGACAAACAAATAATTGAACCTTTTTCAAAAGTTTTTGCATATTTATGGCATGTATTGCGTGCACTACCAAACAACAAAACAATAAATTAACGAAGATTGTGTGTCTGTTTTGTGCGAACATAACTTTAATTTCTTTCTTGTGGGTTCCCAAATGCATTTTAATTTTTTCTACCAACACTTCAGTTGTTCAAATTTGACTGCAAAACACTTTACGAAGTTATTTGCGCCAATTCTACCAACAAATAGCAAATATATAAGTTAATTACATGATTATCTAAGTTGAACTTTCATAAATGAATAGCTAAAATTCGCATTAATTTTGACTTTTCTTTATCCAAAATAAACAATTACATAATATTAAAAACTGATAAAATAATAGTTAGAATTTCGAATTTCGGCTACTACTTTCTCAAATTATGTAAACAAAGATTTGATGAAGTACATAGTTATTCAAAATTAATGTAACAGTTGAAATTGGCCTTAATTTTTCTACTACTTTCTCTAATTTTCTACAATTTAAATTTGTCGAAGTACATACATACCTAATTATTTCAAACTAAAATTTGTTTTGGCAAATAGTCGTTTAGATGTCGATTTTCAACAAAATTATTTGAGTCATACCCAAATAAAGTAGCTTTAAACGGCTTTTATTCAAAAACTTGTTATGCCAACTAGTGCCACATTTCCAAATGAAATTAAATATTGCAGACGTCCATATTATTTCAGACAATATTGAACAATCGTTACAGTCGTGTTTGAGAAAATTGTAGTTTTTGTAAATTGGCCCGTAGTAAAATACAGTTAATTTTGAGGCATTAGCCTTTAGATAAGAAGTTTAAAGAAAATTCGTTCAGCTGTTTAGGTTGCAGTCCGAGGTACAGGCAGACGGACGGACACAATTGGGAGACTCTCTTTTTCGAGTTCTCTTTTATAGAAATATTAAAATCAACTCGACTTCGAACATTTTCAAGAAAATTACTTGCTCTATAGAAGCAAGTTATAATTCAAAACGCTGGTCAGAAAACGTTTCGTATATCCGAGCCCTTAATTAATTAATTAATTTGTTTCAAGAGGTGATTAACTAACATCACTCATCTAATTAAATTTTTGCTTAAAGTAAATTCAAAGATATTTCTAATTAACTTGTATGTGTGCCTATGTACTTTTTAAAAATGTTCCCATAATATTGCAAATATGCCACTAATAAAAAATTTCACATTCATTAATAAATTTTTTTGCTGGGCGTTCCATTAGGTTTCAAATTGAGGATCATCAAATTGCGTTTCCACCCAAGAAATCGTCTGCATTGCATCCATCTTCACTTGCTCTATCTGTCATGCCACTCAGCTAGCTGTCATACGTGCTATCCGCTTGTTTATGATTTTCGGTGATTGATTGAATGCCATTTTCTTGGCTCGTAACAGATTCTAATTTCTCATTTCATCATACAATAAATGTTTTTCCATCAAAAGTTTTTCATCGTGTAGTTACTTAACAACAATATCTGAGCAATTTGTTGGCAGTTCTTTTGAAGCATTTCTGTCGTGTAGTCGCTATTGTATTGCCCGTTCTTTTTTAAATGTTTTATGTTGGTATGTATGTATGTAAATTAAGGTGGCCAGATATTGAAAAGGCTGTGTTTATGGCGCAGCGTATTCGCGTCGCACGACAAACATATGGGGGTGTTTATGGCGCAGCGATTTAGCGAAAAGCAAATTGAGCGACTGAAAGCGACGAAAAAATGCAATCAAAATATTTTGAATCAGTTTAGCGAATCGCTCGTTCGACATGGACACATTTATTGAACTTGTGGGTGAAAAGCAATGTTTGTGGAATCGTCGGCATACTGATTACCACAATAAAACATTAATACGAAATTATTGAGTGGAAGTGGAAAAAATGCGATTTGCAGAGTAAGTAAAGAAATTATTTTTATTTCATAATGATTGCAAAAGATTTTTTACTATGTACATATTATTGCATTAAGATTATTTAGCACATATTATTAAATTTTGTTATGAGCATCAATTGGTGTTTCCTGGTATCTATTATCCCTTCGTATCTTTGAAGATATCGCTTCCTAGATGTATTCAAATGTTTCCCTGCTCATACTCTTTAAATTTTTCAGGAAATTGTTGAAGACGGGGGGGTAAATGATAAAATTCTCCATGACGTCTGCGTTCCTTGTTTATTGGATGCATGCACTTGAAATCTCTTCTTTATTTTTCAAGTGTTCAAATATTTTATACGCAGTAAATAGATGCTTTCCAATAGTAATTTTAATTTTAGCATGCATGAAACTAGGCGAAATCGCTCCGTCATGAACACTCAATGGCTTCCGATTTCGCTAGTAGCGATGTTGCTTGCGATCGCGCGAAAAGCCATCACGTCGCGCGACGCGAATGCGCTTCGCCATAAACACAGATGAGAAAGTGCTAACATTTGTTTACAGTTAGAGCTTCTTTTAAGCTAATCTATACAAAAAATCACCCAAAACCAAAGAAACAATCTTGAAAAAATAGTTAATGAACAAAATTAAGAATACGCTATTGAAATAAATTAAAAAAATAAAAACTACTGTACTGGATAAGTTGACAGCCCGAAGAAAACATTAAAATTAACACGCTTGTTTAAAACGAGTTATTTATTTTCTATAAGAAAATCCAATAAAATAAAGAAAATATATTACGCAAATTACTTACACTCGTGGTCCTCGTGGCTCCTCATCCAGAAGTTCGACGTAAAAATGGCCAGAAAGACGGAAATTATCCTTCTAGAACAAAGTTAACGAATGATCATTCTCTTAAGGAAATTAATGAATTTGTACAGCGGTTTCTGGATGTTGAGCCCTTACAATGAGAACGTTCAGCGAGATAAAATGAACTAATAGAATAATAATTTTAATTCATAACATCTGGAATAATAATTTTAATTCGTAACATCTGGAATAATAATTTTAATTCGTAACAACAAAGAATACACTTAAGCTACCTTTCTAGACATTGAAGGAGCTTTTAATAATTTACACACTGAAGCAATTCTAAAATCAATAACGGGTCTGAGAATAGGTCATCGGATTGTTTCTATGCTTAGCATTAGAATTATTCAGGCAACACTGGGTAACCCGTATCGCCCACAACAGATTACATTATCACCAAAATGAATTTCACCAAACGATTCTTGATTATCGACTTTGACGTAACAATCTACACAGACGGTTCAAAAATGGACTGCGAAGTCGGTGTCAGTGTTTTCCAGGCTGAATTACTCGCTATCCGCGAAACCTGTCGCAGATCAAATTACACACAAATATGACGCCAAGGCAAAAGATTGTCATATTTGTTAATAACCAAGCTGCTATCAAAGCCATCGCCTCTAGTGTTAGAATGCCGAAATGAGCTAGCCTCGCTAGTAGGTAAGGTAACCCTGATCTGGGTTCCAGGTCATAGTAACGTCTATGGAAATGAACTTGCTGAATAACTGGCCAGGCAAGGCTCAGCCCTCCACCGCTCACTTGGGGAACCAGTCCACGTTCCGCTTGGAGCAGTCAAAGCAGAAATCTCCTCAATATTCCTTGTGAAAGCCAACCTCACATGGACTAGGCTTACAAACTGTGTCATATCCAGAAGGGAGTGGCCAACCTACTACAAAATTAAAACAACCGACAGCGATCACAGACAAATTCGAATGCAACATTTTAATGGTATACGAAGCATTTTTTTCGGTTCCTTCGACAAAAGGAAAGGAAAAGTAAGAATACTTTTGTGGAATGGAAAATGGATGCGATGTCTTTCTTTGCCCTGTAACTTGGTTCGTTGGAATAATTATCTGTTTATTTTCGAGAAAATGAGGATGATACGGTCGCAATAACGAAGATATTTAATGAGATAAGCGAATGCAAATCGAATGGTTTTTTTTGTAAACTTTTTATTTCTTGAATTTGTTGCTATGCAAAATTAAATTAATTTCCATAATTTTAAAAGTCCCAGACCATAACTATAAGTTTTTTTTTTTTTTTTTTTTACATAGATGAGGACATTTTATATGTTGAACATTGAACGATTAAAGCAATAAGGACCATACGAAGTACACATCGTCCTCAATGTGGATCTTCAAATGATACACAACCTAAAGACTCTTAACCAATCGAAAGATATGTATTAACAGAAAGGAGTAATTTCAAATCAAACAACTTGAGCATAAAGTGGGCCCAGCTTACAGTCCTTAGATAACAATATTCACCAGAAACCAATAACAGTAAATAAAATGAGTTGGCATGGTAACAATTAAGAGCTGTTATATATATATATTATAGTTTAACAAAATACCTCTTTCATTATATAGTCTAAAAAAAAATAGAGGTGGCAACATTAAAGATGTTACTATTTGTACTAATATTGATTTAGAAGGTGAAGACTTAAAAGTTGCACAGATTGCAATGAAGATGATATTTTCAATATAAAAAACATGCGCTATACACTTAAAGAACAGTTTTTTTCTTTATTTAAATCATCATAATTTAAGCTAATTACTTACAAGGCCGACTGGCTGATTGTCTCTTAAATAATAAATCCATAAAAGAACATGATAAAAAAATACATTTATAAATTATATGCTTCTCAATGTAAAGAACAAAGAATTTCTGGAATTTATCTGGAGATGCAAACATCTTTCTTTAGAAATGCTTTTATAGACGAAATCAACAAGAAATCAAAATAAGTTTTAATATTAGAAAAATAGCCCTAGGCAAGAAAATAATCGGAAAAAATCGTACCTATAGACCGTGAATATGTGATTCTAATGTATTTTTCTATTTGGACTAATCGATGTGAATATTGGCTAACCATGCCATTTGACAATTTATTTTTTGTATTACAATTTTGTCTGCCATTATCAGTTTTGAAATTCTGACTTCGTATTCGGACTCAGCGACCCAGGTAACACTTGCATTATCCATTATCTACGAACAGATTGAATTTGTTTATATTTTCCGCTTTTTGGCTGTAATAAACAATTAAATACTGTTCGTGTTTTTGCGAATTGTTGGTATGTTATGTATTTCTTGTGTTATTTAAGAAGTTTTAAACAAATAAACTAGGTGAGTTGCACATACCCTGAGATCCATCTCCTATTTTTCGTACTTGGACTAGATTATTACCTGAAATCTTACAAACTAAATATTTTGTAACTGAGACGTTACAACAAAATTCGATTGTATTGTTTTGTATTCTATACAAAAAATACCAATTGGATGTGGGGTAAAAATCTTGTCGACTATGTTTAGTAATTGGCGACAAGAAAGTTGGCTCAAATTTATTCAAAAACAAAAACTGGCCAGACAATGCAATTTCATACCAATGAATACATACAAGTTCTTTAAAATAATGGTAAATTGGTTGCTGAATAAAGAAAGATATAGATTTGTTCCCATAAAGAATGAAAAGACTCTTGAGGAATCGCAAAGGGGGATTCTTACGTATATTTGGTTTAATGTTTGGGAACCAGTTGAAACATTTACTTGAAGGGTTAAGCAGTTAGAAATATTACATGAGGCACTTCAAAGTAGAAATGGAACAGTAAGATTACAAACAGCAAGTGGACTTGTTGCTATAGGTAAAAGTGAACCAGCGAAAAAGTATACTATACTAATGAGTATAGATTACGACAATTATTCCTCACAAGTTTTTTTTTATTTTGAGAAGGAAAATGTCTTTTTATTTTTGATAATGCTGAAAAGCGTCGTACTTCTAGACGTATTTACTGAAAAAGAAGCCATGGACTTCATTAAGAAAAAACTGAACATACAACAGTTTAAGAGAAAGTTTAATACAAGAGATAGTGGAAGCGTTAGTGATCTCCTATAGCTTTATAGCATGCAGTTGTACATACATATATAAGAAAGAAAGAAAGTATATGTCAAGATAACTCATGACACGCAGGTAACATATTTTTTTTAAATATTATAGCATATTTCGCTTCTGTTAATATTTCTACTTAGCTGTTTTTAGTAGGTAATAATGAAAAAATAGGAATCTGTTGAATATATAGAATATTCATAGATCAGTGCAGGAAGTTTCTTGAAAACAATTTTCCTTTCGCCAGTGACAAAGTAGAATATTACTCTAAGAAGCTAAGCATTCTTATAATTGATACGAGGAGGCTGGACCACTAGTAAGTCTTGGTAACGCTTATGCAGATTTAGGTAGGAGATTTAGCCGTCACAGCTGTCTGATGTGGGGTACGCACGCGTCGGGAACAATTTTACTTTTCAATTGCTCAGTTACATTTCTTACATTTAAAATGTCTTGTAATACTTGCGGAGAAAAAGTGGAACGTTCTCAGTCGAAGGTGGTTTGCCGAGACTGTAGTAGCCTTTCTCATGGAGCATGCGTTAACGTGATGCCAGCCGACATCGAGTTCATGAAAAGAACAAATAAACTCTGGCGGTGCATGAACATGAACAAACGTCGCGACTCGCTAACAGGGGAAGCGCTAGCCTGTGTCTCAAGTGCCGTGAACCAGCATCTTCACAAAAAAGTTGACAACAATCAACCTGACAACACTGCACCTGCACTAAGTGCATCTCCACTGAAAGCCAATGTTACACTTGACATGATCTACGCAGAAATTTTGGAGGTGAAACAGATTCAAAGGCAACAGATAGAGGAACAGCAAATCAAAAATAAGGAATGCGAGCATAAAATCCAGCAACTGGAGCAAAAAGTCGATTATCTCGAACAACAACTGATAGCTAATGCAGTAAATATCTACAACGTTCCACTTGACAACGGCGGCACTTCAAACATTGATTTGGCTTTGAAGATTTTCCTTTGCTACACAAAACAAATAACTAAGCGAGAAAAAATGCATCAAACAGTAAACCACCAAAAAGAAAATGTAGTACATTAATGTTAAATTTGAAGTCGCAATAAAGAATTCTGATTCTGTGTTTGTTCGTATTGCATTCGTTTTGGATAAATTAAGCGAAATTGTTCTGCTGAAATGCCACGAAAACGTGGTGCAAATGTGTTCAACGAAAAACTGCGTGAAGAATTTGCATTTATTAAGAAAGCGAAATCCGAAAGTGACGTCCATTGTGAAGTGTGTAATACGGGTTTCAGTACTGTGCATAGTGGCCGCCGAGATATTGGGCCGTATGCACAAAAATTAAGTATTTACAAGTAGTAAAAGGTCTAAGTAAGTACTACTAGTAGAAGCTTATATTTAAAGTATTTACTGGATTTGGTGGTATGCATAAACATCAGTTTTGACTTGCCAGCAAATATTTCTAGTAAATACTGAATTCATTCAAGTAAATACTACCAGTTCATCGAACAATTGGTAGTATATACTTATTTTGTATTATTTCCCAATTGCTTTGCAAAAAATTTGTTTTGAAAACTATACCGTTAGCTGTTATCGTCATTTACTGTTTCTTTAATATTTGCTTTGTAAACGATCTCGTTGGAATGTTCAGTTCGTAAAGCATATTCAAAAGAAACAGCCATGACAAGTGAAGCTTCTCAATTGCAACTAGCTTTTGTGCGAATTTTAAAAGAGCATACCGTTCTTTTGAATAAGTCACAACAACCGTGCATTAAAAAGGAGAAGTCCGAAGTTATACAATTATTTATTAGTGAATATAAGGCTATGACCGGTGTTCAAATAACGGAAGAGCAAATTAGAAAGATGCTAAATAATTGTAGGATAGAGGTTAAGAAGAAGGCAGACCTTAAGAAAACGGGAAATAAGGCCATAAAGCTCAAAGAATGGGAAGTAATTTTTTTAGAACTCTTAAATGCTGATGAAAACCCATCTATCTCTTGCATTCCTGGTACGTATTGCTTTATAAAGCTAATTATTATACTTTTACTAATATTTTTTACGTAAAGGTGGTTTATCTGTGGGAGCAAATAATCCCATTCGGATGCAAACGGAAAAGGAAGCTGATATACGTATTGCTGCAGATAAAATTGAAGAATTACCGCGAGATTCTCCAGTAACAAAATGTAGAAAATTGAAGTTCAATGAGACTGAGGAGACAAAAAATCTGTCTAATGGAGAACTTCAACGTTTGGTGTTGCTGGAGCAACCGGGAAATTGTTTCGTAAAAAAACGAGAAAACAATGACAATTGACTGATAAACGAATGGTTTACAACAATTGATGTATGAAGTATATACAGGGTGGCTCATGAAAGCCGCTACCAAAAAAAAGTTTAATAACTTTTTTTCTATTTAATGAATCTGGTTAATTATTTTTTTTTTATTTTGCAGATTGATTTTTAGATTTAACAAAAATGGATAACTGGGACACTGAAACAAGAATTTGGATTGTCCGCCGCTATCACGCACTGGAGTCCGTAGTTTCGGTTCAAAAAGAGTATAGGCGCACGTTTGGCGGCAATCCTCCGAGCAGATGGACCATAATGAGACTTGTTAACAATTTTGCCGAGCATGGGACAGTCGAAAGAAGACCTTTGATTGAGTTATTTGAGTTTCTTAATGTAGCAATATTCATCAGCCACCCTGTAGGATTAAGAAAAAATTATAATTAGAAAACAAAAATAAATTTTATAAAACTTGAGCTCAATTATGCCATTTTTTTTTTTTTTTTTGTCATTTTATTGATACGTACAGGCATCTTTTGATGAAGACCCTTCGACATCGACCAGGTGTCGCTCGTTTCAGCTAAACATCCCACGGACGACCTTACAGGAAATTTTAATAAGGGATTTGCATTATTTTCCATATAAAACTCTATTTAAACAGCAACTACTTGCCAGGGACCACACAAGTCGATTATTATTGGCCTGCACACTGCTTCAAAAACGAAATCAAAATCGTTATTTTTTTGAGAGATTGTCAGACGAAGCCTCAATCGTTTCGTTAATAAACAACATTTTGGCTTCTGGGGTGTGGAAAACCCTTGAATAATTCAGGAGCGGTAGATGCATCCACTTCGAGTGACTGTTTCGTGTGGTATCTCGGCTGAAAAGGTCATACGGCCCTATTTCTTTGAAGACGCAAATGTATAAAGCAATACTCGAAAACTAATTGTTGAATATTTTGATTATTATATTGAGAGTATTGTATTATTATTACAATTTCATACGCGTACATACATATTTATAATATACATATATATACACATGTTATATATGTATATAAATATTCATATACAATATAACATGTGGTTATATCGTTGAAAAGAGTTCGTTCAAAAATGTAGTGATGCGGCAATATAAAAGCAAAAAAAAAAACAATAATTTGGCAGTACTGCTCAGATTAAATGTTTTCTTTTTTCGCAACACAAGCGCAACCAAACGTCAAAGCAGAACAACCTGCGTAACAGTTGTTTGCTGTTGCTTTCGTTTGTTTTAGATAAGCTTTTGTTTGTTACAATTCATTAGCTATTATTATTTATTTTACCATATACTTTGTGTAAAAAATGAATGGAAAGTAACTTATAACAATTTTAATGTTTTATTCTTTTCTATTGTGTATAGCATTGCAACGCAACTGTTCATAAATGTCAAAATAAATTGCGCAGGGCAACGTCAACAGTGCAGTAGCAGGGCAATAGCAACACAAAAATGGCCAAATTTCAAATAAAAAGAAATTTTCGTCTTTATCCGTTTATCCGGTCGAAAGTAATTACTAACCCGAATCAAACTATGACTTAGGAAGTAGAGATTCTCGGTTGACGATTTGAAAAACGCTTCAATCGTTCAAATACGTAGATATTCCAAATGCCCAAAGCATGGGGAGTGATGACCAGAACCTTGCCATTGACCTTCCAAGTGCATACAAAATCAAACCAAATGGAAATAATTGGGGAGTTCTTTTTTTTTAATTTTTAAATGCATTTTTTGCTTTGTTTATTTTTTATTATTATCGCTTTTTGCAAGCACATAATATTAAGCTTCTGTTTCTTTCGCGAAAGTAGGTATTAAGGTGCACCGTCAAGTTTTCGAAACTATCCCACCAACACAGAACATTGAAAATTGGTGCAGAGGTATATAGACAGTGGAAAATGAGAAAATTTACTTTTCAACATGGTTTGCAAACAATCTGAGAAAGTGTGTATCACGAAAGGTGTAAGGTAATCAAAGCCTAAGCTGTTCCTGATGAAATGCACTTAGACTTAGGGATTACAATCCGTATTTACTCCTGGAGTCAGTCGCAGCTAGTCCGGGCTCTATATGGGTTGTTTAGCACCAAAACATTTATTTAGTGACTAAGAAAAGCGGAAGTTTAAATCCAGGGTCCAGGTTTTGTTCAGATCGGTCAGATCGCTGAAGAAGTATTCTGCTTACTACCCTTTCTATATGACCAAAGGAAGAACATGCGCATAGAAAGTGAACTATAGTCTCATCCCATATCCTCGCCACAGCAGGTTGTACAGAAATCATTAATTGCAATGCTCAAACGTGATGACGTTTGCGTATTTGGAGATGTTATCCCAACGATGTCTTAGCAGTACATTTGACCAAGGTTGGCTGTATTAGTCTAGAGGTATTGACATTTTTCAGATTTGTCCATTTATGCTCCGTTTTTCCCACTGTATCAACGTGAGTCAAAGTGACATTCTTCATACCGCTGATTCCCGAGTAAATTTTGTCGAACTAATCCATCAGCCGCATAGTTTTTCGGGATATCGAGATGACCAGGTACCCAGCAGAGAATGATATTATGCATTATTATAACATCTATTGCCGAACTTTATTAATTTTTTTTTTTAATAACTAGCATTTTTGTATGACGTGTATGTGTCCCACTCCATTCAGGTGTCATGTCGGGTTTAGGAGAGCGTTCAGCACTACCACCGATTATAGTTCAGTGGATTGTCTCGGGTTTTGAGTTCAGTGGAACTTGTTCGTGTTCTTGTCGAAGATTTTGACAGTAGCGCTTGAATGGAAAGGACATACAAAAGTGTAAGTAAAACTTAATCTTTTTCCATCCACATCTTTTTGTAAACATTTCTAAATAATAAACGTACTTGGTATCATCTTTAACGAAGGGGCGTTATTATTTGAAGACTTCCAGCGCGCTATCTATCGAAAACCAATAACATCAATTATAACTTTAATTGTTTTAAATCTTAGCAATAGAGAAATAAAGCTGATTAATAAATAAAGTGGTTCATTTATCATTAACATTTTAATTAAATTGCAAATACCATTACTATTAAATATAATGTAATTTAATTACACCACAATTATGCAGTAATTGTAGTTAGAAATTTTAATTACAATTACAAGTAATTGCAATTACACCGATATAATAATTGAAATGCAATTAAACGGATGTAATTATATATATATAATGTAATTAAAACCAAGTTGTAATTAGATTAAATACTTATTTATGTTAAAAGTATTCATGAATAACGTTGTAGAAGAGAAGAGTTCCTTATAAATTGATGCATCCTTTTCTCAAAATTTTCAAAATGAAGCAAGTTATCAACATTTTAAGACTTACAGCATTATGTACTTGCTCGGAATTACAAATATATCGGGAAACGATAGTCCTAAAAAAATTGTTATAACGAAAGTATAACAGGAAACTCTACACAGGATGAAAGCCTCATTTACACATCTGTAAAATTTGCAAAATCTAAAAACTTAGAAAGAATAAAATATTATTTAAGACTACACAAATTTTCTTTTTTATACAGAAAACTAATTTGAAAAAAAAAAAAAACAACTAACGGTTAACTCGAAAGTTTCAGAGAAAAATCTAATAAACGAACAAAATACCCCTCACAAGTCATTATAGAATATGATATACACTAAGTGCCATAAGTCTACGCTCCTTATCGTTTAAATGTTTATGCATTAAAATTTAAGGACCCATCGGCAAAATAGTTCTCAAAATTTTTATATTATATATATTATTATATATTTTACTACAATTCGTAGAATGTGAATTTTATCGAAATAGAAAATATATAATTTTTTTTTCAGTTTCACTATTGTGGTGTTTTTTTTTTATTAACAATGCAGGCAAAGAATATGATATACACTAAGTGCCATAAGTCTACGCTCCTTTCAAAATGTTTATCGTTTAAATGTTTATCCATTAAAATTTAAGGACCCATCGGCAAAATAGTTCTCAAAATTTTTATATTATATATATTATTATATATTTTACTATAATTCGTAGAATGTGAATTTTATCGAAATAGAAAATATATAATTTTTTTTTCAGTTTCACTATTGTGGTGTTTTTTTTTATTAACAATGCAGGCACAACGAAAAGAAATATGTGTAGGCGAAAGAAAAGTTATTATAAAACTTCATAAAGAAAGCCAAAATTATCGCCAAATAGCAAAAACCGTTGGAAGGGCGTGGACATCAGTACGCACAGTTATTAAAAATTTTGAAAGAACAGGAATAATAACTTCCAAGCCAAGATCCGGCCTACCTCCTAGATTAACCCAGAGGGAAACACGAAGTATTGTGTCGCAAGTTAAGAAAAATGCAAAAATAACTGCGTTCCAAATAACACAGAATATTCAACAAATGTTCCAAAAGAAAATAAGTGCTTGTACTGCCAGAAGAATCTTCAAAAAAGCTGGCTATCACGGTCGAGTTGCTCGGAAAAAACCTTATATTTCTCTGATAAACCGGACAAAACGCATTGCTTTCGCAAATGAGTACTTGAATAAGCCTCCAGAGTTTGGGTAGAAAGTTTTATTTTCTGACGAAACTAAGTTCTGCATATTTGGCATCAAAGGACGGAAAATGGTATGGAGAAAATCCGGCACAGCTTTAAACAAAGGGAATCTCTTATCTACAGTTAAACATGGTGGTGGAGGAATAATGATGAGGGGATGTATGGCAACCGGTGGGGTCGGAAATTTTGAGTTCATTGAATCTATGGACAGATTCGCATAGATTGTGCATTCTTTATCATGTTACTAGACTGTTGCCAACAACCCCACAGTCACCGGATTTGAACCCCATAGAACACCTATGGGCGTTATTGGAGCGTAATATACGAAAACATACTATCACGAGTAAATCAATTCTGAAAGAATTTATCAGAGAAGAGTGGGATAAAATTACTCTTAAAGAGACTGCTAAGCTAGTTAATTCCATGCCAAAAAGACTAAGAGAAGTGCTTAAACGTCGTGGATATTCAACAAGTTACTAAAGCATTTTATTTTTTATTAATATTTATATAACTTTGTTGTTTGAATTGCTTTTAATTTATGAGCGTAGACTTTTGACAAGTGGATTTCTGAAGTACAAATTAAAAATGTTTTTTTTTTTAATTAAAACTGTAAATACTATCGTAATACAAGTAACACAATAATAAGTCTGTTGAAGTACCTTATTAATTATTAATAAAAAAGTAAGACTGGAAAAATTATTTCTTATTTGTTTAATGTTTTTATATACCATACATGCAAGAGCGTAGACTTATGACACCTAGTGTAGGTAAAGTGAGAAAATATAAAGCAACATAGCGTTAATTCCCACAGTTCACAATTTCTATGGTTTTATTTTATCCACTTATGTGATTAAGTGCAGACTAGGTGTCGACTTCGATATGAATATGGAGGGTAGAAATTTAATCGTAAAATTAGGAGAAGAAAATATAAGTTCCGGTGAAATTTCGAAAATTGTCCATAAAAGTCGCGCTACAGTTCAAACTATAATAAAAAATTATACTGATAGTCGTAATGTCTCTAGCAGAAAGAGCTCTGGCCGTCCGAAGAGGAATTAGACATTTTAATACTCGATAATGTAATTATCAAAAACAACTCAATTATTGGTTAATGCAATTAATTGGTTATTAAATTACAAAAGTAATAATTCAACAATCGGGAAAAACTATAAAAAAAAATTGTATTGGGGGAATCCCGGTAATCCACATTTAGATGTTGTTTGGGAAAACACCAGTACAGTTTAAGTTGGCGATAAATGTAAATCGTAGTCCTTAAGCACAAAGTTGATACATATTTCTGCATAAATAAAAATTAATTATAATTCAGGTGAAAATGTCAGTTAAACAATCAACAAGTAGAGATTTATACAAATCATTAAACTTAAAACAAAAATTAGAAGTTCCTGAATGTGTAAAAAGTGGAATGAATTACAAGAAAATTTTAGAAAAGTTTAACATAAACTAAATCTTTGTTGAATCTGAAACAAAATCGAATAAAAATATAATTAGACTGAGAGAGCCAAACTTCAAAAAAATTTACACTGCCGTTTACACTTGATATTGTTCGCAGAGATGAAGAGGTGTTCCTATTCGTGGAAATGAAATTCAAACTACTGCCATACGTTTTGCATAGACCCTTGCAGAACCCGATTTCAAAGCTAGCGGTGGTTGGTTATCACGATTTAGAAAGAGACATGGTATTTTAAATAGGTCATAAGCAGCCAAAAGATCGTTTATCGGTTTTGTGTTGTGCAAATGCGAATGGTGTTCACAGAAACACGCTTGAAGTTGTAGGAAAATCAAAGAAACCAAGAGTACTGAAGGATATTATGGACAAGTTACCGGCACATTATTACAACTCGAAGAAAGCTTGGTTCGATCAACGGATTTTTAATGAATGGTTCTCAAAAAAAATTATCAGTGAAGTAAGGTGGTACCAGGAAAATGTCTTAAAAATACCAAAAGATGAAGTTAAGACAATATTGCTAGTAGACAATGCTCCTGCTCGTCCCACCGATCTAGAGAGTGCCGGTGGAAGCATAAAATGCAAATTTCCTCCACCAAATACAACCTCCATACTGCAACCAATGGACCAGGGTATAATCATGGCTTTTAAACGATTATACAGACGTCGATAGCTGGAAGATTGTTTGGTTTTTTTGAGAACGAGTGTGAAAATGTTGAAGTGCAAACTTCAAAAAATTTAAAAAAAACTATAACTTGCGGAAAGCGATTTACAACTTGTCTCATTCCTGGGCTGAGATAAAAACAACAACTTTAAAAAATTGTTAGAATAAATTACTCATCCAAAATGAAATGTTGCACTATGACTTTGAAGACGGCATCAATTTGACAGATTTGACATTACTCGTCAGGCACGTCAGATAGAAAACTTTACAGAAGAAGACCTGGAAAACTGGGCTTATATTGATCAAAGTGACCCGGACCATTTAGTTTTGAATGAGGAATTATTGGATTAAAATTCAACGGAAATTCCTTCTGAGTCTGAAGATGACGTAGAAACATGCAAGATAACTCGAAGGGAAGTGCTACAACGTTTGGACAAAACCATTAGTTATTTAGAAACAAGATTCAGCGAACCGGAAATTCAAGGTTACTACCCTTCCGTTAGAAACTTAAGAACTAATCTTTTACGCGAGCAAACAACTAACATTAAACAAAGTCATATTGAAATATTTTCTAAACCAATTGAAATGAATATTGATATTGTGTAGTATAAAAATGAAAATGAACTTAAACATTATTGAAGGAAACAAAGCCAAAAACGATTTTGGGCCTTAACGCCATCTATACGCTAATGGATGAACGAAAGGCATCTGTCAAAAACACAGATGGCGTTTCGTTTTGGCTTTGCTTCCTATTGATTCACCTTCCTTTTCCTTCTTTTTGGTTTAGGTCTGAATCCGACTGGTAAAAAAGACCAGAAGTTCCGTAATTTTACAGTAATTAATTATTTTGCTGTCTTAAAGTTTAATAAAGATATACACTAAAATATTAATACATATTAACGATTAAAAATATGTAAGTTGTACTAAATATGATGTTTTTTATGTTTTTCATTTCTTGCATTTTTTGATACGTTTATATAATTTTTTTTATGTTTTTAGTTACAAAAATGATTTATAATAAAATTTATGTATTATTTGAAATCTTTTGTGTTAATAAAATAATTTTTCGTTTTAAGTTCTTGCATTTTTTCATCAATAGTTTCAGTGCATAAAAAAATCTCTCATTAATTCGAAAAATTCCTTTATTCGGACTGACCTTCCCCCCCAACCATTTCGAATTAACGAGATTTTACTGTATTTTTATGAATTGTGAAAAACGCCGAACCCCTTAGAAACAATTGTATCATAAAATGTACGTCGTAGAAAGCCCAAAGTTGGGGATTTCCCGGATAAAGTGTTTGCGATTTCCTCTCTGCCTGCATTGCTTTATTCAGTTTTGGAATGTTGAAGGGAAAACATCAGAATGGCAGAGAGAAAAACATTTAGTTTAAAAGAAAAAATGGAGATTGTAAACGCGTATGAAAAAGATAAGTGCGTCCGTTACCTAAAAGGTAAAACTACATGCAAAGAAACTAAAACTGCAAAAACATTAATTAATCAATGTGGGTTTTCATAACCATATTTAACATTGGAAAAAATACAGGCTGCGCTTATTGATCGGGACAAAGAGACTATTCGGTCGAGTTGGCTGCCTGGTGAAAACATTAATAAGAAAAGAAGTTTCATGAATATAGACGGTAAAAATCGATTCGATGTGCTATGACTGGTTTTGTAAGGTAAGTAGTCAAAACACTTCAATATCTGCTCCAATTATTCAAAAGTAGGCGAAGGAAATCGCTCTGAAACACGGAATCGATGATTTTGCAGCATCTAACGGTTGGCTACAAAGGTGGTGCAATAGGCACAACATAACTTTTCGATGTGTATCCGGAGAAGCTGCTGCTATAAACCCCAGATGTTAAGCAGTTTTAAGAAAAACTTCCATCAATATTAATTGGTTATACTCGTATGCCGCATGATATTTATAATGCTGATGATGTATCTTCTTCTGAGCTTTGCCAAACAAAACTTTAGCGCTCAAATCCGAATGTCATGGTGGAAAATTGTCAAAAGAAAGACTCACAGTCCTATTTTGCGCGAATTTTGCCGGAGAGAAAGAAAAACCACTCTTGATTGGGAAAGCTGCACGCCCCAGAGCGTTTGCCTCAGTGGACATCAAGAGGTTACCAATAAATTGGCAGTCAAACAAGAAGGCATGTATGACACGCGATTTGATGACCCAGTGGCTAATGGAATTCGACCGAAAAATAGGCCTGCAGAATAGAAAAATTCTACTATTTCTGGACAACGCAACATCACACCCTCGTGACTTACGATTAAAAAATATTGAATATATTTTTCTTCCAAGCAACACGACATCAGTTTGTCCACCGTTAGACCAAGGTGTTATTCAAAATAATTTGTTAAACATATCTCAGCAAGTATTGAGACATGTTCGGCACATAAACCAATTAACATCTTGGAGGCTATAAATATCATAAAAGCAGCTTGGCTTAAGTTGTAGTCGAAAACAATAAAAAAAAAATGTTTTAAAAAAGCTGGGTTCAACAAAAATGGAAAGGGTTTAATGGAATTCGAGGCTGTTAGCGAACGAAGCGAGCCACCCACCTCATACTTAAAATACACCAGACTTTTTTACAGGCGTCTGACTGACAGTTGTTGATATACCCTTACTCAACTATGTAATTTCGTATATAGCGCCAGGTGATTTTCACTTAAATCTGGCAACACTGTTCCCAGCTATTAACAAATGAAAAATATGCGAAAATGTAACGGTGTAATTTTGTAACGGACCACGCGAACTGTTGTAACCGATAATTATCATCCACTCATTAAGTAGTTTGAAATCAGTGCGATATTATGTCCGATCAAGTTACAAAAAATACGAGTACGTTAGAGTTGTAACCTAATTTTTCGGGTGAGAGTCCCTATGTGAAGCGTCGGTTGTACTCAGAAGAGGTGAAAATGCAGTGGAATATTGCGCGGTTGATAAGAGAACTTGGTAATTTATTTACATTCCTTCAATGTTGTTCATCTCTTACATTACGAACAAATAATTGTAGGTGAAAACGAGCAATCGCTTGAATTTGCTGTTGCACGCCATGAAGATTTTTGTGCGAGTTGAGATGCACAAAATCATGCTGTGCAATGAGAACAAGCTGCGCTGTTGGCAGTTGGTTTAAGCAAGCCCGAATGCCTCGCGAGGAAATATTCCTACGAAACGGTAAAGCTGGAAGATTTTGGTTCGACTCAATATTTGTCCCAATGGACTATTGCCGACTGGTATAATCATTGCCGAGAGACAATAGTAATCAAGTTTTTGTAAAGATTTGAAGCGAAGGAACAGATAGGCGGACCAGGCAAAATCGTCCAGATCGACGAAAGCGAATTTGGAAGAAGAAAGTTTAAAAAAGGAAGGCGTGTGGACGGGCACTGGGTTCTAGGATTAATTGAGGATGGGTTCGAAGACTTGAGGCTGGCACTATGTTCAGAAAACGTACGCAGCGCTGAAGTGCTAGTGCCGCTAATAAAAAAGCACATGAAACCAGGAACAACCATCCACACTAATTACTAGAAGGCGTACGATTGTTTGAGTGCTCATGGGTTCATTCACAAAAAAGTGAACCACAGTGACCCTGACAATCGTTTTATTGGTCCTGATGGTACACATACTCAACGGATCGAATCCCAATAGCGTGCCGTGAAAAGAGAATTTTATAATGACAATTATTCCAATAATTTTGCTGATTGGGTAGTTGAATATCAGTGGAGGGAAATAACAAAATTAGATCCGTTTCAATAGTTGCTTAAAGCAGTTGTGTATGTTTATGGTGATTTTTGAAATAAGTAATAAAACCCCGGTGTATGAGTCGAAGAGAACCACAACACTGTTTGATTAAAAAAAAAAATATTTTTTAGGCCATTTGAAGGCAAAAAAAATTAAATTAATGGAAACCCGTCCAGCAACTACCTCAGTATGAATAAACTTACAGTTGTGGACACGAATTTAGCACAATTACATTGGTTAGATTGTTTTAAAATTTCCAACTGTGCATTTCAAACTCAATTGCTCACGTCTATACCGCAGAACATATTCCGTTAGTTCAACGAAGGAATTTCGCTTTAGAGTGTTAATCATCGGCAGTTATTGTCATTCAAAACTTCGTGGAGTATTCGAAGAAGATGGTTTATAACGCTATAAGGCATTTTCAAAGGTTTGGGGATACAAACAATGTTAAGCAAACCCCTCACGCACGCAAAACAACGCCGAAAGAAGACCAGATCATTTACCAAACTTCTGCTAAAGACCCGTTTAAGAGCTACAGTGACCTAAGATTGAATGAGATTTCATCAGAATACGGTATAATTGTGTCTTCAAGAACAGTAAGGCGGTAGTGCATAGCACAACGGAAACCGTTAGTGTCGAAGAAAAACTTGAAAGGCAGACTAGAGTTCGCAAAAGACCACATTGCCAAACCACTTTCTTTTTGGAAGAATGTACTTTGGTCTGATGAATGAAAGTTCTGTAGATATGGATCAGACGGAAAAAAAATATGTACGGCGTCCACAAAACATGTTTATAAAAATATTATTGAAAATCATATGATACCGTTTGCAGGCGACAACTTTCCAGTATCTTGGCGCTTCATGCATGACAATGACCCAAAACACACCTCTCGGCTAGTTAAGAATTGCTTAGAACATAATTAATTGTGCGGCCCAACAATTTTGAGGTTAAGTTTATAATTTGCAATTTAAGTTTTCAGGTTTTCACACACATTAATTTTTTCCAAACCCATACACACAAACAAATTTCGAGAGCGCTAAAACGGTCCTCTCTTTGCTTTGTATGTGCTGTTGTGCCTCTTTTTTGCCTACTTTTAGCTCATTTGATCTTGCATACGAACAAAATAAATGCGTAGTTTATGTTGGGCGGCTGTTTGCGTCTAAACTTCGGTAAACTTATTCAGATTGGGTTTAGTTTCTTTGACTGTCTCGTTTTTTGTGCGTAATAGACATTTTTATCATACAGTGGCGAGCAAAACTGGTCGGATGTTTGTCAAACCTAAGTTCATATTGCTGTTAAACTTGTAAAAATTACTCAATTTGCTTCCGGTTTTCAATTATTAATTCTTTATTTATTACTCTCATCATTGAATAACATAAAATGTAATAAAACAAACATAAAAACAAAAATTTCTTAGAAAAAACAAAAAAAGTCAATGCGTCCAGTTTTGCACGCAAGACTTAGCACACAAAAAACATTATTTTACCGTTATCTTTATGAAAGTTGTCAAGAGCTTATTGCGTTTCTTTAATTATTTCATCATTATGAAGTAATACGGTGAAGAGTTAACATTGTTACACCCAAAAATTGTGAAATTGTTGTTCAATTAGTGCAAAATGAAGAAAATCACTAAAGATTTGGAAAACCGAATTGTTGTACTACTGCAAAAAAAGGAAAGTACACGCAAAATAGCTGAAAAGACTGGCGTTGTAAAGTCAACAGTGATAGCAGTACGAAAAAGAAATAATTTGGAGTCTCCGGGTGATTTTGGAGGACGACCAAGAATTCTGACGGATAGTGACGCTCGTGAAATGGAACGGTTGCTTCGTAAAAGCTCCAAGCTAACACCTAAAGAAGCTACACTGGCCATTAACAAACCAACAAGCGAATGGACAGCCAGAAGAGCATTGAAAAGAATAGGGTTAATCGCGTCTGTAAAGCAGAAAAAACCTGCGCTTTCCAAGAAAAACATATCAGCTCGATTACAGTTTTGTAAAGAACACAAAAACTGGTCTGTTGAAGACTGGAAACGTATTATATGGTCTGATGAAACGAAGATCAATCGTTTTTTATCGGATGGTAAGTCTTATTATTGGCACCGACCCGGTGAGCAGCTTCAGCAACACCAAGTCAAACAAACCATGAAACATGGCGGCGGTAGTATAATGGCGTGGGCATGTTTCACTTGGTGGCACGTCGGTCCTATCCATAAAATAGAAGGAATAATGAAGAAGGAACACTACCTAAATATTTTGCAAACATATTTGCCTGAGTTTGTTGATCAGTGTGCGTATCCAATTGAGGAAATTGTATTCCAACAAGATGGAGACCCCAAGCATACCTCAAAAATAGTGAAAGAGTGGCTTGAAAACCAACCATTTAAAACATTAAAATGGCCTGCGCAAAGCCCAGATCTCAATCCAATTGAGAATTTGTGGGCAATTGTTAAAAGAACATTGTGTCAGCACGATTCGCCTCCGAATAATTTGAACGAGCTATGGGATCGAGTCCAAGTTGCCTGGACCAATATACCAAACACAACAATTGAAAAATTAGTGGAAAGTATGCCAAGAAGAGTGAAAAGTGTTTTAAAAAGAAAGGGTCTCTGGTCCAAGTACTAAAATTTTATTTAAATCGTTGTTTTTTGTATGCTGAGTCTTGCGTGCAAAACTGGACGCATTGACTTTTTTTGTTTTTTCTAAGAAATTTTTGTTTTTATGTTTGTTTTATTACATTTTATGTTATTCAATGATGAGAGTAATAAATAAAGAATTAATAATTGAAAACCGGAAGTTTAACAGCAATATGAACTTAGGTTTGACAAACATCCGACCAGTTTTGCTCGCCACTGTATATCTCATATTTTTGCAGTAAAGTCGGTTCGGTATGTCTTTCTCAAAACCAAATGGCAGTAAACCTAAGCGAAAAATTTGTGATGAACATCGAAATTTCCAAGAAAAGTGGAAATTAGAATATTTTTGTTGTGAAGTAAAATAAAAAATAATTTGTTTAATATTGTAATATGCGAGCTACGGCTCGAGTAGATAAAACAATTATTCTGTGAAATTATTTCTTTATTTTCTACTCTATAGAACAATTCAAGTTCACACTATACTATTCTTCGCAAATTCTTTTCTTACAATGTCTCTTTCCTCTCAAATCACTTTATCTCCTTTCAATTACTTAATTCACAAATTCAAACTAATTACTTTTTCTTGTTTACTCTCAACTTTCAATTTATCACCAAATTACAACTTCGCCCGTTATCACTTTTCCAATCTCTTCGCCACGGTTCTAAAACCAACTGTGTCTTTTTTGATCGCCATCTGTCCTTATATAGCAGAAGTTTCTGATAGCCAGAAACTTCTAGCAAATTCTTCGACCACTGGAACAAGAGAAATAATTCTTGCAGTTTCAATTCCCTTTTATCCCTGATATTATTCGTCTCTTTCGTTGACATGAGCTGTGGAGACTTCGTCCCAGACACGAACCTCGAATGAAAGGACAGTACGAACCAAAATTCTGCCAGAATGAAGTCACTTCGGAATTTGTTGCGTCATATTTTAGGGGGCGTAGTTATTATTATGTTACACTGCCCCCCTCTTAGACGTGTTCGTCCCGAACAAGTGCATCCTCATTTCGGCCATTGTATCGACTCAGTCGGTCCACATGAACCACTTTCATTTTGGCCCTTGGTCCTCGCTGGATGCGGTAGACAACATCGTTGATGCGGGTTACTATTCTGTAGGGACCTTCCCAGTTCCGCTGTAACTTAGGTGATTTCCCCTTTTGGCGATGGGGATTATACAGCCACACCAGATCTCCTTCCTGGAATCCTGACGTTGTTGCCTTGGCATCATACCTGGTCTTCATGCGGTCGCTCGTCATCTTAATCTGGCTTCTGGTCCTTTGGTGTATGTCCCTAAGCCTTTCCCTAAGGTCCGCCACGTACTCTTCTTCATTTCTGGGCTCATTGGTAGGAGATCCAAATTTCACCTCACTGGGTAAACGAGCTATTCCACCAAATAAGATTTCGAACGGCGTATGTCGAGTAGTGCTATGCACGGCACTTCTATAGGCCATCAAAAACAAGGGAATCTGCCGGTCCCAATCCCGTTGGTAGTCACCTACGACCTTCGAGAGATGTTCGTCCAAAGTCCTATTGAAACGCTCCACCATACCGTCCGACTGTGGATGAAGCGGGGTTGTCCTTGTCTTTTTGATTCCGAGTAGTTGACACATCTCTTGGAAGATTCTTGACTCGAAGTTCCGCCCTTGGTCAGAATGCAATTCCAAGGGCACACCGAATCTGCTAACCCAATTGTAGACGATCTGCTCCGCCACGGTTCTGGCTTCCTGGTTAGGGATCGGAAACGCTTCCGGCCACTTACTGAAGTAGTCCATCACTACGAGTATATACCGATTACCATTGTCGGTTTCCGGAAAGGGCCCTGCGATGTCAATGGCGATTCGTTCGAAAGGTGCTCCCACGTTGTATTGGTGCATCTTACCTCGAGTTTTGATTCTCGGACCCTTGCTAGCTGCACACACGTCGCATTTTCTGCACCAGTCTTCGATATCTTCCTTCGCTTTTAACCAATAAAAACGTTCTCGTACCCTTTCTAGCGTCTTATTCACTCCCAAGTGGCCTCCGGTCGCCCCGCCATGCATTTCCTGTAACACCTCCTTGACCCTCGTCCGCGGTACTACAAGCTGCATTACAAACGATTTTCCGTCGGAGGATTCCCATTTTCTTCTCAGAACACCTTCTTGGACATGGAGGGAGTCCCACTGCGCAAAATATGCCTTTAAGGTCGGGCTTCTGTGAGAGATGTCCTGATGATCCGGTTTCTCCATGTTCTCCTTCCAGGCCAGAATCGGCTCGATATCGGGGTCTTCCTTCTGAGCGTTCCGGATCTCATCTACGCTCCAGCCGGCGATAGGTTCGGCTCTCATTCTTTGGATGGAAACCAGCTCCCGTTCTTCCTGACGCGCACAATGTTTACAATCCGTTCTGCATGGTCTCCGGGACAGTGCATCCGCATTAGAGTGGAGTTTTCCTTTACGATGCTGTATTTCGTAGTCGTAGATTTGCAGCCTTTCGATCCATCTTGCGACCTGACCCTCAGGACTCTTGAACTGTAATAGCCATTTTAATGCTGCATGGTCTGTGCGAAGAACGAACTTCCTCCCGTAGAGGTATTTGTGAAAATGCTTCGTAGCCAAGATCAAAGCTAGAAGTTCCCGCCTTGTCACGCAGTAGTTCCTTTCTGGCTTAGAGAGCACCTTGCTGAAGTACGCAACCACCTTCTCTTGGCCGTCATGCACCTGGGAGAGTACGGCTCCTACCCCGACATTACTAGCATCTGCATCCACAACGAACGTTTCCCCGGGAGTGGGGTAAGCCAGTATCGGGGCATCGCATAGCCGTTGTTTAAGTGCCTTGAAGCTCTTCTCGCACTCAATTGACCATTTGAATTGTTTTCCCTTTTCCGTCAACTGGTGCAGGTTCTTTGCGATCCCGGCAAAATCCTTCACGAACCGTCTGTAGTAGGTGGCTAGGCCCAGGAAGCTCCTTAGTTGGTGTTTGTCTTTGGGGACTGGCCAGTTTTTCACCGCTTCGACCTTCTCCGGATCGGTTCTCACTCCTTTCGCTGAAATTATGTGTCCCAGGTACTTGACTTCCGCTCTAAACAGGGCGCACTTCTTGGGGTTGAGCTTCAGGTGGGCACTTCGAAGCCTTTGAAACACATCCCTTAGATTGTCTCGGTGTTGCGCAAACGTTTTTCCTACGACGATGACATCATCCAAGTATACCAAACAGGTTTTCCATGTTAACCCTTGCAGGACACATTCCATCAATCGCTCGAAAGTCGCCGGAGCATTGCACAGCCCGAATGGCATTACCGTGAATTGCCATAGCCCATTTCCTGCGGTGAAGGCGGTTTTCTCCCGGTCTTCTGGATGGATCTGTACCTGCCAGTAGCCACTCTTCAAGTCGAGAGTGGAAAACCATCGGGCTCCTGATAGTGTGTCTAGCGTGTCGTCAATCCGTGGCAGAGGGTATGAAAGATGGGCTAGTCGCTCTATATCCGCTTGCAACTGTTGGAGCGTTTCCCCCCTTTTCTGGACTCGACTACGCAGCTGAACCCTGTACACCTGCTGCATGTGTTCATCCCCAAACCGCATCTCGATAGCCTGAACCAGAGAGTCGTAGTTCTGCTGTTTATCTTCCGGGATGGTCTGCAAGAGCTCCGCAGCTGGACCCCTCAGTGCAAGTGTGAGTGCAATGGACTTCTCTTCATCGTCCCAGCTATTGGTCATTGCGGCCGCTTCGAATTGCCTTTTATAAATTGGCCATGATGTTTGACCATCGAAGATAGGAGGCTGCATCTCCTTTCTTCTCAGACCGTCAGTGGAATATTCCCGTGCTTTCTGTCTCTTCACGTTGCTGAGCTCCTTAGCAAGATTTTCGACTTGCTTTCCTACTATCTCGAATTGCGTATCCACTTTTTCAAACTGAGTCTCTATCTTCCCGAACTGAGTTTCATGTTTCTCAAAATTTTCATCGAATCTAATTTCGACTTTTTCGAGTTGCGTCTCGACCTTCTCGATTTTTTCTTCGATCACTTCGAATTTGGATTCCAAGTTCTTGTTTTGCTCATCAAGTTTACTTTCCAGAGCATCTAGAGAATTCTTTTGTTCGTCCATTGCTTTCTTTTGTTCGTCCAGCTTAAGTTCTAGAGAATTCCTTTGGTCGCCCATTGCTTTCTTTTGTTCGTCCATCGCTTTCTTTTGTTCATCCAGCTTAAGTTCTAGAGAATTCTTTTGTTCGTCCATTGCTTTCTTTTGTTCGTCCAGCTTAAGTTCTAGAGAATTCCTTTGGTCATCGAGCTTATGACTTTGATCTTCTATTGCTTTCTTTTGTTCGTCCATGACTAACTTAAGTTGCAGGAGCAGACTTGTTATACCCGGGTCGGCTACTGTACTTGCTGGTTCCTCTTCCACGTCAAACTCTATGTCATGCGGATTTTCACCTTCCTGCGTTACTGCTTCTTCCAGACGAATCAGTAGGGCATCTTTTCCCCCAGTTGTGTCGAGGTTCCGCTTACTGAGTTCTGCCTTTAGTTGAGTTATAGTTAGTTTTCCCAATTTGCGACCCATTTTGCGCAACTAATTAACTCAACACAGAAATCGTTTTTTTTTTTTTTTTTTTGTGCAATTTCACACCACGGAAATAGTTATTCACAGAATAAGTTTTATCCCGCTTCTGACACCAATGTAATATGCGAGCTACGGCTCGAGTAGATAAAACAATTATTCTGTGAAATTATTTCTTTATTTTCTACTCTATAGAACAATTCAAGTTCACACTATACTATTCTTCGCAAATTCTTTTCTTACAATGTCTCTTTCCTCTCAAATCACTTTATCTCCTTTCAATTACTTAATTCACAAATTCAAACTAATTACTTTTTCTTGTTTACTCTCAACTTTCAATTTATCACCAAATTACAACTTCGCCCGTTATCACTTTTCCAATCTCTTCGCCACGGTTCTAAAACCAACTGTGTCTTTTTTGATCGCCATCTGTCCTTATATAGCAGAAGTTTCTGATAGCCAGAAACTTCTAGCAAATTCTTCGACCACTGGAACAAGAGAAATAATTCTTGCAGTTTCAATTCCCTTTTATCCCTGATATTATTCGTCTCTTTCGTTGACATGAGCTGTGGAGACTTCGTCCCAGACACGAACCTCGAATGAAAGGACAGTACGAACCAAAATTCTGCCAGAATGAAGTCACTTCGGAATTTGTTGCGTCATATTTTAGGGGGCGTAGTTATTATTATGTTACAATATGTAATAATCACATAAGTGTTCCAAAGTTATACAACATTAAGCGTCACTGTGAACAACATAAATCTAAATAACAGATACGAAGGAATTATAAGACAACAAAAATTGAAAGAGTTTAAGTCAGAACTAAAAAAACAACAACTCTTGTTTACTAAAGTTTTTCAAGAAAGTGGAGCGGCGCGCGGTACATGCAAGTTACGTTTTGTCGGAGTTGATAGCTGTTTCTTCGTGCTTGCGACAATAATTTCAATATTTTTGAGGAATTATTGGAACTAGTACCGATGCGTGGCACTACAACAGGACAAGACATTTTTAATTGTGTTTATGTACTTCTACAAACATACAATCTACCTCTGTCCAAATTGATTTCTGTTGCAACAGATGGAGCTCCTTCAATGACCGGCAAAAACAACGGTTTTGTAGCAATACTTCAAAAGAAAATAAGTGAAACTTACGAAGGATTAAACATTTATCACACGCATTGTATAATCCATCAAGAGGTTTTATGTAGAAAGGTAATAAATATAGAACATTTGTTGAAACCTATAAAAAAAATTATAAATTTTATAAGCTCTCGTGGCTTAAATCAGCGTCAGTTCTCTGATTTGTGTGACCAAGTTAAAGCATTTAAATGCAAGCTAGTTCTTTGGGAAAATCAGTTGAGAAACGAGAATTTGACGCACTTTCCTACATGCAATATGTATAAATCAAGTTTAGGTGAATTTTCAGCCAGAACTGAATTTGAAAAAAGGTTTGCAGATTTTGAGTCTTTGAAAAACAAGTTGGATTTATTTTCTTCGATTTTTTCCATAAATATAGAATCAGTACCGAATCATATGCAAATGGAGGTTATCGAAATACAGTGTGACTCCGAATTAAGATCTAAAGCATTCGGTGAAGTTGGAATGCCTGATTTTTACAAGTATTTGCCACTCGAAAATTGGCATATGAAATCATTTGCATGTTTGAAAGTTGCTATCGGTGTGATCAGTTATTTTCGGTCATGAAGGGGAATAAGTCACCAGTTAGATCCCGAATAACTGATATACACCTTGGGTCTGTTTTGAAAGTAATCACTGCCGAGCAAAGAAGAGATGCCAAGTATCAGGAAGAAAACATTAGTGTTACCATTATTCTTGTTCTTTCTTTGTTTTTTGAAATAAATCTGTTTTGTAAAAATTCTAGTTTTTCTTTTTTTTTTTTTTTGCGGCCCATACAAATTTAGATCCTACTGGGTTGGCCCGTGGTACCCATTGAGTTTGCCATGATTGGCTTAAAAGTTAATTATGTTGATTTTCTAAAGTGGCTTACCCAATCACCGGAAATCAACCCAAGTGAGAATCTTTGGAATGACATTGAACATCATATCGCACAAAATAAAAAAATCGAAAAATTTGGCAGAATTGTGGCGGGAAATTGAAAATGCGAGGTATGCCATTCCAAACGCAAAAGTATGCATATATTGGTTTTTTTTTTGCCGTAAAATTGCTGAACAATTAAAATTAAGTAAAACAACGGTTAATAATATTAAAAAACGTCAAAATGTGATTTGTTCAAATAGTCTTGGAGGTCGACCAAGAATCATTTCTGATGGCGAAGCTCGGTTGATAAAGCGTTTGCTCCATAACAAGGACATTCGGACACCTAAAAATGCTGCAAAAGCTATAAACAAAGATGTCAGTACATGGACAGCTAGAGTAGGTTTGGTCGCCAGCGTAAAAAAAAGAAGCCCGCTCTTTCAAATAAAAATGTTCAACGACGCTTCTTTAAGTTCTGTAAGAAGCACAAAAACTGGACTATAGATGACTGCAAACGGGTTATTCGGAGCGATGAAACAAAAAATTAACCGTTACCAATCAGATGGCAAGGAGTACTATTGGTATCGACCTCACGAGCTCATCCAAAAACATCAGGTAAAGGAATCGATGAAACACGGCGCCCGGCGGGGGGATAATGGTTTGGGGCTGTTTTACTTGGTGGTACGTCGGTCCATTGGTGAGAATCTGAGGCATTATGAAAAAGGAAGATTATTTAAACAATCTTCAAACAAAATCTTCCTGATTTTGTTTAGGAGTGCGCGTATCCAGCTGAAGAAATCATCTTCCAGCAAGACGGAGATTTGAAGCATATAGCGAAAGTTGTTCAAAACTGGCTCCAAAATCCAAATTTTCAGTTGATGCAATGGCCTGCACAGAGCTCGGATCTCAACCCAATTGAAAATTGATGGGCTATTGTTAAAAAGGAGGCTGGGTGCGCCACCGAAAACCATAGACGAACTTTGGGAAAGAATACAAAGAGAATGGCAGAGTATTGACCACGAAATCATACAAAAATTGGTGGAGAGTATGCCTAAAAGAATTGAGAGTGTGTTAAAAAAGAAAGAACTTTGGACAAAGTATTAAATACAGGGTGGCTGATGAAAGCCGCTACCAAAAAAAATTTAATAACTTTTTTTCTATTTAATGAATCTGGTTAATTTTTTTTTTATTTTGCAGATTGATTTTTAGATTTAACAAAAATGGATAACTGGGACACTGAAACAAAAATTTGGATTGTCCGGCGCTATCACGCACTGGAGTCCGTAGTTTCGGTTCAAAGAGAGTATAGGCGCACGTTTGGCGGCAATCCTCCGAGCAGATGGACCATAATGAGACTTGTTAACAATTTTGCCGAGCATGGGACAGTCGAAAGAAAACCTTACCATCGAAACCCTTCAGTTCGGACGGAGGAAACAATCGCTGCTGTAGCTGCTGCCATACAAAACAATCCAAGAGTTTCGACAAGAAGCTTATCTGCTCAAATGGGTATAAGCAGACAGTCATTGCAGTCAATTATGCACAATGATTTGGACTTATTCCCATATAAAATTCAAATGGCCAACAAACTGAACGCAGCAGACTTGCCGATTCGCTTGGAATTTTGCCAGAAGATGCTTCAAATGGTGGAAGAGGACGGAAACATGTTGAACTGTCTTTTTATGTCTGACGAGGCCCATTTCGATTTAAACGGCAACATAAACAAACAAAATTGTCGAATATGGAGTGCTTTCAACCCACAGATACTCCATGTCACAGTGTGGTGTGCAGTTTCATCACGCTGCATTATCGGGCCCTACTTCTTCGAAGAAAACGGTCACACCGTTACGGTTACTGGAGACAGTTACTTGAGCATGTTGAGAGAGTTTTTCTATCCAGAATTATGCCGAATGAGAATTTCTTTCAACTCTGTGTGGTTTCAGCAAGATGGTTCAACTCCTCACATAGCCCGGCCTGTTATGACAGAATTGCGACGAAAATTTCCCAATAAGCTGATATCCAGAAACTCCACATTCCGTTGGCCCCCCAGGTCGCCTGGCCTTACTGCACCTGACTTTTTCTTGTGGGGTTATTGCAAACAGGAAGTCTACAAAGCAAAACCAACAAATTTGAATGAACTAAAGCAATCCATTCGAGAAACAATTGCGGCTATTCCTGTCTCAACTCTCCAAGCAGTAATGAACAACTTTTTGGTAAGATGCCGCACATGCATCAACGAGTAGGGGGGGGGCATTTAAATTCCATTATTTTTAAAACTAATTAAGCTATATTTAATAAAATTGAATGAGCTTTAACATGAATAAAAGAAAAATGAATTCCATACACTGAAAAAAAAGTTATTTGAGTTTTGAGTATTATAAATTGTTGGCGATTAGACAACCATTACTAAAAAAATCACTAATGTGCAAATGTTTCCGAATAGGGAATTTTTTGTTTAGTTTTTTAAGAATTAACTTTTTTTTTACTCAATTTTAAGATAAACTTTAAATTGAATAAATCAACCAAAAATATTTATTAAATTGCTATTGGCTTACTGATTTTGACAACATAACCATAGAAATGCAAAACATCCGGACAGTTTTACTCCCCATTGTACATTTTATGTTTTAAGGTAGCTAAATCCAAATCCGAAGTCGGAATTCTCAAATTCAATATGCAGTACAAAACCTGAAACATTTTGAATTTGAACCGAAACCATGTCTGAGCTAATCGATGTCAGTTTTTCCCGGTATTATTTATATTTTGGACGTCTTTATGAATTTTTAAAATTTTCACTTCGGATACAGAGATCACGAGAACATTTGTGCTACTGTTTCTTAACTGATTTCATTAGTTTACGAAAAAATTGAATTTCTTTATATTCCTGGTCGTTTGTGCTTCATTTTGAGGCCGCCAACGCTCAACGACCAAAAAAGCTTTTGCTCCATTAACGTCTCTTCATTTACTTCAATAGTTAACGAGCAAATTCAATTTGTTTATATTTTTCTTTTCAATTTTAATAAACAAATTCTAGACAAAATCATGATAAAATTAGGTACGATTTTTCCATTGCCTAGTGTAAAATATTTTCTTAGTTCCTGGAGAAACATTGTGCTATACTAGTTTACGATCTAGTTTCAAAAAATTTAGTTGCTATATAAAAATATTCGTTTACTTATCAACACTTTTAACGAGGACGCCATTACTTCCGAGCACTTTCGTAATTATCAGTGTACCATTGCACTGAAGTCTTAACTGATTTCTCGAAATCAGAAAACTTGAATTCCGGTTTTAGACTTCTCAGCTTCTTATTGGAGGCAGTCTTCTTGTACTGGCCATCAGCCTTGCTCGTGTCACAGACGATTTTGCCCTGGAAAGTCAAAGACGCTCATATTAGTGAAACAAAAAAGAGATTCTAATTGCAACCTTGAAATTAAATGCTCTGGCAATGGACTCGGCTACTTGTGCGATGGTGACTTCATCTGATTCATCAACTAAATGCAGAGTAAACAAGTTAGCTATGTAATAATTTTGTTTAAATCAGTTTTACCGGACAAAATGATGGGATCCACCTGGTCATACTCTCTCAACACCCAGATCATCAGCTTCGCCAGATCCAGGGAATAGATGAACTGCCTCAGCGGCTTCCCACTCCCATACACAGTGAATACCTTTTCTTCTTCTTTCCCGCCCGTGTCCTCATTGATCAGCTGATGCATTCGATAGATCATTCCTGGAATGACGTGGCTAACTTCTGGCTTATAATTGTCATGTGGGCCAAAGATATTGCACGGAATCACCGAGGTGAACACGGAACCATGCTTCTCGAAATACGCTCGATTCTGAACATCAATCAACCGCTTCGCATAGGAATACCCATAGTTTGAGTCATGTGGCGGTCCATTGTGCACCATTGTCTCATCTATCGGATATTCAGTCTTGTCGGGGAATATGCACGTGGAAAGGCAGGAGACAACTTTAACACATCCGTGCTCGAATGCAGTTTGAAGGACATTGTCGTTAATTTGGAGGTTTTTTCTCTAAAAGGACATAGTGACAGTGCCTCGTGTGTGTGACTACGATTCAATTGTTACCAGGAAATCCAAATTGTTGCTCATATTGTGGAACAACCCGCCAACCATCGCAGCCAAGTGGATAACATGTGTCGGCTTCACCTTGTCGAACAGCGATTTAGTGTCTGATAGATTTCTGTGGGGAAATTAATAAACTTTGTCTTCGTCGACTGAATACTGCTTACTCTTACGTTAGATCGGCATCCTTTGACCCAGCAAAGTACCAAACTTCATCACAGGGGGTCTCTTCCTTGATTACGGCTTCCAGTGCTTTGCCTACTAGGCCAGTGCCTCCAGTGACGAGAACATTTTTAGTCATTTTGTTGAAATATTCGATTGAATATGTAAAATATTTGGAAAAAGTTAACGTGGTGGAAAATTTTCCTTATCAAAAGTGACAAGTTGGCAGCGTTATAATTTACAATCGACATCTTTCCTAAAGGTGGGAGCGCAATATGAAGGCGAGGCACTTTAAGGCATGCGTTAAACTTATTTGATTGAAAAAAAAAAAAAAAAATTTTATCAAGCATGAAAGTCGAGATATATGTATGTTACAGTTATTATATTTTATACTATGTGTATTACGTGTTTGTAATTATGTGCGCAAGTATTTTACTTCCTCGTGCCTGAACGGCTGGGCTGATTCCTCTTACTTGGTGTGCTTTCATTCAATGTGTGTGTCAAATACAACAACAGCGACAACTTTTATCGGCAAACAAAATCAGGGATAATATCGCAGCTATGGAAGCTAAAATAAAAATAAAAAAACACAGTGTGCCCATACTTTTTTTTTCCTGTAATCGATAGCTTGCAAAGAGATGTGACAATGACTTTATTCGCCATTTTAAATGTCACTAATATTTGTACAAATTTTTCGTAAGCCGACATATGCATTAAAATGAAAATAGTTGTGACATACACACACTATTTTTTAACAAATTTTCTGTTCAGTACTTTCAGAGATAGCAATTTGTTTCATTAGGATTGCGACTTGAATTACGGAATTAAAAGAAATAATATATTATAATTACTTGTAGAGCGCCGAGCGGAATACTTCCGATCCGATCAGTTTCGGCGGTTTCAAGAGGTTGGAAATTTGACAGGCCTTGTATTTTATTACTCTGTTTATATGACGTTTTAGTTCGCTTTGATGTAATGCCCACTGGATTAATGCGATCATGTTAACGCTTTGTTAAAGCACTTCAACATTTTCAGTAGTTTGAACAAACACCAGTTTGTAAGCCGTTCTGAATGAGTTTAATTCAATTTCAAAATACAAAAAAACACCGTCTTACAAGTTAAGGTGAGTTAACAGTATTTTGACAGCTAATTGCTCTCACGTTTCTCTCAAATTCTTCAAAGCTAATTGAGAATATATTTCATTTTTCGCTGTAGATATGTTGTGAGTTAGACGTAAGCTGTCGTGGAGTATATAATTCCATAATTTCAACTCTCACCGTTTTCATGAGCTATGAGTGTGAGACACTTAGGTTGCTCGAAAAGTTTTGAGCCTTAACCTGAAGGTGGAGTTACTCGTCTGAACTATTTTAGTACTACAATTGCCCATACCAATTGAAAGTCACATTTAAAAATGCCATCCATATTAGAGGCTTAGTTGTTGTTTGACAGTTCTGCATTTTAGTGTTTTTGTAAAAAAATGGAAACAACTGAATATAGTGCCGTAATTAAAATTTCGCATTTAAGAGGCAATTCGCCTGCACAAATTAAAGCCGAGTTGGACCGAGTTGCGAAAGAGTGCATTTAACTCGTTTTGCGGTGGAATAGAGCACGAGAAAGCTGTATGCTTTTCATCGGTTGCCATGGCCAAAACTCACCATGCGAGCTGTTTCCTGAGCTCAAATTTTGGCTCTGAAGACAAAGATTTTCATCGAACGAGGATGCATATTTTGCAGAGCAAAACGTCAAGTGCTATTTGGACGGGTTAGAGAGAATGGGGCTTTTCTATAAAAGTGCATTCAATAAAAAGGAGATAATAGCCGTGTTTCTTTGTAACTTTATACAAAGTTGAATTAGGTGTCAATTTTTGTTTTGTAATTTGGCATTAGTAGTGGATTAGAGTGCAAACAAAATGAGTGTTTCAACGACCGTCTCGCTTTTTATCTTATTAAATTAATCATTCAAAGATTTTACATTAAATAAAATATTAAATTAGATATATAAAATATACTTTCTTCTTATCTGCTACCATTCCCAAACAAAGGACTTTGATTCGCCATCTGTTGACCGATAGCAGAAATAAGTCATACGAAAATTCTTGTCAGTATCGAAAGTCATTGGGGCCGTATACCCAGTTAGTTTTATTTCCTGTTTGTCATGCGTTTCTTTTTTTACCTGGGGATATTTTTCACAAAGAAACACATTTAATTTCAAATTATTTTGTTTTAATTTGTGGCGATTGTTTTAGGAATGAATTTTTCTAGGATTAACTCCCTGTAGTTCTGTCTAAACAGCAGCACTGCTCTAAAGCCTCACTACTCGTATCTACTATCTGTTAGCAGATGGCGTAAGCCAGGAAGTATACTCTTCCGATTTTGAAATTGAGGAACTCTTTCTGAACGGTGTGTGTATCAGATATCTAACTTTTTTTGGAAGAATCCCGTTAGATGTCGACACAATCGATTGTAGTTATTTTGAATTTAATGGCACACGCATACATAAGAGTAAATCCAAACGCAAAACAACGAGACGAAGCTACATTTTCCCTTACAAAAAGAGTATGCAATAGAGTCCATTGCTCACATTAGTGTACCACCACTGGTTCAAACTGAAAAGAGATGCGAGTGCGATGAAACAAAATAAACCCATGAAAACGATAAAATGCGAAGTAATGTGATGTAGGTATGCAGATTAAGTACTGGATTGGCGAAGTCATAAATCACTAAGAAGGTTTATTGTTTAATTAACAGATCTTATTGGTTATGATTGGCTGGAAGGATTAAAACGTTAAACACAATACGAAATACACTTCAGCAGCAAAGAAATCGAATGCTCCAATAACTATCCTATAACTATCTCCTTCTAATTAAAGAAGAGAATTAATCATTTTGAATATTTGTTTTTAGAAAATTTTGGTCAGAGCGAGTTACTCCACATTGGTGTTGATTTTCTAAGTTTGGTGGTGCATCCTGTGTACGTAGATATAGGGATGTGATGAATATGTCCCAGCATACACTTGAAATTATCCAATGCACAACGTAAATTAAAATTGTTAGTAGTATACCAAACTCAGGAATCTCCACGGTTCGACCTTCTATGCGCATATGCACCACTCTCATTAGGTTTTTATGATTTTTTATTTTTTTATTTATTATAAAAGGGGCGTGGCCACGCTCAAATGGCGTGCAGGGTGTAGACACTGCGAGCAGAAAGATCTACGAGTATTGTGCCAGAAACCACTATTTAGGGCAGCAGTACTTCAACTTTCCTTATGAAAGCTATAATTACGGCTGCGGGGGAGTTCCTTATGTCTAATGGAGATATTATCTCCTTAAGAAAGAAGCTTCTCCTACTTCTACACAGAGCTACACACTTACATAGTATGTGTTCTGCAGTTTCGCCCTCTTCTAGGCAGAGGCGCCAGGTAATATCCTCTGAAATTCTTTTTTTATTTAGGTGGTAGAGTAATTGGCAGTGACCAATCATGAAGCTCACAAGCCTTCTTATATCATTTCTGCTATGTTTTAGGATATCAGCTGCCTTTTTTGGAAGAGTTGGACAGCTCTTTTAGCTTGTCTGAGGCCTTGCGAGCTATTCCAGTGGGAGATGCACATGTTGCGTTCCCGATTATTTAGTGTTAGTTTGAATGCAGAATCAGATATTCCGCAAAAGAGTTCAGGTCCAATGAACAACTCATAGGAACTTGAGTTGACGGTGATGGCCTGGCCAACGTCGTTCTCAAAGAAATATTGACCGATGACGCCGCCAGCCCAAAATCCACACAAAACAGTGACTTTTTCGAGATGCATTGGACGCTCTTGGATCTCATGTGGATTGGTATCGTCCCAAATTCGACAATTTTGTTTGTTGATGTACCCATTCATCCAGAAATAGGCCTCATCGCTGAAGATGATTTTTCGATGAAAATTAGGGTCAGTTTCCGACTGCTCCAGAGCCCATTCAGCGAACACACGTCGTTGCCTATGGTCGTTTACCTTCAGTTCCTGGGTCAGTTGAATTTTGTACGGGTGCAGGCCCAAGTCACGATGCAAAATTCGCCAAGTTGTGGACTGCGAAAGGCCGAGTTCTTGTGAGCGACGTGAAATCGACTGCCTCTGATTCTCCTGCACACTCTCACGGACAGCGGCGATGTTTTCGGCAGATCTTGCGTTTCGTCGACGTACGGGTGTTGGTTCATCGTTTACTGAACCAGTGGACTCAAATTTATCCACTACACTGCGAATAGTCCTCTCGGAAGGACGATTATGGCGACCGTAAAATAAGCGAATCGCGCGGAACGTTGCCCGAACAGAGCACCCATTTTGTTAAAACAATTTTATTATTTGCACGTGTTGTTGAACGCTATATCCGTCCACGGTGATGTAACTTTAACAATATGGCCGCTATCAACTGTCAAAGTTCGGAAGTTCCTATTGGAAGACCCTGTAGTTGTTTAGTTTGCATTGAAAATGCTAAAAGAACGTTTCAAATACTTAGCTAAAGAATAACTGAGTTTCTATAGCAACCATTAGAATATATTTGTGATTGGTGCGGAAATTGGAGGACGCGACTTTCGTAGAATACTAGATACGGTAGTATCTAGCAAAGAAGTAGCTACCTAACCGGCTAGGATGGGTCAGAACTAGAACTCCATATGAACAGTACCAAATAAAAGTTAGAGAGCGAACCTTAAGAAGAGCATTTGAGGAAGTTGCTTTAGAGACCTTTAATCAGGAAATTCCCCGAAATTGAATGTACGCAATTTCGTTCACGAACACCGTCAATGTAATTCGAATTAGTGGAATCATGTTTCATTCACTATGCTAAGCGGCTTTAAATTCGATCAAAAGATTGTCAGTATCGATTTGAGGTTCCTGGATCTTATCCAAGACCTCCGCAATGTGAATTTTTTATAGAGGACTTTCCTGGTCTAAAATAATACTAATGCGGCCCAATAACATTGTTGATAACGGTTTAAGGCATACACATAATAAGGCAAATAAGACCTTATACGTAATTTGAGGTGCTCAACGCTCAAATTTCATGTCGTCAAATACGTGCTAATAAGGGGTATACATATGTACTGCATTTAGAATGCAATAATAACGCTTAAATGGCCCTCAAATTTGAGACGACTTCCTTCCTGATTCGGCATTCAGTTAATCCTTTCCCAACAGTCACGTCTTTTCGTAGAATGCAGGCCGGTGAATTTAATATCAACTTTTCAAATCATGAAAAAACTGACAGTAAGCAGAATATTCCTTCAGTTCGAATTATATTTCAAAATCTGGGATAAAAAACAAGTTTTTTCATTAATTTTTAACCCTTTTTATTAGTTCAATTAATTATTACTTATATGCTAGACAGAACAACGCTTAAAACTAGATTAACTAACTTATCTATGTTTATTCTAACTTACTGACCTTATACAGGTGCTCTAAACTAAACATAATACTTAAACTTTTTTGTTAGTTGCTTATAAAATTCTTTTTTTCTAAAAACCTGACAAAAACTACCTAAACCTAAGCTATGTAAGTCGGCCATAGAAAAAAAAGCCAACTTCAAACAGGCTACCCAGGATTATGGGGAAACAACGAAGGAGTTCCCTCTGTTTCGATTAGCCACCAGAATTATCCGTACTGACGTTGTAGGTCCCTAACGTTGCGACTCGATACCGCTCTATTAAACCGGAGACACTCCACACTACTATGTGCGACGTCTCTGTCGTAGTTGGGTCGCCTATCCGCCGCTGTCCGAGCAACATGGAAGATTAGCGGCACCGTCAATCTGTCCTGGATCAGACCTTTCTCATCGAAATAGAGGACTGCTTCCTGGGGAACAAAGCCATTAAAGCGCACTCTCTCGTGGTACCTGTAAATGGAGTAATAAGCCCCGGAGATCAGGTTATTCATCGAGCTAATTGCTCTTACAATGTGCCTTCGAATCAGCTCGATTAGGAAATTATCCACTATTATTAGGTTAGCCTTGTTGTACTCGTACAAGACCTCATTGGGATAGAATTTTATGTATCGGGACTCTGGTGTCCTGTATAAATGAAGGCAAGCCCGAAGGCAAGCACCCTCAAACATCCGAGTCGTTTCCAACAAGCTTGCTCCCATGATGAACCAAACGAGACATCCAAATACGAGCATGGGCCGGATGAGGGCCATGTAGCAGATTACCTTTACCCTTGCATCGAGTTGCTTGCTGTAAAAAAGTCTCTTTGTAAGGACAAACGCACCTTTGGCTCTGGCCAGAGCAACATCTATATCTGGAATCAGGTATCTGACTACACTTCGACACGCAAGTGACTGTCGTGCAGTCCCACGATTGAGAACTTTCGCCAATTCTTGCTGGTATCCCTAGAGGCCCCAGACAACGGCGTCCTAAAAAGAATGTTTTCCGATTTCTGAAAGTTGATCTTCAGCTTCCAGTCATCGCAATATAGCAATTTCGAAGTCACGTTGCAAGAGAAGTGCAATGACCTCGATTATTAGTCCTGATCTGTACGCGATCAAGTCGTTTGCATACGTCATTCAGAAGGAAGAAATCTGTGGGAATTGACCGTGTATCCAATATTGTGCCTCGACATCTCCCTCTAGAAGCGGTGAACATTTACACCATTCTGTTTAACAATAATGCACATTATCCATTGCGCATTGGAAAACAGCAGTGATACTTGTACAGTCCTTCTCCAAAAAGGGTAAGGAGACCTCCAATCCGACAAATCTCCGTTCGATAAGTCTCCTTCCGAACATCAGCAAGGTATTGGAAAAAGTGAGTGACTGTGGACAACAAAATAATTCCGGATACCCAAACCACTGCTGTACACGCTCACCAGTAGACAGTTCATTGTGAAAAATGGCAATGTGACTTCTGCTAGAACATTTCAAATTAAAAACGGTCTGCAACAAGGTGCGGTGAGTTCACCGATCATTTTCATGATTTACACGAGCGATCTCATAGGATTACTTCACCATGTCATAGATTGATAAACACGACATCTGGTAAGGTGATCATAAAAGGATTATCCAAATACTGGCAGGACTTTCAATTTGGTTCTCAATTTAGAATCATTCATTATCTACTTGCTTCGAATAGCAACAAAGAACGACTGCTATTAAACTTGAACAAAAGAGATAATATTGACTATAGGTTGTCGCTAAAACTGAACAGGGGTCTGGTGCTGGTGTTTTCGTGGAATGCGACAACATTAGGCTTCACTTCTCATTGGGAAAACACACATCTGTCTTCCAGGCAGAAATATATGCTATCCTAATGGCAGCGGACTATATTGGTAAGAACAGGTGGAAGGGGCGAAGTATCTGCGTCTGTAGTGACAGTCAGGCTGCGCTTAAGGCCTTGCTCAATCCTTTAACCACTTCCAAAATAGTTCGAGAATGCAAAACATCCTTGAATTCGGTCGGAAGGCTGAACTCACTGAATCTTGTTTGGGTCCCAGGGCACAAAGGGATAACAGGAAATGAGATCTCCGACGAGCTTGCTAGACAAGGCTCAGAAGAGAATTTCTCAGGACCTAAACCCACGTTGGGTTTGCCAGCGTCCTCGGTTAGGGCTTCCATTGACGACTGGGTTTTCAGTGAACACAATCGAAGGTGGCATGACTCTCCAGGATGCAGGCAGACTAAACGAATGGTCCCCGTCGTCTGTAAGAAATCCGCGGCTTTCTTGCTATACCTTAGCAGAAAAGACTGCAGACAACTTACAGGCGCTCTTAAGGGCCACTTCGCCTTTGCCAAGCACCTCCATGTGCTAGGTTTAAGCGCTACCCCCGTCTGCAACTCCTGTGGAGAGGGCGATGACACTGCGGAACACTTCCTATGTGATTGTCCTGCCTTTGCTCGGATCAGGTGGCAGATTTTCGGTGCTGATGTGGTGAGTGCTGATGACCTAAGCTCTTCATCACTGAAGCGTCTACTCGTCTTTTTACAAAAGACGAAAAAAACACATTAAAATGGGGTTCTCTGCCTGGTTGTACAATGGACCAGTTTTTGAGTCTGAGTGCTCCAGTAAAGTGTACCCGCTCCGACAAAAAAAAAAAAAAAAAAAATCGGTTGTCGCAAATCACGATAGCCGATTCCAGCCTTACCTTACTGAAAGCGACTTTCGATAATGTGTTCAACTGTCTCAAGCACTTATCTTACAGATATAATTTTTGGGAAATTTATCGCCATCTATGTACAATATACGAGTATACGCAAGAGTCCCTGTTCACAAGAATATATTTCACACGACAATGAATAGTACATTATGGAGCATTCATATTCAATTTAGTTTCGTTATATCTGCAGTAAATTTATCCGCCTGATATGGTACTTATGTTCTGTGAGCTCCCCAGCTTCCTTCCCATACTCGTATACGCCATATCGTCGCTTCTTCCAGAATAATTTCACACGAATCTACGCCCACTTCTTCTAGGTTCTCTTGGTACATAATTAAACCTAACAAATTGTTACTACATCCAAGCACGCATTTAATGGGAATTGTCTTCTTTGACATTTTACCGACACTCCCACACGGTTGAAATGAAAGAATTCCCCAATATAAAAAACCTTTGATGATTTTGTTTTAAAGAATTTTGCGTCAATGCAAACCATAAAAATACTTTATTGCTGTTTCGGCGCCCAAATTCATTCAGTTTCGTCAGGTCAATTGTAAATCACAATGCGTGTGTGTTCGCGTCATTAAATATTCAACCTGCGCATCCTATTAAAATCCCATAATCCAATCGTAAGTACGTGTTGAGTTTGAAGTTGTCAGTCACCAACTCCACGTCATTTGCATGAGATTCAGGGGTGGGCTTACGACTTTTTTCGGCAATAAACGAAGGTGAAAGACTTGAGCGAAAAATTAAAGTTTGTGCCTCAACTCTTTTAATTTCAACTTTTCCTTTTTCATTTCGTGGGTAAAACGTGTGTAGTTTTAATGAGTGTTCGGTAAACCACTTCCCGATTCTAGTCATGATCTCCAGCACTGGTGTTGGATTGTGAGCACTTCCGACATTTTCATTTGTCCCGCCGCAGGGGCATGGCTATAACCAACCATACCATCACTCTTCCACCATCAGTCACATCAATCTATCGTAAAGAATCACAGCAACTCGATCGAATGAAATTTGCACGATTTCTGCACTATGGTGCCATTCCACAGGCGACCCAGTGTAACCTTTGACGCTCATAAACTAAACAAACAACGTCTGAAGTCGCGTCGCTCTTCTTTGACGTTGTCGTTGCCTTGACCACACTCGTCTTCGTCAAAAGCAAGGAACCTGCACATTTTTTGTCGTAGTGTGTGCTATGGCAGAGTGGTTTTCGTGTCTGACGGATTTTTTATGATCGCCATTGACTATCTATCGTGTGGTCTATCGATGGCGCGCAATCATAATTGGTATCGATTTGTGGGTTGCGAGAAGGGGTACAGGAGAAAATTATTTTGTGCGAACATTTGTTTGCTTTTATGTGATTGAGGAGAGCGACATTGTGCTCTATGACGACTCGTAGCCGCTAGCCGGATCGTGACTCGTTAAAGTTGTTCACCACTTTAGCGGGTGAAGTCAATCTTAATAGCCGGGAAATTGTTGGGCCGGTGGGACCGCGGGTTGCTTTTTGCTTCAAAATTTATGTAACGTTCCGGAATTTTTTCTATTATTGTTGAATAGCTTAGCCAGCAGGTACGTGAGATGGATTTATATTTTGTTTACCAAATTAAGGAAACAATCAAGCTAAATGGTTAAAGATAACAAGGATCTAGCTAAGAGAGAAAGTTAACGCGAGCAGTGCAATAGGAATTCTTTGTTTCTGAAGCCCCTGAGGTCTTGAAATTTATTGTAAGCCGTTTACTCTTAAAAATATATCGTCCAGAACTATTACTTCCCTCATGAATCATATCCTATGAACACTTGTAGATTCCCAAAACACTTACTCTGTGCACACACATGCATCCATGAATCATAATCATTTCAGAATCGAATTGTATACAGATTGCACTTCAAGATAACGATTCAAAAGAAAAAACCTCAAATCACAAATCAAATCTGTTCCCCAGACAGACAGATAGCATTTACTACTCCACCACACTCCACATGACACAGCAGCCAAGTCGCAGGCACAAAGAAGTACAACTACCAGGCAATAACCGTCCAACCGATCGACGACCACCAAAAGCTTTCAATTTCGCTGACTTGTGACATATCTCCGGGCGAACAACAAATTGATATAGTTTTCAAGTTTAATTGACATTTTAGACATCTGCACAAAATGTCATCCGAATCACTCTCCATCCAGCAGTAACAGATAACATGTGTGTGCTTGTACAATGACCAGAAAAGGTTCTCTGTTCCAGCGCAGCCACCACCGCTTGATTCGACATCGAAAATGACTAAGTACATCCGAATGAGCTCGCGCGTGCGATTGTTGTTCTTGAGTCTAAAGAGCCAATCCCATGGAGATTACATAAAACGAATGCACGGCAGAAAAACAACCCAACAACAGACGAGAATGGACAAAGAAAAGAATCCGAGCAACAGAGGACAGGACACAAAAGCGTTCCAAGGGAAACAATGACTGCTGCTGACCGAAATGGGAGCACAGGTACATTAATAAGCGTCACTCGCCGAGTTTCTGGATGAGATTATCATAGTCTGTTGGGCGAGAGGACGCAGCAATGGGGTTACTCTGATTGCATTCGGTGTAGGCAGACGGATAAAAACGAACCAGAACGATGTATCTTTGACGTTGAACGATGTACTTTTGCGGATTGGTTTTCTGGTGAAAGAATCACAACAAATGACAATCAGCATTTGGAGCACTTACTTAAGGATGTCCGTCTTTGACATTTTATACTGAAAGTATATGTATAGAGGTACAGATACATTCGGACTAAGCTGCGTTTTGAGACTATACTTGCGATATGTGTAGATACTGAAAGTTAACGGCAGATATAATTAAGTCACTACACAGGCTGTTTTAAGAATTTAGCAATTTCTGTTTTTTATACAAGGTCCATACTATCAAAGTTATAGCAGTTTAAAGCCGAAATGGCTGGGGTTTTTTTTTTTTTGGAATAAATGCATACACAAACCAAATACGATCTTGCTGCGATCTGGTCACCGATACGGTCACAATAGTGTCGGTTATACCTCTTTACAGCTGCCATGGCAACATGGTGTTGTAACGACTTTTTAATGCGAACCGCAGGTATTTAAAGCGTTCAGCTCGCAGAATTTCCATACTGTGGCCTAGAGAAATAAGAATATGACCGGACTGTGACCGGTCCGCACCCAGACCGTACTTGATCTGAGTGAGGCTGTTATAGAAACCGTACAAATCGTTCTCAAGTTACAAGTTCACAAACAAATAGAAACATACCTACGAGTAGATATGTATTAGTTAAGCAGTTGTTGACTGTCAGGTTTACTTTATTACGGAACGGAAATAAATAATTACGTGACGTGATAAAAACAAAAAAAAAAAGAAGTGTTTTGATAACAAAGAAGGATAAACCGGATATTTTGAGTTTAATTAAAAAAAAGATTTAGTTAGCTTTCGTTCATCCGTTTCAATTGAACTGCCGTAAGTCATCTGCCTAACTTTTTTTTGATCATACCGTCGGTCTTATACTGTCTGATGGTATCCATTACTTCACTATTTCATCCATCTTTGGTCTTGAATTCTCGATGCTGCCCACACAGTTCCACTTCAATTGTTTCACTCCAGAGAAAATCTCCAAATAAAACGACCCCGCCCAAAAAGAGTTGTCGCTTTGCTTGCCTCACCAGCTAAGAAATACTCAAGCATTACATTCCTTTGGTTGACGACATTTTAAATCTATCTGTACGACAAAAAGTCAGACGTACTTTGCTTAGTGTGCAATAAAATTTCTGTTATTGCAATTTTATTTTTATTATGAAATTAATGCTAAATTTCGCGTTCGCTATTGCTGTGCTGTTGAGTTTAATGTCGAATTGGATGATGATAGCATGAGTGAATATTTTAATATTAACATTCCATATTCACATATTTTAACTTCAGTCAAAAATTAATGGTGCACAACTGCAACCATCCACATCCACATCTATTTGACACTGAAGCGAGTAAAGCAAGCGCCTTGCCTAAAAAGGACATATGTACATACTTGAGTACATTCATACAGAAATGTGACAATCCGTTTGGAGTAGATCATATGCAACCCTATCTTCTATAATCTCATTTCTAATAAAACGGTCGTGGTGTTGTGAACTTTTTAATTCTAATGCAATGCCATCTTTCCACTCAGATTGCGATAGGTTGTACCATTTATTCATACCTTTTGGTCATAACTCGGACTTAGGTCAAAATAAACTCAAGGAACCTTCCTTCGGGGAAATGGTATATATACGTACGCAGTTCATACATATGCATCTTTTCCATTCCTTCCTTTCAACAAGCAATAACCTTAACACCTTGCCTCTTGATTACAAGTAAAAAATTCTATAAAACTTTTATAGCGCACTCTTCGCAATTTAAAACTGCATTAATAAAATCGAAAACTGTGCATAACTTTTCAGACAACTACTTTTCAAATATCAGTTAAAATATTCATGTAAAGGGTGACCAGATAGCAATGATAGTTTTTCCAATTATTATGTTTCAGCAGATGTCAAAGTTACCAATGACATCCAGCTGTCAAAATATTCACTAAGGTTTGCCACTTCATCATGCATCGTTTGACTCTTCCCGAACGTCTGGAAATTATTAAAAAAAATATTATCGAAATTCCGGCTCAGTTGTAAATACGCAACGTGCATTTCGTCTTGAGGTCGGTCATTATCATGGCTTCAGTGCGCAGGCAATTTGTCGCACCGTGGAAAATTTTTAACATAAATACACTTCGCGGTGCTAAGTGAAGAAAACATAGCCGCCGAAGGGGCCAGTATCGAAGAAGACCCAGAAATGTCGATTTGGCGCCGATCAGCTGAATTGGGCATCGCCAGAGAGTCAACCAGGCTTATTTTGCGGTTGGATTTGGGCCTACATCCATATAAGATTTTGCTGACGCAAGAATTGAAGCCGGACGACCATAGACAATGTCGTGAGTTCGCTAATTGGGTGCTGGAAATGTTGGCCGAAGATCCAAATTTTGGCCAGAAAATCATCATTCTCGGACGAGGCCTATTTTCGTCTCAGCGGCAACAAGCAAAATAGCCACTATTGGAGCGATCACAATCCACAAGTGTTCGACCAAGCATCAATGCATCCACAAAGAGTGACTGTTTGGTGCGGTTTATTGCACGACGGCACCATCGGACCTTATTTCTTTCGAAATGAGGATGGAGACACGGTTACCGTCAATGGTCTTTGATATAGAGCGACGTTAACCGACTTTCTGTGGTCAGAGCCCGACAACATCGATATATCCGAGCTGTAGTTCCAACAAGACGGCGCTACATGCCATACAAGCGATGCAACGCTCGAAGTGGTGAAGGAGAAATTCGGCGACTGGGTCATCTCACGGCGAGCGTTCATCAATTGACCGCCGCGATCATGCGACTTGACACCCCTCGATTATTTTTTCTGGGGGTACTACGCTAACAAGCCAACCACTTTGGATGAGTTCGAGGTCAATATTCCAGACGCTATTGCCGGAATAACGCCGTACATATTGGACCGAGTCATCAAAAATTGGATCGACCGCTTGAAGCACTGCCAGCGAAGCCGAGGCGACCATTTAAATGATGTGCTATTCCGTACATAATGGTATGAATGTAGCTTCAAAATAAAGCCAGAATCTTTTTGATATCTTACACCGTTGTTGTTTTATTTAAATTTCTTTTCCTATCGTTCTTTTATAAAATAATCTTTGCGGAATGATGAAAATGAGTTTCTTACCTTTAATGGTTCCTCCAAGCGATGGCACCTCCAAGCCATAGTTTACATTTTTACAAAGGATAAAAGCACCTTAGCTCCTTCTCCTATAACCTAAAAAGAATTAATATTACCCTTAATTTATCCGTAAGCAGTACAATCAGTTAACATAAATCTTGTTTCTGTTTGCTGTTGGCCAGAAATCGCCATTTTCCTTTAAATGTAATGCAGGGTGGTCCAAAAGTGCCACTGCACACGCAATCAGAACCACCATGCTAATTTTAAGAAAAATGTGTATTGAACGAACAATTTAAACAAAAAACCGACTTGAAGGCCAGTAATTATTCCCTATGGGGTATTTGAAAGAGAAGGTATGGAATAGGAATTTAAAATTCCGTACAATTGAATGAAAAATACCGTTCATGAATGAAAATATCGGTACTCAAAACTCTTTAAATTTGTTTTAGAATTTGATGAATTGGAATATTGAAAACTTTAAAACACCATAAAATAGGGCAATGAAAATAGTTAATCCTTAGCAAAAAATGTTAACTGAACCAATAATACAACCACTTTCTCTTAACGTTATAAAAAGAATTCAGTAATTTTATTTGTTCCACTTTTCTTTATACACATATCATACTTTGACATTCGGAGTTATTTGTAGATTTAACATAATTTCCCCTTTGGGGAATTACTCTGTGCGTGGGTGTATTCAGACGTCTGGACCTTGAACACGTCTACCGTCTACAACAATATTTTCTATTTTCTGCAGAAAACCTGAGATAAAATAACTACCAAAGTTTATCAAAATGTTTCTAACCATTCATTTTAAGAATGGAAACTTTACGACATTTTGAGTTAATTTGCCTGTAATTTACCGGACATTTGACATACGAAAATAAAGGGTTGGGTTGGGCACATCCCTGCCATATGGCATCTGTCAAATTCATCTGTCATCCATAGTGACAGGTAGTGTCATTTTATAATATTTTACAATATTTTGCAATATGGATCGTTTAACCAACGCTCAACGCATTAAAATTGTTGCATCTTACTACAAAAATTAAGTTTTGTATGATAATATCTGCGTGTCGCTAAATTAATGACAGATTATGGTCATCATAATCTACGCTACGTGAACAAACAAAATTTCAGAATTTGGGGTTCTGAGAATCCAAATGTGATCGTTAAGAGGCCATTGCATCCATTACGGGTGAAAATTTGGTGCACACTGGGGACTGACGGCATGAAAACGATAAAGTCTGTTATGGTGAATTCTCTGCGCTATGGTCAAATGATAACGAATTTTTTAAAGACATTGATGTGAACGACATGAGGTTCCAAAAGAACGGGGCTACATGCTACACAACACAGGCAAATTTGGCTCTATTGCACGAAAACTTTCCCAGCCATTTAATTTCAAGATTTGGTGATATACATTGGCCATACAATTCCCAAACTTTTGACCAACCAACAACCGTGGCTTCAAACAACAAATGTTGTATTCCATACATAATGGCATTGTCTAAAATTTAAAACAAACAAATTTCATAGAAATCTTTAATACTTTTATTTTATTTAAATTAAAAATTCTAAAGTACAAAATGAATAACCCTGCACTTTTGTTTTGTTGTCGTACAAAGGTCGAAAATACCCCACAAATACGGTAAAGTCTGTAGCTCTGATTCAGGCTGAATTATGAGAAGTAACACCTGGCATCTTAACAAAAGTCATGGAAAATTGTCTAAGAAAGGCCCAAATTTGTGAGGCTTAGAGTGGTCGCCATTTGCATAGCATAATTTTTCAGGGTAAGGGGACGCCTCATCTAAGTTTGCACATACAAGTGAAAAGGATCCTCAGCAAACTTTATGCGCTAAATTGGACCTATGTAGGTGGCTGACTCAGATCCATAATATACTGTAGTAGCATGTAGTTAGTCAGTAGGTACATATGTATATTATTTGCAATTATTTCCATGCATTTTTTTCTAAAACTCGTGGCGCACAAATGCTTCCTATAATTTGTTCACCAACAGCGCTAAACAGACATCCACTACCATCCATAAGTCATTGGAGTAATGGCATATTTAGGTTATTTTAGGTACGATTATGTATACATACTGATTGTGTTCATTGTGACTGGCGAATTTGTCTTCCCCTAAAGCGAAACAGCTGTGAAACAAGTATGTTAATTTGTCATGTCCTGACATGTCCCCAAAGCGCATGTAATCAAAGTCAACAAATGTTAGGAGACTCATTACAGGTGTGAAAACAACCCAACACCAGCCACCATTAAAGGTGACAAAATATCTGCAACTGTCTTGAGCGTCGGCGAATCGTTCGGTGCACACTCTGCAAATATCTCACAGCAACACCATCATCACCACCTTCCGACACCGCCGCCGCGCCGCTACAACATGAATTCCGAGCACAATAAAAACTCTTGTTAACCACAGCAACACTCACTCACTGCTTTGCATATGCGCAGACCACGATCGGCGGCGTGGTCCTCGCCGGCTCATTTGGACGGCTACATCCACACAGCGCATCCATCCACCGCCAGCCACCCCAAGAAGAGGACAAGTGAATAAAGATCGCTTCGATTGATCGCGCTGCGCGGTGGTTTGTTTCGCGCACACCTTTGTTGGAGCCCAGCCATCGATGTGCCCAAGGAACGTTTGCGCCCAGTGACATAACAATGGAATTAAATTATTTGCTCAAGCTGTCGGTCGTTACAGCGTAATTTGTTTGGCTCGGCGTCTCACCATCTCCAGAACGTAGAATCACTACCACTAAGCCGGAGTCGCAGATTAGCATTCGTTCTGTGTTTCTTCTTGGGAATCACCCTCCGTTCCTTTTTTTTCTCCCACTTTTTCCGCCGTGTTTAATCCATCGATACGGATCAACGGTGGATGGATGCTGGGCAGAGGCACCTTACGTCTCGCATGCATGCCAATGCCACCATTCATTCCTTTGCTGCGGATAGTGTGTGTAGGCCGCTTTATGCGCGTTTTGAGGGATGCCCAGCCGCCTGGTCACAGAGACCGATCGATTTGAGTTCGATATACCTGCGCGCATTCAGCCGCCACATGGAGATGGACTACAACATGACATTGTGCAAAAAAAAAAAACTGATTTCTTGGTTAGCCGGGGTAGCCCAATGCCCAAAACCGCACTCTCTCTCAGCGGCGAAGAGACGGACAAACTGTTTCGGTTTAATATATTAGCATATAAATGTTCTGCGGTTATTCAGATAAATCGATTGTTTCTCCCTCCGCTGGTCCCGCGGAGCGAAGCGAATGGGACATGACGGGGCACTGGCGCAGCTCACGAGGATGGCCGCGCGCTTTATAAATCCTCCTTTGACAAAGTGCAGGCATTTGCCTGGGCGACTGATATTGCCTGGTTTTGTGGCAAAAATTGCAAACACAAACAGATGGATAGATGGATGGACGATGGAGGAACGCATTTGCAGATGGAATAACGAAATCAATGCAAGACGCGACGTAGAAGGGAACCGCAAACAGAGGGATGGCCTCGTATTATAGCCGCAAATTTGTCTAATCATTGAGAAGAGAGATGGCGGATAGCCGCAGAAGCAGACGTGCCGTAGAGTAAATAAAGTGAACACGATGTTTACGCGACGGATCAGTTAATGTAATTCGGAGTGTCTCGTCGCAGTTAGTGGACGTAAAGGGCAGCGCAATCGTGGTGCAGGCTATAATGTCAATTGCCATGGAGGAGCCATAATCGGAGATTAGAGTTTGAGATATGTCACAACAATGAGGACTTAATACTAGGACTCTGTGTTGGACAAAATGCATTTGGGGACATTTGCATGAGTAATGGCTGCTGTGCCGGAAGATGGTACTTAGGCATGGAGTTAGGTTAGTTTAATTGAGTTGTATAGTGGAATGTGACTGAGAGGTGGAAACTTTTACAGAGGCTAAGCCGATATTGAAACTTTGTAAGAACGAAGTTAGACGTTTCAAGATTTTCAGGAAATTAGCATATATGTGTATGTGTGGGGTTAAGCCTGATTACTAAAGTGTACTAAGGAGCACTATAAGATGCAGCGTTTGCTTAGATTGAAGAGTTAAGATATCGGAGGAATAAAACGAAATACAAATAATACTTTGTATGGCCCTGTAATTCTGAGTGGATACGCTACTTCGGTGAGCACAATCTTTTGCCAGCTCCACCACCGTATAGAAGTTAAGCTGGACCATGTTTCCAGCTCAATGCCGTCCTTAGCAAAACATCCATCTGTGAACTGATGAGAGCAGTCCAATTGTGTGCTCCGTAATAAAAGAAATTTAATCAACGCACTGGTAGAACCCAGCCGAAGAAGCAGCAAATAGACATGACAACAGAACCCTGTACAGTGTCATTAAAGAGTTGATAAGTGAATACGCTTGGATGATTTTTTGCTCATTTTTCATATGAGAGTCAGCTAAGAAGATGTAGGGAGCAAAGTCGAGATCATTGCCGCGATTAAAGCACTCAGAACAAACAAGATGGCAGAGTTTGACGTTGTCCCGCGAAGCTTTGTCAACATTATCAGCATCCACTCATAGAAGAGATTGGCGATAAGGAGACTATCCCTGATGACTGAAGGGAATGATTACTTACTGTAAAGAAGAGGTTACCGGAGAAATTTGAGATTCAAAGCGAAGTCCAGCAAGGCTCCATTCTGTCCCCGCTACTTTTCTGGTGGTAATCATGTACAGCATTATGGACTCGCTGGACAAAAGGACTGAGAGAGAACAGAATTTCGATGACCTTGGAAGTCGGTTGATGGCGGTACCGAACCACCTTCCGACACCGACACCGACATTATCATTGAAGTCATGAAAGCATGTCTCATTACTCCACTGCGACTGAAATATTCTGGTCAATTTATTATCTGCTTAAATAGTTTTTTAAGAGACCTAGTCTGGCACGCACAAATGTAATTATTCAGAAGTGAAAGTGTCAAAGAATTTGAACCACCCTGCAATACAACTTACTTAGGAAAGACAGAAGAAGAGCGGGTCGCCAACGCGCAAGACAGTCAAGTGGATTTTAACAAAGGAACATCACCGTTAACAGTACGCTATGGCAATTAGGGGTGAACATTTGACATAGTGTACGGCACAGAAGCCATTACTCATGCATCACCCAAAAAGCAATTAGGGCGTAAGGCAACTAAAGAGGAGGAACAAACTTTTTGTAACGAAGATGAAAATCTCGAAAGACACTTGGTGGTTCTCGGTTACCAAGTAGTGTGGGACTCTAAAGCCACTAAAAACCAATCTACGGAAGATGGACAAATGACTAAGTAAAATTTTAAAGTTGTAAGTACTTTCCCATAGTTTTTAGACCATTAGCTCATGAGGCTTGGTTCTTCACAATCTCCGGATAGTGTCTCGTACATTTAAGACGGTTTCTATCCCGGAGTTGTGTGTCACATCGTGCTTTCTAACAACTTCTGTCGCCATGTCTATTCGTAGGTCACTATGCAAATCGCTATTTCTTATACACCAAGAGGCATTTATTGTCCCACGAAGGACTTTGTTTTGGAATGTCCTGATATGCCCTGTAAATGTATGCCGTACATCCAAACTCGGTTATATAGCATACTTTTTTTCAGGGTCGACATATTTGAGTTTCTTCTCAGTAACCAGTACATTTTTCTAAATTTCAAGTTCAGGGGTCGAATTACGATATCAGTTATCAAGTGAGTGAAATCAATACGCTATCGAGTGATCGAGTAACTTCATTGGGATGATCACATAAGAATGGTCACGTATCGAGTGCACTTTGAAAATTGTACTAGTACTATTCTACTACATTGAATTAAGATGGCTGACAAATGTCAAAAGAATTTATTTTTGTGTTAGAAAAAGATTTTTATTTAGCGTCTTCAATTAATAATGGGAAAGTTACTTTATTTTTCATATTCTGATTCAGATGATGATCGCTATGAGTGTATTGAACGAAGACGTTTAAGAGATAAAGGCGATCCCTTCTTTTTACAAGACTGCGTACGTAATATAATTTTCTGAAAATATCTTTCACAACATATACTTTTGATTGCAGTTTTATCAAAAGATTCAGGGTAAACAAGAGTGCATTCTTATTTATAATGGAAAAGATAAATTTTGGAGGATGCACCTCAACCGCTGTCCCAGCTCATAAGATTTGCCAAAATCTCCTTTTGCAGAGGGTTCATTTTATTTGGATTGGACCTGAAATAAATTGTCAACAAATTAAATTAAAAAAATAATGATAATCAAAGATATTCTTACATATTTTCTCCCAAATGCACCTCAGCTCGTCAGCAGAAACCATATTGAATAAATAAATACACTATCACTGATCACAGAATGCCAAATTTCGATATCGATACTCGATCTTTTAAGCGGTCATGCCAAATCAGCATTTATCAGTCACGTGTTGCTCGATAACTGATGCGGTAATTCGACCCCAGTACTTCTCTTTCCATTTTAAATTCGCGTCCAAAGTTATTCCAATGTACTTTGGCATGGGGTACAACTTGGTTAATATCGGAAGATTGTTTATCTTTTTATTTGTGAAGTTTATGTTTTAATTTATTAAGTTTGGTACACCATTGTTACGTCTAGGTACTAATATTGTACTGTCATCTGCGATAGTCGCCATCATGTCATTGTCATCCACCTGTATATCCCTGGTATAAACAGATACAGTGCTGGTCCTAGGACAGTTCCTTGTGGAACACATGCTTTAATTTTCTTTAGTTCGGCATATTCTTGTTCATCTTGAACTCGAAAGAGTCGATCTGAAACTTAGGATTTCAGTATTTCACAATACTGTCTAGGCAAATCCCTATGCAGTTTGTACTCAAGGCCCTTATGCTAAACCTGCCAAGCTCTAGTCAGTAAGTGTCCATTATATCCATGGCATCAGCTACAATGGCATCTACAATTTTACAAGAACAAAACACACTCGAAGAAGAATTTAATTTAATAAAATGTAACACCCCACCCAATTCAACTTTCACTTCTAAACATATAAAAACCAGCGTTGAATTGAAATCCAACATAAAATTTCTCCTTGTCCTATTGCGCCGCCGAGAAATGATGAATCTCCAATTCAATATACGATTATTAGAAATGAAAAATTGATCACTTTGTCTCCGAGGCGATAAAATATTGTATCTTGCATCTTCGGTCACATTTCTCATGGCACCACCAGCCAAACCAGGCCTGTGCAACGATTTGACAGTGGCTTCTTGTACTCTCTCCACGATCCCGAATGGGCATAAATTTTCTTCTTCAGTACCCCGGTGCGACGGGACGCGACCGTGTGGTGAAATACATCAGCCCAACAAACTGAAATGCGTGCGCTTCTTTGACAGCGAAATGATTTATTCCCTGTCTAATGTGACACAATCGGGAACTGAACTTGAATCACATTTAAATTAATTAGACTTCCAGGTGGGAGTGGATTAATCCGAGTAGGAGTTGAAGTTGAAACTGCTATTATATTGGTTAAGCTCAGCGCTTAATTGGATTTGAAAGAAGTCATCGCATAAATCACGATTTTTTGGTTTTGACAAATTAACTGTGACATGTTGTGTGGCAAATACAGAAATGGTGACACACATATTGAGGATATTTCAAAAATGGGATATCGCTACAACTTCAACTGCTTATTGTCACCCACATGGTCTATGACTGCATGTCGGACACTGTAATGGAGATCTGTCATGCAAGCGATATCGGTTGAATGTCAAGTGCCCATAAATAAGGCGCGTAGAAAAACATCGCATGTCCATATTTATGTCATCTTGGCACAGTGCGAAGAATGGTTAATATGATTTCCATTTAATTGTGCACCACCACCACGGGGCAGGAGGTCGCACATCAAAACTTGAATTACTATTGTTTCAGCAGACGTAACTCAATATGGACGACCAGCATATCTTTAGGAAGTAATCTAATCTAAGCCAAGATCGGTTCAAAATTTGACAAGGGCCACAGATTTTCCATAACATGACATCTGGCATGTAATTTACAATTTTTGCGAAACTTTGTAAGAGATGGAGTAGGCTCTTAACCATAGCCGGGAGGAATATTCCTTTAGGGATATAGATCATCACCGATGAATGCAACGGTGCTGCAACATTGTAGCAGAAAATTCACGTTGCGTGTCGGTATCAATTTAACCATGCTCAGGGATTAACTTGTTTCAGATTCTATCGGTGCACTCTGAAGAGAATTGCTTGTCAATCGCCGCGATATTAGACTGGAAGACAACCCATATGATTATGCTTGGTGTTGTGGTTAGTGATATCATGCGTAGGCATAAAATAAATATCACTTTGCAGAATATGCAACAAACTAAATCGGAACGAATACGGTAGAAAATTGGATATTATTTAAAAATTTTGCTGTAAACAATGTTCAACTTACTCTCATGGAATCGACGGAAACTTTACTTGAATTACTATTGTTTCAAGGGCAGACTTACTATCGTGACATAATTCATGACACACCTGATATAATTGATTTGATGGTGGCACATTTAGTTTGATTAATTTTTATTCGGCTTAATATTTTGAAACTTAAACCAAATAGGTACGCTGCTGGAGTAATCAACGTTTTTACCGTCTTCAAAGAATACTAATGGAGACAAGAAGATTCGTTGCGAAGTTTCGTTGAATTTTCCCATTTTTTTTTTCCTGTTTCATAAAATTTCAGTTTCTGGTTATAAGCTTTAGAAGCTTTACTGTAATAGATTATGGACAGCTAAATGCTGGAGACTTTAAGACGACTGACATATTTTAAGAAGACTCCCCACCCGTTGGGTATACTTGTCTATCAGACTGTACAAATGGAATTCGTCATTTAGATGAAAAAACCAGTGAAGTTTCATTTTGGCTGCGGCAGTCTGTAGGAAGAATCTTAGTCTGTTTATCATTCGTCCGGCAGAGGAAAGTCAGTTGGGTATTTAGAATGCATTCTAATTTAAAATTAAGGGCACGACTGGGGACTTGCTCCATATGTGAGGTGACAAAAATTAAATTTTCGAAAAATGAGTTAAAAGGGTAAACAACTATTTTGACCATATGTCCAAAATTTCATTTCTATGTCTTCACATGTATCTAGAATGACTTGTATGTATACAAATTATGAATAAAATTGTCTAACCAGTAACAGAGATGCGGTTAATTTACGGAAGTCCGCTTTTAGATTTTTTTTAGCGATAATCTGAACAATCTCATTTTAAACGTTCAAATTACGTCAGACATGGATTTTTATCGAAATTTTAGCAGCTGTTTTCGAGAAAATTGCACATCAGAATTGGATTTAGAGGTTAGAATTCGAATTTCACCTAGAATTGCGACCCACAAACCCCACAAGTGCCTGTTTTTGAATTTTCTCGGATGAAAAAGATACCAGCGTGTATACTGAAACTTCCTGAGAACTGTCTTCATGAACACTCCCTCGAAATGAGGTTAACATTTACATATATAGTGGAGATCAAAGGCAATTCATCTCTCGGATACTGCTATGTCCCGGGTCGGAGGCGTATGCAAGGTCGGCGTACTACCTAGAAGGGGTTCGGAACTAGACCAAACCTCTTGGCTGAAATCAAACATCTGATAAGAGATGAAGCTCACTCCAAACATGCCGCGCCTCAAGGAAGCTATGGACCCTTCACAACAAGAAAAAAACAAAAGACATCACAGCGGCAACTTGAATGCCAAAGCCTCAGCAGAGCCAGAATTACGACCCTCGGAGAATACTTTTTTAAAATTATTTTTGGATTCAGGGGGTTCCACACTTATGAAAACATAATTATGTCGTTTAAGGTCTTTCCACATCCCACAATGGGGACTACAATGGATCTACGGAGATCCGAGTTAGGCGGGACGGTTTGCTGTACGATCAACTTAACCTAACCTAAATTCAAATTTGATAAGCTTCGAGACATATTGTCACAAGGATGTGCTCTTGAGGTTACGATCTCGAACCCCATGAATATCTTCTGGCAACCTTGTAGAGATTTTAGCAGATCTTGGTTCCAATGGCTGTTTTCGAGACCTAAATTTATCATACGAGAACTCAGTTAACTTTAAAACTTTTCATCCAATAGTTTGGGTAAAACTGTTCGGGTAACCCTGTCAACCAAAGTGTGTGACTAAAAAGTATCCTTCTTTCCAGGGAAAGAAAAGTTTTTGGAGTTTGATTTTTCTGTCTTTTTTAAATGCAAGTTCAAGCCGGCCTCTTGTGTAGCCTACAAGATGAAGAAAGGTGCTATTTTTCAGCAGCAATGATATTATTTCTTACCTAGTTTTAATGATGTAAGTAGATATAATAGTTTGTGCTTTTTTGACGAAAAATCACGATGTTTGTCCTTCATGTACGTTCTTTTAAATCCTCATCATTAGCATTTTACTATTAAGTAAACTGCTGGGAAAGACGGTACTTTAATTTCACACTAAGAAGGCACTGTGGTTGGTTTCATGCTGCAAAATATTCGTATAGTGCCTTATCTTCTATATAAATAAAATAATAACTAGTGTCGTGTCTATGCGCGCATCACGCAAAAACTACTGGACAGCTTTTAATAAAACTTTGCTGTTCTATACCTTAGCGGCTTGGTTTCCACTTAGAATTATCACGATTTTCTCCACGAAAGTTAAGATATTAAAGATGTTGAATAATAAAAATACAAAAAAAAGAAGAAAAATGTATCTATTTTCCTCCGATTACCGAAATCAAGCAGCCTCGGGCGCGGTTAGTACTTAGATGATACGACTTAGACAGCTATCGGCAGACGGTGGAATAAAGGTGTTTGCTGCTGCTTATAACATAACATTTATGTAGGTATGAATGGTTTTTTTTTAATGTTTATTTATCCACTTATACACTAACACAATATATTGTTCCAATAAACTTAAAACTGTACTATTATACTATACTGACCTGAAGGGTGCTCAATACTTATGTTATGGTTTTAAGAAAACTTAGTTCTAATGTTTTATTTAAATCGGTATTTTTGTTAATTTCAAATTAATTATTATTATTATTATTATTATTTTTTTTATTTCATTTAAAGGAAAAACGTGGGAAAACCTTTTCGAACGCATTATTTTAATTTTTAATAAAAAAAAAAAAAAAAAACTAAAAACTACCTTAACCTAATTCCAGGGCCGAACCCTGGTGATCTGTGTCCCGCCACCGAAAAGACTAATCAAATGATAGTTAAACCATCCAATCGGTTACTCAGCGGCGTTTCAGAAATCACATATCAGGGTCCGGCCCTGCTTAACCTAGGTGCTAGCCTCAACCCAGTCGAGCCACCAATATCTCTCTCTATTCAACCTGTCTACGTTTTCTGAATCCCGATCAGGCATGCTTACGCAGTATCTCAAGTCAGCGTTTCCTTCTCCTGAGTCCAACGGCTCGTTTATCTGTCGTAAATAATCGGAACGTTCAGCGAATCTGACAAGTAACCATGTGCATCCAGATACAAGAATGCTTCCGGGGGGATGTGTCCACTCACCATAGTACTTCGAAAATACCCAGGGTTAGGATAAAATAAGCCCGACACAAGTTCGTTCTCCATAACGCTCGCTGACCGCGCGAAATGGTTCCTCACAAGATCCAGAATGACATTGTCGATTCTGGACCCGCCGGAGGCATCCAATAGTCTCTTATTAGAAACGTAATGCCGAAAGTCAGAATGTGCGCTTCTATACATACGCATGCAGGCTCCAAGACATTTTCTTTCAAATAGTTAAAGTTTTTCCATATAAGACGGGCTTAAGTTCCACCATACTGGACTCGCAAGCTTGGTAACCTTTACATCGGATCTCAGATAGTTGAAGTAGAAAAGTCGTTTGAGAGACATAAATGCCGCTCTTGCCTTTTGCAACTGTATATTTATGTGCTCATTGTAGTACACAAAATTGTCCAAATGAACACCTAAATATTTCACAACAGTCTTTGACTCGATGTGAAGGCCATTAGAACATGTTATTTGTAGGTTTTTCCAGTTCCGACTCAAATCTAAATTACCGCGTCTAACTGGGGTGCGGAACAGTATAGTTTCGCATTTTGCCTCGTTTATTTTAAGTTTCCACTCTGAGCAGAAAGGTTGCAGTTTATCAAAGCTGTTCTGAAGCTCTGTCTGTATGTCTTGGATTTTCGAGCCGCTTGCATACAATATAACATCGTCAGCGAACGCTATTGAATTATCCATGTCCCTCAGCATTTCCGAAATGTAGATGTTGAAGAGGAGCGGTGCTGTAACAGTGCCCTGTGGCAGACCATTAGTGACATTAAAAACTTTAGTCGTCGTGTATTGTCTATCTGTTACAACAAATTTCATCTCGTGCACCATAGATGCAATTATCTTTATAAGATGAAGTGGGAATTCATATCGTATAAGTTTATATAGAAGCCCGTCGATCAAAACCGTGTCGAAGGCTTTTTCGATATCCACTAGGCAAGCAGCTGTACATCTTTTGGCGTTAAGATTCCAATTAACGTCAGAAACCAATTTTGTAACAGCGTGCACCGCCGAATGGTTTCTCTTGAACCCAAATTGGTTCCGCGGTATAATCCCCTTTCTTTCGCACGCGAACAAAATAGACTTACTAATAACTACTTCATAAACCTTCCCGATATTAGGCAGGAGACTTATTGGCCTATAGTTGTGAGGATCAGAAGGATCCTTCTTCTTTTTGATTATTGGAAAAACCTTCGATTTTTTCCAATAACTCGGGAAGTAGCAGTTGTTTAACAAATTATTAAATATTACGCAATATTGCCATATAATTTCGTTCGGTATATGCTTTAGTATAATGTTAGGAATGTTATCTAAACCACTCGACTTTTTGTTATTTAGTTTCTTAAATATGTATATCAGTACGTCTAGTGTTGTAAAGTAATTGTCAGTCTGTTCATCTGTTAGTTGGTCAGCTTTTAGTCGCTCAGAAAATCTCAGAAGAGTTCGTGTTTCGCTATTGCGAAACCTCGACAATTCGTCAATTACTTCGCCAGTTCTGCAGCTAGGGAGATCCCTAGCATGAATTGCCTCAAAGTTAACTTGTCCGCTCCACTATCTATAACGAAATGGTTATCGATAATGGGGCAGTGTTGGCTGTTAATCTCCGCCTGAGAGAGAAGAGACTGGGAAGACAGTGGGATTTTCAGTTTCGGAATCTTGATAACGTTACGAGGCTTGAAAATCTGATTAATTTTAGGAAACATGTTCCTGGAATCAGACTTCAGTATGTTTTCGGCGCGTTGCCTCCAATAATTGTTGACACTATTCCGAAACTGCTGACTTAGCAGTGTCCTCACATTTCTCAGGAGAGATTTTAACCTTTGCAGCTCTAAATTGGACGATTCCTCTTGGAACTGGCGCCGTATTCGATTTATCTGAGTTACTAAAAAGCTTTTGTAAGTTTGTAGAGTCTTAATGTCATGGTTTAGGTAATACCACCATATTTAAGTTCCCGATATAGGAATCGCACTCCTCATTAGTAAGATTCCTACTGCTAGGGATATTAGAAGAGGAAGGGCAGTTCCTATATTTTCTGATGGCGCAACGTTGAAATTTGCACCAATCAGTCTGCCTAAAATTCAATTTAGGGACTTCGTGCTGCGTTGCGAAGCTGAAAGTAGAGTCGCCAGCAAATGTCACCGCCATAACTATTGCATTATGGTCGCTATCATACGGCAATATAGAAAGTTTATTATCGTGGACCGTTTGAATTTGCAATCGCGCGTCCGCAATGCAAAGATCGAGATATGAATTTCCAGAAGGAAAACTTGGTGCAACTGGGCTGTATAATTTGATTTTATATTCAACCTGGTTTTCCTCAATAAAGCGGTTTAGGAAGTTGCCTCTTCCGTTTGCCCTTGAGTTCAGCCAGGCCGAGTGTCTCGCGTTAAAATCTCCCGCTAAGACGAAATAGTTGTTTAAACTATCTAGTCTCAGTTTTTCGAATATTTTTTCGATTTCGGCTTTAAACGGATTGACGGTACCTTTAGCCGCATATGCCCTGATAGGTAGCTAAATAATAGTTGTCTCAAGACAACTGAAGCTCCTAATATCACTTCGTTCAATTCTAGTGTATCGAAGTGGTTTCCTGACAAGAATTGCCGTACCGCCACCTCGAATAGAGTCACGTCTGTCTGTCCGTATTACGTCATATCATTTAGCTTTGTCTCGTTTAGAAAAAGAACGTCGGGTTTATGATCAGTCACAAAGCGCAGTAGATCACCGCGCCTTCTGATGGCGATTATGGAGTTTACATTTAGAGCAGCTATTTTTAGGGTTGCACAATTAGATCTAATCATGTTGACGACTAAGGTTGTTGAGAAGGGCATCGACCTTCGCCATGAGATCAGCAACAGTCCTGGTCAGACTGTCGACTTGGATTTGTAAACTGTCGTTTGCAGGGCGACCAGTACTCTTGGTTAAAACAATATTGGGGCCAATTGCACTGCAGCACACAGGCTTGGGGCCAGCAGGAGCTAACCCAACACTATTACCTACCACGTTTGCGTAGGATATCCCTCCCCGAACATGATTGTCGATCATCCTGACTTTTTGTGCAATCTTGTGCTGTGCTTCCCTTTTCTATGCCTGAAGCCGATCTGCTAGTAGTTTATAGCTTTCGCATCCCCGCCATGACGCGGGGTAACCGGGTTTCTGGCAAAGAATACAAAATAACTGCTCCTTGCTCGCTTCTTGTAGGTATGAATGGACAATCATTCTTGAGAAGAATTTAAGATCCCCGTTGTTTTTAGAGTAGTAATAACAAGGTTGGACGATAACGATGGCGTCAACTGTGGGTGTTCTCTTGTCACTGAGAAAAGGAACAAGCGACGTGGTGCGCATGCGCATTCCTGTCTGAATGTTTGTTCCATCGGAAATTTTAATATCCTCCATAGATTTTCACAAATTTTTGCTCATATGTAGATACGCCTCCCACTTAGAAAGTATCACCCTTTATATAGGGCTCAGTCTACTCTTGAGAATAACTCCCATAGCTTGTTACGTTAATCCCAAATGAGTTGACTAGGGCACCACTTTAAAGGGAGGATTCTAACATTTTCTTTTACCCACAACTTGGTCGAGATGGATATCTTTTAAACTCTATTTTTCAGACTCAATGGTATGCTATGGGGTTCAACTATCAAACAGTTTTTACACTTTGTTCTAAAGCGGTGGGTAGAAGCTAGTATAGGTACAGACACCTTTGAAATGGGGCAGAATTTTGAAACCACTCAAATGACCAGATTAAGAACGGGAAACTTGGTAGAGTAAATAAAATATTTCTTGGATCCATTCTGTGCAATTTAGGAAAATATCATCAAAAGAGTCCCTAGTGCATGGTGTTTAGCTCTAGCCAGGGCCAAATATCTCCAAAAGAAGTGACCAAGATGTTCAATCTGATTGCCATAATTCTGGCGCACGAGTGTTGTGTATCAGTTCGCTTCTTTTTTGCTGATATAGAAGTTTTTATTTAAATTGTTCTACCTGAGGTTGGCCTTTAACTCCAAGTGAAATGCTACATGAACTGTTTCCAGGGCTGATTCACGCCTGGGTAGATCATAAGCTTACTCTTTTCTTTCTATGTCAATTTGACCTGGGACCTAAGAGAATCTAGGTGCTTTAAGTTGCCAACATAAGCGGACTTTTGACACTTGAAAAGTGTGGAAGCCGAATTTTAGTGGAAGCTTGAATATCAATGGAGACTCTGATATTTCGGTTGGGACTTCGGAACTGTAAGTGGCTCCACCTAGAAGACACTTGAATAGCCCGGTAGACTATTAAACACTATGGTCTACCTTGCCCCACCGTTTTTCCACTCCACTTTGTTTGAGAAACGCAGGTACAGTGATTAGTTTTTCTAAAGTTGAATAATGTATTCAGTTGAAGACGTAACCACACCCCCTGGTAACAACTCCAGAATGTTGCTGTGACCTTAAGGCTGTCATTGCATTTGACTGTGTTCGTCGATACAAAAGCACACTTAAAGCGTCTAGCGGTCAGGACCACAGAGGAATGTAGTGCCTACACTTCCTGGCCAAAGTTATCGGTATCACCGATAGTTTCACATTGTACATACATTGAACCGATAGCTCTAGACCCTCTGCTTAGAACGATAACGCATCATTTTCAACTTTATTACTTATACTTCCCCGAAATAATCAACTTCACATTCCCACCTGGTACCTAGTTTAAATTCTCTGCCTACCGACTTTGAAAAACATAAAAGTTTCTCTTTCTTCCTTGGAATGCACTTTCCTAACTACCTACCCACTTAAAAACAAAACGAACAGAACGAATAAAAAATTAAAAAAAATAATAAAATTTATTATTTCCTCATCTCCAACTGCTTCTGAAACCAAGTTACACACTAACCCCCCATACCACAGCTGCCATATCCGTTGAAGACCGCGACGAATCGACGTCGACATGGACGTTTCGTGTGGTGTGAAAATTGCCGGCGCGATAAAATCGTGACTTCAATAAAATTTCATCGCGCATTTAGATACAAAAGTCACATGACCTGGGCTCCTTCTTGTGCAGGGTTTGCATTCGGCTCTTTGCTCATAGAAAGTAAACATCAGCAAGTACACTTTTATTTTCATGATGAAAAGGATTTCACTCTCCCTAGCCCCATCCTCGAAAGAACCTAATGTGCAGCATCTCATCACCATGATCGCAATCATCATCACTGTGATCGCTAACAATATGACTAACAAAACGGTCCTTTGTAATCCGAGAGACCATTGTTTGGTTGGTGGAGTCGTGCACTCAGTTTCAATGGTCCAGGAAGAACACTTTCGATCTCTATGGCATAACTGTTGTCTGTTGTCTGATGCGCCTGTTAAGGGAGTCTATTATAATCGTTGTCGGGCTAATTCAGCAGCAGGAGCGATTACTATCGCGCATTTGAGTCCATTGTTGGCGTGCGGATCCCTTTTTTTCTCTAAGACTCTGTCTGTCTTTGGAATCTCTGCATCTGGTCAGGTCTGACTGACAATTTGACCTGGATTCGGAGGAGTTTTGCGTGAGCAAAGGAGGAGAAAATGGTTTAACGTGCGATTTGTCTGCCTTAATTGAGATTGAGAGAATGATAAATTATTGTGGCAGAGAAGCCAAGAATTGGCTTTTGTTGTTTTTCGTTGCTGGGCCATTTTGGGATCGGGTTTGGCTCGCAGACTTGAGTTGACGTCATTATTTATAAGTTATTGCGCACGGTATTGAAAATGGTATTCAAATTTGCGACTCAATTCATGAGTGAGTGGGGCTATGGGTAAAAGATATTTGTCAAGGCATTCATAATGGAGTGTGAAGTGAGATGACTTTTTGAATGACTATGGATGAAGGGCTATTAGGTAAGAAGTTTGAATTTATTACGCCAGCTATTTGAATAGGTAAGGTAAGGATCGCTTTCTTTATACAATTGTGAAATTAGCTAAGGAGGTTTGATTAAATCTTGGCTGTTTATGTGATGGGGAAAGCCAGTAACTGTTGCGTTAACCCACAATAAGGCTGCTTCAGTAGCTAACTGCAGAGATAGTAGGAAAAGTGATCGTAAAATCTGTTGTAACTACCAAACCAGAGTAGAATTAGGTAGAATTCAGAAAACCTTATATAAGATAAATTAAACGTCCTTTCGGTTCGGTGAATTTTTACCAAGTGCCAATGCCTCCCATCTAAAATCTATCTTAACAATGTTTTGTGCTTACTATGCTTAAAATACTAATATCCCACGGTTGCATACCCGCTCTAGTATCTGGTTGTGGGTTCAAGGTGACTGTTCTACTATCTAGTTGAAGTGCTTGGGATTCCGATCTAGTGTCTAATGACTTATTCTGGGCTGTGGGTTCAAGGTGATTTGTTCTCTGCTGTCTGGTTGAAGTGCGTGTGTGCTAACTTATACAAGAATAATACGCAAAACGAAAGTCTTGAGATAAATTGCTTAGAAAATGTCAGGTGAATGGTGTATTTGAAGACTTTCATTGAAAGTTTGTTTGAATGCTTAAGGTTGTACCACAAATACTTCATAATACTTCAGTGTGCCACATCTGTTTTCATAGTAAGGTACAATGTCACATTTCGTTTCGGTGAACAACCTTTGACTTATGTTTGGAAAATTTAGACTGAACTAGTCAGAAACAAAGCGAAATGGAAGGCAAAGAATAATCACTTTGAAAACTTCACGCCACTTCAAATTTACAGTTTTGTCTACTATCTTTTTTAAGGGCAAGAGATTTGGGAATGTACTGCAAATACTTTAAAGCGTTGTGAAGCAGATACACACTTCACGTGTAGAGGAGTATCTGCAGAAACTCCCCATTGATGACGCCATTGGCGCTTGCTGGACCGTGTTGGATGAGCCCAACTCCAGCTAGATAAATAGTGGTGCTCTTCCCCGGACTTCCGAAACGGAATCGACCTTGCGTATCCTGCCCTGCGTAAGAAGTTTAAAAAGGACTTGAGCCAGATGGAAAGGGAGTTTTCAGAATTGCCCACAATAACTGGCCGAGAATTAGAAGGACTTAAAAGATTAGCCTCTACCTCTAAACCCAGTGTCTCACGAGCTTCTAAAGCACACAATGTGAATCCACAGAGGAAGACACGAAGAGATAGTTTACAGGGCAATAGCTCCTTCTTTTATACCAAACACAAATTAGACCGCCATTAGAGTATCGTTCGACGATAAAACATTCTCTTGAATTGCTCGACAGCATATAGAAAAGGGCAGTGCGCTTAATAGGAGATCCTACACTAACACCTAATCTCCAACCATTGGTTCATCGATGGTTGGTAACAGACCTGTATTTTATAGATATAACCATGGTAGATGCTCCAAAGACTTCGACATTTGAGCATCATATTAGGCAAGCCCTTACGCCCCACAACCTTTATGTCCAACTACAGAACAAGCCAACTCTGGAATTTACTCCAAGGAGACATAATTCCAAAAGTTTTAATCTGCAATCATTAAAGAGTAGAATCAACAGGCATTTCGGAACGCTATACATATTAGTGTGATATGTTTACATACACTGAGAGAAAATTATAAAAAACGCCAAGGACGTTTTAACAGTCTTCTTTCTGTTGGTCGACAGGTTAGCTGAAAAGCGGATTTCCAGTGCCAGTAGAACTCCCTGAATTTCTTCGTAATAGATACCATTTGCTTCTTCATTCATTTTGAAGCTACCAACCTCGTTTTAGTTATTGTTTTGCATAACCCGGTATCACTTCACTCCACTGGTTCTTACCGATTGGTACCATCCATCTCCCAATTAAGACTACTCCAAATTAGCTTCGATAGCAGTTACCAACTTTTTGGCAAAACTTACGAAAATTCAGTTCACACCATCGAAAGCCTTTTCGAAGCCAAGGAAAAACAGGTGTTCTGGCAATCTACTAGTACATCTAACTACCTGTGATAAAGTAGAAATCCAAAGACTTTTTCTGTTGTCATTGCATAGGCTGATGCCTAATCTTGTGGATAATATATCTGAGCGCTTCGTTGACCTTGAAATTGACTTGACTGTATCACAATAACGATGCCTCTATTACGTGTCAAATTATAGAAATCGTCCGCATTTGCGAGTAAGATGAACCGCTTTATTTCAAATGAACTCTTTCCGAAGTACTCTTATTGAAGTATGATAGCCACAAATCATCAACGTATATATGTACGAGTATCTATTATGCCTCCCTTCATTTATGTTACTAGTCAAAGCACGTATTTACAATTTATGATAAAAAAACTCCACTGAAGCAGTCGGAGTCGATACAGTTCTATTGTACTACGCGGAAGCAACCCCCTCCCCTGTTAATAAAATTTCATCATATTTCTTCGAAAGCTGAGTAAGAGCTTCAGTGATGAGGAGCTTTTGGTATCAGCAGTCACCACATCGGCTCCAAAAATTTGGTATCTGACACGAGCAATGGCAGGACAATCGCAGAGGAAGTACTCTGCAGTATTGTCGCCCTCTTCACAGGCATCGCAGATAGTGGTGTCGCCTAAACCAAACACATTAAGAAGCATGGCAGAATTCCACAGATCTTTTTACAGACTTTAGGAAGTATTCATTTTGTCCATCTACACCCTGGAGAGTCATGCCATGCACGATTATGTACATAATAAACCGCACCGCCAATGGAAGCACTGACTGAGGACGCATTATCCGAATGTTGGCCAGCAATTTCATAGGAGATCTCATTTCCAGTAATTCCATTGTAATCTAGGATCCAAACAAAATTCAGTGAATTCAACCTTGTGACCAAATTCAGAGAGCTCTTGCATTCTCGAACTATTTTGGAAATGATTAAAGGGCTAAGCAAGCTCTTAAGCACAGACTGACTGCGTACCTACAGATGCAGATACACCGTCCCCTCCACAGTTTCCTTAAAATATAGTTCATAACCATTAGGATCGGATAAGTGTCTGCTTCAGAGATAGATGCATGTTTGCCTCACGAGAAGTTGTCTGTTGGTATTTCCTTATTTTTTACTCTGCTATACACCTATTTTCAAATATCCCTTCTCTAGCAATAAATGCAACTATCCATGTATTTTTTTTGTACGTTTTCCCGGAACAATGTTGGTTGTCTTCTCTGCAGCATTAAATTTCTTTAAATCACTTTAATTGTAATGTGATGCAGGAAGATAACATTGAACAATTATTCCACCCTCCGCTCCAAGTGAAAGTTGTAGCTTTCATAAAAATCCATTTCCATAATAACCGTTGCATGGCAGAAAATCCCAGCGAAGATCTGAGCGATCAAATTTAGCCAACGCATAATCTGCTGCAAGTCCAACACGAATGCCGTGCAAAACAAGGGGAAACAGAACGAACTAAACAAGCTCAACGAATCCGATGTATCTAACAGATACATTTTAGCGGGTCATAGTGTCAACCTCTGCGGGAGGATTTGCTAACCCATCCAATGTTTTTTTTTTTTTTTTTATTAATAATAATAACATGGTAGCTGTGCAGTTATCTTGTAAACGGCAACCGAAGTTAAATCCGGATTTGTGGGCCATGTTTGCTATCTTCGCTATCATCACCATCGAAGACCATCTGAGACATCGCTTTAAGGTACAACAAGGAGCATTGATTTGCTTTCTTTCGTTTTTTATTCGGATTGTATCCCCGTATCTGAACAATGACACAACTTTCAATTTTATTTCGTTTTGTTGGGACATGCTGGTTGCAATCGGGTTTTGTTATTCCTTGTAAATTTAAATTTCAATCTGTCGACTTCCTGTGAAAATTTGTTACTGAATTTGGTTGCCTAATTCTGTTTTGTGGTTGTGTAGCCCCGCTGGAGATATTTGCACAATCGATTGTTTCCTAATTGTAGGTCAAATGAGACGGATAATTCCCATTTTTATATTCAAATTTTGTGCTACTTGGGGTATTTGATTGCGCGAGAAGCCTACTTGAATGTGTTTAGTGCAGTAGTACTTGTAATCTCACTGAGAAACGTGTAACATTTCTGTTCAATTTGGGAGATTCAGTTGGAGACATGTTTGGCCTCCTTTATTTGAATTATCAAATGACAGATCGATTGAGCTGGTAGACATGAAACTGTATTCATTTAGATTGAGTATAAAAAACATCACACGGTTCTGACCCTCTTTTACGTACCTACAACCTTAATATGACTCCGAAAATCTAAAAAAAAAAATCTCGAAACTACCACCTATGTATTTGAGAATACTCACTAGGGTCTAACTCAGCTATAAATGTCAAAAAATAATTAAAATCTCCACATGAGGCATACATAGTAATGTGAAACCGTTTACAAAACAATAAACTTGTTCCACACCCATCCAAACGTAGGCCATAAAAAGATATTCAGTTTTGATCTTTACGCAGTGTACCTGTCATGCGAATGTCAAGACTGCCATAAAATTCACCAAAAAGAAACCGAACCGAACTGAAATGTAAACAAATTGTTAAACCGAAAATAAGGTATCTCTGTGAAATGTTAACAATTAATTGACTTTTGCCTGCCACAAAACCGCTCGTGTAAAACAATGACGTTAGATGAAACCTTTAACCCCGAGTACAAGAAAATTAACTACGACAACACTGAAACACATGTGGATTCATTACAATGTTGCGGCTAGCATAATCCATCATTCGTATCGTATCTATTTTTGAAAATGTTGACAGTGGCGGTTGCTTCTTGGTCAGGTGTACTGAGATACGTAGGTTGAGGTTAATGGATGTAAATTGTACTGAAATGAGGGAGAATTTTGCAGTGGGGACTGTTTTAAAAAAAAAGTGTATCGCATTTGCTTGCCATTTTTTTAGTTTTTCCCAATTATTTCAGGGAAAAAATGTTTTTGACTAAATGTAAGACTGATCATCAAATTTGCTTTGCAAGGTACTTTGTGACTAACATTCTTTGGCCACAGTTATAATCTTCTCTCAGCAAAGGTATATAACTGAAAGTATGTCTAATGGGAGTCAATTCCAAAGTTTAATTGTTTTCTGGCAGGAGGAATTTTGTTCGCTCGTTTGCCAGGTGGTCATAAACATGATGGGTTGTCTAATAGATTCTGTTTAAATCAATAATTGCAGATGGTAACTTCCACATCCAAAGTATCTTAGAACTATCAGCCTGACGTCATTCATACTAAGTACGATGGAGGAAGCTGTGGTCGTACATCATAGGTAGAATGCTTTTAGACTACCGGCGTATCGGCTTCGTACCAGATAACGCACTCTGTAGGTAGAGATAGAAATGTAAGTAGGTCTATAATCGTAATCGTAATCAGCTGTCTATAATCGTAATCGTGATCGTGATCTTCGAATTGATGGAACTAAAGAAGCAAGCTCCTCCTGAAATACCCAATGAAGATCAGAAAATAAATTTGTGTTAAGAATCTCACTACGAACTCGAGTAATAAAAAAATGGCGAACCAAGGAATTCAAAACATCAAATTTCAAAGAGCAAATGGCAAAAGGAAGAACCAAATCTTCGCAAAGATCTCCAGCATCTTCCAAGAAGGTGTGGTGAACTTAACTTTGAGATAAACTATAGCAAGCAAGACATCACGATTGTGTCAAATAGCCAAGGTATATTGATTTAGAGCTGATTTGGGAAAGAACGGCAACTCATACTGGATACCAGGTCACGTATGATTGAAGTGCAACGTAAAGACCGTGGCTCAGTGGTGCGCGATCACTGAGCAGGAAATTCAATAGGGTTAGGGCCATAATCCCGAAAACCAAAATCCCGAAAATCCAAAATTCCGAAAAATTTGGTTGGGTTGTTCTCTGGCAGGCGCTTGTATATTAACAGTACTTGGGTGGCTTGCTTAGCGGCATAAAAGGATTTCAAACTATGGGACATCTCTTCGACTCATACACCGACCGCCCTTCGGCCTCAGCGCCGCTACCAAACCCCAAATTTTTCAATTTTTCCTGCAATAAAATTTTCAGTTTCACTTTCGGGATTTTTGGGATTTTGGGATTCCGGGATTGTGTTTTTTTCAGGGTTCTGTCTGACTAGCAATTCAACAACCTCGTTAATGTTTAACAAACATCCGATAGTAAAATTGTATTGTGGAAAGATATTGCCCTTCAGAGCGACATAAAACTGTAGGTCCCAAATATTTACACGACGCACAGTACGAGTAGATGAGTCAAAATATTTATTTATTTTTAAAATGAGTTCCGGAAAGAGGAGGAAATCAGAAAAACACTACCGCAGGTGCGGAAGCCTATGTGCAAGATGTTAACAAGAAAAGTTTAAAGGCATGTTTTAGCCTACGTAAAATAAGACTAACGATGCTAAAAGAGTTCCTCACAGGACGTCTGCAATGGAGCCGGAGAGGGCCTACATGCAGATAAAAGAGACTCGTCCTCTCTAGACTCATTCACGATTCTTAAGTACACTCACACCTTTTTCAAAATTCAATATTCAGACCCAAAGTCTAGATAGATAAAACTGTCGCCGTAATTAGCCCTTAAAGAGATCAGGTCTATAAGTTTTTACCACATTGACCCTAATAACCTTTTGATGATGTCAATTTTATCAGTCCTATCGGTTTGTCCCCAGCTGTGGAACACATCGCTGCGTTGCAATTTAAGGTCCATTAAAATGCAATAATTTTTACGAATATCTAAAACACCATCGTATCTAACGCGCTGCGAATGGCATTTCTCGGAACCCCATCAAACTGAATCTCCATCGAAATCAAAATCCGATATCATCACCATCACAGCACACCACAAAAGGATACTTTGTTTTTTGAACATAAAATTTGTTTTATTGAAACACACATCTAGGGGATTTACGCACATCCACGACTAAGACGACTACGACGACCCCAAGGTGTCGGAGGGAACACATATAGATCCGATAGATAGGAGATCATTCCCAGGCATGTCCGATGACCCTAGGAATTATTCTAATTCCCCCGTTAATGTGTTTACCCCACTCGGAGGGACATCAATCATTGGGGACGGACGCAGCACCAATACCACCACCAGATCAGCTCACCATCATCATTAGCATTATTCGAAGTAATTATCGAATTGTTTTCCAGCAGCGGAGGGGCAGATACGGCTCCAAATCTCAGGCCGGACATAGTAACATACAAACACATACACATATCATGCTGGTAAGATTTGATCTGAGCTCCAACAACTGTAGGCGTCCTCTTCGGTAGGTACGCGCGCTCCGTATTAAATTTAATGATACACCCTGGTGTATTTAGTTACTTCGAGGGGGAGGGGAATCCATTAGCAATCTATAAAATGATTTTTATGCCATCATTAATTTGTTTTCTTATTGTTGTTGTTGTTGTAGGTTTGTTGTCTTTGTATGATTGCGCTTGTTTTTGTTTCCACACAGATACGAGAGCTGCGCGCATAGCAGAACGTGTGACGAATCGTATGACTGAGACGAAGACTAAGATTGACAGTGTTGGCCCAGTTCGGATAGCATTGATTCCATTTTGGTCTTTTCCGGTTTAGATCAATCTGGTAGTGTGGCCCGAAGGGATAATCAACACACAGTTCGATCTAATAGCATCGTTATTGGTTGAGTTTTCATGATCGAATGTCAGCCGTGATAAAATCTATGGCGACATTAGTCATCGGGATGGACTTCCTTTTCGATATCTACTCGTAATTGTGTAACTAGTGAAAGAGGGTTTCTTTGTCACTTGGGAGAAGAAGTGAATAGTTGGATGGAATTGATGTCGGCTACGATAGGTTTGAGTATCGGAGAAAAATTTATGGGATTGATTTTTGGGTGTGACATTCCAGTCAATTGAGGAAAAAACTAAGCAAGCCTGCACTGATAGGACACAATTAAAATCTCATCAATTATCTCCCAACAAGCTGAGTGGAGTGCATTCTTAGGAGAAAATCCTAGGTTCTGGATTCCTGTTCCATGAACAATAATTAGTTACATGAGCACAGGGCTAGACCTCTATAATATATGGGCACTCAATGGATTTTTACTAACTTTTTGGGACATGAAGCGGCAGAATGAAAATTAGGTAGGGGAAAGAAGGGGTACGAGCTTAGGTACGCATTTGCTGAATGCCGATTAAAAGTAAATGCGCAAACAATTTCCGCGGCAATCTTTGGACCGATTCAATAGGGATCCGGCGATTTGTCACCATGGATGAGACATGGGTCCATAACTACACGCCAGAAACGAAACAGCAGTCGAAGCAGTGGGTGGAAGCCGGTTGTTCAGCGCCAAAGAAAGTGAAGTCGACCGCATCTGCCGGAAAGGTCATGGCCAGTGTGTTTTGGGATGCGAAAGGGATCAGATTAATTGATTACCTCGAGAAAGGCAGAACAATTAAAGGCCAATATTACTCCAACCTTCTTGACCAGCTGGATGCCAAAATTCGAGAGAAGAGGTCTGGCTTGAAGAAGACAAAAACATCTTTCACCAGGACAATGCACCTGTACATAAGTGTGCGTTGGCGATGGGAAAACTGCGGGATTTGGGGTACGATTTGCTCGGCCATCCCCCTTATTCACCTGATTTGGCACCCTCAGACTTCCATCTTTTCCCAAACTTGAAGAGCCTTCCAGACTCTCACTTCCGAGAAGGAATACTGATGTTGGAGAAACACTGGACCAAGTGTGTTGAAGTCAAGGGAGATTACGTAGAAAAATAAAATCATTTTTTAACTGAAAATCGCAGTCTTTCATTGTCAGGCCGAGAACTTTTCACCTTGCCCCCGTACTTATGAATCAATTGCAATCATTGGCTAATCATCTATAGATAAACTTAAATGCGGAATGCAACTAGCTAGTTCACTTCTAAATTTGTACAGGCAAGGTTTGTATGAGCATCAAACTTAGTTTGATGATGCTGTAGTTTAAAGTAGACAAATACTGCATCCTACAATTTTGTATTTGTCACTTAAAATGCCTATGAGAAATAGGTTCCGCATACAGTTTTCGGTTTCCTAATGCCTCAAAGGTGTTCTAGCAAAGCAAATTTTTTTTTTATTTCAAACATAATAATAACAGTTATTTTGTTATCACTGCGTCGAATCTAGTGTTGCATCTCCCACTGTTATTACTGCCGTATCGTCGTCAAAGGTTGCAGTCTTGGTGTAGGGTGTTGTTGATAAATCTTTGGTATAGGGGAGGTACAACAGAGGCCCTAGGACACTTCCTTGGGGAATTTCGACTTTGATGTGCACTAGCTTAGAGTAACAGTTTTCTTGTTTTATACTAAAGTAACGCGATGCTAGATAAGACTCCATTAGGTGAAAGTACTGTTCAAGCAAGTACATTTCTAACTTATTGAGTAGACTTTTATGCCATACTCTACGCTACGTCTAAAAATATTGCAGAACACACTTTCTTTCTTCTAATGCTCTTTCAAGTTCAGTCGTTATTCTTTGTACTTGTTCTACTGTGGAGTGCTTGCTTCGAAATCTAAACCTGGTGACTTGAGATTAGGTTTCTTGATTCTTCGATTGAGAATCTATCTTTCAAACAACTTTGAAGTCAAGGGAAGTAGAGATATTGGCCTATATGAGGATATCTCGTGGGGATCCTTACCTGGATTAGGGACCATAATCACATAAGGTACTTTCCAAACGCTTGGTACTCAAGGCTAATTGTTTTATTCAACAACCGTAAGAGTTTAACCAACCCTTTGTTTGGTAGTTGCTTCAGGACTTCCGCAGTGATCAAGTCAAAACTTGGAGCTTTTTTGTCTTCTAAACGCCTTATCTCATACTTTAGCTGATTCATTGTGATCGGAGGACTCAGAAAACTGTAATTTTCATTGAGATTTAGAACCTCATCACAGACAGCATCATTAGGCTTAAATGTATTCGCTAGATGGTCCGCAAAAACAGTAGCTTTTTCATCATTGCTTTTAGCCCATTGCCTGTTATCATATCTAATTGGTGGAATATTATTTGTTGGTCGCTTAAGATATGTTGTACTTTTCCAAAGAGTATATTCAGTGCCCTTATCAGCAGATAGTTCTGAGATATATTAGTTCATTGTCTCATTCCGGATTAGCTTTGTCTCGATTTTAAGATCTTGTGTGGAGATTACGCCGAAATTTTCTTTTATTTCTTATGAGCTCCATTTTTTTTTTGGATAAGAAGAATTAGAACTAAGTTTACGTTTAGGCTTATTATTAAAATCAGATTTACGATTAAACTTAATGTTGTCAGCTTCCAGGACCTTGGGATTAACTCTTCTCATACTTATCTTATCCAGGTGAAAAACATTACCAGATGGGTTGAAGAAAAGCCATCCGTATTTCTTGGGAATTTTGAGGCTGAAAGAGCTGGATTTCTTGGCATTTGATGGGGTGATTTTCATACAGTTATTGATGGTGATGGTGAAATTCCTTTGAAAGAATTGTGTCATCCAGACGATATCTGCTAGCCGAGGAGCTCCATTAACTATGAAATCAATGTAATCATCGGATTCGCATTTGTTGCCGATTCTGAGCTTGTCAAGCCTTTGATTCCATTCGGAGAGGGTCCATGTTGTTCCGAGACGCACAATTGTGGGTGGGGGTTGCGTAGCAGGTTGCAGAGCAAATCGTGGAGCGGGTTGTGGAGCAGATCGCAGAGCAGGTGGTGGACAAGCTTCGGTTTCCAAGAGGAGGTTATTTTGTGGTGAAGATGGAGGAGAAGAAGGTGGTTCTGGTGAGAATCGAAGTATTATTATATACAGTACTGGAGTGCGGCGGAGGAATGTTGTCAATTTTGTTAGACGTAATTTTAATTTCTTCAGCAATGTTGCACATCATGACTCGGGAAGCAGCGACTTCATTGCCTAAGTCATCGATTATATGCGCTAAATCGAGAAAGCGTTGGTCAGCACTGGAGTTTTGAAAATGCTCATCTAGATCAGAACGAAGGGATTTAAGCAAGTTATTGAATGATGGTAAATGGGATTCTAACGAAGATCGAACGCAAGACTTAATGTAGTCGTTTATTAAGGGCAGGCGGGAGTCAAATGCAGATAACAAGTCATTTTTAAGTGATAAAAGACTGGGGTTCGCAGAATCACTTGGGGGATTTTTTAGTACATCAGCGATACTTGTATAAGTCTATACTTTTTAATTTAGGTTTGAGAAGATTTGTAGAATGGTCTGTAAAGTTGCTCAATTCGTCAAAACATTTATTGAGCTCGTCGAACTTAGATAACTGGCCAAGCAATTTTTTATAACAGAGTTTATTGTCCGACGTTAATGAGGCAATGGAGTCACTAATACACTTAATGGCACGCATAAGATGGGACAGTGAAATTAATTTACATTCGTCGCAGAAAAACAAAAAGTTATTGGAGAACTCTTTGAGGTAACCGACAGCACGTTTGCTCAGTGCAACACACGTAGGGTGGAAAGAATTATCGCAAAGACCATTACACTGCCTAAATCCGCGTTGGTATCGTTACACGAACAATTCGAGTACCCACAGAGCTTCGACATTGTTTAAGGTTTGGGGTAGGTCAGCGAAGAAGAGAAAATTTAGAGTGAACACAGTTTATTGAGCACAAAACACAGAGCGCGATTAAAAGTTCAAAATTGCAAAACTAAGCAAAACGGATGAATATGGGGTGAATGTAGTTTGTTGGCACAATGCATATGCTTCGCTTTACAGCTGTTCTGTAGTCTCAATAGGGGTACTAATATTGGCTTTATCTTGTAGGATTTGTTTAAAACTAAACCAATCTGTGAATTTATTTGAAAGGTATGAATTTCCCTCTTCGACTATAATAGTTTCACTAAGTGTTAGGTACTCGTATATTGGCGAGTGGTCCGAGTTAAGGTCCAAACCTTCTTGAACCTGTATGAAGTACCTTGATAATTTATTTATCGCAAAAAAAATCAATAAGATCAGGAGTTTTGCTAATGTCTGTCGGCCAGAATGTAGGCTTACCAATAGATACAAAGTCGCACCCTGTTTTTTGAGCTACCTCGTAAAGTTCACGACCTTTTGTTGTAGTGAGTCTTGATCCCCAGTATATATGTTTAGTATTGAAGTCTCCCCCCATTATAAACTTAGACTTGTAGACTATAGACAGCTGTTATTGAAAGAGGCTGATTTTTATTTTTGACAGTTACAGTTGTGGTTTGAAATTTAAGGGAACTTATTTCATAGTGTTCAATGCAATCACACATATGTCTATTTTGTCTGTATCTAATAATAAAAATACAGTTCGTTCGCGTTCCATGCCATGATTCTTAAAGAGAGCAAAGCAAAGTAACTGGAAAAAGTTCAAGTAAAATTAATAAAGGGTGTCCCAAAATTAACGCAAGAAGTAATTTTGATAGAAAACACAGGTTTTTAATTAAAAATTGTAAATATTTTATTGATTCATAAAGTATACAGTATGGGGTTATGTATGGAATAGCATATCGGGTAAATGGCCTCCACGGCTTTGCTGGCAGATACGCATTCTTTTGTCGAAACTTTCCATGACCGTTTTGTATAAATGTGGCTGAATTTCGTTGATACAGCGCTCAATTTGCTCGTTCAAGGCGTGGGCGGTCGTGGGCTTGTTGGCATAAACTTTAGACTTCAAAAAAAACTCAAAGAAAAACGTCCAACGGCGTTAAATCGCATGATCTGGGTGCCCAATTATGATCACCAAAACGGGAAATTATAAGACCAGAAAATGACTCATGCTGTAATGGAATTGTTTCTCGAGCTGTATGGCATGTGGTACCGTCTTGTTGAAACCACATATCGTCCACATCCATATCTTGCAATTTAGGCACAAAAAACCGGATTATCATGTCGGAATAGCAAGCACTATTAACTGTTATTGCCCGACCAGCCGTATTTTCAAAGAAGAATGATCAGATGATGCCTCCAGCCCAAAATTCGCACCAAACAGTGACACGTTGTGGATGCATCTGTTTCTCAACAATCACTCGTGGATTTTCTGAACCCCAAATTCGACAATTTTGACGATTAACAAAGCCAGCAAGATGAAAATGAGCCTCATCGCTGAAGATAATTTTGTTTGAAAAATCAAGATCCATAATCCATTCAACGAACTCTCTTCGCTGTGCGTGGTCAGTAGGCTTCAGTTCTTGAGTCAATTGCACTTTGTATGCATAAAGATGTAAATCGAATACGCTATAGAGAGCTTCTCGAAATGTCCAATACTTGACCACAGAGCCGAATTGATATTAATGGATCTCAACAATATTCTCACAAACTTCTTCGATGTTTCGTGTTGAACGACTTGTTGAAGGACGGCTAGAGTGTTCACTAATTGATCTAGTCTCTCTGAATTTTTGAATTAATCTTTTCACAGTTAATTAAGTTAAATCACTATTTCGACCATGTTTTGTACGAAAATTGTGAACTGTAGTTGCAAACCTTCATTATTTTTAAAATATTGCTTAACAACGAAAACGAGTTGTTCTTTCGTGTAGCACTCCATTTGTAATAACTCTGAACTGTCAGCTGTCACTCTGTCCTTTATGATGATATCAGTGTCTTCTTAAGCAAGAATATTTTGCACATCCTCCTGTGAGATGGTAACACGGTTCTGAAATTGGTTGTTCGTCGATGGCCAAAGTTATTAAGAAGTTTATCTACCTCGGAGTCAACGTGAACTCCTTCACAAGTAATCCTGTGAAACCGCTACTACTTCGGCAAATGGGGTTCAAAACTAATAAAATTGATGGGCCTATAAGTTCTTTTATAAGGTACCCAGTACCTAATGGACAACCCAGATTGTAGGTACTTTTAAATTACAAAGTTCACTGGATATTTGCGCGAGGAGGACGAATGAAGCTGAGGATGCAACTGTATACTATATTCGAATTGTATATCAATGTAGTCCAACTGACTTCGAGTCTCAGCTACTAGGTTCGAGTAAAAATGATTTAGGAACCAAGCGATTGCGCCTTTAATAATTCACGTGCCATCTCGAAGGCAAATTAAATCTGAGGCAAATACTTATGTAGCTTAGAGTTTTGCCAGGTTATGTTTTGTAGGAAAGATTTTGTTTTGCTTGATTAAAATAGGTAATGAACTACTAGGAATAACAATCACAGACAAATGTCTGCCAAGGTGACATTCTCATGGCATCATGGCATCTTGAATGTTCCCAATAGTAGTCGCAGTGATAAGGTGACCAGATTCCATCTCAACCAACAATCTAGGTAATTACTTTTTGGGGGTACTCCGCACTCGGCGCCTATGAACCTTCGAAAAATCAATAAGCAAGTCTTCGTTGTGGGTCCTCCTGCGTTGCTCACGTTGACATCTTAAGAGTCATCATCGAACCTCGACTGCGCCGATGATTTTTGCTTTAAATCGCATAGAGCTATGGACTTGCGCAAAATGTCCACCGGTTTGGTAACATAGGCAAACTCGGTCAGACTGAATATAAATTCTGCCAGATCTAAAATTCACAGCCTCAATGACAAACTTCATCAACCTCAAAAGTAAGCATTGCTGGGTAATCTGTAGAGACACAATTCCCCCGGTGCAAAGGTAGCGTTTGCTATGTCGCAAATGTGAAGATGCAGTGCAGTTTGCTTTCAAAATCGGGACAGTCGAAGAGGAATTTTGGCTATTGGGGAAGAGTTAGTTGGAGTAAGACTATAGTCTATTACTTACTGAGCCCAAATAGCACTTGATCGCAATACGTTGGTTGGATTGTCAGCAATACCCAGAAGTACAAATTGGGGTCCTACTTCAAAGTTACAGTCATAACGAGTGCGCGTATTGGTGCCACAATTCCTTTGACTCTTTTGCGGTCTCGGAGTTCTCAGGAACTAGAGAGGGGACTCATTTTGTGTAGGCAGGTTATTGCTGAGCTTCGATTATGAATCTCACTTGTGGGTATAGCTTAAACATTTTTGGTCTTAATCCCCTAGCCCCTCGACAGGGAGTACAAGTAAGGCCGCCATTGGAGCATGTAGTAATTTACGTTGAGTTACAAACTTCAATTTTAGGAATGTGCTTAAGACCGAATTTCCTGCAAGTGCTCATTAAAGCATTTCAGATTTTGCTAAACCCAGAATAACATCAATTATTTCCAATCAGCTACACTACACTGTAAAAAGGAATCTCATGAAAAAAAAAAACAAACTGGATTCCAAATTGATGATTATTTCCGAGAAGACCACAAAACCCCTACAAAAAGTGAGCAATTAAGACTGTACGTTCAATAAATTGCTTGATTGCAACTAAACTCCCAACAAAAGTATAAATCGAGCACAAATCTCTCACAGGCATACTGTTCACCATCGAAACTGATTGTTGGCACTCCATCTCGTGGTTAATTGAAGCCATCACGAACATTTCATCAAAGATATGTCCAAACTTCGATGCATTGGTGAGAATTTGTCAATTTTAATTACTGCCTCAATCAAATACCTGCTCCGTTGACCACTTAAACCCGCATTTTCTTCTTCTTCTTCTTCTTCCCTAAAAAGCACGACTGCTATGTCAATGATACTATCAAATAGTTGGCAATTAATCGGTACAACAAGTTAGAAAAAAAAAACACCTCCAACGAAAACCAAAAATTTGATTGCTTGTGTTCATCTCTGACGAACATCAAAACCACGGCAATGACATTTCGACACAAAATATCACAGACATTCCCCATGGGATGTGCATTCCTCCATCTCCTTGCACAGAGTTTTCTGGGAAAGATGTCCAAACTTAATTAATTGGATTCCTTACTTTGAAATTCTTGCAATGCAACAGAAACCGAAAAAAAAGAAACAGCAATTTTCTTCTTCGAATGATGATGCTTCTTTAAGACTCCGTTATCCGTTCAGCAACTTAGATAGAAAAACAAACCTTTAATGTTAACATAATCCAAAGGATGGCGCGCACCAACGACATCTGTTGTGCCAATATGAATATAAATGCGATCCCATTATGATATTTACCGCTCATCGTAGCTATCGCAGCCACATGATCACAGAATCTACAACCAGCGTTGGAACAACTCAATTTCTCGGTGCCTCCTGTATCCGTGGTAAGTTGCGAACCATCTGAGATGCAGCAGGACCAGAGAGGGGCGGCGGATTCACCTGGCCGATCGGAGGAAATGAATTTCCTAGATTACGTGGTGGAAATTTTTTAAATACAACGCGAATCATTTTTCATTTCAACTCCTAAATGGGACTGGGATTAGGTTGAGTAATGGCCAGCAGTTGGAGTGCGTAGCGGCGGACAGTTGTATCGTGTTTTGTTCACTGCAGTGTATTGCTGACACAGTAGATGGTTGGAAAAAGTTCACTGGAGACACTGATGACTTTTTATGTTCTCATATACGGAATTGATCAACTGATGATAATTTTGGACATCCAGCAATCATAATACATTGTCATCGTATTATGGGTTATCTGGGTTATGAAAAACTTATCTTAATTATACGAGGTGGGTCAATAAGTCCCTGAAAAATTAAATAAGGAACACTCTTTTCGGTATAAAAACATTTTATTTTTCAACATAGTCTCCTTTTAGCTCTATACACTTCATCCAACGTTTCTCCAATTTGTTGATGCCCTCCAAATAATACGATTTCTCGAGCCCCTCAAAATAAGCGTTTGTTTCAGCGATGACCTCTTCATTCGACCCAAATCTCTTACCTCCGAGCCATTTATTCATATTTAGAAACAATAAATAGTCGCAGGGGGCTAAATCTGGGGAATATGCTGGATGAGGGAAGAGTTCGTAGCCTAACTCATGCAATTTTGCCATTGCGACTGCAGACTTGTGCGCCGGTGCGTTGTCCTGGTGAAAAAGAACTTTTTTCTTCGCCAAATGCGGCCATTTTTGCTTCAAATCGGATTGGAATCGATCCAGCAGCTCCGCGTAATATGCGCCGGTGATCGTTTTACCCTTTCCAAGGTAAGCGATGTGAATAACACCGCGCGCATACCAAAAAACTGTCGCCATGACCTTGTTTACTGACAAACCCGCCTTGGCCTTCTTCGGCTTCGATTCACCAGAAGAAGTCCATTGTTTTGACTGTTCCTTGGTTTCTGGTATGTTGTGGTGAATCCAGGTTTCATCCACGGTTACGAAACGGCGCAATAACTCAGCCGAATTTTCCTGGAACATCGCCAAACACAACTTTGAAGTTGTCAAACGAATGCGTTTGTTGTCTATTGTGAGCAAACACGGCACCCACCTTGTGGAAAGTTTTTTCATGTCCAAATATTTATGTAAAATCGAAATCACTGAGCCATGTAATAAGCCTGTGGCCTCTTCAAGCTCGCGCACTTTCACTCGCTGATTGTCCATTATCAAACCATGGATTTGTCGACAATTTCTGGTGTGGTGACCTCATTTGGGCTACCAGAACGTTCGACGTTACTTGTGCTTGAACGACCGCACCGAAATTGATTAAACCAGTGGTGAATGGTTCCAATCGATGGTGAAGAGTCCCCATAATATTTGTCAAGCTTTTGTTTGGTTTGCTTGATAATTTTTTCTCGCAAAAAATAGTGTTTAATGAGCACTCGAAATTCACTTTTTTCCATTTTAACGAAAATGCTAGTAGGCGTCTATATAAAATGGCTGCCACAACAAAACTATTTGACAGATCTGTCTGAAAATTTGGGTGCATTCTTTTGAAAGATGATTCTTGACAAAAGAAAATAAATTTAAGGTGACGACACAATTTGTGTTAATTTTCAGGGACTTATTGACCCACCCTCGTGACCCACCCGTTGCGATGGTTCGGGGCTCTATTTCGCGAATAGCTCGATCAATATTGCCTGAACCATTTCGGGATTGTCAATCCAAGAACATCACCAAAACGGCTAATTAAACGATTATTGAACTTAGTGCGCAAAAGATCGATTGTTGGATGGCTTATATGGCATGTAAAGCAACAACAGAGCTCTAAGGTCTAAATAGAGTAGCGTTAAGGAAGCGGGTGGTCATTTTCCTTCTATTTCTGAGTCAATTGGACTTTGTAAGGGAATAATCCGAGGTCTTTATGCATAATTTTCCTTAGGCTAGTGCGGCTAATATTCACTTGCTGCGATATGCGCCAAGTTGAGGTTCTCGGGATTAAGCGCACACTGTCGGCAATAGCATCAATATTCCAGTCTGAGCGCATAAGACAAATACGGGGATAACTTGTGTTATTAATTACCATGACAATCTCATGAACTATCTTCACAAACTTGTATACTGCAGGCACGGGTTAAAAATTTGCAATTTGTTTCGGCAACACAGCACTGATTTTGGAAATACATTTTCAATATTTCCTAACATTGTTCAGGTGTAAATCGATTCATTTCATACCGCAGAGATACGATACTGTATTTCTGTAAATTTTTTTAGCATAGAAGAGTTGTTAGTGTCAAAATAATATATAATTAAAAAAAGAAACCATCAGATGGCCCACCCTTTAGATGTAACTGCGACCTATATTATGCTCCCCTGACTTGGAGCTATAGTGGATGAGATACTCCAGCTAGAGCATCTCCCTTCAGTCTAGCTTTCTTCATGAACCTGAGTTTCTGGAGTGGATCAAAAGATGACAAGAGTATTCTTCTAATAGTTGTGTGCTCTTCTAATAGTTGTGTGCTTTAACCACCCTGCAAATCTGCAGTCTCTATTTCCCCCTATACCCAGTTTTCTGAGGTGTAGTCTATAATGACCCATTAAGAAGCCTGTTCTATTCTTATTTATGGGTAAGCAGGCCTTACTTCTTTCCCGGCTTTAGTTCCTCAGAAGTTTTTTAAATTAATTCAGCTTGCGAAGTTCGTCCCGAAGCTTGGCCTTTTGTACAATACCAGCCCGCAGAATGGATTCATTCCAATGAATGTGGTGTCCCACCCCTTCTTTGTAAGTTCATCAGCTGCTTAATTTATACTAGGGAAGTTCTGAGGGCTTCCAAGTACTTAGCTCTGCGCACCTACGCACACGGGCCAGTCCTTGTGCATGTTTTGCATAAATCAGTGTACCATTTGATGATGTTTTGGTTTAGCTAGTATTTATCGGATTCATTTCTTTAGTCTCTTTGTTGCTTAACGTCATGTTTGCCTTTGGTTTTTAGAGATTTTGTTCAACAAAAGAGATATTTACATATTTAAATTCCTTAGAACTCCACCTTTGAATTGAAATATCGCATTATAGGGTGGAACATATTTATAAAGGTGTCTGTCTGTCCTTTATAACTTTTTATAAAAATGTTTTTCAGTGCTAAATCCAATAGTATTCCGTTTTATACCATAGTCCTGCGGGACACTAAGATGAGGGAGAAACAACTAAACTGCCAGTTCGGATCATCTCCCATCGAAGCTTTTCACATCTGGAGGTTATCCTTTGGCAGGGTATGTACATAGCAAATGATCAGTCACTTATGACTGGACGAAAGCATGCTTAGTGGCCGGAATATCAGCATCTATGTCCCAACTAAGATTCAATGTTTCTAAGGAGTAATGAGGTACATACATACATATGTATACCCCGATAAATGTTGCATACTGTACGAATGTCTTAAGCCGATTTGCACAACACTAATCGGCATGTATATGTGTTACTCCCAGCCCGGCGATAAGATGGCTGATTGCTGATTTCAGCATACAGAGATAATTAATCTGCTTGGACCCTATAACGCTGGAATGTATGTTGAGTACTATGCTGTTTGGAAGCAGTTCCTCCAAGCCATTTCAATCCTTTGCAGGACTTCGGCAAGGAGAAGCGCTGTCAGGTTGTTTATACTTACAGCCTCGCATGGTATTCCTTAACTCTAAAGGCACTCAATTTGGCAACTTTGATCAGCTGCAGAGTAAGGTCTAAGTGGGTAAATTAGAGACCGTTAGAGTCAGTCCTATACTCTTTTTTTTTTAAACATTTCAAGCTCACAAATAGTCACCACTTCTACTCTGCACATAACGATGACTTTTTGTCTAAAAGTTAAGGACTGACCACGGTTACAATAACTGGGCGTAATTTCAGCTAACAGTATTTGACATATGTCATCATCTGCAGCTTTAACCAGTTCAGCTTTAAAACCATCTGTATCAGCCACTTGCTTTGTGCGGCATTTGGCTAGATATGCTTTAATTTCAGTCAGCTTGAGTTCCTGAAATATTGGTCGTTATAGGTTTAGATATCATCATTCGACAAGACTTAAAAATGTTTGATTTTCAACGTCACCTATGCCTTACGACTACTATGTACTCTCCTCTTTGGATTTTCAAGCTCCAGCTTGGCAAGCGAAATCTTTCATCGCGGTCTTTAAAATTTTCGGAAAGTCTCAGACTCTTCCTGCTTACCATTAGATCTGAAATTTTCAGCAGGACGGTAAGTAAAATTTAGCACATCAGCAGCTAGAGTTCTTGTAAACTTTTCGAGAGACTCTATCCCTCTAACTTTAAACTTTATTTGGTTTATATAATTTATATAATTTGCATGTGTTAAAGGGGATATGAATACCCTTATACTAATTTTTAGAACACGTGCGTTTTTGTGGAAAGGGGAAGAGACAGAGAGAAAGACAGAGTGGTGTAGTTTGAGGTGGTATTAAGTTTCTGTAAACTCCAAGGGTGGCTGTCCAGATAACTGGGGAGTATTTTGTTTGTTTTCGCTATTATTGTCGTTGCTTATGATTCACAGTATTTTTTTCCATCCACCTGATGTCATCATCACAATCAAGTTGCATTTTAGCCATATGACGACTCTACTGCCAGTGTTATGCCTTCACAGTAGAGTTGACTTAGCTTTCGCAAGTGATCGACTTTTTTATTTATTTCATGAGAAATAAATAGATGATTCTTGTCATCAGGATTCGAACCGTGAATCAACAGCGTGACAAGCGATGATGTTACCACTACACCACGGCCCTCGGAAATTTCGAAATTAAAATACGCTGCAGGAGTGTCTTTAGATCTGTGATTGCAGGACGATCAATTTGATCGGTGGTCTGTTGATCAGGCTTTAGGTGCATTGCGAGAAGCTCATACTATTTTGGCTTATTTGATACTTAGACTGTGTTCTATTTGTTTGATGCAACAAGCAGTACAAAATTATACGTTTCTAGCCTTACACTACCAGAGAAGATGCACTAATTTTTATTTTTTTTTTTCAACTATGAAGTTATCAATTCTTTTTGTAAAGACTACGACCAGGTAACAATTTGCACACACTTGTGAAAGTATTGGTGTTTGTCATCCATTTCCGGCCGTTACTGTTCTCTCCCCGATGCACTTTATTTCTATTCTTAAAGCCTTCCTAAGCAGAAAAAACACCCCCTTCCATACCAACATTTTGTCCATTTTTGCATATCATCTGAGATTAGAGGCTGCTGGCTGTGATACCGCAATAACAATAATAAGACGCGCGGTACACACTTTCCACGGATACGTAGGCAGCTCCTGGTTCCTTTGGCAATGCAGCATAATATAACTGGCATCATACATCGCAGTTCGCTGGTAGATACTAGGTACCTACTACCATACATGCATCAGACAGGATTCTCTCTTAATAGCCGGTGATTTTCTCGCGCATGACTGAAAAATTGATATCATAATGCCAGGACTCAAAACATACGAAAGCATTAAAATCAATAATATCGTATAACACACTCACACAAGCTTCATACAGCCAGATCTTATCGACACGAACGAAGATTGCAGATGCAATCACAATGCTTGTGAGCTGGGAAATGGTATAAGGCAGAGGCGGCACAGTCTGCGTGCATTTTCCGCTTTTATTGGGGTTTAACAAGCTACGCTAAGACCGATTCCCCCGTGGCTATATAAATGACAAAAATTTATCAAATTGACCACTCGAATCGCTTTGAAATGGCATTAAGTGCGGAACATCATTTGTCCGTCCGCCCGCTTTGACCATGAGCCCTGTGCTAGGGCTTAAGGGAATAGTTCACCGGAGGAGTGTACCCTGAAGCTTTGACATATGAGGTCTCGCACAGATTATGCTAATGGAATATTCTTCTCGATATAGTTATCTTTTGCGAGGTTCCTTTCGGATGGACATGTGTATGCTCTGGAATATTTTGAATTCCTGGGTGTTCTAGAAGAGCGCTGTGTCCAGCAACCCTCTCAAGTACATATATAGAAGGCTAGTGTGCGCCATGAAATTAATGTGCAACTGTCCGAGTGGCAAATGAAAGTCATCAATCAGAAAAGTCTTGGACGTCTGCTGCCACCGAGCCGAGGCACTGGTGCTGCTGATGGCAGTGGTGAAGGTGATGTCAGTTGTGGTGTTTGTGGTAGCGATTGTGAGAATTGTGCGGGGGAGCGTAGAAGAGAGCAAGTTAATTTGGTAGACTCACCGTCCGATGGGAAGAAAAAATGAATTGAATGGAGCGCACTTGGCATTGTGTGAGGTTATTTCGGGTGAAGGATGCGCAAAGACAAGTGACGCAGGCGGAGTTAATGGTGGTGTAGCAGCAATTGAAGGACGTCACGATCATGCCTTGGGTTTCGATATGGAATAATGGAAAGTGGTTGATGTGTTTATGACTTGCATTAAATCGTGCAGGGGGCCTTTCAAGAAGAATCTATTAAATGGAACGGAAATGCGAAAGAGTGTCAACAGGTCATGTGCGAGAAGTTGGGAATGTAATTTGAAGCGATGCGCTTGGATAAATGTTTTAAGAAAGCCTAGACATTTAATTGGACGAAAAGCTTGAAGCCGAAAGGTTGAAGAAGGATATCGACGGAAGCTGAAAGCAATGTCATAAATTACAAATAATGGTACTTTGATGTTCGGTCGTTGCGGAATTCATAACATAGTACATTTTTTTGTTTATTTGTTTTAAAATTTGAATCGCAATGGAAATTATCTTTGATAAAACCATCAGAAAGTACTGCCTTCACGATATCACTTCCGGAAAAGATACTCACTCTGATCGACTTTTCAGTGGAACGAAACATGCCACATCTAAATATTTATAAGCCAACGGAGCATTCAATTGGAGTGTCAAGTTATCACCTTGCGACTGACAGAAACCATTTTTGGATCGGATTGGATGGAGAACAGTAAGTAATGTGCTAAGAAATATATGACCATTTGCTTTAAACCCCTGGTTTGGGGCCATGCAATCACTGACAGAATCAGAGCCTACATAGCAACTTGCTCGAATGCAAGAACGGAAATGTCATTGAAAATCTGAAGAGACAGAATTTTAAAAGGCGACGAAAACTCGCCAATCGATTCATGAGATGAAAGGGGATAGGGGCTATATTTTAGGGTGAGCTGTCTATGTATGTCTTCTGCCTTAAAGCACATGTTGCCTAACCATCAGTAAGTAAATCTGACAACTTTGAGTTAAAGCCGCAGAATGGTGTTATCATCATAGAGGTTGAAAAGGCGGTCCAGAGTTTTCGTTTCCATTCACGCTCAAAGCGGCAGGCTATCTTTTCCGATTTGTACTGAATTTAATAATTTCTGGTGCATTGATCAACAAAGATTTTAAGCTACGAATCATTTCTGTTCACTGACAAATGAGTATAATTAATTTATTTCCCACAATAATCTATTTTCCATTCGTTAGGACGAATGTTAACTGCGATAAAGCAGTGAATGAGATGGAATATTTGCTTTCTTTTGGTTAAATTTAATAAAAAATAAATAAAAATCAATAAGAATGTCTGCAAAAATTGTTCACTGTAGAGATTCGAACCTTTGTTGATCGTCTTTTTATGACGTTTCCTACTTAAATAGGTTTTTTTTTTTTTTTTTTATACTTTGCACGTGTGAAAGGGGTTATGAATACCCTTATACTAATTTTAGGACACGCGTTTTTGTGGAAAGAGAAAGAGACAGAGAGAAAGACAGATTGGTGTAGTTGGTTTGAAACTCAGCTGGTATTAAGTTTCAGTGAACTCCAAGGGTGGCTGTCCAGATAACTGGGGAGCTTGTTTGTTTTGCTTTTGTCGTTACTCATGATTCACAGTATTTTTTCTCCGTCCTCCTGATGTCATCATCACGATCAAGTTGCATTTTAGCCATACGACCGCTCTACTGCCAGTGTTATGCCTTCGCAGTAGAGTTGTCGTAAGCTTTCGCAATTGATAGACTTTTTTATTTATTTCATGTGAAATAAATAGATGATTATTGACATCAGGATTCGAACCGTGAACCAAGAGCGTGACAAGCGATGATGTTACCACTACACCACGGCCACCCTCGGTGTTAACTACTGCCTCCTGAACATGAAGGGATGGTACATTGAGTATAACCTCAAGTTCTATGGTGGGTGTTGCTCTCTTTTTTATATTAGTATTATGCCACTATATGGGTACAGTGCAGCAAAAGGAACAAGAGGGTGGCCGTGGTGTAGTGGTAACATCATCGCTTGTCACGCTGTTGATTCACGGTTCAAATCCTGATGTCAAGAATCATCTATTTATTTCGCATGAAATAAATAAAAAAGTCGATCACTTGCAAAAGCTACGTCAACTCTACTGTGAAGGCATAACACTGGCAGTAGCGTGGCCATATGGCTAAAATGCAACTTGATCGTGATGATGACATCAGGAGGACGAAAAAAAAATACTGTGAATCATAAGCAACGACAATAATAGCGAAAACAAACAAAATACTCCCCAGTTATCTGGACAGCCACCCTTGGAGTTTACAGAAACTTAATACCACATGAGTTTCAAACTACACCACTCTGTTTTTCTCTCTGTCTCTTTCCCTTTCCACGAAACGCACGTGTTCTAAAAATTAGTATAAGAGTATTCATATCCCCTTTAACACGTGCAAATTATAAAAAAAAGGTCTGTCCATCACATTATACTTATAGATACACAGTGCTATTTTGGAATCGAGTTTCTAATTTTTAGTTAATAATGTCCTTTGCCGAGGATTACACACAGTAATTTCAATTTTTTCTCAGATGCAATGCTATGGTTTTACCATTTTGCTGCTGTGCAAAAAAATGCCATTTTAATTTTTTAAATCGCAGCAGATCTTGACATTTTCAAAAATAACATTTTTGTACGTTGGTTAGTAGACCGTTCGTGGTTAAAACTCGATATATATATATCGCAGGGTCGTTCTCTGCTGTTGGCTTAAATGTTTCCTTCTTAGTGGTTAATTGAGGGATCACTGAGCGCAAGATTCAGGGTTCGAATCCAAGAAAAAAATGTTCTGACAGTCCCACTTCTCGCGAACGTCTGATAAACATCTTAGAGTAAAATTGTCATGAGAAGCTTCTCTCAGTCAAAAAATTTGTGTGACGTATAGCACGGGTGGCTTCGAGAAGCTAGGCAACGAACTGTATTTAACTTTTTATTTGCGGCCTATAAGGGCCGTTTCCTGAACATTTCTGATCTCGAAATTTTGATCAAACTTGACATTACTATGACAGAGAAACTCAAAAAAGTGTGTCTACCAATTCTGTCTGTCAGTCTGTATTTATATGCGCTGGACTGCAATTCGAGGGCAAATCGGAGTTTTCATTCGAACCGATTGGCCGATTTCGAAAAAAAATCGATTTACTCGAAGACGGCTCTAACGATTTTCTTCGAATTTTATAAAGGGTGAGCCAGCTGTTGTTTTTTTTTTTTTTAAATTGCTATAAAAAATTATTTAATATTTTTCAAAGTTTTTTACTTTATTAAAAAAGTACACTTCCCGATTATTTATGGAAAATAAAATAAAGATAAAGGCTTGGCAGTATCCCACCCTGTCAACCCAATCTTGCAGTATAATTTCAATGGTTCGGGGCTCTATTTGACGAATAGTGCTATCAATATTATGTGCCTGAATCGTTTCACAACCTGTACCCTCCCAAAAACAAAAGTCCAACGGTGTCATATCGTAGCTTTGCGGAGTCCAAGCAACATTACCAAAACAGCTGATTACACGATTATCGAACTTAGGACGCAAAAGATCGGTTATTGGACGGCTTATATGGCACGAAGCGCCAACTTGCTGTTACCACAGTTCGCCCAAGTTCATTTCCTCAGTTTCTGGGTAAAAAAAAAATTGGTTATCATACCACTGTAACGCTCTCCATTGACCGTAATGTTGTTGCCATCCTCATATTCGAAGAAAAATAGGCCGATAATGCCGCCATTCCGTTAAGGAGCACACTTTCGGTAAAAGCAGCAATATTCTCAGTTGAGCGCACAGGACTAACACGAGCTTTCTTTACAAACTTGCGCAGGCACGGTTGGTGCATTATTTCGACCGACATTTATTTTCAAAATTTGCACTTTGAAAATACTCGTAAGTTGTCAATATTTCCCAACGTTGTTCAAGCGTAAATCGATTCATTTCATACCGCGGAGATCTGATACTGTGTTTCTGTCAATTTTTTGAGCACGAAAGAGCTGTCAGTGTCAAAATGACATGATTTCAAAATAAACCAACAGATGGCCCACTCGCTATTTGAACTATGGCAGACATATGCTGGACATAGGTCAGGTTCTTGACAAAAAATGCGTCTAATGGCGTTTATTTTGTTCATTTGTAATGGACTTTGTGAAAATAAATTACGTACATACATAAGTACTCAGTAGTGGACTTTATTAATTTTTTTTTTTGCAATTTTCGAAAAATAATCATTGTTTGCTGATTTGTTGATATAAAATTGTTAATTATGACTTAGTAAATAATAATTATCAGCAAAGAATTCATGTACCGCAGATTCGAACCCACCTCGAGGGTAAAAATTCTTGTCCTGCAGACATGTAATAACAAAGTCCGTTTCATTATTTGGTCAGAGTATGATCAGAGCGCAGTATAAGGGCCAAAACAATTTTACAGTCTGAGCAAAAGTTTGGAACTATCAATTTGACTTAAAATAAGCAGCGAAATATTTGAAAGAAAAGCCGCAATTACAACACATATCAGTGAAGGCACCTGATGGAAAATGGGTCGGTAACCCCAAGCAGAAGGCTGATCCTTTTGCAGAACACCTGTCGGTAATTTAGTGAATAAAAATCTAGAATTTGTCGACGAATAAGAAATATCCTATGTCAATACAAGAGAAGCAAGAAATATGTGCAGGCTTAAAATATCGAATAATAAAGCGCCTGAACTGTACTCAGAATTGAAGAATATTGACAGGTGTCCCACAAGGCAGTGTTCTCGGACCAGCTCTGTATTTATTATATACAAGGGATATACCACTTGACAGCAACGTCGCTAGCCACTTTTGTAATTGACATCGCAACTACTACTGTTAAGCTGCTGAATGCAGCTGAATGCAGTCAATAAAGTAATAGATTGGACGCAACAATAGTGCATTAAATTTAATGAGACAAAGTCTACTCACGTTAACTTTACAAACAAGAGAATAAGCTCTCTACCCGTTCTTATAAACAACCAAATACGAGTAGTTCCTTATGCTAACACATTAAAGTACCTAAGAATTAAGGAACATATTAAATATAGAAAATTATGCTGTATCAGCAAATACTCGTACTTATCTGGACGCTATACAAAGAAAACAAATATTAAAATAATGCAAACATTTCAAAATAAAGTCCTTCGTGGAACTGTATACGCCTCAATGACAGATGTCATTAAAAATAATGCAATATGACGTAATCAAAGATTGCAGATACACATCAACCCTGAGATAGAAGTCGTCCTAGATGTACACAATAACGTTCGCAGGTTGCGAAGAACGAGCTGTAAATTAACTGTGAAGACAAATTATTCAAAAACATAATATTTTCTGTAAAGCGATTAAATACATAAAAGAATTAAAAATCATTTGTCGATCGTTCCTAGATTTGTCTTGATCGAAGCAAGGGCGGATCCAGGATTTATTTCTGGGAGAGGCACAAAGGCCAGGTAGGTAAAGAGTGTACCCTATAGTATTCTAATTGCTAGTGTTTTTTCGGCTGGCCTGTTTTATCTGAATCGAGACTGGAGGGGGCCCGTGGCCCTGTGCCACACCCATGGATCGGCCCTTGGATCGAAGTGTGCTGTTAGAATCTCACATTAGTATGGGTTGGGATCCCTATACTTTTGCGATTTTAAGCTTCTTAAAAAAATCAAAAATAAATTAGAGTTGGAAAAAGGAAACTCCTTAAGTATGTGTCAAATGGCTCCAGGTATACATACAAATATCATATAATAGGCAAGGCCGTTGCTTAGCATGTGAGCATCTCTTTTCCATCCAAACATGGTCTTCGCTCTGCAACAACTGAACGCACATTTGCGTCACCTTATCAAACATCATCTTAAAGATGAGACCATTAAAGAAACAAGCCCCGATCGTGTCGATGCTCTATCTTAAACTTACATAAAACAAGAACAACATAAACATTTCTATCATCGTTAAAATTAGTTTTAAATATTAAAACAAAAAATAATAAAAGGGAGGATCTTCCCTTTATGACTCTATAATGGCAAAGTCATCATTAACAGGGCGAACTCACTCATTTACTCGGGCGTTTGTTTTGGATTTTCCAAAACAAAATTCCACTCCAGTGCGATGGGAAACGGACAATAAACAATAATTTAACGACGCGTCCAACATCACAGAGAACGTGGCCCGTGAACCTATGAAGTTGTCTTGGCGTTTTATTTCTTTTCAACTCTTATTGACAGATTGAATAGTGATAAAGAGTTAAATATAAAAAAAAGTAGGTATATGTATATATTTTAGAAGATCCACGAAAACAAATAAAAAGTATCTTTGCAGTGCTTCATGTAACCGAGAGGGGGCTGCACGGAGAGGAAACACATTCCTTTGATTTGCGTTAAGTCATAAAATTAATGATGTATGTCGCTTTACGAGCTCATTAAACACACCGAACCATCGGACGACAGATAAATTCTGACGAATCCCAAGTCTCTAGCTTTGATTTCGAGTTTGGATATTCGCCTCAATCTTTAACGATCGATTCCCTCCAGAGGGGGCTTAGCACCAGCCTAAGTGGGGGTATGTGTCTTTTCTCGTCATTTTATGAAACACTTAACAAGTTGTAAAAGTTACAATTGTGAAAGCAGAAACTAATTTCCACCAGTTCCTGTAGTGCAGGAACAACACTAGCTGTTTCATTGGTCATTTCTTCGTGCTTCGAAGTTGGGGGTATATGGCACCGAAACGGGGTGTAAAAGTTATTGTCACTTTGGCGTCACACAACTCGGTGGGTAACCGTTTTTTGTTTATGTGGCGTCAGAACAAATTCACCTTGCCCATGTTTTATTAAAGTAGCTGTGCGAATTTCCCACAAAACATTCAAACGACCTACGACTATGACCATCGCGGCTTTAACAATGACCATCGCGGGACGTGATGAAAATAAATGGATACATTCGTGGTAGGGGGAATGTATGCATGTATGCTGGTGCATATTCAATGAGGAGGATGTGTCAGGTGTTCCAAGTGTACATGGACAATGAGCTACCTCCTCCGCTGCAAAGTATCATTGGGTGTTAATGAACTTCATACGTTGGGAATTTCAATCAATTGTACCTGCATATTGTGTGGGTTCAAGTTGTACCGTTTCTAAAAAGAAACATGTACCTGTCATGGAAGAGGTAGTGGAAGTGGCACGCATCTCTTCCTTCATATTTCTTTTTTAGTTTTAAAAATATTATAACATTGTTATTTATTGTGACAGTTGACAGTTTATCTGTGGTTTGGGATGGCTTCCGAAACTGGGATTAATATTTCCGTTTAGGTGATATATTGCTTGTTTTCACACCACCTCGTGCATCAAGGCATAAATAATGTATTTATTTTCACTATTTTTGAATTCCTTACGGATTTTAATGATGACTTCTGTGCGTCGAGGATATTTTTCCATTATGAATTTTTAATGGGTAGATGGACTGTCTAGGATGTCTGAATTCCTTAAAGAATGAGGGTATGTCATTTTTATGTCTTTAACAAATTGAAATTTCTGCCATCATGACGTGATAAAATTCATTGCCCATAAATATCTTGGTCAGTTTAACACAAAGGTGTAATGTGTCAAAAAGCTAAAAGCAAAAAGCACGTGAACAACAAATATGAAAGCATTAAGAACATCACGGAGATATCTTTTCGAAATTGCACATTTTTTCGAGAAGCAAAATTTTAGAAATTTAACTTTCCCTGAACGGGTGGCATCTTCTTTCAAACTGAAAAGAAGTACAACAAAACGAAAATAGATAGTGAAAAACTGAATATTAAAACGCGGTTAAGCAAAGTGTGTTCATCTTTCCGAAGCCGGACATTTTTTTATTTTTTATTTTTGTTTATTTCTATTTCACTCAATGAATACTAATTAACAATTTCAGGTTCATACATTCTTAAGCATAATATAAAAGTTTAACATGGAAAAGTCTTCATGGAACGATCACATATTCGAGGTCGCCAAAAATGCTGCAAAATGTCTAGGATTCCTTAGATGGTGCAAGAAATATTTTACACCGTCTGATCTGGCCTCAATTTATAAGGTATTCATCCTCCCTAAGCTGGAATATAACGCCCATATCTAGTATGGTGCACCCAAGATCGTTCTGCACATTCTTGATAGGGTACAGAATCGCGCGTTAAATCTTATAGGTGATAGAGACATTGTGAATTCCATACATTCAGTTGAACATCGGAGAAATGTCTCCTGTCTCTCCCTGTTTTATCTTTTTTTTTTTTTTATAAAAAATGCTCCAGCGAAATAGCCAGTTGCATTCCTCCCTTCAAAATTTCACCCGCTTTACGCGTCATGCTTCGAATGCACATCAGTTCACCCTTAAGACCAATTTCGGTCGTACTGTCAAATATAGGGATTCGTTTATAATGTAATATGCAGGCTACGGCTCGAGTAGATAAAACGATATTCTGTGAAATTTATTTCTTTATTTTCTAGTCTATAGAACAATTCAAGTTCACACTATACTACTCTTTGCAAATTCTTTTCTTACAAGGTCTCTTTCCTCTCAAATCACTTTATCTCCTTTCAATTACTTAATTCACAAATCCAAACTAATTACTTTTTCTTGTTTACTCTCAACTTTCAATTTATCACCAAATTACAACTTCGCCCATTATCACTTTTCCAATCTCTTCGCCACGGTTCTAAACCAACTGTCTTTTTTTGATCGCCATCTGTCCTTATATAGCAGAAGTTTCTGATAGCCAGAAACTTCTAGCAAATTCTTCGACCACTGGAATAAGAGAAATAATTCTTGCAGTTATAATTCCCTTTTATCCCTGATATTATTCGTCTCTTTCGTTGACATGAGCTGTGGAGACTTCGTCCCAGACACGAACCTCGAATGAAAGGACAGTTCGAACCAAAATTCTGCCAGAATGAAGTCACTTCGGAATTTGTTGCGTCATATTTTTAGGGGGCGTAGTTATTATTATGCTACACTGCCCCCCTCTTAGACATGTTCGTCCCGAACAAGTGCATCCTCATTTCGGCCATTGTATCGACTCAGTCGATCCACATGAACCACTTTCATTTTGGCCCTCGGTCCTCGCTGGATGCGGTAGACAACATCGTTGATGCGGGTTACTATTCTGTAGGGACCTTCCCAGTTCCGCTGTAATTTAGGTGATTTCCCCTTTTGGCGATGGGGATTATACAGCCACACCAGATCTCCTTCCTGGAATCCTGACGTTGTTGCCTTGGCATCATATCTGGTCTTCATGCGGTCGCTCGTTATCTTAATCTGGCTTCTGGTCCTTTGGTGTATGTCCCTAAGCCTTTCCCTAAGGTCCGCCACGTACTCTTCTTCATTTCTGGGCTCATTGGTAGGAGATCCAAATTTCACCTCACTGGGTAAACGAGCTATTCCACCAAATAAGATTTCGAACGGCGTATGTCGAGTAGTGCTATGCACGGCACTTCTATAGGCCATCAAAAACAAGGGAATCTGCCGGTCCCAATCCCGTTGGTAGTCACCTACGACCTTCGAGAGATGTTCGTCCAAAGTCCTATTGAAACGCTCCACCATACCGTCCGACTGTGGATGAAGCGGGGTTGTCCTTGTCTTTTTGATTCCGAGTAGTTGACACATCTCTTGGAAGATTCTTGACTCGAAGTTCCGCCCTTGGTCAGAATGCAATTCCAAGGGCACACCGAATCTGCTAACCCAATTGTAGACGATCTGCTCCGCCACGGTTCTGGCTTCCTGGTTAGGGATCGGAAACGCTTCCGGCCACTTACTGAAGTAGTCCATCACTACGAGGATACACCGATTACCATTGTCGGTTTCCGGAAAGGGTCCTGCGATGTCAATGGCGATTCGTTCAAAAGGTGCTCCCACGTTGTATTGGTGCATCTTACCTCGAGTTTTGATTCTCGGACCCTTGCTAGCTGCACACACGTCGCATTTTCTGCACCAGTCTTCGATATCTTCCTTCGCTTTTAACCAATAAAAACGTTCTCGTACCTTTTCTAGCGTCTTATTCACTCCCAAGTGGCCTCCGGTCGCCCCGCCATGCATTTCCTGTAACACCTCCTTGACCCTCGTCCGCGGTACGACAAGCTGCATTACAAACGACTTTCCGTCGGAGGATTCCCATTTTCTTCTCAGAACACCTTCTTGGACATGGAGGGAGTCCCACTGCGCAAAATATGCCTTTAAGGTCGGGCTTCTGTGAGAGATGTCCTGATGATCCGGTTTCTCCATGTTCTCCTTCCAGGCCAGAATCGGCTCGATATCCGGGTCTTCCTTCTGAGCGTTCCGGATCTCATCTACGCTCCAGCCGGCGATAGGTTCGGCTCTCATTCTTTGGATTGAAACCAGCTCCCGTTCTTCCTGACGTGCACAATGTTTACAATCCGTTCTGCATGGTCTCCGGGACAGTGCATCCGCATTAGAGTGGAGTTTTCCTTTACGATGCTGTATTTCGTAGTCGTAGATTTGCAGCCTTTCGATCCATCTTGCGACCTGACCCTCAGGACTCTTGAACTGTAATAGCCATTTTAAGGCTGCATGGTCTGTGCGAAGAACGAACTTCCTCCCGTAGAGGTATTTGTGAAAATGCTTCGTAGCCAAGATCAAAGCTAGAAGTTCCCGCCTTGTCACGCAGTAGTTCCTTTCTGGCTTAGAGAGCACCTTGCTGAAGTACGCAACCACCTTCTCTTGGCCGTCATGCACCTGGGAGAGTACGGCTCCTACCCCGACATTACTAGCATCTGCATCCACAACGAACGTTTCCCCGGGAGTGGGGTAAGCCAGTATCGGGGCATCGCATAGCCGTTGTTTAAGTGCCTTGAAGCTCTTCTCGCACTCAATTGACCATTTGAATTGTTTTCCCTTTTCCGTCAACTGGTGCAGGTTCTTTGCGATCCCGGCAAAATCCTTCACGAACCGTCTGTAGTAGGTGGCTAGGCCCAGGAAGCTCCTTAGTTGGTGTTTGTCTTTGGGGACTGGCCAGTTTTTCACCGCTTCGACCTTCTCCGGATCGGTTCTCACTCCTTTCGCTGAAATTATGTGTCCCAGGTACTTGACTTCCGCTCTAAACAGGGCGCACTTCTTGGGGTTGAGCTTCAGGTGGGCACTTCGAAGCCTTTGAAATACATCCCTTAGATTGTCTCGGTGTTGCGCAAACGTTTTTCCTACGACGATGACATCATCCAAGTATACCAAACAGGTTTTCCATGTTAACCCTTGCAGGACACATTCCATCAATCGCTCGAAAGTCGCCGGAGCATTGCACAGCCCGAATGGCATTACCGTGAATTGCCATAGCCCATTTCCTGCGGTGAAGGCGGTTTTCTCCCGGTCTTCTGGATGGATCTGTACCTGCCAGTAGCCACTCTTCAAGTCGAGAGTGGAAAACCATCGGGCTCCTGATAGTGTGTCTAGCGTGTCGTCAATCCGTGGCAGAGGGTAGCTGTCTTTCTTGGTGACGTAATTGAGCTGCCGATAGTCCACGCAGAACCGCGTGCTGCCATCTTTCTTCTTAACCAGTACAACCGGTGATGCCCACGGACTTTTGGAACTTTCAATCAGACCTTCTTTCTCCATTGCCGACACCATCTCTGCAACTTCTGTCTGCTTTGCCAATGGAAGGCGCCTAGCAGGCTGACGAATTGGTCTAGTATCACCAGTGTCTATTCGATGTTGTACCAGGTGTGTTCGGCCGTATTCTCCGTCCTGTGAGGCAAATACATCAGCGTACTCATTGATAAGATTCTCTGCCATAGTTCGCTGCTCCTGATTCAGCTCACTGGACTGGAGAATCGTCTCTCTCACTTCCGCTGTCCAAGGTGATGGGAGAAGTTTTGGAGCATCACGTTCAGATATTGTTGCGACGGCGGTAATCGGCGTGCATTTTCCAGTCACCTCCCCTCGCCTTAGTTTGACAGTGTGTGGTCTTGCGTTCAAAACCCTCACTGGAACCATGGTGTTCTTTGGTTCGACTAACGTCTTTCCCACGATGTAGTCTTGAGAATTCTTCTCTGGGTCTGGTTCTACTATGTAGAATCGGTGGCTCCCAAGATCACCTTCCAGCTTCGTCCAAATGATTGTCTCTGAAGACGGCGGCAAAACTTCGTCTTTGCTGATGACTGTCCTGAGAGTTACGGCATTCTCATTTCCGTACACCATCGGAATCTCCACATTTCGATACCTCAGTACTTGCATCCCGATGTCCAAGATTACTTCATTTGCTTTCATGAAGTCTACTCCGATGATGCACTCGTCGCATATATCTGCCACCAGAAACGCATGGGAGAACGTCAGTCCTGCCAGAGTAATCGTAAGACGAACTTCTCCAAATACCTTCGCCATTTCCCCTGTTGCAGTCTTCAGGCAGTAGCTGTTGGTGTTGTGCAGCCAGGAGCTTTTGACGATATCTCTTCTTACAATGGAGGCAGTGGCACCTGTGTCGATGGTGGCTACGCACTTCTTCTCGTTGATTAGTGCCTCCACTGTCAGGCTCTTGTTACCCCGTTTGGTTTGCGAAACTTGAATGGTGGTCCTGGGGGCCTCGATTCCAGTAACCAACTTCTGCCCCGCGAAGTTGGTCCTTACGCATTTCCCGACTGCTGGTTTTGGGAAGTCTGACCGACAGGATGCTTCCTCTCTGCTTCTCCTACTTCCGCAATGTGAACAATTTCCTCGTCTAGGTGCACTCCTGCACTGCCGTTGTAGGTGTCCGGTTTGGTTGCAATTCCAGCAACGGATTTGACTTCCGCGAGCTCTGTCTTCATCCATGACGGCTGTTCTCTGGCATGAGCATTCCACGACGGACATTTCCCTGACACGGTGTATTCCCTGGTATGCTTGGTCCGCAGCCTTCATTGACAAAGCGAATGCCAATGCCTCGGGGAGTGTTCGCTTTTCAGCCATCCTTACAGCCATTTGCAGTTGTCTGTCCTCTATGGCCTGAATAAAAGCTTCCACCGCCATTTCGTTGATAAGCTCCTCACCGGCTTTAGGGTATGAAAGATGGGCTAGTCGCTCTATATCCGCTTGCAACTGTTGGAGCGTTTCCCCCCTTTTCTGGACTCGACTACGCAGCTGAACCCTGTACACCTGCTGCATGTGTTCATCCCCAAACCGCATCTCGATAGCCTGAACCAGAGAGTCGTAGTTCTGCTGTTTATCTTCCGGGATGGTCTGCAAGAGCTCCGCAGCTGGACCCCTCAGTGCAAGCGTGAGTGCAATAGACTTCTCTTCATCGTCCCAGCTATTGGTCATTGCGGCCGCTTCGAATTGCCTCTTATAAATTGGCCATGATGTTTGACCATCGAAGATAGGAGGCTGCACCTCCTTTCTTCTCAGACCGTCAGTGGAATATTCCCGTGCTTTCTGTCTCTTCACGTTGCTGAGCTCCTTAGCAAGATTTTCGACTTGCTTTTCTACTTTTTCAAACTGAGTCTCTATCTTCCCGAACTGAGTTTCATGTTTCTCAAAATTTTCATCGAATCTAGTTTCGACTTTTTCGAGTTGCGTCTCGACCTTCTCGATTTTCTCTTCGATCACTTCGAATTTGGATTCCAAGTTCTTGTTTTGCTCATCAAGTTTACTTTCCAGAGCATCTAGAGAATTCTTTTGTTCGTCCATTGCTTTCTTTTGTTCATCCAACTTAAGTTCTAGAGAATTCTTTTGTTCGTCCATCTTAAGTTCTAGAGAATTCTTTTGTTCGTCCATTGCTTTCTTTTGTTCGTCCAGCTTAAGTTCTAGAGAATTCCTTTGGTCGCCCATTGCTTTCTTTTGTTCGTCCATCGCTTTCTTTTGTTCGTCTAGCTTAAGTTCTAGAGAATTCCTTTGATCTTCTATTGCTTTCTTTTGTTCGTCCATGACTAACTTAAGTTGCAGGAGCAGACTTGTTATACCCGGGTCGGCTGCTGTACTTGCTGGTTCCTCTTCCACGTCAAACTCTACGTCGTGCGGATTTTCACCTTCCTGCGTTACTGCTTCTTCCAGACGAATCAGCAGGGCATCTTTTCCCCCAGTTGTGTCGAGGTTCCGCTTACTGAGTTCTGCCTTTAGTTGAGTTATAGTTAGTTTTCCCAATTTGCGACCCATTTTGCGCAACTAATTAACTCAACACAGAAATCGTTTTTTTTTTTTTTTTTTGTGCAATTTCACACCACGGAAATAGTTATTCACAGAATAAGTTTTATCCCGCTTCTGACACCAATGTAATATGCAGGCTACGGCTCGAGTAGATAAAACGATATTCTGTGAAATTTATTTCTTTATTTTCTAGTCTATAGAACAATTCAAGTTCACACTATACTACTCTTTGCAAATTCTTTTCTTACAAGGTCTCTTTCCTCTCAAATCACTTTATCTCCTTTCAATTACTTAATTCACAAATCCAAACTAATTACTTTTTCTTGTTTACTCTCAACTTTCAATTTATCACCAAATTACAACTTCGCCCATTATCACTTTTCCAATCTCTTCGCCACGGTTCTAAACCAACTGTCTTTTTTTGATCGCCATCTGTCCTTATATAGCAGAAGTTTCTGATAGCCAGAAACTTCTAGCAAATTCTTCGACCACTGGAATAAGAGAAATAATTCTTGCAGTTATAATTCCCTTTTATCCCTGATATTATTCGTCTCTTTCGTTGACATGAGCTGTGGAGACTTCGTCCCAGACACGAACCTCGAATGAAAGGACAGTTCGAACCAAAATTCTGCCAGAATGAAGTCACTTCGGAATTTGTTGCGTCATATTTTTAGGGGGCGTAGTTATTATTATGCTACAATAATATAAGCCGAATGACACGAATGTGGAATAATCTGCCAGGCTCTGTATTTCCCAACAAAGCTAACGTACAGGCTCCTCCTCTGTTCCTCTTCCCCCTTTCTCCTAACGCCCGTGCCCTGAAACAGTTTAAGGGTATTGATAGGAAACGTTGTTCGTTTCGTTGTCCGGTGCGTAAACAAACAATGCAGACGGCTTTCCGACACGCGAACACGCCACGTACAATTGTCCGTGCAAAAAGCAAGGAAATTCGAGATTGAGGCCACACACTTACAACGATTGGCCTTGCGATTTGTTGATTGTCATGGCGAATGCTTAAACTCGAACGGCAAGACGGTCGGTATCATCGGAATTCTTGGAATGAGAACTTCCTTACCTTTGAACTTGCCTTTGATTATGGTGGCTTGGTTGACATTGTTCATGAGTTTCTTCACCGTCAACCTAATTCCATTGCACAGTTTCGGTTGGTTCAGCATTATGGTGACAGAGCCGACTTTGAGTTGCAAATTGTGCGGTGGTAGACCGGGCACATCCAACGAATTCAAAAATTCAATTGGATAGCTTGTTGCTTCATCATCATTTGTTACGCGATCAACCGATTTGAACGAATGCAGTGCGGCTGCGATTTGATTTTGAATAATGAAATTCAAATCATCGACGCCCAGCTAATATCGCGCGATGTCGATGTTCCACCAGGCGCATCCAGGAAGAATATGTCGCCGTTTCCGTCGTCAACCGCCTTCATCAATGTGACATACACGTTCTTTTGCTATAGATTCAGCAGTGGGAAATTTGTGCGAACTGTTTCTATCAGAGCGTCTCGATCGAAATCTCGCTCGTGCTGCAATTCTCGATTAAATGCATCGTTCATCGAGCGATTGGGGGCTGGCATTCCCAATTTACTCCACAGACTGCCGCACATGAGCAGACACATGTCTTCGATCAATATCAGCCCCTCGTTGTGGATCTCATCGTTAATTTGAAGTTCGGGATTTGATGTCGTTCTTCGAACTCGATGCAAAATATCGTCAGCCATGTCGTCCTTGAATTTGTCCCACAAACTGAGTGCGTTCGATGGACACCCGTCCCGTATTTTTATTGCGAGCTCTATTGTTTGATCCTCTTATCGGCGGCATTATTACACTAACACAGAAAAGTCTTGAATGAAAAATGTCAAAACAGTCAATTAATTACATTAAACACGAAAATTTAACACCAATCCATTGAATTTCACTTGGTCAATGAGTAAATACCTTTATTCACTTCGTTGATCACAGAACAAAATACTTTCGTCGATTTAAAAGTGAAAAAACAGCAATAATTTGCGCACTATATCGAGACTTCGTATCAATCGTCAATGTGGAAAGAATATACTACTCAGCTGTCAAACATGAGTCTGAGAGCGTAACGCCATCTGTGAGGGACAAAATTAGCATATTGTCAATTCCGTAGTGTTTGTCATTCCTTAGAATCAATATTTTCTCCTTCCCATACAAAATGAAATTTTCAGATATCTCTACCATCCACCCCTGCGATTTTGGGTTTTCATGATTTCCGGCTTCGTAGTGTATTTACCTGTATATATAGATACATCCTGTAGTAATAAAACTAGTGGCGGATGTTTGGAGCATATAAAAAACCAAAAGAGATTTTATTGTGGGGTTAAAAACTTGTATTTAAATTTAAATGTCCAAGGTAGTTGAAATACAAATTAAGAAACAGAAGTTAGTTACTTAAAAAAGAAAAAGAAAATCATCCAAGTTAAACTAAAACTCTAACAAGATTATTAATTTCGCTGAAATAAAAACTGAACAACCACTTTTTAATTTGTCTATTGAAGGAAAAGGATTTACAAGTAATACTAAGTTCAAATGGTAGCCGCTTAAAAAGTCGAGGTGCTAATGATGTATAAAAGTTGAAGAAGCCTTGAGTGTTATGTTGAGGAATAGTTGGTAAGCATCGTTAATTACTGCGGAGGTTATAGGCCATTAAATTCTGATTTAATAGATAACCACTTCTTATATAAAAGATTTTTAAGACTTTGTAAAAGTAAATACTAGTAGCTGCGAACTACAGAAGAGTCAAAAGCTGTATTCACGGCACATTTTTTTTTCACATAATTCTTAGAATATGTTTTTGTACTACTAATAAGGTTTATAGTTATATGTACCACCCCAGCAAATGAGTCCATATTGCAGCTTAGATCGAACCAAGCCAAAATAGACTATTTCTAGAAGCTTACGAGAACAGAACTGTCTTAGATGATATAGAAAATAATTTTACTCATTCATCTTTTAGATCTTTGAAACAGTTCTTCTTTTCCAAATTCCACTATAATTTATGTCCTTTACCCCCTAATGGTATGAACACTCGTAGACTAAGTATAACCATGTCTGTTAATTGCTTAACCATTGTTGTCATTTTTAAGATACAGGGTGGCGGCACAACAAGAAATTCAAATAACCTCTTTTTTAATCAATGCATTTCATTTTTTTTTTTTATTGTACAGAAAATTCAATTTTATTTTATATAACTAATTGTTATTGAAGTTGATAGACCGTAAATGACCTCTACGCTCATCCACGCATATGCGACACCTGATCAGAAAATTATTCATTGCCGCCTGAAGGTTTGAAGTCGCGATCGCCTCAATTATTATTTTAAAGGACTGCTTCAATTCAGTCAAATTCCTTGGTTTCGTTTTATACACCTCTTGCTTGGCATAACCCCATCAAAAAAAGTCTGGTGCAGTCAGGTCAGGTAACCTTGGTGGCCAGCGGAAAGTGGGGATATTAATTTGTTTGGGAATTTTCGTTGGAGCTCCGCCTGGCTATGTGTGCCAATTTTTGGCAAAATTCCAAACGAATAGGCAAATCCAGTGGGTTTAACTTGCTCGTAATTTGGACTTTGTACGGAAACAAGTTTAAGTCATCATGAAATACCCGTTGTAATGACCGTCTGCTAACTCCAATTTGCGCCGATAAGTTTCGAGTCGAAACGCTTGGATTTGCCTGAATTGACGATGCTACAGCCGCGATTGTGTCTTGAACCCGAACATAGGGATCTCGATGGTACGGTCTTTGTGCGACGCTTCCAGATTCGTCAAACATGTTTACCAGCCTCATAATGGTCCATCTACTCGGGGGAGTGCCGCCAAACTCCCGCCTAAATGCATTTTGGACGGAAATTAGGGACTGCAAAGCATGGCACCACTGCACTATCCAAATACTCTTTTCGGTATCCCAAGCATTCATTTTAATAAATCTAAATAGTAACCTGCAAAATAAAAAAAAAACTAAGTCAATTACTCACACAAAAAAAAAGTTATTACGTTTTGTTTTTGTAGCACGATTCGTGCGCCACCCTGTACATTTAGTTTAGTATTCTCTAAACGATTAACGAGTTTACAGATTTCATATATTGTTGGTAATTTCAATACGCTGCGCCAATATAGAAGCAGCGGCTCTAAGCTCTAGCGAAATTATCGCACTGTTTAAACTGCTTTAGTGATTAACATACCTAAAGTCATGTACTTCTGAGATTGTCAATCTATCTTTGGCGATGTCAGTGGAGGGCCCAATGTTAATAGATGCAAACGTTGCACTACAGAGATGGAAATCAGAGACTGTTTACACTATATATCTGTGTGACATAGTGGAATTATCTAATCCTGAAAGTCAGCGTTTATCTGATGACCGGAAATAGGTTCAGTCAACTGTGTTTCGGAAAGAGACAGTCCACGCCCGAATAACGGAAAAGAAGGAAAGGCATAGCATTTAAAGGGTTCAAGCATTTAAAGTAAAAATTGATGGCGCTTCTGCTCCCACATCCATCACCCACTCTGTGTGGTAAATACGAGGAAATTCTATTCTGCAGTGCTCGTTTTGAGAGTGGGGCTCTAGTCTGCTCAAAGGATTCACACTATTGCAATAATAAACAAAGTTCACGACCTGGTCGTACGTACTTGCACCTTTATGCTCTTCGTTTGTAAATTTTTCAGATTTGAAATTAAATATAAAGTTTGAAGAAAATCCATCCAGACGGACAGACAAATATAGAAGAATTCAAATTGTAAAGGAAAGGATGGAGACACAGGTCAGAAGTGACGATGTGCGTTAATTTTGAATTTTTGTAGATTATAAGAGGAAGGCAAGTTATTCCACTTTCGCGTTGAAAGCATCAAAATATCAAAACCTTAGAAAATCGGATTGGAATGGATGTCGAGAGATAGCCGTATGTGATAATTTTTCAGGAGTCCGGTTCTTACAAAGTATCAGGAAGTAAGAACGGAACTTTTATAGTGAAAGTCAATTGCCTGCCCGTCTGTCAGTCACAGCTTAATAAATTTTTATGACAAATTTTACTTTCGGATATTTGTCAGACGTTCGCGAGAACCGAGATCGTGAGAAAACTTAATTTTTTTACTTTTGTGTTTTCTTAGATTCGAACCTTGAACCTCTCGCTCTGTGATCGCTTACTTAAGTAATCACTGAGCCTCGGTAGCCACTACTCGTATAAAAAGTTATAAAACTGATTACAAAAGTGTATAGTTTCCTATTTTTATTTTATTAGGTTTCGAAAAATATAAAAAAAAAAAAAAATACTCAAATATGTTTGATTTTTTGGAAGAAATGTCGGACAACCACTCTTTTATGGCAGGTTTCAGAATATTCATGTGCGAATATCTATCATTTAAGTCAACTGCTATGCCAGTTTTACTGGACGGGAATATAAAATAACGTGACGTGAAATAAAATCACGTGACACGAAACACAATTGCGTGACGAGAAAAAAAAAAAAAAATATAAAAATATATTGATGAAATGGACAACTGGTCGCACGTACCAGTTGTTTAATTGCAAATCACTCAGATTAAAAATTTAAACCAAATCGTATTTTTTTTTAAGATTTTCTAAAACTTGGTACGGCATACTCTCTTATATGTCAAATATGGTTGAAATATTGATTTTGAACCAAATCGATAGAATCGTAGCCGAGAAATAGCAAATTTTCAGAAATCGGCTAATAAGCAAAGAACCGTTAAACGTTCATTTTTGAAAAAAAGGTAAGCCGTCTAATACCACATATTCACCATAATTGAAACATGAAATTTGATCAAAATCGTCGAAGCCGTTTTCGAGAAAATCGATTTTTTTCAAAATCGGTCATTAGTAAAGTACCGTTAAATTTGGAGTTGAAAATTCAGATTTCGCCTCGAATTCTGATCCTACTGATTCCAGTTAAAATCCGTCCAGGTGAACACAGACAAAGACAGACAGATAAACAATAGAGAGACTCATTTTATTGAGGCTCTCTGTCATAGTAATGTCAAGTTTGGTTAAAATCTCGAGATCGTAAATTTTCAGGAAACCAATACATGCCCTTATGAGTATACGTAGGTGCAAGTAAAAAATAATAGAAAACTGAGAATATTTGTTTCCGTGAAGACTGATAGGGTCCCATATGTCGTTTAATTGGTTTAAGGATTTTTGTAAGCACTTGGGGAAAGGAAACATAAACAATATTTAGTGAGTGACACATTTTTAAGAAACGTCGAGATGGATGTGAATCTATACATCTACATAACGGAAACATGTTCATTCGTACGTGATATATAAAATCCACCAAATACCAGTATCAGAGTGGCATATCCATTGCATCTTTTCTTCATGATCTTTTCTTTAAGATCGAGATTGGACTCAGTTATAATCTTGGTGTGTTCGTCGACATAGGGACGGATTTTGGCCCCATAAATCACTCAAAGGTTGTTCAGAAATCGAAGAAGAAACAAAGCAAAAGCTTTTTAAATAGTGCTAAGTTTGACTTGGTCACAGAGGAATTCTATCCGACTAAATCTCAGATGGAAACCCGAAAAAGAATTCGGAGATTACTTCTTTGAGTCCCGAATTGAGGTAAGTGCAACGTATATCCCACGTTTCACAAGAGTACGGTTAGTTCTTCTCAAGTCCGAAGATTATCAGGTCTACTTGCTACCCCACAGCCCTTTAAAATCTATATCTGCATCAGATTCACTCAGCCAAAGTTCATTTTAAGTGCATTTACCGCGACTTTACTGGTGAGGAAATTCAATATCAATTTGAAAATTTCTATAAATGAACCCATGCTTCGTCAAACTGCCCTATGTAACGTACCTTCGTAATAATTCAGGAGAAATGCAAGGAACTTCGTGAAATACTTATTACCATACAACTGTAACAAATGCATAATTACGGAAGTAACAAGTATCAATCCGTCCAGTAGCAACACCAGAATTATCTTCTTCAATCATCAAGGTGTGTAACACCCACGTGTATTCGGCTACCCTACCCACGTGAATTCAGGCATAATTCCTTCCGCATTTAGTGGAGTTGTTTTGCCTTATGTTTATCGCTAATTGAGCACTTAGCAATTATCCTCATTATACGAGTATGTCCAGATATATCGCTCTTACCGGTTGCATGAACAAATCTAGGGTGGTCCTTCGATAAATTTACGACTTCATCCAGACCAGCATTGGACCATAATATACTCAAGTCAGACTCAGTCGATCCTGTTCCATATTTAGCACCCTTTAAACGCGTTAAGATGATGACCTAAACTATCACCTGTTCCGATCGTAATTCATATTCGAGACACAATGGTGGCCTGCACATGTATAAAGACAGAAGCGCGACGACCACAAGGACTTCCAGACAGAATGCGAATTGGAATTGAACGCCTTTCTTGCCTCCGAGAGGGCGGAGCCAGGCTATCAGCACTGCCAAGCCCAGCTTGTTTACCCACAGCAATAAAAACGAACTGTGCTGTGCCAAGAAAAAAAGAACGAAGATCCTTTCCTCGATGGCAGAGACCATCCAACAGCATCTAATTTGAAATAATAATCTCAAAAATAAATTAAAACATAACACGCCGATGCTGGGCGGTTGAGTGTCGGCGATGGCGATGGCGGTGCGCGCCCGGAACACATCTCTCCATACGCCGAATGCAGGTGCGGCAAGTTGCAGAAACTTCAAATGGAATGACGGGTTAAAGCAAATATTAATTAAGGGGCGAGGTAAAACGTCGATTAACGGGCCACAATTTAATCACTTTTGAATGACTGCCCGCCCAGTTTATTATTATTAGCTGATGTGTGTGCTTTTTGCTCTCCATCTTATGGTGTGGTTGCATCCTCTGCTGTGCTCCATAACATCATCATCAGTGCCTTGTCTCTTCATGTGTCCATTGCATAATACACCGGTCCTTGGCAGGGTGCAGGCGCAATCAGCACTTGTCTAACATGTTTGCTAGCCAAAGAGACCGAGATACTACTGACTGACTCATTCAGTTGGTTCTAATTCGAAGCTCCGACGCCGAACACTGGAACACTGGGAGCAGTCTGATTCCGCCCGCCATGTGCAAGGACTCGAAATAAAATGCAAACATAATTAATTGAGTCTTCTGCTGAAGGCCATTTGTAAATGTAGCAAATGTTTAGAATTAGAATGGTTAATATGAATTAATTTTGCGGCGGACAGGTGCAATACGTCGCTCTTCATCCGAATGTGCAGGTTATGTGGAAGAGTGCGTCTCTCTAGCGGCTAGGATGCAACAGAAGGGGGTCCCGGCAATGAGAATTGTGACTGATTCTCTGACCGTAATGGGAGTCCATCATTTAAATGTATGGTGTAACAGTAGGTGTCTTCTGGAGATGAGAATTTGAGTGGTTGCATAACATAGAACGTTTGATGATGATGATGATGTGGCAGGAGGCATGATTAATATCTTTAATCGATGCATGCTTGAACATTTGATGAATAACATGAGGGTATGCCATGGAATTCAATTCGAAGAGCAATGAGTCGTAGACTTAATTAATTTAACCTCATTACTCGCAACTAGAGGGAGAAGACTTTTTCACGTTTTAAATGCAATCCATCAAGGGAGAGGTCCAGGATTCCTGGATGAGACCGCAATTCAATCCAAATCGTTTTCTACTCCTAAATCGAGAAAAACGTAAAAACAATTCTATTATTAGGTACCACAGTTCCAGTCCCACTAAGGACCCTTCTAGGAGGGTCGTCAACATTAGGTGCTACCCATTTCAAGGCCGCTAACAGTGGTGCCAAGTCTTTTCGCTCCACACCTTTTCTATCTTATACCTTGAAAGAGACTTTTGTTATTCTACTTTTTGAACTGGTGCGGTTCTACCAGATATATACGTATCACTACTTATCTGGGTACTATCAATTTATCTTTGTACCCGTGTGAGATCTATATCGCATTTTGACGTTGTGCTGGTGTGAGGGCTGAAGTTTCAATGACTCAGCGGTCTATGCTGACTGTAGTAACTAGATCCTGCAGGATGACTGTTCTTCTGCAGGCTGTTTGCTTGAGTTTTGTTGATCAGGGCATTGAACCAGAGAAAGCCGGGACGTGAAGCCGAAAGAGAGAAATTTCTCAAAAGAATAGAGCCGCATGCTACCAACCAAGCTGACACATCACACCTCCTCAGAAATAAAAAGACATGAATGGAGCACTTCTACCGCAGCTATACCCTGACTTAGTCCCAATTATGCCGCAAACTCTTCATTTTTAGAGTAGCAGTGCTGTCTGGGGAGTTTCAACAAACACACAAATTTTGATTGGACTGCTCGATCTCGTAAACGATCCATTTTATGAAGAATATAGTGAAATTTTTTTTTGTTGTATATTGAACAATATAGGTCTTAATTAACATTTTTATTCGTAAAATTGACGTTTAGCGAGATATTAACGAAAAAATTAGTTCAGTCACCTTTTCCAAGATGGCGCTGCACACAAACTCCTCAGGAGGGGAAGAAATTTATATATTGTTCCCGCTTTATGGTAATTATTTCCGAATTCAAATCCCTGACGCCAGCCCTAGTAACTGGAACTGGGGCAGGCGTATTTTGGTGGAAAAGTGAATATTCAGAACCAATATTTAGCCTCCGCAGATTCTTCCGATTGAAAGCTCATGCTCTTTAGAGCAATGTTGTCAAGGTATTATCAGTTCAAAAATGGTTTGAAAGTACCTACATAAATTAAGCATTGATAACGTCACCCTATTCAGTGTGTCAGGTCGTACTGGGGTGGTGTAAAGTGAGGAGACTGATAATCTTTACTTAGCGGCTAAACGAAACACTCTAGCACCCTACTTCGGTAAAAATGCCATTTGTGAGGGGGGAGGAAACCTAACGTGCTAAACACTGGAGAATACTTCTTAAACTGAAACAGAGCGATGCACTCCTAATGAACTTTATTCTGCGCTTTTACCAATAGCGGACTACAATTACCGGCCCTATAACCAACGACAGAAACCCTTGAGGAGCAGATGTATATTCAGAACATTTGGATTCATCATTCGAATTAACTTCAGATAAGATCACCTTCTTATCACTCTATCCGTACTTCCGTATTTCTCCATAGCACTAAAGTCAGTTGACCCTAACTGTTTAATAAACAAAAATCGCTGCACAAAAGTATCACAAGAGATTATTAACCGCATAATTCGGAACATTAATCCCGTCATGTGCCCTCGATGCCAACTTCCAAACTCCATCTTCTCCTTGCAGCTTCTGTTCTCATCTTTTGATGTCACTTAACAACCAACAGTAATTTGTCAAAAAAAGTGTATGTATCTGCGGCACATTCTAACCGAATCCGAAAACAACAGCGAAGCCAAAAAAAATCCGAACGTTGTGGCTGGCCTCTGATCATACGGTAGCATGTTAATTTCTTGAACAGGAAATTTATCGCTGGCACGAAAGTTGCGCGATACTTCACGACACAGTCGCACACCGCAAGCTTTACCATGACCACTTGTTCACCTTCTTCTTTGGCTGCTGTTGCGTCCACTGTTGGACCACCATCGAGGACAAGGCACAACCTCTCGGCCACTATCGAAGGCATTCTTAAATGTCTCACTTATCTTTCGCTCGTGATTTCTCATAAAACGATTCGCAGGAAACGCATCTGCTTTGTTGGCTTCCCATATGCTACATGTGACAATACACGGCTCATATTGTGACATTTATAAATCCAACAACAATCCGGCAATCCAGCAAGATCCGAAAATGCCAAAGTGCTGGCTTTTGTTCGTGTCAAACAGGCAAGGATGATGGCCGTCGATCTCTTCAACCTTAAGAGTCTGTTCTGCCCAGTTAATGAGACTGAAGCGCCGCTCCCGTGTGATTTATGAACAACCATATATACAGTCGCGTCCACACTTTATTCCCGCCACGTATGATGGTGCGCAAGGCGAGCGGGCACTACCCAACCAAAATGAGAATCCGTGCAAATTTACTAATAATTCCGAGAGGGCAATTTAACATTTGTTTCCCGGCACCGGGACACAGAGGTGAGACTGAACTGAGCGAGTGGTGTGGTGCGTATCTGCAGCGGCAGAGGACGAATGTGAATGTTTTGTAAATGGATTGTTGCACTCAGGTTGTTGGCGCTGCTGTCCGTGTTATTAATGGCAATATGAGAAATTGGCTGCAAGCGGCAGAGGTAGGGGCGCGCAGGCGCATAATGATGTTCCTTCTGCGGCCAAGTTTTGACTCTAGGGCAGTTCATTTCGGATTTGGGTTCTGTTTGTTTCTGTTTGGGTGTTCTCTTGCTGATTATTATTCCTGTATGATTCCCAGATGCCACTCTTGGTTAATTGAATAAAATTTTACAAAGTAACAGGCCATTTGGGGAGAAAAAAAATTGGCCCGCAGATTGAAGAGATTTGGGGAAATGTTTACAAGAGATAAATGGGAATTGTTGGGTGGAAATGCGACATCATAAAGGTATTTGGGAACGAGTTGATAATTATCTGATTTACTGAATATGGTTTTTGCAGTTACTCTTTGTTTATGGACTTCATTTTGGCGCTTTAAACTGATGAAACAGTGTACTGCTTTACTTTACCATTAAGGTGAACTGGATTATAATTAAAAATACATTCTCTGAGACTGGCAAAGTAATTAACCTCATAGTTAGGTAAGCACTATCCTGCCCAAATGTACTGGTGGAATGACGGAATAGACGACTTTATCAACGCTTTACAAAACCGGACATCTACCAAGTGAGAAGTAGACCAAACCGGGCTCTTAAATTAGCAGTAAGAACAATGCCTAAGCTATTTGTCAACGCCTCTACTATTGCTTAGGGCCTTAGGGAAAGAATCTCATACGATACAATATAAATGTTAGCCGCAAACAACCCATCTACAAGTTTGTGTTCCTTGGGAAACTTGCTCTAGGTATTACCAGTAATTATACTCTCGGAGGTTTGTTAGATATTTGCGAGGAATAGTGAGATGGAATCCATTATCAAAAGGACGATGAACTCAGCGGCTGGTACTAAGCATTCACCAATGGATTAACAGTCTGTTGATTACAATATTTTTTTAAGTCGTACAATTATTGCTTACTCAACTTAAGAACTAAATGCATTTTTTTTTTTATAAATATTGCCTCTCATGACGAGGTCCACTGTTATATAAAATAAGGGTACTAGTGACTGGGTTATTAAGACCATAATTTGTTCTAGGAGAGATCATTTCTAATTTTAAGATTTTTTTCAAGAATATAGATACCACGAAACTAGCGCAAGCAACTCTTCCAATTTGTTGTTATTAAAACAATACTCAGGCCATCAAACCATCTCAGTGCTCTCTCTCAGTATATATATTTTCATAAAATGGAAACCAAAACACACAGTAGTATACTAAGACTGGCAACACCAAGAAGAAAAAAATGATCTCTAACGTATACACATCTTTAAAAACTGCTGAAGTTTGTTTTAGGAAACCCAGCATAGAATTTGCTTTTGATACGAGGGTGGGTCAATAAGTCCCTGAAAATTAACACAAATTGTGTCGTTACCTTAAATTTAATTTTTTTTTTGTCAAGAATCATTTTTCAAAAGAACGCACCCAAATTTTCAGACAGATCTGTCAAATAGTTTTGTTGTGGCAGCCATTTTATATAGACGCCTACGAGCATTTTCGTTAAAATGGAAAAAAGTGAATTTCGAGTGCTCATTAAACACTATTTTTTGCGAGAAAAACCATCACGCAAACCAAAAAAAAGCTTGACAAATATCATGGGGACTCTTCACCATCTATTGGAACCATTCACCATTGGTTTTCTCAATTTCGGTGCGGTCGTTCAAGCACAAGTGACGCCAAACGTTCTGGTTGCCCAAATGAAGTCACCACACCAGAAATTGTCGACAAAATCCATGGTTTGATAATGGACAATCAGCGAGTGAAAGTGCGCGTGCTTGAAGAGGCCACAGGCTCAGTGATTTCGATTTTACATAAATATTTGGACATGAACAAACTTTCCGCAAGGTGGGTGCCGCGTTTGCTCACAATCGACAACAAACGCATTTGTTTGACAACTTCAAAGGTGTGTTTGGCTATGTTCCAGAAAAATTCGGCTGAGTTTTTGCGCCGTTTCGTAACCGTGGATGAAACCTGGATTCACTACAACACCAGAAACCAAGGAACAGTCAAAACAATGGACTTCTCCTGGTGAATCGAAGCCGAAGAAGGCCAAGGCGGGTTTGTCATCAAACAAGGTCATGGCGACAGTTTTTTGGGATGCGCGCGGTGTTATTCACATCGATTACCTTGAAAAGGGTAAAACGATCACCGGCGCATATTACGCAGAGCTGCTGGATCGATTCCAATCCGATTTGAAGCAAAAATGGCCGCATTTGGCGAAGAAAAAAGTTCTTTTTCACCAGGACAACGCACCTTCGCACAAGTCTGCCGCAATGGCAAAATTGCATGACTTCCTCCCTCATCCAGCATATTCCCCAGCAGGGGGCTACTGCGACTATTTCTTGTTTCCAAACATGAAGAAATGGATCGGAGGTAAGAGATTTGGGTCGAATGAGGAGGTCATCGCTGAAACAAACGATTATTTTGAGGGGCTCGGAAATCGTACTATTTGGAGGGCATCAACAAATTGGAGAATCGTTGGATGAAGTGTTTAGAGCTAAAAGGAGACTATGTTGAAAAATAAAATGTTTTTATACCGAAAAGAGTGTATACGAGTAGCTCTGAGATCTTTAACCTCACTGACTTTTACTAGTTGTTCATTGCCAAACCTAATGAAACCTACAGGCGACAACGTTCGAGTTTGAGTTCTAGTTGATTGGTTTTACACCAATTTAGAATTAGGTCAATATCGCTTTAAAATAATTTTATCCAAAATCTAAAATGTGTATGAAGAGGGTGTACTCAGCAAGTCCAAGTATCGCCGTTGGTTTGCCAAGTTTAGAAATGGCAATTTTGACCTAAAGCTAGAAGATGAGCTCTTGAAGTCCACCGCCGAAAGAAATCCCACTGTTACGATACGCAAACGAATTCAACGTAAGCGTCAAATAACCATCCATCGACACCTAACAAATATGGGAAAAGTCATAAAGTTGGTAAAATGGGTACTATATCACTTGCACTGCGCTTCTGTCGCATCACAATCAATAGCCGTTTTTGAACCGTTTCGTTAACGGAGATGAAAAATGGGTTCTTTACAATAAAATTAACCGTCGCCACCAATGGCTTAGTCCAGAAGACAAACCAGCACAACATCCCAGATATGAACTTCACCCGCTCAAGGTGTTACTGTGTGTAGGGTGGGATGCTGACGGAATAATCTATTTTGAGCTGGTGCCTCATAACCAGACTATCACCGCAGAAGTTTACTGTTAACAGCTGTGCAGATTAAAGTCAGCTTTAGGGTAGAAACGACCAGGTCTGGTTAATCGAAGTGGTGTTTTATTCCACCAGGATAATGCTCATACAGGAATTCGGTTGGTGTGCTTGTATCCGCCTTATTCTCCAGATTTAGCACCTTCAGATTTTCACTTGTTCCGAAGTCTGCAAAACTCCCTCAATGGAAATAATTTTAGATCTCGTCAAGCCAAACAATTTTTTTAGTGACGTCATTAATAAGTTGCCTGAGAGGTGAGCAGAAGTGTTGTCTAATGAAGTAAATTACATTGATGACTAAATTTTTCCATTTGGTGCAAATTATTTAACATTAAACAGTCATTCGAAAATCGCGCAATACTCATGTTACAACCTGATAGATCAGTAACGAAATTTCAAGCAGACATGACTTAAAGAACTAAATAAACTTACATCATCAGCAAACAATTTGAAAATTTAGAACATCAAGAATGTCGTTTACGAATAGATTGAACAAAAGCGGCCCCAAATGACTACCTTGTGGGCGACCTGAACAATTTGCTTTCGATTAGATAAGTATGAACTCGACTATTTCAGGGAGTCCAAGCATTTTAAGTTTTTGTAATAAAAGGCCATGGATAACTCTATCAAATGCCTTAACAAAATCGGTGTACAGAACATTGACTTGTTTTCTGTTTTCAATAGCATTCAAACAGAAGTGTTAAAAAAGGCACAAATTAGTTGCAGCTTAGCAGTTATTGATTCTTTGACTGAGAAGTATAGTCTCTCACTTATTAGTTTTTCAGAAAGTGTTGGAACTGCAGACAGTTTTGAAATTGAACTGTGCTTAAAGCTACTTTTATTGGACTTACAAACAATAGCTTTGAAACAGTCAAAAAGACTTATTAAATATAATTTATAATGCTGTGCAAAGTGTGGGGGATAGAGTCTACTCCAGCTTTTTTATTAGAATCGAGTTCAATTATGTCTTGCTCTGAGAACGAACTTACACTGCAGGCCAAAAGTTTAAGGCCTACCTACACAACTGACTTCATTGGGTTTTTTTTTACCAAATTGTCTACCTGAGCAATACACAACACATTTAGATAATAAGAGTAGGATTTTACACCAACGTTTTTGAACAGTGGGCGTTTTGTTTACAAATGTGTGCTTAGGTTTTTCATAATTATTAAATTTTATGACTTTTGGTTGTTGATTCAGCACTTGTTTATGACTCCTTACATCAAAAGGGTTCTGAAATCCGATCTGAATTGCAAGGATCTTACATAAAAGGCACACTTTGAAGTCATAAGAATTTAGGTATTTGTGATTCTTCAGGTTTTGAGTAAACAACTAGTTAAAAATGGGAAAAGTCGCGGAAACCACAATCGAGAAAAGATCTGCAATCATCACATTTCTTTAAGAAGGCAAATCGAGCGGGAAGTTGCTTTGCATGTGCTTCAAGGTGCTGCGTTCAACGTACCATTGAATGACACGTTCAAACCGGAAGTTTTGGGGATAAACCACGGTCAGGATGGCCTAGAGCTACAACTAAACACGAGGATCGGCTAATATATTAGTTACAACAAGCAAATGAAGTGGATGAAAGTATAAGAAATTAGGTGCGCAACTAAGTTCTTCTTGTCAATAGATGGCTCCAGCAGTAAGTGGTGGTCGATTTTGACATATCCAAACTGTTTTGACACATTAGTGATTTTGTTTTGACGTCATATACGGTTGTGTGGAAATGTCTGATTTTGTGCCAAATAATCGTCATTTGCGGGAAGTGTTGATTTTCTTTTTTCATTCGAAGAAAACGGCGGCTGAAGCGCATAGAGAGCTCCAAAACGTTTACGGAGATGCTGCTCTAAGTGAAACAACGTGCCGTGATTGGTTCCGTCGCTTCAAAGATGGTGATTTCGATGTTGACGACCGTCCGCGTGAAGGAAGGCCAAAATCCTCGGCCGAATATTCACGCTGTGAAGATTATGCTATGTATTTGGTGGGACCAGATCAGTGTCATTTATTATAAATTGTTGAAACCCAACAAAACCATCACTGGGGAATGGTATCGACTTCAATTTGTGCGATTGAGCCGAGCACTGCGCGAAAAACGGCCACAATACGAGCAGAGGCACGAAAAAGTGATTCTACAGCATGACAACGCTCGGCCTCACGTTGCCAAACCCGTTAAAACCTACCTGGAAACGCTCAAATGGGAAGTCCTACCCCACCCGCCATATTCCCCAGATACGAGTATTGCGCCATCCGATTATTACTTGTTCCGTTCGATGGCACATGGTCTGGCTGATTAGCAGTTCCGCTTATATGAAGACATCAAACAATGGCTTGATTCGTGGATAGCCTAAAAAGATGAACACTTTTACCGTAACGGTATTCGAGCTCTGCCAGAAAGATGGGAAAAAGTTGTAGCTACGGATGGGCAATACAATACAATGGGCAATTCAAAATAAAGTTGCATTTTCATCAAAAAACAGCGAGAACTTACGAGTAGTTGCGTACCTAATAAATGAAACACGGAATAAACCGCTGTTCTTGACAACTGACTATTTGGGCGAGTTTCTGTTCGAAAACGCCTGCCGCGACCCCCAATAAGCAGAAAAGGTTAGAATGGACCAAAAGAGCATAAAGACTGGACGGAAGCAGATTTCAACAGAGTTTTATGGAGCGATGAATACAAGTTCAAGGTATTTGGCACAAAACGGAGAGTTTTCGTTCGACGCAGCTCTGAACAAAAGATGCTACCAGACTGTGTAGTTCCTACCATCACGCATGGAGGTGGTTTTGTAATGGTCTGGGAATGTTTCTCTTCAAGTGGATTGGAAGATCTGGCTCGAGTGAATCAACAAATGAATAAGGAGGCATAAAAAATGCTCTGACCTCTGGACTAAGATTAATTGGCGAAGGATTCTTATTTCAACAGGACAACGACGCTAAACACACGTCAAAACTTTGCAAAGACTACGTGAAATAGAGGTAAATCACCAGATTTAAACCCTATAGAGGGGTCCGAGATCAATGCCCATCATCAGAATCTGCGTTGCGGAATATACTATTGTATTGTATTGCTGGAGTAATATACCACAGGCAATAAATCAAAAACTGATGGCTAGAATGCCAAGAATTGTAAAAAAAGTATTCGAATGTAAAGGTAGCTTTCGACGAAAAATCAGTTTAAGTCACTTTTTCTTCTTTCTAATAAATTCCTTTAGGTTAAGAACAAAATAAAAATATTTCTCTTCTTATTTTGCTTTCATATACGTTCATTTTACATGATTGTTATTCTACCAAAGTTTATTCTTTCTTCGAGCACTGAGGGCGGCCTTTTGACCGGCAGTGTAATTCGAAGTCTAGAATCGAAGTAATGTCAGTGTTCTAAGACTGTATACCTTCCGACTTTTCACTTATGTACTACTGAATCAAATTCTTTTCGAAGTTGGAGAAAATAATTTCGATCTTGTGGGACTCTTGATTTTTTCGACATTGCCTTGCTTTTGACGTTTCTAATTTGTTTAATCTCTTATTAAACCATGGAAGATTAAAACAAGATCTTTGTTTATTAATGGGAACCAACTGATGGATACCTTAAATATCAACTCTTGAAAAGTGGTATACATATCCTTTACTGACCTATCCCGAAGTCTATCTATATGTTCCCAATTTCGCCGACATGGAGAAGTGGACTTCTATCTAACTACTATGCGTATCTACATAGAATCTTACAATTTAAGCATTGTAGGTGAAGACGCAGAACATGTATTTTAAACTGCCAAGGCGCTGAGCATGAAAGTCTTCAAGGAAAAATAGGATTTAAATACTTTACAAGGACTCAGTCGAATAGACCGGAGTATGCAAACCTAAAATCGAATTCGATGTAAACGGGACAACAGTTGAATGAGAAACAGAAGCAGATAAGAATCCAAGAATGGCAACATTTCTACCTAGTACTATACTAAAAAACACCTAAATTTCTTACTTTTCCACATTTTAGCGTCTCAACGTCTCTGCATTGTATCATCTGAACATCTCCACGTAGCAAGTCTGAAAATTTTGACATCACAGCATCGCAGCACTTCAGAATCTCAATAAATCAACGACGTTCTCAATAGTTCAGCATAGTAACATCATAACATCTCAACACCTCAAGACTTCAAAACATTAACATTTCAAGAACTAGATTAAGTTAGATTAGGGTAGGCTGTCTGTACCTGCATATAGACACAATGACACAATAGACTAAACGAGGTCTATTGCTATTGTAACTACCTAAGGGCTAGCTGAAACAGCCGTAGCTTCTTATGAAGCGGAGAATGCTTCTGATGTTAATATTCGCCAGGTCGCCGAGGTCGTCGAAGAATGGAGCCCCTGGATGGAGCAGTCTTCTTTTGGACAGGAATGGACAGGTACAAAGGAAATGGAGGATCCCTGCAGCTTCTGCAGTAATCATTTGAAAAGTTCCCCGTGAGGACCCGATGACGGTGCTGATCTGCGATCGTTTTAGCAAAACCAATCTATCAGAGCGTTTTTTATCTAGCTTGGGCCAGATTTGTCTACTAGGAGTCTCTCATCTGTGATTGGCTTTTTTGATTGTAAATGTTTACACGTAGCGAGAGACATACCTAAATTTTGCTTTTCCTGTATAATTTTGAGGGTTGTGCCTTTTCTAGCGAACTCGTCAGCAGTTACTCAGGATATCTCTGTGGCCTGGGTCATCTCCGTGAGAGACTAGTGGCAATCTTGAGCAGCCTTTCAAGACCTATATATCTAAACATCTTAAAATTAAAAAAAAAGTTTACCCAATATCGAGACGCTTAACACAGTGGCCGACGGACGGAGTCATACACTTACAAATCGTAACTCTGTGGTAAATGGCTAGGAATACGTGCATCGTAACATTGGAGTGGAATAACGTGTTCGCCTGCATACTTTGTATAAAACTTATTTAATATCAGTCAATATTCAATTAACACAATAAATATCCAATCTTTGTTCATCAGTGTTTCTATAAACAAGCCGATCTAATTTGCATACACAATTTGCAGTCCATTGCTTGGTAGCCTGTTGCTTGGTCTCTGTTGTACACTAACTTCCAACACTTGAATTAGAATTGCTTTAGGACTTTCAATCTAAATCTGAATGCACTTCCAGCACTCTTCGAATTTCAAGATAAAAAGCAGAGAGTTACTTATTTGCGCAAGCTCTTCAACCATCCTAGAGTCCACACACACACACCGCACTTCAGCAATCAGATTTACATTTCGCAAGAAGCCCACTAGATTCAACGGTCATCATCATCACCATCATCCTCAAGCCAGAGTACTTGGCAAACAAACCCACCCACATTTTCGCCCATTAATGGAATTGTGTGCACACACATATTGATCCACTCACAATCCCTGGTCGGTCAGATTAGGTGTAACGATTTTAATGCATTTGCCATCAACTAGATGTCACCATATGGAATGGGGGCTTCTCCGCACACTCGGCCGATATCTGGAGTTGAGTAGTGTTCTGCATGAAAAAAAAAAAAAACGGATTTGGCGCGGCGGCATGGATGGCGCGCGGATCTGATCTCGCTCATAAATAATGGAATATAATCTCCCGCCTCTGCGTCCTTAAAGAACCGAACAACACCGATCGTGCGTACCTACTCCAGAGTCATTTGCTCTTCGAAATGAAGGTGTGTTGCCTAATAGCCGGCAATGGTGGCGGCGGGATGATGGTGTGATGATCACGATGACGAAGTCCACCGTTCGCTGTTGATTATGTTTTATGATTCAAGTAAATGTTGTCCAACACAATAGGCTAGATGGCGTTGATCGCCACATAAATCCTGATTTCACAGCCGATTGTCATATGTGCTGTGATTTTTGTCCCATCGAAGTGTGGTTTGCATTGGCGAATGGGGATCTCACTAATTAAAGCCAGTAATGCAAGCCATTCTATGCAATGCATTCGTCTACGATACATGGTGGTACAAGTATGATGGCAATAAATGTCTCCTGCGCATTGCAATTAAAATCAACAATCATTTTGCTGGTGAAAAGCTTATGGTGGCCCAGATGCATAAATCGCTACGATCGGTGTGTGGGGATCTGATCCGACAACAAAGCGACATAAGTTCCTCTTTATGAGGCATTGTTGTGAGTGGGAAGAGAGTGAGAGAGGAAGAAAGTGGAAGGATTCAAATTGAATACACTGCAATGCAACCCACCACAGCAATCAGATGCAGCAGTTACGAGAATACTCTCCTCTGGTGAGCCGCAATGGACAATAACACAAACGACAAAGCACCTGGACCTGGACACTCATCTGATGAGAATCGCAATAATTTACAATAAACTTCAGCGCATTTGTGGCTGGGAAAGATTTTTGTTTGCTTCAAAGTGTGTTTTGGCATATTTTTGATTTCAGAGAATGGAAATCTGCTTTTGGCAAGAAATTTAATAAGATTTGTGGAGCCTTTTTTTGGTAATGAGGTACAAGAAGTAAGTTGATCCGTGAATTAACACGGAAGTTACCTGCGTGAGGAGTGGACTTTATGTAGATTAGTTTTTTGGCGCAGAGATCTATAATGCTGTGTGGAATTACATCACGACTTTTCTCCGCTATGGAGTCGAAGACTCTTCGGGCCACAATGTTGATGTCCTACCAATCTTAGGCTATGAATTCGCATTCGCGTTATATGTTTTATAACAGTCTAGGACTGATCGACTGCTAGTGATCTGTTAAGGGTCCAAAAGTCATTGTCCTTATTTCGTTTGCAGTGGTCGTTGGCAGTTAATTCATTCTTACCCAAGGCTTGTGGTTACTCTTTAACCATTTTTACTTCAAGGTAAGTACTGTTTTCGTGTTTATTTGTTTTGATCAATCGTAATCCTTAAACAGAGGACATCAAAACTAGCAATTCCGCCCGTTTGTTTATTACTCAGGTTATGACCTAAATGAATCTACGGATTTTCTTCTAACTTCATATCTAGGGTCTGTGGCATTCTACTGAAAGGAATATTCCGTTGCTTCTTACCGGTTTTTCCTAAATTTGAAATCTGAACAATTTACTAACGAATAGCACATATGGAGCAAGTACGTACGTCCGAGTCAAGCTCTTAATCAGCCGAACAATTTTCAATTTGGAAGGCGCATTAGGGGTAACGAGCGCTGCCGTTGGCATACTAGGAGCTCATTCGCGACTATCCCCTTCTTCAAAACCCTGAATGTGTAGGTATAGTCAGTTTAAATGTACGAGTACATCGTCTTTGAAATTATAATTCATGCACTCTTTATTTACGACTGCTGTTGGTGCACAGACGGAATGGCATGCCATATTTTTTTGTAAAAAATTTTTAAGCAAAGTTTTATCAACCATAAGCTGAGAAGTGACTGCTTCACAACGAGCTACTTTGTATAGTAACTGAGTCGCAAAGTCTAACAACCCAAAATGTATCTTTAGCTGAATATCTGGTGCTATCAGGAGTCAGTATGTCCCATTCAACCTCCATCCAACGGACTCTCTTGTCCATTCTTTTTCTTTCACTTCTTCTTGCTGCCAACTTCGCGATACAGATGCTCCTTGATGTGCTAATAAATCGCATTGTGTCGAGTGGAAATTTAACAGATACACCCACGATTTCATTAGTGCTGGTCAGAATTTTCAACAAAAATACATTGTCTTCCCTCTTTGAAGGATTCGTCCGTTCTTCATCCAAGACACAGTTCGCAATCTATTCTCAACAAATACTACAAATACAGACACTACTGGAGCAAGCACCGACCTGTTGGCGCGCTGATGTGATAATAGTCCGGAATGCTAGTTCCATTTATTCAGTTCAAAAGGAATTATCCGTTCCGAAATCTAGGATCATTAATATCCAGTATACAGTCTGCCTTGCATGTTCGTTGTACTCTCACAGGATGATGAACACCGTGTTAGATCGTAGTCGAGTTGAGTAAATGTGTACAAAATGCACTCATTTCGTAGATGAAATCTCAGACCAGCAATCCGTTCGAGCACACCATCATCGTGATGGAAATTCCACGGCAAAGCATGTAGGCTGGAGGCAGGTCACATCTAGTCGACTCGTGGATATTGCGACAATTAAAATTCTTTCTTCATCCGAGTCCTTTTTTTACCCGGAAAATGTTTTTTTTTTTTTTTTTTTGTAACTTTATGACTTTCTGTGTAAGTTCACGGTTTTGGCCCGAGGCAGGTCTTGAGTAAACATGACGATGATGTGGATGATGGAGATGCATTGTACCTTTTATGGACAAATAAAACGAACTGTTGACAGAAACCAATCACGGGAACAAGACCGTCGACGAGCATACGATCCCAGCAGATGCAGTACTGTCTCAAATATTTATGTGACTTATTAGGTTTTGCATTTCGTATGAACCACGGCTCAAGGTTCTCTTGAAAACGAATTGAGATGGAATGAGAGAAGTTCATCCGAATTTGGAAATGGGACCGATAGATTGTTTGCGCTAAAGAATGTAAATGAGGCGTTAAGGTGTTGCATTAATTTTGTTTGCATCGGTCAAATATTTACTCACAGAGAAAGAATATTAGAAGGGATGAACAAGAAGGTTTGTTTAACATTGAATTATGTAAGACTATCCAAGAGAAAGACACGTTCCTCTGATAATGAAATATTTTCAACACAAATAATGTTCAAATTATGTAGAAAAGTAGTGTACTCTTATTCGTATTTTCTGGAGAAAAAAAGGTGATAGACGGATAAAATGAGAAGAAAGCATGAAGGTGGTTCAGCATTTCATAGTCAAATTTTAATGGTACTTCATATATATACAATGTTATTCGATTTGTGCTTTAGGATTATAAAAGAAAAGTACAAGGTGGCGCAAAAGTCGTCACTCGATTTGCAAAAAATTAGAGCATTTTGTTTGTAAATAAAAAAAATTGGTTCTGTTTATTTAGACGCTTAAACTTTTCTTCTTTCATTAAGTCGCGAAGATAATACCGGTTAAGTGGCCACCGCCAAAGTTGATGCATATTCGGGCTCATTCCACAGCATTTACAATGACTTTTCTCAAAACTTACGTCCGATAAATTCTCCACTTCTTGTCGGATGTTCTCCTTTAAGGCCGCCTTTAAGGCTTGTTTGAATAGATCCGTGACTTCAAAAAAACCCCAAAAAAAGAAGTCTGTTTTCCAAACCTAATTCGTCAATTTGCGGTGGTAAGAAATCGTTGACCATAGTTCAGTAGGGCCCAATTGCATGGCTCGTCGTCTGGTTGTTGTTTGAGGGCCTTCGTAAACATATGCAGGCACAGCAGTGACATTCTCGGGGCCGACCACGTCTGATATTGCCACCTGTTGAGTCAATCTGCTAATCGCTGCAGTGTTTGCCCAGTTGACCGATTATTTGTCGAAAACATTGACACAATTATTATTAGTTCTTGAAAAGTATAACAATCCGTGGTTTGTCTACATGTATTCTGCTTCTGTTTACTTCAGAAATGTCAAAGTCGCGATGACATAAGACGCAATTTGCAAAAATGAGAGCATCTTCCGATGGGGTGATGACTTTTGCGCCATCTTGTATTAAAGATTTCAATAATATTTTTTTACTTTTCGATAACTTCTCGGCACATTTCTGGTTGTATTGCGGCCATAACTTTACAGATATTGGTTTGTAAGTGCTCGAAAGCTTGGGTATTGTCGTCATAGACACGATCTTTAGAATGGCCCCACAAAAATAAATCCAAAAAGGTTAGATCACACGATCTTGGTGGCCAATGATGTCGCCAAATCTCGAAATTAAACGACCGAAGAACTTTTTGTGCATTAGAGTCAAATTTGTTTGTATGGTGTAGCACGTAGCCCCACCCTGTTGGAACCACATGCCGCTCATATCAATCTCTTTAATCTGAAACCAAAAATAATAAAAAATTGGTTATCATCTGACTATAGCGCAGAAAATTCACCGTAACAGTTGCGCCCTCGACGTTTTAAAAAAAATATGGCCCGATCACGCCGTCGGTCACCCGTGGTGGATGCAATGGTCTCTCAACGATCACATTTGAATTCTCAGAACCCCAAGTCCTGCAATTTTGTTTGTTTACGTAGCCCCCTAGCGATTTTCGAATTGTGTGCTCAGGTGAGCGATTATGATGACCATAATCTGTCCTCAAATCCGCATTCCGCAGACCTTACAGAACTGTTATTTTTTCAGCAAGATGCAACCGTTTTAATGCGTTGAGCGGTATTTAAACGATGCATATTGTAAAACGGCAAGATAGGAACTAACTACCAGTTCTATGATTTGATAGATGCCATATGGCAGGGTTGTGAAATGAATAACTGAGAACATTCAATTTTCATTTTTTCTGGGCACATTGCTTTCAATTCGTTAGGCCCAGTTCCTTAGCATCCGCTACCGAATTGTCTTTAAAATGGATGTTCTGCCCTTCCTGTTGCCTTAAACACAGAGTCTGGGCTGAGATTCTAAGAACTGCTTAGCTTCCCCAGGGTTGTAGCTATCGACAATGGCGTTTTGTGTTGAATAACTTAACTTGTTTGTCGAGGCACGCGAGAGGTCAAAGAACACCCTGTTAGGATTAGATTTGTTAACAGAGTGAGTGGCAGCAGATATTTCGGATACAGGTGGGGCTGCAGGGTTGAGAATATACGATCGCGTGAAGTTGGGATATTTGGGAGCACCATTAAGATAAGGAAGTAATCCAACTTTAAATTGCCAATTAGAGTGCGGCCCGTGAGAATTATTGCCGGTGGAAAGAGAATGAGGCAGAGATTACGGATTAGGCTTAGAACTAACGGAAGGTTTGTTAGAGCTAGGGTTTTTATCTGGCTTAGAATTAGGTTTAAAATTATGAGAGTAAGGCTTAGAGTTAAGCTTAGACTTATGGTTAGGATTCTGCTTTTTGTTACCCTTGTTAATCCATTTGGCCATGGTCATCTTCCCCCAACTGATGGTATCGTCAAGGGAGTTCCAGAACAACCAACTATATTTCGATGGAATGTTGAACTTGAAGCAACTAGACTGTCTGGAATTGGATGGAGAAATCTTCTGGCAGTTGGCTATGGTGATTGCAAACTTCTGGTAAATGAAGTTCCGTATCCAAGTAGTATCGGCATGTTGAGGAGCGCCTTTGATGGTAAATGTAGTGTACCCAGCGTTTTTAGTCTTGTTGCCCTTACTTAGTTTTTCAAGCCTCTCGTTCCATTCAGGGAGAGTCCATGAAGTTCCAAACCGATTAATACAAGGTTGTGAAGCTTCAGTTTGTTTGGTAAGTGAGGCAGTGGGAGGATTAGCAGTCGAGGATACAGACACTAGAGACGGAGGCGAAAGAGCTCCTGGAGATAGATTGATTGCAGTTTCGCGAATTTCATCAAGTATTGATTATTATTGTAAGGGCAGCTTGATTGTGGTTGGATATGATCCGGAATGTCATCGGTTATGATGGAAGCCGTCCTAATATCATCGAGAATTTCGCATATTGTAAGCCGAGTTACTGCGAGTTCATTACTGAACTCATTAATATTGTGTACCATGTCAACAAGTAGCGGATCAGACTGACGGGGAGAAAGTGTGGCTAATTTTGCGGAGTGCTGCAAATGAACCTCCAGGTCAGACCGAAGAGAGATACACGGGCGTTTTTGGGGAAAGGGAAAGAGACAGAGAGAAGACAGATTGGTGTAGTTGGTTTCAAACTCAAGTATTATTAAGTTTGAGTGAACTCCAAGGGTGGCGTCCAGATAATTGGGGAGTATTTTTGTATTGTCGTTGCTTATGATTCACAGTATTTTTTTCCGTCCTCCTGATGTCATCATCACCTGATGTCATCATCACTGCCAGTGTTATGCCTTCGCAGTAGAGTTGACTAAGCTTTCGCTATTGATCGATTTTTTATTTATTTCATGTGAAATAAATAGATGATTCTTGACATTAGGATTCAAACCGTGAACCTGCAGCATGACATGCGATGATGTTACCACTACACCGTGGCCTCCACTCGTTGGGAACATGCTATGATGTCAATACTTTTTACCAAGTACGCTAACTGGACAAACTTGTGATACTTATGTAGTTAGAATCTCCCTGGTCACTATATACTACAGCATTATGTTGAAGAAATCAGACGACAGCGTAGTATTCTGTGGAAATTCGGTGTGCGTTTGAAATACGAGTATGTACAATAGTTCAATACTTAAAGGAACTGTTTCCAAATTCCAAGCGGAACATTTTTCTCGGAATCCCAAAATCAGTTACAGTACACAATACTTATATTGTCGGTCTGCTGCTCTGTATAAGCCATTTAATGTGGTGCCAACGTATTAAAATATTTATTCAGTACAGTATGGGTACAAGTATTTTGTCGGTCAAATTCAGTTCTATTTTTCAATATAATGTTCTTTAATTCGATACAACTTTTTCCAGCTATGCTCTAACTACTTTAACCCCTGCTCCAACTACTAGTCTCCGTAGATGACGTACAACTCGGCTGTAATTTGCGAAGGAGTATTGTATTTCCTATGTTTTAAATACGAGACCATCTTCAGGTTGTGGTTCAACATTTTTCGAACGACCTGTGTATTTTGTGTATTTTTTGAGAAGAGGTGATATTCCTGTTATAGTGCATACTTTCATCCAGCCATACTTTATTGAGACCTTGGGATCTGCAGCTCTGTTGTTTTCATAGTTCCATATACAGACAATGGAAGCCTATTGCTCTCGCTAGCACGTCCGTCGGCGCCTTCCACCTTCTAAATTAGAAACGCTTTATGTACGATTTTTACATGAGTCATGCAAAGCAATAACTCAAATACAATGTCGGTATCATTTTTGGAAAAACCGTTATTTTAGAAGTGGCTTCAGTGCAAGTAAAAGTCGCAATAAATAAATTGTTTGTTCGTATATAGGCACGTGAAGTGTTGGTAAAATGACCCTTTTGAGTAGAATCTTAAAATATTCAAATCAAATAAAATGTTTTAAATTTGCGCCCATAGTCCGGGAATGCCTTGAGAAAAAATCAGGATAATAAGTCCGATTTTGAGTTATGAGTTGTTATGGTATAATAGTTACACAATTTAAGGGTCTTCTTTCTAATCGAACCCTCTATGTGCGAACGGGGTTATGCTTGATGATTTTTTTCAGAGTTGGGATAACTTTTTCTACGCTTGCTGGAGGGATTGCCTGTTCATATTCATTGACTGGTTTTCTTTCTACAAACACTATGATCCTTTCTCAGCTACCTTACTATTTCTAATAGCCTGCTCCCGAACTGAAAGCCAGCTGTCACAACTCTTCGACAAGCTATACTACTGCGTCGGCCCTGTCATTTCTTTTGGGTTGATAATCTTTCTCATTTGTCGGCTTTTCTGTTGTGCACACTCTTAACCATACCATAGGTTCATTTTCTTTAGTGGATGACAACCGAATATGGCCTCGACTACTGCTGGATTGACTAGTTACTGGCTTAGTGGCAAATTTTCGCTCAGGCTCTTGCTGTAGGATCTAGCTATTGCAGCTGTGCTTAGGCATTCAACATTACATTTTTTCCTGCGCAGCTTCTTTTCATTGTAAAAAGGAGCTCGGGATGTAATCAAGTCACAATCGACGTTTACATTCTTTAAAGTGTGGACATCTAGTATATTAGAGGGGTGCCTTTGGTCGTTGTTCATATCATCGCTCATTTCTAACCCTCCATCCATCTGCCCATCAAAGAGAGAGACCACCTTTACTTTTATGTGTATCGTCTGGCACTCTATGACGTACTATTGACCTACGAAAAAGTTCAGAATTTCAGTTTTCGTCTTCTACGAATCTCAACGGGGGGCGAAGATGTTCATAGAAGAGTCACCGGAGACTTGAAAAAAGTGGACGTAATGCCCACCGCACTATTGGTTTTAGCAAGAGATAGCTAGTACGGACTTGAAATTCATTAATTTTTTTAAGAATCAGTATTGATATACAAATTGTGGTTTCAGATATTCACAGAGTATAGGATCTTGTAATCAATAGTGATATGGACAGTAGAATCATACGAGTATAAGCATCCCTTAAATAATAATGAATAACGAACCAATCTACCTAATTGCACTAAGATTTCTATCGCATCGCTGTTGTCCACCCACTTCCTGAGATCTCCCTTTCAATGCTTATAATTAAATAAATGAAAATCACATCTGTTTTCCCTCTCTGACCTCGCCTAACTAGTAACTCCAATCAAACGATCGACAAGAACCCAATTTCCGTTAAACTAATTGCTAAATTGTTGCGAAACTTCTGCATTGCAGTCCCACAACAGTTCTAAGCGACAACGGCAATGAACAACAAGTTCCCGATGGTTTCGTCTCCCCATGTCCAATTGCACGCATATTGAGGATACCTTAACAAGCATCGCCTAAAGCCCTCAAAACGCGTCCCAAAACACGTTTTGAGTCTCGAGAACGCACACCATACTCTCATTGGGCATCCTCATGCGATTCGATCCATGACAGAATCGATCGGATTCCATTCGAAAGTTGACAGCAAATCAACTTCATCATCGTCATCAGGCGGCATGATCACCATCATCATCATTATCATCATCATCATGATCGGAGCAGGCCCCCTTTCGATCGATTGGCCCCATCGACATGCATTTTGGGGGGAGGAGACCTCGAATCGAATGCGTTAGTTAAAAATCTTGCGCCAAAAGCACACTGCAGCAGTGATGAGTTGTTTGCTCCTCACAGACCTTGTAATAGATACACATAGCTGCTCTCTAGCTCGCTCTATCCATTTATCACACTCACACAGGCACAAGGACGACTGCTGGCTGTGGTACTGCTCCTAAACCTGCACTTGGCAGCCACAAACTGATCGAATTTAGATTGTGACCAAGAGGGATCAGGCATACTACTAGGAATATAAAATACAGAAAAAAAAAACTTATTATAATGTCCACTCGCTCGTCGCCATCGCCAGTCAGTGTGCAATGAGAGCCATGAGAGCGGGCGCGCACATCTGTATCTCGGCGAATTATCTACGCCCTGCACTCCTGCTGCACTCATAATTTATGGCTAGATTGTAAGCAAATGAGAGCGCGATCGCTACGTCCACGTCCAGGTCCGCAACCGAAAAAGCGCTTTTGGCTAATTATTATGGTAATGCAGGGTTATCCAGTCTTAATTACTCAACGTCCGCCCAGCTGAACATTGGCAAGCTTACTCTTTCCTCTCTGTTGGTGTACATTTGGGAAGCTGCTGCTTCTGCTGTTGTTGGTTGTTGCTGGGCGGCAGAAGCGACGGTCTTGTCCTTGGTCGTAGCCTTACTTGCCGCGCGGACGCTTCCTGTGAATGCCCGCAAGCAGAAATACTGATATTGTTGTTCCTGTACCGGTGGTGGTGGTGTTGTAGTTGTGGCGCGTTTATGGGATTTTTAAACCAAGTGAACTCCCGATCAACTATGGAAAATTGTTTCTTATGACGCGCCAAAATCGATCCGAAAACTTTGATAAGCCAGTACGACTTATTGCGCACTCCGGCTGGAGGTGTGGAGGAGCTGGGCTATCGGACATGAAGTGGGCTGATTCTCCCGAAATAACATAAAAAGTAATCGAATTTACTGATTGATGATGATGTGGTTGTTGAGTGCACAACATGTCGCATTTGCATGCTTTTCGGCGATCCTGTTTTAATGGCGCGGCGATAATCCGTAGTGATAATTTTGCGAAACATGAAAATGGAGGAGGATTGGATGACCCTCAGGTCTTTGACTGATTTGCAATCTGATTAGTAAGCTGATTTGGGAATACTAAGCTGATCGGGGAGTTGTAACATGGGAACGTAATGTTCTTCAAATTGGTACATGAAAATTGTTATCGGTTCGTGATGATGATAATAACTATGTCACAAGTAGAGAAAGAGTAAGAGGTTCGCTTATATAGGATCTAAAGCCAAACTGGTAAGAAAAATAAATCGTTTTGAATTCTTCTTAGGTTAGGTTAGGTTGAAGTGGCTGTCAGCAAAAGAAGCCAACACATTTAGACCAATAATAGGTCCATTGTGATACCACATGTGTTTGATACGCGGCCTCTAGCCTACTCGTTGAACCAATTAGAGCTTCTGATGAAGCGTAGAATGTACCTAACGTCAATATTATTCAGATCATCTAGGTCATTGAAACAGAGGGCTCCTAAGTGGAGTTTCCTTCTTTGGGAATTCTTCTTAAGTCAGTGTAAATACCTTTTACCTCTACAGTAGTGGTCACTTGGACTTTATAATAGAAACAGCAATTATCTGACCTGTTTTGTCAAAATGTTTCTACACAGTTTTTTTTTTTTGCTAAATTCTTTCAGGAAAAACGAATGTGGCAGCTCCCCGAGATGCTAGTATTACCGGCCCTTCTGCCAATATCTAAACGATAGTATCGGTATCTTACTGGGCGACACGAGAGTAGGTCACTATTTATCACATGTGTGTACCCTTCTGGGACTGATGCCGACCAGTGTGCTGCACATTCTGTGATAGATGCGCCTGGATTTTATCTTCAGTTTTTCATTTCAACTATGACCTTTCTATATAGGGTGGTAGTGCTGTGGACCGGGGTTCCACAAAGTATTGCTTATAGCCAAATCGGATTTTTCATGCAGAGTACTACTCAACTCAAGATATCGGCCGAGTGTACATCAGTTGGTGGCAAACGCATTAATTCATCTGCTTGGATTTTAGTTGACTGTATGACACTCATATCTTACCTCAGGGCTTTTCTTGACCCCGAACCTGCGGGGGTAGGGCTACAGTATCTACAACTGGTAAAGGAGAACCATTTGTTGGTTTAATTGGTGGCCACTTTCATTGGTGCCGAGAATTGTGATTCCAACGCCTATATTTTGTCGTTGGGTTGATAATCTTCAATTGGCAGTGTAAGTCTAAGTCTTAGGACATTCATACAAAGTTATCTAAAATGTTGATTTGTGCTAGTTTACTCTCCCATCGGTGCTCAAGACATCGTGATTTGTTTAGGGGTTTACTGCACATGCAGGTTTCGTGCTCATCAGTGGTTATACCCAGATAGACAAATCTCTAGCCAAATTAAAACAGAGTCTTATTTACTTTTGCATAGCCTGCAGCGAGAAAGTATAACAAGCCAAAAGTCGAATTTGGAACTTTTGCTTTACCACTTCAGTCCGTGTATCAGTCTTTATGAGCACATCCATCAGAAACATAATTTCAATTCATTAAATCATCATACTCATCCAAAGTGAAATGCTATTTGCGCTTTCGTTGTTAGACGTGAGGACTGCTATAGATGCAGAACTGGGGGTCCAAGCCTCCTGTTATTAGGAGGAATCTATGGTGTTTCTTGAATTCGTAGGCAGGCATATCCAGACTGTGAATGTCGTTCTCTCGGTCTATCAATTATTATGAGCCTTAGGTTTTTAAGCAGAATCTAGGTTTTAGATAATGAATGGTAGACTCTTTTCCGGAAACTTTTGGCCAAAAGGTCTCCAAGATAGACAAAGATAATTTCGTTCAGCCGATAGCATGCGTCTTTGTTCATCAGTCGACATATACTCTGGATGGCCTTGCACAGTTCGAAAGGTATGATGCTGTAGAAGTCTTCGCAAGTAACCTAAGGTTTCTCAAAAGTATTGTCTGGCACTTGAATGTAACTCGCATGTTTGTGCGGGAGCTCTTGGCACACGTTTGAGTTCTCTTTATCGTGTTCAGTCATAAACTTACAGATTGATCGTGATAAGTCTATATGTCAAATTATTTCTCCCGAATATCGCTGGAGTATTGCATGCTCCTGTAAATATATAGTTGTGATCCGCTTGTCCGAGATTATTTTCAGCTATACAATATGAATGTGGAACAATTCGCCTTCCCCAATATTTTCTTACACACGTTCAAAACTATAAGTGTGAATTAATATAGTCGTCGCCCACGGGCTTTGAAGGATTTGATTTGTGTTCCAAGGGATCCTGCCTCAATGTGTCTTAACGCACGAGAAATGTATCTCGTCTTATTATGTCTATGCTTTCAATGTGAGGGCGATACTCCGTCATTCATTATCATTGCTTTGACTTCACGTGGATCTGGCACAATGCATTACTTCCTCGTTCCCTTACTATCGCAGGAGCGATTGCTCTATTCTGATGCACATAATGAAAGCATTCTATCAATATTTTAGTACCCTCGTATGAGTGGAGTTAATCTGATTCCCAAGAAAACAGCTAAATTGATGAAGGAACTAAGAAAGCCTATGTACTCGTACCTATAGCTCTTTATACATGTAGAAGGGCTTTCAGAAAAATGGTATTCTGGTTATATACTGCGGTGGTAAGACCCATGATAACATATAGATCAACTGTATACGCTCGAGAAGCAACGCTATCTCACAAGTGTTGCGAAGATCCAACTGGCATGCTATTTAGGGGTAAGGGGATCAATGATATCAACACCAAAGGCAGCTATGGAAATGCTACTAAATCTTTTTAATGCAAAAGCTCGGCAGCTAGAACTGCGTTGGGGGGAGCTGGGGTCTACTCTGAATCTCGAAATACTAATCGTTCTCTTAGACTGAAAGATGGCTGCTACTTTGTCGCCCCGCAATAAATCAAGCAGTAGAAATGATTATAAAGTAAAATATTTCATGAAAAACCGTGGTGTAGTGGTAACATCATCGCTTGTCACGCTGTTGATTCACGGTTCGAATCCTGATGTCAACAATCATCTATTTATTTCGCATGAACTCAACTCTACTGTGAAGGCATAACTGGTCATATGGCTAAAATGCAACTTGATCGTGATGATGACATCAGGAGGACGGAGAAAAAAAAATGCTGTGAATCATAAGCAACGACAATAATAGCGAAATAAAACAAAATACTTCCCAGTTATCTGGACAGTCACCCTTGGAGTTTAAGAAACTTAATACCACCCAAGTTTCAAACCCACCACACCAATCTTTCTTTCTCTCAGTCTCTTAGTCTTTCCACAAAAAACGCACGTGTTCTAAAAATTAGTATAAGGGTATTCATAACCCCTTTAACAAAAAAAATTTCTACGTTGATAATCAAGCAGCCAATAAGGCGTTGCAATCAACTCACAACGTGCAATATCCAGGTTGGTATCAATCAACACGGTGACCCTATACTGGCTGCTGAGACATATAGGTGTCTCCGGAAACGAAAAGACGGATGAGCTGACTATAAACGGGTACGACCTAAATTATTCACAGGCCCTAAACCAAGCTAGAACACCGCTTTGCACACTATATAGGAAAACAGGCATAGAATCCATTGAGAAGGCTAATAGTGCTGATATGAATTAGACACAGGTGCTACAGCTAGATCGATATGGCCAGTATTCGATAAGATCTATTAAAGTATAGTCGTATAGACATTGTTTATTGGGAAATCATGTAGCACTACTACGAGTATGTCTTCCATATAATGAAGAAGCTATATGGATGAAGAAGAAATAGAGTCTATTCGTCATCTACTGTCCACTGACCCTTAGAAGAAGCACAATTCTTGGTAGTAAATTCTTCTCAGGTTTGAAGGACCTACATAACATTGAGCTTAACAAACTTCAAAGATTTATGCGCTTTAACTAGAAAGTCTAAAACTTTAGGTTCCCAGAGTTTTCAAACAAATTGAGCGCAATGGACTCTATATAGAGTCTAAGTGCCTAACCTAATCTACATGCCTTTACTCTCAGAACCAGTGGGTGCAGTGACTCAGTGGTTCGATATAAAGTTCGGGTCCCGAAGTGAAGTTCCAATCGAAAAAATGGCCTTCGGATACGACATCCCATTCGTGTGTCGACGAGCACCAAAATGTTTATTAGGGCACCAATCTTGTCGATAATTTGGATTCGAATGACGGTATGATTTGAAATTGCTACAATCACAGCTATCTCACGAACCTTAACCCGGTGATCGCCCAACATAATATCGTGGATTTTGTTGACCATTTCTTCCGTTGTGACGTCATTTGTACTCGTACGACCGCAACAAAATTCAGTGAACCACTTGTGTACGATTCCACGCGAATGGGAGCAGAGTCTCCATAATATTTTTCAAGTCTGTCTTCAATCTCTTTAATAGTTTTACCGCGCAAAAAGTAGAGCTTTTTCACTTATCGAACAGCCCTCGTATTTATTTATTCACTCTTACCAGCAGGAGTACTATTCTTATAAATAGTTTTCCGGGATACTTTTGTACTGCAAAAATTCGAACTCCCGTCTGTTAGTCCAACAAATGTTCCAGAACTCTACTCGTCTCACTGCAGCATATTTTACAATTCCAAGCAGACATAACCAAACTTTAAAACGCTTTTCCAGTTAATTTGTTACATACGAGTATGTATTTACCATCCTTTATTGGTACTTTATTTACTTTCTTCTGCAGGCATACTTAGCTTATAACTTGAGACTTCCCAGATTCCAATCAGAAAAATTATGTATTTATGTAAATCGTTGAGGCGCTTCTTCTACCTACCGTGAAAAATTAATAATCCATTGCGCACCCAATTAAGACTGACTCTCGAACCTTTCTCAATCAGTAGTAGCTTTATCTGGGAAATCTCACCCACAGATACCCACCGAATTCAGAGAATATTTTGAATTGTAATTCTATGATTGGAATTATCTCAGTTGCGGTATCTTAACCAAACACACTCCTAAATCCTCCTAATTAAATAGGAAAATCCATTAGAATAATTCCGTGAAAGATCTCATTACCTCCGGGGACATCGGTTACCCGGGGGTAACCGTGCAAGCAATAACTTTGGTTCGACGTATATATTGGGCTGCTGTGCTGTAATACTTGGTACTGGTGTCTAACATGCTCTTTGTTGTTTATTTAGGGTATTTTCACAGCAGGTGATGAAGCTGAATTTGAATTTAGATTTTTTTTTTTTTTTTTTTTCGGGAGACTATATCATAGATGCAGGATGTGAAATGAATTTCAATGAGCAAACTTCAAGAGACGACTATTCTGCTGCTGCTGCTGATGATGATGATGATGATTCCGGGTAATGGAAATGGAGATAATATTTGTAGATGATTGGTTGATCATTAGTAAAGCGGTGTGGAAAAAGGCGGGTTTGTTGGTTTTCTTGAAAAAGAAAACATAACATGTGCCCTTATACAAGATAGGGCATATGAAGATCGTGGAGATAAGTTCGGGTTGATGAAATATCGAGGAGATTAGGAAAAAATTAATAAAGAAGGCTATTATACTCAATCAAAGATTTGAATAGAGAAAGAAAAGATATCGAGTTTGTTTAATCTAAGATATGGATGAAAAATTATAATTTTTGGGAATCAAAACGACAGAAACAATGTATGGTGGCAAAACAAAAACTGAGGGGGTTTAATTTTGTTTAATTTTAGAAAATACGGTTTTTAGTTGAATAAATATTGTCCAGTTGTCTGTCACCCATTTCATTATGTAAACGACATATTGACGGACCTCATGAATGATTAATTTCGTCCTGGTATCTATGTATCGTAGATCAAACTTTCTTTAAACTAAACAGTCTCTAAAGAACTTCAGAAGGAGAATTGAAATTGACATTTGTCACACCCGAGTAAAGATCGATGACCAGCTAGGACAAAAGTGAAATGAGCAAGACCCGAATAAAATTGATGCACGATGGGAGAAAAGGAACCTTTGCACTTGAGAAATGGAGGAAATGGAGGGCGTTAAGATACATCACCTGGAACCAGATATGATTGCGCGTAGGGGTATGCTTAGTGCTCTTAGACCAGTGTTTCCCAACCTTTCCGATCTTCTTCTCCTTTGGTGAATTGAAAAATCTCGTACAAAGCCTAGCCTACCTTAACTTCTCGAAGTCATTTATGCTGTGCGACACACGAATGACGAGGACCTACAGTTTTATGCTTTTTTCCAAGGACTTCGATTGAGAGATGTTCCCGAGAGGTGGGATAATGAACAAAATTGTTGGTGTTGTCTGGGGCTCGAACCTTGAGTCTCCCGCTGTGTGATCACTCACTTAACATCTGAGTCACGATGCCCAATCGACGTTTGGCAAGTGTAAACAAGCGAATGGACCTTATACTAAACCAAACACAAAGAAAGTGACATACAAATTTGCAACTTACTGCCTTTGACTTTAAGGTGACGAAGAAACCTTAGGTTCGGTTAGGTAGATGGGTGCCTTGTGACAAATAGAGTCACTGCTCACTTAGAACAACAAATTCGGGTCCATTGTGCCCAATCGTTTAACCCTGGAAACGTTAAAAGTCCGCTGTTAGAATCACCCAGATAATGATATAAATCTCAGGAGGTACGTGAGCTCTATATTACCTGAGTCCTCCAATTCCGAGAAAAAGTAATTTCCGAGAGTCCTCATTCTTGTAACGGATAGGGCAGGACAATCACACAGCAGGTGATGAACTGATTCAATTTTTTCTTCGTCCCTGCAGTTTCTACAATAGTCGTTATGTAGCACACCGAGTCGCTCCGCGTGAACTCCAATGGCACAATGACCAGTAATTATTCTATAAACGACCCGTGTATTATAACGACTAAGTTTCACCAGAGAAGTTGATCTCTTCTTGCTAAAGGCCGGCCATAGAGCCCTACCGTTGCGCATATTTCCAGATGAATCCATCTTCTATTTGCTCAATCGGTGGTTTCGTCTTCTATTTTTTTCGTAGGGAACTGATTGGGGTTACTAAAAAGGGGGGCCCGCGATAAGTGCAGCGCCGACCCTTTCCTAGCAAGCTAGTCAGCCCTTTCATTTCCTTCGATATCCATATGCTCTGGAACCCAGCAGAGGGTCACCGCATTGGCTCTGGATATTCCATTTAAGACCGATTTGCAGGTTCTCACAAGCCTTGATTTAATTACAGCAGAGTCCAGAGCCTTAATGGCTGCCTGGCTGTCTATACGGTTAGTTAGTAATTGCCACAGCCTGTATGATGGCTGTTATTTCGGCCTGAAAGTTGCTGCAGTCGTCGCTTATTCTAAAGGAGTTGTTTATTCGTAGGGCCTCACAATTAACTCCGGCTCCCGTGCCAACGTCCATCTTAGAACCGTCGATATAGAATGCCAGTTCCTTTTTCTTCATGGTTCTCAGGTTCCTCCAGTGCGTTCTGTCAGGAATTGTTATGTTAAATCTCCTTTCAAATGCTAGCGTAGGGGTCATGTTTCCGCCGATCTGTTGGTAGTTCCCCATCGGGATAAAATTGAGGCATGGCCGTAAAGGCTCGATGACCACAATCGGCCTTCTCTCAGTCTTACAGCGGTTTTAGCCGCCAGACTGCTACAGTATATATCAAGCGGAATGAAACTGAGCATGGTTTCCATTGCTGCCGTAGGTGTTGTTCTTATTGACCCCATGACTCCGATACACGCTGCCCTCTGGATTATGGTGAGGTCTGACAGCTGATATTGCTTCTCAAAAACCATCCACCAAACTAGTGAACCATATGTTAGAATGGGTCTTACGACCGCTGTGTATATTCAGTACACCACAGCTGGTTTGAAGCCCCACGTGTTGCTGAATGCCTTTTTGCAAGAATAGAAAGCTACACTAGCTTTTTTGATGCGTTCGGCAGTGTTATTCTTCCAGTTCAGCTTGGAATCTAAAATTACGCCCAGATATCAAGCTGAACTTGAGATACTTAGTTCAATACCACCGATGTTTGGGGGTCTGAAGGTAGCAAATGATCTCTTCGTAGTGAAAAGAATTACCTCAGTCTTTGAGGGGTTCACTCCCAGCCATTTGCTGCTGACCCAATTATTCACTAGTTGGAGGGAATTTTCCCGAAACCAGGATGACCACATCGTCGGCATAGGCCGTCGCGTTGAAGCCGTTTTCCTTCAGTATCACCAAGATCTCATCCACTACGAGGAGCCATAATAAAGGACATAGAACTCCGCCTTGGGGGGTTCCTCTGCAGACGCTTCTCCGGATGATTACATCTCCTCGAATTGAAAATGTAACCATCGATTGAAGCATCTGTGCAATCCAATTGCAGAGACCTATGTTTAAATTAGCACTGTGTAGGCTGTCCAGGATCGCGTCAGTGTTTACGTTGCTAACGAAGGAAGCTTGATCGTGGTGAACCAAATTTTGGGAAATTGGGAAAATTTGTTTTTCAATTTTAACGGCCCAGTGGTCAACTGGAACTCTGACTTTTTGCTTAGATTATTCTATCAATGTCAGTGACATAAATAATCCAGTAAATTCCTCATGGAACGTATTCAACGCCGAGACATCAAAGTTGTGGAATAACTTGAAGAACAAAACGACCTGGAAAACGACAAAGGTCGTGCAAGATAACCGTCACTCGGAATGCCAGTGACTCTAATAATGATTATAATTTTCTAAGAAATTTTCTAATATGCAAATGTCTTCCCGAAGGCCTGGAAGGACTTTGAAAAATGAATCTATGTATGAAAAAAAAACTTGCGAAACTTGGAGCGTTGGGTATTTTCTCTGAAGCGTTACAATATTCAACTTCAACTTGATGGTTCTCTAACATCCAACCAATGAAATCACGACGCTGTTCATGGTCTGCTGCCTTCAATTCCTGAGTCAATTGGACCTTGATGCAGATGTTTTGTTAAATTTTGCTGCGTGTTGCTGTAGGAAAGGTTCAGTTGCTGGGAACGATGTCGAATTCATTTTGATGCATTGTCACGAACACTGTTACTCACTGCGGTAACATTTTCACGTGATCGGCACTAGTCTTTGCACATCTAACTCTGACCAATTCGATCGAATTCTTCTACTAATTTCTTAACAGCGGCACGAGATGGACGGTTCTGTCTACCGACATTATATCGCTATGTGCAAATCGTGTTGGTTTGCCCATTTCAAAGATTAGAATTAAAATGCGTTGTTTTCCCGTATATCGCAAATGTCGATGCTTAGTAAGAATTGGTTCTGTTTGTTAATTATGTTTGTTTAAACATTTCAATTTTATTTCCTTTGCGAAGATAATATCGGTCAAGTGGACGCCACCAGAGTTGATGCACCTTCGGGCTCGTTCCACAGCATTTTCCATGACTTCCTCATAACTTCTGCCGATAAATTTTCCACTTCTGGTCGGATGTTCTCCTTTAGGAACTCAAAACTCAAAAGGAAGAAGTCTGAAACCGTCAAATAGAGTGATCTCAGGTGCCAATGCAAATCGCCAAAAAGAGACGCTTGCTCCTGGATGTCCACTGTCGCTCGTGCTGTGTGTCCGGTGGACCATCCAGCTGGAACGTTGTTGTCGTTTGTGAAGTCGTTGATCAAGATTCCGTAGGACTCACTAGTCAAAGCAAGGTCCTCGAAAAAATATGGTCCAATCACCTTTACTCCGTAAACACCGCACCAAACGGTGACTTTGAGAGGATGCAATGGGTCTTCATGCATTACACGCGGATTTTCAGTTCACTAGAAGCGATCATTTTTCTTATTCATGTATCCCCATAAGTGGGAATGTGCCTCCTAGACTTCGTTCTAATTTATACGTGATTGGCGGTCTGCAGGCAATAGCGGATGCACTGTTTGCACTTTGTACGGGTACATCTCCAAGTCATTCACCTGTAAAGACTGTCTATTGCTTCCCGTCGTCTGGTTGATGTTTGAGGGCCCTCTTGGATATCTACAGTTATACTCATAGCAGCGATATTCTTGACCGAATGGCTGCTACGTGGCCGGCCACATCTGATACTGTCCCGTGTTGAGTCAGTGTCCTGGAGGCAAACGGCTAAACGCCGCAGTGTTTGCCAGGTGATACCACATGACCAGGGAATCGACCACGAAATTCACGTTGAGCCAAAACCACCAACCGATTATTTATCGAAGAGTATAGTAATCCATAGGTTATGTACGTGTATTCTGCTTCGGTTTACTTCACAAATGTCAATGTCGCGATGACATAAGATGCCATTTGCAAAAATGAGAGCATCTTCCGGTAGGGTGATGACTTTTGCGCTACATTGTATTAGGTGTTTATCTTTGACAGAACCACAGTAGAGCCAGACTTAAATTGTAATCTCCAATTGAATCACACTTTATAAAATGTTCAAAAAGTAGTTATCTCTAAATTACACACAATGCCAATCCAATGTTTAGATTTACTTCAAATGCAAGCCAGGTGTGTTTATATTCAGTTATAATACCCACACCCAGATAACATAACATTTAAAAAAGAAAGCTTATTATAAACAGTAAGCGAAAATTTATACATTTATCCAAAGTACTACCATACCCGCCTGGCTGCGATCGTTGCGAAAAGCTCTCTAGAACATATGGTTCTCTTTAGTGGCCTTTCTGATTAGAGATTGTTGCATGTTTTTCTTATAGTCAAGGTGCGAAAAGTTGCGAAAAGTTGTAATTTTCATGCAGTATTATATATCTACCTCACCCATTATAAACTTTACCGGGGGTAATGATTCACAAAATTCGGAGATCGAAATCGTTGAACTAATTAATACCCTAAACGACCAAATAAATTACATTCTTAAGTTACAAGAGTGAATCTTTTAAAAACGTAAAAAGCTTATCCTGTGTTTTCTATTAATCTGACATATATTCCATTGCAGTCTATTTTTAAATAATACTCTCAGGTCCTTAAAGATTCTCATACAATAATTTGACGTATCTCTAATAGTTTAGCCGTTATATCAAATTGATTATTTCTCCCAACTCGTGAAATACATTTCTTGAGTGTTCAACTTCAGAGCTGAAATACAATAAATAAAACTGTCGGTCCAGACGCTCTCACGTTATATGGTATGAAAGCAAACTGAACGTTAAAGCATTAAAAAGTGTTTGTGGCCGGTTATCCAATAATATAATGATGAGAATATGCTCTCATAGACTTTTGTAGACCTTTGCCAACTCTAAAAGTCTCTCATACACTGTCTTAACATAACATTTATAGTTTAGATGTCATATCAAATTAAATGCACCGCTCTGATTTGTGCATAGATATACTTCGGCACACCTATCTATAGTTTCATGGGCCAGCAGCATTCTGATGGCATATAGACAAATAAGTGTTCTTCCAAAACACTGAACAACTCAATATCGGTCAAGTTCTTCTGGAGTTAAAAATAGTGACGGAAACAGGGAAACGATTTCAATTTTATAATACGTATGTGTACACAAGAGATATAGATATTAAAGTATCTTTAATTTTCAAGTACTATATATCGCTTGCTTGAAACTTCAGGAGAATATATTTTCAGGCTATTTGCAATATTAAGAAGAGCTAAATGGTTCAAAGAAAACGAAATAGTTTCCAAATACAATGACATCTAAACACAGATAAGAGCAGTTGATATACCAATATTGAAAATAAATAAATATTTTGGCGCAGCACAAGGCAGGGCCTGGCCCAGCTTCTCCCAGTCACTCGTTGGGACCTACAGTTTTATGCCGTTTCCAAAGGGCAATTTTTTTTTTGATTGAGAGAAGCTTCTCATGACAGTTTTACTCTCGGATATTTGTCAGATGTTCGCGAGAATTTTTTTTTTTGTGTTTTCTTGGAATCAAACTTTGCACTTAACTACTGAGCCACAGCGACCCTACCATACCAATACTTACCCCCTTAGGTCCTTTAACCCCTCGGGGGGTATATGGCGTCAATCACGCCTGCGCGCCATCTTGTTCGAACTTCTGCAACGTGTTTGAGCTGCCTCCAACTCATTCCTATAGAGCTCGATTCCTCCTCAACTGTTCTGCACCATGTTTGCCTAGATGCTGCACCCGCTATTCTGCCTGCTTGGGTGAGCGAATTCCACTGCATGGCGTATTTTGCAATGGAGTTGTCTTCGCGCCGTAGGGTGTGTCCAATCCACTGCCACTTTCTCCTTCGTATAGTAATGTTTATAGGTTCTTGGCCCGTTCTCATATAAAGCTGTTCGTTGGAGATCCGGTTCGGCCAAAAAATCCTCAAGATGATTCTTAAACATTTATTTACGAAGACTTGCAGCCTGCGTGTGTTAATGGTGTGCACCTTCCAGGTACTGCACCCATACAGCAGTACCAATTCTATGTTAGAGTGGAACAGTCGCAGCTTGGTTCTTAAGCTGATAACATTACTTTTCCAGATTGTGGATAGCATACCGAACGCAGCTTTAGCCTTCCCGGTTCTACTGCATACGTCCAGTTGGGTGCCACCGCGGTTAGCCGAGACCACACTTCCTAAATATAGACTTCGACTTCCTGTCCGGCAATGTTAAGTTGAGCGTTAATGTTGGAAGTGCTGAGGGCTTCTTGTTTTGGCCGTGTTTATTTTGAGCCCCACTTTGTTTGCCTCAGTTTCTAGACTATGGGCCATTAGATGAAGGTCCATTATCCGATGTGAAAGTAGACAAACATCGTCAGCGTAGTCTAGGTGTTTAAGATAAGATGTCATAGTCCAACGAATTCCATTGTTTCCTTCCGTTAATGCTGCACGGAGTACATCGCTGATAACCACCAAGAACAATAGTGCTGACAGAATGCATCCTTGACGTACTCCACTTTGGACACCAAATTCCTCTGACACCTTACCGTTGTGTAAGACGTGGCACTTACCGTATGTAGCCTTGATAATAGCAATAAGTTTTCCGGGATGCCTCTCCTGCGCAAGGCCAGCCAAATAGCATCTCGACTCAAGCTGTCGAAAGCCTTCTCGAAGCCGATAAACAATAGATGTAGCGGAGACCTGTACTCAACGCATTGTTCGATTATGATCCGTAAGGTGTTTATGTGGTCGATGAAGGAGAATCCAGTGCGAAAGCCTGCCTGTTCGACGTCGAGAGTAGAATCTAAATGCTCTTTAATTCAGTCCAGAATTATTTTTGCTATTATTTTGGCTACAGCTGAAAGAACACATATACCTCTCCAGTTTCCGCATTCCATCAAGTTTCCCTTTTGCGGAAGCTTAATACCAATACTTACGTTGTGTCAAAATGTTCGTTACGGTTTCTGTTGCATACCACCTTTAGCTTTTCATAGCCAAAAATAAATAAACTAAAATGAAGAATACGTAAGACGGTCACACGGAAAAGGAACTGACTCTGAGTTCAGGATTTTTATTAACTTTGGAGTGCTTGCTATTTTTTTTTTGTACATTTTACTCAGAAAAAGCAAACCTATAACACTTTGACAGCTCCCCAAGATACCTGTTGTATCGGGCATCAAGACTACTTCACGGGCGACAGGGTGACATATGCGTTTGTAACAGTCACCCTTCTGGAGTCAGATGCTGACCAGTGTGGTGTATATTGTGTGTTATATTCCTGTGATATACTTCCTAGGGAGACCTTGACATGGACCGGGGTCTCAGACAGTATTGCGCATATCATTCCTCTGTATTTCTTCCTCTGGATGTAATTTAGTCGCCTTATACGAAAGGCATACCATACCTCAGAGCTATTCTTGATCCCAACTCTGCGGAGGTGTTTTTAAATTCAAGGATAATCTGCGAAGGAAGGAAGTACCCATCGACATATGGTACACCAGGAATGCTTTCATGAGATTGTTCAATGACTAAGGACTTTAATCGAGAAATATGATTTCGACATCGTTCAGAAAGTCATAAGTTATTTATGCCCAAGCAGACCTTTTATGTTATGGATTCAGGTAATTTTATTTTAGAGACATTTTTTATGATGAGTTTTATGCTGCATTACATAAAATTCATTAAATTGACTAATTAACTGATATCCTATTCAATAATCCCGAAAGAGAACTTAATTCGGGGCGGCCAACTTCACAGAAATCCTGTCAAAGCAGGGAACATTTCACATTAAAACAAATCACGCTAAACCCTCACAATAACTTATCAAAATAAATCCAATAAATTACTTTACATATTCAATTGCAAGAATATCCCCAGTATCTGTGTATCTTCAAATTAAAAAAAAAAAAAAAAAACGTAACTCCTCATCTACTCAGTTTCATATGAATCCCTCATATCCGCTTGTTCGCACCAGCCACTCTCAATGGACACTGCATCTCCATAGGCACCAGAGAGCTCCCCTTATCTATGCATTGATCTTTAATTAATGCTCGATAAATAATCGAGCCGAATGGGTGGATGTCATTATTGGATTCCAAGGAAAAACCTAGATCCCAACGAGGAGATGTACAGGAGGGGATTTTGAGCAGTGTACCATACCGTACCACATTGTGGAGTACGCGCCATTCGAGTGTTAGCTTAAATGGCCTGATTGTCGCCTCTCCATGCCATACAATACAATAAAAATCCCCTCATCCGAGCATGCACACGCACTCCAGAGGTAAAGACCGACCAAAGCTAGAACGAGAAAGCGTGCAAGATTAAATGGAGAATAATGGGACAGAGTTTATGAGAAGCAACCAGACTGCAGTAGTGCTGCGGTAGGCTGCATTTCAGCCGCTAGGCCCCTGCATCACACCGGTGTAACTGGGTGGTCAGCAGCATACACAGTGCATTGGGACATTCCACAGATGATGGGGGATTTATTGAAAGAGGACGGACCTGAGTTTCCCTGAAATGTTTCACTCTAAAATTTATTTTCCCCCTAATGAGTTAATTTGTTGTTTGACAGTCCGACATTGTTGACACTTACTCTTCTTCTTTGGTCGCACTTCGTTATGCTGTCATTTGATGTTTGGCTTACGCCGAATTTTCATTTCACGGTCGACACTCTCTCAAATGGATCGGAGTGGATCATTTGCATGATAATTAGATGAAATTTGTTTGACAAAATTTCTTTTTAATTTCTTTGGTTTCTAATCAGAGCGTTGAAGCGTTAGACGAAATTAACCAGAGCAAAGTTACATTTTGTATGCATACCAAAGAGGCCAATCGATTTTTGTCGAAAGTGAAACTGAACATTTTACGCGCATTTAATTAATTACTGACAGTTGACATCAATAGATTGAACCCGTTTTGTATTAGTAGATAGTGTGAAGTTTGTACCGGCCGTCGGTCGTGAGAAGATAGGGCGCATCTTCTTATTTTTCTTTATTGGATTTGTCAGATGTGGCCATTAAATGTTGGGACCTTGGTAAACTTTTTGACTTGCTTTTAAGTTATTTCGGGACATAAGGCATTACGTTCATTGACAACACAGGATCGATGCGACATGTGTTAAGTTATTTTAAGTTAAGTTTAGGCATCGTGAATAAGTTAGTATCGCTTTGTTGCAATTATTTCGGAAGCAGCTGATGAAAAGAGCGTAAAAGTACAAGCTAACTAATTTGGATTTCCATGATGTCAGTTCATTCGCTTACTCGTCTGATAAGCTGATAAAAAATTTGTCAATCGTATCGTCATCCGTATTCGAACCGTGAATCAAAAGCGTGACAAGCGATGATGTTACCACTACACCACGGCCACTCCAATGATGAAGTTTATTTCCTAACCATGTAATCATGATATGTAGGTCATTTTGTCTAAAAACTGTCAAAATCGGAACAAGTGTGAGTGGAATATGGTTGGCAGGGTTTCAAAAATCTTTAAATTATCCTCGTTAGCTCAGAAACTCCTAAAAGGATTTCGAAATTCATAGTACTTTGACAAGTACATAGACTTGGACTGATACTTGATAATTATCGAAATCAAATAGAGTTGGAGTAATGTGTAGGGGCTTCACTTCTCATTGAGAAAATACACATCTGTCTTCCAGGCAGAAATATATGCTATCCTAATGGCTGCGGACTATATTGGTAAGAACAGGTGGAAGGGGTGAAGTATCTGCGTCTGTAGTGACAGCCCGGCTGCGCTTTAGGCCTTGCTCAATCTTTTAACCACTTCCAAAATAGTTCGAGAATGTAAAACATCCTTGAATTCGGTCGGAAGGCTGAACTCACTGAATTTTGTTTGGGTCCCAGGACCCAAAGGGATGACAGGAAATGAGATCTCTGACGAGCTTGCTAGACAAGGCTCAGAAGAGAATTTCTATGAACCTGAACCCACGTTGGGTTTGCCAGGGTCCTCGGTTAGGGCTTCCATTGACGACTGGGTTTTCAGTGAACACAATCGAAGGTGGCATGACTCGCCAGGAAGCAGGCAGGCTAAACCTATGGTCCCCGTCGTCTGTAAGAAATCCGCGGCTTGCTATCTTGCTATCTCTTAGCAGAAAAGACTGCTGACTTACTGGCGTTCTTACAGGCCACTTCGCCTTTGCCAAGCACCTCCATGTGCTAGATTTGAGCGCTACCCCTGTCTGCGACTCCTGTGGAGAGGGCGGTGATACTGCGGAACACTTTCTATGTGATTGTCATGCCTTTGCTCGGATCAGGTGGCAGATTTTCGGTGCTGATGTGGTGAGTGCTGATGACCTAAGCTCTTCATCACTGAAGCGTCTACTCGTCTTTTAACAAAAGATGAAAAAAACTCATTAAAATGGGGTTCTCTGCCTGGTTGTACAATGGACCTGTTTTTGAGTCTGAGTGATCCAGTAAAGTGTACCCGCCCCGACAAAAAAAAAAAAAAAAAATGTGTAGGAGTTTAAAATATTTTCAAATTATTTTTTCCATACGCCTAACTTAAGAACCACCAAATGGATTTTGATGAAGTTTAGGTTTTAGGTTAGCCCAGAACCTGTAGATACATCTGTTTTGTCTAAAAATCATTGAAATTGGATGAAGATGAGGTAAGATATGGTGAGAATAAGGTAAGATATGGAAGAGGGTTTGACATAATTTTCGCCTTACCTCCTAATAAATTGACATACCCCAAATTTCTATTAAAATTTTTTGCAAAAGTAACTACGAATATTTTCTTTTTCTATTTCACAGATTAAACTTGGTAGATATAAAAAATGGGAATGGGAAGATTCAAGGAGAATGGGCTGTCCTCGAACTAGCAGATCGGTCAAAAATATTGATCTTGTGAGACAGAGCATCACAGAAAACATGAAGACATTAACGAGAAGACGATTTGCCCAGTTGCAACGTAATCTTCGGCGGATTTTGAAAGAGGATTTGCACCTCTTCCCATACAAAATCTAGCTAGTCCAATAACTAAAGCTTGGGGACCTCGCATTGCTCTTGGAATACGGAAGAGCAATTTCAAATCTCGTTGACAATGATGAAAGCTTTTTGGCAAACTTAATGATGTCGATAAAGCGCATTTCTTCTTGAGCGGTTTCGTATATAAACAAATCTGTAGATTTTGGGGATCTCAAAATCCCCAAAATCTTCATCAAAAACCATTACACCCAATTCATGTTACTGTTTGGTGTGACATTATCGTCGTAAAGTATTATGGTCCATTTTTTCGGAAATTATCGAGGTGAAAGCCTAACAATAAATGGAGAATGTTATAGGGCAATTCTCCAGGATTCTTTATATCTACAATTGCCACCAAATGCCAATATATATATAGTTTCAGCAACAGCTCACACATCAAGTGCAACAATGAAGTTATTTACGCAACAATTTCCCAATCGAATAATTTCCAAATACGACAATTTCAGTTGAACACCACGATCGCCTGATTTGACTGCCGCATTTTTTTTCTTGTGGGGCTATCTCAATGAAAAAGTGTATGTGATTAAGCTGCGAACTTATCAGCAACTAAAGCAAAACAATCACGAAGAAATTGGTCTTATACCCCAAGAAACACTCCACAAAGTTATAGAAAATGCCATAAAAAGAGCAGATTTTTGGGTCTGAGAAAATGGTTCTCGTTTAACTGATATTATTTTTCATACATAATGTAAACAAATAGCCAAAAACAAAAATTCTTTTTAAAAAAAAAAGGTTTTTGTTTTTTCATTCCATTCAAATCATATAGTTGCTTTTGCCGTACCCTGTTTTTAAGTTTTTTGTTCAAAGAACTTTATCAAAGAAAAAAATATTTTGTATATTTTTGGACTCCTTGAAAGTTTAGCTTTAATTTAATATGTCGCATGATAGGGTATCAATCAAAGTCGGTGTACACCAGGAAAGCGTCCTCAGCCTTTTGTTATTTATTGCAGTCATATTCCGCTTGAAGGAAAAGTGACGGACCCCAAAGTGCATCAGTTATTCTTTGCTGACGATGAAGCTATCATAAGTGAAGATAAAACGTCCCTGCAACGAACACTTGATATATGGGTGGATGTTTTGGAGGGAAATGGGTAACGTATTAGTTAAAAGAAGGCAGAGTATCTATGCTGCCCGTTCTCTAATCCAGACGGTCTATTAAAGACATTTACTTGAAAGGAAATATGCTTCCGAAGTGCGAAAAGTTCAAATATCTGAGATCTATGACCAATAGCGAAGCAACTTGTGATGATAACATCAATCATCGATAACATCAAAAAAGCCCCTTAGCTGAAATAAAGGCTCTACAGCGCAGTTGTACGTCCGGCGATCACATACAGTTCACAATGCTGGGCAATGTACAAGAAGTATGATGGCAAATTGAAGGCAGCTGAGATGAAGATGCTTCGCACGACAGCACGAGTAACAAAGCTTGATAGAATAAAAAGGTCGAAGATTCGAGGAAGTCTTGTACTCCGGATCATAACCTCACCGTAAGGAAAAGATGAAGAAGAAGTCGCATGATGGCGTATACTATTTTTTTTGGGGGTAAATTATGCCGAAAAATATTTTTTACAATTTTTTTCCATAATCAATTTTGGTCCATAACGTATTCTAATTTCAGCTCGCTAGGTCAAACGTTTAAAAAGTTACAGGGTGTGACAAACACACGGACAGACAAGCATAGTGTTGAATCCATTAGTGTTCCGTTTATTCCATTCTGGTACAGAACACCAAAAATTAATACAACTTAAGATCATTTTTAGATCTCATCCAAACTTCAAGCTAAACAAAGCAAAACGTGCAGCCAAACTATCAAACCAAATTTTATCCAAATTTATTGAACGGTCCCCAGTATGACAACAATTTAGTTGCCAGTCATGATTTTTTAGGAAAGCTATCACTCAAACCTTCCCATCCTACTATCCAATTATAATCTAAAGCTTATCTTGACTGATTTATCATCGTCGAATCGAAACTGCTAAAGCTAGAACTATGAAATTCTGACAGTAGTACCCACTAAGAAATGATTTTTCGAAATTCAAACCCTACGGGCAAAAGACAGTAAAAGGTGGTAAAAAAATTATATAGGAAAAATTATTTGTTCGATCAGATTTACTTGAAATTTAGCATAACTACTCTGTAACACTAATAATGAATCACGTATTTCAGCATTTCCCAAAATCGAACCCTAAAAAGGGTTTATAACCGACAAATCCAAAATCCACGCTAGTAAAGTCGCTGCTAGTTGTTTATATACTCGTAAAAGTTTTAAAAAAGTCTTTGTCTCGCCCAACAGATTGCAGAGGAGTGATTATAGTTACACTAAGTGCAACAACTAACCTTTTCGGCAAAAATTCAGGCATTTGACACTACATGTGTGTTTTCAATTGTAAATTGTGTCAGAAATTCGTCGGCTACAGCGGTGTTGGTCTGGCGATATCAAAAGTCATATTTGCAAAATAACAGGAAGAAAAGTATTTGGGGCGGATATAGTAAAGGATGTTTTAAATGTCGATGGACAAGAATTAGTAGATGTTGAAGCCAAGCTTAATGCATTTCGGCTACTATACTCAAATATTTTTCAGATCGAATACCTTCTTATGACACAAATTTGAATAATGAAGTCTTCTCAATAGTAGAAGAATTCAATAACACACATTCAAATGTAACCCTCACAATATTTTCGCAGACAAACAAAACTTCCAATCAGCTTTCATTACCATTTACTATACAACAAAATTTAGAATAAACTTGAACAACAAAAAATCCTTTGGTCTTGACCCTATTTCAAACTTTGTATTAAGAAAATGCCCAAATTATTTTGATTTTATCCTTTCCTCTCTGTTCAACCAATGCATAAACAATGGATACTTCCCTACTGAATGGAAACGGTCTAAAATAATGCCAATAGCAAAAAAAAATAATGCCACAAATACTAAAGATTTTCGACCAATCTCACTACTATCAAACTTGGGCAAACTGTTCGAGAGGGTTATAGCCGAAACCCTGGACACCTTTTGCGACGACTCAAATGTTATCCCAGACACACAATTTGGCTTTAAAAAACAACATTCTACGGAACACTGTTTATTATTGCTCAATAATAAAATTATACAAAACTTGAGACAAAATAAATGCACAGTTGTTCTAGATATCGATTTGGAGGTAGCATTTGACTCTATTTGGCACAAGGGACTTATCTTTAAACTTATTAATCTCAACTTCCCCTTGCCTTTAATACGAATGATTATTAGTTTTCTTGATTCAAGGACAGCGTCCATTGCCATTGGATCAGAATGTTCAGAAGAATTTCCCTTTCTCTTAGGAGTTGCTCAGGGAACATTACTACATTGCAACCCGGAATCAGAGCCTGAATCCCTTCTCTACGCAAATGACACAAAATTGCTAGCTGCTGCTATAAGACCAAATGATGCATTAGACAAAATAAAAAAACGCCATTCCAATATTTCTGTCTTATTTAAAATCCTGGGGCTTGAACATCAAAATTGAAAAATGTGGGCTTACCTGTTTCAGAAACGTGTATGGCAGAGGACACGGGAAAGTGGTTAAAGAAAGTAAAGGACTCTCCTTAATTATTCAAAATATACCTGTCCCACTAAAAACAGAAACTAAATACCTTGGCATTCATTATCAAAACAAGTTTAAGTTCAATAAGCATGGAAGGAATGTATTGATTAAAGCGAGAATGGCTACAGCTATCTTAAAACAACTGCTTTCATCTAAACATCTATCTCAAATAAAACCCTCATAAGACCGATTATTTCATATAGTTTTAGTTCTTGGTTTAGCATCTCTCCAACGGTGTTGCAAAAGAACTCGAAAAGTTTGAAAGAACAATATTGCGATTTTGCAGCGGAAAATTTCGAAAACCAAACAAAAAATGCTTTTCAAATCATATACTGTATAATGTAACGAAGGTTTCACCTCTTATGATCAACATCAAACGATATTTAAGTTTAGACAAATAGATTTGAGTGAACTACGGTTAATATGCAAAAAGATTAACAATAAATATAAAAATTATTTTGAATTGTTTTGATATTATTGGTCCAATAATACTTCAAATCGTAAACGAGTCATTTAATCGTGGTGAATTTCCTAGAAACTTAAAAGAATCGATAGTTGTTCCAATACCCAAGGAGTCCGGTACAAAAATGTGTGACAAATTTAGGCCCATTAACATGATGCCTATTCTAGAGAAAATAGTGGAAAAGTGTGCTCATCAACAATTTTATAAATATGTGTGTGATAATAAATTATTGATCGACAACCAATCGGGCTTTCGTCATAATCACTCATGTGAAACATCCCTAAATTGGTTAGTGATGACCTTTAAAGAACAAAGACACAGTGGTAACAAAATTATAGCATTATTTTTAGATTTTCAGAGAGCATCTGAAACAATTGATAGAGATATATTAATACAAAAGCTGTCAAAATATGGTGTCAAAGGTAACGAGCTTATGTGGTTTAAGTCTTATTTGTTTGATCGTACTCAAAAAACTAGTGTAAACTGTGCAATGTCTAGTGCCAAAAATACATGTTTCGGTGTACCACAAGGAACTATACTCGGTCCCTTATTATTTTTAATTTACATAAATGATATCTGTAAAGTGTTAAGAAACAGTCAAATATCCCTGTTCGCTGATGATGCCTTAATGTTTGTAAGTGGTAAAGCTTTAAATGACCTTAAAGAGCATATTGAGAATGACTTAAAAAACCTTTGTGTATGGCTGCAACAAAACAAACTAAAAATTAATGTAAACAAAACTAAATGTATGGTTATAAATAGTGACGAATGTATTAATTTAAAAATATATGGTGAAGAGATTGAACAAGTTCCTGAAAGAAAGTACCTCGGTGTAATACTAGACAGTAAATTGAATTTTAATAGCCATATGATGTACATATCTAAAAAAATTTCCAAAAAGTGTCCTTGTGAACACGTAGATCAACTGCAGGTGCTGCAGAATAAAGCGATGAGAACAATTCTTCGATGTAGCTATTATACCTCGAGTAGATGGATGCTATCTTGTTTGAAATGGCTAAACATCAAGCAGCGTATCATCTTCAATGTACTAACATTTGTATTTAAGATGAAATTCAACATGGTGCCACAATACTTGACCACAAATTTAATATATACAAGGGACGCTCAACCATATAATTTAAGATCCAACTACGATTTCAGACTACAGTTGTATAGGGATTCTAGAACACAGAATATGCTCTTATATCGTGGATTAAAATTATTTAACGAACTACCCAATGAAATAAAGAATGAAACTGTTTTAGGAAGATTTAAAAATTTGTTAATATCACATATACGGAATACAGTAACTTAAAAGTAAAATTAAATATTATTATATAAATTAAGATATACCAAATGAATTGTAATAGTAACTGATACTAAATAAATAAATCTACATGGTTACTCTATTAAAAAAGAGATTGCAATCTGTTGTGTATCACCCCAATCCACTAATAAGAGATTTATGGGATGCAAATGTAAATGAAAGCACAAATACTCATTATTATTTATCGCCCTTCAGCCTTATTAATAATAGATCTCAATTTTTAACAGAACCTGAGTTAAGTGAGAACCTTTTTACGAGAAAGCTGAATGCTCTGAGAGGATAGTTTTTGAACAAAGCTAATACAAAAAAAAATTAAACAAAATAAAAGTCCTCATCTAAATTTATAAAATATATAATTCATGAAATTCATATAATCATGTTACATATGTATTCCTAGGATTGAACTAAGCATTAAAAGTCAAATATAAGTAATTTAAGTATTTAATTACACATATGTTATAGTTTTGGTTTATGTAAACTTCAAGTTGCTTGTTCTAATATATCAGATTATATCACGAATTAAGTGTACACTTGTCTTATATTTATATAATACCGCTTCATAATTACAAAATTTAAAAACCATTCATTATTGATATACATTTTGTATTTTTCTTCCCCTTATTTTTAAGTCCTAGTCATTAGTTATAAGTTTGGTCTTTAGAGCAATTGTATAAACGTATGTCGGGAGCAAGCATACGAAAATTAGAGTAGAGATACACTTGTAGTTATGTAATTGTACTGGGAGTAAAAGAAAAATTAACATTCTTTAATAAAATATTTAGTAGCCAGACATACTTTATAAAGTCGGCAGCATAAAAAATCTTGTAATCAAAATTAAATTTGTGAATTTTAAGACTCAATAAATATGAAATGAAATGAATGAATGAAAAGTCATATTTGCAATGAAAAGCTTTCAAAAGAAAATAAAGTGAACAATTTTACGTACTTGCACCCATATGTCCTTTATCTGCAAAAAGTCAGATTTTAAATTCTTTTTTTTTTAATCCGTTCAAATTAAGAAAAATGAACATACATAGAAGTTACAATCCATCTGGAACGGATCGTATTATCTTTCATCTTCTAACTCATTCATAATAATTTGGGCGTGGCGTTGTGAACCTTTTCGTTAAATATCAATGAAATTTTTCTATTCAAAGGATATTCTCTCAATTATTTAGAGATTAACCTCATAACTGGTAGTTAAGACGATTTTTAGAACAAAGTGGACGCCGTTTGCAACCAAAGGTGAATAATTCTGGTGGAATATTCACCATAAGACTTAATCATCATCGTAAGTAGCTTTGAGAAAGCAAAACACGTTCCATTTTAAGAAAACACCCTCTAAAAGTAGGCGTGGCATTATGGAATATTTAGACAAAATTTCAGTTTCTGATAGAAATATTTATAAAGTATAATTTCTTAAAAAGTGGGCGTTTTTGTGGGCGGATTTTAAAAATGTTTACACTTTACACTATTTCAGGTCCCAAGAAGCTAAATTTCATCTTCCTAGCTCAAAATTTAAGGCCCAACATACGGACGGACGGACATAACTATTGGTGCTGATCATTAGCATATATATTCTTGAGGATCTACCGACAGCATTTCTCTATGTTACAAACTATGTGTCAAAAGTGATATACCCTAGGGTTTGGCAATTTCCCAAAACTTGGTATGTCATGAACTTGCGTAGCGTAGTTATATCAAATATTTTTTTGTTATTAAATTCACACGAAACCGATTGAGTCATAGCCGAGAACCAGGCAATTTTTAAGAGCCAGTTAATAGTAAAGTATACCTTAATACGAATATTTTATTGTTGTAATTAACTTATCCTTCTAAAATATGTTTATCTTAGAATTATTCTAGTTGTTCAGTTGTTATAGCATTAAAAGAGATGACGCCTACCAATCCGATTGCTTCACTTTTAATCTGCTACAATGGGAAAGGGTGTGATCCCCCCCAACAATTTATTTCTTGTAATTATTTAAGAAATCACCCTCCAGCGAAATTCCCTATATATTAAGTGTAATCCACTCTATCTACCCATTTTGGATTTGAAAAACATTCTCAAAATCCTCGAGAACATCCTCAACTGTGCAGGTACAGTTTATCCCAAACATCAACGCATGCTTTTATTAATCGGAATTTTTAAGAATCTTCACATCTCCGCAACGCTTATCGACTGCTTTGCAATCTCCCCCTTGCGGAAGCACCATTTACATGCAATCTGCCAATGAGTCCTAATTTACCAACGAACCGTTGATTACCACAAATTATTTATGTTAACTGTATTTGCAACAATCTTACCACTGCAATCAAACAGCCTCTGGGCGATCAGTCCACCTTTTTTGACAAAGACCCCAAAATGCTTTCATATCATCGGCAGCAATCCATCGCGCTGCCATCTATTTGCATGATAAAAACACTACACGGATTGGCGGCGGCACCGAAAGCTTCCAATTCGGGACGAGTCAAGCAGTAAGCCTCAACCAGTCGACCCACCATCCCTGTTATCTTTAAAAGATACCTAATAACATTAATTTCAGACAACCCGCACCTTCAATTATCCATCATAAAGCAGGGCCTCGAGTTGGTGCGATACGAAAGTATCTGCCGTCCACATCTTGTGTGTGAGTGTGTGTGGGGGAAGGGCTTTCAACCTGAGAATCGATCACCACCAGCACCACCAGCCCAGCACCAATCAATCGCGCAAAATCTTTGTCGTCATCGTCATTGCATTGCAGCACAGCCCAAATGGAATTCTTATTAAAGCCGAACCAGATGATGCCTTCCGGTGAATTGTTGGGCATCTGTCATGTGAGAGGACATCAAACTTCTCGAATCGAGGCAGAGCATAATAATCACCAAGCCGCCGCCGCAGCCGCCACTGTGCCCTGTTCACATCACAATACCGATGTACGCGCCTGTTGTTGTCAGATTGTTCGTCAGACGCTGGAGACTCTCTCTGTGTGCTGATGATCTTGATCAAAAGGGGGTGTGTATCTGATAGAACAATATACGGTGGGGAAGCTACAGCAGCAAATAATTCCTCGCAGGGTTAATTCCTCTGTGAAGGTACAATTTATGCAAAAATTATGCTAAAACTCGACAAAGCACACACATACTCGTACGGGATCACAACTGATCGATGGACAGGAGCGCTGCCAAAGAATAGGAAGATGGTATTGGTGGCGGATTTTGCGCGTTCCTTCGATTGAGGGCCTAGATAAAAGGTTGACGTTTTGATCGATATTTATTGGTAGCCCCCATGATGTCGATCCGTCAGATCGCCCGGGTGTTTGTTCGAGAGTCCTTTATGCAGATGATGACGATCATGACGGCAATCGAAACTGCTCTTAGGTTTGGTTATTTTTGCAAATCGCTCTTCGCTCGTATCCTGGAGTGATGATCATCGCTTCTTGGCCGAGGCCCTTGCGCTGCTCCCTGTCAGATGCACCACCACCACTGTGATGGATTTTTATTTATTGCGATCGGGTAGAAAATTATTATAATCGTTTCTCGCTTTTAGGAAATGCAATGCGCGGAGACTTTGGGACTGGCAGAGAAGAAAATCGATCGATTCGGTGATGGAGATGGAATTTGCTGCGCAAACGAGAGGCATCTCGTAGGTAAGTATCCCAAGATTTAGCTGGAAAATTTTTACCACCACAAATTATTGATGGAAATCAACCCGTACCAGTGTGCTATGTAGCCTAGGCTAGGTACATAAGCCTAGCAAAATAAAGTGGCAGTATAAAGTCATTTGTCAATGTCAGTTTGCACCCGTATGCGGATGCATTCGTGTGTGTGTCTCGCAGTGGATGGTTTTAAGTGAGCGTAATGATTATGATTAGCAAAGTATTTCGGGATTGAATGTGCAGTTGCAGCAGCAGCGCACAATAAATGATTCCGAGGATCATCATACAGTCGATCAAGAGAGTGAGAGAGGCTGGGATGATCTAGTGAATAGTTGGATATTTATGCAAATTGCCACTGTAGCTGTGGGGGTCAATGTTCGGCAGCCAGTAGATACTATTGATCGATGGCATTGCTTTGTTTCAGGGTGAAGAGCTTGCTATTTACCCGCATGAAATATGATCAGCGGAAGGAGGAGGAATTTTTCAGTTTATTAAGCTCCAAGGGGAGGGTCCATTGCATTAATCTGGTTACGAACAGTTGCAGGAAATACCTGAGCTGCGCCTATACCGCATTTGTGCCATTAACAAGAAATATTTTCTTTCCCGTTTCTGATGTGTGCAACGGTGAGTGAAAGACTACAGTATTTCCAATAACTTTTCATAGCGAAAAATACTTTCATGCATTAAGACAGAAGGAATTAACCTTTCAGTGTACAGTGTATTTAATGTTAGGCTCAGCAAATATTGAAGTTTGTCACTAGTCGACGTTTTAGAAATTGAAGTGTGAAAACATATGAGGATTACCATTCTTGCATAGACTTTTTTGTCCTTTCGGAGCAAAAGAAAATACGTTCGTTTCATAAATCCTGAAACAACCGAAACAATCATCATCTCAGTCTAATTAAACACAGACTTAAGAGTTGTGGATCTATTCGACGGTTTGGTTGAGCGGAGTCCAATATTCAAGTTGGGTTCGGCTCTGGCCCACAAAATATGCCCTTTTTCAATATCCATAAACACAAGAGCAAATGGCTATCTACCCAGTCCTGACGTAAATTCTGTTACAAAACTTCCAGCGCAAACTGTATGAATCCAGCTACCAGATCTATATCAAGGCTCATTCGGGATGATCTCAAAATGAAAGACTTTCGTCTGTCAACTGGACATCTATTAACGACGAAAATATCCATTTTACTGACGAAAAGATTTTCACTGTCGATGAAGTTTTTAATAAACAGATAAAATTTGTGCAAAGAAAAGAAGCAAAAAATACAGTTATTAGCACGGCAATCATCTTGAGTCCCATCAAGGACTTACTGCTCTCTATTTTCGTGGAAGAAGGAGTCAAAACTTGGGCAAAGGTGTACTAAGACGATGTCTTAGATGCCGTCATTAAAGGCTTGACGAATACCGTTTTTAATGGAACAAGATGGATTTTCCAACAAAACTCTGCTCCAGGACACAAAGCCAAAATAACCCTGCAGTGGCTTCGAATCAATATTCCTGCTTTCGGGAAGCCCAGATTTGAATAATTTGGATTCTTGTTTGTGGTCAGTGTTGGAGAGTATTGCCTACAAGAGACCTCACTGAAATGTGGAGAGCCTCAAAAGTGGTTTAACCACAGCAGCATTGACCACATCCTAGGAAACCGTGCGTGCCGCTCTAGCGCAGTGGCCACATCGATTGAGGGACCTGAAGGCAATCACGTCGAAAAAACCGACTTTTTTTTTTTTAAAATATAAACACTTATCCAAAATATGTTGTTGTTTAATTTTTATAATGTTTTGCACTTGTAACATAACTTATGGCATGATTAGGTACGCACCACTAAGAAATAATAAAGAATACATACTTGGAGCTCGATTTGTAACTACTTCAACAGAAGAGAGACCCAAGCTATGATAGATAACAAAAATTGAAGAAACACAAGATACTGTCGGAGGGTAGAGTTTGGTATTTAGTAGATGCAGTGTTCTAAAATAACGAGAAATGAACAATTTTTAAAAATTCATTAATAAGTAAAAACCGTTACACGAAAAAAAAACGACATCTAGTGGCATATGTATAACCTAGCTCAAGTTTTAATTTTAAACAGAATCGTTGAAGCCGTTTTCAAGATAATCGATTTAATTTTTTTCCAAATCAGGATCGTTAAATTTGAGGTTAGAATGAAAATCTTGACAGATAGAATTAGCAGATCAACTTTTTCGAGTTCCTCTATACTCGTAATGTCAGAATCTATCCGAATATCTGGGAAAAGCACCTAAATACTGTAAAGGAGCTCCTTCAATGCGCTCTTCTCTTGATCACCAAATAGGCCACAAGAAGTGTGTTAGTATCAAATTCCCACAAATTCAAACCGGCCATTTTTACTCTGAAATTAGGAATCTTGATAGGTATCTGGTAGAGCACCTGGTGGAAATTAAACATACAGGGTGACCAGATAAGAATGATAGGAAAGAAAATTGATTTTGGCTTTATTTTGAAGCTACATTCATGCTATTATGTATGGAAAGCACATCATTTAAATGGGCGTCTCGGCTTCGCTGGCAGTGCTTCAAGTGGTAGGTCTAATTTTTGATGACTCGGTCCAATATTTGCGGCGTTATTCCGTAGCGTCTCGAATATTGGCCTCGAGCTCGTCCAAAGTGGTTAGCTTGTTAGCGTAGACTAAAGACTTGACGTAGCCCCAGAGAAAATAATCGGAGGGGGTGTCAAGTCACATTATCGCGGTGGTCAATTGATGAACGCTCGCCGTGAGATGACCCAGTCGCCAAATTTCTCTTTCACCACTTCGAGCGTTGCATCGCTTTTATGGCATGTAGCGTCATCTTGTTGGAACCACAGCTCGGATATATCGATATTTTATACCTCTGACCACAGAAAGTCGGTTAACATCGCTCTATATCGAGGACCATTTACGGTAACCGTGTCTTCTTCCTCATTTCGAAAGAAAGAAAGGTCCGATGATGCCGCCGTGCCATAAACCGCACCACACTTGTGGATTGTAGTCGTTCCAATAATGGCAATCTTGCTTGTTGACATAGCAGCTGAGCCAAAAATGGGCCTTGTCCGAGAAGATGATTTTTTGACCAAAATCCGAACTCACGGCTTTATCTGTAGTCGACCGGCTTGAATTCTAGAGTCAGCACGATCTTACATGGATGTAGGCCCAAATCCAACCGCAAAATAGTTTAGTTTAGTTTAGTTTAGTTTACTTTATTCCATCTTGCCGAGCTTAACTCTAACAGATATCAGATAAATTAATAAATAAATTCAAGTAGAAGCAAATATATGCAATAATAGTATTTTGAAATTGAACCTATCATAACATAAATCAATTTCGGTACACACTGAGTTAAATAATTTTATACATTTCGTTATTGGCTCATTGAGACCATAGTTATAAACATGCCTAGGATTTAATAAAAAAATTCTGGTACGAAGTATTCTTTCCGGCGCATAGAATTGAAAGTATCTAAGTATATCAGGACATATTACACGGTAAGAAAAGACATCATGAATAAACAATATACAATGAACATTTCGCCTTTTTTCCAAGGTATCCAAACCGATCGAAGCACATCTAGGAGAGTACGAGGGCATATCATCAAGATTTCATTTCAACTGTTTTACAACAAATCTTGTAAAAGACTTTTGGACCCTTTCCAATCGCATTATAGAATTACAGTAAGACTATAGAGCAATATTCAAGGAAAGGACGTACTAAAGACATATAAACGGACTTAAGAGCATACGGGTTAGAAAATTCAGCACAAGAACGTTTAAGAAAGCCAAGCATAGAGTTTGCTTTAGCAACTACATAATCGACGTGAAACGAGAATGTAAGCTTTGTGTCAAAGATCACACCAAGATCTTTAACCTCCGTTTTACGAATCAGGGCGGTCCCAGAAATTGTGTAGTCATAAATTATAGGTATCAATGTACGATGAACGGAAAAAGAATGACATTTGTTTATATTTAATGAAAGACAGTTTATTCGACACCAATCGACTATTACATTTAATTCATTTTGAAGACTTAGGCAATCATAAATGTTATTGACACGTAGAAATATCTTAAGGTCATCGGCATACAACAGACCGTTAGCATGATGAAACAACAAGGGGATATCATTGATGAATATGTTAAACAGTAAAGGTCCCAAGTGGCTACCTTGTGGAACACCAGATAAGACCTTAATAACTCTAGATCGAGAAGAACCAATCTTAACAACCTGTTTTCTATTCAATAAATAACTAGAGATCCATTTAAGCAAACTGGAATGAATCCCAAAAGACTTAATTTTGTTATTAAGAATGATATGGCATACTGAGTAAAATGCCTTCACAAAATCAATAAAAATGACATCAACTTGGTAACCTGATTTCACAGAATCAAATAGATATTTAGTCAATAGAATCAAGTTTGTTAAAGTGGATCTACCAGACATAAATCCATGTTGTTTCAGAGATATCTGTTCTTTGATACTGAAATAAATTTTTTTAGTAACTATTGACTCAAAAATTTTAGAAATAGCTGAAAGTTTAGCTATTCCTCTGTAATTTTCAATTTTTTCCTGGGCCCAGCTTTGTAAACGGGAGTTATAAATGACAATTTCCATTCATCTAAGAATGTGCCTGAAGATAATGACAAATTGAATACAATATACAATGGCAAAGACAGAGATGAACTGCATTTTTTTTAGCACATCAAAAGGAATACGATCAGGGCCAGCACTTTGACAAGAGTTCATAGATTGTATGCCCTGGAAAACATCATTCATCGAAAGATGTAAGGATCCTATGGAGGTGTTGGAACTAGTAACATTATCCTCGAGAGGGGTATATTAAGATTAGAGTAGTCGACATATACTGATTCGAAAAACTTCGCAAATAACTCGCATGATGAATTAGTGCTACAAGAAAGAACACCTTCGTATTCCATATTTTGATGAATACCATATACCTTCCTTTTACCATTCAAAAAAGTCCAAAACCCCTTTGGATTCCTCGAAATCTGCGATTCAGTGTTCATTACATATTGTTTATAGAGAAACCTATTTAGAAAATAAGCCTGGTTGACTCTCTGGCGATGCCCAATTCAGCTGATTGGCTCCGAATTGACATTTCTTGGTCTTCTTCGATACTGGCCGCTACGGCGGCTATGTTTTCTTTACGTCGCATCGATCTCTATCTGGTTGGTGGCCTAAGGTCCAAAAGAGTGTACCCACGCTCAAACTTTTCCACAGTGCGACGAATTACCTGCACACTGAAGCCATGATGATGACCGACCTCACGACGAAATTCACGTTGCGTATTTACAACTGAGCGGGAATTTCGATAATATTTTTAAATAATTTCCACACATTCGAGAAGTGTCAAAAAGTGATGCATGATGAAGTGGCAAACCTTAGTGAATATTTTGACGGCTGGATGTCATTGGTAACTTTAACAGCTGCTGTAATATAATAATTGAAAAACTATCATTGCCAACTGGTCACCCTTTACCTGTTTTTAGTTTTTTGTTCTTCTTAACATGGCTGTATGTTCACCAAACCTACGTTAATTTCAATAGTACTATGTCTTATAGAACACTAATCACTCACCGTACAAAATTCTAAATATTTTTGAAACATATGGCCCACAGATTCCTTGGAAATTAAAGACAAAATCGATTTTCTTAAATTTTTTTTTAATTTTTCATTTCAACTGATTTTTTTGAGAAAAAATGCCGTATGAATTGCATTTTTTTGTTCCTCGTTGTGAAAGGCACTCATTAATATAATTTGTGTAGGGTTATCTTGCACTGCGACCTAATGGTCTATTGTGCCTCCTGCTTATACCTAGGAGAGGTTTATTCCCTCATTAGAGTTTTCCTCAGAATACAATTCCTTCAGAATTGTTATCGACAGTCATACACTCTTTCTTTGCCTTGGCAAGGATAGTTAACCCTCTCTATTCCAGTTTCTCTTAGGAATCTGAGAATGAGAAGTGGGTCTATGGTTGGCATATCCTCATCTGATAGTTGGTACTTGCCCAAGTATTTCAATCTTTTGTGAGTCAATGCACCAACCTGGAGTCTCACTGGACTCATTGCAGAATCTGCAAAGGCCTTAGTTTTTTATATTTAGTTTCCTTAAATGCTTCCCGAGTTTACAATACCCGTGAGTGGTATTTAAAAGAGCTGCAAATTTGACTAAGCTATATGTAATGCAAAAGTGAAACATCACAAGCCTCAGAGTAATTTTTCCTCAGTTGTTTTCGTTAACCCAGTCACTTTGTAAATATGTATGTACCTTTGTATGCAATATATCTTGCGAGGCTTAAGTTTTACATAAAAAGTATCTGAGCAAAATTTGTAGCTCTTTTAAGTACATTTCACACTGTTATACAAAAAAGGTAATTAATTATGCACTCTTTCTCAAAAAAGCATATTGAACTGAAAATATTAGAAAAAGTTACGAACAAAGTTTATGTTTAATTTGTAAGGAATTTGTATGCCGTATGTTCACAAGATATTTCAGTATTTTTACGTTGGATATTTGGTGTTCAATTAAAAGTAGAATTTTTTAATTTAATATAGATTTGATGAACATGCAGGAAAGAAGATGGTAACGAAGAAAATAAAGACCGGTACAACTCCATAATGGAAAAAGCTGGATCCAATACTCTACCAGATCCCGAAGTAACGGGATGTTGTATAGTAGACGGCTCCTAAAAAAACCGTAAAATTGAACCTTTTAAGTAAATACCAAAGATCGGCATGCATGTGTGTCAGTGGTATACTAAGATCCATTTCCTCCGCAGTACTCGTATTAGATGTAATGTTTCATCAATTGCTCCTAGACATTTTCGTCAAACAGATGGGCTACACTACAGTCATCTATAAAAAAGCCATACCTCAATTCTTGATCTGCAAAATTTTACATACGACAACACCAACTACACCGAAAGAAGGGCATTTCACTTTACTTCTATGCAGATGGTTCCAAAATTGAAATTGGAAATGATTTCTCTGAAAATCTCAATTTATGCACCTTAATCCGTCTCCCGGGTCACTATAGCGTATTTCAGGTGAAAATAATTACAATTAAGAACGAATAAGAAAAGGCTCAAATGTAATGTGATATTTGTCAAGGGGTTCTCTGGTATCGTGCGGAGCAATTTAACATTCACCTATGATGAGTGCCAAGCCACAAAGACGTTTCAGGAAGTTGCACCCTCAGAATTGTGTAGGTAAGTCAAAATTTAGTTACGCCTCTCGCTAAATGCAAGCATTTACTCGTGATGGGTGCAATCAGTAAAGTCAACCAAAGATGGGACAATCTCACGACGTGTCAAGTCTCTAGACAGATTTGGCCTAAGCTTGATCAAAAACATCCAATGGAATGGTTTTGCTAAAATGATTGCAGATCAACACCGTCATCGATGTCCTCAATGGGTAGGCCTCTATTAATCGATTTCAGCTGGACCTGCAGGAGCAATGATGAGGATGAGACGATCCTCTATTTTTTTTGCATCTGTCTAGTCCTATATAAAAGACGGCTGCTCCATTTTGGGCTCATCTCTTCGATGAACTCGGCGACCTGGTGAATATTGAGGATTCGTAGGACGTTGCAAGTAAATCACTATATAAAGGAGATTAGATTTGTTTTTCTTATTAATTAAAAAAAAGGCTGTATTAGTGACAAGTTATTTTTGCAATCATGGTATTGTAGTGGAAAAACTTAAACTCAGCAAAAATGACATCTTAGTCATTAGAACAATGTTCAACTGCTTTTAACTCACATGTTGCTCAAGGGACATTGTCAGAGTCTACGGTCAAGGAAATAAGAAAAGCGCGTAAGAAATGGCAACAGAGTCGTGCTCCGCAACATAAAGCTCACTTGAATCACCTGTGCAATTCGTTGAAGAAGACTAAAGGATTTTAAGAATCGTGCGGTATGCTCTTATCTTGAAAGTTTAACGGCGAAAAAAGATTCCAATTATTCACTTTGGAACACCAAAAGGCCCAAGGTCCCCGCGCCGCTAATTAAATTAAATCACAATCAATGGGCAAGGGAAGATAAAGAAAAAGCGGACGTTTTTGCGGCCCACCTGTAAGACACCTTTAAACCGTATGATGGTCAAGTGTCTTACGACAATATCAATAGGCCGGATTTAGCATCTGACGATTTAGCACTTACAAGTGCAACGCTAAGGGAACTCAAACATGAGATCGGGAATCTAAAACCTAAGAAAGCTCCTGGTTATGACTTGATCACCGGAGAAATTCTCAAAGCTTTACCTAAAAAAGCATTGATTAAGCTTCTTCAATGCTGCGCTCAGACTAAAACACGTGCCTAACCAATGGAAGTTGCCGAAGTTATAATGGTTTTAAGACCAGGAAAGCCGCCAAATGAGGTAAAATCTTATAGACCAATTTCGCTACTTCCAGTTATGTCCAAAATTTTCGAGAGGATATTACTAAGGCGTCTCCAACCGATTATAGAAGGAAATAATCTTATCCCTGACCACCAGCTTGGGTTCAGAAGTAAGCATTCGACGATTGATCAGGTGCATAGAATTACTGACGTAATCGAGAAAGCACTTGAAGAGAAAAAAATATGCTCAAGCGTATTTCTTGACGTCTCGCAAGCCTTTGATAAGGTGTGGCATGATGGCTTGAATTGCAAATTGCCACAAGTTCTCCCTGTATGCCTATACGACATTTTAGAATCATATCTCGGGAATAGACTCTTCCGTGTTAGACATGGAAATGAATACTCGGAGCTCCAAGAAATTTCGGCCGGTGTACCGCAAGGAAGCGTTCTTGGGCCACTTCTCTATCTGTTATATACTCGCGATATACCGAAAGAAGATGGCACTATCCTGGCTACATTTGCCGATGACACCGCTATCCTAGCCGTAGGTAAAACAATCGAAGAAACGACTGCAAAACTGCAAAACGCACTGAATAAAGTAAATGAATGGACGAGGGACTGGCGGATCGCCCTCAACGAATTTAAATCTTTCACGTGAATTTCACTTATAAGAAAACTAATGTCTTGCCAATTTTCCTAAACTTGGCCCAAATACTTGGAATGACACTCGACGCAAAACTGAAATGGAATTCTAATGTGAAAATGAAACGTAAAGAACTCGAAATCAAATATATAGAAATGAACTGGTTTCTCGGAAAATACTCCCAGCTCAGTATTGAGAACACACTGCTTTTATACAAGCAAGTGCTAAAGCCGGTGTGGACTTACGGTATACAACTTTGGGGCTGTACCAAGAAAACAAACGCCAATGTTTTACAAACTTTTCAAAATAAAGTGCTAAGAGAAATTGTCCACGCACCGTGGTATACTAGAAACGATGATATCTACAGGGATCTCGAAATTCCGACAATCGAAGCTAAAGCATAGAAACCGACTAATCGGACATGTCAACAATACAATCGTACAAATTCTGGATGAAAGCAATTTATTGCGCCAACTACAAAGGACGAAGCCTTTCGACTTGGCGAGATAGGAATCAACCGCGCCTAGAAAGTAACCTGCCAAACGAGTTTTTTTCATGATAGAAAAATTGCTTGAAAAGGTCCTTCTTAGTTACAATATATAACAAATTAGATCGCAGAGTGGTGTTTTTTTAGTCAGTAAAAATCTGACACTACTATCAGCACGCGCTTGCTATCCTCATAGTGTCTATGGAAGATTTTTCACTAACCCTCTGGAAAAAAAAAAAAAAAAACTCTAGTAACAATCATTGCTTGTACTTTTTAAACCCAACAATTTATTTACTGCAATTTCCGTGAAATAAACACACGAATTTGTACAAATATGTAGCAAAATAACTTACAATATCTGAAAGCCAGGGTCTTGACCTACAAAATTCTTCAATGTCTTTGCGTAGGTTTCTTACTAATCATATCTGCTACTTACTACCTTGAACTCGCACATTCAACCTACTCACTAGACTATTGTTAGTCATTAAATCGTCCTACTCAGCTACACGACGTCAGGGTGGCATCTTCACAGATTTATACATCCAACACCTTGCTGTCTTCCACATTCGCCATCAATACTCGATAATCTTATAAATGGTTCCAATAAATTTACCCATTATTGCCCCGAAAATAAAAGGAAACCCCCAACAAAATTCTTCAGCTCACCATTAACTCTCTGAAAGTAACCGCAGCAGCAGCAACATTGCGAACGTGTCCACCCAAGCACTAATCGCTGGAACCCCAAACAATGCATCCTCCTCCAGAAGCACCATCGCTCGGCTCACATTAACCCTGCAAGAAAAATCATATAAATGATCGGAAATTATGTTATAAAAATTTGTATTGAATGCTTTTGAATCACAATGGATGGCGGACAGTGTGGTGTGGTGGACCATGCCAACAGTCTGCCTGTGTATTTGTGTAGGAATTGTTTGCCTGACGTGGGAAGGGGTGACCGAGGAGACTGTGTCCGCTTAAAATATGATGTTGTCCTATAAATTATGAGGGAGAAACCGCGCGCTCTCGAAAGAATGGGGCCCTGCTGGGTTTTGGTTCTCTTTTATGGTATCTTTAACCTTTTTTTTTTTTTTCTTTTCTTTTAGAAAATGTTTAAAGGAGTTCCAAAAACAAAAAAAATGCATTCCACGGGTCAATGTAATGGTGGCTTTATCAAAACACCTATTCCTTAGAAAAAAAAAAAAAAAAATACATTTATGCATAAAACAGAAGCTGCTGCTGCTTCCGAAGCACTATAAAACACTTTTTATGTGGGGTTTCCTATCACTGCGATACGGTTCGGTAAAGGCCTTGCTCTTGTTATGGAAATCAAAAGTCTCGCATTGACAATGCAGTCGCACTCAAATAAGTAATAATACTAAGTAGGAAATGGTAAAAGTTTTACGACGATTGAGTGCATTGTGGCTGCTGATTCTCAGGGCTTACCATCGGTCGTCGTTGTGTATCTGAAACAATAAATATTTTCGGAACCGTGATGAATTTTATCGCAGTTATTGGCCACTAATCTGGAATTATATGCTGTTAACCTATAAATTCTAAAACACTAACTAGCTTTGGCCAGAAACAAGGGGGCAGTGTGAGTGTGCGTGAAATGATCGTTCACTTTAATGTTCTCAATTAATTGCTAAACATTTAACTTTGTGGTCTACCTACCTGTGCTATAAAAATGGGGAAAAATATTTCGTTTCGATTAAAACGATATTCGATTGATGGAGTCTATAGAAATAGGAAATAAAAACGATCGGAGTGTAAAGATGAAAATAATATCCGACATATAAATAACAGTTTTGTTATAAGATGTTCCTTTGTATCATTGGTTTGCTGATTTCCGTAATTCATTATATAATGTTCGTGGTGTGATCATAAACTCGTACTTGCGGAATATAGTATGCTTTTGGAATGTGCATGAACGCTACAAGCATGAGCTTGAAGGCATGCTTACGGTTTGAGTGGCCGGGAAAGATATTAACTCTTTTTTTTATTCGTCAGTGTCATTTTTATTTAACAATTTTAACAGAAAAACTTTTTTTAAATTTAAAATGACAACAGAATATAAAATTTTACTTTTTTTTAAATTAGCAGAAAAGTAATAGATTATTGGAAAGGAAAACAGCAAAAAGTAATCAGTGATGCCAAAGTTTATTATTATTGGAAAGAAAAAAAAAAAACGGCAAAACGTAATCAGTGATGCCAAAATTTATTATTATTGGAAAGAAAAAATAGCAAAATGTAATCAGTGATGCCACTGTTTATTATTATTAGAAAGAAAAACAGCAAAAAGTAATCAGTGATGCCAACATTTATTATTACCCTCATTTAAAATTTCGACATAAATTATAATGCAGTGGTAATATTTCTTCGGATTAATTTTTAAAACTTTTATTTTCACATTTTCTCTTCTGCCTGATGACAAATTTGAACAAATTCATTGAAGTAAAAAGGGAAATCCCCATTTTCGATTTGTTTGCCTTCTTTAACAGGGACGCTTGATTACCCTCATAAGTTTGTTCACAACATTTAAAATGCAAGGTCTTTTAAAGTTGATAAAATTGTGTTCTGTTTTATTGCTAGTTTTTTATTAAAATTGTTTGTGCTTTTGTTGCATTCTAAAGAAGATAGGTCGAGGTAAAACACTTACTGATTTAGAAATTGGCAAAATTGGCAAAATTCTTGCATTTAACCGAGAAAATTATTCCAACAGAGAAATTACTAAACAAATTGGTCGAGATCCTTGGGCGGTCAACAATTTTCTAAAAGATAGAGAAAATTATGTTAAAAACCGAAGAGACTGCACAACAGAACGTAAATCCATTTTACGCGAAGGTTCAAATTCAACTTCATCTGCTCGCAAATAAAGGAGAACGATGGAACTTCAGCCAGTGCCTGGACACTTCGTAGAATCATTGAACAGTGTCCACATCACCGATGGCAAAAACTGAATAAAAAGCCACATTTACTTCAGCGCCATAAAAATCTTAGATTGGAATTTTGCGGCTCATTTAAGTTGGTTCCATCATGGTATGGGCTACAATTTAATTTCATGGCGCAATTAATCTGGTTATCTTAGAAGGTCTAGTGGATTACATCGAGCTTCTTGAAATGCAGACAATTCGAAAATAGAGAAGGTCTTATTAAAGCCATTGAGGACGCTTTTCAGAAAATTCCATTAAATTACTTATATCGAACCAATGTTAGAGTTAACTGAAACTTAATACCACCTGCGTTTCAAACCTACTACACTAACCTTTCTTTCTCTCTTTCACTTTCTGCAAACGCCCGCTCCCTGAAATAATTTAAGGCTATTCATATCCCCTTTGGCGCGCGCAAATTATTAAAAAAAATGTTAAATAATCTAGGGCAGCAAAACTTCAATTTGTTTGTGATCAAAATCAAAAAGCAATGTTTTAACTTTGTTTACAAATTCTGAAAATATTGTGTAATATAAATCCGCAGGAAGTCTATTAAAAAGTTTGTAGATCACAACCGAATAAAAGTTTCTGTAATGAGAGGTGCGAAATGTAGAAATGCTGACAACGTAGCCTGAATTGCTACGCAAATTATGTTCATTAGAGATGGGACTTTGCATGTAGCCACATCTTATAAAGACTATTTTTGAAACTTTGTAGTAGTACAGATGTCTAACTGGCAGAATTTTAAATTTTTTAAATAGCACAATAGAGCGGGTCAAACGGTTGGATGGCTTGTATGTCACGTAGCACCATCTTGTTTGTAGTGTGACACAAGATGGCGCTAAGTAACATACAAGTCGTCCAACAATCGGTCTTTTGCGCACTAAGTTCAACAATCGTGTAATTAGCCCTTTTGGTGATATTGCTTAGCCTCCGCGGAACTGCGATTTGACGCTGAATATTAATGATAATTCAGCAACAATTCAGGCATTTAGGCACAATATTGATCGAGCCATTCGTGAAATAGAGCCCTGAACAATCGACATTAGAATTCAAAATTGGGCTACTGCCAAGCAAGCCGCGGCAGCCATTTAAATGAAATTATTTTCCATAAGGAAAGAGTACTCTCTTTTGTAAAGCAAAAAACTTTGAAAAATATTAAGTGGATTTTTTTTTAAAGCAATTTTAAAAAGAAACCAACAGATGGCTCACCCTTTATATTGAAACACAAGGCAGAGCTTCCTAGATTGATTTTGTCCAGTCGTGAGTAAAATCACCTTCGGATTTCTTCCCACGCACGAAAAGTAGGTATTAATGTCAATTCTCGAATAAAATCCCCTCAAAAATCTGAGATCGTAAACGCAGAATTTTAAGGAGATTTTCTCCAAATTTGTTCCCGGATATCTTGCCAGGGAATAATATTTGTCGCTTCACTAGTTTAATCTAGTAAAGGAAGAGGTCGATATCTATTTACTTCAGAAAATGAAATGCTTTACCAAACTTGCAACGAACTCTGAATTCAAAATTAGAAAAGAAAATTCCAAAATACATCTATATAATTGTGTTTTAGGATGGACAATGGGATATGGAAATCCAGTTGTCAGCACATCGACAGGGGGTTACTCGCACATAGCAATCACTAAAACAAGAATACGTCAGGACCCATCTTAGTACTAATTGTACCTCTGGTCTCAATTTTCTTTTCTTTTCTATTGAAAGCCCAATAAACCAACAAAATTTTCTATTTTTTCATTAAAAATGTTAACTGCTGTCAAAATATTCGATGATGGGAACAAAAGTGAAGCGAAATTAACTCCGGGGGAGATTCCCGATCGCAAAATTTAATTCTTGAGTCCGGGGGAAAAAAAAAGTTCCCTCAAATCTAGGAAGATGAAAACTTATTTACAAATATTTAAACAAAAGCTGTAAGTATATGGGGCTTAACTTCTCATTATCACCATTACCTTCATCTGTCCAAGTGTCATCGTCACTCTTTAAGGTCCACAATTTTAAGCTTTTCACGACCAGTTATGGAACCACTTTAAAGCAACTTTGTTGCCTTTTTTGACATACTAATGAGGCCATTCCAAAAGATCTAAAAAAAAAAAAAAAATTTAAAGGCTTGCGGAACAAAGTTAATGAAAAATTATTTCACTTAACTGCTCTCATTGATATTTCAAAGGCCTCCCCATGTGTCTTCTCATTCAATCTCCAAAACTCCGAATGATAAACTCAGTTGTCAAAAAGTATAATCCCTCCACATGGCTTTGGTGGCAGTAACAGCACTAGCAGAAGCAGGTACTCTCCATTCCACTGCTACGCAGATTAATCCTCTTCATCCTGCTTCACCAGCAGTGTGACTCAAGTGCGAGTGCAATCGTCGTCAGTCGTCTTCGTTTTCCTGCCACACAACTTTCCCACCAATGCAGTGCAGCAGCAGCTCCCCGAATCCAACAACAACAAAAAGTTACAAATCGATGGAATTCATGACTGCGCACGTTATTCCCCATCCGAATCCGAAAATCCATTTGTGTTTTTTTTTTTTTTTTTTTTTGTTGTTCCCGGTCGGTCGGTTGGTCGGTCCCTAAAGATTGATTTAGATAACCGCATCCGAAAAGTTGATCCTGCGCAACACAAAACCGGGCACGTACCTCACTAATAATGCCACCATGCAATAATCAGCCATACCACCCATCCCCCGACAAACTACTTGGAATTCGTGGACCGTTTTTTTTTTTTTTGTTCTCGTCGTTGCCTGACTAATGATCAGCGTTCTGTTTCGAATGGGATTTTTGACAGTTGTTTTGGTCATTCTTTGACATCGTATTGTTGTGTCCTTTTGCTTGTTCGGCTTGAATGCTTGATAAATTCACTTCGCTGTGCGATTTGGGAATATGTCTCGGACGTGAGTGTTCTTCGTGTGCGTGAGTGTCGTGGGAGAAGGAAATGACACTTCATTTCTGTATGTTTTGAAGGAGCTGTGGCTTTGTTATGTTAATTTTGACAAATATCTGAGAGATTTTTCTGGATGTGATTGAGGATCGGATTGCTCTTCTGATCGACTACAGTTTTGGGCTCTTTTCAGTTTGGTTAAGATGAAACCAATTAGATTGAGCGGATAAATCGGAATCATATGTCAAAGGATGAAATCGGGTAGATAAGGTGTCAAAGTGAAGATACCACTTGAATGGGATTTTTAATGGAATTGGAGGGATCGAATTCCCTTCCATAGGAAAAGGCTTTTTATTTGATAAGTTCTTATTCAGTTATGTCTGGATATCTGAAGGACTTGGATGCCTCGTAGATACTCGTGTTGTGCAAACACGCGAATAGAAGGGACTTTTACGAGTATGTCATATCCGAAGGGCAAATTATTCAAGCTTCTCATAACAATTTTACTCTCCGATTTTCCTCAGATGTTCGCGATAGGTGGGACCTAGAAAAATTTGATTTTTCTTGGGACTCGAACCTGACTCTAAAAATACTCAGGGACATTATACCACGCTGTTTCCTCAGACTTGCTCTAAAGGCGGACAGTTTTGAGACTCATCATGGGCTCCACTTTTTTTAGAGAGCATCTAGAACACTTGGACTTTTCATAATGTGAGTGCTTAGATTTCATCCGTATCAGAAAAGGCACGTAAAATTGGAATTGATAAGTTTTAAACTTGCGTTGCAAAAAGCACGGATAGGTTTAGAGCGAACAACAGTTTTGGATAAATCGCTTAATCCAGATAACTCTCTCTTATCTCTAAGCTTACTCCTCATCAAATAGATATACTCATTCTTCTGATTCTATCCTGTCAATCTGGCTAATGCTGAAAACTAAATGAAGAGACAAAACAGCGATATGAACAATTTTTAATGTATTTGCAAGGCGCTTAGCTTTTTTACTTCAGAGGAAATCAGATAGCTGCCGAAAGGATCCTTTTTCATTCTAAGGTGGAGGAGGGCACTACATTAAGTCATCCTCGAGCAGAATCTGAAATATGATTTAAGTGGTGTTGGTTGTTCTTTCAGGGTGCAGTGGTCTCTGATTTTCAGTCAAGACCCTGAGGTTATTGACTTATCAGACTTTACACCGTATTCCGATTGGATCGATGCAAGACTGCCATAGACCGTGGAGGTGGAATTTTAATTGCTATTCGATCCAGTCTATCTTGTAAGCAAATATCATTGCCAATCATAGTAGTAGAACAATTATGTATTTTAATTAATGTAAATTTAGATTCCCAACTAATAATTATTTCTAGTTATGTTCCGTCAAATGGTATTGCAAGTACTTATTTTCAACACATAGATAATATTAAGCATATATCTTAAAAATAAATAAGACATCTCACTACTTATGCGTGTTAGGTGATTTTAATTTTCCCGATCTTAAGTGGACGTGGTCAGATGAAGATAATATGCTAATCCCAAGTTAACAATGTCCATAATTCATTAGATCTTTTATTTGTTTGTGTAAAAGAATTAAAAGTAAAACCAAATTCTATTTCTTGTGAACTACTTAATATCTCGATCTATCATAAGCAGGGGTGGCCGTGGTGTAGTGGTAACATCAACGCTTGTCACGCTTTTGGTTCACGGTTCAAATCCTGATGTCAACAATCATCTATTTATTTCGTCTGAAAAAAAAAAAAAAGTAGATCAATTGCGAAAGCTTAGTCAACTCTACTGCGAAGGCATAACACTGGCAGTAGGGTGGTGTCATATGGCTTAAATGCAACTTGATCGTGATGATGACATCAGGTGGAGGGAAAAAAATACTGTGAATCATGAGCAACGACAAAAAGTAAAAACAAACAAGCTACCCAGTTATCTGGACGCTAACCTTGGAGTTTACAGATACTTAATACCATCTGTGTTTCAAACCACTACACTAAATCTTTCTTCCTCTCTCTTTCTTCTTCACAACGCCCGTGTCCTGTAATAGTATAAGAGTATTCATATCCCATTTGGCGCGCAAATTATAAAAAAGAAAAAAAGCAAACTGAGTTCGAATTTGAATTTTATTCTATTCTGGATCCGGTTAATACTGACAGTAATTTTAGTTATTTTAATTTTTTAAAGCAAATTTTACTGGTCTAAACAATTGGATTAATTCCTTCGATTGGAAGGAGGAATTTTATAACCCAAGTCTCAATGAGATGTATGCCCGTTTTAAAGCTGTTATTAATTCTGGGTTTGAAATGTATGTGCCATTAACTTTCAAGAAGAAACTCCATAAACCCCCTTTGTATAATCGTCGGTTAATGAATTTAAATAACCTTAAGACTAAAGCACTTAAACGGTACAAAAAGTTGCAAAACTTGGTTGAATATGCTGGTTTTTGTTCCTTGAGAAAAGAGTTCTGCATGCTTAGCTGGTGTTTCTCCACAGAAATTATATTATGGATATCGAGAGCAAGCTAGTAACTGACGCCAAAAGCTTTTGGTATTACGATTACACGAGTATGTCGTATGAAAACGAACTTCCTGCGAATTGTTTGCTCGATTTTTTGAATCTTATATGTAAATAACACCTCAATTCACTTAGCTCCAGCCACCGTAATCGATAAAAAAGTGGATATTGGCTGCATTTATTCTCGATTTTCATGACATCGTTCTGGCTCTAAGCAATCTAAAACCATCGGTAGCATTGGTTTTAAGAAGCTGTAAAGACAGTATCTGTTACCCCCTTCTACTTATCTTTAACTTATCACTTAAACTTGGCACTTTTTTAGATGAGTGGAAGGTCTTATTTCTAGTTCCAATATTTATATCTGGCTCTAGAAATGGCGTTAAGAACTACAGGGGAATCTTTAAATTATCAGCCTTCCCTAAGCTCTTTGAGAGTATAGTCAAAGATAAATTGGGATTTTATGTCAAAGAATATATTTCGGAATCTCAACATGGTTTCGTTTCAGGGAGATCCACAGCCTCCAATCGCATATATTTCACATCGTCTATACTAAATTCATTTCAATTCAATTCGGCTTCTCCGGAGAAAAAAGAGAGAGCATGAGAAGCGCGCGATCGAGGATATAGAGAGGTGCTACTCCAGGACTAATGTTCGGAAGTTTACCAAAAGGTAAAAAGAACGTGACATGCCAAAAAGGCCCGAACAGAGACCTGTAGAGACGAACAAGGAAACCTTGTAGTAGAGTCACAGTCGGTGCTAAGGATATGGAAAAACCATTTCTGCAGACTGCTAAACGGCGAAGACGACACAAATTCAGCTGTCAGGCAGAATGAACCATTCAAACTGGACGATGAAAGCCAAGATTTCCGTCCATCTTACCAAAATGAAGTGAGAATAGCAATATCTAAGCTTAAATCCAACAAGGCTGCTGGACCGGACGGCTTAACTGCCGAGCTGTTTAAGGCGGCGGGAGATGACCTAGTGGAGAGCACCAACACCAACTCGTCTCCAAGATTTGGTCAGAAGAAAGTATGCCTGATGAATGGAACCTCAGCATCGTTTGCCCAATCCACAAGAAAGGAGACCCTCCAAACTGCGCCAATTGTAGAAGCATCAGTCTCCTGAATATTGCGTATAAGATGATGCCTGCTGTACTGTGTGAACGCCTGAAACCATTCGTCAACTATCTGATAGGTCCCTATCAGTGCGGTTTTAGGCCCGGTAAGTCTACGACCGATCAAATATTCACACTACGGCAGATCCTGGAGAAAACCCAAGAAGTCCAGATCGATACTCATCATCTTTTTATCGATTTTAAGGCCGCATATGACAGCATTTATAGAGACGAGCTATACAGAGCCATGTCTAGTTTTGGCATCCCTGCCAAACATGTCAGATTGTGCAGAATGACGATGGAGAACACTCGCTGCTCCATAAAGGTTGGATACAATCTCACCGAGACCTTTGATGTCAAAAAAGGATTTAGACAAGGTGACGCGCTGTCATGTGACTTCTTCAACATCATTCTTGAGAAAATTGTGCGAGACTTGCAAGCCAACACCAGGGGCATAATTTTCCAAAAGTCTGTGCAACTTCTATTGCATACGCTTCTATTGCATACGCTGATGACATTGACATTATTGGCAGAACACAGGGAGCTGTCACTGGTGCGTTTGCAAGTATTAGTGCAAAAATGGGTTTAGTGGTGAATGAGGGTAAAACAAAATGTATGCTGTCAACAAGAAGGGACACACAACATCGACGAATCGGACAGAACATCACGATAGACAGCTACAATTTTGAGGTAGTTAGGGACTTTGTCTACCTCGGCTCCACTGTAAACTCTGATAATGACACCTCAGCTGAAATCAAGAGAAGAATTACACTTGCCAACCGCTGTTTCTATGGCCTAAGTCGGCAATTGATTAGTAAGGCCTTGTCAAGAAACACTCTCTCCCTGTCCTGCTCTATGGCGCAGAAGCATGGACCCTAGCAAAAGCGGATGAAGATCTTCTTGGTCGTTTCGAAAGCAAAATTCTTCGAGTGATTTTTGGTCCCGTTGGCGTTGACGGGCTTTGGAGGAGAAGATTTAACAGCGAACTCTACGAGCTGTACAGCGACATCGACCTGGTCAGAAAAGTGCGCATCAGTGGTCTAAGATGGCTAGGACATGTAGAGCGAATGGACACCAACGCTCCGGCCCGAAGAGTCTTCGATTCCAAACCGGAGGGACAACGCAATAGAGGAAGACCTCGCCTTAGGTGGCGCGCCCAAGTGGAAGGGGACCTCAACCAACTTGGAGTGCGCAACTGGAGGCAGTTAGCCAAAGATCGCGTTAACTGGAGAGGCGTATTGGTTGAGGCCCAGTAGTGCCACCTAAAAAAAAAAAAAAAAATACTAAATTCATTTGATACTATACCGACTAGTAAATCATTTGACTCTGTGAATCATAGTGTCTTAATACGCAAACTGAATTGCTTCGGTTTTCACTCATCTATTTTGAGATAGATTTCGTCTTTTTTAATGAATAGAGTGTAGATTGTAAAGAATGAATCTTTTCTTTCAGAACCATTCAATTGCAGCTCTGGTGTACCTCAAGGTAGTCACCTGGGCACTTTACTTTTCATTATATTTATTAATAATATAACAACTGTGCTAAGTTACAGGCAATGACTACTATATACAGATGATCTAAAGATGTTCCTAAGGATTTCAAGTTTAAATGATTGTATAAAGCTCCAAAGTGATATTAATGCTCTTTCTATATGGTGCCTTAACATAAAGAAATGCAACGTAACAACTTTTTGCAGATGTTTCAACTCAATTATTCACCGATACTCCATTAATTCAAGAGAGTTAACTCGTGTAAATGTTGTTAAGGACTTTGGTATCGTTTTTGATCAGGTGTTAACTTTTTGCGATCATGTAGATTATATAACGTCAAAAGCTAACTTCATGGTTGGCTTCATTAAAAGAAATGCAGTAGAGTTTTCTAATCCTCACTCGCTGATAACCCTTTTTATAGCTCTTGCTCGATCTCTTCTGAAATATTGTGACATCCTTTGGTGTCCTTTTTACCAGGTCCATATTAATCAGGTGGAAAGTATTCAAAGAAGATTTTCCAGATTTGCTTTTTTTTTTTTAAATACGTTGCAATTTTTCACCGGAATATGTTGCTAGAAAGATCCATGATGTAATGTTCGTGAGACACCTCCTTTGTTATCATTTAAAAAGCCCTTGCTTGTTAGCTTTAATCCCCATTGGCCATTGTGACAAAGAGAGTTTCTTTTTCGTTCAATACATAGGATAAACTACGGGTTGAATGAGCCTATGTCTCGAGTTATTTCAAATTTCAACTCGGTTCGGTCTGTTGTAGATCTAAGTTTATCCAGAACTATGTTCAAAAACACTTTATTTAGTTTTATTGGTTAATTGTGCAGGTAAATTCATATCATATTCATATTTATTTTATCTATTCTTAATTACTTTTGTAATATATACTTGTAGATGAAATGAAATAAATAAAAATAAATAAATATTACAAATTACAAATGTCCACAGAGTAGTTCAGGATCAATTAGGAGCTTTGATGCTCCTGCTTTGCCGCCCTGCGGATCATCCGTTACATTTTTACTGTATCCACAGTGTGCTGAAATCCAGAAAAGAATGGCAAGGTTGTGCTTCGTCAACTTCAAGAGCAACGTGTTCTTTTCTGGATTTCATTACGGACGAGTCAAGGACAAGGGAAAATATCATCAAGCAGTATGCATAATTTCTGCTATTACTTCATTCTAAAGAGGAGTGATAAATGTTCTCTATGAACTGATTTCAGGTTGTAGATGGTCAGTATTGCTTCCATTTGAATAAGTATTGGTATTGGGCGTAACCAGCATGATATACAAATTACAGCAGAGCACTAGACGCGTTCATTTGTTTTCGTCAATCAGACCAAGGCCAAAACATCGTCTAATTCGAAAGATCTATCTGTGGATTCCAGCACAATTCGATGTGAGAATTAGGCAATTTCGTATGTTGGATTGGGTAAGACCTCGTATAATGAAAATTTAAAAGCGAGTTTTGGACAGCCGACAGTGTAATATTATTAAAATCAATGCGTCCTTGTCGGGGGGAAATCTACTTACGACGTGATTCAAGGTTTAATGATAGCAATGTAAAAACACCACGACGCGACGCCTTGAAATGTACGAAGACGTAAAGACGAAAGTAAAATGCAGAGCAGGAATGACAGAGAAATCGAAGTTAAAGTAGGAGTGCTCCAAGGTAGTTGCCTGAGTCCCTTACTTTTATTTTGCTATGCAAAAAATTTTTATTGAAGGGACATGTCGATGAAATTGCGCAGGCGATGTTGCCATCGTATATTCTCCTTCAGAATACATTTTATAATTCGATTAAAGAGTTGGAGGATCCGCACGAAAACAGAACATCTGCATTATCTGCGTTTTTCTGAGCCGCGCAGTTCTTTGTGATCGAAAAATGCCACTTAACTCAAAGGTGTGCTTTATACGATAGTCGTACGTTTAGCTTTAACGTGCGCATCCAATGTTGGACAATGTTTGAAAAATATAAAGGAAAAATCACAAGTCAGCGGCGGTATCAAAACGAGACCTAGTTAGAAGTGCGCATATCCGCGGAAGCCTCCATGTAAAGAAACCGATTGTAGAAAAGCACCAGACTGAGCGCATTTGCTGGTACTCGAGGAAATTCGAAGAAGATGTGGAAGAAGAAATAATTGGATCACTCAAATACAAAAACAGCAGCAAACTCTCGGTCTCAGCGATGATATTATTCAAAATAGAGCGGCCTGTAGAATGATATAGATGTCCGCAAACGTAGCCAATCCCATAAGCAGCAATTATTAAAAAAAATATTAACTCTTCCAGAGCAAGCTTTTCTTACTTTTATGGAACGGAATATCTGCATAATAGGGAACCAAACTAATTAAACCATCATAATCACATCCAAGCAATGGCCACAATCTTTAATTTTCTTTGCTAATCTTCTAAAATTCATTTCCCAAAATCAAGGACTCCTCGTTTGCATTCTCAAACCATCACCTATCAAGGAAATTCCTCACACAGTGGAAGAATTCACTGCCTCGACACTTTGTCGAAAAGTGTTCGTTCGCATGGCATGTAAATTCTTCCTCCACTTCCATCCAACACCAGCCAGCTCTACCACAATCTTTGATTTTCTCTTCTCCACTCATGGTCTCTGCCGCTAACACACAGTGCTTACTCATGCAGCCGATTTAATGGTCCACGGACGACATTGGACTTTTAAAGGAATTCGCATGGAACAAAAGGGATTTGTGTTGCTGCCGCTACCATCATCGGCCCAACGAAGCCAAAGCCAGCAGCGACGAAGAAACCGCGACGTCAACCATAAGTGGAGGTCGCAATTTGTTTGCACCTTTTGGACAAATTTGTTTATTGTATGCAAAAGAAGAAGATGGGATTCCCGAGAGGATTTGCCTCACTTTGTCCTGACATTGTGACATCAAGAAATGCAATAAACTGTCAAATCGACCGGAAGTTGACGTGTGACATTTATTGTGCCCACCAGCGTCACCGAAATGTCATTCGCTTTGATTGCCTCCGCATGAAGGAAATAACAAAATTTATTGTCCCGCTGGGCAATTTCGGGCCTATAACTTCGCATAAACGTCAATTAATGTCGTCTACGTGACTTTCATTTTACGAATTTTTGTGCAGTTCCTGCCGAAAATGCAGCTCACATCCTGTGTACCGACTGAGTATACACATTGCCGCCCATTTGGTGATTGGTATCTTTTTACTTCGGATTGTCAGCATTTCTCTCAGTTGACAGAAATGAAAATTTATCGGGATTTTCTTTTCTAGTACGGAACGCAGCGAAGGTGGTGATGATCGAGAGAAAGGGCGACTTCTCAGACCTTCAGGTAATGAGTGTCACATGACTGTCTGCTGATAAGGCGCAGAGTTATGACCTCTTAAGACACACACAACCAAGGAGGGAGGATCGTTTTTTTTTTTTTTTTTTGCTTTGCTTATACTTTCGATATCAATGCCAGATGATACCGAAAAGAGAAGTACAAATGGATCGCTATCGCTGTAGCACTGCGTTCCATTTATTTTGGGGTGCGTTTTAATGGACACGATCAATGAGCGACATTTCTCTACCTGTCCTTCTGACTTTACTGAGCTGTCCTGTCCTTCTATCCTTTTATTGCTAAGAGTTCTCGGGAAGGTAAAAATAACAACATTTGAGGAATTCGTTTCGATTTTGAGAGGACCGAGAAGGTTTTTGTGTTTTAATTGTCTTTGTTACGATTGCGCTATCAGGATGACTCATCTGTCTAGGAATCCCGGGAATTGAGGGATTATTTTTATGTCGGCTATCACTGTTTTGTTGTTATAGTCTCGTGCATAAGGACGCTGAAGAAAAATTGGAGGACATTTTTCTTATTGGTTGAGTGGGACCACCCGCCAGAACACTGGAGACGACAGTGGGAAAGGATTATTTTCGAGTTTATTATTTTTTATCTGGCAGTGTTTTCTTAAGGCAATTTTTTAATCTTAAATTTTGTATAGAAACTAGTCGATGGACATATGCATGTGTTGGCTTTAACATTTCACTTTATTACAGGGTGTTAATGGTAATTGATTGTATTGTGCAATGGCAGATGTTTGTGTACGAGTAGGCCAACTGGGATCTTAAATGGAAGTTTAGTGAGGGAACGTGTAGTAATAGGAGTAAATATTACCCTATTGTCCCACCATAAGCCTTTTACACAATTGTAGCAAATTCCAAAAGAAGTCAGAAACATGCAGGAACATTGCAATCCATCTGGAACCCTATCCCTAATATTTTGACCCAGAAATACAATCATATCTTCTACCTAGAGGCTTGATAAAAAACAAAACCATTGATAGGACATATGTACGAGTATTTCTAAAAGAAAAGTGCGTAGGGCTGTCACCATTTATAATACTAATTGAACTCGTGAACGTCTAATAAACATCCAAGAGTAAAATTGTCATGGGAATCTTCAAATAAAAAAAAACACTCTTCGGAAACGGCATCGAATTGAAGGTCATTACCGCGAGAAGTTAGGTTAGGTTAGTTTCTTTTTTTTAAAATTTACGCGCGCCAAAGGGGGTATGCATACCCTTATATTATTGCAGGACATGGGTGTTTGTTGATAGACAGAGAGAGAGAAAGAAAAGGCGGTATTAAGTTTCTGTAAACTCCCAGGGTAGCGTCCAGGTAACTAGAGAGGATTTTTTTTGCTGTTATTATCATTGCTTATGATTCACAGTATTTTTTTCTGTCCTCCTGATGTCATCATCGCGATCAAGTTGCATTTTCAGCCATATGCCCACCCTACTGCCAGTGTTATGCTTTCACAATTGATCGACTTTTTTTGTTCATTTCATGCGAAATAAATAGATGATTCTCGACATCAGGATTTGAACCGTGAACAACCAGCGTGACAGGCAATGATGTTACCACTACACCACGGCTACCCTCTCACAGGTTGAAGATAGCTGCACAGCGATCTTGAATGTGTCATTCGAATCTCCATGGATATATTGTGTTCCAGGTTGCGGGATAGGTAGAGAACCTGAAAGGATAAGGTATGAATAAAAATGGTTGTCTTTAAATATTTTCAGCCTCCCTGAACCAATTGTAATTCGAAATCAATTTTAGAATGGTTTTCGCTGGCTTTTTTGACAATTGGCCCAAATTGTTGAAGAAGCATTCTAAGAGAGCCGCCATTTTGGTCCTGCTGGGGTTTAGAGATTCGCAGAAAAAGTGGCCTTCTGCATCCACGTCGCCGCATTCTTTTGTACTTAAGCGCATTTTGTTTTAGGTGGACCGTCAACTCCGTTGATTCTCTGATTGATTCCATGGATCCATGCGATGACGCCATTATTTTAGGGGACTTCAATCTTTCCCATCTTCAATGGTCCCCTTACATCCCTAGGGCCACATCTGATAAGGAAATCTTACTAACCGATTGTCTCTCTGACTCTGGACTTTTCCAAGTAAGTAGCATTCGAAACAACTTTAGTAGGCAACTTGACCTAATTTTCTCTTCCGACGCCTATAATTCCGCGGTCTCTGAGAGCAGTCATCTTCTCTCGACTTTGGACCGCTTTCATCCCCCCTATTTCTAACCTTTACTTACAACGCTCTAACCCAGTTTTGGAACATTCTTATTGTTTTAATTTCCGTAAAGCAGATTTCCACAAACTCAGTAGGTTACTGCTTAACATAAGTCCCGTCTCTACACTCTTACCCATCGACAATGCTCTCGCGATCTTCTACTCCGATATGTTTGCGTGTTTTGTCCAATCGGTACCATACCTTCCTAATAAAAATTGCACGTCTTCTCCACCTTGGTATAACAAGGAGTTACGCTCACTTCGCAACAAAAGAAACAAACTGTGGCAATCTTACCTTAAATCCAAATCTGACTCCGACTTTTTGAGTACTTTCGCGCACACATCCATTTCTCTGAGCTCTGCGAAAGGCTTTATCTCGAATATCTCGACAGTATGCAATCCAACCTGATTTCTGACCCCAAGTGCTTTTTTCAATTTATTAATGTCAAACGTAAATCTGACGGCTATCCTTCAACTTTCACCTTTTCGGATTCTTCCTCAGCAGACCCTAAAATAATTGTCAACTTATTCGCTCACTTCTTCAGCCTGTTATTCGCTGACTATATCCTTGAACCTGACCTTGATTATGTCCGCTTCTTGAACAACTCTGCTCAAACCTCCCTCGTTTCCGTGGATATAACACCGTCAATGGTTGTTAATAAGTTTAATCAACTTAAAGACGACTACTCTCCTGGTCCTGACGGTATCCCCGCCGTAGTATTAAAAGAATGTGTAAATCATTTGACACAACCCCTCACTGCCCTTCTTCAACTCTCAATATCCCAAGGCGTTTTTCCTCAATTATGGAAGGACGCTTATATTATACCTATCCACAAAAAAGGTTGCAGAAGTGAAATTTCTAATTGCCGGCCTATTGCTAAACTCTCATGTATACGTAAACTCTTAGAGGGCATTGTGTATGTTGCGATGTTCTTTCACTGTAAGCCAATCTTCTAAACAAAGCAACACGGATTTCTTAAATGTAGGTCAACAACTACCAACTTAACCGAATTCGTTCCACTGAACGCTTTGGAAGATGGCAATGAAGTTAATGTTGTAGCCACTGATTTTAGTAAGGCCTTCTCACCAACTCATTCTCTTCAAATTAGAAGTCCTTGGTTTCCAACCGCGCTTCATATCATGTATCAAATCATACCTAGTGGATCGTCAATACAAAGTCCGTTTTAGACCGTCAATATCGGAACCTATTATAGCAACTTCGGGGGTTCCTCAAGGTAGTCATCTTGGACCTCTGATCTTTATCCTTATGATAAACGATGCCGAACATGTCATTCAGAACTCCAACCTTCTGATCTATTGGAAGTCTTAAGTACGGTTTGCCGAGTGTTTTTCTCTTACTGTACTCTGTCCATAATTTCTTTGATGTGCTAGAAATTCGGGCTTATGCTAGATTTAAGAAGCTAGGACTGAGTGGTTTGTCTTTGTTTGGTCCAGTGCTGAACCTCTTCTAGTTAGTTCGTCGGCCTTCTCGTTTCCGAAAACACCTCTATGACATGGGACGCAACCGCGTGTGAGGTTGTGTTGTGCGTCATCAGGCTCAAGAAGCTGGATCAGGCCTTGCATGGGCTGCCAGCTTAAATTTTAATCAGCTCAGTTTTTGGAAGAAAATACCTCCAAAAAGGGAACGTGGGCCTACACATTGTATAGATAAATTGTAGGGAAGGCCAGAGCCTTTGTATTAAAAACAAATGTATGCAAAATCGTCATTTTAAATTTTGAGGATCTCAGATATTTAGCACTTGTGTATGCCTCTTCTAGAGCTTCTTGAAACTTCCTTTTCTGTCTCGAAATTTAAAGCCCAACAATTGGTGACATTTTTTTTTTTTTTTATAATTTGCACGTGTTAAAGGGGATATGAATACCCTTATACTAATTTTTTAGAACACGTGCGTTTTGTGGAAAGGGGAAGAGACAGAGAGAAAGACAGAGTGGTGTGGTTTGAAACTCAGGTGGTATTAAGTTTCTGTAAACTCTAAGGGTGGCTGTCTAGATAACTGGGGAGTATCTCGTTTGTTTTCGCTATCATTGTCATTGCTTCTGATTCACAGCATTTTTTTCCGACCTCCTGATGTCATCATCACGATCAAGTTGCATTTTAGCCATATGGCCACCCTACTGCCAGTGTTATACCTTCACAGTAGAGTTGACTTTGCTTTTCGCAAGTGATCGACTTTTTTATTTATTTCGTGCGAAATAAATAGATGATTCTTGACTTCAGGATTCGAACCGTGAATCAACAGCGTGACAAGCGATGATGTTACCACTACACCACGGCCACCCATATGGACATATGTAGATCAATCGATTCGACCATTAGCACAGATCATTTACGTACATATGTGGCTCAAGAGAATGTTTCGATCTTGTCACATACAGACAGACGGTCATCCGCTATTCGAAAAAAACACTTTCTGACATTTGGAGTATATAATACTCGTATCTTGAATCATCTTAAGCATGAACAGTCATTTTCTCGATAGTTGCGAGAAGTCAGTCAAACGATCCGCCAATTTTGTCAAGATGGCGTACTTAGCACATTATTATTTATTTGGTCGTTAGATGTGAATTCATCTGTACTTGTTTGTTTACAAAATGCGAGTTTTCTTTTCCCTGCAAATTAAAGGACATCAGAAAAATCAAAGTAGCTACCTTTTGAAAATATGAAATTTAATTTTCTATTTCGTCTTATGAATTTAGTATCTAACGGGTGGTCCATCTGCTTTCTTTTAAAACTGACAGCTCTTTCGTGCTCAAAAAATTGACAGAAATACAGTATCATATCTCTCGCGGTAAGAAATGAATCGATTTACGCTTGAACAACGTTGGGAAATATTGAAAACCTGTTTCCAAAGTGCGAATTTTGAAAAGAAAATTCGGTGAAAATAATGCCAGCTGTACACAAGTTTGTGAAGAAAGTTCGGAAGATTGGTAATACGAAACCCGAAAACCTCAACTCAGCACAGATCTCAACAAGTGAACATTAGCCGCACTAGCCTGAGAAGGAATATACATAAAGACCGCGGATTATTCCCTTACAAGGTCGAACTAACTCAAGAATTGAAGCAAAGTGACCACCTGCTTCGTTATCGCTTCTCTCTCTGGGCATAAAGAAGCTCGAAATGGACGTCTATTTTGCTAAACAAAATATTTTTTTGTATGAGGCGCATTTCTTCTTCCTCCATGTAAACAAGCAAAACTGCAGTATGTTGACTACTCACACGTAGTCGTAGATAAACGATTGTATTCTCAGCGTGGGACTTTTTGATGTAACTTGTGGAATGGCAGCATTATTGGCCCATTTTTCTTCGAAGATGAAGATGGCACCAACGTTACGGTAAACGGAGAGCGCTACAGAGGCATGATAATAAGAAACTGAGAAAATTAATTCAGATGATCTCTGGTTCCAGCAAGACGGCGCTACGTGCCATACAAGAATTCCAACAATCGATCTCTTGCTCACTAAGTTCAATAATCGCGTAATCAGCTCTTTTGCTGATGTTGCTTGGTCTCCGCGGATCTGCGATTTGATGCCGTTGGATTTTGTTGTGGGGTACCGTTATTATGCTGACAATCCAGTAATGATTCAGGCCCTTAAGCACAATATTGATCGAGCTATTCATGAAATAGAGCTCCGAACCACAGAAAATATTATACTGCAGGATGGGCTACCACCAAGCCAGGCACGGCAGCCATTCAAATGAAATTATTTTCCATAAATAATCAGAAACTCTCCTCAATAATGCATGTCACTTACATCGCTGCTTCCAATTTTAAAAAAAAGTCTTTCGACATTTCTTCTGTTACAACACTCTGCTGCATCCAAGAGAGTTAAGATAGGAACTCTTCCTATTACTACCATCTTCTTGTCTTCTGTCTTGCAAATCGCTCTTCACACCTTTCGTCACACTTTGCTCAATTTTCCATCCCATTTGGCGTTATGAAAGCCTGAGAAAATTCGGACCACCAAGGTTTTCCACATCGAGAAAACACCTCCAAAACCTCCTATCGAAACACGAACCTAAACACCTACCCAAGACTGCTTCCAAAAAAGCCCCACAATGAATTCCATTATCCACCAAAGGTGTTTCGAAATATGCAAACAATTTGCAATGCGAACCGTATAAGCCCATCGTACACATGTCGCCGAGGGGCTCTTTAATATGCACACTATTCGGCTTAACTATGACGAGGATGACCATAGACAGATCACTGCAGAGCAATTGCTTAGCATGTAACTGCGCTTACGCTTATGACAAGTGCACTCAGCCAAACAAGCACACAATCGAATACTCGTAAGTTTGGAATTTATTCCGCTGCCCGACTTGGTGCAGTGCAGTAGGTACCCCCCCGCCATTGGATTCCAAATACGGATCACTGCCAGGTGGTTTGCTTCTGGCCGGAACATGTGCACTGAGGTGGCACAGAGCTTTTTCAGATCAAGACGATCTATGCCGGTGGAATTTTAATGCTGAAGCTGAGCACTTCTAATGGCTGAACAGTATCTGGTTTTCGCAGTTTGTGCTCGCACAATTAATTCGCGGTGGAAAATTATCACTTGTGGTGATTGGATAACAGGATTCGCGCATAGCTTTGGTACGGGTGGTCCATTAGCTATAGATGGGGTGGTCCATTCAAGTCGAAGATTGATCTCCGGATTAGACATTCGATTTAGCATAATCGGAGCTTAACATTCCGAGAAAAACTACTGCCAAGCCGACCAACAAAGTTGCGCATTTTGAAAAGGGGAACAACAAGTGTCCCCTCCTTATCGAGGGCCATCAGCTTAACTCCCGGCAAGTACAAAAATTCCCATTATCATTAAAATCTCCTAACATGCAACATCAATGCGATGCAATCGATGTGTGACACAAGATTTCAGCATACCAGGACAAAGTAGATACATGATCTACGGATCGATCTGCAGAGGCCTTGCCACAAACGACCAACTACCGCCACCACTACACTACTGCTGCCGAGTGCAAGTACGACACCTTTAATTATTCCAATCGATTTAAATGTCCCCATCCAAAGGCGTAAGTATCGTTACCTGCTTGCATTTCGCTAAAGCAGAGGGAGAGCTGTTTGGCACTTAAGACCGCGTGCACAAGCTGCTGGCCATCGTTGTAGGAAGATTCCTGCTAGACACTGGCTGGTACGATGAAGAAGAAGACGACGAAGAAAAAGGAAATGATCGAAGATTATACTCAAATAGATTACAGAAATTTACCGAATGCTCCAATCCGCTAAATGATTACCTCCGCCACGGCAGCCGAAGCAGCAGCAGCAGCACCAGTAACAACCTGGTGTGTCCACCACGAAGGGAGAGGACCATCGCGATTATAGTTCAACAGGCCATTTAGAGGCTCGATCACTCTCTCTCTCTCTCTGTCTCTCGCTAGTTTGCCTGCTTCGCCGGGACAAGTCAATTTAATTAATTAATTAGGAATAATTAGTAAGTGGCGTTTGGTAAATGCGAAAGAACTGTAGGACATTTATTTCCACCAATTGAATTACCTTTGGCCATTTGGCAACTGATACAGGCAAATTCTTGCAGCAGTCGTTCTATGTGTTGTCTGTTTTATGCCGTCCGATTTAACGCATTACTCACATCCTTCCTGTGGGTTATGTTGGCAGGGGGGAGGTGGGGGAAATTGTACCTCTGGCCAAAAGCACGGAGGAAAGTGGCCGTGATTGCATTGTTACTGTGGTGGCTTGGTAGTTGTCAGCAGTGGAAACATGTCCTAATGAATATGAGGTGATCTTGAAAGTTTCCATTAATTGTGACACCGCGCGGTATGAAGGCGTTCGTCGCATTGGTTGGTACTGGTACCTGCTTGTGGCTTTAATTGCATGCTCCCACTTTGCCAGAAACTCACTTCGTAATGACACTGGCGGGCAACGGCTTATTGCGGGCTTAATGAGCGCGATTCGAGCATGTGGTGATAGTGAAATCATTGCAAACATTTTCGTGCAGATTATTTGTGGTTACTACTTTCTTTTGGTTAATTTTGGAATTCTAGTATGAATAAGAAAGGATATGATATACTATCTGATCTGACAAGTTGCAGAGCCAAATCGTAAAAGAAAAGTGAAGATAATGTAAGGGGAGCAGAAAGACTGGAAACTGCTTCTAGAATGAATTGTAGAATTGTAGAAGGTTGGATATTAACAGACAGAAAACGTCTACAACGACAGCCAGCTTTTTGAGAGCGTAATCAATGTGAACGACATGGATTCTGACTGAATTATTGAATTATTTTGGAACCTGAAACTAAACAGACAATCAGTAAGCTCGAATATTATTCCATTGACTTCTACCGCACCTGAAAACAGATTTTAAGACTGAAGGAACATATAACTTGCATTCACAATTTTTTTGTTTTATCGGGAGTATACGAGTAACCTCTTACTCGTACTAGGGCATCACTGGCAACGAAATTGCTGAGAACTTGGCCAGATCAGGATCGCAATCTCGATTTATTGGCCCTTAACCCTTCTGTGGGATTCATACTAACTAACTAAAAATATAGCCAAATCGCTGGGAATAGGAGGCAAAGCGCTCTCCCGCTGGAACTCACAAACAGTTCTTGAACAAGCCAATACGTTTATAAATTTCTCCAGTAAAGGATTTTTCTCAACAGACTGCATGCCAGCGCCACAATAGGCATCATTTATGCAAGCACGCTACAAGACTTGACGTTTACTCAAATGTTTTCTGTAGGAGCTCCTTGGACGAGGAGGAAACTATTCTCCCCTTCCTTTGTACATGTCCAGCTCTCTCTCATAAAAGAAATTTCACTTAGGAGCTATCTTATAAATATAGATATAAGAAGCCTCCTTCGGTTCATCAGAAGCTCCAAATGGTTTGATTAAATAGACAGGGGAAATGTTTCATGATCCATATGGTATCACAACGGACCTATTACTGGTCTACTCGTATGTGTGTTGGCGTTAATAGCTGGCAGCACTTCTATTTTGTGGGTTCTAAAGTACTTGGCTTGACACCTTTTACTTTGTCCGTCCGGGTGAGAAGGTAGATTATTTAGATCAGCATGAAATCTTCTCCCGCACTCATCCTCAATGCAGATTGCATTATTTTTCTTTCGAATAACGTAAGCTTTTTGTACATGCAGGACAATTTATAAACAAAACGTTGGTCCTTCTTTGGAGGGGTTCACTTTTCAATTACCAATTAAACTTTGAGAAGTATCTTTTGGCATCTACTCGTAATAGAGCTACTATTGGCTGTTAGTGGAGCTACAGGCAAGATTCGACTCTAGGTATTAATGGTGAATGCTTTTGGGATGACCGCAAGTTCCAATTTCTTTACGTTTTCTCCAATACTCTCACAAGCTCTACAACAGCTTCCATCCTATGACCTTTTCAGCCGAGATACCACACCAAACTGTGACTCGAAGTGGACGCATTTGTAAAATGCCATTGAGGTAGAAATGGGCTTCGTCTAACATAATCAATTCCACCAAAAAAAGGGATCTTGATTTTGTTTTTTCAAGTAGTGTGCGGGCAAATAATAACTGACTTGTGTGGTCTCTGGCAAGCAAGGTCGTCAGTGGGACGTTTAGCTAGGACAAGTGCCACCTGGTCGATGTCGGAAGGTGTTCGTCAACAGATGCCTGTACGCAGCTTATGTTATCTCAGGAACGTTCGAACGCAATTCTACGAAAAGGGCAACAAAACGCATGATGGTATCTCTAGACGGGGCACTTCTTAAATTATAATGACTTCGAAATTCTCGTTGTGTTCTTACACTTGAAGTGTTGTGCCGACAGCAAAAATTCATTGTGAAATATATAATTAAAAAAAAAAGGTCCCAAGGTAATGAATTTTTAAAATCCACTTAATATTGTTGGAGCACCCTGTATAAGTTATATGTTATCTCACCAGAAACAGTGACGAACAAATCGGGCCGAGTACAAAAAAGCTGCAACTATTCATCCACAAAGTGATTGAGATGAAAACGGTGTCACGTTCAATTTATTCCAATGTTTTTTGCTAAATAAAATCTGACATAAGTTAATTTATGTGCGTAAATAAACTTAGAGGGGGATATTAGATATTAGATAATAGAGAATCATGTAGAGCCAGTGATCTGGAAAAAACTAATGTGTTGCGTGAAGATGCATGGACAGTAGATGCTTTCTCAGGTATTTGATTATAGACGATAAAGTTGTAGATCATTGGGACATGAAATGCTCGTCTTATTACAGACCGTCCAATCGCTGGAAATCACAAGTCACAGCATTCGCCCTAAATTAAACAAATCTACGAGTATCATGGCTTTGATAAATTTACAAACCTATTCCACTGGAGTTCATGACATTTGAAAACGAGTAGTTGTAAGTTTCGTTTCCCTCATAGCCCGTTCGATCGCCCTTATCTTCCCTGGTAACCGGTTACGTGGTAATCGGACTGGGTACCCCGAGTAGAATCACTGCCAGAACACAATGGTGATGCTGTAACTGTAGTGTGAAGCAGTCTTGAGAGGAAGTACATACAAAATCAATGACGAGAACACAATGATCAAGCTGAAGCGGAGACTAAAGTAGAAATAAAGTCAACTTCAGCTTCACAGAACGCTTCAGTGTCACCATCGTTTTCTGGTAATTATCGAGCAGGAGGTCCGCTACTATGCTGAGGTTAAGTGGGGGTGATTGACAGTACATACACTCCTCAGATTCGTGAGTACTGTACGAGAAGTTGTCAAAGTCCGGATTATGAGATAAAGCAGAATCCTCAGCTTAAGAATAGCACACATGACTGCTCCGGCAGCTGTTAGATAGATAATGACAAAGATAGATAATCTTTGTCTATCATTAGCTTCTAAATAAACACTGCCTCAGTTGGAGACTGCACGTCTTACTTAAAGCCTTCCGGGATATCTATGGCCTTCTGACAAGAAATTTCTTTTAAGATTCTTGACATCACTTGTGAATACAATTTCACACTCCATTACACTCCCCTCGTAATATTTTTACCATTATTTCTTCTAGTAAGAGTACCATATATATATGTAGGAATTATAGACTCATGCAGGTCGATCCAGCTCTGCCAGAGCTCCAACATATTTCCCGTGATTCTTGAGCTCAGAAGGGGACAAGGGGTGACAATTCATCATATGGATGTTATTTCTACTTGCAAAAGATTTCTCAAGAGTTTCACTTTTCGTACAACTTGAGCTCATTGAACATATTAATGCTCACAATAAAAGCTCAACAGTCCGCATCCACGGCTTCCAATTACTTTTATTGAAAATGTTTTTTTTCTTTTTCTGGCCATGCTTCTACAGGGTGCGGCAACATAACTTCCTTTTTTAAGGGAGTGCCATTGAGGTGGTGGCGGGCGTAGCGCAGTGGGAGTGATCTTATCAGGCATGCGGGGTTCTAGAGTTTGTTCCCTCTTCCGGTCAGTCACCATCATGTGTTGGAACGTGCCTGTTAGAGCGTGCCTTTACCATCGAGGTCTACTTTTCAAACGGAAGTTCTGTGATCGCAACCCAGCGCGCCTTTCGAAATCACTTTAATGTATCCCCGTTGAGCCCTGTCCCGGATCGGAAATCAATTATTACATGGGTCGCTACTTTCAGACAAACGGAGAGTACGAGAAGACAAAGAACTGGAGTCCCTCGGCCAATCAGATCAGCTGAGAACATTGAGGAAGTGAGAGCTTCAATCTTGCGATCCTCACTTGACTTAAAGAATTGGACTTTGGGGGCATTTGGTTCCAATAGGATGGAGCAATGGCTCACGCTTCAAGGGCATCAATGGCTGTTTTGCGAGAACACTTCCCAGAGCGCCTCATCTCAATAAGGGGCGATTTGGAGTGGCCAGCCGATCCCCCGATTTTTTTTTGTTAGGTTTTTTGAAATTTCGCCATTATGTCAACCGTCCAAGGACTCTACGACATCCGAAGGCCAACATCCGGGCAGAAATTGCCAAAATACCCGCTGATATGCTGGTGAGGGTCATGACAAACGCCAGAAATCGGTTTATTCAGTGTATGGGCAATGGGGGGCGTCACCTACCTGATATGATTTTCAAAACTGTGTAAAACAAAACTCTAGATACGTACCTAAAAAAATTTCTGATTCATGAAATGGATTTTATTGCATTTTGAAAAAAGGGAGTTATTTTGCCGCACCCTGTAATAAGCAGTAGAAGCTCTCAGATAAAATGCATTTTCAAATAATGATTAGCTAAAATTTCTCTAGCGGTTCTTTAGATTTGAGTTTACCAAGAATCGTTGCTTGGCTTAGTAAATAATTTATGCTTCTCCTTCTATTAAGCATAAATATTTTGTTAAAAAAACGTCTTAAGCTATCTTCAAGGCCCTCTTACTTAAAATATTCAAATTTTAATGTAAAATATTGACAAATGAGCTGTGAAATACAGTGCACCTTTTATGCCTTTAATTACTATTCCATGAGCGGTCATAAATTCGATCATAATCCCTCATTTCGCGCAAATAAAGCCATCAATTGCCGTCGTGTACCGTACGTAACCCAGACATCAGTATTTTACCAGCTAGCACCTAATGACCGACTTTAGTGTAACAACTTCACCACTCTGAGCAGTAAACAGGCTGCCACACCACCAAAAATTACCACCAACAAGTGTTGACCGAACAAATCTGCCAACACGCTTTATGGCTAATTGTGGCAAAGATCGATATGTTGACTCAGCTTTAGCCTGTAAAGAGTGTTTGAACTGTCCGCCAGCCATCGCCTACCTTCGCGTTATTGGCAACAAAGTACTAACAACCAACAGTCGCCACCATCGAGCTTGGAATTTGCCCATTTCCAAGTCTCTGGCTTTGTTTTTCTATTTTTTTTTTATTGATTTTCATTGAGGCTGCGTGGTGGTTTGTCCAACTCTCTGACCATTCATTTGGTTTTTGTCTCCGCAGCGAACACCATAAACGTTTTATTATTTAATAAGCAACACGACACTTGTCAAATCAGTCCATGTACACGGGGAATGGTTATATTTATGTCCGCTGCTCTGGTTTGGCTTGGTCTACGGTTTACTTGTACAGTCGTCCCCTGGGACAATGTAATAAAAGCCGATTTGACTGATTTGAAAGTGATTTGACATAAATTACATCGGAATGCTGAATCGATTTGGAATACATTTTAGGATTTCTCAAGAATCATGGTGGTGAATGGAATTCTCTGATTTGGGGGTCACAAGTGGCTAACACTCCGTCTATGAGTCAGACAATAGGTGTGTGAGTGTGTGGGGAAGATGAAACTGATACTTATGCGCTGCTCGCCGTCGGTACATCACTGTTCAACACCTTTTCGTGGAATTACGAAACCAAACTCTAGACCGAGATGGTGTCTGTCTGATGAGGATGTTATTCGACAGAGCCACAAAGCCATTCAAGAGAAAAGAACAGACATGATGTGTGTACCTGTGTATGTCGGGTGCTATACACACCCCTGGGAAGGATAGAAGGCAGGAGCAACGAGTTAGAAAGAGGGACGTCACGGCACGGCATATCAGCTTACAGAAGCAGCCAACGGATGGATAGATACCCTCGATCAAGTGATGAAACATCAAAATATGTAAGGACACCGTATCAGGATGAAGAAGGAATATGGTAGCTGACACTCTGCTGTTGCAAGGCACAGGGAACCATAGTTTAAAGTTAAGTAAGGTGGTAAAAATTGTAAATTTTAGTTTCCAACAATGTATGGGTTTTTTTTCAGTCCGATTAAAATAAATGGAATAGACCTAACGAATGTCCACTTTCCATGCATCTATGCCTTGCATTCCTTGGTCTCTTTGAAATGTGATCCGATGTGTATCCTGAAAGAATGGATCGCGTGAAAAATTTAAATAAAAACCAAATCAACCATTCAGTGTCAGTCCCTCCTATTGTGTCCTTTCGGTTTCTATTTCCTTGATAAAAAAAATACTGAAACGGTCCTCTCTAAAGAAGTGGTCAGTGGTATTTTGAATTTTTATTTTTTATTTTTGGTAGTAACATTGACATGACATGCCTTGTATTCTTCTGGTTGTTTCTTCACTGCCATCGAATTCCCATTGTGCACAGAACTCTTCCAGAGGGTTTTTTGTTTGTTTACTGAGATCGGATCCGGTGTAAACCGGTCTTATAAATGAAAACGAGAGGATTACCTGGGGTTTGAGTGTGTGTCCGCAAAAGGGATTTTTGCCACCATATTTTGCAACACACAACGTTTAATTCAATTTTCCTCTTTGGAATTTCTGTCTGAGAAGGACTGTGAAGTGATGCGTTGTGTTGGATTATGGAATGCATCATTAGGGATTGTGCAACAACGTTGCTTCATTATGAATGGCTGAATGGTGTTTTTTTTTTTTTTTTTTCATGAAATATGATGATTCAGCTTCTCTGTGGCGATTGGAGGGCGGAGTAATTTAGAGCTAAAAGTAGATACTGGGTTCGTTCTTCTTTTCGGCTTGTTGTAGCATATCTGAACTTATTTCTATGAAGCTTTGATAGATAACGAATACGTCAAGATAGAATTCCAACATAAGATTCCTATGGACTTGCTTACAAAGCATTAAATATCTCAATAGCATCGAATTTCTTGAGTTAGTCTTTAAGTCGAAGCATTACTGATTACAAACTGTTGAATGCCTATTTTCTTCGCTGCGTACATTCGAAGAGTTTGCAGATCGTCGAAAGAATTTTTTACTCAAAGCCTTCAAGAGCTGGTTTTCATACAACTTTGATAAAATACGAATCTACTGACAAGGTCAAAGTTATAGTTTCCTACTGTGACTTTTTGGCCAAGGGGTCCTTGTGTGTTGACAGAATTTATTACGCAGGGTATTTTTCAGGATCAAACAAGACTTGATTTGATCGATTACCTGTTTCACATTGATAAGCATCAACCAATACATCATCAAAATTCATTAAGCGGTCATATCTTAGATACAACTAGGCGATGCTCCCGTTTCTAGTGGCGCCCAGTTTATTCATCACCTTCTGCTTAAACAATCCAGTTTTCAAACCTTTTGACCCAACAGTTTTGTTTGACCTAAACTTATCTATACTTGTTTACTTATCGATCTTCCAATCCGCAAAGATTCTCTGCCTAAGATATCGCGGTCTTGATCATCGCGACTTTTATTTCGATTCGTGTTCTTAGGAAAGATTCGAGTTTTCAATCGATTTTCTTGTAACAACCCGATGCACAACCCTCATTATGGAGCGGCAGGTAATAAGTCAATAGCCCTAGAATGAGCGTTGTATATACCGGTATATTTTGTTCAGGATATTTCCAGAGCTCCTCCCAAACCTCAATTCCTCGTGTCATTCTTTGAAGGATAATCTTCTCGGTCTCCAACCAATAGTGGATTGGTATATCTTTTCTTTTACTAGCATTAACCCAATATAAGTATGTGCCGCCGTCTCCACATTATCCAGGCATAACTTATAGGTATCATCTTTCACAAAGGTATCTTCTTTTTCTGGATATCTCTACAATCTATCGAGAGTTCCTCGTTACATGCTTAAAACTTCTCTCATATTAGAGCATATCGACATTTTAATAAGCATTTTCACCTCCCTGCACTGCTCCAGACCTTCATTAGTGGCCTATTTTTCGATCATGCGGCTCACCATTCCTCTTCATGGCCATGCTAATCGCGTTTTCTTTCTTTTAATTCCCACGTAATCCATCCACATTCCACCTCGAATGATGGTCGTTCACTTCATGTGATTGATGAGTGATTACTACTATCAGGATATTTTCAAAGACCACCTGAAGTTTTGCATGCAGCAGGGACACCATGTCAGCTTGATACAATATGGTTTGGTCCCCAAACTAAGACGACTTTCTACATTAAGTTCCTCTGAGAAGATACGGATACGGATCCGGATCTGCCGTGAATCCATCCGAGAAGATATCTATTTCTCCTACCTTCTTATCCTGAACTGATCCATTTTCAATTAGAGTTTCGTAATACCTCTTTGTAACTCGCAGCTCCTTTATTTGGTTTCTTACGATATCCAGGATTTGCTAATGTCAATAGATTGAGATTCTGGCACAGTCTTGAAAATATTTTATAGACCTTAGCTTCGAATGTGATGAAGTAGCCTACATACGAGTATGTACATACATAAGAGTTATAATTGACTGAAATTGTGGACCCCATCAGGAGTATTATTTCATTTTTTCAATTGCTGCCACCCCCGACAACGTTCCAACGGTGGTGAAGCCCAATCTTCATTCCAGATATTAGACACCCAGTATACATCGCGTGGATGTGAATACAGAAGTTCATAGAGGGTATCGCGTCGACGGTTGCATCTTCATGTATTACGTTTTGGGGCTTGGCAAATGGGTTGGTACTACTGTAAAAAAAAAAAAAAATATACCAGCACTCTGGTCAGACTTGGTTATTGTTGCTTCGATTTCGGCTCAAGCTGAAAGTATTATTTATAATTCGAATTGTGGCTATCAGACTGCCTGACAGTGGGAATTTAGAATTTTTTGCCATTTAACATCACCACCAATGGTGTCTCAAAATTTTCCAGAGGAACTTTGCATTTCCAGTTTACCTCTCTGAAGAAGTACAGGTATTAAGCTAGAGTCTTAAGCAGCTGGTCATACGATCATATGCTTTCTGCTGTTGCTGCATTCAGGCTTCTCGAGATTGGGTTACTCGATATTCATAAGCCTGATTTCTTGCAAACTCTAAAAACAAATCTAAACATAAAACATGTCTGTTCTTGGTCAGCGGTTTGCTCAAGGATGTCATAAAAAGGATCTCTGATGGTAATGTCTTTCTCCTCAGATGACTCGAAGCTTCCATATGTGTGTTAGAAAGTCCCTTACTCCTGAGAAGCGAACTCATGTGTCTCATTAAACGAGTCAAACGAACCTAAAGTTTGTTATTACTTAGCCTTGCAGGACTTTGCATAGTCAGGTGGCATCCTTTGTGATCTGATTTTATTGCAATTATATAAAGGTGGGGTTCTACAGACTCCTGAGAATATTAACATGTATCATATTGCGATCAGTCAGTAGGGCACTTTTGGGGTCAGAAAACTGTCATCAGAAAGCGATCATTTAGTCTCCCAATAATATTCCTCAAATCTGCATATTTCTTTTGAAATCCTGAAGAGTAACAATTGGCATTTACAATTCGAGTCCTATTCTTCTTTGCCATCTCCGTTTAGTTTCTTTTATTTCAACTGCACTCTGCAGCCATCTTAATTGATCATTTAAACGAAGTGCAATTAATTTCCCTCCGAAGACACCAAATCAGATTCAGTCTTCCAAATTGCGCGCATTAACTTTTGAGTGCCGACTCCTAATCGATCAGAATCACGACACGACGACTGAACATGAGAGGCGCTTTCTCGTCCTTTTCTCTCTCTCTTTCTTCGTTTCGATCCGTTTTGTCCGTTTCTTTCTTCCTGGAGTACGCGCGCGTGATTTTGGTCACAGGTTTTCATGCACTTCAAGTTGAACCGAAGCAATCCACCGGCAGCAAGCACCAGCAAACTTGTGGACCATATTCGGCTACGTGCACTCCACATTTGCATTTTTTCTTTCTCCTCAGAGGCGCGGGGAAAGAGAGCTCCTTTAGCTCACCTCATCCTCGCTATGGCTAAAGTTTAATTACCAATTCGAAAAGTTGTCAGATTTGTATCGAATCACCATGAGATGGTTTCAGCCAAGATCTGCGAGCACCATAGCCCCGATGAGGGGCGATCGGTTGGAAGGTAGGTTGGTAATGTCACGACATTATACCCATCGAGTACGAATCGGGATCGTATGGGTGGATGCAAAGTGGATGCGGGGCTAGAGGAAGACTGTATTGGGGCTGGTGAATTTTTCAGTCAGTATTGCCAAAGGTAACATAAATGAGAATTTGTGCCAATAGTTGGGACCCAAAGTTGAAAATGTTTTTATTTAGATGAAGGAAAACACATTTTGTGGCCTTTTGTGTTTGGCACTGTGGTTTGTGCAAAGGTTTTATGTATTCCGAATTCCAAAATTTATTTATTTCGATATGGCAACACTGATTGCACTCTAACGATGCTTGAGACTGCTGCGCGCCGTTTGCATTGACTTTGAGGTGACTGAATCTCTGCACTGGCTCTGCAAATGAGCGGCAATAACATCGGTGACGTTGTTCGATGTTGTAGATCGGCAATCAACGATGGTCGTCGCATTGACACAGGCACAGGCATAAGCAGGCATACTACGTCTTGAGAGAGAGGCACATAACACATATACCTACTTTGTAATTACAAATTGATTTCAGTGTCGAACATGGAACTGTCAAATTAGATGAATGTCTAGTTTGATTTGCAAATGACTTAATTGATGTGGATGGCTGGAAAAGCGACCGATTCCCTGCGCGATCTATTGGCGTGACATTTGATGGCAGAGGATTCGCTTGGAGATGGATATATCGCGATTGGTAATTACCTGAAGCGATGTAGGATTACGAGAAAGCAGATAGCTTTTCCTGGTGTTATAATCCTGATGACGAGGACTTAGTGTCAATTGCAGTAGCAGGAAAGATAAGATTATGTTTTGCAAGTGTTCGCTTTGGATATGGATTAACTGCCGTATTCGTTGTGTTAATGAGCTTGGAATGGAGAGGTTCGCATGAGAAGAGGTAATACTTTCAAGCTATATACAGTCTTAAAGTCATTCGAATTTCTTCCATGGAACCCGAGAACAACTATCGAAGAAGTTTGTAATTTTCTTGCAAAGTGACACCAATGCAATGCAAAGTTACCCGGTAATTTGTAAAAAGGAACTAGTTCTGTCTTTACTCCCAGAAACTATGATATTAGAAAATGACGAATGTGAGCTTTTCCTCCCAAAATACATATGTGTCCTGTCTTCAAAAAGTTTTCTCAAACTTTAATCTGAGGGCTATCCAAACCAACAATCCTCCTGCAGTAACTGTTGGAAAAACACTGAAATTAACATCCAATATAGTACCTCTAGGTCTTCCAATTATAAATAAATTTAATAGCATTGTTATCATTATCCTGAATGCAGAGTTACAAAATCAACTTCTATCTTCAGCAAGAAGAATATAAAAATCCAGAGCGAATCTTGACATTCCTACTATCCTTGCATGAGTATGAATGATGTCAACAGCGTCATATGTCTAAACACGAACAGGGTTAGGTTATGTTGGAGGGAAGTGCACCTAAGTGCTTATCATGGGGGCCATACGCTTTCCCTTTTTGTTGTGTGGAACCTATACTTAAAACCTTTGTCTTGTGGTGGGTTCTGTTGCAATCCAGCCTGCGCTCTTTATGAAGCCTATCATATTCCCAAGTGGAACTTGTACGAGATCCCCTAGTTCATCAAAAAGCGGAGGCGGAGGTTTTGTAGATTTGGGCAATCACATAACAAGTGTTTGATGGTTTCTCTCTCCTCTGTATCGTGACAGCTCCTGCAGTGGTCGGGTGTGTTGATGCCTAGTCTTGTAGCAATTTCCCCTATCGCGCAGTGTCTTGTAAGCGTGCTTATCAAGATTCGAATTTCTTTTTTATTTATCGAACAAGGTTAGTTTTTGTTCATTAGAAAATGCCACAATTTCTGTGTGAAGTTTACAACTAATCCTAAATTCCTTGAATGAGAATAAATGACTCTTGCATATAAATCAAAGAAGAATCGCTAAATTCACTAAAGAACAGGTTCGAAAATATCTCCTAACAAATTTAACAAGTATGAGTATTTTGACTCCCTATTGCAGCAGTAGGAAGGAGTATGATCGCGTCTTATGGGAATACACATACAGACGATACGATTGCGACAGAAACAGTTGTCGAAATTCTCTACAAGATGAATGCAGACATTTTCTGTAGGCAATGTTCCAAAATGTCCGACTTTGCCTCAAAATTGTATGTATGTATGTATGTATGTTTATTCATTATTCTCATTTACAGAATTCATTCAACTTACATCTAAATTAACAGTTTTTTTTAAATTTATGAGAATAGTTAGTGGCACTTTTATTTTTTATAAAAATAGAACAAATGCCACATTAAATTTAGCAATTACATAGTGGGGTGACTAAAAGAAAAAATAGCGTTTTACAATTGGTTATATTTTACAAAAACCATTATAGGAGATAAATTATTATTTAATTAACAGCCAGAGAGCAAAACAAATCTAATATCAAGTAAAGTTGTGCAACAAAATTTCGATTTCATTCATATCATACACATATCATGTTTTAAAAACAGAGACAGATTCGTAATGTTTTGTATTGTTTCAGGAAGTTTATTGAATAACTTGAGTGATATTACAGAGTAGGAGTTTCTATAAAATGTAGTCCGAGAACGTAAATATGGAAAATTACTAGAATTGGTTCTCAAGTTATATGATCCAATAATGGGACTTTGCCTATAACCACTTCGTATAAAAAATATTTTTAAAACCTTATAGTAAAAAAGGTGTCGTACAGGCAAAATTTGTAATTTACGAAAAAAATTCCATTGAATGAGCAAAACGAGTAGAATTGCAAATTTTTCTTACGGCACACTTCTGCAGGACAAGCAATTGTTGCAATCTATTATGGTAAACACCCCCCCAACAACATATACCATATTCCAACCTCGAATTAAATATCCCGTGTATAGACACCGAATTGTTGAAAGAAAATACTGTTTAATATTCGAAATATGTTCGGTCCATTTAAGTTGTTGATCAATTGTTACTCCTAAATATTTGAAGAAATTAACCTGTTCAATTTCAAAGCAATTTTCGGTACATGCCGCATTTGGATTAAAAAGGGTCTGAGAACTTAGTCTCAAACAATTTTCGCTAAACAACTTGAATCTTAAACAAACAGGTGAATGAAAGCTAATTTCAATGTTACTCAACTCCTTTGCGTCAAGGCTAAAAAACATGACTTTAGTCTTATTATACATGAACCGCAAACCGCAACCTTAATATATGGACATCATAATTTTCATCATAATCATATCCAATTGCAAGATCACCTGCGAAAGCCTTAACATTCCCAACAAATTGTTGTTCAAAAAGAGAATTAATGTATATTAAAAAAAGAGAATAGGACCAAGCACAGATCCCTGAGGTACACCCAAATTAATATCCTTCGAGCCGCTTAGAACATTATTCACATTAACTTTTTGAGTTCAATTACACAGATAAGAAACAAACCAATTATAAAACCATATTGTAGGGGACTAAAAAAATCTTGATTTAACAAAAATTGCAAAATCCTAGTTTTAATGATTTTTTCAAAGACTTTTGCTATTGAGGGTAATAATGAGATTGGCTATTGAGGGTAATAATGAGATTTGTTGCCTTTTTTAAAGAGAGGTATAAAAACAGCACTTTTCAGATCATCTGGGAAGATGCCTGAAAGAACACTCAAATTAAAAATGTATGCTAGAACGTCAACTAAATTCAAAGCGGTTTTTTTTAACACAATGTTCGAAATACCATCCTTACCACACGAGTTAGTATATTTGAGAGAGTTTATTGTTTTCAAAATTTCTAGACCAGAAATGGATTCGAAATAAAAGCTATTCCTACTAAAGGCTCTGCTTAAAACACCAAGATCTGTGCAGCAACTGCACTGCGAATATAATTTAAAAGTATACCCGTCATGCAATGATCTGTAATACCCAGATCAAAGACAATACCTTGACAATCGTTCTGAGATATACTTGAGAAACGACAAAAAACGTGATCAAGGCAGGTGCCTGCAACAGGCCTTGTAGGTTCGTTAACAAGGGATGTAAACCCATTTTGAGACAACATTACATTATATAAATCCAAGGCATTATTTGAGGCTAAGAGATCTATATTCATCTCACCCAAAATCAAAAGATTAGGTGCACGCTCATTATTTAGAAAAACAGAGAATTCTTCAATAAACTCTTGAATCGATTTTTACAGGTTTTTGACTGCGAAAATCTCTGAAACGGTATATCCTACGAACAAATTTTTATGACCGAAATTTTGACCTTAATGAATGCGCAATTTTTCAAACTTGCCGAAAACTGTAAATTTCCAAAACTTTCGACTTTACCCCATAGTTAATGGAATCATTTTTGACTGCGAATATCTCGAAAATGATGCGTCCAACAAAAAAAATTGTTTCCATCAAAAAGTGAAATTTTGAAATTCTTTACAAGACAGGTGTGAATTTTTTTTAAATTTTCGAAAATTGTAGGTACGTTGAAAATATTCCTCTTTACCCCGAACTTAATGGAAACCATTTTTGAATGCAAATATCTAGAAGGCGGTCGCAGGAAAACAACGTTCAAATTTTAGATTTTCAAATTCTGTATTAGATGAAAATTTTCCAAAAATTATAGATGCACAATCTTTTAAAATGTCCGACTTTACTTCGAAGTAAATGGGAATGGTTTTTGAGTGCGAATATCTGAAAAACGGTACATCCATCGAAAAAAATTCGGATGATCAAAATCCTACTCTGTGATGTTTTCTAAAAGACAGATGACAAATAGAAATCGAAAAAAATGATTTCAATCGATATTTTAGGTTTAGAAACTCTTTTCAAAAGATGGGAACATACCAAGAATGAACAAATTATAGTCGCAGATGCGAACATCGGCCGACTAAAAAATGTCAGGACACGTCCACATATCAGGTTTCCAATTTACATAATTCCTGTTGCAGGCTGTTACTTGACAGTAAGTTCTTGTATTATCTGCCCTTGCTCCATTGGATAGACGCAACATAGCATGACTGATAACCATACCCCTGGGTCTTTTGAAACTGCTTTCAAAAACGAAAAAGTTTTTTTTTCCTTTTCTGTAAACAATGCATGTTAAAATGGTACTCGTGTGAAAAATGCGTCAAATCAACAATCCATTCAGTTGACGCCGCCATCCGTCGCGTCTTTAGTTTCCGCCGTTTGTCTTTCTGCATTAATTCACATCGTGCATCTATTCCAAGAGAGTTCTCATCTTCCCTCACTGCTTGTTGGAGGAGCCGCCATCTATGTATTACGCCGCCGCCGAAGTACAAGAAAAAATCTGTTTAAATAATGTCTTCACACTTCTGTGGTCAACAAAACAAAAATGTGGACAAAAACTGGACAAATTGGACCACAGTAGGACGACGCAAAGGAAGCTTAACGAATGGAGCAAGTGGTCGAAGTACAAGAACCCAAAAAAGGGCTCAGGCGACGGTGTATGGAATTCGCACAGCAGGATGCCACCACCGCTTGCAATCGCTCTGAAGGTTAACCGGTAAAATATCCGACATCTCCCCCGTACCTAGTGTGCCGCTAACACAGTGAAAAACGGACTGTCCCCGGTGCCATGTTTACTGTCCCGTCATGCAATGAATGGAATGGTTCATTTTATTTTTTTCTTCTCCCAGCTTGACACTTGTGACGAGGAGAGTGTGTTGTTTATTTTCGAGATGTCAAAGTTGTCCTTCGCCGGTTTCCATTGACGGAGCATAGAAATGCAAAATAGACCTTCGGACGTCCATTAGTCACAGATAAAGGTCCAAACATCATGTAATGTTGGCCCGTAAAGCACTAGATTACATAGGATGATTCTCTCTAGTAGCAGAAGCTCCTTTCGGTCGCTGTCTGCTCTTCTTCTCGTCCGTCCTCCTTCGCATCTAATCACTTATGGTGTTAAGTCCGAGCAGGCGAATGTAATTCGATTATTTCCAGACGAATTAACGCAATCGGTTCTTTCTTGCAAAATGGAATGTAAATGGGAATAAAATGGACGCAGGGGTTGACGGTGGCGGTTAACGATGTTGTGGGACAATTATAAACAATTCATTTGGCACGAATGTGGCTCCGGTTTTGCCTGGACAGGGGCCTCTTGTTTGTTACCTGAATGCGCAAGGATATCTGCTGGCTGGCTGGTGGAGGGGAGCGCTCTCAACCGCAAGAGACGTCATCATCATTATTCCTTTGAAAAGATTCCTGTCCACTGTTGGTTTTTTTTTTTGTTTTTTTTTGAAGACCTTAGCTGCTCGGCTTTGTTAGGGGATTTTTTTTTTATTTCTATGTGCACCCATATCCGGTTCACACCTCTAGAGAGCGTCGAAAGATTATTTCACACTTTTGCAACGAACGACAACGCAACGTCAGGAGGCAGTAGAAACTTCAAGCGAATATAATTTGAATAGTGATGGAAGAAAAATCGTAAGTGATGTAGTTTGACATGTCCCGGTCGGCAAGGAACGCTGCAGCTGCATTTGGGATTTGTTCATTTGGAATAATTTGATTTGGCGCGAAGGTGACATACGCACTTTCATATTTCAAATGACTATGAGTGGTTACAATGTGTATACGTTAGGGCTATAGAGTTATTTAAGAACAACGACTTCTAATAAGCCTAAGCTACGGCTACTCAAGAAAGTTAGCAGGGCCAACAAATTAATAGTTGATCAATATCTTTCTGTAATTAGTTTCTGACAGTTTCCTGGTAGTCGCTCAACTTCTGCAATGAAGGCAATTACTTCGTCTAGATCGGCTCCAGTACCTACTCCAGACATATAGATGGCGCAGAAAATATTCAGAAGAAAAAGGTGGATAAGCAATATAGTTCTGGTCTATGATGCCCTTATCAATTGGATCTAGAAAACCAGAGGTTTTCTTCTGAACATTTGTAGAACAGTGTAAGTACGCAGAAGATAAGTAGTCGATCTTCTCCTTTCCAAAAGCTTCTGCAGAAATTGTTTGGCATAACATCCCTTCTTTTGGGGTACCTTAACCATTCTGCTGCTTATATTTCTTGGTAGAATGTTGTCGACACTGTGATTTTGTACTGAATGTTTTCTTTATTCCTTTCGATATCAAAAGTTGTGGCAAACCCCACAGGCGGACCAGTAGGTACGCAGTAAAGTGGGAGGGTTGTGATCCTTCTACTCCGTATCATAAGTTCGACGTAAGAAGAAGAAGAAGAAGATGAAAAGTTGTGATTTTACTAAAAATTATCTTTGCACTCCATTTTTTTTTCCAGAGGGTTGGTGAAAAATATTCCACAGACACTATTAGGATAGCAAGCGCGTGCTCATAGTAGTGTCAGATTCTTACTGACTAAAAAAACACCACCCTGCGATTTAATTTGTTATATATTGCAACTAAGAAGGACCTTTTCAAGCAATTTTTCTATCATGAAAAAAACTCGTTTGGCAGGCTACTTTCCACTGAAAGATCCTGTATGTTTCGCAATCTAGGCGCGGTTGATTCCTATCTCGCCAAGTCGAAAGGCTTCGTCCTTTGTAGTCGGCGCAATAAATTGCTTTCATCCAGAATTTGTAGGATTGTATTGTTGACATGTCCGATTAGTCGGTTTCTATGCTTTCTCGCGAAGCTTCTAATTTCAGCTTCGATTGTCAGTATTCCGAGATCCCTGTGGATATCATCGTTTCTAGTATACCACGGTGCGTGGACAATTTCTCTTAGCACTTTATTTTGAAAAGTTTGTAAAACATTGGCGTTTGTTTTCTTGGTACAGCCCCAAAGTTGTATACCGTAAGTCCACACCGGCTTTAACACTTGCTTGTATAAAAGCAGTGTGTTCTCAATACTGAGCTGGGAGTATTTTCCGAGAAACCAGTTCAATTCTCTATATTTGATTTCGAGTTCTTTACGTTTCATTTTCACATTAGAATTCCATTTCAGTTTTGCGTCGAGTGTCATTCCAAGGTATTTGGCCTCATTTGCAAAAGGTATTCCGGCCAAGTTTAGGAAAATTGGAAAGACATTAGTTTTCTTATAAGTGAAATTCACGTGAACAAATTTAGATTCGTTGAGGGCGATCCGCCAGTCCCTCGTCCATTCATTTACTTTATTCAGTGCGTTTTGCAGTTTTGCAGTCGTTTCTTCGATTGTTTTACCTACGGCTAGGATATCGGTGTCATCGGCAAATGTAGCCAGGATAGTGCCATTTTCTTTCGGTATATCTCGAGTATATAACAGATAGAGAAGTGGCCCAAGAACGCTTCCTTGCGGTACACCGGCCGAAATTTCTTTGAGCTCCGAGTATTCATTTCCATGTCTAACACGGAAGAGTCTATTCCCAAGATATGGTTCTAGAAAGTCGTATAGGCATACAGGGAAAAAAAATCTGCCAGTGATATGGCCCTAGCCTCTGTCTCTTTAGAAACATGACTTTGGAACAATTTTGTTTTTCAGGACATTAAATAACTATCTGATGGTTCTTTGTAAAGCACGTGCAAGTTGTCAATGGCGGTTCAATTAAAATTTCAATTTCAATTTATTTTAAAACAATCATACACTTAGATACAAAATCCATTATTGTGCGGAGTTAAACAGTGGAAATGAAGAAAGTTGAAAACAAATCTAAAAACTAAAATATACATACAAATTTCATTTAAATTAAGGTAGAAAAAAGATGCCTAGTAACCTAGCCTTAATGTTAGTTAGATTTTCATATACTCAGATGCTGCTTGAGCCCTCTCCTGAAGTCACCGATTCCCTGGTATCTCTGTAAATCGGCTGGAAGTGAGATAGTCGCACAGCATATACAAAAATTGTTTTCCTGTAGTGTTATACCTGAAAGTTGTCAAAATAAAGACCCGACTTCTTTCAGAAGATGCATATTGAATTCTATGGTGAAGGTACTCCGGAATTTTATTTTGTTTGAGTTTGAAAAGAAAGACTTTGAAATCCAAATATTCTTGGAATCCCATGCCAAGGAAATCTTTAACATATCCAGAAATATGATCATGACGGCGAACATTGTACTCGTACACAAATCTCACAGAGCTGTTGAATGCAACCCTTAATTTTCGTGAACTAAGGCTGCTCAAATCACAAAACACTGGGTGTGCATTTAGCAACATTGGCAAAATCAAGGTCTTCACCAGTGTCGCATTCACCCTACTTGGAAGACAGTAGCCAGATTTGTACAATGTGCGTAGACCACCGTATATCTTGCCCACAGTAGTAGCCACGTGATCGTCCCAGGTTAGATTTCGATTAAAGTTTAGCCCTAAGTTTTTTACCCGCTCAGCATATACCAGGTGGACACTATCTACTTCTATAAGGGGAAAACAGGATATATCTAAGCTGGTACGGCTTATAATGATAGCTTGGCTTTTGTCACAATTGAGTTTAAGCCTGTTTGTTTGGGCCCAACGAACCACTAATCTTAAATCCTCATTTATACGTAAAGTTGCATCTTCTATCAGTCGGAGGGGGTAGCTGAGGTGCAATTGAACGTCATCGGTGTACATTTGTACATTACAGCTATGTATGATTGAGGGTAAGTAGTTATTAAACATAGAGAAAAGTAAAGGTCCCATAATAGATCCCTGTGGTACCCCAGCCTTAGATTCGAGAAAGTCCGACATCTTACCTTTGGATGAAACAGCATGAGTGCGATTTGCTAAATAACTTCTTATCAGTTTTAATGCAGTTTCATCAAAGTTGAAGTAATGTTTAAGTTTTAGTAAGAGAATCTCATGCGGAACTATAAGGAATGCTTTCGAGAAGTCGAGCAGAACTAGTGAGGTAATATGATCCCTATCAATCGCTGAGCGAAAATCGTCAACCAGATTCAGCAGGGCGGTGGTGCAGCTATGTTGTTGTCTAAAGCCTGATTGGAACAGTGAAAGGAGATCGAATTGGTTCAGGTATATATATATTTGCATGCTCATCAACTTCTCGAACACCTTGGAAATAAAGGGGAGTATAGAAATAGGATGATATTCTTTTTCTTCGGCGACCGTGCTTTTTAAGACCGGGATTATTGTCGAAACCTTCCTGGATTTCGGGTAACTTGAGTAGGACAACACGTTGTTGAATATGTACGTCGGGGGAGACAGTACTTCGAAGATAATGGTCTTAAGAAATTTTGGGTGCACGCAGTCCAAACCAATTGCATCCGATTTAACGACAAAAACCGCATTGAGGACATCCGGTAGGCAGACTCTACTAAATCCAAAATTTGTGGGTGTTTCGCGAGTTAACAATGGGTTTATGACTTAGTCTTCATCTATAACATCTTGAAAGCTACATGAGGTTGAAGCAGCAGAAAATTTGACATTAAGGTCTCTAACGTTAATTTCATTATCATTCGCAGCCAGATTTTTTCCTATACCCAACTCTTTGACATTTTCCCAGGCTTTCTTTGTGCTTAACCCTGACTTGAATTTAGAGGCAAAGAACTTCTATTTAGATATTCGGATTTCATGCTTCACCGAATTTCTGATCTTGTCTTAGTTCGGGAATTCTGAATCTTTTCCACCTTTTAAAAGCCTTGTCTCTCTTTTCAATGAGTGATAAAATTTTAGGAGTGAACCACTCACAGCTAATATTATGAGGAACGAAGGTTTTTATCGGAACATGAGACTCAAACAAACTATTGACTGTGGATGTAAAGTAATCAACTTGATTATCAATAGAGCGGTTGTGAGATCCATTCTCTACTTTCTAGTGGAGGCTATTGAGAAGAATTGCTTTTTGTTAGGCTTGTCTGAGATTAGAAGTGCATTAGAGCACTGTGCTTAGTGGCACTACTTTGGATTTTTATTTATTTTTTATTTATTAGATAAAGCCAAGTTACAAGCCAGCTAATCTTTTTACACTGATGGTACATGACTGGTTAGTAAGCATGGACCTAAAACTAGTAGAGGAAAAGATCAAAGTAGTGCTCAGCAGCAGCGTACGAGTTATGGAGACTATAAAAGTAACCATGGGTGATCCGTTGTGGTTTCCAACCAGAGCTGAAGTACCTTGGCTTTACTGTAGGATGCAAGGTTGACTTTTAAGCAATACCTGCAATATGCAGCTGAGAAGGTAGCAAAAACAACGGCTGCCCTGAAAGACGAAATCGTACTTAAGGAAGACGGAGGCGGTCTACAGAACCAACGCCTTAAGAGTATGCAGCGCCTTTCGAACAACCTCCTACGGCGCGGCATGCTGGAATGATGCCAATAAACCTCCTCGTTAAAGAAGCGGAACGGAAATATTGTGCCAACAGGACAATGGTGTCAACAGCGACGAGTCGAAGTGACACCGAAGTACAATCAAGAACAATCCTCGGAGAATGGCAAGAGAGATGAAACTTTCTGACGAAGGCAGATGGACTCATAGATTGATTCCCAATATAGACCCTTGGATCAATAGGGAGCATGGAGAGCTGAACTTCTATCTGACGCAAATGCTTACTGGTCATGGATGTTTCAAAGCATACCTCCATAGATTTGGACACGAAGATAACCCATATTGACCAACGTGCACGGAAGCAATCGAGGATGCATTGTGCACGATATCAGGAAGAACGTACCTTGCTGGCAAACAGACTGGGTGTGGACTTAACACCAGAGAACACCACCAGAGAGATGACGAGCACGAAAGAAGCTTGGGAAGCAGTAAGCGAAACTGTGGCTATCATCATGAAAGAACAAAGAAGACAGGAGCCACAGCGAAACGTCGCGCAGACTGCTGCCAACACGAGCGAGCCGAGTATGTGAGGCTGAAGCCCCCCTCGCGATGAAATACTTGACGGTAGTGCCGCGAGGACCAGGGGTAGGAGGTGGGTTGGTTTAGTGAGTGGAAATCCCACACTACTGTTACTGGGTACGGGCTCAGTTTCGTCTTTGAAAGATTCCCACCTCCCAAAGTAAAAAAATAAAACACTGATTTCTTCAAAATGAATGTCAATATAGAAGCTTGCACAGTGTCTAAGCTCAGAGAAATCGAAAGTTTCTATTGGATTCAACAATTACTGAGGAGTACATATTTCAAGCCGGGATTACAACCATATTTCGGGTGCAACAATTCCCAAAAAAGAAAATGTTGCCGGGAATAACTATCATTACGACGGTAATACTCTGACACATTCGCAACCGCCTGAACACAATAGCCAATCTTGGATAAAACGTGACCCTTTTCCAAGATAGGCTTATTCCAGATCAAAATGGCACTCTCACTGTTCGCTGCCTCATTAGTATTCATGCGGAACATCTCCAGATAGTTCACAATGCCTTTTGCAAGAGCTGAAGGAAGGCGGAACTAATTGAATCTGTTCGTCGCCGATGGCTGATGTTCACAAACTTTCGGCGAATGATTTTCCAACCCTTTTCTCCCTCTTATATTTCCCTCTTCCATTTCTTGCCCTCTTTTCTTTTGTCGCATGACAGGGCAAGGCGAGCATGGTCTTCTTTGCAGAGTACGACCCAAAATGGGCGGCTGCAGAAGCGTTCCCCCCCGGTTAGTAGCGGCTGAGATTACCATCAAACAGGCAGGTCTAGCACCGCGTTTTCAATACTTATCATTTCAACCTAAATCTCTAATCACTTAGTTAATGAAGCTTATAAGCATGCAGATGTAGAATATTCAAACACAAACGTGTGGCTAGTTCTCTAAGCGGGTAAATCAGGTATGTGCTAGACATTGAAAGTCGACTCAATAAGCAACATTCTTGAAAACAGTTGCTTTCAAAACCGATAACTTCTGTAAATATATACACACTTTGATTCTTTACACAATTTATTGGATTTTCCAATATTTAAGGGCACATGCTGTAGACTTCAAAAACACTCATACGATTTACTAAGAGGAAGCAGAATAATAAGAAAAAACTTTCTTTGAAAAGTTCAAACGCCCAAAGCAATGCCTAAACAAAGACTCCTATTCCACTTCGGCTTATAGTCACCAAATTAAAAACGTATGCGTCATCGAGATGCATTTAGCATAATAATCTAATCCCACCGAACAATCACATCGATAATTGAAAATCCGAGAATCCGTCTTCTCCCCCGCGTAATGACGTGGGTACCACGAGTACTAAGATCTACGGATCAACCGATCAAATGCAAATGTGGGTCAATTGCATTTGGTAGCCGGCTAGAGCCGCACCTCTTGGATAACCCTCATTGCGTCGTGTTCCCTCATCAACATCGCGGTTATGATCTTTCTTTTCGGGAACGGTTCCTTTCAATAACAATAGACAGCCGAATACAGAACGAAAAATAAGAAAAAATCTCTTAATACCTCAGTCAGCCTCATGTCGCGCCAGAAAAGTAGCAAAATCACATCATCATCGTCATCTCAATCCCAAGTGAGGCGTGCGCAGCGTAGGTGGACAAGAGAGTCTCACTCACTATTTGTCTCTCCCCTGGGAGACGAACCAGCTCAAAGGTGTGACACTATGGATCGCGCTTGACGGCAGCATCCCGGATCAATCTTTTTGTATGGTAAATACTGCTTCGGCTATAAATCTTCGGTGAGCTGTTATAAATTAAGTTCTTCGTCATCCGACGTCATTTGAATACGAATGCCAGCAGCAGCACCTAAATCTTTCGAAAGAATGGACAAACTCATTGTGACATTTCTTTTCTATCGGTTGCCTATGGATAGGATTGTGAAATGAAGACTACTTCTGAGAAGGTGTGGCATTGCAAAGAAGACGTCACACAGGATGTCGATTGCATTGATTGCCCTACGATGACTCACAAGTCAACAATGAACTAAACAAATCACTCGCGATATTGCATGCATTACCAATAAAGTGAAGGGTCACGATTTGTTATGATCAGAGATTGACAGGTGTTTCCAATGACATTATGAGTATGCTTGTGTGTATGCAGCACATTCGCCACAGGTGATATTGTGTCTGCTGTGTGGTTTCATGTCGCGCTTTTGTTGCGGGATAATGATATCCGACAATGACTTTATTAGATCACTCGCGATACCTACGCCATGCCATGGTGCCTTTCTCTTTCGCTATGAATTTGAGTTGTGTCATTGGGAAGGTATTATAACTTATGCGCATATCTTCCTTATTTTCACATGATGGTGGTCAGTTTCATAGGGAACTGATGTGGAAGTGAAAGTTGAAAGATGACATATGCTCGAGAGCTTCCGAACTATTTTTTGGGAGATTTTTAGTTTAGCTGTGCTATTATGTGATATGACCAGCATCTTCTATTAGGCGAAGGTATTGAGAACATCAGGGAGGTGTCAGGGGTTGGCTAAGTTGTGGATCCTGATGAAGTGTATTACTAGGCGAACGCTACAATCGCACACAATAAAACTATTGTAAAATCTGTTAAGGAAATATTAGGGCAGATGCGTATTGTAAACGAGCAAAGACTGAGACTGATAAGAACTTAAGGTATTGAATCAAGCCATATACTCCTTATGTGGATATCCTCATGCTAGCCTGGTCTGAAATATTCTGAGAAACTCTTCCATCTAGCTGAAATGGGAAGTGGGATGAAACCAATTCTCCAAAGGTCTACATATATAGATAGCCAAGTTGCTCTCAAAGCACTTAATACCTGTCATAACTCTCAATTCGCGCAGAAGAATCTAGTCATTCTTCACTGGATTTCGAGTCACAGCAGATAAACAAGAGAGCTGACACATTGAAAAAGATGGCTAACCACTCCTTAGGTAGCAGAAAAAGTTGCTTTATGAAGAATCTTTCTTTATCGAAATCCAACGAAGCTTAGCAAAGTATTCTAGAGCAAATCTTGATCAAACAAAAAATTCGATATCCTTAAGCCCTGGCAGAAGAAAATCTAGTTTTCTTTAGACCTCGATAGTAACAATCTCAGAATCCTAAGTGGAATAATCAGTGGTCACTGGATTTTGTAAAAAAATATCTACACCTTAAGAATCTCTCCCTCCCTCTGCATGCTTAGAGAATGCTCGTCCCTTTTCTTCGTAGAAACCTTGTAATTTCCTCAAAAGAGAAACTGCTCTGGATTTCATTAATCGATGCCACTACTAGTGTACAATCTCTCATCTCTAAGTTTGCTTTTGATTGTCAATACATACATGAAATCAAGATGGACTGTCATTCATCTTTTCGAAGTTCTTAACAACTATTATTCCACGAAATAGTAGTATTCGCAGACCTCGCCACAAGTTGTGTTACTAATATCTACTAACATCTAGCAGATCCTATTAGATTTGAATGAATAGGGGAGCATGTGATGCAGTTTGAACTTCTTTATTCTCTTGCTACCTAAAGTTATTCTCAGATCTGAACGCCATTTTCTTGTTAGTTTGCTTTAGGAACTTATGTAACCGGAGATGGTCCAGGTAGGGTAATGTTTTCCCATCTATTCATTATGCCAAGCACGAGTAGTGAGTGATCTGCACTTTGGAGTTCCCTCTGCTTCTTCGATGAAGAATTTAAAGTTTCCATCACTTTGTAGGTTTAAGAAGTCCGCTAAGATCCGTGGCCTTTATTTTCTTAAGCTTATGCAAGCCATGTATCTTTTTCAGTTGAAGTTTCCGAAGAGTATTTTAGCTTGATTTCAGATTCCTGACATTTTTTCAATACTTTATGATTGTACTCGTAGTAAAGCTCTTGATAAAGCTGCATTTTTTTGATCATTTCATTTACAGAAATTTTAGGAAGAGGTGGTTCTTTGCAGATCAAGTCTCGTTGAATTAATTTCGATGAAAAGATGAAGGAGATGAGCACTGTCATCCATATGACCAGATTAATTGTTTTGGCCAAGCCATAGCCCCATAGCTTGTTTTGGATGTATTTATTTATTTATTGAGCTTAGTACAAGCTAACATAATCTAACTTAAACCAAACTTAACCTAATCTATATTTTTTTATTTATTTTTATTTTTTTTTATCTCCGGGCACACGGGCCCACTTATTTTTAAACTATAACTAAATGTACTTAAAACTAAATGCTTAAGACTAAAAGGAGATGGTGTGAAGGAAGTGAAGCCAAGTGAGTTTAAGAAAGGGAGGGTGAGGGGTTTGAGTGAAGGCAGTTTCTCAATGCAAATTTGCTGCGGTGAAAATCAAACGAGCTTTGCATTCCGTTCGCCAGTCGTATCATTCTTGATATTGGCTCGTTACGACCATAATTGGTGCGGTGGAAATTTTGGTGAAAAAGTGGTACAGACCTAAGGTTGCAAGGATTTTTTTTCGAATAAAATTGTTCGGAGCAGCGTGGGGCAGTCGATATTTCCTGTTATTAACTGATGGATGAAGAGTATGTCGGCTACTTCTCGACGTTTTACGAGTGATTGCAAATTAATCAGTTTTAAACGATCCTCATATGGGGGTAAGTTAAATCTATCAGTCCATGGGAGGCCGCGTAGAGCGAAACGGATAAATCTGTGTTGAACCGCTTCTATTCGGAGAGAATGGACATCGTGGTGCGGAGACCACACTTGGCTAGCATATTCAAGAATTGGTCTGACAAATGTGACATAGAGGGATTTTGTGACATAGGGGTTCGAGAATTCCTTAGACCAGCGTTTTACGAAACCCAGCATTGAGTTGGCTCTGCTTATATGGCAACGAAAATTAAGTTCACTGTCGCAGATGACACCCAGATCGCGAAACAGAGAGACGGGGGGAACAAGCTCATTGCCGATGAAGTATAATCGGGGGACTGGTGGAACACGCTTGCGGGAATATGTAATATTTTGACATTTATTTATATTAAGCTCAAGGAAATTTTTTTGGCACCATGTTGAAAAATTGTTTAAGTCTTCTTGGAGTGGGTAAGAGTCGGCGGGAGTTGAAATGTGTCTGAAGATTTTCATATCATCAGCGTAAATGGAAAGATATGAATTTTTAATGACACAATCAACGTCATTGGTTGATAATATGAATATCAGCGGACCCAGGTGGCTGCCTTGAGGAACTCCAGAGGTAGCTGTAATGGGGTCAGATACGGAGGATCTAAATAAAATTTCGTACTGTCGTTCGTCAAGGTAGGATTTAATCCACATAATAAACCCCGGTTGAAAACCGAGAGCTTTTAGTTTGAGAAGAACTATGGAGTGGGAGATTTTATCAAAGGCTTTACTAAAATCGGTGGCAATTAAGTCAACTTCTATACCATCTTCTAATGCGCATAGAGTAGTCGAAACAAATTCTGTTAAGTTTGTTGTAGTTGACCTACCCTTTAGGAAACCGTGCTGATAAGGCGAAAAGATGGACTTGCAGTGGAAGAACATTACATCGTATATAATGCTTTCGAAGAGTTTAGGTATGCAGGAGAGTTTAGCGATCGGTCGGTAATTTGAAATTTCTTTTTTAGGACATTTTTTGTGAAGAATATTATATAAGAGCTCTTCCAGAGCGTTGGAAAGACACTCTCTGCGATGGAAAGTTGGAAGAGAGTGGTAAGGGGTTGGGCCAAATGCTCTATGCATTTTTCAGAACTATTGAGGGTATACCATCAGGACCAGCTGAGTATTCGCATTTGAGTCTTTTTATCTTTTCTTCGACAAGTGCTACACATATATCAACAGAAACTAATGACGTTTGGGAACAGTTTCTCATGTAGGAGAAGTACTCAAAATCAGGTTCCAAGACATGGCTGAAGAAATGAGCGAACATATTTGCGATGATTTTAGGATCATTCGACGATGAAGTAGATAAATTCAAAGTCGAAGGGTAATTATCGGATTTTTTTTTTGTATTAATGAAGTGAAAAAATCGCTTGGGGTCAGAAATTAAGTTGGATTGCATCCGAACTAAATATTCATTATAAAGAGATTCGCAGAGTTCGGAGAAGTTGGTATATGCGTGGAAGTAGGTGGAATAATCAGATTCAGTGCGAGACTTAAGATATGAGTGCCAGAGTTTATTTCTTCTATTACGAAGCGAACGTAACTCTTTGGTAAACCAAGGCGGTGATTACGAGGGGGTTTTCTGGGGTACCGCAGGGTACTGACGCTCAGAAAATTTTGAAAATTTAAAACAATACAAGTATTCGATGGACTTTTACATCCTCAAATACATGAACTATGCCGATAACATCTGCTTTGTGTTCTGCGAGAAGAAGTTCTAAAGCTCCTTGCAAGTAACTCATCCGCTTAATTAAGCATTCCAAGATAACCCCTAGAGAGAGAGTTTGTACTGAAGGTGGCAAAGATGATGTCATAAGTTAAGTGGAGAAAGTCAATGCTGAGCAAAATCTAACCCAGCAATGCAGTAAGCTTAAAGTCACATAGCAACTGTACCGCTTTAACGATGAATACATTCTGTCATATGCTTGAACTACAAAAAACTGTCTGTGAATTAGTGTCTACAAGTATTGCGTGGTCGATGAACACCCTTAATAGAGAACAAGTCTAGAGTCAAGACTTTTTAATTAAATACTTGAATGAATTTCGAGGAATCCTCAAGTTAACACTACGGGATATAATTTTATATAAATCTTTGCTACTCTTCTTGCATTCGCGATGTTGAATTTCTTTGTAAATTACGAGTAATGAGTCAACAAATTTCAATAGAAAGGGGCTTTGTTAGTTCATGCCTGCAGCAAGGAAAGGAAAGAGAGATCCAGAGATCAAAAGAATGAATCAATCCTGAACGAGCCAAAATCCTAAGGAATATGAGCAACGTATTAACCTGTAGTATATTCCCCCCTAAATTTTCGTAGAGCTATTAAAGAGCAGCTCCCTAAATAACTCGTGCATTAACAACAAATTTTGGTTGCTAATTGTTGTACGAGTACATTCTCAGTCTTCTACGGATATAGCAGATATTATTTTACTTAAATATTTCTAAAGGAACGTACTATTGGATATTAATTACATTTAATGGTCCTCGAGATTAGAGCGTCTAATCATAAAGACTGCGGCCCTTTCTTCTCAGCTTTCTTTTCACTAAAAATGAAATGCTAATTGTGACTTGTGACCTGTTTAGCTGGCAAAATTGCTACATATTCCCATTATGTACGAGTACAATGTTTTGATGCATCTTTTATGCAGACAGAGAGACATGGCGACAGTTCCTTTTATATATTTTATTATTTTCCTTTTGCTTGCACTGAACATTTTTCGTGTGTAATGGAGAATAGGCAAAGGTGCAAGTAAGATTTAAGTGAGGACACAGTTGAAATTCGATAAATTGCAAAGTGCAAGATTTACGCTCATTAATAAATGTAGATTAGTAGATACGAGTATTAATATAAGAGCCTTTCTGCCTGAATGAAAAATTGCGTTCGTTCATGTACTTCCAACTGCATCTGCTCTAAAATAATTTAAAACCCGTACAAAATAATTAAGGCAGCATGTCTTAGATAGATATCTATATCAGTTACTTTCTATCGAATGGCCAATCTAATTGAGTTTGTTACCTCTATTGATCTATAGATACTTTCCCCTCTTCTTTTATCCCAACAACACGAGAGGACGACCGGTGATTGTAATTGTTCCAGATTAAATATTTTGATAGTGACTTTGCATCGGTTCGTTAACGAAAACAAAACAAATTGTTACAATTCGAGTCAACAGCATTATGATGTCTCTCCACCAAGACCGCCATCCATTGGATGGGTCACACCCTTGTAGAATAACTATTCCACATGAATACCCGCACAAAAGATAAGTACTGCTTTCGCTTATTGCCCTTCTGTCCCCGCGCTGTCAGCACTTTTCCACACCAAACCACACACAATCAATTCTTCGGGTCATTTGGGTAAACACTTGACAAAGTAGAAACCAGAAAATGATTCCTAGTCTTAGGCTTCACAATGAAAGTCAGTGAGTAGAATAAAAGAAACGCAACTCAGTGACAGCGTTTTTCCAGTGAATCAATCGCACTACAACACCGAGGAACAATTGTTTCCATTTCTCACACATGGCTTGAACCAATATACTGGGTTGGGTACCTACCACTCTCTTGTTGTTGTTCTTCGTCTTCTTCTCCAATGCCGAGCACTTAATATCACCACTTTGATTTCGTTAATTTCTTTTCATTTTCAATATTTTCTTTGGACGAGGCTCTCTAGCCAGAGAATTGGGACTTGGATTGGGAAAAAATTAGAATTTCATTTGAAAAGCTTTCGATCGATAGACGTCGTCGCTATCGAGATAGCCGCCGCTGTTGCCACAAGTGAATGAAGAGTGGAAGTACTTGAGAATCGAAATCGGTTCGAGACCTGTTTTGATTGACTGGAAATACTTTTATTCATTTCTTTCTGTTTTGTATTTTGGGTTTTTTTTTTTCAATTTTTTCTAGGTTTTGTTTACACAGGGTGTTTTGAAGAAGTTTCATAGATGGAATGTCTTTAATTAAGAATATAATAGAACTCCATTTGTATTTAATGGGCGATTAATTTATTTTCTTAAGTAAAATTATGGAAATGATTCTGAAATTTGAAGAGCACTCACAGAATTTTGTAGAATTTTATCGACCTTTATGTTGTAAATGTGATACAAATATCATAAGTGAATGGTTGCTGATACGAGTAGATGTCTTGAGAGGAGTGCTTTGGCACCCCGTTCAGTGGTGTGACCATCCCGTAGCAAACAAGATTGGATAAATAAATATTCTTGTCAACATCCTTGAACATGGCTGGGATAAATCATAAAAAGGAGAATTATATCAATCAAATAATCTTCTAAAACGTGATCTGATGGTTTGCCATTGCTTAGTGGCGCTGTTCCTTATACTACATACTTTCCAATTTAATTCACATATGCAAGATATGTTCAAAGAAATAAATTACTTTCAATGAATGCCACCATCCGAGTCCCATACATGGAGCACCTGGTCTACTACAAAAAGAGTATATTTTCATAATAAATTTATTTTTTATTTCCTACATCTAGTCTTGTCTATCATAAACAAGAAAATCCCTTCGAAATTGCCCACCTGAATCAAAAGAGTTGACCAGCAAACTGGCATTTTACTTCCTCATCAGTTAATCATTTTATGCCCTCTGTCCACCAACTCTATTACAAAATCAATCAATGCAATTTAAACGCAATTCACCACCAGCTACAAAGTCCTAGAGTTGATAATTTGACATGATCAATTGTTTCGATTGTAACTAACTTGCGGCCATGTATCCAACCATGGCGGCAAGCAGAGCAACTCCTTTACTCTCGCTCGGAGAATGATCGTTTCCATTTCATAAGTAAAAACCAAAACCAAAGTGTTTACCATAACCGAACTAGATCTTAATGATGGCCTAGCGTCATCTGCATCCATGCAAACACATCTCTGATTATTTATAGCTCAGCGCGGGCACCATCAGCAGCAGCGGAACAAAAATCAAGATCATCACGGTACGTTTCAAAAGTTGGACGTAAGCGAGTTGTCTCGCGCTACCTTATAGTGCTCAAGTCTTTGAATAGTCCACCGTACAGGGTGATCTATATTTAGGTGGAAGTGTATCAAAATTGGAATTCCATTTTGCCCATAGTCAGCCATAAGAAGAAGCAGCAGGAAGCAACAAAACACAACCGTGGAAGAGGAGTAGACAAAATGAGCAACGCTAACAGACATTTTTGCGTTTTATTCGTCCATTTGTGGTTTTTTTTTTTTTGGTTTTTCGTTTTTTTTTTTTTGTGTATGAAATTATAATGTTTTGCGGAAAAATTTGCATGAGAGTGCATCAGTGAATGGTCATCCAGATCCACCTCTTTGCCTTATGCATCGTCTTCTTTTGCATCTTCCTTTACGTTTTGTGCTGTGGCTTCCTTTTGCACTTTTCCATCGATCGCGTGCGCGCAAGGTGGATATGGAGAGAGATATCGTTGGTAGTGGTTTGAGAGAAGGTATCGATCGTTTAACCCCCCCACTCAAATTATGTATATCGATGAATTGGTAAAACTATTCTTTTTTTCTTTGCTTCTCTACTGTTGTTGCTTCCTTCTGTGGTTGGTTTGGGTGCGCGATAAAAGCCAAATTTAGCCGCTGGGACATTGTCGGGAATTCAGACAAAAAAAAAAGAGTATAGCAAGCGAAAGGTGGATACGAGTACCTTTTTGCACCGTTGTTGTTATTGCATTTATTGTTTGTGTATTCTATAGTGCACTAGGGTCTGTAGGTTGTTGTTGGAGTTCAATGGCGTAACGTTTGCCGTAAAACCTTTAGTCACCCAGGGAAAATTATGGTTCTCAAAAGATCCCGATTGTAACAATACAGCAATTTTTTCCGGATGAAAAAAAGTGAGAAGGGCGGGCATGAGCTGTTGTTTGAGATGGTTAGAGTAGTACTGTGATATAGATATATAGATATTATGTCGCTTAGTTCAATGGCCACTTGAGTAGCCAATATTTGGTGGCTTTGTAGAAAGATGAGATTATGCAATCGATATTGAAATATGTGTGTTTTATTAAAAAAAATAGGTTTGGTAACTGATAGAAGTTTGGAGTGGACGGCAATTTAGGAAAAGAGTCACACTCTACTATTCTGAGGTAAAGCATGCAATCGTATGTTTGCAGACGATGTATCTCAACTACATACTTAACAACACCGAATCTTCCTTGACCATGTTACTGCTGCTAAATTAAAAGCCAGATAAAAGTTGTAATCATTTGAGAAAGACTTTCTTAACTTTCTGAGATGGTAAATGGTAAGCAGAGTTCAGATAGAAAGTCCATTAAGGGCTTTGCACAGCACTTGCCCATAATACGGAGTACTCTTTTTTTTGCATTGGGGGACTCAAAGCTAATCTTAGTTTTTACATTGGACTAGCATTCCTTTCAGATGGTAAATAGGCCAACCACAGAAACTTCAGAATAAAAACAGATTCTGAACCCTCACTTGAAAACATTATTAGCAATCTCGTTTCTTTCGTTACATTCATATCCTGGGAATAAAATGAACGTAATATACAGTGTTTGGTAAAAATTAATCCGTTAGTCGTAGATAATTATTCCTCCACTAATGCGCAGTCAAATTTTACTTCAGTTTCATCTCTTTTTTGCAAGTTGCAAGACGTATTCCGTAATGAGTGCTCTATATAAGGATCGGTTTGAAGCTGTGTTTCTGGTTGCTCATCCTCAGTGATCAAAATTATCCATTGCAGCTACAGAAAAGTACCTCCGAAAGTCAGAGAGTTTTGTGAAGAAGTGGGTGAAGCAATTTAATGAATATGGAAATGTTGACGTTTTGCCTGAATGGGAAAAACAAAGACCATTTCAAAAGCCGTTGAAAACAAAGTGCCTAACATTTTTGAAAGAAATAATAAGATTAGCCTCAAAAAAGAAAGGCAAATGTTATTAGAAAAAGGTCATGAGGTTTCTAACTTCAGTATTCGCAAAATTATCAGAGAAAAGATTTTAATTACAAAGCTGTTTTGGCAAAGCCTTTGTTAACCAAAAAACACATTAAAAAAGGAGACTTGAGTAGGCTCACCTTTACAAAGATATGGACTGAATCAAAATTATTTTCCCAGACGAAGCTTAATTTTTTTTTAAACAATCCCTTGAAATGTGTAAAACTGTCGTCCAATGAACAGTGAAACATTAGGCAAAAGTGCATGTTTCTGTGCGGCGGAATTCGGAAAATTGGTGACCTTGGAACGTCGATACAAAAAAGGATTGTTGGCATCCGTTGAAATGCTGTTCAGACGTGGAAACGATTCGAAACCTTGAAGTCGTATCTGTCAGGGCTTCAAAGAGGAAAATGACGTCAATGTGTTGGATTGACCATCTCAGTCTCCAGATGCCAGTCCGATTGAAAATGGCTGGGGACTTATAAAGCAGAGGACAAAAGGAAAAGATGTAAGGAAAATGAAATAGCTTAAACTGCTTTTAAAAAGAATTATGACTTTGCAGAAAAATTGTGTAAATGAGACTGGACAACATATTAAATACTTTGAGCATTAAAGAAATGTTGAAAGCCTTTCAAATAAATAATTTTGTTTCTCTAGGTCAAGCGGTTATTTTCTTTTAAATCACACGTCTTTTTCAAACACACTGTATGTAGCGACAACTAAAATAAAAATACCCAACCAAGGTACACATCTTATGAAATTGATTTGCAAAACATTAAAAGGCTAAACATCTAACTCAAACCTCAGTTGATTGTAAGGGTATCTCAAATCAGTAGTCTACTGAATAGTGAAGATGTGGTGCCATTCAGCCAGAAGAATGAACTTTATATCTGACACATAAGCACACCAGTAGAAGTCACGGACTATTGAAATCTTACGAACGACCAGTGGAGTAGATGCACTAGATCATCATTAAAGAACCGGTCTAATTCATATTGAACTAATGATCACAACTGACATAGAATTTGGTAACATAGCTCTCTTCGTGGATACTATTGAAGGTATGCAGCTGATGATACGCAGATTCGAAAACTACTGCAAAACGAAGCTCAAATTTTTCCGTGCAACTGCATCTGCTATTATTCTTTACGGAGCACAAGTTTGGGGGTACCGTGAATTCGAAAAGGTGGAAAAGCTTCTTCGCTATTACATAACATGCATTCCAATTCCCTGCCTTCCCTTTCTTACTAGGTTGGATCATGGTGTCACATGAACCGTGCTAACGAAAGGTTGAAAGCCACAAAAGGGCTGACTTAAGAATACTTTGCATGCCACATGGTTTCCGTAGAAAGGCAAGGACTACCTATAAAGTAGCAGCACAAATCGATAATTCCTTAAAATTCATCGATACTGAGAGTTGTGTGAGCCACTCAAACGCTACTGGTACCGAATATGTGAGTCCTCCTCTACATGATTATACTTTCAGGAAGGTCCTTAATTACTTCAAATAAAAAAAGAACGCCGAAACATTTGGCACCTATACGGGATAATGAGAGATACTACTGCAAAAAGAACTCGATTCAGCGGTAATTCATCTGTCGAAAATAGCAAGAAGCTATTACTCGCTGATGTTGAAGTACTGTAGGAAATAATTTTGTCAGGTAACTCTGAAGATCATTTGTGCTTAGAAATGCAGTGGAAAACTATACGCCAGCCGTGGTCTAACTAGTGTTTAGAACAGAAGAAGGAACTATTTAGCTGTAAAGTATCTCTTTGCTCTAAGCCGTTAACTGAACTTCATGAACGTCAATTCTACAATGTTGCGTTCTAAGTATTGTTGTGCATTCTTTAAGCCTTGACATAGAAAGAGAAATGTTTTGGTATGCAGCAAATGGCATGCGGATTTCGTTCATTCAAATATAGGAGGGTGCACCAACTTCCATAACCCTCCAGAACCTCCTGGTTTTTGCCTCTGAGGTTGCTATCATTACTCGCCTTCCTCAAGTCTTTAGCATAAATGATCCAAATTTAGTACTTTGAGAACTTATACCCATATTGAATTGAGTCCTGTTCTATCATTTCCAAATCATTGGTGGACATTTTCATCTATTCAGGGTATCCTAAGTGCTTGAGTAATCTATTCTATTCTTGGTTCTCGTATCTCTCACCAGAAATCCTTTCATTGTAATTTCTTCCAGCTAACTGAAAAAAATCGGAAATAACTGACTGCACTATATTCAGTATCTCCATCGTAGGAAAGCAACATCGATCTCACTCCAAACCCAGATGCCAAAAAAGAAAAAAAACAAGAAAAAATCAAACAAAACCATCAGTAAAACTGCCAGAAAGTCCATACAAACAAACCGTTCGTACAGACCTTGACTGCTGTGCACTTAATGCTAAGAAAAGATAGCAGCAGCAGCAGCATTACTGATGATGGTGGCGGTGGCGGTCTGCTACAAATGCAGGTAAATCTCACGATTTATTGCGTTCGGCGAGTCTGTTGTGTCGCTCTGCGGCGATAGTGGAGGCATATTAGTCGTCCCCGAGAGTAAGCCCCACTATATGGGACTCCTACCACTTTGGCTAAATTGCTGAACCCACTTCAGCTGCCATCTCACGTTGGCCTTAACAAATTAACATGCAAACATTAAAATGGCGTTAAAAGGTGTTTTTGTGTTTTTCTCTCTGCTAAAATGCGATAATTTTTGTGTCAAAATTGGAAAATTGCTTAGTACACAGGCTCTCCTTGTGTGTGAGTGTATGTACTAGATGTGAAGCTTTAAACCTCATGGACATAGCCGACTAGCAGAAAATGCCAATAAATCTTATTTCAGCGGTCGTTTCGCTAAAACGGAACCAATGTGCGCGGGTAGAGTCGCCATAGTCGCGAGTGTAGGTGCAAAAATCGTAATTCAAATTTAGCGCGTAATTAATTAGTAACTGTAAAATGGAAAGAAAATTGCATTTAGCTGCAACGCCGTCGTTTATTGCCGTGTGGTCGTGTGGCTCTTGATCCTGACCTACATACAAGACATTGGATTGTGTATGCAAATTACCACTCACTGCTGGCGTCGACTGAGGTGTCAAATGTCGCGACTGACAACATTCTTGGATACCATTTATGGTAAAAGCAAGATTATAATTGTTCTAATAATAGGTTTCATCGTTATCTGGCGGCATCAATCGAGCAAGGTATGACTGCAATTGACAGGTGAAATGATTGGTGTAGGGTCGTTGTAAGCAGGACATGTTTACTTTGTTCAAACAAATGTTCTTGGCACTCCCTTTGGTCTCTATCACTTTGATATCTGCCTGCCAATTCATTAGCTGAAACAAACCGACTCGGAGATAATTTGTTTGCCATGACACCATTTACAGGGACCACCGAATAAAAATAGAAATACAAATTGATCTGCATATTGGAGGGAGAGATATTAAATTCCTGCACCTACGTTGGGCAGCAGCAGCAGCTACCACGACTATCGATAGAGAATTAAATTCAATTGGCGCGACTATGTCCAAAGAAAATGATTTATTTCAATAATCTTGGCTGAAATGTCAGTGGCAGAGACATACATGTTCACGACGCGACTACAGACGACGGACGGCTAAAGCGGCTTCAATTTGCCTCTTGATATTTACCCACCGTATGAGCTACACACCGAAGTGGCACGCTGTAATGCTTAAATCATGTTAATCTCAGCAAAAATGTTGCTACAACTAATTAGTGACAATAATAGTTAAATACATTTGTCGGGAGCGCTGCTATATGCGGTTGGTTGTCGGTTCGGTGGAACATTCACAAATGTGATCGTTTTCACATATTTTATCGGATCACATTAATCAACGGGAATAGCTACTGTATGGTGTCTTTGGCTGCTGTAATTTAGAAGAACTTAAGTAGTAGGAGTGATTTGGTGATTAATATTTTTTGGAAAAACAAATTCTATGGCTTATTTTGATTTATTGGAGATGTCGAGTTCGCTACTCAACTCTTTTGTTTTCTCAAAGAGATTTCAATTGGAAGTGACTGGCGCTTTGTTTTAAGTTATTCTGTTTGGTACATGTTCGAATGATTAAACTTTGTAATTCATCAGTTAGAGTTCTCGATCATACGGATTAGTGTTCAGACTTTCGGAAGTGAAAGTTTGGCACAGATTATTGGTGAAAGGCTTTGATATTGTGACGAGGAAACATACTGTGGACATGCGGGGAAGTAATTGCAATCAACAGCAAGCTAAATGATGTATCATTAAGTGAAGGAGATTGAACATTTTGTTAGAAAGTAGGTTATTTCAGGGTTCTGTAGATCATACGTAAGGTAAGTTTCAGTTTCATAATTGAGAAGCTTTCTTTAACCAATTTAGCTCCGGAGTACTCGTAATCCCATATATCGCAAAAATTTCCAAGTTGTCTTCTGCCAAGCAAGTTTGAGGATATTGTTCGTAAGCTTGCAACGTGAGAGTCAGTTGGAAAATATTTAAAAACACTTTTGTCGATGTGCTTTCCTCACTGGACGACCTTCTCGCTATGCACTTAAAAGAACCGTTTAATTCTCTATTCTTGCAGTTTGTTCATCAATGCCAGCCGTAAAAGTTTTCAGATTAACTATGTGTTGTATATTCTAATGTTTTGGGCTAACGAAGACAGTTAAATTGTGATTCAATTGGATGTCAAGGATGACAATTTCAATCTGGTACTACTGTGGTTCTGACATTTTTAATTATGGAGCTGTTGGCGAGTAGACAACGCATTTCTATTGTTAAAACTCTTCTCCAAAATGGGTAAAAATTAACGTGTCATTACAAACACCAACACAGTTACTACACAAATCTTTATCTCTCTTTGCCTATGTTTCCAGTTTACGTCGTGCATTTATGAACCCAATTAATTGCATTTAAGAGATTGCTTCTTAGGCGTAAGCAAATATTTAAAAAAAAAATTACCACTGTAGTATAGAAATGATACACCCTTACTAACTGTCCTTTCGTCCTTTTACGGTAGAACTATCATAGAGGAAGTCGATAAAGTGGGTGCCGAAATTCTGTCCGCCTTTCCTTCTATCTGTCTGTATATCGGACTACATCCTAAATGGTTGGACGCTTGCTATCTGGGATTTGTGGACTAATACCCAGAATGAAAATTGGATCAAAAGGCCAATTTTATAACATTGCAAATTATGGACGTTTGCCATAAGATTGTATACTCTATTTTTCGCCAAAAAATCAAATAAAGGCATCGTCGGATATGACTAAGAAGCTTTTACGCAAGATAGTTCCCTACATATGTAAGGAAAAATTTAAATGCCTTGTCATGAGTCAGTGGTCACTGAAGAAAACGTCGGATGAAAAATTAGTTTCGGCCGACGAAGAATACAATAAAAATGTGGCACTTAAATATGGTAAAAAGTTGGGCGCGCTGGGTACTGGAAGTACTTACGTACGCCGTTCGACAAGCAATTTTTGGAGTTAGCAGGGGAAAATCTCGACGAAATTTGCAACCGAATCGTAAATATAGATGAGACTTGGGTTCACCAATACGATCCGGAGTCCAAACAATTTATCTATGCAGTGGATTTAAAAAGGGGAGAGGCCGCCGAAGAAATTAAAGGTCGAAAAGAAGGCTTCGAAGTTTATGGCGACTGTTTTTTGGGACTGCGAAGATTTTTTGCTGATTGAATACTTTCAAAGGGGACCACAATAAATGGTCAATATTACGGAAACGTATTGACTCAAGCACGTGAATAGGTCACACGGAAGCGACGTGGAAAGCTCAAGTACGGAGTTTTGTTTTTGCATTATAACGCGCCTGTTCAAATGGCGCGGGTGTCGAGACAGGCCTTAAAAGACACAGGATTTAACGATAGACCACCCACCCTATAGCCCAGACTTGTCCTCGAGCGACTTTTTTCTTTTTTCCAACTTGAAAAAGGAATTACGAGACCGGAGATTTGCAAATGAGAACGAGAAAAATTTGTATCGGTGGTATCCCGATGTGAGAAATGCATTTCACTTGAGGAAGATTATATTGAAAAATACTTTTATCTTAGGCCGCGAACTTATCAGTTGTCCTATATGGAGTCTTACTTATAAATGGAGAGGGTGGGTGCTACGCAAATATATAAAATGCTGTTGTATCTGAAAAATTTAATGCGTATGCATAAAAAAACAAAGTATGTGGAAGAACATTTATTTTTTTTATAATTTAATATTTAGTTGGCTCTCCATTGGCCTTTATCACTGCAAGACCCTACGAGGCATCCCTAGCAACTAAATTAAAACATTCCTCCGAGCTGATTTTTCACATTCTCGTCGTGTAGTGCTCTTCAGGCCTACTAAGGAAGTCAGACTATTGTTCTTTATCCTCTTTTTTAGAAGTCCCCACAGGTGTTCAATGGCGTTAAGGTCTGACGATTGAGTTGACCACTCCAAGTCCTGAATATCTTCATTTGAAAACCATTCCATCGTTTTTCGGTATTTATTGCTTTACCTTGCTGAAAAATTATCATTTAATGAGACCTGTTCCCAAATACTTTGCGATTATACTATTTATTCTTCCCTCGCACGTGAATAGCTCTCCTATGCCTCCGGCCGCCATGCACCTACCACCACCAAACTTGACTGTGGATACTACACAATCGGAATAGCACACTTCTCCCTCCCCCCTACGAAGGTAGACTGTGCCAGGAGTCCCGAAATTCTGTAAAGACACATTCTGATGTTTATTTGTTGTATTAGACATTTTCATTTCATTTCATTTATTCCATTTAAATAGGGTTGTACAGTAAGATAAAATCTTTTATAGTACTTAGTATTTTAAATAAATTGATTTACAGGTTAATATAAGTAAACATAAATTACATAATTCGGAAAGCATGTATATATATATATATATAAAAAAAAACAATTATGGAAACAGAAATAAATAAATAAATTAATTTAGAGGTGTGGAAGATGAGAAGTGAATTGCACTTTTAAAATTGGTAGGGTTAGAGATATTTCTTATTCGCGATGGCAATGACTTCCATACTCAGACAGCGTGAATAAAAAACAAACGTGAAGAATTTAGGTATTGGTAACGATAGGGGATTATGTTAATGGTTCGAGTTGATCGAGTGAACTTTAATTTACAAAACAAATACAGCGGGCACTTATTGTGAATGATTTTATGTAAAAAATATACAGTTCCTGGCATTGATGAATTCTTGCAAAGTGGAACCCAGCAGCATGGTAGTATAAGCGGAGATATATATACTATATACCGAACTGCATCATTAAAAGTTACTTGTAATTTTCACTGAGATGAGACATCAATCAGGGAACAATATACAACCTCAGCATAAGATATAAGCAGTAAAAGAGGAGTTGTTACAAGCTTTTGGCGGGTTTGCTTAGGAGTAAAATATGCCGTTAGCCACAGTTTACGGAGACCTCCATAAATGCGACCGATGACCACATTGGTGTGATTGTAGCCAGATAAATTGCGATTGATTACATAACCGAGGCTAGTGGCAGATTCTACAGCTTTGATTGTTTTGTCCGCAAGCCGTATCTCAGGTAAGAGGTTGAGGTTAAAAATCGTATTTGAAATTAGAATTACTTGAGACTTCTCAGGATTTAGTTGTAAACCATTAGATAACGCCCAAATGTTAATATGTTTTAGATCCTCGTTAAGCAAAGAAGCAAATTCCTTTAAGTTGTTAAAAGGTTTGGCGAAATGATGCATATAAATGTACTGAAGAATGCTTGCATACTGATGGTAGATCATTTATAAATATGCAAAACAGAATCGGTCACAGTATTGACCCTTGTGGAACTCCTTGAAGGATTGGTTTTAAAGCTGACATTTTTTCACCACAGACAACTCTTTGCAGCCTACTACAGAGAAAGCTTGACAGCTCTAACACTAAAACCGAAAATGTTTTTTAGCTTCCAACAGAGGGTTTTGTGATTAACTTTATCAAAAGCCTTCGAGAAATCGAGCAAACAAAGAAGCGAAACATAACCTTTATCAAAGTCTTGTCTTAGTTCCTCAAATAAGTTGACCATAGCCGAAGAACAGCTGTGGTTGGCTCTGAAACCAGACTGTCGAGGATTTAACAACTGATAGGCTTACAAGTGTTTAAAATTTCTTTTGCTATAATTTTCTCAAAGACGCTGATCGGTCTAAAATCAGCGGGAAGAGACGAATTCGCTCTCTTGGCATTTGGTAAGTACCTTGCAGTTTTCCAAGACTGGGGAAAAGTTGACGTCGCTATGCAGTGGTTTATAACGTGGGTTAGATGGTTGACAATTTGTGGCAAAATTAGTTTTATAAACCGTATTGGAATGCCATTCTCTCCTATGGAGTCGGACTTTATAGCTGCAATACAGGTGAAAACATCATTTTCCGTTACCACTTCAAAATCATCCAGTCTTGGTAGCAATTGTCCTGAGTTCTGAACCAAATTAAAGTTAAAATTAGGTGTATGAGTCTCACTGCCAATAAAAAAGCTATTAAACTCATCAGGTTCCAGGTCACAGTTAGTATTGTTATTCCTACTGGAAACGCCAATCTTGCGTAAATTACTCCAGAGAGTCTTTTCACAGGCAGAGAGGTGTTCAGCTTCGAGGCATAATAATTTTGCTTTTTTTTTTTTTTTTTTTTTTTTTATAATTCGCGCGCGCCAAAAGGATTATGAATACCTTTATACTGTTACAGGGCACGGGCTTTTAAGGACAAGGGGAAGAGGAACAGAGGAGAAGCCTATGCACGTTGGCTTTAAATGTTTGAAGGTTGTAGTGATGGGGAAATACAGAGCTTGGTAGATCATTCCACATTCGTGTCGTTCGGCTTATAAACGAATCCCTATATTTAACAGTACGACCGAAGTTAGGCTTTAGGGAAAACTGATGTGCATTCGAAGCATGTCGCGTATTGCGGCTGAAATTTTGAAGGGGAGGAATGCAACTGGCTATTTCGCTGGAGCATTTTTTGTAGAAAAAACGATAAAACAGGGAGAGACAGGAGACATTTCTCCGATGTTCTAATGAATGAATGGAATTCACAATGCATCTATCACCTATAAGTTTTAACGCGCGATTTTGTACCCTATCAAGAATGTGCAGAACGGTCTTGGGTGCACCAGACCAGATATGGGCGTTATATTCCAGCTTAGGGCGGATGAATGCCTTATAAATTGAGGCCAGATCAGACGGGGTAAAATATTTCTTGCACCGTTTAAGGAATCCGAGACATTTTGCAGCATTTTTGGCGACCTCGAATATGTGATCGTTCCATCGAAGATGGTTATTAATACACATACCGAGAATGGCAAGTCTTTCGGTTTCAATGATGCAAGTACCATCCATGGATAATGGTTGAGGGTTTTGGTTTCGCTTGAGAGACAGAAGACAGCATTGTGTTTTGCATTAAATTCCACGCGGTTGGTTGAACCCCATTTAATTATGCTGTCCAGGTCGGAATTTAATGTGTTTAACATACGTTGCCGTTCCCCTTCTACGGCCGAAGAGCAAGGACGTGAGTTAGGGAACGAATATGAAAAACTGAGGGTACTGTCATCAGCGAAGGAATGGATTGGATTAGAAGTTGCAGACAAGAGATCATTTATAAAAATGAGAAAGAGAGTCGGAGACAAAACAGAGCCTTGGGGAACACCAGCATTTATTTGGTGAATTACAGACTTGAAGCCGTCCAAAACAACTTGTATTGAACGCCCCGATAGGTAATTTCTAATCCATTGAAGAAGAGACTCATCGATGCCATATGCACGCATTTTCGACAAAAGAGCCTGATGCCAAACTCTGTCAAATGCCTTTGAAATATCAAGCGCAACCATCTTGGTTTCGCCGAAGTGATGGAGAGATTGGTTCCACTTCTCGGTGAGGTACGTATAATGGAGGTGGTATTATTTCGTGCCATTTTATAGGCAACCCAGTTGGTCTGCGTTTCCATTTACTATACAGTTTATATGTAGCGTTCAGTTCGAACCTACTTTTATTAAAAAAAATTTCGAATGCTTTAGTAAATCCGCTTTTGATTTTGTTTTTAAATGTATGCAATTTACTTATCTCAAAATTCACCGCATCTGACCACACGACATTGCTTCAATCTTCATGGATCCAATTCAAGTCTTTTCTTGATCTCCTTAGAAAGCCAGAGTTTTTTATATCCTTGCAACCTCTAAGACCAGCTTCTAATCATCCTCATAGATAGCTTAACATTTTAGCGTTCCTGAAGAAAAGCAGGCAGTTCAGAAGAGGTCTTTTGATGATATTTTGAATACCCCCGGGCCAGAATCCGATCTTCACGAGAAGAAGATCGGAGGACTGGAGCCGCTCTGAGTGGGAGCGGCTCCAGTCTCCCTATACAGCCTTAAGGCATATTGAATGGCTGCACGTGAATGCTTAAGAGTTTTTGAATTTTTTTGTTGTGACATGCCTTGAGAGGCCTTATTGACAAATTGGACTCTTTCAGCTTCACTTAATTCGTGTCTTTTTGACTAAACACAAAAAACTGTGAATGGATAAAAAGATATCCGCAAAAAACTTATTTGCACACTTCATTTCATTCATTTATTTCATTTATTTATATATGCACATCTTTTACAATAGACTTAAAGTCTTAAAACGCAAAAGTTACAAAAATTAAATATATTAAGTTAAACAATTCAGATCTAATTAAAATAAAGGATAACATTAAAGAGTGAATAATGACAAAAGAAAAATAAAGAATGTAAATTTAACTAAGATTTATAAATAGGTTAAATTTCAAAAATAATAAATAAGTTAAAAATTCAGAAATTAAAAATTATTGTCTGCCAGATACCTGAATAAAACTGCCCCAAAATTCTGGGTTCCGCGGAGCCTTCTAATGTCGAGGGGTAAGGAGTTCCATTGCTTTATGACGTAAACAAAAAATTGACGTTCTGTAGTAGTGCATGTAAACAAAGGAGCGATTGGAAACAGGAAATTCAATTTTATCAAATAAATAAAGCGGCTCCTTAGTTATCAAAATATTATTAAATGTTTTAAGGGCACAGTATTTAATATATGTAGAGAGGCTACATCCTAATACATTTTTCGATAGGGTCGATATATGATCAAAACGATTAAGATTATATATGTACCTGACAACGTTATTAAAAGCCACGGTAAGGTTTCTTTTTGTCTCGTAGTTGAGGCTACAAAAAAATTTCGCACCCATAGAATATTATTGGCATTATTATGCTTTTTGCAATGCTTAATCGAATGTGTTGAGGTGTAAAACTTTTGGAGAGGGACAAGCTTCGTAAGCAGCCGTAAATTTTACCGATCACCAACCGGACGTGGCAGCTCCAACTAATTGTGTCATTTTTATTTCTATAAATAACTATACACTTAGATTTTTTTGGATTTAATTCAAGCTTATTAGCTTTGGACCAGTTCATAATGTTTATAAGATCAGAGTTTAATTTATCAGCCCCGTCTTCGATCATACCTAATTTGCTACTTAAATAAATTTGCACATCGTCAGCATACATATGAAATGATGAGAATTCAACAGTAAGTGGAAGATCATTTATAAATATTGAAAATAGTAATGGCCCTAGTATTGATCCTTGCGGTACTCCTGACTCTAAATCAATGAAGTCTGACAAATTTCCACTTATGTCAACAGCTTGACTTCTTCCGCTGAGATAGGATAGCATCAAATCAGCAGCAGTGTCAGAAAAGCCTTTGAAAAGTCAAGGAGTCCCAGGAACGAAACAAGGTCATTATCTATGGCACGTCTAAGATCGTCCGTAACTTTTAGGACAGCCGAAATACAACTATGATGTTGCCTAAAACCAGACTGAAGAATGCTCAAGAGTTTGTTATTTTTAATATAGCTGGAGATTTGCTCATGCAATATTTTTTCCATAACCCTAAATTCAGGTGGAGATAAACGAGAGGCTTCCTTCTTTACAATGGGTATAACTTTTGCTACCTTCCATGCAAGTGGAAAGGTCTTAGTTAGAATGATTGTGTTGAAAATATGCGTTAGAGTAGGCAGAATATGTGGAAGTAATATCTTTAAGAATAGAGGATGAATATCATCCAATCCCATAGCTGTCGATTTTATTTTGAGTACAGCTCTTACCATATCAGTTTCATCTATTGTATTAAATTAAAAATTCCTCTGGTTATTAGCATTAATAGGAGTAGCAAAATTAGAATCTGTAAGATCTAGTGAGAGGCGTTGAACTTTGGCAAACTCTGCGTTCATAATGTCTGGATTGATGTCATTAAGACATTGAGATTTTTGCCGACCTACACCTAACTCCCGTATGTTATTCCATAAAATTTTTGATGGCAAGTTTTTATCAAATCGTTTCGAATAAAATCGGCTCTTAGCTTCCCTGACAAGGATGCCCACTCTATTTCTCAACCTACGAAACGAATTGTAAAGCTCGGGCAATCTGAAATGCTTCCAACGTTTGCACGTCAAGTTTCTCTGCTTCATAATTTCTTCAATTTCAGGAGAAAACCATGAACTTGCCTCATTTTGCAGATATTTTGTTTTGAGTGGTACATGTTCGTTAAACAGACTCTTGATAATTTCCTGCAGACAGTTAACCTGATCATTGGGAGAGGTCATGAAATAAATTTGCTGCCAATTCATGCACAAAGTGTGTTCCTCCAACATATTTAAGTTAAGTCCCCTAAAGTCTCTATACTCATACGAGATAGGTATTTTTAGTATATCTATTTTTAAGGTCACAAAGAGGAGATCATGTTTGGAAAATGCAGGTGCTGATAGCTGAGAATAGAGTAAAGTTTTATGAGGGTTATTAACCAGAAATAGGTCCAACAAGGTAGCCGCTGAGCCCATAAAGTGAGTTGGATTATTTATATTCAATGGTTCTAAGCCTAGGGTGTTTATACGTTCCAAAAATAATCTCGACTGTAGATTAAGTAGATTACAATTGAGGTCACCCTTCTTTATAAAGGGAAGTCGTATTATCTAGCGTTGAAAAGAGTGGTGACAAGTCAATGGTCTTGTTGGGCCTATATACTACTCCGAGCAGTAGTTGTTCTCACCGTTAAGAATTTCAATAAAACTATACTCAATTGGAGATGCAACATCCGATGAAGCGACACTTTTAAAATTAATGCAATTCCGTATGTAAATAGCTATCCCACCACCAATTCGATTACTCCTGTCAGCGCGAAACAATTTGTAGCCTTTTACACGATACAAAATATCAGGAAAATTAGTTTGAAACCAAGTTTCCGTCACACAGATAATATCAATACTAGACCCTTCAAACAAGTATTTAAATTCATCAATTTTTGGGTATAGACTTTGTGCATTAATGTGGCAAACACGAAGTCCACTAGCCTGCTTACACAAAATATTTAACATTACACGCAAGTTCATGTTTACGTCATCGATAGCAGATATATTGTTGTTAATCATTTTCAAAGTATTCAAAGAAAAGTCTACCCCTATAAAAGACAGAAGACAAAACACCCAGCATAATAACAGAACAACATTCAGAAATTTGGCAGATAAATATAAGATTAAAGAAGGGAATGATACCAAATTATAAAAATTTGACGGCACTGGGGCAGTCATTATTGGGTGACGGATATTGGGAAGACAAAAATATTCACCTGCCTGTAGTAGTCTTTTATAAAACGTATTTTATAGGGAATGCTTTCATTTATGGCCAAGGTTGTACGTATGACCTTTACTTTTTATCAGTTTCCTCTTATAAATCGTAGAGCATTGACTATTGAGCTAAAAAAATGTTGTAAACCTGGTAAGACTGGGTAATACCAATTTTCGGTGGCATCATAGCGTCAGTAGCTATTCGGACCTAATCTAATCTAAGGTTTTGCTGATGCTTACTAAAATTAATTAATTTTGCTCTGCTAAATGTGCAAAATATTTTCGAAGCGACACTTGTATACAAATGGTTTTTCAATAGCGACTTAACAATTTTATCTTTTAATACAAACGCACTCTTAAATTCTTTTTATGATCTGTTAACGCCAAAACGTTAGCCAAGGTTTATGTTTTCATAGTGGTGAAGATCACGAATAAGCAAATTTTGCAAATTATTAAAAATTACTAGTCGGTGGTGGCAACTTTAAGAGCGCTCACCCCAATTTTCGGTCGTAATAATCGAGAAACAGTCCGGTCGAATGGCCAGCTCGCTCATGCAATTTAACGCCGATGGATTTCCTTTTTATGGGGTTACGTTAAGCCGTTGGTTTACGAGTATGCCAACAAACCAACAACGTTAGAAGAGCTCAGGAACAATATCGAACGTTCCGGCCATTATATGTGGAAGAGTGGTGGAAATTGGCTTCAAAGTATCGATCGGTGCAAACGTGCTCGCGGTCGTCATATGAACAAAATCGAATTCCATACTTAAATATACTACACCTGGAATAAATTTCAGCCCGATATCCCAATTATTCTGTGTTTTATTTAAATGCAAAATTGTTATGTCCTTATTGAAAAACCCTTTACAAGTTTGGGATGAAATATAAATTTATATCTAAAGAGTAATCTGAGCTAGTTGTCCTCCATGCATTCCCATATTTCTGTTTTTATATTACTGAGTCTCAGAAGGAATGTGTGCATGTTGTACAATACTTAACTGCAATAGTCTATGGCACTCACTCCGACCTTACTCTTAGTCTTTATTACTCCTTGGTAGCAAAATGTCATCCTGAGAGTCATTGTTGATTATCATCCTGTAATGGACCAATGTCGCATTTTGACAACACTTCCCTCTCGATGGGTGAATCATATGCAGGTGCATATCCACAACAGGTTGGCCTACTCCAATCATTACACGCATATAAAATCGACTATCTTAACTACCGTCTGATTGGACACTTCTCCAGTATAAACAAACCACAACAAATCTCTGAAAACCCCTTTTCAGGGCTGTGGTTCCCTGATTTGCACCGATTAACATCAGTTTGCGATCTTTGTCATAAATTCCCATCTAGCTCCGATTGTCATACATATTGTCCGGTGTTTAATTTAATCCCCCCGATAGCGGGGAATATCCTTGCTAACTTGACACATCTCATACCCTCATCGAGGAAGAAACACATCCCGACCGAGACACAAAATAAACAACGCGAATATGAAGAAATCTGCTGCAACAGCTCCAACGAAGAGATTATCATAAATGTCCAAGGACTAAATTCATTTCCACACCCTGCGCCGTGTGGTCGCACATATCTTATTTTATTGCTGTTCCCCCTCCTACTTGTAGACCCACAACAGCCAGAACCCAGCCACGTTCAGCGTTTTGTAAATCAATTCAACATTCAGTTTGTGTCCGAGAGGTGTTTTGTAATTTAATATTGCGAAATTGTTTATGGAGTTCCACCATTGACAACTTTTATGGGAATCCATCCCAGGCAAAGGCTGCCTGCGAATGCTGCGGCCAATGCCAACTGATTTCCATCGGTGCTCTAGTAGATATTTCATGGGCACACGTTATCCACACACAGCAAACGAACTGATGGTCCAACGCTGCTAGCCTAGCATACTGTGGTGATGGAGGCCCCTGTCTTCCTGCCCGCAAAATGCAAATATACTTTGGTCTCGTGAGGACTATCAAGAGTACAAGAAAAAAACTATACGAGGTTGTAGACTTTACGAAGAGCTGGAGAGAGATTCGTGAAAACAAAAAGCGAATACGAAAGAGACGCGAAGTTGGAGATGATGTCTTCTTTTTAAGGTGCTGCTCGCACAGATGTTAGATGGGTGCTGTGTATACGCGCAGATACAAAATCTAAAATAGATTGCTTTTTAAGTGGACACATGTGCACGGGGCAGAGTACACACATCAGATGGTTGGTAAATTTTAAATATCCCCATTGGTAGTGTGGCGTAATCAATTAGATTAGTGGATTAATAGGCGCAGGCGATTAGTTTAGTTTAGTAGTGCGAAAGGGGACGCACAGCTGTTTGTTTTTTTCCCCCCGATTTCAGTGTAAAATAGGTGAAAATAGAGAGAGAGAGATACGTCGAAGCCTTGAAAGAATGTAGTAATGTTGGAATTTGTTTGTTAATTATACCTTATATCCTGCGGTTTTATGGAACTGATGTGAGAGTCAAGCTCAAAGGATGCGAACGAAGCTGTGGAGAAAAATGCTTTTTTTTTCAATATACATGCAGTACCTTCAAAAATAAGCTACAAGATGCTTGTCATTATCGAATCTCCTACGATTCAACGAATAAGAGATTACGAATTCTAGGAAGTTCATCTTAGTTTAAACGCTCACTAGATCGACGTGGTAAGTGATCTGTGAATAAGCTGCCTGCGGTTTCCCTAAAAGTTCGTCATTTATTGTCAGAAAATGCTGAAGACATCCGTTATAGAACCAGTGACAGCATGCTGAACATAGCTATGGACTTTCTGAAGTCAGTACCACTGTCGTAACAGCACCGGTTGAGGCAAAAGTTTTCTTTTTTTATTTAAACAAACTGATTGTCTTTCCCGATCGAGTTTTCAGTAATATTAATTTGAAAGTTTGGCCGGCTAGGAACTTTTTTTTATATCCTAAGCTAAGAAAATCTCGGCAACAAAGAATGTATTCCTCTCACGATAGGCGAATCTTTAACGGTGGAAAAACGCCCTGAGATGTCTGTGGATGGCTGCTGGATCTGCTCTTTTATAGGAGGATAATAAAAACTTTTGGAAATACATATGTCTCTTGGGAGTGAACTCCAAAGCTCACTTGTTCTGTTGCAGAAGGAATTTTGACAGAGAAATATTCACGCGATTAGAATATAAAAGTGATGATCTCAAATGACTCATTCATAGGGATCATTCCATCGAGATCTTCTATGGAAATATCTACAGGAAAGGGTTAGGCCTGCTACCAATCTTCAATGAGTCAACGGGTGGTGCTTGAATATTGGTACGGGATTATCTACAAATTAAGCGAACTTCTCGTTTCTGTATGTTTTCGAGCAGATTAAAGGAAGGTTTGGGGAGCAAATCAAAAAACATGAAAATATTTTGGATATATGGTCGCGCCATGTTGTACCAGAGTTGAAAGTTAAAGATCTTGTCATTTGGTGAAATAGAGTTGGTGAAAGTCGCTGAAGTACTCCAGGGTCTACAGTAAAGTTGTCGTAAGAAACACCTTCGACCACAGTTTAAATTGATCTGTCCTGAAGAATTTGTAACCCAGCCTCAGAGCTGTAATAGGGTTCTATACCAAACTCGATCGATCGATGTCTGAGGTTGAATGTTGAATGTTGTCTATGAAAACCATATTGTCGGTCGCTTATTAGTTCTCGTCCTTCCAGATATTTGATTATTTCTGCATTGATGACTTATTCCATCACATGGACAACATTTTGCGGTAAACATTTCTTTCCTTTTCTGGAAATCAGTTAATTGCACTGGAAGGAAACGTACGCTCCATAAAAGAATAGATGCTAGTTTTGCCTTCGAGACCTGATGCCTTTTTTCAATCCAAATGATTAAAGATATGCCGGGGATACTTCTTCTGTGCAAAACGCATCAGATAAAAATAAAATCATAATTAACTTCGATGAGGTTAATAAAGGAGAGGAGGTGGATGCGGATACCCATAATTGAGTTAATGCTTCTTATAATTTCTAAGCTGAACCTCTACCGAAATTAGCAAGCAACCTCTAAGATGTTGGGAGGTTTGCCCATCCATAAGCAGAGTGCACCTATTTACTTCTCCTTTAATTTGCGAATCACGGACTTCGCCTAAAATTCATATATCAAGCTTCACACTGTGTTGTACGTCCTTAATCTACATACGGTAATGGAATTTCGGTTCAACTTTCTCTACTACAGATATTAGTGCTTTAATTTTTTTCACTCTGTAATGTATTTCCATGGATTGTGGTTGAAACGTAATCGATCGTTCCATACTGTGTTGGATTAGCCATTATTTCAGGCTTTCATGAGGCAAACTCTGAAGTTTCGTCTGACCTTTAAGTCATCAATTGCAATGCCTGAGTAAGCTGCATATCGGTTAAGACTCAACTGATCTTAAGGCAGGGCTTATGTTCAAGCTTGATGCATTCAATGACAAGATCATAGATATAGCCAAGGACCTTGCCATAGGCACACCTCTATGAGTATTCGAGACAATGAATTTGTAGCTATTAGTTGATGAAGTATGTGCAGCATACAGTTCAGTATAAAAGTTGTCCTTTTCATATTTAATCATAGCGTCTATCAGAGTTTAACATCGTATTCTCGTGACTCTTCTCCATTTACATTGAAATTTGACCGTTAATACACGGTTCATGGTCACTAAATGCTTTCGAAAATATGAAGTGTGTGTTTGGTGAGTGACAAGGGTATATTCGACAGACTTGCGGACAAATGTGTAGAAACCGAATAATAAATGACAAATATTTTTGAGTCAGATCTTCAAAACCCTTCGACAGATATACATGATCTTTCATAGAAATGTGTTGCTATAAGCTTCATTAAAAAAGTTTTCGTTTCTGACAAGGGGCTGTTACTAAACATGTGGAAAGACTACTTCCGCGCACTGCTGCGCATTGGAAGGTAAAACCAAGCTGGCAGGCAGCCTAATAGTCTCAACCTTGAGGACAACTAATTAATGCAACCAGCGGTCTAGAATAAAGTTGAAGCAGCCATAGCTAAGTAAAAATATTACAAGGCCGAAGGTCCAGATGTAGCAGCTGAACTGTATAAGGCTGCAGGCGATGACTTGGTAGGTTACATGCACCAACTCATCTGTAAAATATTGTCCGACGAAAGCATGCCCGATGATTAGAATCTTAGCCTGATCCATAAGAAGGGAGACTACGTCATCTGTCTGTGGCACGTCATATCAAATATCAAATTGTATCTGGTGTAATGCTGAAGCGATTGAAACCATATATCGATGAACTATTGGGGAATTATTAGCGCGGTTTTAGGCCTGACAAATCGATAATCGACCAAATCCTAGAAAGGCCCAAAAGTTTCAGATCAATACCCACCACATATTTATCGATTTTAAGGCCTCATATGAGAGTGTGAATAGAGATGAGCTGTTTCGCGGTATACCTAGTTTTGGTATTCCTACAAAATTCATTCGTTTGTGTGACGAAAACGATCGCTGCTCCATCAATGTCGAAAAAGACACCACCAAGATCTTTAATACCACTAGAGTTTTCATACAAGGCGACGTACTGTCATGCAGTTTCTTCAACCTGGTACTGGCGAAAATAGTGCGAAATTTATAGGTCAACACACCAGACAATATTTTTAACAAATAAACAGATTAACAGACGACATTGACATCATCAGTAGATTAAAGCAATCAGTGACTGGCGCCTTCGCTTCGCTTCACTTCAAATTAGAAGCTACTACAATGGGTCTGGTTGTGAACGAGGATAAAACGAAATATATGCTGTCTACGAACACAGGGATACAACACCGACGTCTCAGCCAAAACGTTACGACGGACAATTAATTGGACCCAATGTAGAATAAAACTCGCAAATCGCTGTCACTATGGCCTTAGGAGACAACTATTTAGTAAGGCCCTTTCGAGAAGAACCAAGGAGATACTATATAAGACCCTGCCCTGCTATACGGTGCAGAAGCATGGTCATTGTCAAAGTCTGATGAAAGAGCATTTGGATACTTCGAGAGGAAAGTTCTACGATCGATTTATGGTCCCACCTGCGTTGATTGTTTAATCATGAACTATAGGAGCTGTACAGCGACACCTACTTGATCAAAAAGATCCGTGTACAACGATTAAGATGGCTAGGTCATGTAGAGCGAATGAACACTAATGCCCGAAGAATTTTCTACTCAACCCCTGAGAAGAGGACGACCTCAACTCCGATGGCATGCGCAAGTGAAGGGTGACCTCAACCCACTCGGCGTACGCTGGAGAGTTTGTTGGATGAGGCCATGGTTCACACCCCGAACTGCTGCGCCATCATAAGTAAGTATGTTCTGATAAGTGAACTGAAAATGTTTCTAATACAATCACAAAGTACCACGCTGCATGAAAGTTAGAAATGTGGAGTTATGGGACATAAGTACAGATAAGATGAAGCTCTGCACTTTTAAACAAAACGCTCAAGAGATTCTTTAAAGAAACTATTAAAACGCGGACCAATATCTGCCTATCTCTAGCTGAAGTTTCTATTTTCACATTGAGCCGATATCCAAAGAAAAGGCTGGTCATGTTAATATTCATTTTTTGATACTGATGACCTGAATGATCTTGGACGTAACCATTTATATCCACATACACGCTCAAAATTATCACCGCAAAGCAATATCCGTACTCTGTGTTTGACGTCGGTGACCACCGAGATATATTGATCAATATTTCAAAACTCGAGATATTGCTCCATTCCACTTCCTTTTCATATTTCTTTTCTGCCTTTTTATGAATTAACAACAACGGATCACAGTTACACAAGTTCCATGTTCACCTGACACTATCATAACATACTTCCAGGAATCCGTCTTTTCTCTCCCGCATCGAACTTTACATTGTACAACATATCGCTGCGCCTGTACTCTGGATTCCACCTAAAATGCGAGCCACTTACCACAAAGCCCATCCGGACCAAAAACACAGCAAACACAATGTATGACGCTAACAAATCGCTAACAAATGGCATAAGGGGTCTCCTGTCTCCATCTCCATCTCCATCTCCATCTCCACCGGCCACAGAGAGTTCCGTTCCAGAATCAGAGTACAACACTCTTTGTGTGTGTATCTGTTCCAGAGTTTTGCAGAATTATTGATTCGTATATAAATAAAATGTCAAAATAATAAAGAAGTAAATTATGGCCATCGGAATGTGCACACAGCGTGGCCGCAAATCCGTTGAGAGGGGCGAAGTAGGCAAACAAAAATTAGTGTGCACACGGATGAAGTTGCCAGCGATTCAGCAGGAAGATTGTTGTGTGCGCAGTTTATTTATTGATTTCGTGTTCACCAAAGATGATATTCAATTGAGTTTTAGGCGCATCTGCGCAGTCATCGCGTCGGGCGGAGGTGCGCCCTCACCCCCGCTATACCTTAGATGTGTGTACACATCTCGGTGATGTTAGCTTAAGGAAAACCAATTATTTTCATAAAAATGACCATTACTGTCCGTGCGCACATACAGGAAGAAATTTATGAGCGAGTAAGTGCTGCGTTTTAATCCTGCCCTTTGTTCCGTTCTGTTGGGCATACTGTTTGTTGTTGGTCCTTTGGAGGGGGGGCGGAGGCCGAGTATCGATTTGGACGTAATCAGAGAGAAATTGGGTCAGATGAGATGAAATTTGGGGAGTTCCTTGTGGGATATAATTTCGGGGGATTGATGATTAATACATGGCTACTAGTACTTGTCAGTGAAATTGGGATACGCTGATCGTTGGTCGTATGGTTGAACATGGTACCGAATAATGGGAATAATTTTGATCTCTCTGCAGGATTCTCTGTTCTCTGTTTGCTGGCAGGAAGAAGAATTTCAACAGATGATTGTTCAGAGAAATCGAAGATTTTGCAGGCCATGCAATTATTACGAACAGTTTACTTTCATTTGGCACTACTAACAAGGGTTACACTGACATTTACAGTACGGCTTTGTTCAGAGAGTGGTTGTCGAAGATAAATGGTAGCAATTTGATATTTGAATGGTTTTTCTCACAGAGATTAAGTGACAAGATTTATTTACCGGAAATTGAGTGTGTTAACCAAAGGATTTGCAATATTTCACATTGTAAGTATGACAGTAGGGGGTCTGGTTATAAAATTGGAGCAAATCCAAAGAACAGCAAAAAGATATTTAGAACCAACATGAGATCCATTGGCAATAATGTAGTCGACCTGCTGATATGTTTGGCAAATGTTTAAGTCGGCAGTCAAGTATGGTAGTCATTTACATTCACTTCTAGAAGAGGCTATGTGTACTGACTTATATGTTGCTGGCTGCTTTTCCAAGAATGCTTCAATTTTTCTCCACATTTACCAAAGAGTGTAGGGAACTTACGATAACAAACCCTGACCCATCTAGAAGGATAAAGATAATCCCAAGAATCCCAAGAGTGGTGGGTAATGGTAAGAGTAGCGAACTTTTCAAAAGACGCAATCACCCAGTTTGTTGAAAACTACCTAAGAACATTGAATTGTGTGGTCATCATGGCCAACTTAGTCAGGGATGACTAAGGCGTTAATCACGTAGATAGTCCAGAACGATGTTTCTCAGAATATTTTCGACTAAAGAACTGATCAACACTTGCAAAGCAATGCCATTGTTAGTACAATTGTCGGTCGTCAAGTGTCTGGGATTTCTCATATGCCAGGAAGAATTCATCTTCAAATGGAATTCAAATGGATGGAATCCAACTGGAGATTGACTTTCCAATAGGTTCCAAAACTCGGATACACCATTTTGTTACCACAACTCATGCAGCCTGGGTGTTGGTGAGGAGTCTCTCGATCCAACCTGTGGAATTCAAAAAAAAGGAATAAATTCTTTGATGTTTTTCTTTGAGACTTCCTCTAGGGAATTAAAGAATTGAAGGTTTTCCTAATGCTCGTTGTCTGGCCGTAGCTAGTGCCGGACAAGCGCACAAATAGTGTATAAGGGTTTCTCTTTCAGTTGCGACATTGCAACTGTGACAGTGTGCGTTATGTGGGATACCTAGTTTGACTGCCTGGTCTCCGAGAGGCCAGTGATCCGTAGTGATCGCTGTTAATCTGGTTGTTTTAATTTTGTTGTAGCCTAGCGGCAATCCTTCTGGATATGAAACTGTTTATTAGCGTAGTCCATCTGAGGTTGGCTTTTTTAAGGAATATTGAGGTGATTTCTGCCTTAACCGCAAGTGAGTGGTGGAGGGCTGAGCCTTGCCTGCCAAGTTCGTTTCCATAAACGTTACTACGTCCTGGAACCCAGATCAGTGTTACTTAGAATTTTCCATCTAGCGAGGCCAGCTCATACACTAGTTTAGAGGATATAGTGATCGAGGCGATGGCTTTGGTAGCAGCTTGACTATCAATGAGTATGTCAATCTTTTACCTTGGCGTTATATTTGAGTGCAACTAGATCTGACGACAGGCTTCGCGGATAGCGAATATTTCCGCCTGGCATTATCTGGAAGTCTATAGGATTTTGAGAGGTTTAGGGATTTGGAAAACAGACCTGCACTAATACTGCAGTCCATCTTTGAACTGTCTGGTAGATTGTTACTTCAAAATCCTTAATCATTCTTATCTTGTGGGGAATTGTACGTCGAAACGCTTTATGAAATTCTTTTTGGGGATAATGTAATCTGTTGGGGCGATACGAGTTCCCTCGGTAGAGAGTCCAGTATATTACTATGCCCGTAGGGTTTCGCAGTCCAGCACCCAGACTCTCTGAGTCTGATTGCGCTACGTACTGTATTGCTTGTTATGTGCAGGTCTAGTAGTGAAAAATGCAGAAAGACTGTTAGAGCATCTGACTGGATAGACCGTAGAGTAACTCTAGTGCCTATGCACCTTGATAAGTTTGGTAATATTATAGGCCTTTTTAGAGCCGGCCATAGTACCACAGCTGTGTACATCCATAGGGTCAATTTTGATTGCAGGCCCCATTTGTTGCCGAATGTTTTGTTGCAAGCATAGAAGGCATACATGCCTTCTTTACCCGTTGTTCTCTATTTAGCTTCAAGTTGACCTTAGGATCTAGGGTAACTCCTATATATCTAGCACTGGACGATAGGAAGAGTGTTTGACCATTTAGCCGAGGAAGTGCGAAGTCAGGTATTTTGGTTTTAGTGGTGACACATGTAGAGATAAGTCAAGGTTATTCATTCCAAAGCCAGGTAAATCTATTGACGCAATCTTAAGCCATTATACCCAAACCCCCTGAACATAGATGTATCACTACAATCTCGGATTGGATCGAGTGTATGCTGAGGTTTAAATGATTCAGCTTAGAATTCGGCGGCAAAATCATCAACATTTTCAAAAAGCCCAAAAAGTCGCAGATAAACCTATAAACTACCATAAACTACCCATAAACTGATCTATACAGCAGTGTATTCGAAGCCGGAATCTCCCTGACTATTCTCCTGAAGCACCAGCGCTAATACTTCCAATAGTCTCATCCATTATAACTGAACCAAAACCGATGAATAGATCCAGTATACTCGGAAACGGGACGGGAGTGGTTGAAACTATTAAAATGAGTTGTGAAGTGTACTTTCCATTTTAATAGGCCTTTTTTTTGGGCCGGATTGTACCAGAACCAGCATGGACACTCAAATAAAGTACCTAGCGGCGCTGTATACACAATTGCAAATCAATCACTTTCACTTTTCGTGCAAATAGGCACTTGTTCTTGAGTCCTCGCCACATAGACTCGTCAGATGAATGACGAGATACTCATGTATAATTCTCTGGCGCCTGACTCCAAAAAGAATCAATCTGAATGACCCGTTGAAAAACCAGCTCTGTTTAGCCAACAAAAGACGAATCTACCCCCGCAGCAGTGGAGATAAATTAAATTTCCGTGAATAATTCATACTGCCCGTCACATCCGCTTAAAATAAATGACTTGTTCCATGTTAGCCACCAAACAATGACTTAATTTCGTCCAATCTCTCTGGATCTCCGCTCTGCTACAAAGAGCACATTCCAATTTCAATTATTCATTCCGATAGCCATCGCGCACACAGGTAATGGGCGACCAATTTAGGTGACCGAACATGCTCGCTTACACTCATACACCATTCAACCTGAACACACGTTTATCGCGAACCGCAAATCATATGACGTTTTGATCGAGCAATCTATGAGTGCGCTCGCGCAAACAATACAACAAAAATTAATCTAATTCAATTGTAATTGCGGTCTCATATGTCACTGGATAGTCCGCCAGCTACAAGCTCACATTGACCTCATCTTCCCCTCTTTTACTGTTGCTAGATCGTGGATATATGTATATGCCTAGCAGGCACAACTTGCGTTACCTAAGTGGTTCCATTTTAATTCGCTGCGAATTATTAATGACATGATCAAAAAACTATGATTCGTCTATCGATCAAATGGAGCGCTTGTCTGATGGAGACCTGACTTTTTAACTAATTACGTGAAAGTGGCAATTTCACTTCCTGGCACATACAAGTGGCATCAGTAGACGTTTGACTTTGGTTACACATGGGATAAAGATGGGCGCTGGTGTAGCCGTACGCATGTTGTCATCCTCGTTGTCGTCCAATCAGCTAACAGGGGGTTGAGTAACTGAACTTGGCTAGAATGCGTGGCAAAATGAGGGAAATCAAATCCTGGTTCGTCCAACAGCAATAGAACTCCCCCTCTTTCATGGATTTTTCTCACACAGCTTAACCTATGGAGTTTGTGTGCATTTTAATCAGTAATCGCAGCCAGATACTTCCATCGGTTACCAAGTTCGCATGCTACAAGCCGATTAATGCCGAAGGAACAAGAAAACATGATGTTACGGATTTTTATGCAAAACTATGGACATGTAGATAGTCCCGCGATACCCTGACTGCCGTTGTAGCAACATATGTGTACACATGTGCCAGTGGTATCAACAATTAAGTACATGTAACCTACCAGCGTTTAGTTTTCACCACAAATGCACGGAGGGAGCATCGCGGGGGAAATCCGCGCATGTAAATGCGGCGATTGGTGTGCATAGAAGAGTGGAAATAGAAGATGGCCAAGACGCATTTACAGGCAACATCATCATGATCATCATCATCGCATAGTTGTTGTTATTGTCGTTCTCATGAGAATGTTAGTAGATCATTTCCCTAAGCAAATTGTGAGTACATTTTGAGAGTATTGGGTATTATTTTTCTTCTTCTGCGTTGCGTTCGAGCCGTTGTTTTGTGTGTGTGAAAAAGAGAGTATGGGGCATTCTAGCGGGAGCCGAGAATGATTTATACAATCAATATATTATTTATTGCTTGTACAAATGCTGTCAAATGAGATGGTAATTAATTAAAATGATTTTCCAAATCGAACAAAAGAAAAGCAGAAGACGGAGGAGAAGAACTTAGAAATTTGACTGTTTTGTGAGACATAATGATGTGCTGCCTGGGAAGGTAATCAGTTGAGTGTGATGGTTCTTCAAATGACTGATTTGTTTAAAGGTCTGGCGCAAGCAATTAAGGATGTTATAATGAGTACTTTGAGTTGGCTGGGACTCCAAGTGAATTTTAGAATAATACAACACAAAAGAGTTGTCGTGCGAACTTTAATAATTTTTTCAAACTATTAGATTCACATTAATTCAGAAAAACAAACAAAAATTTGCATCGGCTTCCAAATTTAGCTCTCTCTCCCTGTCCACATCCTTATCGGTCAAACGGGAAAAATTCTCCACTAACGAAATTACTTAAGCATCGACTTACATAGTATACCCCAAAGTTACCTCAATTTGCATTAAATGATAAGCCACATACACTCTGCATCCACTCGATATCCGAAAATTCATCATGCTTGCACTCACCCACTCCCGCACCGCGATGCTAAGTAGCTTACGCGATAACCAAATTGTCACATTATTGGATTCGGGGAATAAATCAATCGGCCGTGCTGAAAGCATTTTGCAGATACAAATATTTTGGGCGATTAATTTGCGGTTCCTTCATACACAGAGCATGATTTCCATTTTTTTTTTTTTTGTTGTTTGCCATGCCGTGTCTCCTGTTCGTTCCCTGAACTGATACTTTTAAAATTCCACCGCGGTATCATCACTAATCTCATTCCTCATTTGACAAAAGTCGATTCGTTGTTTATTTTTCGTTGGTTGCAAGTTTCTTTCTTTTTTGGGTTCCTTTCCCGTTTCCCGTGCATATTTAAACGAAAATTCATTGGAAGCCCTTTTGGATGGACTACGCATACACGAATGTGGTTCGAGAAAACGCATGGCTGGTATGGAAGAAAGCCAACAAAGAGAAGGTGAAGAACCAAAAAATTATCAATTAAAAAGTAAATTGCTTTTGGCAAATGTTAAAATGTCCATTAAATGTGTCCGTTTATACCATTTACGGGATCTGGAATTCTGTTCGAGTTAATTTTTATTGCCGTGAAAAAGGTGCTCATGAAGTTGTGGATGAGTTTTTGTTCGCTTGTTAAAGTTGTGTTTGTTCAGAGTTGGTGGCGTTTAGCAGGTTTTGAAGTTGCAACCAAATTTGACAAATGATGCCAATTACTGGGACCCAGTGCAATGATTTCTGATGTTTTGGTTTGAATTAGCGCATCCGGTATCAAATATATTTGAGGATTGCATGGTGTGCATCAAATTTGAAGGCCTTTTAGTTTGAGAAATGTTTAGGATTCAATAAAAAACGAAGGATACTTTCTGGAGCATATAATTTAGAATTTAGAAGTACATCGGCACAAATTATACGATAAGAAAAGACATCATGAATAAACAGTACACAGTGAACATTTCGCCTTTTTTCTAAGATATCTAATCCTATTAAAGCACATCTTGTTGAATAAGAGGGCATTGTAGAGCGGGGCATGAAACGATTCATGCCGCGCCGAAATTGGTGTCCGACATTCAGTGGCACAAATGCAAGAACCAATGCACGCGGGCCTGCCTGGTCGACTTTGAGAAGGCCTTCGACACCGTATAATTGGATGGGCTCTTCTATAAGCTAACTAGGTTAGGCATGCAAAAACCATTGCTATATATGATTTATGACATGCTTATGGGAAAGAAGTTCGTTGTCAAAGCTAGCAACGTGACTTCGAGCAAAGTCTTTGAAATTAAAAACGGCTTACAACAGGGAGCGGTGAATTCTCCGATCTTGTTTAATATTTATACGAGTGATCTGGTGGGTTCCCTCAGACATGCTATAGTGTACGCAGACGATTTAGTGGCGTACAGATCAGGTCCAAAAGTCGAGGTCATCAACAGCCTGTTGCAGCGTGACTTCGATCAAATTAAGAGGTATTGTGATGATTGGAAATTGAAAATCAATTTCCAAAAATCGGAAACAATCCCGTTCAGAACTCCATTGGCTAGAACCTCTAGGGATACCAGAAAAAACTGGCGAAAATTAGCCATTATTGGACAAAATGGACAACCATTGGCGGTGCGAAGCGTGGTCAGATATCTTGGCATCTGGCTCGACCAGTATCTATATTTAGACAAACATATAGATGCTTGTCTTTCTGGAGCCAAGAGGACTCTAACAAGGAGACTGTTTCGCAGCAGTCAACTTGTTTCCAGAGTAAAGTTCATATGCTACGTGGCCCTTATAAGGCCGATCATCGTTTATGGCTGTCCCATTTGGTTCAATATAGCGCCTTCCTATATGGAAAAGATTCGGGTGTTTGAGAGACAGTGTCTCAGGACCTGCCTAGGGTTGTTTAGAACTCCCGAGTCTGAGTACATAAAATATTATCCCAACAAGACCCTATACGAGGGGGCTCAATGGAATTGTATTGAAAATTGCCTAATTAAGGTGTTTCGAAGGCACGTTGCAAGGGCGATGGCCAACGCTAATAATCTGATCTCGGGTGGTTATTACCCGAATTTAATGTACCACGAGAGTACACTCCGGTCTGGCTTTGTCCCGCCTGAGGCATTTCTTCATGCAGACATGAAAGGGTTAGTCCAAAGCAAAGATGGTGTGCCGGTATTGTACCACAGCCACCGCGGCGCGAGGGATAAGCGGCTCATCCAGGATGGGTACGCCGCCAATGCTCAGGAGCTCCTCCGTTTTAATACCGCAATTGCGGATAGGGACACTGTCGATACCTTAAAGCAGTTCACCGAATTTTGGTGGCTTGAGGAAGAGGTGAGGGCAGACACGCTCTCCCGGGTCGGTACGTTACCTAGGTAACATCCTCCATAGTTTAAAGATAGTTTGTAAGTTAGTTAAGCGTATTTTAGGGGGTCTTTGGGAGGGTCCGGGCTCGCTAACATGAATGAGTGCTACCGAGACTTGACCGACGCTTATGGCCTCGCTCAAGTCCCGGCGGCGCGTGTACACCATGTTGGCGACTGCCAGGCGCCCATCAACGCAATAGGGATGGTGACCAATCGAGAGATTGCTCATCACCCTGATTATATTTAATTTATTTTAAGTAGCTTAGGTAGTTTTAAGTAGTTTTAGGTAATTTTAAGAAAAACAAAATAATAAAGAGTCCAAGTTTTTAGCAAGTTTCTTGAAAATTAAAAAAACAGCGCAAAATTCAAAAATTGATAGATTTAAGGCCGAAAGGCAATAGTTATAAGGATATAGTTAAGTTTAGAGTGCTCGTTAAGAGCCAGTAAGCTAGATTGAGATAAATTTTAGTTTTAATTTAGATTTAATCATTTTTGTCTAATATGTAAGTTTAAAAAAAAGAATTAAATAAAAATGAATTAAAAAGTAAAAAAAAAAGAGGGCATTGTATCAAGGTTCCATTTCATTTGCTTTATAACAAATTTTGTAAAGGACTTTTGAAGCCTTTCTAGTCGTATTATAGAATTTACATATAAACTATAAAGCAATATTCAAGGAAAGGTCGTACTAGAGACATATAGACATATAGACTAGAGCATATGGGTTCGAAAATTCAGCACACACGTTCGCTTAAGAAATCCAAGTATCGAGTTTCATTTGGTAGCAACATACTGAATGTGAAACGGAAATGCAAGTTTCGTGTCAAAAAATACACCAAGGTCTTTAATTTCGGTTTTTCGTGAAATGCTGGTCCCGGAAATTGTGTAGTCATTAATAATAGGCACCAATGTATGGTACACAGATGACATTTATTTATGTTCAACGTAAGTCGATTAAGTTCACACCAATTGACTATTGTGTTTAAATCATTTTGGAGACATTCACAATCATAAATATTTTTAACGCGCAAAAATATCTTTAGGTCATCAGCATACATCAAGCAGATAGCACGATTAAGCAATGAAGGAATCTCGTTGATACAAATATTAAAGAGCAAAGGCCCTAAGTGGCTACCTTGGGGGATACCAGATAAGACCTCAATGAGTCTAGATTGAGAACAACCAATTTTTACACACTGCTTTCTATTTAAAAGGTAACTCGAAATTCACTTAAGCAGCATCGAATGAATGCCAAATGATCTTAGTTTGTTTATAAGAATACTATGACATACTGTGTCAAAAGCTTTCTTGAAATCCGTAAAAATTACATCAACTTGATATCCCGACACAACAGAATCAAAAAGATATTTCGTAAACAGCGTCAAGTTGGTTAATGTGGATCTACCAGATACAAATCCATGTTGTTGCAATGATATTTGTTCCTTGATTGTGAAATAAAGTTTTTTTTTTGTAACAATTGACTCGAACAGTTTCGATAATTTTCAACTTTTTGTCGGGATCTGGCTTATAAATGAATGGGAGTTATAAATGAATATTTCCATACATCTAAAAACGTACCAGAAGTTAAGGATAAATTGAAAATGAATTTTAAAGGAAAGGACAAGGAAAAATTACATTGTTTTTTTTTTTTTTTTTTTTAGTTGCGCCTGGAGGTGCAGGAATCTTCAAAAGATACCAATGGCCCGTACCATTGGTTATGCCCGATTCATATATCCGACCTGATGATTCATAAGCGTCGGCCAGTATATGCCTACGGGCTAAACCTCACCCCCCAGAGAGGCACTCTGAGAACCAGCCGCTCGTGCTCATAGTAGTAAGAAATTCGTTCCTCTCATTTTTTCGTTTGGTGGTGACTACGACTAAGTTACCTGAACAAGTAGTTTACGCTTCTGTAGTGTTAATCGCGTTAGGTAGGTAGCTTTCCAGCGAAGGCACCTACTAATACCGTCATTACATGCGGTTTTCCCTTACTGCGCCAGATCGTACGGTCTTGTTCTTTGTAGTCGGCGCTCGAGGTTTGTCACGTCCAGAGTACGGATTATTTCATTATTGCAATGATCATGAAGGCGAGTACGAAGTTTGTGAGCAAAGTTTGTTACTTCATCCCTTATGGTAGCAATTCCTAGATCTCTGTGAATATCACTATTCCTTATACACCATGGAGCATTCACAATTGCTCTTAGTGTTTTGTTTTGGAATGTTTGCAGAACAGTCATATTGCTTGGCTTGGAACAACCCCAAAGTTGTATACCGTGTGTCCAAAATGGTTTTAGCACTTGCTTATACAGAAGCAGTTTGTTGTATACGCTTAACTTCGAGTATTTCCCGAGTAGCCAGTATATTTCTCTAAGTCTGATTTCGAGCTCATGGCGCTTCTTTTTAACATGTGGCTTCCACTTAAGTTTTGCGTCTAGTGTCATTCCTAGATATTTTGCCTCGTTTGCGTACGGTATTTGTGCCGAGTTAATGGAAATAGGTAAGTTGTTTATCTTTTTGTACGTAAAATTGACATGCATTGACTTGGTTTCGTTAAGGACGATTCTCCAGGTCTTTGTCCACTCGCATTTGTTGGAGTTTTCCAGTTGATGATTAGACTGACTCATCTGGTGCGAGGATAGCCGTGTCGTCTGCGAACGTTGCTACGACAGTCCTATCATCTTGTGGTATATCTCTTGTGTAGAGGAGCAACAGGATTGGGCCGAGAAAGCTTCCTTGTGGAACACCGGCATGGATTTCTTTGAATTTCGAGTATTCTGCCCCATGTTTAACACGAAAGAGTCTGTTATTAAGGTAAGATTCCAATATTCTGTAGAATTTATCTGGTAAGATTACCCTTAGCTTCGTGCCATACCTTGTCGAACGCTTGCGATATGTCGAGAAAAGCGGTAGAGCATATCTTTTTCCCTTCTAGAGCTTTTTCAATTTCATTTATTATTCGATACACCTGGAATGTTTAACCCGAAACCCGAATTGATGTTCCGGGATCAATCGCCTTTCTTCAATTACTGGGTGCAATCTTTTTAGCAGAAGTTTCTCAAAGACTTTAGATATTATCGGCAGAAGCGAAATGGGTCTATATGGCTTCTTGTTTTGTTTGCACATTTTCCCGGTTTCGGAACCATTATTACTTCGGCGACTTTCCATTGCCTTGGAACATATAGAAGTCTCAATGAAGCATTTATAATGTAGAGTAACTTAACTAATGCTTTTTTTGGTAGCTCCTTCAAAACTTCGCCAGTGATTAAATCATATCCTGGAGCCTTGTTATTTTTCAGTTTTCTTTCCTTTAGCTTTTCTTATTGGTGGCGAGTGCATTACGGGTTTCCTTAGAGAGTAGTTTGAACACTTATTAGCGGCTTGACCGCTCGAGGTAAATAGAAGTCTCTCGATTTCTTAAGTCCTGTAGCACATTTTTTAGCTTGTTGCAAAGGTGGTTAAGAAAAGTTTTATGCGGTGGGGTGCGGGATTGTTGCCATCTCTTGCGCGCTCTTCTCTTTTCTCTTATGAGGTCTTCGATATCAGGCTGGTATTTGACTTTGCTGTTCCGTGTTGCTGTTTTTCGAAAAGGGGTATTTTTCCATGCTGCGCACTGAATGGCTTCCACGAGCTTGTCAATTTTGTCTTCTATTTCAAGTGGTGTCTTTAGCGGCACATTTAGAGCAATATTTTCCTTGTAGTCTTTTCTGAAAACGTCCCAGTTTGTTTTGTTACTAGTTAAGAACATCAAATGGAATACGATCAGGGCCAGCACTTTGACAACAGTTCATATATCGTATGCCTTGAAAAGCATCATCAATCGAAAGATAGAGTGATTCTATACATGCACTACAATCACTTATATCATTATCAAAAAACGGACGCTAAATGAAAAGGCATGAGTGCTTGGCATTATTGGCCACAGAATACTTATCAAATGATTCTTTTATTTCAGTTGAGCTGGTGAGATTCGTTGAAAATACTCGGCTACTTCGCTTCTTCCTAAATCGCAACATCAATGATGAGCCAACTTTATTCATCTGACGGACTAAGCAAATTTTCACTGTCACCATGGCTAATGTGATCTCTATGAAGACCAACTGAACAATCGACCATAGATACATATGGGACCACAAATCACTCGAAGAATTTTTCCATCATCTTCCTTTGATAACGTTCTCGCTTCTGCGCCATACAGCAGGACTGGGATTATGAGGGTCTTATATAAAGTCAAATTAGTTGTTCGTAAGAGGGCTTTGCTACTCAATTGCCTTCTTAGCCCAAAGAAGCAGTGGTTGTCATGGTTTGAATTTACAGCAGACATTATGTCATTGGCGACTTGATGTTGAAAGCATATATTTTGTTTTGCACTCATTAACTGTTAAACCCATTTTCGCCGCTCCAGTTCAATACTTCCAAAAGCACTACTGGCAGCCCAGTGCGTTCAATGTCGTCGGCACGCGTACGTGAGTAGTTGTACAGACTTTTGAATGATTGCACCCTTGATGTTAGATTGAGAATTTTGTACAATCCGTTCAAGTATAATGTTAAATAAATCACATGACAGCGAGTCACTTCATCATAGACCTTTTCTGATATCAAAGGCATCAGTGATTTTGTGACCTGCCTGCACAAGCGGACGAGTCTGGAAGGGATGCCGAAACCTAGACATGGCTGTATATAGTTCGTCTCTATAAGCGTTATCATAGGCGTGAGTGGTGAGTATTCATTTGTAGTTCCTGGGTTTTTTCCAAGATCTACCACAATATGTGGTGGACTTTCCTGACCTAAAACCACACTGATAGGTATAAGGCAAATAGGATAATACCTCTGTAGTTGGCTCAGTTCAGAGGGTCTCCTTTCTTGAGGATCGGACAAGCGATGCTGAGATTCCATTCGTCGGGAATACTTTCAAGACGGATCAGTTTGACTACCATATAATGTGCGTGACCTATACGACCGAATATCCGGCTGCAGGAATTTTATCAAAGACGGCCTCCTTTTTATGAAAAACGGATCGTACTTCATTCCACATTAAAATACTGGTTCCAATGCCTGTGGCAGAATTTGCTTTCTTTGTTGAATCCGAGATTTGCATTTCATAACTCAGAGCAATGAGTTAATAAATTTAATCGTGACATTCGCATCACAACATCCCTGCTATAAATTTGTCAATCTTCTGCTGAGACTATGAATTTCTCCAAATTGATTGCTAGTTATACCGAAATATAACCAGAAGCGGTATCAGTAAGAAAATAGTCATAAATTCCGGACTAAATTCAATAATCTTTGTACCTACTGTCGCTTGTCAAAAATCAAAACTCTCTATGCAGTGGCAAGCGCTCCTTATCAATCTAATGCATTGCATGTGCGTGGTAAAGTTTAAGACTTTTGCAGAAATAACTCATGCAATCGCCTCGAAGGAAACGCTTCCAAGTGCAGCCACTTAACCGCGATGTCATTTCTTCTGCATACTCTCAGACTAACTAGTCTTCTACAAATTGCCATGCATTTTCCTATGAAACAACTGACAGTCTCACAAAAAAGAAAGACCACTTAATTTGTTGAGTATACTAGTACTCTCCGTATCGGGAGTCACACGCGCACCAAATGTGCCTCCAACCACCTGCGGTTTTTGTCCACCAAACAGAGACACCTCCGTTCGCGGATAACGAATGCCTTCGCATCTATGAAGTTTAAATGGAACGAGGAGAATATTGCTCTCTCTTGCATACATCATTTAATTTATAAACGCATCCATTACGCTCATGCTTCCGTGGTAGTTAAGTGCTATCTCACGCACCCCCAAAACCCAAGCCCGACTCATCCTATAAACGAAAGAGGATGAGTCTGGCGTTAGTGAAAAACGTCACAGCACACTATCTCCCCCGACTTGATATCAAATAAATTGAAAAGTGTTAAATATTCTTAATGTCAGGTTTTTATCCGCGCATTCAAGCGATGTGCGATTTGCAACAAGGATGTGCAGCCAGCCATATGCGTGTTTCTCGTCCACCTCGCCAGGCAGGACATATACTATCTCTGGTGGCTGACACTTTGTTTTGCAATGGCTACGAGTATGACTACGGATAGAGGTGTATGGTGGTATGGTGGTAAGTGAAATAAATTTGATTGCGGAAAAGTGACCGCACGTCATATAATTTGTGTGGAGCAGAGGTACCCATGGGAGGAGGGTGAAGGTATCTATGGTGGAGGCGACACGGGAGGTGTCCATTAAAAAAATTTGAAGGCGGCGAACTATAAATACACACGACGACCATTAAATGTAATTTTCGTTGCCAACATAATATTGGACATATTTCTAAATAAAACTGTCAATCGGCAAATTTATGCCCGCATGGAGAGCGGCGATGGGCAACGCGTATACCTCTGCTGGGTATTAGCGTTTTTCAATCGTCAACTTGCGAAATTAATTACCGTCAAGTGCCGCTAAATGAGTAAGGGCATGAAATGGTGTTACGAGTGAATGGAACGAAGCAGGCATATTGTGGGGGGAGGACGATCCATTTGTTGAGGAGTAGGAATGAAGCTAATTCGAATTGCAGTTGGTATAGGGAGAAACATTTTTCAGTATGCGAGACGGGAATTTTAAGCTGGTACAACTTAAGATCAATTAGTCAAGCAACTCGTGTTAATTTTTCATTTCGTTATCTCAACTGTATCCTTACCAACAACATCCAGCTGTCAAAATATTCAGTAAGGTTTGCCATTTCATCATGCATCATTTGACACTTCCCGAATGTGTGGACATTATTAAAAAATATTATCGAAATTCCCGCTCAGTTGTAAATACGCAAAGTGAATTTCGTCGTGAGGTCGGTCGTCATCATGGGTTTAGTGCGCAGGTAATCGTCGCTCCATGGAAAAGTTTGAGCATCAGTACACTCTTTTGGACCTTAAGCCACCAATCAGAGAGAGATCGGTGCGAATTGAAGAAGAAGAAGACCCAGAAATGTCGATTCGGCGCTGATCAGCTGAATTGGGCATCACCAGAGAGTTGCATTTTGAGCTTGGATTTGGGACATCAGTATAAGATTATGTTGATGCAAGAATTGAAGCCGGACGATCATAGACAATTCCGTGAGTTCGCTAATATGGCGTTGGAAATGTATTCCGGTTATCTGGATTTTGATGATGGTTGATGGCACGGCGGCAGCATCGAACCTTTCTTTCTTTCGAAATGAGGAAGGAGACACCGTCAATTTTCCTCGGTATAGAGCGATATTAACCGACTTTATGTAGCCAGAGCTCGACAACATCGATATATCCGAATTGTGGTTCCAAAATGATGGAACTACATGCCATATAAGCGACGCAAAGATCGAAGTGGTGAAGGAGAATTTTGGCGATTGGGTCAAATCTCAGCGAGCATTTATCAATTGGGTGCCGCGATCATGTGACTTGACACCCCTCGATTATTTTCTCTGGGGCTACGTCAATTCCTTTGTCTGCGCTAACAAGCCAACCACTTTGGATGAGTTCGAGGTCAACATTCGAGACGCTATTGCCGGAATAACGCCGCACATATTGGACCGAGTCATCAAAAATTGGACCTACCGCTTGAAGCACCTCCAGGGAAGACGAGGTGCCCATTTAAATGATGTACTATTCCATAGATAATGGCATGAATGTAGCTTCAAAATAAAGCTAGAATCAATTTGATATCTTACACTGTTGTTGTTTTACTATATTTCGCATGGAATAAATAAAAAGTTGAAAGCTTATGTCGAGTCTACTGCGGAGGTATGACACTGGGTGGTCATGTGACTGAAAATGCAACTTAGTAGTAATAATGACACCAGGAAGACAGAAAAAAAAAATTTGAATTATAAGCAACGACAATTACAAAAAGAAAAAAATATTCCCCAGTTATTTGAACGCCAACCTTGGAGTTTTCTGAAATTTAATACCACCAGAGTTTAAAATCACCACCAATCTTTTTTTCTCTCTCACTGTATACAAATGCCCGCGACCTGAAACAATATTCATATCCCCTTTGGCGCTCGCAAATTATATAAAAAAATTCAAAAAAATGTATGGTGATGGTTAAGTCTTATTTTAAATATCTCATCGGAATCTGCGAATGGTGGCAGACACGCCCGCTTTCTTCTAAAAAAAAATTCGTAACAACTGTTTGTCTGGTAAATTAAAAATCGAGGGAATATCTCCTGATTAGAAAGAAGTCACTACACATCTATTAGTAAGAGGTTTTAGATCAATTAGCGCGCACCTAGCTGTGTATGTTGGCAAACTGCCATTCCAGGACATTTTTCGAAGAGCAAATTTCGTAAACCTTTTTTGAATTTTTTCAATACGATTCTTAGCATTGCAGTAGTAAGGATTCCAGACTACGCAGCAGTATTCTAATATAGAACGTACTAAAGAATTGTAAAGGGATTTAAGAGTATATGGGTCTTGAAAATCTTTTGAATTCCGAAACAGAAAGCCCAACATACGATTCGCCTTGCAAACTATATAATCGAAGTGCAATGAAAAAGTTAGTTCAGTATCAAAAATCACTCCTAAGTCTTTTTGATCAGTAACTCGTTTTAGAACCGAGTTCTGAATTCTGTACTCATAGACAATAGGCGATCTTATCCTTTTGAAGCTTATAACCGAGCATTTATTAACGTTGAAGTACAATCCATTTGAACTGCACCAGTCATTTACATGGTTGACATCATTTTGCAGTTCCAAAGCATCAGATACAGATTTTACAGACCTAAAAATCTTTAAGTCATCTGCATACAATAGACATTTGGAATAAGAAACACAAGACGGCAAGTCATTGACGAAGAGCAGAAAGAGAAGAGGACCCAGGTGACTTCCTTGGGGAACACCCGAGTATTAAGACAAGATCTCATTAGACAGCACAGATCCTATCTTCACGTACTGCTTACGATTAATCAAATAACTTTTGATCCAACGCAAGATACTAGAGTGAAAACCAAACAATTCAAGCTTCTTAACAAGAACGTTATGTTGCACCCGTTCAAAAGCTTTAGAGAAGTCAGTATATATACAGTCAACTTGAAGACGTTTTTCCATATTTTGGAGACAATAGTTTGTAAAAATTACTAGATTTGCAGAAGTTGACCTACCGCTTACAAAACCATGTTGATATTCAGAAATCTGGTTGCGCACCGCCGAATATAACTTCTTTTTAACAATGGCTTCAAATATTTTAGGTATTAATTTGCAACTTCGCAATAGGTCTATAATTATCGATTCTTTTGGACCCCGATTTGTGAATGGGTGTTATATATGAGTGCTTCCAGCAATCTAAAAATTCACCACACCTCAGAGACATATTAAATAGAATTTTTAAAGGCTGAACCAGACTAAGTCTACAGGCTCTTATAAACAAAGGCGACAAATTATCAGGTGCAACGATTGCACTCGAATCGAGAGACGACAACTCAAGGAGAATTTCATCTTCAGTTAAAGAAAGGAAACCTAAATTTATTACGGGTTCACTATGAGATGTTGCACTATAATTTATGAACTCGTTAACGAAATTTGATTGAAAAAACGAAGCAAACATCACTGGTGGCTCAGTTATAAGTCATAGAATTCCATTCATTCACTAGAACATCGGACAAATGTCTCCTGTCTCTCCCTGTTTTATCGTTTTTTTTTTTTAATAAAAATGCAGTTGCATTCCTCGCCTTCAAAATTTCACCCGCAATACACGACATGCTTCGAATGCACATCAGTTTACCCTAAAGCCAAAATTCGGTCGTACTGTCAAATATAAGAGTTCATTTATAAGCCGAACAACACGAATGTGGAATAATCTACCAGGCTCTGTATTTCCCCATCACTACAACCTTCAAACATTCAAAGCCAGCGTGCATAGGCTCCTCCTCTGTTCCTCTTCCCCTTATCCCTGATGCCCGTGCCCTGAAACAGTTTAAGGGTATTCATATTCCCTTCGGCGCGCGCAGATTATAAAAAAAAAATAAAAAATCATACGAACCATTCTAAACACATTTCAACACATTTTTTTTTAAACAGAGAAAAATTAGAAAAAAAAAATCTATATTATTTTATATCGAAAAAATAGTTCAAATATTCAAGCCCGGGATTGTCTCCTTCAACAATTCCTGGGGAAGCTATCAAAATGAAGAAGAATGGAGCACTAATCTTCTGTGAGCATGCTCTGCTCTGTAACCTCAAAGCAGACAAACACTCGTCGAGTATTTTTTTGAAGATCTTGTCTGGACTTTATAACCAAGTTAAGACCAACGTTTCTGCAAAAACTGTCGAAGCCATCTGATGCAAACTTTTTGAATGACAGACTTAAAATCCGTAAGATTTATTGTACTTCACTTGATAAAATTGAGGCCGCTATAAGACTGATCGAGGTAAGTGGTCCCAAAGAAATTAAGCATGCTTCAATAATTAATCAGAAAACCCTTTCAATCTGCTCTCTCTCCTTTCATTATTTCCTTAGAAGGTTTGCCACTTTCATTTAAATTTAAAGCCCTCTTATTTCGATTAGCATATAATGCGATTTAAAACTATTCCACTTAAAATATAAAACAATTAACTGTTTAATGAACAAGCCAACATCAACATCGGTAGCACCTTTCAATTTGCAAACCATAGACAATTGCTGGTCCATTACCATCAATCCACCACAGAGGTCTACCACAGAGTAATTCCCAGAGCTAAGACGTTCGACAAGACTCTTGGATTTTACGATTGTGTTGTAAATTCATCATTTTCATATTAACCCGAGAACATCTTCAATTATCCGTTGTGCACGGAACCCCTAATTTACGACGACGACGACGACGAGGAGGCTCGCTCGATCGTGTCCACACGTCCACATCCACTACACCACCAGAGAGAGGCACAGACGCGACCAGGTAATGCCTTTATGATTATTTCATCCAATATAATAATGGGTTAGCGCCACTGCCGCCATCATCGCACTGGCACGCGGAAGGTGGAAACAGGAACCAGCGATTTGAGGAGAATTGGACTCACCCGCCATCTATTTGGTTTGGATACTCGTATCATTGCCCCTAAACAGTTATTACCAAATTAGTGGGCTACCTCATCTCGGTGTGGCACGATTCAATCGTCATGACTTGTTCCGGCACCCGAGGAAACGACGAATGCCGCAGTGCCACACACCACACTCTAAAAGTAATGTGATTGGGCGCGAGTCCGCGCGCTTACCCCGAACGGGCCTGTAATTATGTCGCCCGAAAAATTAGTCGGCCAACCAATTGATATTTAATTTGGGAACCTTTGTGTTTGACGGCCATGAAATTGGCCACTTTTGGGATTTAATTTGGTCACTTGTTGTGTCGGCGCTGCGGCTGATTGGCGGCTGGTTATGGGCGTTGTAATGAGGTCGTCAGGCACAGGCGGTGGACCTCGATGATGTAGCTATTTGCACAGAGAATCGCAGAAAATTGCACTAAGCGGTCTGTGCTGTTCCCGGTGGTGAGGATGCCTCTGAAAGGAGACGAGTGTGGTGCGCGTTGTTTTATATGCCAATAGAGTCTGTTAAGTCGAGAACGCCTAAGTTCGGTTTAATTGAAAGAGGTGGAACAACCACTGATGAGGACGTGAGCAGACGATGGGCACGTCGCAGTTTTATGAGATCATTTTATTAAGATTACGACGCGTGATTGGATGATGGAAGCAAAGCCGAGTGAGCGGTGAGCGCGCGAGCGTGCGCATGATTCTGATGAAGCTGATGAGGAGGACGATGATTGCTGCGCGATGGTGATGGCAATGATGATGATGATGATGATGATGAGGACGATGGTGGTGATGGCTGGAGCAATGATGATGAGGTGTTAGCTGTGTGTTTACAGAAAATTGGTAATTTAATGAACAACTAATTGTTTGATGTGGGTTCAGTGTTAAATGGGAGCAGAGATCTGAGTAGTTTCATGATACTGCTAAGGAGGAGTACCCCATAATAAATTGTATTAATTCATCATACACTAATGAAGCCGACAAGGACTTGCGATAAAAGAAAATAAACGGAGCTTTTCTGGTATACGAGTATATGATATATCATAATTTTTGTTTCTACGTCGTGAAGAACCAAAGTGGAGTTTTTATGACTTGCATATACGGACTTGTTTGGTGGAGGATTATCTTGACGGATAACATAAACTATAAACCGTGATAAAGCCCTGGACAATCTAACAGAAATCTAGTCCTGCTTTCTGTAGCATATTATACCAATAACTCCCGGAACGTTCTTAACGAACCACTACCTTGGCTAAGGTTTAGGCGTAGTGAAGTTTTGTTAGTTTAGGTGTACACCTATATGCCATTAGGGATTATCTGAAGTACTCGTAGTTAGTTAGTTTAGGTTTAGCTAAGGTCAATTAGATCGAAATTTTATGTTTCCATGGTTACATTTCTTTCATTGAAGACCATCCACAGTCAATTTAAATGCATCTTCTCTTTTCACTTGCATCTATAAGGCAAGTATTGATTTCCTGAAAATGTTCATAAATTTTTATTAAACTTGACATTACTATAATAAAGAAACTCTAAAATGAAAATGGCACTACACCAGGTTGTATCCACAATAGAAGATGCTTTTGAAACCAAGGAATCAGTCGCAGGCGTTTTTCTAGATATCGAAGGGGCATTTAACAATGTGAAAACTCAAAAAATTGTGGAGGCACTCTCGATATACTGTAATAACCAAATAATAAACAATTGGCTAGAACACATGCTTAAAAACCGCATTATCACAGCTTCACTGGGAGACGACATAAGAAGGGGAACACAACAGGGGGGGATAATATCTCCTTTTCAATGGATGGAACCTGTGCGAAATGTGTAGCGTACGCAGATGACCTAGCCATTCTGATAAGAGGTAAGCACCTGAACATCATAGGAGAGCTTATGCAAAACACCCTTCGAATCATAAAAGAATGGGCGGAGGAGAGTGGTTTAGAAATAAATCCAAATAAAACGGAAATGGTTCTCTTTACAAAGAAAACCAAAACTAGTGACTTTCATATTCCACAACTCGGAGGAGTATCACTACAACTCCGCGACAGCATCAAGTATCTGGGCATTATATTGGACAGGAAACTGACCTGGAGAAAGAACCTGGAAGAAAGAGTCACCAAAGCCAACAGAGCATATTGGATATGAAGGGTGGCCATCTGAAAGTCATGGGGCTTGAATCCGAGACAGGTTCACTGGATATACGAATGCGTAATTAAACCCATCATCTTCTACGATGTAGTTGTATGGTGGCCAGTGATGAGCAAAATATATGCAAGAGACTTGCTAACTAGGGTGCAGCTTATGGTCTGTCTGGGTATTACAGGAGCACAATCCTCAACACCAACCGCGACCATGGAAGCGATGCTTAACATTCTACCAGTGCACCTAGAAGCGAAGAAGATTGCCGGTATTTCAGCCTCATGGCTTAGAACTATCGACCATTTCACCGGTGGTGCAAATACGGGACATCGAAAAATTACCGAAATGATAAGAGTAATGACACCACTCATCGATTGCCCCAGTGATGTTGTTGGAAAATCGTACACATTCTCCAACAACTTCGAAACAATTTTTCCCGCAAGAGAATATTGGACGTATGAAAGAACGACAAGAAACTCCAATGGGATATCGGTTTATACAGATGGCTCTAACATATCAGGGGAATCAGGGGCTGGCATCTTCAGTGCTAACCCACCGATTGAATTTGCTATTCACCTAGAACCATTTGTATCGGTGTTCCAAGCAGAAGTCTATGCAATTATGAAGGCAACCGAAATACTCGCAGAAGACACCAGCGAAGAAAGGCAAATTGACATCTGCTCGGACAGCAAAGCAGCAATTAGCGCGATCACAAACCCCATGTCGAAATCACGGAAGTGCAAAACTAAATTGAACTTACTTGCCAGACGCAATAGAGTCCGTCTCACATGGGTACCGGGGCATGAAGGTGTACCGGGTAACGAAAAGGCAGACGAACTAGCAAGGAAAGGAGCAGGCAATACCGAACTGAACCCGGATAGTACAATAGGGGTCCCTCTGACAACTATTAAAACAATAATCAATGATAAGATACGACAGGAGTTCAGTAACTACTGGACGAATCTAGACACGTGCAAAGTGGCTAGATCTGTAATACTCAAACCGAGTAACAACACAGCAAAAAGAGCTCTTAACTCAAGCAGAACACAATTGAGATTGATGGTAGGACTTTTAACAGGGCACATCAATCTCAACAAACATTCGTTCAGACTCGGGATAGCTGATTCAGCAATCTGTGCCAACTGTGAAGAGGAGGATTAAGATATAGAACACTTCCTCTGTCACTGCCCCGCTACAGCGAGGCTAAGGCTGAAAATCCTGGGATCTCCAAGGATTCCGGATATTACACACCTCAATAAGAAAGGAATCGGGGATATACTGGAGTTCGCCAGACGAACACTACGATTCCCCGATCACTATACGATATAGTTGATACTACCCATGATCCCTAGACCTAAATCCTCTCAATACATAATTTCCAAAACTCATCACTATTCCTTACAGTTACGCAGATGAGGGGAACACAACGGGCCCAATGGAGGCCTAAGTAAAGAGCATAAGCTCACCCTATTAAACCAACCAACCAACCAACCAGCTCTAAAATGAGTCTCTCGATTGTCGTCTGTCTATCTGTAGGTCGGGATAAACAGCTGACTGTACCTGTAGTTTCTTCAAACTCCGTATCTGCGATAGTTGGCATTCACAATTCGAGGCGAATTTTTCTAACGATTCTGATAAAATGTGACACTTGAGTTCTGGTGGACATATGCTATCGGATGGAGTTCCAGATTTTATGCAATATATAGTACTTTTCGTATACCGTACTTCACTTTTCAGCTGCTATTTGAAAACTAGTATCTAAACAATGCCAAGTCATGGCGTGCCTGGTTTTGGTTTTTCGATTTCTAACGAATTTTGTTTAAATTTTAAATCTGGGGTAATATTTGCAGATGCTCGTAAACAAATTTGGTACAAGTATTCACAGATAGTGGTATTCCGATTTAAATGCATGGCTTTTATCATGAAACCCGATAAATCACCAAATGAAAAGAAATCATATTGTCCGATTTCTCTGCTTCCAATAATATCAAAGAATTACTATCAAAACTCCAACCATTAATGGAGGAATGCAGCTCGTGCCCCCCATCAATTTGGATTTAGAGAAAAACACTCCGCTTTTCAACAAGTGCATAGAATAGTGAGCATTGTAGAAAAGGGACTGGAAATGAAAAAGATTTGTTGAGATGTAGCGTAGAGTTTGGCACCAAGGATTAGAATATAAAGTGAAAAGAGATCTGCTTGAGCAGTACTGCCACATTCCTAAATCTTTCATTACAAACAGATATTTCCGTGTAAAATATTAGAATGAATGCTTCAACCTAAAGAAAATGAAGGTCGAATGCAATCCAGTCTTACCACGGACCCAAAGCGTTTTTATCATTTCATAAATGCCAAACGAAAATCTGATAGTTATCCATTTACCCTTAAACTCGCCAACACTTCTTCGTCAGACCCTAAAATTGTCGCAAACTTATTCGCTCACTTTTTTAGCCAGTCGTTTACCGACCGCATCCTCGAACCAGACCACGATTGCTTCTCTTATTTGGACAATTTCGCCCAAACGTCATTAGTTTCGGTTGATATCACCTCGTTAATTGTCGCAGAGAAGATTAAAAAAACTTAAGGATGACTACTCTCCTGGTCCTGATGGGTTGCCCGTTATTGTTCTAAAAAAATGCGTGACCCACTTGGACTTCTCTTTTTCTTATGTCCATTTCCCAAGGATCTTTCCAGCTTCTTTGGAAGATCTCATTCATTATCCCTATTCACAAGAGAGGTCCTAAAAACGAAATCTCCAACTATCGACTTATCGCGAAACTATCATTTCATTTCATTTCAATTTTATTGAGTCTTAAAATTCACAAATTTAATTTTGATTACAAGATTTTTTATGATGCCGACTTTATAAAGTATGTCTGGCTACTAAATATTTTATTAAAGAATGTTAATTTTTCTTTTACTCCCAGTACAATTACATAACTACAAGTGTATCTCTACTCTAATTTTCGTATGCTTGCTCCCGACATACGTTCATACAATTGCTCTAAAGACCAAACTTATAACTAATGACTAGGACTTAAAAATAAGGGGGAGAAAAATACAAAATGTATATCAATAATGAATGGTTTTTAAATTTTGTAATTATGAAGCGGTATTATATAAATATAAGACAAGTGTACACTTAATAATCTGATATATTAGAACAAGCAACTTGAAGTTTACATAAACCAAAACTATAACATATGTGTAATTAAATACTTAAATTACTTATATTTGACTTTTAATGCTTAGTTCAATCCTAGGAATACATATGTAACATGATTATATGAATTTCATGAATTATATATTTTATAAATTTAGATGAGGACTTTTATTTTGTTTAATTTTTTTTTTATTAGCTTTGTTCAAAAACTATCCTCTCAGAGCATTCAGCTTTCTCGTAAAAAGGTTCTCACTTAACTCAGGTTCTGTTAAAAATTGAGATCTATTATTAATAAGGCTGAAGGGCGATAAATAATAATGAGTATTTGTGCTTTCATTTACATTTGCATCCCATAAATCTCTTATTAGTGGATTGGGGTGATACACAACAGATTGCAATCTCTTTTTTAATAGAGTAACCATGTAGATTTATTTATTTAGTATCAGTTACTATTACAATTCATTTGGTATATCTTAATTTATATAATAATATTTAATTTTACTTTTAAGTTACTGTATTCCGTATATGTGATATTAACAAATTTTTAAATCTTCCTAAAACAGTTTCATTCTTTATTTCATTGGGTAGTTCGTTAAATAATTTTAATCCACGATATAAGAGCATATTCTGTGTTCTAGAATCCCTATACAACTGTAGTCTGAAATCGTAGTTGGATCTTAAATTATATGGTTGAGCGTCCCTTGTATATATTAAATTTGTGGTCAAGTATTGTGGCACCATGTTGAATTTCATCTTAAATACAAATGTTAGTACATTGAAGATGATACGCTGCTTGATGTTTAGCCATTTCAAACAAGATAGCATCCATCTACTCGAGGTATAATAGCTACATCGAAGAATTGTTCTCATCGCTTTATTCTGCAGCACCTGCAGTTGATCTACGTGTTCACAAGGACACTTTTTGGAAATTTTTTTAGATATGTACATCATATGGCTATTAAAATTCAATTTACTGTCTAATATTACACCGAGGTACTTTCTTTCAGGAACTTGTTCAATCTCTTCACCATATATTTTTAAATTAATACATTCGTCACTATTTATAACCATACATTTAGTTTTGTTTACATTAATTTTTAGTTTGTTTTGTTGCAGCCATACACAAAGGTTTTTTAAGTCATTCTCAATATGCTCTTTAAGGTCATTTAAAGCTTTACCACTTACAAACATTAAGGCATCATCAGCGAACAGGGATATTTGACTGTTTCTTAACACTTTACAGATATCATTTATGTAAATTAAAAATAATAAGGGACCGAGTATAGTTCCTTGCGGTACACCGAAACATGTATTTTTGGCACTAGACATTGCACAGTTTACACTAGTTTTTTGAGTACGATCAAACAAATAAGACTTAAACCACATAAGCTCGTTACCTTTGACACCATATTTTGACAGCTTTTGTATTAATATATCTCTATCAATTGTTTCAGATGCTCTCTGAAAATCTAAAAATAATGCTATAATTTTGTTACCACTGTGTCTTTGTTCTTTAAAGGTCATCACTAACCAATTTAGGGATGTTTCACATGAGTGATTATGACGAAAGCCCGATTGGTTGTCGATCAATAATTTATTATCACACACATATTTATAAAATTGTTGATGAGCACACTTTTCCACTATTTTCTCTAGAATAGGCATCATGTTAATGGGCCTAAATTTGTCACACATTTTTGTACCGGACTCCTTGGGTATTGGAACAACTATCGATTCTTTTAAGTTTCTAGGAAATTCACCACGATTAAATGACTCGTTTACGATTTGAAGTATTATTGGACCAATAATATCAAAACAATTCAAAATAATTTTTATATTTATTGTTAATCTTTTTGCATATTAACCGTAGTTCACTCAAATCTATTTGTCTAAACTTAAATATCATTTGATGTTGATCATAAGAGGTGAAACCTTCGTTACATTATACAGTATATGATTTGAAAAGCATTTTTTGTTTGGTTTTCGAAATTTTCCGCTGCAAAATCGCAATATTGTTCTTTCAAACTTTTCGAGTTCTTTTGCAACACCGTTGGAGAGATGCTAAACCAAGAACTAAAACTATATGAAATAATCGGTCTTATGAGGGTTTTATTTGAGATAGATGTTTAGATGAAAGCAGTTGTTTTAAGATAGCTGTAGCCATTCTCGCTTTAATCAATACATTCCTTCCATGCTTATTGAACTTAAACTTGTTTTGATAATGAATGCCAAGGTATTTAGTTTCTGTTTTTAGTGGGACAGGTATATTTTGAATAATTAAGGAGAGTCCTTTACTTTCTTTAACCACTTTCCCGTGTCCTCTGCCATACACGTTTCTGAAACAGGTAAGCCCACATTTTTCAATTTTGATGTTCAAGCCCCATAATTTTAAATAAGACAGAAATATTGGAATGGCGTTTTTTTATTTTGTCTAATGCATCATTTGGTCTTATAGCAGCAGCTAGCAATTTTGTGTCATCTGCGTAGAGAAGGGATTCAGGCTCTGATTCCGGGTTGCAATGTAGTAATGTTCCCTGAGCAACTCCTAAGAGAAAGGGAAATTCTTCTGAACATTCTGATCCAATGGCAATGGACGCTGTCCTTGAATCAAGAAAACTAATAATCATTCGTATTAAAGGCAAGGGGAAGTTGAGATTAATAAGTTTAAAGATAAGTCCCTTGTGCCAAATAGAGTCAAATGCTACCTCCAAATCGATATCTAGAACAACTGTGCATTTATTTTGTCTCAAGTTTTGTATAATTTTATTATTGAGCAATAATAAACAGTGTTCTGTAGAATGTTGTTTTTTAAAGCCAAGTTCTGTGTCTGGGATAACATTTGAGTCGTCGCAAAAGGTGTCCAGGGTTTCGGCTATAACCCTCTCGAACAGTTTGCCCAAGTTTGATAGTAGTGAGATTGGTCGAAAATCTTTAGTATTTGTGGCATTATTTTTTTTTGCTATTGGCATTATTTTAGACCGTTTCCATTCAGTAGGAAAGTATCCATTGTTTATGCATTGGTTGAACAGAGAGGAAAGGATAAAATCAAAATAATTTGGGCATTTTCTTAATACAAAGTTTGAAATAGGGTCAAGACCAAAGGATTTTTTGTTGTTCAAGTTTATTCTAAATTTTGTTGTATAGTAAATGGTAATGAAAGCTGATTGGAAGTTTTGTTTGTCTGCGAAAATATTGTGAGGGTTACATTTGAATGTGTGTTATTGAATTCTTCTACTATTGAGAAGACTTCATTATTCAAATTTGTGTCATAAGAAGGTATTCGATCTGAAAAATATTTGAGTATAGTAGCCGAAATGCATTAAGCTTGGCTTCAACTTCATCCATCGACATTCAAAACATCCTTTACTATATCCGCCCCAAATACTTTTCTTCCTGTTATTTTGTCGATTTCCTTAAAAGCATGGAGAGATGGTCTTATTTTATTTAAACGTGATCTGAACTCGAGGTCAAGGTCTATTTGTACTCTTTCTTTTATTATTTTGCTAAGACATTGTATTTGAAGTGCCTATGATAGATTCTCTAAGCTTTCTTAGCCAAATATTTCGGATTTTCAAAAGGTTCTTAGTAAAGTTAGATATATTTTTGTACCTCAGGTCTTTTGCATTTCTAGTGGCTGATTTTATGATTAATGTCCAGTATGATCTCATCAATTTCTGCGTTTGAAATGTTTTTGTCTGTTGGTATTTCTAATCTGGAAAGGCTATCATGGATACCCAAACTCTTCGAGAGCATAGTGTATGACTCGATGTTTTTTCATTGCAAATCCTTATTTTCTTCCAACCAACATGGATTTCTTAAAGGTAGATCGACAACCACCAACTTAAATGAATTCGTTTCTCAGGCGCTGTGTGCATTCGAAGATGGCAACGAAATTGATGTTATCACCACTGACTTCAGTAAAGCATTTGATAAAATCTTGCACCAAATTATTATTCTTAAGTTGAAAGCTCTTGGTTTTCAACCCGGTTTTATCAATTGGATCAAATCTTACTTGGAAGGTTGACAGTACAAGGTTATATTTAGATCTTCTGTCTCTAATCCTATCAAGGCCACTTCGGATGTCCCTCAAGGCAGTCACTAAACTAAATTGATGTTATCACCACTGACTTCAGTAAAGCATTTGATAAAATCTTGCACCAAATTATTATTCTTAAGTTGAAAGCTCTTGGTTTTCAACCCGGTTTTATCAATTGGATCAAATCTTACTTGGAAGGTTGACAGTACAAGGTTATATTTAGATCTTCTGTCTCTAACCCCATCAAGGCCACTTCGGATGTCCCTCAAGGCAGTCACCTTGGTCCTTTAATTTTCGTCCTGACCATCAACGATGTCTGTCTATGCCGATGACATGAAAATCTTCAGATACATATCTTCCCCCATCGATTCTTACCCACTTCAAGATGACCTTAACAGATTTTCCCTCTGGTGTCAAAAAATTCATCTCGAACTTAATATAAGCAAATGTCAATTCATCACCTACTCCCGTAAACGCCTTCCACCAACCCATAGGAACTACTTCCTCTGCAACGAGCTCGTCCCACCAGTTTCATCTTTGCGTGATTTAGGTGTAATCTGGGATAGGGAACTTAACTTCCGTTCTCATATTGACCACATAATAAATAGAATCAATTCTGCGCTTGGCTTTCTAAAATGTTGGTCCAAGGAGTTTTCGAACCCATACGTCACCAAATCACTTTATACCACCTTCGTTAGACCCATCCTCGAATATGCTAGCCAAGCTTGGTCGCCACACTATGCTATCCACATCCGACGTATCGAAGCCATCCTGCGAAGGTTTATCCGTTTTGCCCTACGTGTCTCCCTTGGACTGATAGACACCACTTGCCTCCCTACTCTGATCGTCTAAAACTCATCATTCAATCTCGTGAAATTGCCGACTTAATCTTCCTCCATCAGCTAATTACTGGTCACTTTGATTGCCCCGCGCTCCTTGGACTAGTCTCATTTAATACTAATTCCCGTAACCTAAGGTCCATTCCCCTCTTGCGTCTCACTTATCATCGCACCAATTATGCTTATAACGCACCACTGTCCAGAATGTTGCGTTTGGTTAACAATATGGAAAACACCTTCGACTTCCACTGCAGCAGAACTACCCTTCGAAACAATCTTCAGCATCGCTTCAATTCTACCTAGCCAAGTTCTGACTTTGCCAACACCACCCTCCTATTAACCCCCTCTACCACCTACCCGCTCTTCCTAGTTGTCTTTAGTTTTAAGTTAATACAAGTGTAAAACCCCCATAAGTAGCAATTTATCTACACAAAACAAACCAAGATAAAATCGTTTTTGTCTTTAGTTTTAAGTTTAGATTGTTTAATTTTCCTTGTGCTTGTATTAAGCGAATAAAAGTGCCGGTAGAGCCGCCGTCAATCAATCAATAAATAAACAAAGGGAGAATCCTGGGACCAATATTGCTTTTTTTGTATACCAGTGATTTACCTGAAAAAGAAGTTATTCTAACAACTTTTGCTGATGACACAGCCATTATGTCAATTGGCGATAATGCTGAAGAGGCGGCGAACAAACTACAGACATCTATAAAATCTGTGATTTGACCAAAAGTAGTCCATAATACGTTCGTATTAATTTTACTAACAAAAGTAAAAGTTAAAAGCGGTGGAAAAGAAGTACAGTACTCAAACACGGCAAATACCTAGGTATGACTCCTGATGCCCAACTAAGATGGAAGAAGCATGAAAAAAACAAAGTATTAAACATAGTAATGTGAATTGGCTAATGCGAAGGAGTTCCCAACTTTCGATTGAAAATAAACTTATGGAATTCAAACTTTGAATATGATACAAACCTTTCAAAACAAAGTGCTAAGAAGCAGTCTTAACGCCCCATGGTACTTTAGAAATGACAACCTATTGTATTTGTATTTTGTATTTGTATCTAATTTTTATTCATTCCAACTTAAAACAAATTTCTTAACAATTAATAATTCATAAATTACTTCAATAATAGTGGAAGGAATAATAGTAGTTATTCTGTAACTATTTAAAGTTAGTGTTGAATGACACTTGACTAAAATTTGTACAATTCAAGGAACTGATGTGGGGTAGTTATCAGTATTACAATAAATAGGGAGAGAATGGAAACTTTAAAATTTAGGGAGGAATATGAAAACATATATAGAGCAAATAAACTTAAAATTACAATTAAGACACATATATCGGAACAACGATTCTATATTAGCATATTCGATAGTAAATAACCAATTTTTTACTTTATTTACAAATGAGTGAAAAAAGTAAGTTCGTCTAACAGCAATCGGTAATTTATTAAAACATTTATTCGCAGTAATAGTAAAAAAATGAGAAAATTTGGTTTTATGTGCGATCGGAACATTGACTAATGCTAGGTTATTAACGCGTAAGCTATAAAAAATAGAGTTTCTATTTGGAGTATTACCACTTTGCTTAAAGAATTCCCTGAGAACTTTGAAAACATACAGATGTCTTAATGGAAGAATTCGCAATTCTCTAAACAGCGGCCAACTATGAGCAAAGCGATTTCTACCACAAATTATCCTAATACTATATTTTTGAGCTATAAGTAAGGAACCAAAAGTGTTATCATATGATCCTCCCCAACTCGTAATACCATATTGTAACTTAGAGATTGCAAGGCCATAGTATATCATGGTTAATACTTTTTTGAAACAATAAGATACATTTTGCGTGCCACTCGCATCATGTTAGATTTAACTGCTTGCGTATGAGCTTTCCAACTCAAATTAAAATCAATTATTACCCCCAGATATTACCCCCATCAATTTTAAAGCACTTATTTGAGCATTGAACGTTTTCATTAAAATTTATACACCCACACGTATGCAGAGTCATGTGAATGAAAAAATAAGTTGAAATCTGTAAGTTCATTTCCCAACATTTTAAAAGCCATTAATTTAGTTTTCTCGCTGATAATCAGCTTGTGAGATACAAACCACCTGCTTAATCTTTGTAGATCTTCCTCTATTTTGGTAATGCAATCAAACGGAGTGAATTCTTGATAAGAGAAAGCTATATCATCGGCGAACGCAGTATTGAATCCGTTAAACTTCTGATTGAAGAGGGAGTTAATATAAATTAAAAACATAAGTGGATCAAGGACAGAGCCCTGGGGAACACCCTTCTTTATTGTAAGGGAACTACTAAAACTTCCATTAATATTAACTACTTGCTTCCTATCTAAAAGATAAGTGCGAAACCAATCATGAAGTACTACCCTGAAACCAGCATTATACTATTTATCTAGAAGCAAGTTGTGATCCACCATGTCAAAAGCTTTCGTCATGTCTATGAAAAGACCCATTGTAGATTTGGAACAATTAAATCCTTGATACAATTGGGTACATAACTTGAGAATAACGTCTTCTGTGGATTTGCCTGGCCTGAAACCAAACTGATTTTTAGAAAAGAAATTCTGATCATCCAAAAATGAAACCATACTCGATTTTAGTAGCTTTTCAAAGAGTTTAGAAAAGGTCGGAAGCAGAGATATAGGTATATAATTGCGATTTCCATTTTTAAACAGAGGTATAATTTCTGAGCATTTCAACGATTGTGGAAAACATCCATTGCTTATGCTATGATTAAATAAGTAGCATAGTATATCACTTATATTAAAGGCAATCTTTTTTAAAAGCACATTTGTAATACCATCACTTGTACTAGAACTTTTATTTTTTAAAGACATTATGAGCTTAAATATTTCTTCAGATGAAATTGTGCTAAAAACAAAGCTATTAACCTGCCAACTTTCACCATACATATCGGTTGAAGTATTACAATTGCACGTGTAGTTTGGTCCTGCAGAAGGCTTTAACCTCTCTGAAATCTCAATAAAATACTCATTAAATTTGTTCGCTATGCTGTCTGAATCAGATAAGACAATGTCATTTACTTCCAAGACATCGATTGATTTAGACTTTATATCTTTTCCTAAAATATTATCTACAATTCTCCACTCTTCTTTAATATTACCTTTAGCATTTTGCATCTTATTGACATAGTAATCATTGCGTGTTTCTATTGCTTCCTTATTTACATCTATGCACATAGTATTTGGGTTATGTGGATGTTTATTACATTTTATTGCAAATTTTGTTTTTCCTTTTTTTTTTTCTTTAAGAGATCAGTAATCATCCAAGGTTTAATGTATTTTTTACTATTTAAATCATGCATAGACAAAGATGTGCAGTTTTCTATATGGTTTCTAAAATCGATAAAAATAATTCATAGGCAACCGAAGGATTACTCTCTGCATAGACTGATTCCCAAAATTCATATCTTAAACATTCATTTAACATGGCATAGTTTGTACGAAATTTGTTCCGGAATGAATTATTTACAAGATAAGGGTTAGTAAAGTTACCTGTGCTAAGAGTTACCATATGGTGATCCGTTAATCTGAAATCGTAAACATTCCCACAAAAACAACTCTTATTATTTTTATATATTCGCGTGAAAATATTGTAGCATAATAATAACTACGCTCCTATGTCTATGCAGCAAATTCTGAAGTGACTTTCCATTCTGGCAGAATTTTGGTTCGAACTGTCCTTTCATTCGAGGTTCGTGTCTGGGACGAAGTCTCCACATGTCAACGAAAGAGACGAATAATATCAGGAAAAAAAGGGAATTATAACTGCAAGAATTATTTATCTTGTTCCAGTGGTCGAAGAATTTGCTAGAAGTTTCTGGCTATCAGAAACTTCTGCTATATAAGGACAGATGGCGATCGAAAGGGGGCAGTTGGTTTAGAACCGTGGCGAAGAGATTGGAAAAGTGATAATGGGCGAAGTTGTAATTTGGTGATAAATTGAAAGTTGAGAGTGAACAAGAAAAAGTAATTAGTTTGGATTTGTGAATTAAGTAATTGAAAGGAGATAAAGTGATTTGAGAGGAAAGAGACCTTGTAAGAAAAGAATTTGCGAAGAATAGTATAGTGTGAACCTGAATTGTTCTATAGACTAGAAAATAAAGAAATAATTTCACAGAATACTGTTTTATCTACTCGAGCCGTAGCTTGCATATTACAATATAGTCAATACAACTCTTAGTTGAGTTAAATATGCGAGTTTGTTCATTTATAACACTCTTGAGATCATACGAAGCCATTAAAAACAAGTAGTTCTCGGTGTCTCTGTCCGATTCATTCAAAATATCAATATTTATAGCACCTAAGACAATTAAGTTTTTAGCTTTAGTTTCACTCAAAATAGAATTGAACTCAGTTATAAATATACGTTTATTAAATTCATGCAGTCTGTAAATGCACAGTACTGAATAGGTTTCATTTGCATATGGAAGGGACAACTTCACTACATCGGCACTAGGAATATTAATCAATGAACAATCACACATATAACCAGACTGTGTAAGAATCATTGCAATTGCCAAAAAGCAAATAACCCGGAATATTATAAAAATCTAACTCATTTTGATAAATCCAAATCTCACTAAAAACAATTACGATAGGCAAATTCGCGAGAGTCTCGATGTGTGCTAACAATATATGAAAATTGTTTCTTAAACTACGAATATTCTGATGTAAACAAAGGGTTTCAGTAGAGGCGATTTGATAGCATTGGGGAGACGAGATAGAAGTATTTACACCAACTGAGTTCATATTTTATCTAAATCAGCAATACAATTAATTTTAACTAACTCGTCGCCTTACTTCATTCGCACTTCGTTATATCCCTTGGAGACTTTCTTCGATGCTGCAGCGTTGAACAGTTGACGAGTGTGGTAAGATCGGCTCTAATTTACATACATACCTATACAGAGATCTTAAATAAGAGTATGCCAAGGAAATAGTAAAAAAAAAAAATTTAAGTTATAGCAAAATCCATTAACCTATGAATACTGCAATATAGCACATGGTGGAAAAGAATCGGAATACATTGAGAAGGCTTAAGAGACTGAAGCCTAATCAATTGGTTATTACTAACAGACAATAATGACCCTTATCCTTTCCCTTTAAATTGTGCATCCTCCCTCTTTCGTAGTTTGTAGTTAATGCAATAAAACAATGTTTCAAATTGGTTCGAGTCTCATATGAGTGCTAAGCAGGGTTGTCTCATGAGTCCTCTTCTTTTAGCGCTATTTATAGATGATTTACCAACATCTCTACCTGGAAGAATCGATTTTGCTGGGATAAAAATAAAGGTCCTCTTATACGCTGATGTCATCGTCATCCCCTCGCAAACTGCAACGATGATGCAAATGTTGGTCAACAAGCTAGGAAAATATTGCAACCTTTAGAACCTAAAAGTGAATACAAACAAGTCTAAAATAATGGTATTCCGAAACGGAACAGATCGCTATCCTATTTATTAAAAATGGTTTTACCAAAATAAAGAACTTGTGAATGTAAAAGAATATACCAAGGCGGCTGATAAGTTCACGACCTAAGATACTCTACAACGAGTCATCTCTCATTGGTGATAGCACTCGTTTCAATAATAATCTCATTTTGTTATGATCTGTGGTAGGATAAACATCATCATGTCAGCCGAAATCTGAAATTTTCCAAATTTGAGCACCGCGCCGTGATAAAGCACCTCGTGAAAAAATAGGAAAATCGCCTTCGTATTTTAACAAGGGTGAGAGAGCTGTGAAGACGACCCCCACCCAGAGCGTCTGGTGTCAGTAGTCACTGAAGAAAACGTCGGAAAAGTTGAAAAATTAGTTCTGGCTGACCGAAGAATACAAATGTGGCAGATAGCGGACGAGTTGCATATCCGCAAAGAATGAATTTTAGTAATTTTGCATTTAAACATGAAAAAAAGTTGGAGTATTTCCGGTACCCAGAACGTACCGGAAATACTCACGCCGTTCGACAAGCAATTTTTGGAGTTAGCAGGGGACAATCTCGACAAAATTTGCAACAGAATCGTAACTATAGATGAGACTTGGGTTCGCCAATACGATCCGTAGTCCAAACAAGAGTCTATGCTGTGGATTGAAAAAGGGGAGAGGCTGCCGAAGAACTTCAAGGTGGAAAAGTGGGCTTCGAAGTTTATGGCGACTGCTTTTTTTGGGACAGCGAAGGTTTTTTGCTGATTGATTACATACCAAAGGGGACTCCGATGAATGGTCAATATTACGCAAATTTATTAACTCAGGCACGTGAAGCGGTCGCACGGAAGCGACGTAGGAATCTCAGGCACGGAATGTTGTTTTGCAGGATAACGCGGCTGTTCAAATGTCACGGCTTTCGAGACATGCCTGAAAAGACACAGGTTTTTCAACGATACACCCACCCTACAGCCCAGACTTGGCACTGAGCGAGTGTTTCTTTTTTTTTCCAATTTGAAAAAGGAGTTACGAGGCCGGATATTTACAGATGAGATTAAGGCGGCCGTAGAAAGTCATTTTAAAGGCAAAGAAAAAGAAATTTTTTTCGGTGGTAGCCCGATGTGAAAAATGCATTTCACTCGAGGGAGATTATATTGAGAAATACATTTTTTAATCGGATCTCTTCTTTCACTTGATGCGAGAATGTCACGAACTTATCAGCCACCCCTGGTAGATATCTTACCACTAACTAAAAAAATAAATAAATATTTTGGCTCTAATAACAGAACCTGACCTAGCTCTTCGCAGCCACTCGTGCTGTACGCCACTTGCTGGCTAAGAACTTATAAATTGGGTCTCTGATTCTCATTCTAAAATAGGGTGCATTTAAATTTTGCATGCCTGCCACCTCAGCTTGAGGGTCGTTAGATAGTTTGGCAGGTTTGGCTCTGGACTTCATAAACAACAAACTCTAACACTTCTGATAGTGGTAGCTACTCGAAAGTTACTGCATCTGACGGTTTTTTTTCTGTAGTGTATATATTTAGTACCAAAATGTGTTGCATTCTGCACTGCTTTTGGTAGGCTTAAGCATAATAGCGTAGCAAATTGCCATCAATTGTAGCCATTCACGTAGCACTGAATAATTGAATATATGCATCCTCATCTTCTAATTCAAAAACGTATGCATTTTGAAAATAGCCAAGTGGTAGTGCTATTGAAAAGGCTTCTATTAACCTGCCTTTATAGCATAAAGGGGCAAATATGATATATCTCACATTTTATATTCATCTCACCATTTATAAAATTTGCATCATACCCTTTATCGTAATTTTTAATTCAAATTTTCTTTTTTTACACAAACACCGATACCTACCCACTCTTCATAAATATTTTCGGAAAATCAAGTCTAATTTAGGCCTCTCCAAACCAAACCAAATTTTAAACTTTCACCTATGCCGTATCTGATTGACCAAAACCACCTTTCTGCCTTCCCTCAGTTATTAAATTTCTGCAAGAATAACTCAAATCTATGCACGTGTAAAGATCAAACAGGCACTCAAACCTCTGCCATGATATAACACAGCATTCCACAACCAAAACAGTTTAATATCTTTAACCATTTTGGAAAGAAAAGATAAAGATAGACCACGATATGACTTTTTTACTTGTGCATAATATTTTTTGCTTATCATCTCTGACCGAATAGCTGTGGGAAGATCTGCACCGCCATCAGTTCAGCCATCGATTAAAAAGGGAAAACATGCTGCTTCCAAATGAAACTTTCAATTTCTACGAAATTTATTTTTCCCTATAGAAAAATTCAACTCAACCGCTATTACCAACTCTTTAATGTTTCGAATATCAACCAGAACCCTGTAGACTGACGCTGGCATGAATCCAGGAGCAAAGCTCAAACTCACAGGCATTCTAGTTGCCGTCACATTTCCCTTTAAATAGAAATAAAATATGCAATCAATTGCTGAACAAAAAATCATACAAATTAAATCTTCTACCTCATAAGGACACTTGAAGTTAGTGAAATACCTTCTGATGTTTTCAAATATCCTGGTCATGACCTGTGAGCGAATTGTTCTCCTATTAATGTCACACAACAATTCCTTTGTACTGACAAAAGTCTCATACTTTGCACCCCTTCTCCGCTGCAACTTCAAGTCTATCTGTAAGGAAAAAAATTGAATTTGTTATATCCTTGAACAAAACGACGACGACAGTACCGTCATATTGTATAGAGGACGCGGTATCCAGCAGCCACAGTTTATCATGCTCACTCCGTTACGTGACACACTAGTGCTGCAAGTTATATTCGGGCAGAGTACCTTGCCTTGGATACATTCGAAGGAGTCGATTATTACGACGTTGCCACTCTGTGGGAGGAAAATCGAAAGAAAAATCCGGGAAAATCTTTTGTTTATCGGTTATGAAATTTGTTACGTTAGCTCTTACAGTCTTTTCGAATGAAACGACAACAACGAGGAGGAAAAATACCAACAGTGCAAAGCCCATGGCATAATGGTGATCTGAATTTCGGACGAGGAATGGTTGACCGATTTGGCAGAGACGCTTTCATGCAACGCCAGTGTGTTCGTGCATCTTAAAAGTCAGATAAAACCAATTTGGGATAATATTTGTTGGGCATAATTTGGCAGATAGAATCAATTAATTTGGCAGTTTGATGTTGCGCCATGCTATGCGGGTGGAGAGGTAGTATAATTTGTTGTGTTTGTAAATTGGTCCGGAATTGTGTACAAATACCAATAATGATGTAGCGCGCTTTTTAGGGACTTTGCTATTTTAAATATTGTTACTCGATGTCGTGATGATTATTAGCCCCCAACGCACTAAAACTGACGTCTGAATTCAACTGAATGATAGGAAATAATGTAAAATAGGTCAGTGATCAATTTTGTTATGGACATTGCAGAAGGATATTGGCGGCACACCCCGAATGGGGGTCAAGCTAATTGGCTCGAGCTCCCTCAGCATACTTACCTCGGCCCAGGTTTTCAATATACTTTCTGATCAAAAAGTACCTGAATTCTTCAATAAAACGAAAACGGTTAAAATATTCATCGATATTCATTTTACTCCCTTCAAAGTAATCTCGCAAGCAATACACGTATTCCAATGCTTCCTCCAATCTTCAAAAAACTTTTCATAGGCTGATTTTGGAATCACCTTCAGCTCATTCTGCGAATTCCCCTTTATCGCCTCAATCGTCTCAAAACGCTTGAGTCGTGGGAATAGGAAGAAGTCACAAGGAGCCATGTCAGGTGAATACGGAACTTGCGGAACGGTATGAACGTTGTTTTTTATCATCGTCGCGTACAAGATGAGATGTGTGAGCCGGTGCGTCCACGAGTTATTTCTCCACAATTCTGGCCTCTTGCGACGAACATTTCCCCTCAAACACTTTAATACGCTCACGTAATACTCCTCATTTACTGTCTGGTCTGGCGGAAGAAATTCGGAGTGGACCACATCACGGCAATCAAAGAAACGCCATTCCTATGATTGTTGGTTAGTTTCTATGTCATAGACCCATGTCTCGTCACCGGTAATGATGCCATCCTTAACATTTTGGTCCAAAGTAAGCATTTCTTTAGCAACATCAATGTGATGCTATTTCTGCAACAAATTCAGCAAATTCGCAGAACACAATAAACACTGACTTGTTTACAAAGCTCTCACGCACAGACTCCCGACAAATGGCGCCCAAACAGTGCCAGGTGACAGGTGTACCAACCTAAAAAAAAAGCTTTTGACAATATCTCAAGCGCGGTTTTTTTGAATGGGAAATTCCGGGTACTTTTTGATCAGAAGGTACATAGTTAAATGAATCAGTCAGCCTTTCAGAATGTACTCCGAGTGGTGCCGAAAACTTTTAACTTTTTTTTTTAATTCCAAAAAATCTTAAATAGTTTACTAAAATATGAAAACTATACACTCGATATTAATGAACAAATACGAGTATTATCTGTTTTTTTAATTATTTATTGGCGCGATATTAATAGATGATTCGATAAATAAAATATTAGAAGCTTAACTCCAAACAACATGCAGTGAAGAGTTTAGATGATAACCATCTGATTTCGGATGAGGATCAGCTCACTAGATGGAGAGAACACTTTGCTACAGCCCTTAACCACTTAGACGATGATGATATAATCACGAACTCTAATGAGTCTTCCGAAACAACAAATTCCCGAATTCACACCGGACCTCCCAGTAAAATCGAATAACAAGCGCAATCAAGTTCCTCAAGAAAAACAAAGCGGTGGATATTGATGGCATCCATACCAAACTATTTAAAGTGGCGCCAAATACATCGGCAGACGGAGAGCGTGGGAAAATGAGCAATTCCCGTGGGAGTGGACAAGACGGTTGATCATCAAGCTTCCGAAAAAGAAAAATCTGATGGAATGTGGAAACTGGCCTTGCGCAGGAGAGGCATCCCAGAAAAACCCATAGCTATTATAAAGGCTACATAAGAAGGTAGTGTTGGAGGATTTTGATGTCCAAAGTGGAGTACATCAGGGGTGCATACTGTCACTGCTATTGTTCTTGGTGGTCACCAGCAATACTACTGAAGGTAACTATGGACTATGACATCTTAACTTAAACACCTCAACTAAGTTGACGATGTTTGCCTACTTTCACATCTATTAATGGACATTCATCTGATGGCCCAAAATCTACAAGCTGAGGTAAATAAAGTGAGGCTTAAAATAAGAGCAGCCAAAACAAAATCCCTGAGCACTTCTAATACTTTTAACTTCCAAGTCTGGAGAAGCAAAGTTCTCAACACAAAAATAAAACTGGGAATGTAGTCGCAGCTATATGGGTGCAGTACTTGAAAAGTGGATACCACTAACACACGCAAGTTGTAGACCTTCGTAAATAGATGTCTAAGAATCGTTTTGAGGATTTGTTGGCCTAATCGTATCTCCAACGAACAACTTTATCAGAGAACGGGTCAAAAATCTGTAGACATTATTATACGAGGGAGAAAGTGGCAGTGGATTGGACACATACTACTGCGCGAAGACAACTCCATTGCGAAAAATGCCATGCAGTAGTATCCGCTCACCCAAGCAGGCAGAATGGTTTCTTTGGGAATGAGCTGGAGGCAGCTCAAACGCGTTGCAGAACTCCGAACAAGATGGTGCGCAGGCGTTGTTGACGCCCTATGCTCCTCGAGGTGTGAGAGTAAGTGAGTATAATACTTGCAAAAAAAAAAATTAATTTAAAAACCCTAAACCCTCAGGCAGTTGGTTAGAATGGATTCCTAGTCATTATAAGTAAGAGAGATATCCAGATCCCAACCAGTAGGTTTTTTCGCCCCGAGATACAAGTGGTTTTACTGCAACCCATTCAAGCTATGTAAAAAAAAGTTTGACATTCTCTCAGTAAGGACACCTACAAGCCCTGATTTCAACTGTGTATTTTAGAGAGTATGTTTTAAATATTAAGAAGTTGAATCAACAGAAGTTCTTCTAAATGATTCTATGTATATGTTGCAGATAGTACAGACATCTCCACAAAGCATCTGATTTCTTGGATAATTACGGATCATTGTCATCTAGAGGGGCGATTTACTACGTGAACTTTATTTCTTCTGAAAAGCAACATCTCCATTTCCTTAAGGTGGTGAGGGAGGTCTGCAGTGATAGATCTGTTTTATTACGTTCTGCCGGTTGCAGCTTTGTGCCTCTCTTACTTACTTACTGGATCCTCCTATTCAATTAGCTTAACAAAATGCTAGTGGCAGTCCTAATATTGTAGAGTAAGACATGTACCGGGTTTGAAAGATATTCATAACTTTTCCTTAATTTTTGTCACACCTTTGCCTTTTACTGCAGGTTGTTTCGCTTCTCCTTCAGGTGAGATTTTTTACCAGGCCTCTAGCTACTCCAGACATGCTATAATGTCCGCTTTTAACGATTTTGGCCAAAATTAATTTTTGTGACTAATTTTTTGTTTGCAAGTGAAGTGAATATCTCAAAAGACACTAAGAGACTTATGCCTCAAAATAGTAATATAAAATTGAGCCTAGCCATCAGGCAAATTAGCTATTTAATTTTGCAAGATTAGAGGGAAAGTTTAAAGAAATCCTTCGCTGTTGATTTTCTTTTTGTTTCTTATTACTTTTATGCGCTTTATTTTCTAGGTGGCTAACTCGAAAGGTTTAACTCTTTTTAGTCCGGTATTTATAAGCTGTAGCACTTCATCGTTGTCTTGGTATTGGACCCTAATTTTGTGCCTTGATTTTAAAATCAATTGTCTTTACAACTAGGTCTCTGGGTGGGTCGGTGTTTCGAATATACCACGGAGCACTAATAATATTTCTAAGTACTTTATTCTGACATCCTTGGATATATTCTATGTTTGACTTTCTTGCACATCCCCAAAGTTGTATCCCGTAGGTCCATACCGGCTTAGAATTTGCTTATATAAAAGAATTTTGTAGTATCATCTGCAAATGTAGCTATGGCTATGTTTTCGCTCAGCGGTATGTCGTTTGTGAATAACAAATAAAGGGTAAATCCCAGCACACTACCCTGTGGTACACCAGCTGTGATTTCGTTTGCTTCCGAAAACTCAGACAAGATTTTTAACATGAGCATTCTTCTTTTCATAGTCAGAATATGCGGCGCAACTTTTTCTATTTAGCATGTCTGTTCTTATCCAGTGGATATTCCGAAGATACATACGAGTATGTATGTATCTGTCGTACACTTCACGAAGATAATTCCTGGATATTACACTCAAGTTACAGTTCGTCGCTGTGGGGGGTGGAGCGAATCTGTAAATATCTTAGGTATCTCTATGATGGCTGTGTATTTTTTCGCGCTAAGGTATTTACCACGGATGCAAAGACCAATCTGAAAGGGCAGAATGTAGGTTAAAGCGCGTAGCTTCTTAAGTTTTTGCTGGGTTCCCTTACCAATCAAAGTCCATCAAAATAAAACACCCAAAAGTCGAAAACATCATTTATTCACAAAACATTGACACTAATTGCACTAATTAGTGCCCGTGATGCTTGTCAAGATACCAGCTGAATCCTAAGACAAAACACAAAAAAGATTAATTAAGTTCCCAGCTAAACAAGAAACACTGAATAAGAGTTTGAAAAAAAAAGTATCACATGGAAAGATAGCGCGCCCTTACCACCTCCCCCAAGCATTTCCCCGTTTATCGCCGAATTATTTGTTCCACCAACGTCGACGTCCGACACGTATCTCAAGTACCCCACACTGTGCTGTGGCAATTTATCTCACAGGCATGCAGCATACTAGCACATGGCAGAAAGCCGTGAAACGAAAAACGGACTCTTTCGGTTAACTTTGATTAATTTTCGAAAAATGATAATTTTCGAAAGAAAAATTTACAATTTTCGGTTTCCATTTCCACTTTGCGATAACTAAAGGAACCAAGGAACGTCTGCGTCCAAATTAATTCTTCGTTACCCTTCGTTTCGATTCCAATTACTTATTTAAATCCAAAGCGCACAACCGAGAAGCCGGTGTGGCCACTGAAAGACAGTGTTAAGATTGACCACTGAATCCATTCATTCAGCTGGTGAGCGAGCACATTCAAGGAAGGGTCATCCGTCCACCCAGAGAGTGTTGGTGGAGAGAAAAATGATCTTTTGACAGTTGGACGAATTTGGGACTCCTTTACAACTGTCACATTCGTCGGAGGTCGGAAATAAATTCATCCTCGAAGGAGGGGTGCGCGTGAGTGATGGCGCATTGTTTCGTATCGCTAATCTGAGATGAGATGTTGGGCGAGAGATATTACTACAAGTCGAGTGGAGGTTACCAGTTAGCAATTTTTGAAGGATGAAAGCAACGAAAGTGACAGTTCACATGAACAAGAAGGCGTGGCGAAGTCCATCAATTCGGGGTTTCATTTGTTGGAGAGGAGCCTCATAACTTGTTTTATTTTGCATTTCAAATTGAATCAATCGAAGCTACTTAACGAGACTCGTTGAATGGTATCAATGTCCGCGACGTGATAGTTTTGATGGTTTGAAGTGCGTTCGTGATTTGAATTGATGGCTGGAAGCATGTTGCCACAGTTTTGAGAGCTCAAATCCTACGCATATGACGGAGAGTGTGGATTGTTTCAGGTGAGAGGTTGTTGTTAATTCGAGTGTGGTGCTTATCGGCGGTGTACGACGAGAAGATTGTAGGTGGGTGTGATCTAATTGATGGAGGAATAGTTGTGGGGGCGCATTGTTGCGAGTAACTTAGCTTTCGGATTTCCCTTTATGTAATTTAATTGGAAATTGCTACTGAATTTCATATGCCTGTTTTGGTGTATAAGAAATGTGTAAGCAGAAACTGGATAGACATTAATATTTCGTTTCTGGTTCAAACTTTTGCTTATGGAAAATCCAGCTGTTTGAAGCTTAAACTCCAATGACTGGCGAATAGCTATTTCTTTTAGTGCACTAAAGATGCCTATATTCACCACGTAAGGGAAACTGAACTTCAGCGCATATGTTTGAAATCGGAGGAGTTTATAATATGCCTCTGTTTTGTATTTGTTAACAAGAATTATCGTAGAATGTTAAAATATTTACTGTTCGCCTGATCGGCTTAAATGATTAAAAGTAACCCAGCCGGCAAACAAATTACGAGTAAGAGCAATAGCCTATAAAAGGTAATATTTAAGGTCCCAATGGTATTGGAAGATGGGGTGGGGTTGAAATAGAAACTTGTGGTGGTAGAAAGCACTTGTTCTAAGAATTATATGCCTTTAGAACAAGTCAAGAGTGTATTCCAAGAATTTTTTGCAATATTCACGGATGCAGAAGAACGATTGTTTATATGCATCCATAGGGTATTAACATTTATATCTGTTAGGATTGTCTAGCGACCTTGAAGCCAAATATTGCTCATGCCATGGTAGACTGTCCTACTCCTTACCAAACATGCAAGTCGCAAACAATGATAATATTGAGGTTCGGCTTGTATCTGACACATTAAATTGAACAAGCATGATTGCAGATTGGAATTGGTAGACTCTAGAAACACCCCGGGCTGTTAGGAGGAGGAAGGGAAAAGTATTCTCTCTACAACTGGGCTGAGTAACATGGAGCGTCTTTGATAATTTGAACCCAGATAATGGTAGGGAAATGCAGCCTAGTCGACAACTATACCAACTCTGGAATGGACTTAGGCTAATCTATTTTGGGGCCACACAATGCTAAGTAGTTCCCCAGATATTTAAACGATGCTAATCACGCAAGATAATTCTCAAATTTTTGAAGTGAAAGAGCAAATTTGTTCATGTGTAACGCTAGGGTGAAATACTTATTTTCTCGAAAATGGTCGCAATGGCTTTGACCAAGTTTGGTATTTTCATTTATTTGGATGCAGGCTGCAAAATAGTATTGACAGTTTTAGGAAAAAATTATAATATCGGTATTTTGAATAAAATTACATGAGTGTAACGAAAAAGTGTAACGCTTCGAGTGTAACGAAAAGACAAAATGCTTATTTTCTGAAAACTGTTTTTACGGCTATCACCAAATTTGGTATTTTAGTTAATTTCGATTCACGCTACAAAGTGGCGTTCAATGTTTTTGCAAATCAAAGCTTCACTTCCATCTCGTGAGTGTTCTGCGCATCGAAATTTGTTTTGCATTTCGAAATATTTTAAGCTTCTGGCTGTTAGATTTGGATTCTAAAATGGCTGAAGCAAAGCTATAAGTGTTGATATTCCGAAGTCGAACGAATACTTCGAGAAAGCCTTACGTCAAATGGCTACCACAAGAGTCTTTGCCGATCGAGAGTCTTTTACTATTTCAAGTGCGAATAACATCACATTCAGAAGACCAGTTGCAATATTCTCAGCAAACTATATTCTTTTTTTTTTTGTGGACCACCACTACCATGTGGGAGTGGGATCAACAGGGGAATATCATTGCAAGAGTGACGATTTGAAGTTTTACACCATGGGAGTTTTGTGGTTTCAGCTTTAAACGAATAGTCCATCAAAGCTGCTCAATTTCCATTTAAAAGAGGTTTTCTGCAGCAAAATGCCTTAAACTTTGAATGTGCAAAATGAATATTTCTGTGGATTGCCAAGGAGCTTTGATAGCTCTGGGGTAATATCATTTTGAATTCAAACTTTTCTGGAACTATCTGGGTATTCTAATATCAAACATTAGGGCATTGAGGGAAATAAAAGTGCAAAGCCTCCCCTTTATTAGTACTGAACCCTACTGTCATCTATTAGCAAACAATTTTACTAGAGATAAGCTCATAGGGATCTCAAGAAAATCTCCGAAAATGTGATTCAACAGGACTGCTTTTTCGAATAAAATTCAATATGAAGATGAGAATGGGCTAATGTAAATTCGTTCTACAAATCCTATTCTAATGCTAACCTTTCTAAAGATCATTGTCTTAGGTAAATATTTCTCTTAAAAAATGTTATTCATTCCAATTGCTCTGCAAATACTAACAAAACCCTGAACCCATACCACATACCTAATCTGTTCATTGATAAAAGGAATTTATTTGTTCTCTCGCCATAAATCTTCCATAATCACTTGTCTGGCGCTTTTGTTTCCTCAACTCCTGAGAAGTTCATAAAAATTCCTCAATTCTAATTGACCTAGTATCAGCAGGAATCCTAAAATTTTATTGAATGGAAGTGTTTCCCGAAAATTGTCCCAAAAGACAATTCACAGGAAGAGGAAAGTATCTCAAATCGGGAACATCACAGAGCATCACTTCTTTGGAAATCTGCCTCGCCCGCCCAGTGTCCAAAAATTCCACACGTCACACCATCAGATGATGTATGCACGTACATCGCAAAACCCTAATAATCCAGTTCTATTTGCTGAGCAAACACAAAACATGAAAGATGCCTCCTTGCTGTGCGACAAATGATCCATCCGCATGCGAAAGGACTCGTTCAACAAAACTCGCTCGCTCGCAAACAACAAACAAAGGCGATCTGCCTTACATTATTGTTTTCTTAAATATCACACACCGAGATGGTGTCGTGCGTCTCGTACCAAACTTTGGCCAACTGTTTACCCAAAACCGAAAAAAAGATTCAGAGAAATAGTTAAAGGCACACGAGATAAGAGGTCGGTGGTGATAACACACGCTCTGCATTCTAAAGACAACGCCGGCAGATTGGGAGTGTGTGAGGTAAGGTTCCAATTTTCAGGGAAGACGAGTTTACCTCCGGTAAACATGGCGTGATGTCTTTGTTTTTACCATGGCTAAGCAATCATGGGATAGTTTATGGGCAATTTCCTGGGCGGTACCTTTCATTTATCTTAACGGCGCGTAATGTGATATGTCACGTCACTAGTGTGACATACTTCACACCAGTCCCACCGTCGGTTGCCATGTGATCGATAAATAGTTGGACCATGGGATCAGCATTAGCGAGGTTGTCCATGATCATATCTACATCTTGAAGAGAAGATCCAAATGCCGCACCAAAAATACCAACTTAATTGAGTCATAGTCGTCGTCGTCTTCGTCGTCATCGTCGTCATCGTCGTCGGTATCGTCGCCTGGGAGAACGACAAAATCCATTAGGAGTGCAAGTCAAAGGTTGGTTGCTTGGAAAACTGGATGTTGGATACTGAATGCCTGCGCAAATCTCGTCCGATCCGTAATCCATTAATTTTATGCCAAATTCACCGATGGACACTCAGGTATAAACAAGACTCTCGGACTCTCGGATTATGGCATCCATTTCGGTTCGCTATTTTCGTAGGAGTGTGCAATAATAATAAATGAAACAATAAATTAAACAAAACAACCAAAACACACACGCAAACAGAAAGTGAAGAGGAGCAGCAGCAGCAGCGCAGCGACAAACAAATCGGATCTGGTTCTCGGAATCCTTAGTCACAATCGCGCGCGCTCGCGACGGGTAATTCGTTGATTAATGACCCAGTGATTCTGGTTCTCAATGTCAAGCTGATCAAGTTATGCGCTTTTGTGGTGGCTGGAGATGGGATTTTCATTTTAGTCTCATCCCCCCCCCCCACCCCCTCGTCTCCATGGAGTCACTTTTATTATCGCTGGCTAAGTTGTTTTGGTTGCAATTTTTGAGGATTTAATTCGGCTAATGTGCCTGTTTGGGTGTCATCTGAATGTCATGGTCCAGCAGAGTGATGGTTGCTTGCCTTTTTTGGTTGAAATCCGAAATTCTGAATCGTCTTTGAAACTGGGTGTGGAAGTCGTGAGACCGATGATGATGCAATTTTTTTTTTCCCCTCACTTAAATGATTCAATGTTATTGTTAGGTAATTAAGTGTATTGATTGGGACGAATGATTAATTGCTGGCAGACTACATGTTTCTAATCAGCCATTAAATGCTTGAGAATTTGTTTGCAAATGTTAACTTGTCTGAGTCCAAACAAACAGATTGATTGATGAAAGGCTAACAAAAGGGGTGTGCTTTAATGTGTTAAATAGCATCAATAATGAAACGAAGGTTGAGTGGGAGTCCTGCAAGGTTTTCATCTAAAAGAGTTTAGAACGAGCTAAAGGTTATGGACAAATCAGTAAATCTTAAAAATCTAAGAAAAATGTTAGTAAAATCAACACTTTGATCTGAAAAATCAAAATGTTTGCGCAACCTATAAGCCATAGATTACAAGACAATTCTGGATTACTAAGAAAAAAGGTGAAACACTGGAGGATCGAATAGGCTGAGGTCCACCATAGACTGTAGCGCCGTTTAAATTAAAATGAAGAGAGTACTCTAAAACTCATATAAGCTTCCGCAAATGTTTCGATATTCCATCCTTTTATAGTCATGTCGTAAAAATCTACAGATAAAATACTAAATCCTAAATTAATTAATTAAAATGAAATCCATGGAGCAAATTAATTATCAAAGTATCTGGCTTATGTACATAATCACAATTTTAGTGGAAACAGCTCTGTACGATGTAGTTTCAGCAGATGAATAGTCCGTGAATTATAAAGGATATATATACAAAATCAAATAAGTCTTCACAAACTCTAGATCCATTCTAGACATTGCGATACTAGCATTATGGGAATGCCAAATACTTTCTTATTTAAGGTGGCGCTACAGTCCGTAGTGGACCTGGGTCTCACCCAACAAGCATCTAAAGCCAGCTCGATCTTTAGCTAGCTGCCTCCAGTTTTGCACGCCAATTTGGTTGAGGTCCCCTTTCGCTTGCGTGCGCCATCTGAGTTGTGGTCTTCCTCTACTGCACCGTCCTTCGTAAATGGATTCGAAAATTTACCGGGCCAGAGCATTGGTGTCCATGCGCTTTACATGACGTAACCACCTTTCGATGTGGCTAAACAGCGCGTACAGTTCGTCGTTGTATCTCCTCCTCCACTCTATGCAGAGGGACCAAAAATCATCCGAAGAATATTCCTCTTAAAATAGCCATGCTAAATTCCATGCCTTTGCGCCATAGAGTAGGACTGGGATGATTAGGGTTTTATAAATGATCACTCGAGAGAGGGCTGTACTAATCAATTGCCTTCTTAGCCCAAAGAAGCAGCGGTTGGCTGGCAAGAGTTATTCTTCATTTGATCCCAGCGCTTTTGTTGTTGTCTGAATTTATAGCGGAGCCTAGGTAGGCAAAGTCCCTAACTACCTCAAAGTTATACCTAACTAGTCTTTTAAAAGCGACTTTTAAAAGCTTTATACGTATATGTGCTTTTCGAATTAATTGTTATAGATATTTTATGGACTCAACCGAGGGTAGGTTGCATTTTTTTCGGCATTCTTTAGTTTTCTGCAAACTTAGGATTGAAGATAGATTGTGGGGAATGGCGTCGTGTTCGTCCTTAACCTAGTAATATACGAATTAAATTTTGTTAGTTTATTATGTGGGCGTCGTTAGTTAGTTTATTAGGTGGCTGAGAAAATCAATTGGTACAAGCTGGACAAAGAAAAAGGCGAAGCTTTTCCTACCTTACCAGCATGATAAATTACCTCTTAACCACCATCGATGAGGACGGTGATGAGGAGTGCAGAGCACAAGATATGTGGGATTGCCTATAGCGATCTTGCTTGGAGAACATGGTGATGGCCAAGAAAACATAGTGGTGGACAGAAGAAGCTAAAATAGTGATACGAGAAAAGCAAATCTTTCAGGCTTGGTCAAAGTGCTTTTCTACTAATAGAGATAAAAAAGCTCGCCTTGAAGTGATATATAGATGTTGCAAAGGTCTCGCGAAGAAGAGTGCTCCCAAATTCAAACGAAAAGTATGTAAGGCCTCTATCAGGAGTTGGAAGAAATATCGTCTTCGGCATCTGATAGAAACCAGGCCATCCAGAAGCTTCGATGAAACAACGTAAATGAGGGAACAATTATTTTCAAAATAGCCGGCCAGAGAAGAAGAAATGCTCAGGAGATTCGTTCCCCAAAGTTCATTGACAATGGTCAAGGCCTGCTTCTTGTGGAAGATGACAAAATTCTCCACAGATGGCGACAGTATTGTGAAAGACTTCTGAATGAACAATTTCTCTGGGTATACTTTCCAAGAGTGGCCCCTAACCATGACGAAGTATCCGACATTACTGTCGAAGAAGTTAGGAATGCGGTCAAATACTCCAAAAAAGAAAAGCGGTTGGGCCAGACGAGTCCAGATGGCTCCTGATTCTTATCTCCAAACTTAGGAGCGGTGATCCAATGCCTAATCAGTGCAGGGAAAGTTATCTTCTTCCTTTGCACAAAGGAATGGACGATTTGCGAAACTGCTATAACTACCGTTCTGTCAAGTTGATGTCAAACACCATGAAGATCTTTGAGCGGGTATTAATGGCCGACTGCGGAAAATAATAAGGCTATCTGATGACCAGTGCGGGGTTGTCGCGGGTAAATCAAAAACAGATGCAATCCAAAGTATAAGGACCATAATGGAAAAACAACGTGATTCCTTGAAGGACTTGCATATGGTGTTGGTTGATTTTGAAAAAGCCTTTGATAGACAACCAAGAGATCTCTTATGGCTGGCGCTAAGACAACGAGGAGTTACAGAAACCTACGTGCGCATGATCATGGACATGTATGAAGGAGCAAGGACAAGAGTAAGATCTCCCTCAGATGTCACCGAAGAGTTTCCAATCAAAGGACCGTCAAAAAGGCAATATCAATCCTACAGAATAGCGCAAAAAAGGCAGATCAAAAAACAACTGGATCACACAACTAAAAAAACACCAGCATATGATTGGCCTCAGTGATGAAGTGATTCGAAACCGGGAAGCCTGCCGGATACACACTTATATTTGTGGATTAGGTCCAAACAAACCATAGAAGCCCTACGGGACCCACATTTTATATACACGCAAGAAGTGGTGTAGTGAAAAACCTTTCAGTTATTTCCCGGAATACAATCAAAGCGCCCTCATCTTGCAAACCGAAATCGGTTTTAATCTAGATTTTCCGAAGAAAATACATGAACTCATAACAATGTCTTCTACAAAGAATCACTTCATCATTACGGATGGATATTTATATCTTCTTTATCACTGTAGTATTTTTCAGGCCGAGGTGACACTTATTGACTGCTACCTGGCTGGCGGTAAATAGTAGCAGTAAATATTCAGGCTGGCTTCAAATCCATCGCTTACATCACTATAGCTATAAGATCTAAGGCCCTTCGGTGGATACCAGAATAGTGTGGCATTCCGAAAGTTTTGAAGCTAACGAGCTATATAGATAGGGTTTTGTTGGTACGGAAAGCATAGGTATAACCATCGAAGCGCCAATGTCGTCCGTCAAGTACCCCATCTACGCCGACGCGTTAGACAAGGCAAAACACAGATGGAAGCATCTGTATCATTGTAATATCGCCCGGCTGCTTTGGCAAATGTCCTTCCCTTGTCGACATCAGGAGACTTACACTAGGCGAATACTTCTTCAATGACCTTAACTATCTCAGCAATGCCTGTATGATGAAAATTAAGCTTTTCATTACGAAATGTTAGTAGTTCCAGGAGTAGGTAGTATGAGTCTGATCCACGATGTTACTACCTAGTACCAACACAGTGCACGTATTTTTGGTCTAAATGAACCTTATCGAGGTCCCCTTCAAACTTGCTGAAATACGAACTGGTTCTTTATAGTGTTCAGCAGTCCAGTTGAACTGGATATTAAACACTACGTTAAATCAAATCCCTTAAGATCTGTGCTGTAGTACAACACTGAAGACTGCACTCTGGCTCAGGGAAGAGGGGTCATGGTAAGCGGCCACCCACATGCTTTGAACTGCAGGCTCATATATGTATTTCGGTTAGAGCGGATTCTAGCCCAAAGGCTTTCTCCAGGTTTTCAGGGTAATAAATAATGGGTACTATGGTCCTAAATGATCAGTGATTGAGATAATTCGAATAGCAATGGTGTTCCGCACACGAAGCAATAAATCAGCAACGGGTTTGCAACCGGTTAGTAAATATTCGTAAACTTGAAGTCAGTTGCAGTTGGGCAAACGGTATTTAAGATGATAGAGCAATTGTTGAATGTTAAGTTAGTGAGTGAAGTGAAAATTGATTCAAATCCTCCAGTTTTGAGGTGCACCATGTACGACACTTTGTCACTAACTAGTCTTCAACTGATTGGTGACAAGAATCTGCAACGAGTTTTTTTTAACTTATTGACGCTTCGTATGCGAAAGACCTAAGTCTTTTGACAAAACAAGTTCAATTTCAACCCTTAGAAGTTAGCTCCAATACCTCATTTAAGTGTGCTAGGAATGTAGATACTACCATTGGACAGATTTCTTACCAAAAAGTAGTCGACAGCATATTTGGATTAGAAAAAAGTACTAGCGTTAGTTGAGAGATCCTACATTTTACTAATGCGAGCTGTACTTATTATAGAATCTTCTGAAAACTCACGTTCTAATTCGAATCATGGAGAATTCTACACCAACCAAAAGACCTCTTTCGTCAAAGTATAAACCACCGCGACCATGCTTATATAATAATACGAAACTTTGTTCCACTTTTCTTTTGCAAATCGTCCGGATTTACGGAATTCAAGTTTAGTTCCCTCGAGAGGATCCACCTCTTCCGCATTTCTCAAAAGCTAAATTAATCAATCAGACTTTGTCTGGCGATCCCCTCGACACGTTGCGTCATCAGAGGGGCGCACAGTTCCATCACCTCAAGAAATATCAATTACTTGCCGCACAGCACCGCCACGCCTCCTTTCCAAATATAAAACCACCGCGACATAGCAACCTCAAGAGCAAGTGGCAAAACTCACGCCTGACTAATGCTACCGCCTTGCGATTCATTTGAGCCTCTTCTCACATTGTTGCGGCTGCCGCGCTGTCCTTCAGACACAACAAAATCCCCTCAAAAAAATAAAAGAAAATCCTTTCACATCACCTTCTTCCCCAACAATACCTCACCGGCGGGGTCGTAGCTCTGGACGTTGGGGAGGATGAGACACTAAGTGTTGTTTGGGTTCCCGACCCGAAAAACGAATTACCCTTTTAAAATAATAAATATCCCGTGATTATTTTCGTACACCATAATTAAAGCGGCCCAGACCGAGACCGAGACCGAGACCGACCAGGGAACTGCGCGCGGAGCACCAGTCGGTGTGTTCCTCGCGTGTATCGTTTTGTCCACAGCGATATGGATCTTGAGAGAGTTCTTCAGTTCTTCCCTTGCATCTCTGCTGCGATTGTCCAAGCTGTTGTTGTAAATTGAAAATGAAGTTGAATTCTTTTTTTATCGGCATTCAGGGATGGGGAAACGAAAACAAAAAAACGCAAAAAAAAAATCCAACAAAAGCGAAATGGAAATCATGAATCGGTGGTCACCGTCATAGGCGATGGACATGTCCAGTATGCCCAGATCGACGATGAATTGCTCTTTTTATTGTTGTTGTGATTCTCTTAGGTGGTTTTGAGTTTTTTTTTTTTTTTCTCCCTGTATACTCGTGTCGTATTCAGATTTTCGAAAGGTGAAGGTGGAGGACAATGGTTAAATGATCCTGAGCATAATTTATTGGTATTTTATCGAATTCGATTTGCTGCAGTTGTGGTCACTGTGGCAACAGTTCCAACCTGCACAAGATCAACTTGGTGGTGATGATGATGACAGCAATGGGAATGTACAAGTATGGTGGGTGAGTCGGGGGAAAGATGATATTTGAGAACTTTATTTGGACAAGATACTGGTGTTGAGGGAACAGAACCATTTTCGATTTCATTCGACAAATTCAGTCCCAGGGACTGGGTGAGACAACAGCAGAGTCAAACATTATTTACGGGATTTGACAGCGGTAAAATTTTGAAGGTGAGCGGGATTCTTATTTTGATATGAATTCCCTGCCAGGCACCGAGAGAGCGGGAAGAGGAATTTTAATGGTTGCAATTAATTATGAAAATGAAATCATTGTAGTTGTCACATACACGTGCTCTTGGGTAGGTAGACGAAGAGCAGGATTTAATTTAGATATATTGAAGGTCGCTACGAGATAAGGTTGCTTTCCTTTTTTTTTATTTTTATTTCTCAATAGACTTGTGAGGTAATGTGATATGATTGTCGATCTTGGATGTACATTTTGTTTGTAAAATTGTAAAATTGATTAACGTTAACACAAATAATTGTCTTGACCGCACGCATAATACCGATTCTGTCTTGGACACTTTATATTGAACTGATGCTCAGTGCAGGAGCAGATATTTTATATAACCGCTGAGAAATTCAGCACGCGTTTTTTGAAGTAGTTTTCAGTTATGCTCCATTAATTTCGTGATAGCATACTTTAATCCTGACATGTGCTGACGGTGGGTAAAGCTGTTGCCATCAGATTCATGTGTAAAGTGTAAACTTTATCCACATCCTCTCTAACTCTTCAAATTCAAAGATTCTATGATTTGTGGGCTTTATAGAATCGTCTGGCGATCTAGGTTAGGTTAGATTATTTTGAAGTGACTGTCGGCTAAAAGCCAACACACTTAGACCAGTAATAGGTCCATTGTGATACCACATGGGTTTGGGAAGCGGCCTCTAGCCTACTCTTTGAACCATTTGGAGCTTCTGATGAATTGTAGAAGGTCCCTAACGTCTATATTATTCAGATCATTTAGGTTGCTGAAACAGAAGGCTCCTAAGTGGAGTGTTTCCTTCTTTGGGAGAGAGGTGGGCCGGTGCAAAGAAGGTGAAGAAGTCTCTTCCTCCTGCTCGTCCATTCAGTTTCTGCAGAAATCGTTTGAGAAGACGCCAAGCCTTGTTGCATAATAGCGCTGATATGCTTCCTATTGAGAGAAATCAAATTCTTAGGGCGTCAGATCCAGCTTAGGAAAAATCTGTTTTGTCGCTGGACAAGTTGTACCACTGGTCCACCCAGAATTTGTCTTTTCAGTTGCATTCAGCTTTAATTTAAGTTTGCATGTAGCGATAGGCATACCCAGTGAACTTTTGCTGGAAGGATGGTTATTGTTGTTCCATGTTTGGCAAGTTCGTCAGCATTACAATTCCCTGGAATATCCCTATGCCCCGGTACCCAAATTAGGTGAATATTAAACTGCTCCGCCATCTCTGTAAGAGACGATCGGCAGTCTAGAATTTATTGAGGATGATTCCAAGAATTTGATTGCTGCTTGGCTGTCTGAAAAGATGCGGATATCAACGGTGAGTATCACATTTTTCTTTAGCCAAGTCAGGACTTCCCTTATTGCCATTATCTCTACATGGAACACGCTCTGGAAGGGACGGTAACTTGGAAGTTTTTGTCAAAATTTACCTAGGGTATGGTGTAATCAATGTCTTCAGGGAAGTTATTAAACTTGTTTAAGATGGAGGCATGGCCAAATACCTCTTTGGACCACTGTGAAGTAGCTTTAAGGCGAATAGCTGAGTTTGCCTACCAAGAATGTCGAGGGGTATTAGATAAAAGAGAGTGTCCATATGCACAGACAATCATGCACATGTACAATAGATCGTTCCACATTCATGTTGTTCGGCTTATAAATGAATCCCTATATTTGACAGTACGACCGAAGTTTGGCTTAAGGGTAAACTGATGTGCATTCGAAGCATTGCGGGTGAAATTTTGAAGGGGAGGAATGCAACTGGATATTTCGCTGGAGCATTTTTTGTGGAAAAAACGATAAAACAGGGAGAGACAGGAGACATTTCTCCGATGTTCCAATGAATGAATGGAATTCACAATGTCTCTATCACCTATAAGTTTTAACGCGCGATTTTGTACCCTATCAAGAATGTGCAAAACGGTCTTGGGTGCACCAGACCAGATATGGGCGTTATATTCCAGCTTAGGGCGGATGAATGCCTTATAAATTGAGGCCAGATCAGGGTAAAATATTTCTTGCACCGTTTAAGGAATTCTAGACATTTTGCAGCATTTTTGGCGACCTCGAATATGTGATCGTTCCATCGAAGATGGTTATTAATACACATACCGAGGATGGCAAGTCTTTCGGTTTCAATGATGCAAGTACCATCCATGGATAATGGTTGAGGGTTTTGGTTTCGCTTGAGAGACAGAAGACAGCATTGTGTTTTGGAAGCATTAAATTCCACTCTGTTGGTTGAACCCCATTTAATTATGCTGTCCAGGTCGGAATTTAATGTGTTTAACATACGCTGCCGTTCCCCTTCTACGGCCGAAGAGCAAGAACGTGAGTTAGGGAACGAATATGAAAAACTGAGGGTACTGTCATCAGCGAAGGAATGGATTGGAGTAGAAGTTGCAGACAAGAGATCATTTATAAAAATAAGAAAGAGAGTCGGTGACAAAACAGAGCCTTGGGGAACACCAGCATTTATTTGGTGAATTGCAGACTTGAAGCCGTCCAAAACAACTTGTATTAAACGCCCCGAAAGGTAATTTCTTTTTCCATTGAAAAAGAAACTCATCGATGCCATATGCACGCATTTTCGACAAAAGAGCTTGATGTCAAACTCTGTCAAATGCCTTTGAAATATCAAGCGCAACCATCTTGGTTTCGCCGAAGTGATGGAGAGATTGGTTCCACTTCTCGGTGAGATATGCCATCAAATCACCAGTGGACCTGTTGCTACGAAAACCATACTGCCGGTCATTAAGGAGTTTTCGTGAATCGAGATATTTTATAAGCTGACGATTTATCAGCGTTTCCATGACCTTGGAAAGAAGGGACGTAAGTGCAATGGGTCGGTAATTGGGCGGGGAGGAAGATTCGCCTTTTTTTGGGGACGGGCTGTTTTCCATCTACTCGGAAAGAGCCCTGAAAAGTAGGATAGACAGAAAAGCTTACGTAGTGGTTTTGCCAGCGTAGAAGAACACCTCTTCAGAACTATGGGGGGATACCATCTGGACCGGCGGATTTGTGTATGTTAAGACCTTTGAGTACTCCTGCAACTGTACGAGTGCGAAAGTGGACTTGTCCCATGGAAAATTTGACTCTCTCTAGTACTGGTGGAGACAAAGCAATATCTGGCAGCGTGGAATTAGCTGCAAAGTGAGCAGCAAGCAGATTGGCTTTGTCTAAGGAGCTGACAGCTGGAATGTTATTGTAAATGAGCGAAGAGATGGCAGACGAGGCGGAATTTTTAATATTTTTGACGAATGACCAACAATTTTTACTACCTTTGGGACATTTTAGGATTTTTTGCCTCAATTTTGGTCATGTAAGAATTTTACACGTCGAATGTGGGCATTGCAGTCTTTTCTGGCTTGTTTAAACTTCATTCGGTTTTCCTCAGATTTGTTGGCTTTATATGACCGAAAACTTACTTCTTTCAACCTGATAGCCTCTTTACAGCTCTGGTCAAACCACGAGTTTGCCTTAGGTTTAATGCTCTTTATTATGTTAGGAATAAAGTCATTCATACCTAAGAGTATAGTGTTAGTGATCATATCAGCAGCGGCATTCACGTCGCTATCGAGGAATCATAGCGACCAGTTAAAACTCCTAAAGAAGCTATTAAGGCCGCTCCAGTTGGCTTTCTCGTATTGCCATACTTTTCTTTTAGTTTTTTCTTTAACTGTGTGGTCAGAGTACGAGAATTTAGCTGATACGATATTGTGGTCAGACCGACCTAGAGGCGCTAGAACGTCAGTGGTGTATTTATCAGGGTGAGAAGTAAGAAACAAGTCCAAGGTGTTGGCGGAATGACTAATGTCCGGTATACGTGTAGGCTCATTTACAAGCTGAGTCAAATTGTTAATCTCAGCAAAAAGTTCAACATACCTTTCTTCGGGTGTTGTCTGGCCAGAATGTTGAAGCCAATCCGAATTGTGTATATTGAAATAGCCCGCAATGACAATTTCAGTGTGAGGATACAAGGAGACAATTCAAGTGATGGAATCGGACAACGCATCAAATTCATCAAAAGTTGAGTTGCTGTCCGCACTAGGGCTTCTATAAATAAAGCAGTAGTGGATTATTTGCTTACGGATGGTGAATTTTAGCCATTTGAAATTAAATTCCGGGTTGGAACAGTGTCCATACTGTGGTGGAACTTGGTAAGCAATATCGCTACGGACGTAAATGGCGAGGCCACGGTGGGGAAAGAATAATGACACTAAGTTATATCCAGGCAGTTTCAAATCGGAAGATTCTTCAACTACCTGTGTTTCACTTAGTGCCAAAACAGCTGGTTTATGGGAATGGGCGTGGGCGTACACATCAAAGAAATTCATTCGAAGCCCACGAATGGGCTCCCTCATCACTACAACATAGAAACACAAAAAGACACAACTAATTAAGCGTTTCTTACTTTGTCTGTTTTTCATTTGCCTTTTTTTGTATTGGCTATGTGATGGAAGCGAAACAGAAGGAGCTTGTATTAACGCATGAGTGTCCGCTAGGATTTGCTAAAGCAGAAGAAAGAGGGAATGAATGAGGAAAGCGTAAATGAAAACTCATTATTGAGAACGAAACTCTGCAACAGCAAGCCCAACAATAGCTTCAGAATTTCTTGCGATGATTACATAGCTTTAATTCCTTTCCACCACCAGTGCCAGTCCTTTTTGAATTTTATATTATCGTCTAAAATCTTTTTTTCATTAAGGAATTCCACCTTGTTATTAGCAATGTTGATTTTCGAGAGTTTTGCCAAAACGTGTCTCTCATATTATGTCCAAGTCTTAGAGTTTGGGGCAATATTTAGGCTTAGAAGCAGACTAAATACATTTGTCCAAGCTTACATTTTTTTTCTTTGGTTATCGTTTCAGAAAACGCACCAAAAAGAATATTTTTATTTTCGCTGATTTTCACTAGAACCGTTTCTATCCCTACTACGCTTATTTGTGTACGCATTATCTAACCGTCACGAGACCACTTGTAAAACTAACTTGCACTAAAAAGGGAAATTTGCATGTTTAACAATTGTAGAGGTTTTCTTTGTGGTACCGAAATTATATTAGATTTGTTAAATTGTCGTTTTGTGATATTCACTTGTGAAGCTGTTAACTCGAGATACTATTCAGGCAGAAAACCCACAATGTGCTTCTAAGATATTGGTTACCAAAATCCTCACGTTCTATGTATTTGAAATAATGAGTGGAACAGTCACAGTCGCTTTGGGAGCAATAACACGAGTGGACTAACGATTAACATTGACTTCATGTGACATACGAGGGTGGGTCAATAAGTCCCTGAAAAATGAAATAAGGAACACTCTTTTCGGTATAAAAACATTTTATTTTTCAACATAGTCTCCTTTTAGCTCTATACACTTCATCCAACGTTTCTCCAATTTTTCGATGCCCTCCAAATAATACGATTTCTCGAGCCCCTTAATTAAGCGTTCGTTTTATTCGACCCAAATCTCTTACCCCTGAGCCATTTCTTCCTGTTTGGAAACAAAAAATAGTCGCAATTTCGCCATTGCGACTGCGAACTTGTGCGCCGGTGCGTTGTCCTGGTGAAAAAGAACTTTTTTCTTCGCCAAATGCGGCCGTTTTTGCTTCAAATCGGATTGAAATCAATCCAGCAGCTCTGCGTAATATGCGCCGGTGATCGTTTTACCCTTTTCAAGGTAATCGATGTGAATAACACCGCGCGCATCCCAAAAAACTGTCGCCATGACCTTGTTTGATGACAAACCCGCCTTGGCCTTGTTCGGCTTCGATTCACCAGGAGAAGCCCATTGTTTTGACTATTTCTTGGTTTCTGGTATGTTGTGGTGAATCCAGGTTTCATCCACGGTTACGAAACGGCACAAAAACTCAGCCGAATTTTTCTGGAACATTTGACAACTTGAAAGGTGTGTTTGGACCTTTGAAGTTGTCAAACGAATGCATTTGTTGTCGATTGTGAGCAAACGAGGCACCCATCTTGCGGAAAGCTTTTTCATGTCCAAATATTTATGTAAAATCAAAGTCACTATGCCATGTGATAAGCCTGTGGCCTCTTCAAGCTCGCGCACTTTCACTCTTCCATCGTCCATTATCAAACCATGGATTTTGTCGACCATTTCTCGTGTGGTGACCTCAATTGGGCGACCAGAACGTTCGGCGTCACTTGTGCTTGAACGACCGTACCGAAGTTGAGTAAATCTGTGGTGAATGGTTCCAATCGATGGAGGAGAGTCCCCATAATATTTGTCAAGCTTTTGTTTGGTTTGCGTGATAGTTTTTTCTCGCAAAAAATAGTGTAGTAGGCGTCTATATAAAATGGCTGCCACAACAAAACTATTTGACAGATCTGTCAGAAAATTTGGGTGCGTTCTAAGAGAAAGATAATTCTTAACAAAAAAAATTAAATTTAAGGTGTTTCTGTTAATTTTCAGGGACTTATTGACCCACCCTCGTACTTGCTGATATATCTGAGTTTCTTGTACCTTCTAAGGAAGCAAAAAATCGAACTGAAAAATTGGCAACAATAAGCTAAACGACCACGGAAAGTAAGAAGGGATGAATCAGATGGATGCTTTCTTATTCTTCCAGGATTTAAAGACTCAACAACTTATGCTCTGTTAAACTGTATACAGATTTGCTGAAGGTAGAGTTAAAATAACTCCAAAACGGTAAGCAATCCATATAATGATACATAAAGCTATACATTTGGTCATGCGTAACCAGTTTAATCATCAAGCGACATTTAAATTGTTTGACCTATACTCACATTACCAACCTCTGTATAGTTTCTAACTAAATGACATTTTCATAGTATCCCCACCTCAATCAGAAAAAAAAAATGCACAAAATACCTTGAGCGAATTTTCTCACATCATTCATGATTCCCCGTCAATAAACTATCAAAACCGCCTACGGATACATTTAGATTGCTTCTCGAGATGCAGTAATAAAACAAAGTAGAAACAAAAAATTGATTTATGTTCTATAATTAAATTTTATGAAATGCAAATATCTACAACCAAATTATCAGTCAATTCAATTCACCAAAATCACACTGAAATGGCCCGGTCCAATGCATTATTCATTACCACAGATGGAGGCAATGATATAAAACCCACTGTCGCTCCTAAGCAAATGCGTTTTTTATTGGTTTATGCAAATGACACTGTAGTATGCCCTGCTTAACAGTGAAGAACACATACTTTCCGTTAATTAATCAAAATGGGGTTTGCCAAATTTTACGGCTTGACAAAAAATGCCCAAAATTTATGAGCACCATCAAAATTCTCTGTGTGATGAGCGATGATAGATACGAAAATTTGAATTATTTTACATGTAATGATGTATAAATTAGTTAGATAAATATATGTTTAAACCGGACTGTATGGGAATTTGTATTATAGGTAGTGGAAGTGGTACGATAATCACATTATAAACTGAAGTACTTCAAGTGTCGGTCCAATTGAAGTCTTCATATCAATTTGATGGTTCATCCTCCCCTGGAATCGATCAGTTTGATGAGACTGTGTGTCTTCAGCCGACATCAAGCACTTAACCAGTTATTCTGGATTCTACATCATAACATTCAAATACTGTTACAATCATGTTACTCATCATTAATGGCAAACACACATTTAACATATGTGCAGCTCCCGCAGACATATTTTTTGAGTTATCAGTGGAAAATGCATCGTGCACAACTTGGGGGAGAGACGGAGTCCAATCATCATGGCCCATGTGGCATTTCAGCAACTTCTTCAACTTTACCAACAGGTTGATGTTGATGTCATTGGGCTAAGAGTTAATGTGTGGGAAATCCAAGAAATACTTGTTGCTAGTACCATAACTGCTGATGCTGGTGCTGGTGCTTCTTCTGTTGCTGCTGGTGCTGTTGATCATTTCTTATCGTGGTGCGCTCTTGTACCCAGTGGTTAATTATGACTTATTTCAGCTCACCGTATTCCGTAAGGCAATCAGTTAAACCGTCAAGTCTCCATTTTCTCATATCAGCTACTGTCTGGTGAAGATGGACAATTTGTGAATGAGTGCCGATTGTAGTTGAGTGCATATTCGTGACAGGAATTTGCAACTTTGTTGAATTTGAAATGGGGCCTTCTGGAACTTTGACACAGATTTTAATGCAACCCACAATGGATGGTATTATTTTTGCTGACTGAGAAGCTTTGTAGAAATTAATGCAGTCAATATCCGGCCGTCAATAGAGTTAGTCATTGGGGAAGTCATCTATAGGCTTAGCTCAGAAATTCATATTAAGTCGCTGTTCCCTAAACTCATATGACATGTCTAAAATTTTCTCATTCTATTTTAGGCAATTTTTGTTTATAAAAAAATAATAGATAAATTCATCTGATTCATTGCGCCATGGATGCGATGTATGCATCTTCATCTCATATTGCTACTTAATCCTAATAGCTATGACAATGGTGCTACTGCAGACACATTTTGCCGGAGGGACCAGTCAGCTCACCCTTAAAATATGTCATCTAGTATTTCAAAGCCGATCAGATCATCCTCTTTTTGTGTCACATTCTCAGGGGATAGTCAGCTTTGAAATCCTTTGCGTGTAGGCGTCACATTACTTATTGAATAATTTTTGAGAACAAATTTTCGTGTGAACCTTATTTTTTGAAAATGGATAACCAAAAAACTTGAACAGAACTCGATTTATAGCCAAAACTCTGTTTTTTTAAACAAAGTTATATTATTCGTATTTGCTCTTTGCTTCGTTGTATAAAAATAAAATGAAAAAAAAAAATTATCCACGCATTTGTTCCCCGCTGCCGGCCACATCGGTCATTTTCACTTTGCACTGAGTCTGCTGACATATTACTTGGTTCTTTGCATTTCGCGAGATTGAGACCGTCTTCTGATTTATTTCTCCACTCACCCTCTCTCTCTCTCGAAAAGAGAAAACGAATAAACTCAGAAACGAAAGGATAATGGCACGCAAAACCACATTTATAAGTAAATTGATCAGATAAATGTTTGCAAATATAAATCAACGATTAAATTTTTTTAAAGCAATAAAACGATTGAATCAAAGAAGCGGATGGACAGATAGACGGCATACTCGTAAGAAAGGCGACCGGAAAGAAACCAAAAGAACGCAGGCTGTAATAAAAACCGAAATTAAAGGAAATAAAAAAAAAGAAACTTGTTGCGGTCAGGATTTTGCGGATTGTGTTGTTTACTCGTTGTTTCCTTCCGAAGAAGGAATAAACACAGAAATCACTTTCAATTTGAAAGCCATTATACACCACGCACCGTGCGAGCACACATTCAACAGTTAACAGTAGTTTAGTTCAATAAAGAGCGCGAAAAATTGCACATTACCAACAGTTTATAAAATAATAAATCAACACTATGCACTCGGTGGGCATGTTCGCAATGTTTTAGCCCACAATGGGCACTGCTGCTGCGCGAGAAGCAAAACCTCGTATAATAAACACATATCGGATATGAAATTCATAATGATATGTTACACCTATGGAAATTATACGCTAGCAAGTCGTCTCTGCCCAGAGTCAGTGCGCGCCTAAGTGCTTGGGTCTTCTTTGCACTCAGCAGAGAGATGGGTTGTTCCAAGTTTAGATTGGTAAACAAGTGTGTCGGCGGCAAGGCAGGTTGGGTATAAGGACAAGCCAATAAACAAAGGAGTATTGAGTTATCGCGAAATGCGTGTCAAAGTCAGCAAACCAAATACGAATGCCGGAGTGGAGTTGTGGTCGAAAGAACAGGATGTGTGGCAGTGTGCCGAACGATGAGTAATGTTTGTGGGAGAAGGAAACCCGTGCGCAAAATGCAATAAAAAAAAATATTGTTTTATGGCACTGTTTTTATTTAAAATTCAAAAGCTGAAGCAGGAGCTGGAAATGATTATATATGCAAAAAAAATTATGAAAGAGTTGACCAGCGAACTGGACAGAGTGGTACTTTCAAGGTTTTTGTTTAATTGTTTTACCTGGGCGGAAAAAAGACAGGATGAAGATAAAAGTATCTAGAAAATGCTCTATAAAAGTTTGAGCAAATGTAACAACGTCACAACGCTACGAGTGGGAGGTCTGATTCCATTTAACTGAAGAGACAAGCAAGAGGAGTATGAAATTCCCTTGGGAGAGAATGTAGCCTTTTATTACGAACTGTCAGTTTATTTCCTCGGCAGTCCAATAATTTAATCCTTACTGTGTCTATAATACGAAATCGGATTAATACTCTGTGGCACGGTTGGTTTAATTCAAATGTCGGACAATAGCTCCTAAATTATCGCCAGGTTTCATGTTCAAACAGTGGGCTTTTTAGGACTGTTCCTGAAATCAACAAATCTTTCTTCATTGTCGCTACGTTTATGAATATTGTGTTAACTTCACATTTGGCATTCAATTTTCTTCTGACTAAAATGATAACACCTTCAACTCGTTACGACTTTTTCATTTTCAGTTGATTACTTCATCGGTATTTAAGTTCTTTGGAACTAAGTGAAGGGGCTCTTGCACGCTTCTAGTGTTAAAAGTGGACGCCCACTTATTCCTCAAAAACATCCAGAAGGTTTTCTCGAAAAGAATCAGTCTAAGAACCAGCATGACAAACGCCGTACTGTTTTACTTAACACCAAATTCAATGAAATGCAGTATATTTATTAAGGTGATGTGGTTAACGCAAGTTGAACAGATCAGACGTAACAATAGACGTAAGGTATCCATTACCAAGATCCACTTTTGAATAGTTCTTAATGACTCTGCAGTATTTACTATTTCTATACCTTCGTCTCAGTACGCCTGGTTGCTAAATTTTCCATATTGGTGGTGGATTCTACGTAAACTACCCCGTTTGCTTTTACACAAGGTAATGTTTGCGTATGTTAGACATACCTTTTCTGAGTAATACTCTAAAGAGTATTGCGGGTTTTAATAATTCAACTTTAAGTCCCTCTTATCCAAAAGCGTGGCTATAGCTGCATTAATTTCAGTATTGTTGTGCGGTTGCAAATATTGGTCGTCATCATAATTTAGACGATCAGACTGCCAGTCAGTTGTATTGTCTCTGTCGTTATCGTTTAATCTTTCCTAAAAATTATTTCTTCAAACGTTCAACACCTTCAGTATTGCTACTATTATTCTTTTTGCAAGCACTATCGTTGTCTTATATCCTTCTTATAGCCCAACTGAAGGCAAACCAATTTGGTTTTTCTTGGAAAAGTAGGATACTATTTATCTTCCCTAGATTAGTCACAACAAACACCTGTAGTGTTAGCTTCAATATACTGAGTACTGAGGTTCACCTTAAAGACTTTGTCGTGTTAGATATATGTTTTCATCGGCCTACAAGGCTCATGCAAAGATAGAATCGAACGAGTGTTCTTAAGAGTGATAGATCCATAGATATTCATTGTTATGTGTGGTGTAGCATCGCATGGTTCTACTTCCATAGGTATTCTCAAGTCCTCTAATTCTGATTTACCCCTAAATATTTGAAACTTCCGCACTTTAAACTGCCTGCTGGGTGCTTAACTTCGACCAGGACATTAGCCCGCCCAGCTAGTTCAAAAACCGCTTCCAGCTATGTGTACCTCGTGTTCTTCGCTACAATAATTCAGTGCAGGAGTACCTTTTCCTGGAACTAGTTCAGAGCCCCACTCAGAATCTATTCTTTTCGTTACTTGACACCAGTTACGCCGCACCTTGACCGTAACTCATCACACTTAGGTCTCATTACGCTAGATTAATATTTCTTCTCGCTTTTTTTCTGTTCATCTGGGTAAACGAAAATATTTTGATTAACTTAAACGATGATGGTGGTGCTGATGCTGCTGATGATTATCATGATGAAACAATTATCCACGATCTACCACAGTATCTCCACTCAGTGTTCTGAATCTCGCGCGAGTTTTCAGATTGAATAAACAAAAGAAACACCGTCGCACTTGCCTGCGGTCACTTGAGAACTCCAGAGGTCCAGCACATGCCCGCGCCCATGTTCGGATGGTACCACAGCGGCGGCGGCGCTGCATGGTGTTGTTGTCTCTTATAATCGCCTCCCACCTCCCTTGCGTACTCAAAATCAATTCGAATCTAAAAAAGTGCAAACAATGACATTTCATTCTGATTTATTTTGATTCCCTGTGTTGCGCGCTGTTACGATAGGTTAACCACTCTGTATAATCGTGACCACTTGAACGCGATGTGTCATGCACGGCTGGGGTGCCCAAGCGAATTGTTCCAATTGTTATTGCCAAAGATTTAGATTCAATTCTCCACTTGGAGAGTGTAGAGTTTTTGTTAATTATTCCGATGGACCATTAAAGTTGAAGTCTTCCTTCAGCCAGTGTCAAGTGGTGCGGATGCAAAGATGCATCTATCTTTGTAGTGAGTTGGCGGTTCTAGGAATACTTTTCTCAAGATTCGCAACAGTTGCAACAGTCCTGTTGGATTCCCTTCTACAAATTGTGCCTGAAAATTAAAGAAAACAATCATCGCATAGGAGTTCTCGTCGAGTGGGAGTGCAAAAGAGTTCTCGAGACTTGAGTGATGCGTTGCAAAAGTTGCAATCTCCTACTTGTTCGGCGAATGAACTGTGAAGCGTTGCCACAGGAATAATAGTTTCTACACTTGGGGGAAATTCCAACACTCGAGAGGGTAAACAAAAGTGATAAATCACTTAACCTTATAATGGAAACGAGCAAAGGATCTATACTCGGTACATGTGCGTCACGGCCATTACAGGACGTTGATTTGTCGATTTAGGATATGAAGGATATTTGTGCTACCGCTCGGGGCTGGTAGGTATTATTGTGCGTAAGCCGATTACAAAATTCCTTTCGGAGTTCATTCAGCAGAAGTTGACAATAGCTACCTACCTGAATGATACGAATGAATAAAATCTAATGGGACAGCGGGACAGATGTTTTTAGAGGATTTTAGGAAAGAATTTTTGAAAAAGTAAATAAATTGTGTTAGTGGAACAAAGGTAATAAAAAATGAGTAAAGGTCAGCGATGAAATGTATTCGGGTTTCCTAATTTGGACCTCGTTACGCTATCATTTGTTGTGAAAGAAAATAACTAGTTTGAGTTATTTTTTTTTTCTGAATATTTGAGATATGAAAAGATATAAAGAAGAATTCTAATTTTTGCTATTGCCAAATGACCCGTGATAAGTTATCACCACACTTAATGGAGTTTGTGAGAATTAGTTGACCGCTAGTGAAACCATTCCCGGTGGTCCCATGTAATTACCATCACCATGCAGACATTTCTTGAGTTAGCAGAATATTTTCAAATACGTGAATAGTTGCTGAAAGATTATCTTTGTGAAATATGGACATTACCGCCAACACAATTAAGACACTACTCTGCTGGTTACAATACTATTAAATGGAATGCAACTGCAAAGTACTAATAAGTAGGGAAGAGCTGCAACTCTACCAAGGCAATCAAGGTAATATGTTCTTTATATATTTATTTATTTATTGGAATGCTCCCTCCATTCAAAATATGCGCCTCAGAAGACATAAGAAGGAACTTTTACAATGAGATCATCTGATAGTCAAAATTGTTGTTAAGCACGTTATAGGGAACATCCTTAGCACAGCTAATTGATACTATCTTCCCAGAATGATTTACTGTGTTTATCAAAATGAAGGACCCAAATTCGAGAGCGAACTGAAAGATGTTAAAAGATTACAAGGGGAAATTAAGTATCTTGCTGTTAGACTCTGGATACTTGGTCACGAGGAAACAAAAAGGTGGACAATCTCTCTATGAAGCTGTAGGGATTTGAATACTATGACGTTGACAACTACTCGTATATGTTGCTAAAGTACATGAAATCTATGGAATGCGATGCAAACTTTGCAATACTTCCAAAGCTATCAAATGATCATCCAAAGAAGAGCCATCTGGAACTATTCATCGGCAATCATCTACGCACGAATACTGAACATTATGTTCAAAAACTCGGGATCATATCTCTGGGGTACGAAATGAATCGATTTACTTTTAAACAGAGTTGGAAAATTTTGAAAACGTCTTTCAAAATTGAGTGCTGTGTTGCCGAAACTGTGCGAATTTTGAAAAAAATATCGGTTGAAATAATGCATAAGTCGTACCGGCTGTGCGCAAGTTTGTGAAAAAAGTTCATGAGATTGACATGCTAGTCGATAACTCAAGTTATCCTTGTATCCGTCCTGTGTGATCACCTGAGAATGTTGCCAGAGTGTACTCGCCACAGTTCTCAGCAACTGAACATTAGCCGCACTAGTCTGAGCAGAATTATGGATAAATACCTCAAATTGTTCCCTTACAAGGTCCAACTAACTCAGGAATTGAAGCAAAATGACCATTCGTTTCGTTATCACTACTCTAAAATAAAATAAATATTTGGCCAGGGCCTAGCTTTTCGCAACCACTCGTGTTGTGTGCGTTATATTTTTCACAGGAATGGAAGGGACCTGCAGTTTAGTGCCGTATCCGAAAGGCAATTTGTTTTGAGAAGCTTTCTCGTGACAACAATACTCTCGGATGTTTATCAGACGTTCGCGAGAGGTGGGATAGTGAAAAATTTTTTTTGGTGTTTTCTGGGATTCGAACTTGGAACCTCTTGCGTAGTGATCCGACACACTAACCACTACGCCACGACGCCCACATATCACTACTCTGTTTGGGCTTTTTGTTCCATACAATCGATATTTTGTGCACTAAGTTCAATAATCGTGTTTTGGTCATGTCGGAGCTGCAATTTGACGTCGTTGGACTTTTTTTCGTGGGGTGTCGTTACAGAAACGATTCAGGCAGAGTATTGATCAAGCTTCAATATTTGTGGAATAGAGTCCTGAATAGATTCTGTAAAATTGGGTTAACAGCTAAACCAGCCGCGGCAGCCATTTAAATGAAATTATTTTCCGTAAATAACCGAAAAGTGTATTCTCTTCAATTAAACAAAAGACTTAATTTGTTTATAGCACTTTTAAAAATAAACCAACAGATGGCTCACCCTTTATATAGTATAACTTCCAGTGGACTAGTTGCATAATTCTTTGCTCCTAAACGCCTCGAAATACCATCAGCTTAATTTTAGTCTGATATCTAAGTAAACCGTCTAAAAGTCTTATTATTTCGACGAATGATTATGGTAAGGGTGGTAAGCACTTGCTTGTAACCCGCACGATGCAGGTTCAAGGCCCATCGGGGAATAACAATCAACAGCCATCACTATACTAGAAATGGGTTTCTGTCAGGTAGTACAATGGACTAAAATCGAGTCTGAGTGCTCTTGTATTTGAATAGTTTTTTTTTTTTGAAATGTGATGGTCATCGATAATTAGTTGTTGCAACCTCAACTAGCTCGCTGAGTCTGGATTTGTTAAGAAGCAAAAATTATACTAGACAACACGACAGTGGTCTAAATCCACTAAGGTTGATGCCGAGATATTGATCTAACTATAGAAAATTCGGGGAAACCATGATTGTTCATAAAATATTTTCTGTTGAAACTATAAAGAATTCACAAAAACAAGGATGTTTTTAAGACAAATTCTATTAAAAATTTGGTTTTAAATTTTTTATTTTCTATTTGGCGAAACACTAATCGTAGGTCATCTTATCAGTAGATACTTGATCTTGTTCCAGAATCTCCAGAATCACATTTATCGAAATCGATGACAAAAATAAATATTTGTACTTAAAAATAGTTTGTATTTTGAAAACACTTGCATGCGAGAATAAAAGTGGAATAAAAGTGGTTCAAACCAGGACATGTTTCACTATTGTACTGAAATTGACATTTGCTCAATTTTTTTTTTTAATTAAAATTAAGAATTCTGAGCACCGTATATAAAGCAAGTGTAGCCACTTCTGCAGCATTAGCAGCAACGACCATTTTTAAGCTGAAAGATAAACATTAGACCATGCATTTTAGACAAAGAATGTGAATTTTGAAAAAAAGTGGAGTTGGAGCACTGTTATTATATGTGCCTCAATTGTTAATCGCTTTTCGTAGATAATTCCTCTGACCTCAGAGTACTATTTAATAATACGAAAGCAGCGGAAGGGTTTGGGCACCGTGGCTCAATGGTTAGGGCATTAGACTATTGACTGAAAGTTTCAAGTTGTAAATTATTAAGGTATCAAAGGACACTGAGCAGAATGTTTGGGAGAGTATTTACGGACAAATTCACTGAATTTTTTATATATTGCAGTCTATGTAATATCTGTGAGTGCTAGTCCTGAAAATGAACTCTTTAACCAAGACTTAAGTATACCCGATTGACGTAATATCTGCAACAGTTAACCTCAATTGTTTGATTATAAAAATATTTCAAATTTGTTAACGCTTTCGCTATGGAATTGATTGCTAAAGTGAATTGCATCTCTATCGTAGCGCTTCATAAATACTGTGTGAACGAAGTTCAGATTCAAGATGCTGAATCGTTTAGCGGAATGAACCTAATGTTTGCTTATTGATGTATGAAGTACTTTGGTGATACTGGCCACATTAAAGGTCACCTGCTATCTGGTCGTCCACGCCCGGCACGAAAGCCACAAGTCATTAAAACCTTTAAGGCACGAAACCCTCTCCGAAAGCAGAAAATACTCATACTAATTCGTGAGATGAATGAAACGCACATCAAGATAGACTTGAGGTTGGTGGCCTTCAAACGCATTACTAGAATTTTTTTTTCCAAAAATCAAAGAAACTCTTGGTGGAATACGCCGCTGTTCTGCACAGAAAAATTCTGTTTACAGATGAAATAATTTTCACGATGCACACAAAATTCAATAAACAATATGATAGGGTCTGAGCACTGTCATCCGGAAAGAATACCTCCCAGCGTCAGTCATGGTGTACTGGGGTGTCTCATATGTCAGGGTCACTGACCTGCATTTTCGCGAAAATGCCGTCGAAACATCCGACAAAGTGTACCAGCAGACCATTTTAGGACCATTTGTGAAACATCTATACCATATCAGATTCAAAAAGGAAAGGACAAAAAAACTATCCTGTCTTACTGTCTTACTTACTTTTCTAAGTAAGTTGACTTAGAATTAAGTTTTTATGTCCTCTTAGTTGTATTGAACTTAGAATGAAGTAAGAAAATATTTCACAAAGGAAACTACAATTTACAACGAAATACTCGTAAAAAAACTGCACCCACTTTTACTTATACGTTATAACTTTTACTGTCCTTATGTGACGGCTGCTAATCAATTTCACACCTCCGAAGTGAGGTCACGATGGAGGGATGAAGTGCCACGTTGTACCTTGTGATGTGAAGTTGCCTGCTACTTCAGCTGACCATTCGGAGGATATGAGCCTTCCCTCTTTTCTGTGTTCATTATTTGCTCCCTTAAAATTTGTGTCGCAGTCACTAAACTTCCTCGTCTTGCCACAAACCTTTTAAACGCTGAGATAAATACTGCAGCGTTTAATTCACTAACCAGTTCAATGTCTATGGCCTTTGTAGCCAGACAAACGAACACGGCTATGTACAAGTATTCCTTAGTTGATCTGTTGCACCTCCGTTTCCAAAGTTTTATTTCAATTGGTCGGGCATAGTTGACGCCCATGTTTTGTGAAAGGTCGACTGACACTTACGCGTTCTGCTGAGTTTTTATTACATTTGGTAATTAGTGATGTGGCAAATTAGGTATTAAAAAAATAACCACTTTTGCAGTGAGTATATATATACTTGTTTTGGTTTTAGAAACGTTAGTAAACATTAGTTTATTATTGCAATTGGTGCAGTGTTCTTTCTAGTGATTAAAGTTCATTTTTTATTTAATATGGGAAGAAATAAAAGTGTGGTGTGGAAATATTTCGATAAAATGGATAAATTGGCTAAATGAAGTTTTCCGGAAAGACTAATTATCCAAACATAAATAAAATAACAAAACATTTGATAAGCTGCTTTAAATGCCCGGCTGACGTAAAAAATATTGTAAATAGTGAAATAGTGAAATCACCAAACGTCATCGTTAAATATTATAAAAAAGATGTGGAAACTTCCTGTGATAGCAATACAATTCCCAGCCTAGACAGTGATCAATCAAATGCTAAATCTTCAAATCCATCCCAGCCATTATCAAAAAGTGAAAACGTAAGCATTTCATTAATAAAAATATTTACATTTGTTTTGTATGTGGGTTTTCTAATTTGATAAATTTTATATATATTTCAGGAATCGTTAAATAAAATTTTAGGAAGAGCTGTGGCTCTCCTTTATCACTGGTTGAACATCCTTTGTGGATTTCATTTTTCGGACAATTACAACCATCATTCAAATTGCTTTCAAGAAAGCAGTTAGCCACAAATTACCTGGAGGAAGAATACAACGCTGTAAAATGCAATATTGGAGACCAACTACACAATGCACAACATTTACATCTTCAGTGTGATGGTTGGAGTAATATCTGCAACGAAGGCATTATAAACTTTATTGTATCTAAGCCTGACCCAGTTTTTGTTGACTTTTTAATAACTGAAGATAAAAAGCACACGGGAAAATATCTACAGGAGCAAATGCAAATTGTAATCGAAAAATATCAAGCGGTCAAATTTTTTGTTGTAATCGGAGATAATGCAGCAAATATGCAGAAAGCTTTTCGTTTACTGAAAGACAATTACAATCATATTGTTCCACTAGGCTGCATAGCGCATACATTGCATTTATGTTGCAATGATATTATCAAGTGTTCTCCTATAAAAAGTGATAGTGCGATAGAAAAAGCAACGGTGATAGTGAAAACAATAAAAAATAGTCAAGTGCTTAGTGCGTTCCTTAATAAAATAAATAAAGAAAAGGGCATACAAATTTCCCTAAAACTTCCAAGCAAAACTCCTTAGAAAGCCTAGTGAGTAACAGAGTCAGCTTACAGACATTGGCCGTCAACGAGGCTTCCTCCCTCGGTAGAGACATTAAGACTGCATTGTTGGATGAAGATTGTTTTTGGAATGATATTCTTGTTGTAATTGAGATTATTAAGCCAATAGTTGTGTGGATAACGACATTTGAATCCAATAATTGTTTAATACACAAAGTCCATAAAGTGCTAAAAGAACTGGAAAATTCAATGTCTACTTTATTAGGAACCAATAAAGTTCGACTTCTGGATGATTTAGAGAAGAAACATCTGAACGAAAAATTTAAGGACCGAATGAAATTCGCAGAATCACCGATATATCTTGCCACTGCTCTTCTTGACCCATCAAATCAAGGATGCCGTCTAAGTGCTTCTGACCAAATTACAGCAATGGAATTTATTTATGAAGTTTCCAAAAGTATGGGAATTGAAGTCATGACCGATTTGGCCCTTTATCGGTCTAAAGAAGGCATTTGGGGTAACGAATTCATTTGGTCAAGTGCTTCCTCCATGGAAACATTGATTTGGTGGAAAGGCCTTTGTGCTAATAAAAATTTAAGCAAAGTTACAGCACGCATTTTATCAGCACCTGTAACTTCGGCAGCCGCAGAACGTTCCTTTAGTACGTTTAGTTGGATTCACAGTAAGAAACGAAATCGCCTTACCACCGAACGGGTGGGCAAGTTGACGTGCATATCTCATAATTTGAACATTGAATTGCATGCACAAACAGCACATCAACCTGTAGCAGAAAAAAAAAATCCGAACCAGGTTCCAGTTCAACAAATATCAACATACCCAGTACATCAGAAATTAATAAACCAAGTTGCAGTTACTCATCCAATCCTAACATACCCAGCACATCAAAATCTACTGAATCAACAGAATGCATGTCTATTGACGAACATTTAATAAGTTTATTATCTAATTCAAGCGACTCAGATTAATTCAAATTCAAAGATTCTTTTGTTTACATTGTTCCTTTTCTTTTTTAAATCTAATTAAATAAAAACAAAGCACACAATGAACACATTTTTCTCATTTAAAATAAATACCCACATAAATACCCGTTTTGGTAAATACCCGGTAAATACCCTGGGTATTTACCCTCAAAGGGTATTTACCGGGTATTTGCCCATCACTGATTAAGACCAAAGAAAGTCATTTTGAATAAAGTTTACATTTTTGTATTCGAAATGCATGTAAGATTAAATCCTGAAAATTTAATTGAATTATCTTTTGAGGTCTTTGTTTTATAGCAAATAAATATGTGAAACGGTATGTAAGCATTTTTTCTATGGTAATTCGTTTATTTCAATGAATCCACTTTAAGCACTCCTAAGTCACCATTGGTACGAGTATACAGGATTAGATTATGCATCTCTCTTTTCTCGGAAGCGGTGACAGATGTCAGGAAAACACAGAAGACTAAATTCGTAGGGAATAGAAATGGTGACCTTAAATGTCCTTGAATGTCATTGATTTAAGGATTCGAATTAAACTTATATTTGTTTGTATGAAAAGGCAAAAAGCTCCGGGAAAATAATTCACCTTTTGGGCAAGATTTGTGCGAAAAGTCAACCGTTTATGAGACATCGAAGAAGGACAAGCTTCGAGGACGTTTGAAAGTCGTTGAAGTAGATTAACAGAAATTAATGTTGAAAAAGTGTGTATAGATACATATTTCTTTTTATAATTTACACGTGTTAAAGGGGATATGAATACCCTTATACTAATTTTTTTGGAACACGTGCGTTTTACGGAAAGGGGAAGAGACAGAGAGAAAGACAGAGTGGTGTAGTTTGAAACTCAGGTGGTATTAAGTTTCTGTAAACTCCAAGGGTGGCTGTCCAGATAACTGGGGAGTATTTTATTTATTTTTTCGCTATTGTTGTCTTTGCTTATGATTCACAGTATTTTTTTCCATCCTCCTGATGTCATCATCCGATCAAGTTGCATTTTAGCCATATGACCACCCTACTGCCAGTGTTATGCCTTCACAGTAGAGTTGACTTAGCTTTAGCAAGTGATCGACTTTTTTATTTATTTCATGCGAAATAAATAGATGATTCTTGACATCAGGATTTAAACCGTGAATCAATAGTGTGACAAGCGATGATGTTACCACTACACCACGGCCACCCTCAAATATGTTTGTAAATAAGTGGTCTATTCAGATGTAGATAATACTTGGATTACGTTTGTGCATCTCTTTTTGACAGCTAAAAACCATTTAGAGAGGTTTATTTATTTAATTTTTCCACAAAACTGATATGTTTGACCCTACGCTGTCAAATACATTAACAAATTATGTACAAACACTTCGATAAACGTTTCATTAAAATCGGTTGAGTACTTTCAAAGATATTCCCGAACACTCATAGAAGCCGAATGACTGCGCTGTGCTATGATTATTTCTTTTGAAAGCAGAAAATAAAGTGCTCAACCAATTTTAAGCAAGCTTGATATGTAAACTTTAAGTCAGGAGTAAAACAAAAATTTATAAAAATTAAAATTTTGCAAGGTTTCGCATTGATGCATCGTACAAGAAAGGTTGTCAATTTATATTTTTACTTTCCACTCAACATTTGAATAAAAAAATATAATTTAATTAGGTTATCTTTTTTTGTCGAACTTTCAAGCGAACAGTGAAATTAACAAGACCGTCTTTTAAACCATGAATGTTGAATAACCTCTCAAAAAGAAAATTTCGTTTATATACACCTCTATATAAATGTGGACCTACGAGTAAACAGGAAGTTACAAATTATCGTCCAATCTGTAAAATTGCAAGTATTCTGAAAGTTTTTGAAAAAATCGTGTGTGATAAATTAACATTTCAATTAAAAGGATAAATTTCTCCCTATCAGCATGGTTTCGTTTCAGGTAGATCTACTGTAACTAATTTTACTATTTCCTGTAATTATGTTCTAAATAACTTAGAAAAAGAGGCTCAGTGTGATGTTATCTATACAGATTTTTCCACAGCATTTGATCGGGGTTAACCATGACATTTTACTTTCTAAACTAAATAAATTGGGATTTCACTCAAACCTATTAAAATGGTTTAGTTATTCCCTTCGAAGTCGAACCCAGTATGTTGTTTTATCTGTCCCCATTAAAGTTAGTTCTGGAGTACCTCAAGGTAGTCACCTTGGTCCCTTGTTTTTCTTATTTTTTGTCAATGACATTCCAAACGTTATTTTAAGTTCTCAGTGCTTTATGTTTGCTGATGATTTAAAAATCATTCGATGTACAAGGTTTGCTCATGACTCGATAGGTTGACTGATTGGTGCAAGGTAAATCTCCTCGAACTCAATGCATCCAAATGTCAAAGTCTTAGCTTCTATCGCAGCCATTCATCAACATTTCATTATCTAAAATATCCTCTAAAAAAGATTTGGGTGTGGTTTTTGATCTGATATGTTAACTTTTAATGACAGTAACAAGAGCATAGATGGGATTTAATCCATCCAAAGCGTTGGAGGTTAAGTTCACTCCGAGTTTTCACTCGTTTTTGTCGCTCTGTTACTATCTAGTAGAGTACGTGGTAAGTCCTGTTACGGTTGCCTTGCAAGATCTGACGGTCTTATAGGTTGCAGTCGTCTCACGCCATATACCTTTAGAAGAATTGTTGCTTCCTCGTTAATATGCTCCTGAAGTCTCTTCTCGTGTGCTTTGGCCCTAGAGTTGATCTCTTCAAGAACAGTAGGAATGCCTAGGTCTCGATGGAGGTCGCTGTTTCTGATGTACCATGGAGCGTTCACAATACTTCGAAGGACCTTATTCTGAAATCGTTGGGTGACTGCAATATTGGTCTGGCTGGCACATGCCCAGAGTTGAACGCCATAGTTCCACACTGGTTTTAGGATCTGCTTATAAAAAAATTTTTTATTATTAATTGATAGTCCTGACTTCCTGCCTATAAGCCATTCTAATTTTCGTCATTTAACATCTAATTCTAGTCTTTTGATTTTAATATGCTCTTTCCAATGAAGCTTGGCATCTAGAGTCATACCTAGATACTTCGCTGTATTTGCATATGGTATTGTCGTGCCTGCGTATTGCTATAGGGCAGTACGAGATGGACTTATTTGTGAAGTCAATATGTACAGATTTATTCGAATTCAGTTTTATACGCCATCTTTGAGTCCACCTGATAATTTGGTGTGTAACAGCTTGCAGCTTTTGCGTCGATTCTAGAGTTGTATTGCCGTGTCGTCGGCAAAAGTTGCAGTCTTGGTGTAGGGCATTGTAGGTAGGTCTTTAGTGTAAAGAAGGTATAACAGGGGTCTGAGAACGCTTCCTTGAGGAACTCCGGCTTCGATCTGCACTAGCTTAGAGTAGTAGTTTTCTTGTTTTATACAGAAGTATCGCGATGATAAATAAGACTCCATTAGGTGGAAAAACTGTTATGGTAGGTACACTTTTAGTTTATTGAGTAGACCTTCATGCCATACTCTATCGAAAGCCTGTGCTACGTCTAAGAAAATTGCAGAACATACTTTTTTTTTTGTTCTAGTGCTCTTTCGATTTCAGTTGTTATTCTGTGAACTTGTTCTATTGTGGAGTGTTTGCATCAAAAGCCAAACTGGTGATTTGGGATTAGGTTTCTTGACTCTACGATTGGTTTGAGATGCTTAAAAATCAATCTTTCAAACAACTTTGATGTTAAAGGAAGTAGAGATATTGATCTATATGAGGATACCTAGTGAGGGTCCTTACCTGGTTTATCACGTCAGCTACTTTCCAGACACTTGGTACATACTCAAGGCTAATTGTTTTATTCATTAACTGCAAGAGTTTAGCTATCCCTTTATTAGGCAGGCGCTTCAGGACTTCCGCAGTGATCAAGTCAAAACCTGGAGCTTTTTTGTCTTTTAATCGCCTTATCTCATATTTTAACTCATGCATTTTAATAGAACGGGCATTTTCATTGAGATTTAGGAGCTCATCACAGATAGCATCATTAGGCTTAAAGGTATTCGCTAGGTGGTCTGCAAAAGCTGTAGCTTTTCCCTTATTGCTTTTAGCCCATTGCCCATTACTGCATCTTATTGGAGGAATATGATTTGTTGGTCGCTTAAGATATTTTGTACTTTTCCAAAGTGAATATTCAGTGTTCTTGTCAGCAATTAGCTCTGATAGATATATTTTCATTGTCTCATTTCGGATTAGCTTTATCTCAAGCTTAAGATCTTGTGTGGCCTTGTTGAGTCCTGTTTTATCAGAAGGAGATCGAGTTTGTTGCCATCTACGCCGAAGATTTCTTTTATTCCTTATGAGCTCCTTTATTTCTTTTGGATAATTAGTACCAACTGTTTTCCTCTTTGTTGGAGGAGTACAGCTCCAAGCCGCATATTGGATTAGTTGAATGAACGAATATGCTTCGTTTTCAAGCTGGTCTGTCGTCTCAATAGGTGTACTAATATTGATTTTATCTTTTAGGATATGTTTTAAGCCAATCTGTGAACTTATTTGAAAGGTATGGATTTTCCTCTTTAACTATAACAGTTTCACTAAGTGTCAGATATATTGGTGAGTGGTCCGATTCGAGATCCAAGCTTTCTTGTACCTGGATAAAGGTCCTTGATAATTTATGTATCACAAAGAACTCAACCAGATCAGGAATTTTGCTAACGTCCGTCGGCCAGTATGTAGGCATCGTAGAGCTCACGACCTTTTGTTGTAGTGAGTCGTGATCCCCAGTATGTGTGTTTAGCATTGAAGTCTCCTCCCATTATAAACTTGGACTTGTGCATTTTAATGAGCTGTTGATATTCATTTGAAGAGATCGAATGTTTGGGAGTGCTATAGACAGCTGTTATTGAGAACGGTTGATTTTTAGTTTTGACAGTTACGGTAGTGGTTTGAAACTTGAGTGATCTTTTTTCTTTTTTTTTCTGGTTTTATTTTAAGAAATTCAAAAGATTTTTCTGATCTCCACACTCTCAAATCTCTTTTTTTGCCTACTCATACGTCAGGTCCTCTTTGGAATACTGCAGTATTGTATGGAACCCATTCTATGCAGTGCACTCTAATAGAATCGAAAGGACTCAACGAAAATTTACCAGAGTTGCGATACGGAGACTCCATTTGAATATTGATCTACCTACCTTCTTATGATATACGATGCAAGGTAATCGGAATGCTACCTCTTAATATTCGAAGGAAATATTATTGTCTAATCGTATTGATTGTTCTTTTCTCTTGTCTCAAATTGATATTTATGCTCCTATAAGATCTTTACGGATTCGTACTCTATTCTTTGTACCTTGTCACAGAGTGAATTATGGACTTAATGAACCATTGTGTAGGTGCTTAAGAGAAGCGAATTCTGTATGTAATTCAATTGATCTTTTATCTCCATTAAGTAGAGACACTTTTAAGTGTATCTCGGTGAAGATTTTTAAGTTCTATTAAAGATTGCTAAGTCAGTAATCGACTAGAGAGCACTTATGTATCCCTGTTTAATGAAATGAAATAAATAAATAAAAAGAATTCCAGCAAATTCAGCTGCTAATTGTTCAACCCATACAAATAATCTTTTGTGTTGATTACTATCCGTTCCCGCATTCATGCACTTAAAAAGAAGTGTTAGAACCTAATGAAGCTATTCCGTAATATAACACTAACCTTCCTGAAATGAAGAAAGGTGGCAAAAAGGTTTTCCCTAAAGAACAAAAAATTCTCTCTTATTCCCAAAAGATTCCCGATACCCTCCACATATTCTCTGAATATGCCATCAGTGGGAGTATTCGAAATACGATCACAGGGATTATGTGGAAATTGCTAATCAGATTTGAAAGCATCGAAGATCTCGAACTGAATTCGGCTAAAAGGTGTCTCAAAATCATTTGTCATCAGAAGAAAGACACCATTCAAATATTTATGAAGAATTTTGACATTTCTCGAAAACAACTCTGTCTCATAATGCATATGCTAAATGGTGAAAAGAAAATGTATCTCCTACTGGAATTAGCAACAGTAGCTGCGGACAAGGAACTGAATGCTTGATCAAAATGTCTGTTTGTCCATTCCTTTGAGTTTCATTCCAAAGAGTTTTTTTTTTTTTTTTTTGGTTGTGTCCTCTGTTCTTTTACACTACTTCGGCGACCTCCGTTTTGGGCTGCAAGTTTTTTCAGTTTTATACCTTTCGCCGCAGAAAATTCGTAAATTGCAGCCATTTGCTGGTGCTGCTTCGGCTGTTGCTGTGGTAGCTGCAAAGTTACTCTGGTGGCTGGTGATGCTTCTGCGTTATACTATGACGATGATGACAAACAAGGATTCCAGAGTCAGAAAGCCTGCATTCTTTTGGATAATTAAAACCACTTAAGATGGAATTTTGAATCAAAATCATCATCATCGTCATCATCATGGTCGTGGTCATCTTGACGTCGTCTTCGTCATCGTCATCATCTTTCATGTTGCTGCGCGATGGTTGTTGTTGCTGTTGTTATCGTACAGGTTGTGATCTTATACGAGTGTGTGTCCTCTGAGTTCTTGAGTACTCGTCGCGCTATGTCATTCTTTCGGAGAAATTATTTTTATTTTTCGGCAAAAAATGAAAAACCCGAAGTGTATCCATGTAGCCGCGTGTGTACAAAACGCGAAAGACAACGATAGATATGGGACAGATTCATCATAATTACACGACTATATGTTAGTCAATTAAAAATCAAGCAAATGGTTGGTATTCATTATTTTTATTTATTTTTGTCTTATTTTTGTCTTTGTCTGCTTCCTTGTCCCTTAATTCATGAGGAGAAGCAGCAGTACGAGTAGTCCCACTGAGCATATTCGGATAAAGGATAATGACACAGAAATGTTACGCTGATTAAAAGGGAGCAAGTACCGAACAATGTATGCGCATGCATACCAATAGAAGCTCAGAATATATGTATAAGCGAACGAGTATGTTTTAAGTTAATGAATCTTACGAGTTGGCTGTGGTTTTCAGTTGCTTTTTTCAAAGTGAAACACCAAAATATGCACGGAATGGAGCAGTTGTTATGCTTTTTAGATGACGACTCCAATTTCAATGAATTCTTTGGCAGTGGCTTGGTTTGACTTCAAACTCTCATCAAGATGAGAGGACTTTTTTTTGTAGCTTGGCTCCTCACAGAACAATTAAAGTTAAACAACAAAAAGTTAAATAAATTAATGCATGGAAGTTGGTGCTGGTTTCACTGTATAATAATCGATTTGGCTGGCCAAAGTTGCATCACCGGCCTACATAACAAAAAAATAGAAATTACTTCGCGCTACAGTTAAGAATGAGTTTCGAGAAAAAAAAAAACTAAAAAAAAAATCAAAAGACTTGAGGCAGAAACCTCCGAAATGATTAGCTACTTTAACAAAGTGGAATTTAATCGATGGACTTTAGGGTGGGGCCCTCGATATGTGTGTGCCCGGTTTCGCTTTAACATTTAATGATAGTATTGGTAGGGGTATGGACCGCATCCATATAGTTTGGCCGAGTCCCTCAATGTGCAAATGCTTGAGCACGGAATTTCGAATCTTTTCGCATGAAACTGGTAATTTTTTTTTACTTTTTTTTCTGTTTACCAATCACTGGACTGTTTTTCTGTTTGTGGCTCTAATATGGTTGTAAGAGGAGGAATTATTTAAATTTTCACGCTAAGTGGATGTTTTAACGGTTTTTCGTAGTTGGTAAGTTACCAAAAGTATGCGATTGGAGTATTTGAAAAATGCTGGATATGGGATGTGAAGGGAATAATGTGGTTTCCCTTGAATATGCCAATTCCAACGGAGAAATTTGAAAAAATCAAGATTTTACTTATTGCTTGTCGCACATAGTCACATTCTATATAAAGACGAAAGTCTCTATCTCAAGAATTAGATCCATCTTGGAATGTAAGAACATTTAAAAAATTGGTTCCATGCAGTACCTAGAGTCAGAGTGGCCCAGAATTCACGAACTAGTGTAAACAGTTTATAACTTTTTAATATTTTCTTTTCAGAATAACTTAGACTGAATTCTTGCAATTAATTGTGTAAAGTTTGACTATGGAGCAACGAGGGAAAGTGGTCGAATTCTTTTTATAAAAACAGTTAATTGTTGGGACTCAGCGTAAATATTGATGTCATTTTAATACTGTAACCTGTCCATCGTGATCAGCTATAAGGCGAATAATTTAACATTTTCGAGCACAAGGATCAGATATGAATTTACCCCGATGTAAAAAAAACTGCGAACAATTCAAATTGCAGACACGATTGAACGGGTGAAGGACAGTGTTGCTGAAAATGCAACAACATCTACCAGGCGACGTTCATCACTGCAACAAATGTTGAAGGATCGTTGTTTGGTTGGCAATCATGCAGCATGACTAGGTCTTCCAAATAATGACTAAATAAAGTCTCTCCGTCATCGACTGACTGTCGTGCACTGACCCTTAGAAGAAGCACAACTCTTGGTAGGAACTTCTTTTCAATTCGAGAGGACCTAAGTAATATTGAGCTTAGCAAACTTTTTAGATTCATTCTGTTATCTGGATGGTTTAACTAGCAGTCTAAAACTTTAGATTCCCAGAGCTTTCAAACAAATTGGACACAATGGACTCTAGTGGTCCAAGTAAAGCATTGACATCTATCAACAAGGGCACCTAACCTAACCTAAGTAACAATAACTGACGATATTTCTCAAACGAAAGCAAAATTCCTTCTTTCAACTAACGAAACATGTTCTGCGGTATAGACGTGAGCAATTGAGTGGAAATTTACTGAACAAAAAGGAGAACATTGTAAAGCCAGTGTAATGCGTGCTATCGTGGCCACAACTGCATGTTACCTGTTACGAGTCTTTTTTTAGTATGCCCAGCAGAATAAGAAAATGGTTCGAGTACCCCAGTATTTTAAAAAGGCTTTCAACACTTTAAGACATGAAAAACTGTTTGGAATGCTAGAGAAAATACTAATCTGAGGGCCTATTTTGGAATGGTTTAGAAGCTACCTGAAAAATAGACGAATACAAATTTCAGACACATATAGCCAAGAAGAATATCTTAAACACGGGGTTCCGTGAACTTTACTTTACATTTTATAAGTAAATCAAATACTTACCATTTTGCGAGACAGTATTGGATTTGCTTTTGCTGATGATACAGCGATGGTATTCAGCCACAGGGATTTAGCAACAGCAACCAACATCATGGAAGTCAAGTTTGACTCTATAGTCTGATGGTGCCTCGACTTCGGACTAATTATAAATGATAAAAAACTAATCTAATGCACATCAGACCAACGCGTGTATTAAAAGATAAAAGTTACATAAAATGTCATGAAACAATTTATCTGCATCAAGGCAAGCCTTAATAAATACGATAGCTGTAATACTTTCATTGATAATCTACCTTGGTGTGCAAATAGACTGCTATTTCAAATGGGATTTGTATATAACGCAACTATGCAAAAGACTTCGGAAAGCTGCTTATGCTCTTCACCATTTAAGTACTTATACCAGCTACAGTGTTCTTAAACAAGTCTATTTTTCATTAGTAGACTCGATACTTGTCAGAATTACAAAAAATGCAAAACCAAATCATAAAAATCTTAATCAGAGCGAAACATGGAACAAACTGGCAAACCAAAGTAATTCAACAAGGAGCGTATGCAGAGCTTGGGTTGTTAAACGTAACACAAATTTTTCGAACTCAACATTCTCGAAGAATATTACTACGACCAACACTAGAAGCGTCCAATAGATCATGAAGTCAACACCAGAAGAAGAGCACGCGGTTTCCTGCAGACACCAAGATTCAACTATTAAATATCACTCCAGACGTCTTAAGAAAGCAACTATTGAAGAACTATCGTAGTAGATAATCCAACCGGGCTTCGCAGATTCTTTTTTGTAAAAATGAAAGTTAAATGAAATAAAAATGTATGTATTGAATTGAAATGAATATTTCAAGAGATGCTGTGTTTACATGCTGAACTTTGAGAAAGTCGTTTGTTCAAAATGGTTTCTTGATATTACATACAAAGGGCGTTCCATAATTTTTATCGTATCAGCCATTGAATTTATTTATTGCCTACATTTTGCCTTGTTCTCTGCCTATCTCCATACATACTTGACATACTCCCAATATTTGTTGAGTAGTAGCCACGATTTCAGAGTAATAATTTCTTACAATTTTTAGTGTTCTATATCACAGGTCTATCCGTGTGTTATAACTTTTAAACTATTCGACCTAGAGAGCTGAAATTTACACAAAAATAGAACCTGGTGGACTAGAAAAAGAATCGAATATTTCTGTTGGAAGACAAAGAAGAAAGTATTTTTAGACCCCATCATGCGACATATCAAATTAAAGCTGAGCTACCAAAGAGTGAACAACTGTCAGCGAAACTATTAATGCGAGATATCGAGACTGGATCAATTAGTTAAATTAGATACTCTGGCCATCCTTCAACAAGTCGTTCAATACAAAACATCGGACAATTCTTCTTTGAAAACATTTAATAGTGCTCATAATAATCCAGATTTTTGTGCCTAAATTGGGTGATGTGGATGTGGACGACATGTGGTTTCAACAAGACGGTGCCACATGCCTTATAGCCCGAGAAACAATTCAATTACTATCATTTCCTGGTGGTGTAATTTTCCCTTTTGGTGATCAGAATTGGCCGCGCAGATTATGCGATTTAACGTCGTTGGACTTTTTCTTTGGGGTTTTTTGAAGTTTAAGGTTTATCCCAACAAACACACAACTATCCACTCCTTGAAGGAGCATATTGAGTGTCATATCATCGAAATTCAGCCACATTTATGCAAAACGGTCATGGAAAATTTCGACAAAAGAAAGAAAATGAGGCCATTTACCCGATACTTTATGAATCAATAATTATAATTTTTAATTAAAAAACCTGTGTTTTCTATCAAAATTATTTCTTGCATAAAATTGGGGACACCCTTTATGTTTATGGGTAGGTAAAGTGAGTCTTCTGGCGCAAATAGTTTTCGAAAAATATGGGAATACGTGGGGTGCAAAGTCAACCCACTGTATCTTACCCATCCTCATTCGACTTTGATGATTTTCAGATATATTTACATATCCGACGCAACTTAAAACCTTAAATGATTGGAAAATGTTTTAAACCCCTTTCCACACCTTCCTTCTTACTCTATTTGATTTCGATTCATTTTAAGTACAATTCTACTATCATATCAGTCCAAGTTCATCTACGTCCTGTTATTAGTTGCGGTAAGGAAGATGATTTAAAGATTTTTGAAACAGCGTCCCCACACTCCGTCCACATTTATTCCGATTTCGACACATCTTCGACGAAATGACCTACGTTTCAGGATATACTCGTACATGACTACGAACCAAACTTCATAAAAATATCTTTAGTGGGATGACAAATATATGGGCAGACATGAAACTAAGAGTGCTTGCTTGACTTGACCCTTTTAAGTATGACCATAGCCTTCCCTTTTCCTGCGAATTAACGAGAAAGAAAAATTGAGGCCCGAGTCGCACTTGACAGTGAAATAGGTATGGCATATGATCAACAAGGACACCATTTCAATTGAAGCAGATGACTCTATTATTACCTCTTTCCAACAAAGTTTCAGAGTTCTCTGTGGAAATGAGAACATTCCTCATCAACCTCACTTACACTCCTTCTATATCCTAATCTTCCTCCGTATGGCATCTCTTTTCATTCCATTATTGAGTTATGTAAAGCTTCAAGTTTTAGTGAGTTCCAGTTCCAGTTTGATTTTTAAGCTGATTGTACTCATTCTTCAGCTTTTTGATTACATCTCGAACACAGTGGTTGTAGGCAAGCTGTTGCCAAGCAATTCAATGAATTCGTAGTAACTTTAAAGAACAATTTAGACATATGGTTTACTTCGAATAGATTTAGGAGACATATTTTAGATCGGCATAGATGGATGTTTTGAATATGAAATGCAGATTGACTGCACCCTCTTAAGATATTGTGTCTAACTTCAACTTCTTTAGCATTTCGAAATCCAAGCCGTTCTTAGCACTGAACAGCACATATGAACAATTCATGGACACTTGAAGGCATTCTCCTTCGACATACAAAATGACTGCGGATACATCTGCCTTTTTTTTATCTTTACAGCTAAAACTATAAAAATGTAATCCAACCATATGCAATGCAGCACCAAATGTTATGCCTACCTTCTGACGACCTTTATGTTGCTGTAACTTCTAGAGTATGAGCTTTGCGTAAGATACTACGATAACAAAATTTGTAGCCTTTTCAGTCTTTCATGCTGTGAAACAAAAAAATTTACAAAATTATGGATTTGAACAAAAATTATCACGAAATTAAGTTCTCGTATAAGGAAATGCAAAAAGTCGTACTCTAGTCTGATGCTTTTATAATGTTCTAATCATTTAATATTACGAAAAATGAAAAATTACTAAAATTTGAGATTAATTGTGGAACGTAAAACCAATTTAATAAAATCATAGCATAAACAAAGAACATAAAAATATCTTCATAGCGATAAAAATACGAGCAAATGATTTTTTTTCAATGACCTTATTTCTGCCAAACTGTGTATACACTGTTGTGCAAACCCATCTACTCACAGAGCTGCAAATAAATAATTTAATAACTTTTAGATCGGTCTGCTGATAGTTAAAGTGATGTAGCCACTCTGCAATCATTTCTGCGAGTGCATTTTAAATAGCATTCTACGATGACACAACTCTATTAATTCCCTGTATTCTTTAAGATGATTCTGCAAATTTCAAATATCTTATTCTGTCCAACCTTTATCGGTTTGGATCTCGTAATAATTGTGTATCGGCTAGTCACCCGTTTGGGATTTTCAGAACATACGAGTAGCCATGGTGCCATCTAGTAAGCAATGCTGGAGAAATTAGCAAATTTTCTTCGCTGTTGTCACATATGACAAAATTGTGTCACCAACATTCTACAGCCTACTTTCTCTATTAAAGAAGTTAAAAATATTCTACCAATATAAGTCCCTTTCATTAATGATTTTAAATTGTCTTGACCACTACAAATAAAGAAACCAATTTACAGAAATATTTATGCAAATACAAAGTAGTTCCCCCTTCCCTATTGCAAAATCGACTGAATTGCAGTAGCACTACTGCCTTCAAACTCAATTTGTTTAAGCTCCGAAAATATGCAATTAGCCCCAGAGTAAGATAAATGAATTGAGACCCTTACAGAGTCTCCAAGAGACCATTAAATATTATTCTTTAGGAATTCCATCTGCATACACGTTGTATAAATATTATTTAAATTAATTTCTCTCCTAAGGTATCATTATATTCATAGGCCCGGGGGGAAGTGCTTAATTAATCGAGCTAGTTTCGTTTTTGTGAGAATATTTTTCTTAGGATGAAAAATTATTTTTCTTTTCGTCTTCTTCTCCTACTTATGAATGAATGATTATAGAACAAAGTGGTGATTTATTGTTTTGTGAAATAAAAGACACACGCTGTTTCATTCAACACGAGGTTTTGTGTCCAACTCTTTTATTTAAGTAACGTATATATTATCTTTGGTTTCGAAAACTGAAGCGGAACAGAAGAAAAAAACGATTAAAATGCAACCATGACCACAACAAAATTTACCGGTAAATTTAAATAAATTAAATGTTACTTTGCAGAGCACATAAATTTCTGCACAAAACTCTCTTTTACTCTCCCATAGAGAAGGATTCTTATAACACAGTCACTCATCTAGCCAGCAATAACGCAGACGACAAAGGTAACACACTAAAATGGCAAAAAAAAAAATCTTCCAAGAAACGAGAAAAAAAAATACAGTCCAGCACAGCACTCCGTTTAAAGATGAAGACGAATTCCACGCAAAAGCAAAACGAAAGATTAAAAAAAAAAAATTTAAGAAAAAAAAAAATTCTGCAACAGAATCCATCGTCCAGCGACAAACACTAAACAAACACATTTTTCTAACGTCGTCAAACACACAAGAAATATGTTGTTCCATCTGAGAATATAATTTCTTCAGCCAGCCGATGAAGATGGGGCCGTTCCTCTTGCTCTTCTCGCATAGCCTCTTCATCATTTACATTTATTTCTTAATAATTCCTAAGGATCCGAACGTGTCTGTGTGTATAGACTGAACAAAAAAGGAACATCTCTAAGCATTTTGTCCGGCAGTTTGTGTTTTTTTTTTTTTTTTTGCCCCGCAATTCCTTGTGGCCTTTAGACTGTAGAGGCCAAGTCTAAGTCGAACCATAAACGAACATAAACCACATTTCTCTGCTTAACTCAGTTCGACAATCCATCGGTGGAGCTGGAGAACAACACAAAGAGATATGAGTTTAAGCACTCTCCGGCATAGAATGAGAGAGTTATCCTTTTTTTTTTTACTGCCTCCGAAACGAAACGAAGGAGAGCCAACCAAAAAGAAGAAAAAAACAAAATCAAAAATGTTGCTTCTTAAACACACATCCACTTAGAAATTTCATGAGAAAACCATGAAATATGAAATGAGATGAGAGCAACAGCAACACCACCAGCGGCCGCACAAAATGTGAAGAAATGTAGAGGAGCTGCTGTTGTGCTGCCGCAAAGTTGCAGCAGGAGGACGAAGAACAAGTCTAAGAGACTGAAATTCTTGAAATTCAATGGAAAATGACAATGTTGACATAGAAAATGCTCGTTTAACGTGCGCGCGCATACATGGTGCAGAACGTGTGTGCGTGTTAGCTCTAGGCAAATAAAATGTGCGCGACACTTAAGCACACTATCATAACCTGAGCAGAAGAAGACGAATCAGTACGTATATAGATTTGAATGGTTAAAAATATACATAAAAGGGTAATTGTAGCGCAGGCAAGACTGTGTCGTGCAGTGTAAATGCTGCGCAAAGAGAACGAGAGAGCGGAGAGCACATGTTTTGTCTCTGAAATCGAGATTTACCTTTGCAGAGAGGACTCAGAAAGAGCGAGGAGAGAAGCAGAAAATAAATTTACAAATACCAATAAGGCTGCACCAATGGAAATAAAAAAAAGAGCACCCTCCGCCGATCATATTATTATTAATTAACAAGTGTAGGTGACATTCTTTTGATGTTGTTTGTTAATGGAGTAAACGGTTGAGTGTTGCCAATGGTAAAGAGAAATCTTATTTTTTTAAATCCGTTCCATTTCGGTTGGGGTAGTCCTCAAGTCCATTTTGAGTTGCTTGCATCGGTATTTTGCAGAATGTTTGATGTTAATTCAAAGCATGCCCATTACGATTTCGAAACAAGTTCGTGCGTCAACTCTTTTGAATATGATACTTATGAACACAAGCTATACTGAGTGGAAATAGTTTTGCCGCTGACAGCGTGTTTAAGCCGAGTTGAAGATCTGCTGTAGTAGAGATTAACATAGATGGAGATAAGTGCTGTAAAAGAGAGCTGTAGCCTGTAGTAAACTGTAGATGCTTGACTACTTTAGTATTATCAATCAGAGCTTCATCTCATTAAGATGTACTCCTTTATTTACGGACGGGACCAAGAACGTGTCAAGTCTGGAAAATGTTCCACTCAATTTTGTTCTCAGAATTTTATGAGCATGAACTCCTTTTTGATTATTAAGGCATGACTATTCTCGTAATTACGGTCCTCGTAATGGCCACACTTTTTGTATCACTTGGACTGAGTTCTGAAAAAAGGACCGGTATCTACTAGATCATTAACTGGGCCAACTATCAATCAACAAATAAAATTTTATAAAGATTTGTATGTACATATCCATTTGAATTTACTTTAAGATAGTCATTGATGAACAAGCAGAACAAAACTGGACATAAAATTGAGCTTGAGGTACTGACTAATGACCAACCCAATGATCTTGTTTTGAATATTCAAGTGCAATATATTAAGAAGCAGACGGAACTTTCACTGGATCCTAAATATAGTCCAAGTTTTAAGCTGTTTTTTGCTACAGGAATGACCTTAGCCAACAGCCAGCTATTAAATAAGGACAACAACTTAAGATGTGATATTAGCTCACTTTAATTATGAAACGGATAGGTGTTCTTTCCTCATCAACACTGTCAGACTTAAGGGTGAATTCCGTGATGACTTCGGATTAGTAGGTACAAATCTTTTACGAAATGTCTCGTGGAAGTTGTTAGGACAAAGTATGTTAGCTAAATCGCCTTATTGCAAATTGGAGTTGTGCCTTACTCATCTACATTTAGATATATGCGCGATAAGGTATGAATGATAACGACGTTGACAGAATAACTAACAATGGTGACTGGTTGGACTAAGCTTCTCCGAGGACAGTTGTTTACAAACACTATTTGCTACTGAAGTTAAGTTAAGGACTGCAAATACTGGAAAAATGTGCAATGAATACAAATAAACTGAATCAAAGTCCAATACAATTTCTAGTACTGAGAAAGAAAGTTAGAAGAATCAGTTAAAAAAAGATTTGAAGTGAACGACTTACTTAATAGTTCTGCGCAAGTTATGTTCTATGTAATGCCATTTTCGGCTAGTGGATTGCACAGCAACCGTAAAGTTCAATAACTTTATAAGAAATTTGGTGTATAGCATGCCCTTGGCCTCAAAACTCTCATTATTTACCCAATGCCGCTTCTGTCTTCAGAACAATAAGGAAGAACTGCCAATTGTCATGACCAAATGTAATGAATTTTAGTAAAGTTATTAGTTTTCGCAAGTATATCATACGAGTAATCCTGTAAAGCCATTAGTTTGTCGTTAAAAATCGTATGTATTCAGTAAACAATCGATTCTAGTAACAAGTTTACGAAAAGTTCGCACGTCAACTCTTCTGAATTTAATAAAACTAAAGTAAATGTGTCATCCGAATTTCCAAGTTAATATATATATCTCTTTTAGAAATAATGGTCAACAATGGCATCACTTCACTCGTATGAATTGGAATTTATGTTGCACTTTTGACTTTCAGTGGCGTTCAACACTGCGGGGGCTCTTGCTCAGTGGAAGTAAAAAAAGAGAAATGAAACCTCGTGTCGGCATTAAAAGAGAGTCTGCAAAGCGGCATAGTGCTACTTTTGTTTCAATTCAATAAGAGAAAAGCAACAAGAATTAAAAGAGATCACCACACATCCTCAATAATTTTGTTTTATTGAATATTTTTCAATTACACAGAAATGTAACGATGCAGTTTCCCAAAATGACTCATCCTCAAAAAGAATGCTCAAATTCTATGAGCTATGCAAACAAAAATTCTCATATTTCACCTTACATTACGCCACCATCGTCATGTACATATAAGTGAGCGAACAACCACTTCATAGTGTCAGCCTTTTAATTTTTTGCACCTTCTCATTTTATTCACTTCACTTCGACCAGCAGAATTTATTCTTGTATTTTATTTTCTCTCATTCCCTCTCTCTGTGTCTCTTTTTACTCACCATCGATTCAAGACCAAGAAATAGGAAAAAAAAAAAGAAAAAAAACAAGAAAATCATAATAAATTCACACCAACAAAAGTCAAATTCACGAAAGACTGGTTCTCAACACACGCATACCAATCCTCACATTCTGCACACTATACAGAGTATCTACGACATGCACTGCACCATTCAATTCAGTCTGTAGCAACACCTCAGAGAGTTCGGTACGGTTTTACGTTTGGCTCTCTAAGAAAAAAAAAAAAAAAATCATTCATTTATTTTCTTTTTTTTTTAATTTTCCTTAAGAAAAACTAAATATATCTCAAAGCGAGTTTCGTAAATTTTAGAAAATTTACCATCGAATTGGGACAGCGTGACATACGGATATTCCTGCAATCATAGCCGGTAAAGTGCTAAGTCGAATGCCATTCGGGTATCCCTCATCGGGTGATGTTTTTATTTAAAGTGTCATAAAGTCTGACGACAAGTTCATTACGCATGCAATCGTGTCCCTGTACGGATCTCTTTCTGTACTGAAATCAATTAAAGTTCAAAAGTGCCAACAGCAACACGAACACACAACGAGTGGTGTAGGAGTTGCATTATGACAAGCGTGTGTGTACAACAAACTTGAACCCAAACGCGCGAGAAAATAAAAACGTAAGAATTCGCGTTGTAGTCCTTTCGTTGTAATCATCCTCATTTCAGTGGTGGTGTATACAAAAGAACCACAAAAAGAAAGAAACATCCCAAAACGACAACAATTTCGCGCGTGAAGTGTTAAACCAAAAGTCTCTAGTGTAGATTCTCTGCCAATTTAACACTGTTAACTGTGGAGGATCATAGAAAATCATCATCAACATCACAACTATAGCAGGAGCAGGAGTAGTCTCCTTGTGGATTAAAAACAAAAAAATCGAAAATCACGTCGACAACAGAGAAAAAGGTTAATTCCTTGTTTTTCCTTTTTAGCAAACCTCACCCACCCCTCTGTGCGCGGTTCGGTGTATCTTTTCATTGTGCAACTTCTCTCTCTCGGCCCGGTGGTGGAGTTGGCAGTGTTATCGCGAAAAAGCAATCAATTTATTGAAAAATAATCCCCCCGTCTTGTTGAGGGAGAAATAAAAGAAAAATAGTGCTTTACCAGTGATCGTGCACAAAATAGATCGATAAGCGCGCGCGAGCGTATTTAAGAGAAAATAAATTAAAAAAAAGCAAAAGATACAAAAATTACAAGAAAAAAAAATAAAAATTGTGTTTCGGTTACGAAAGTGGAAATGTTTTCAATTTCCTTTGTGAATAGTCAGTCGTGCTGTGAATTCCATGCGAGGACAATGTTGCGGTGAGGTCATTTCTCATCTCAAGGATACACATAGACTGCTTGTGCATACAGACAGCTAGATACAAAGAGGATAACCCCCCTTTAGAGAACAATCTCGAGTTCGATTTTCGCCGGAAACCATGTACGACATTAAGTCAATCGAATTTGGTCGAAAAGCGGATAACAAAAATCACACAAAAGTAACAAATTATTTCGACCACTATCAACAGATATCCGATAGCGGAGACTCCATTAGTACCATCAAACTACCGATAGTCACGGACAGTAAGGGATCCCGAAGCCAGTCAGAGGACGGGGACACAATGCAAGTGTCATTGAGGCGTCGGCGGATATTTCAACGGCAGGCGTGTCTACTTAGTATACTGGCGGCGTTTATCTTGGGTCTGACACTGGGCGTTTTTATGCCCATGATGTCGGGAATGTCAGGAGTCTTTATGGCTAGTGAGGTTCTGGGGGTGCAGCCAGTTGCGGCGGCTGCGGTGGCGAATAGGACAGTGCTCCCTCTGCATCCACCATCGGATTTTCCCACGATCTATGAGCTGCGCAGTGAGGAACTTATGCACGCGCCAACAACGGCTCCAACAACTGGAGAGAATCTATTCTCCGTGTCTTTTATCAAAGAGAAGGAGCTTCCTGCTGAGGAGGTCTTTCGAAATGCCTTCCATTTGGAGCAGGATAAGCTCTCTGCGGATGCAATGATTGTGAAGAAGCTGGACGCCAGCGACGGCAGTATAAAAGAGTTCCGAGTGCAACGAACGAGCGATGGACTCTTCCGAAAAGGTCCCGAGAGGAGATTGTCAAAGCCGTCGGTAGTTGAACAAATGCTGCCAAGTGACAAACAGTTGGGTTTGAGTGACGTATCCATTAGTTTTCTGCCAATTGCGGAGCAAATTGTTCGTAATGCACAAAATAATCGCAACAGTGGAATAATTCAGAGTGACATCTACTGGGGCAACTTGGTAGAGGAAGCCCTGCCAAACGGTTTCTCAAAAATCGATGCAGCTTCATGGAATAATTACGTTCACAGTGGGGTGGTGACTCGGCTTGAAACCGGGTGTGGGCGAATGCAAAATCGCCTCGTGGTATTCGCCGATGGCACTCGAGCTTGTGCGCGCTATCGCCAAAATACAGATCAAATCCAAGGCGAACTCTTCAGCTTCTACCTGGGACAACTGTTGAATCTAACAAACCTCGCTCCTAGTGCTGCATCTGTGATCGATCTTGAATCTGCAACGTGGTCAAACGCCCTCCAGGACATCACAAACTCTCAGTGGAAATCCACACGGCCAGTGGTCCTAACAAAATGGCTACCTGACCTCGAACCGGCTGGCATACCACAACCTTTCCAACCACTCGAACGTCATTTGAATAAATATGACGTCTGGAATATCACGCTGGGTGCTTCCACCACTACTATCACGTCCTCCCCTACATCATCATCAGCATCGCTGTCGTCCACCTCAACCGATCAAGATGCAAATCAAAAAGGATTACTCAAACGGTTGGGTACTGCTGTCCCACCATCCACCATCACAAACAACAACAAATACAACAACTGGTCATCTCGTCTTAATCAATCACAATCAGCTGGTGCTGCTGCTGCTGCAGCAACTTCATCTGATCCATCGTATCAAGCACCAACTGACAGAGACGAATTGCATTTGAATGCGACAGTGCTGAATCGATTAATCGAGCTGGCGCAATGGTCCGATCTCATCGTGTTCGATTATTTAATTGCGAATCTGGATAGGGTAGTTAACAATTTGTACAACTATCAGTGGAACGCAGACATCATGGCTGCACCTGCCCACAATTTGGCACGACAAACTAACTCGCAGTTGCTGGTGTTTTTAGATAATGAATCGGGCCTACTACATGGTTATCGCTTGCTGAAGAAGTACGAAGCCTATCATGGGCTGCTGTTGGACAATTTGTGCGTTTTCCGTCGGCCAACCATTGAGGCGTTAAGAAATTTACGCGAATACGGTCCAGGGAAACGATTGCAGGAGCTCTTCGAACGATCGACTAGTCATCAGATACGTGATGTGCTGCCATCGCTACCGGATAAATCGATAAAGATACTAATCGATCGTATCGATCGAGTACTGGGGCAAGTACAAAAGTGTAGAGATTTATTCTCAGACAGATAATGATTTGTATTGTATGAAGTATGAAATTTTTTTTTATCTAGTGATAAGATATGAACAGGGTGAAGTTATTGTTTGAAATAGTATTTTGAAAATTGTCTATAAATTATTTTATTTACGAAGAGTGTTCTTGTGAGGGAGTAGAGATCTAGGGAGTGATATCGTTTAACTTTTTCAAGAAGTATTGACTTCAGGCTTCATTAGATACTTATGAAACTAGAATCGACAGAACCAGAAAGACACTGAATAAATAACACGAGGTATTCGGTTAGCTTGTTCTACAAATATTATCCTTAAAGTTAGCATTTTATATCGCTTGTATCAGAATTTAAGTATGCTACTGATGAATGCTCAAGAGAAACTTTTCGGTATTTTGACACGAATTCTTATTGAAATGATTAATGGCTTAAGTTTGCTTGAAGGCATTAGGTAACCATTAGCCTGTTCGGGCAGGGCAAACTAATAAAATGTCCGAAATTACTACTAGAGGTTTTAAAATTTAAATTATTTCGTTGAGATCAGCAGAACTTAACCAATTTTAAGAAAAGTGTGTCTATTCTACGAACCAAAGTGATGCATAAATCTATTGAAAACATTTTGCAAGACCACTTTTTACTTGTCGCTTCTCGGACAATACAAAATAATGCCAAGTTAATGTTCTGATGAGTGAGGCCCTCTCCATGAGGTAGACATAATGTTCCATCCAACAAGTAGAAATACTTGAAGACCAGCAAATGCTTGACAGATGACGAAATTTCAATGCAGTCACCTCCCATTGACATGTGCACATTATTTTTCATTGTCATGCAAAACATGATTGTAGCGCCTGACTCCTATGAGAAAGTGGGCACGTCACCATTACTGTGTTCTTCTTGAAATGTTGTTAATGGTTTTGCAAGAGGATAGCTAAACATAGTCCTATTTTCGTGGTAAGGTATATTCCTCCAGTCTTCAGCAAAACTCTATGAAAATCGTTTCTCAAGTTCAGCCAATGGATTTAGACTTAAAAGGAAGTAAGAAGAATAAGTAAATCTTAAGACATAAATTGAAAATCATATTGAATGAATGCCTGTTAGTGGTGTTCGCCAAGAATTATTGTGAAATTACAGAACCAAGTTCGCACCTCAACTCTTTTGATTAGAGCATAAATCTATAACTTTTGTTCGTAAATATTATAAAGGACCCAATTTAAGTTCTCTTTTTCAACAAAAATGTTCACTCGTTAACTAACTTTTCGAATTTCCAACCCAAGCACATGTAAAAATGGCACTGCTTCCAAGTTATGCGCACGAAATTACATTCAGTGAGTATATGTACGATGTACTCAAGAAAATTTAACCAAATGTAAACGACATTTCACATTTTCACCGAATGTTACGCGCTTAGGCCAGAATAACAACTCAAAATAAATGTGTGACAAAGTTCACATTTAATCAGTATGCACACCTCTCAGTAGCCCATCTTAAAGCACGCAAGCATCTCATATTAAATCAGTGACAGTATTCGAATACATCATCTTTATTTCCCATTCCGGTTGTCTCTGGTTTGAAATTCCAGTTTGTCACAAATGTCGTCTAACTTTCATTTCTTACACAGATGAGGTAGTATCATAAAATCAGCAGCTAATGAATCACAAATGACTGTCAAAATGATTTATTTACTCGTCAAACAACAACCAATTTGGAGAAAAGCCACATAAACAGATTTTTAAGACCTTGAAGCATTTCACTTTTACCCTTTATGGCCACAGAGCTGCCTGTGAATAGTGTCACTATGAAATGCAGTTTCCTCTGTAGAAACAGAACCTGACTTAAGAGACATTTTAGACAGTATTTCTAAATTTCTTCATAGCCAGAAGGACCCAAAGAAAATGAGCCAATATCACCGATCCCATTCGGCCTCACAAACTCACAGAACTAACTCTACTACTCAAAAGTTGTTATACAAACTGAAAAGAAAAACTCACTTTAAATAAGATTAAAAAAAAAAAAGCTAAAAATCACGGACTGATCAAAATTATTCATGTAAATATCCACAATATGTGTGTACAGTAGGTATATGTTTAAACTTAAAATAAACGATGTAAAAAAATGTCTTGTACGGAGCCAAAAATACTTAAAAATATATATGTATGTAATTGTAAAGAAATATACAAAATTAAATTAAATTTGTAAATAAAGTCATTAATTTAAAAAATTTCAAATGCATCTATTAAGTGACATCTAAGTATTAAACACACACACTATCGATAACAATTTTGTAAAAAGATATAAAAAATATAATTTAATATTATTATTTTAAGTAATAATATTTTAATTAGAATAAAAGAGGAAAGAGAATACATAAAACCCCATGTATATATGTAAATCAATGTGATATACTATTAAAAAATATTTTTTTAATATATTTTAGATGATGTATGTAATTATTTTTTATGTAAAAAAAAAAAAGAGAAAAACTCGAGAAAAAGCAAAAAAAGGAAATCCATTAAAAAAACACAATTAAAAAAAATAATAATATTTTGGTATTTTATATTCAAACGACTGTTAACGATGGTAATTTGTCATCGTGCGCACATTCTTCTGTTCTGGTCAACGTTGGGGTGTCAAATTTCAAACGAATGGGAACCTATTTATGATGTCACCTGAAAGGATGTCTCAATTAGATAAGCATACAAGATACTTTGTGCTTTTGGGAGAAAAAGTATCTTTTTTTACGCGCCATTTAAATTTCACAGAATACATAGCAACAAATGCAAGGAAAACAAAAAAATTGGTTAAAACATTTATTCGCCGCATTATTTTCACATTAAAACAAGCATCGCAGTTAAGAATGGAATTTATTGTTATCGCATGGGTAACCGCAGCAACAACGACGCGTCGTGTTTTGTGTTCGCTTTTCAGGTGCGCGACGAGCTCTCCTCTTTGGGAGTGTGCCGTCAAAAAAATAATTTAGTTTTGTTTTCAAATGACATTCAGATATTTTGAGGTTTTTTTTTTTTTTCTCTGTTTTTTTGTTCACATCTTGTAGACGGAGACCTTTATTGAGAAGTTGTGTAATTTTGGAATTTATTTGGTAATAAATTAAATGGTCGGCGGTGGAAAAACAAAGAATTATTTGTTTTTGGGTGGTTATAACAGGAGAATCTATTTAGAAGTGGGTTCATAGGAGTTTGTTTTCTGTCCCTGATTTGTGTTAGAGAACGGAAGTTCTTTGAAAAGAGAAACGGTCAATAGGATCCGGAACTGAGAAAATCTTTGTTAACAACCCGCATTGTGAAATTATGTTTATTTGTAACTGTTTGTTGTTTGAGGGTCCAGCACGTTATCAGAGACGGTAATTGTTCACGACTTTTCTTCTGATATTCCGTGGGCTTTAATACAATTAATCTGTTGTTTCATTTTATACATATATGTGTATGCCACATTATCGACGTTTCACGCGATGTCAATTGTCTTAACTCAACGGTGATGCCATAAAACTGCCCAAAGAATGGCTCACGTTTGAGTTTCCTTTGAAGTTGCAAATTTGTACTTTGTTTCACAATCTTTAACTGAGAAAGTAATTACATAGTTTGAAGGTACAGTAAAAACCTTAAATGAAGGATTCTCCTCGATTTATCCGAATTAAAATAATATATAGAGATGGATGGAAAATTATATCCATTAAATGGGCGCCTTCTACAGCGGTCGATACTTTCCAATTTTGTAAATTTCGGGAAGCATATCGGCTGTAACTTTTCGGATGTTGGTTTTTAATTGCTCCAACGCTTCGGGTTTACTGTCATAGACACGACTTTTAACATAACCTCACAAAAATAAATCCAACGACATTCAAAGGCATGATCTTGGCGGCCAGTTGACGTCACCAGAACGTGAAATAATGCGACATTTCACGCAAAACATCCAACGTTGCACCATTTTGTTGAAACTACATATCTTCCATATCAATGTTTTCGATTTCATGCCAAAAATATTCGCTTATCATGTGTCTATAGCGAGCATCATTGACTGTTACAATCCGATCCTCATTATCTTCAAAAAGTAAGACCCAATGATGCCACCTGACCACAATGTTCACCAAACATTTACTTTTTGGGCATGTAACAATGTCTGATGAATCACATAAATCTGGCAATTTTGCTTATTGACATATCTGGAGATGTGGAGAAGTGCCTCATCAGAGAAGAAGATTTTCTTTGAAAAGCATCAGATTCCTGCTGCTCTAACACCCATTCTGCGTAAATTCTTCGCTGTCCATGGTCCATGGGCTTCAGTTCTTGTAGAGTTTTTTACGTGTGTAGGTAGGTAGTACGTCCTGGGTCAAAATTCGCCAAAGACAATCCCAAAAACTGCGAACGCCGCCTAATAGAAAATTCCGGGTCTTCGGTCACACTTTTACTTACAGCAGCAATAGTTTCAGCTGAACGGAAGCCGATGATGCACAGACTCTATTTGCAAAGCTCTTAGTCTCTTCAACTTTTTTCATTACGCGAATTGGTCGGTCAGAAGAACGATTAAATTGACCAAAATTCGTACAGAATTGTTATTTCTGTAAAACAATTGAGCAATTTTAAAGATTTGAGTGGTAGTTAAATGATCAATTTTGTAACACTTAACATTAGGTACTTATTGGCAGCTGTTTGATGTACAAATTGGATCGCTCTTTATAGTACTTATTGGCAGCTGTTTGATTTGCAGTGCTGCCAACATAGAACGATCACATTGGATCGCCCTTTATAGTGCTTATTGGCAGCTGTTTGATTTGCAGTGCTGCCAACATAGGAAGCTTAAATTGGATCGCCCTTTAAGTACTTATTGACAGCTGTTTGATTTGCAGTGCTGCCAACATAGGAAGTTCAAATTGGATCGCCGTTTATAATAAAATTAATTTATACTATCCATAAACACCATCATATGATTTATTAGTTCTTAGCATAAGGAAACGGCTTCTTTTTCTGCCTTTTTGGGGTTAAGTTAATGTTTTTTCTCAAAAATGCAGATTGTACCTAATCAAAAATGAAAAAATAGGCCACAGTTCCTTATATATTGACATTCAAACTCATACGACCAGATGGAAACCGCTACTACTAAACTTAATGTCATTGCAAAGGTACACTGTGGGACGAAGAAAAATTAGAGTCCTGTTATAAGAATTGCGGAAATGTGAAAGTCCCAAGATCACATTATCACATCAATTCGTGGACAGTATCTAGCCACGGGTTTCTACTTACTTTCGGGGTTGCAGTACTTATGAAGTAACAAAACGTGCCAAAGGAACCCTTATAGTGTACAGCCTCTGTGTATGTCTGTTAGCCTATCAATCACAGCCTTGATCCTTGACCTGACATACATTTGACTAACCCACAGATACGAGTAGTTCCAAAGAAATATTTTGGAAAAGTGAACAAAAAATCTCTGTTCCTGTTTGTATTATCTAATATTTATTTATTTATTTATTTCAACAATGGATTGCAATCTGTTGATTACAAAAAGAAAAATTCTTACTTAAGATGGCTATAGCTTGCTCAACTTAAGAATTAAATAAATTTTATACAATGTTTTGTATCCATTCTCATTAAAAGGTCGACTTCACTACAAATAGAATTATACAACGATAAAGAACGAGTTAATGGATTATTAAGACCATAATTAGTTCTATGAGTGGGAACATAGAAAATATCGTTTCTATTTCTAAGATTTCTTTCGGGAACCTAAAAAAAGAAACTAGCGCGAGTAGCTCCTCAGATTTTATATTATTATTTAAAATGTCTTTTATAAAAATAACGCATTGGGCTTGTCTGCGATTTTCTAGAGTTTTTAAATCTATTAGCGCACATCTTGAAAAATAATCAGGCATTTCGTCAGACCATCTCAGATGTCTTAATGCGATAATAATGCTGATAATAGCATTTTCATAAAATGGAGACCAAATGACACAGCAATATTCTAGGATAGGCAGTACCAAGGACAGAAAGATTTTCTTTAATGTATACACGTCCTTAAAAACCCCTGAAGTTCGATTAAGGAAACCTAACAAAGAGTTTGCTTTCGATATAATAAAATCGATATGCGCCGAAAAAGTTAGTTTGATGTCAAATATAAATCCTTTACATGACTCACTTTAGAAAGTGGTAGATTTCCAAACCTATAAACAAAAGCCACGGGCGACAACGTTCTGTAGGCACTGTAGATTTTACATTTCGAAACGATTAATTCGAGATGGTTGTATTCACACCAATTTAAAAATAAATCAATATCGTTTTGAAATTTGAGACAGTCGCTGTATGAAGATATTTATTTATTTATTTCAAACATCTTTCACAATAGACTTACAGTCTTTAAACGCAAAAGTTAAATTTAAGTATACAATTCAATAACTAATAGCCAATTCAAAAATCAAATCATTCAAATAATTAATTAATAATAATTCTAAATAATAATATAATTAATTAATTTTTATTTTTTATGAATTTTCAACCAAATATCTGAACAAAACGTTTTGTGCCACTGAGTTTCCTTATGTCTAGGGGCAAGGAGTTATACTGCTTGATGACATGAACGAAAAATTGCCGTTCTGAAGTCGTGCACGTAAATCTGGGTTGTAAATATTATTATGAAGGAGCGATTGGACACTGGCAACTCTATTTTTTCATATAGATAGTACGGCTCTCTGGTTCTTAATAAGTTATTTAATGTTTTAAGTGCAAAGTATTTTCTATATGTGTGTAGGTCACATCCTAAAATATTTTTTGAGAAGTTCGATACGTGATCAAAGCGCTTAAGGTATCTGATAACATTATTAAAAGCAACAGAAAGTCTTCTTTTCGTTTCGTAGCTCAGGTCACAAAAAATTTCACATCCGTAAGATATAATTGGCATAATTATACTTTTTGCTAAATTTATTTTAATATGTAATGGTGTGAACTGTTTCGATAACGATAAACATCGCAGACAGTCATAAATTTTGCCAATTATTAATTGAATGTGGTAGTTCCAGTTCAGAGTCAAATCAAAGCAGATACCTAAATTCTTAGCTTTGTCGACATATTCGAGTTTTGTGTTCCCCAAAAATAGGGGTGAAAAATAACTGACTTCAAGTTTGTTTTTATAAATAACTAAGCACTTACATTTTCTAGGGTTTATTTGAAGATAATCAGTATCGGACCATTGCAGAATATTTTCAAGGTCTCTGTTTAATCTATAAGCTCCATCTTCTATCATTACAAGTTTACAGCTAAGATAAATTTGCACGTCATCCGCGTACATGTGTAAAGATGTATGCTTAACTGCTAGTGGAAGGTCATTTATAAAAATTGAGAATAAAAGCGGGCCCAAAATAAAGCCTTGGGGTACTCCCGATGACAACTCGATGAGGCCTGATTTACTTCTCCCTACAACAACACAAAGGTAGGAGAGCATCAAGTCAGCTGCCATTTGAGAAAAACGAAACTGACTCTTTAGTTTGGAAACAAGTGCTCTATGGTTTACCGTGTCAAAGGCCTTCGAGAAATCAAGAACTCCTAGGAATGACACCAAGTCACAGTCCATGACGCATCTAATATCATCCGTGACTTTAAGGACAGCTGAAACACAACTATGTTTTGTTCTAAAACCTGACTGAAGACCACTTAGAAGATTTTTATTTTTAATAAAAGTCGATATTTGTTCATGCAAAAGTTTTTCCAAAATCTTAGAGAGATATGGTAGTATTGATATTGGCCTAAATTCAGGTGAGGATGAGCGAGTAGTAGGTTTTTTTACAATAGGTGTAACTTTGGCAACCTTCCACGCGTGTGTCAGAGTTGGAGGTATGTGGGGCAGTATTATTTTAATGAATTGAGGGTGTATGTTATCAAGACCCATCGCTTTCGACTTTATCTTAAGTATAGCTCTTACAACATCAGTCTCATCTATTCTATAGAAGTGAAAACTATCTTCATTACATGAGCTTGCGGTAATATCAGCTGAGCTTGGAACTATGATATTAGTCGAGCCGCACTGAACTTTTGCAAATTCATTATTAAGGAAGTCTGGATTTACATCATCACAATGTTGCTTTTGACGGCCAACACCTAGCTCCCGAATGTTTCTCTACAGAGTTTTCGTTTGTAGATCTTTATTAAGGCGTTCAGAGAACACACGAGATTTATCATCTCTTATTTTTATGCCGACCTTATTTCTCAGCATGCGAAAAAGTTCATAGAATTCGGTGAGTCTGTACCGTTTCCAGCGATTGTACGCCAGATCTCTTTGCTTCATGAGTTCTCGAATATCACTTGAAAACCATGAACTTGTATTATTTCGCACATATTTTGTTTTCAGTGGTACATGTGTGATAAACAGGTGGTTGATAGCATCCTGCAGAAAATTAAGTTGATCATCAGCGGATGTCATGAAGTAGATTTGTTGCCAGTTTATAGTAAATAAATCTTCTCTCAGCTGATTTAGATTAATGATTTTAAAGTCCCTATACTCGTATAACGCGGGTGTTAATTGCACGTTAATTTGAAAAGTGGCAAAGACAAGATCATGCTTTGAAAAAGCAGGCACAGGTAACTGGGAATAAAATGAGGTATTTTGTGAATTGTTGACAAAGAATAAGTCCAGCAGGGTAGCGCTAAGGCCCATGAAATGCGTTGGATTATGGGCATTAAGTGTCTCCAATCCAAGAGTGGCCATTCCTTCCAAAAATGATCTAGATCCCTCTTTGTAGAGCAAGTTGCAGTTAAAGTCGCCACACATGATTATTTCTTTATAGGAAGTAGAAATGTTTTCAAGTGTTGAAAAGACAGGTGATATGTCAATATTTGTGTTAGGCCTGTAAACAACGCCAAGCAAACATTTATTTACACTATTGAGTAATTCAACAAAACAAAAATTGATCGAAGATGCAGCATCCGCCCAAGCAACAGGTTTAAAATGAATACAACTATGTACGTAAATTGCTGTTCCACCACCAATTTGGTCAGATCTATCAGCGCGAACTTCCCATCAAGTTTTAAGAATATGCAATATCATTAAAACTAACCGTGCAGAAGGAAGATCAACTGGTATGATCTTACTCGATATTGAAAAGGCATTCGATTCTGTGTGGCATAATGGCCTCACTTATAAAATGTTAGAGCTGAATTTTCCCCAATTTCTCTGTAAAATTGTTCAAAGTTTTGTAGCAAACCGTCGTTTTAAAGTGCATGTCAATTATAGCGTATCAGATGTAATTAATTTGTATGCAGGTGTTCCTCAAGGCTCGGTTCTTGGACCAGTATTGTACAATTTGTACACATCCGATTTCCCCATTCTACCCCAATGTGAAGCAGCAATATATGCCGATGAGAAGGCCATCATTTCATCGCATGAGTTTGGTCTTAATATTGAGACCAATTTAAAAAATGCGATTGAAATACTGCAAAGCTACTACACAAAGTGGAAAATAAAGCTAAATGCCGAAAAAATGCAAGCTATCTTTTTTACACGAAAAAGAAGTCCTTGTTTTCTTCCGGTTAATCAATTCATAATCAACGGACATTCAATAACATGGAATCCCGCTGTAAAATATCTGGGCATATATCTTGACTCAAAATTGACATTTAAAGAACATAATACGCAAACAATTAACAAAATATATATAAATTGCTATAAGAATGTTATATCCGTTCATAAATAGAAAATCATCACTGTCAAATGAAAACAAAATAATAATATACAAAACGATTTTTCAAGCTATTCTATTGTATGGATGCCAGGTTTAGGGCGATTGTGCAGATTGTCACATTAGGAAGTTACAAATCTCACAGAACAAACTACTAAAAATGATGCTAAAACTTCCCTGGCATCACTCTACATTAGCCTTACATACAAAAGCTAATGTTGAATTGATCTCCTTCAGAATTGGCAAACTTAATGACACATTTAAGATCAGATGCGATATTCCTGACAATCCCCTAATAAATCAATTAAATATGCAATATCATACCCTTACCTGATGCTTACTAATGCAATGTTAAACTCCTTATTTTTTTTTTAACTTTCTGTTCCTTCATATCTTTGTTAACTTATTTGCTAATCTATTCATCTGTTAATATATTTATTTGTTAATTTATTTATCTCTTAATTTATTTATGTATCTGTTAAAATGTTTATGCATTTGTCAATTTATTTAATTGATTAATTTATTAATTTATTTATCTATTTATTTATCTATTTATTAATTTAAGTTTTTGTTAATTTGATATATTACATACCTTATGCTATGCTAATCTATTTATTTATTATTATTACTATTATTATTTTTAATTAGTTATTAAGTAATTATTGGCAAGGTAGTTTTACGTTATTTATTTATTATTTATTATATTATAAATTATTCTAAATTCTGTAATATTTGCGTATATTAGGCATATATATACATATTTATCTCTTTTCTTTATTATTTATATTTTTTATTTATTTATTTATTTATTTATTTTTTTTTTTTTTGCTTTTTAAATTTGAGGTTTTTGCCGTTGTTTTCCTCAAAGAATTTTTTCTTATTCAAACATTTTCTTTAAAAGTATTTAACATTATTTTCCAGTAGAAAGGTATAAATTTATATCAAATCTCTGTATCTCTAAATCAGTGCGAAACAATTTATAGCCATCCAAGCCATATACATTATCAGAAATTTCAGGTTGAAACCAAGTCTCCGAAACACATATAACATCCACGCTTGACCCTATGAGCAGGAATCTAAACTCATCCATTTTTGGATACAGACTTTGTGCGTTAATGTGACAAACCCGAAGGCCACTAGACTGTTTACAGAGTACATCTATCATAACACGCGTATTCACGCTCATATCACCAAATGCAGTAACATTATTGCAAGTATCAATCATTTGTAAAAAAATTGAAAACAAAATACAAAATTATACCCCTACGACAACTACGAAACAAGATACACAAAAATGAGGACGATATACAGAGATTTGGCTGATGAATATAAGAAATGAAATGAAAGTAAAAAGAAAATAAGAAAAGATAATATTTGAAATACAGCTTACAGTTGATCATCATATGGACATTGTATTTGCGGCAATTAAATTCAAACTTTCCATGGTGTTAATTAAAAGCGCTTTTTCTGCTGCACTGACTCGTACATGAAATAAATAATTTAACATCGTCCGCGAACATCAGACAATCTGGAAAATTTAAAACGTCAGGAACATCATTCACGAACAATATGAACAAAAGTGGTCCCAAGTGACTACCTTGTGGGAGACCTGACTCCACTTCAATGAAAAAAGATTGAAAACCATCAATCTGAACAATTTGTTTCCGGTTAGATAAGTAAGACCTCAACCATTCCAAAATATTTAAATTAAGTCCTAACTTATGAAGTTTTAGTAATAAGAGGCCATGGTGTACTCTGTCAAAGGCCTTAACAAAATCTGTGTAAAGGACATCGACTTGCATTCTGGTTTCTATAGAATTTAAGCAGAAATGTGAAAAGAGGCACAAATTGGTGGCAGTTGAACGGTCGCTAACAAATCCATGTTGTTTTGGGGTTATGGATTCTTTGACTGAGAAATAGAGGCTCTGAGTTACTAATTTTTCAAATAGCTTTGGTACTGCAGATAGTTTCGATATTGGTCTGTAATTTTTAACTAGGTGCTTTAGACCACTTTTATAAATTGGGTTCACAAAGGATATTTTCCAATCATTGATAAAATCAATTGAATTGAAAATGATTTTTAATGCGCTACAAAGTGACGAGGCACACTTCGAAAGTAAGAGCGGGGGAATTTTATCCACTCCAGCCTTTTTAGTTGAATCGAGTTCAATTAGACTCTCATAAACATCTTGGTCCGAAAAGCAATTTAAATTAAAATCTATATTAGGGACTATGTTTGAATACCAATCGTTTATATTCGATTGAAAGTGCTTTGCAAAGAGATTGCGGGACGATTTGATGTCATTCGATTTTTCACCGTCGAGTTCTATTGCAATTGGAACTTTGTCGTTTAGAATTTAAGAACACCCAAAAAGATTAGCTGTTCTTTTTAATATTTCTTTTGGCAAGACTTATGTGCTGATGATAAAGAAATTTGTTTAAAAAATCAAATTCTCTCCGGAGTTGAAGAAAACGAGTTCGATCCTCTGATTTGCCTGATTTTTTCTATTTTTTTCTACATTTTTTTAATCTTTTATTAAACCATGGGAGCTTAAAAGAAGATCGTTTGTTAAAAACGGGAACGCCGTTAAAAATTAAATTTTTAAAAGTGGTATACAGTCACTAAGAGGTTTATTGCAAAATCTATGTTCCCAGTCAATTGAATTATAGAAATTGTTTAATGCTCTGAAGTCGGCATCGGTAGCGATGTCGTGATGCCAAGAATGTATAGTTTTGTTATTTTTGCTTCATCAGGTTTGGAGAAATATATCAAAAGAGAGAAAGAAGCACTAATAAAAAATAAATTGCAAAAGTGTCCTGCGGAGATACATGGGTCATATTCTAGGCAAGCCGATTAGTATAGAAAATTTTCGTTCCAGATGGCTGCAAAGATTGAAATACTAGTCGACTCAAGGCCGGAGCATACTCTCATTAAAGGAGGCACTCAATTGCAAAAAACAAAGGTGAGAGAGACACATGGCATGCTTCTGCTATACCACGTCAAATTTAAGAATTTTATTTTTCATGCGCTTTGTTTTTCTAATAAATAGTATATACGAGTATTTATTTTTCATTCATGTAAAAAGTATTTGTTTGTAATTGAAAACATTGAAGTCATCTATCGGGTAGTTAACTAATTTAATTTTGAATATGGTTGCAGCTTATTAAGTTAATAAATAAAACAAGGACTAAACTATGCCTATATGCAAAGGACACAAAACAAAACAAACAAATATTTGGGGCAACAGCTCTTTAAGTGCCAGGGCCTGGCCTAGCTTCTCGCAACCACTCGTGTTGTGTGCGTTATATTTTTCACACGAATGGAAGGAACCTACAGTTTAGTGCCGTATCCGAAAGGCAATTTGTTTTGAGAAGCTTTTTCGTGACAACAATACTCTCGGATGTTTGTCAGACGTTCGCGAGAGGTGGGATCGTGAAAAAACTTTTTGGTGTTTTCTGGGATTCGAACTTGGAACCTCTTGCGTAGTGATCCGACACACTAACCACTACGCCACGACGCCCACAAGGACACAGTGATATAATTTGGTAACTTCTCTCAATCGGCAGTATTTCTCAATTAAGTACACGGATTATTGCGTTTTCTGTCAGACGGATTGTTCCAAAGAAAATTAATCTGAACTCGTTTAAAACAGCGACACACTCCTCTAAAAAATGCTGAATGTTTTCTTCTTCTCTCATAGTATATAAGGTGCATTGGTTGTTGTTAACTCCGAAACAATTCCCATTGGGGCGATTACCTTGTTATTTTGCTAAAGTCATACTCATCGATAAATTAATTTTAACGTTTTGATCACTCAAAGTGTGTTGCTTTCAATTGCTCTCTGCTCATATTTCTGGTGTACTGCAAAAGCTCTAAATATCTCCTTGCGAAATATCTTTTTCATCCCATTGGAGTCTCGCCCTGTGCCCAAGTTTGTATATGTCCTTTTCCCAAAACAATTTTTTGCTTAATTGTATGTAGATACACATATTTCATTTCATATTTTTGCATACAAAGCAAAATTCCCAACCACAGAATCTACAAATATTTAGACATTTATTGATACCTTATCACTGGATAACAATTTTACTGCTCCTATTCGCTCCTTCACACCGTCACTGAATTAATTACCTTACCTATACAAATTTGATAGAAAACTCCGTTCTGTATTCTTGTGAGTTATTCTAAATTTTGAGCAGATCTATGCACAAAGAACTACCTGGTTTTCCATATTTCAGTGCGAAATTCAATAGAAATTGTATGATCTCTGCGTGCGTAAAAAAGTTGCCAAGTCGCAAAAACCTTTCAAAGTCCCCAAATATATGTTTTTTTTTTTTTTAAATAAGTCTGAAATGCAATCACTGAGGATTTGAGATTAAATAGAAATTTGCTGCTGTAATAAAAAAAAAAAAAAAATATCTAACCGGAGAGGCACTGTTCATGTCAAGGTAAAGCACATGCAAATTCCTTCTCAATTCTGTATTTACCATCCTAAAAATCGACTCGCTTATATTGTTTTATCATCAGATTCATCATACCACTGCTATTCATCTTTTTTGTGAAGATCTGCCAATCAGTAGCAACTCCGTCGGGAATAAGATGCTATCAAGAATTTTACTTGTATTTCTGGTATTTGCGAATCTGATATTTATTTATTTATTTATTTATTTATCTACGGAATTGATCTCTTACAGATTTTACAAAATTTTACATATCTGGTATAATATATTTATAAATAAAGTACATAATGTATGTATTACAGATAAAACTTTAATAAATTACAGCAATTCAAATTGAAGCAAACTTCTAATTGTAGTTCTACAACGATTAAAGTCAACTATGTTGCTAACTAGATTATATAAGCGTGTAGATCTAGCAATAGGCTAATTTAAACGATAATTAAATCAATGAGTATAAGTGTATAAAAACTGAGATTTCCTTAGGGTTCTTATCGGAGCATACATATGGAGCAATTCTAATATCTCCGTACATTTCACTTTATAGACAAAAACATCCTGTACAAACATTACTGCATGAATCTTACGTTTTCTTTGTAATGAAGTTAGCCCTAATAGAGCACATCTGCTATTATATGAGGGCATAAAATCCCATCCAAGTTTGGATATTATGAATCTAGTGAAGCGTTTCTGTATTCTCTCAACTGTTTATAGAAACTCCGTAGTAGGGATTCCATATTATAGAGCAATACTCAATGAGTGGTCGAACTATAGAAACAAAAAGGGATTTTAATGTGTATGGATCACTAAATTCTTTAGTGTTACGTTTGATAAAACCCACCATTGCGTTCGATTTGGCTATGACATAATCGATGTGCGCATTAAAAGTTAGTTTAGTGTCGGAAATTACACCGAGATCATTTATTTCACATACAGCTTCTAATCGGCTACCCTCGATAAAATAAAACATATTCACAGGGAAAAAACGTCGATATGCCGAAAAGATCTTACATTTAAAAATGTTCAAAATTAATTTGTTACGCTCACACCAGCTGACGATTTTATCCAAATCGCTTTGTAGCCTAAAACAGTCATTTACACTTGTTATTTTCAAAAACAATTTTAGGTCATCTGCATAAAGCAAGCACCTAGAATGCTTAATGACTTTAGATACATCATTTATAAAAAGAATAAAAAATATTGGCCCAAGATGGCTACCTTGTGGTACACCTGACTAAGCATTGATAGGATTAGAAGTGCAACAGTCAATTTTAATAATTTGTTTCCTATTTAATAGGTAATTGGAAACCCATTTTAAAAAACTTGAATGAAAGCCGATCTTATTAAGTTTAAACAGCAATAGCTTATGATCAACAGTATCGAAGGCTTCTGCAATGTCTGTATATATAATATCAACTTGCAAACCTTCTTCAAATGACTGAGAAATATAATTTAAAAACACTATTAAATTTGTTGATGTAGATCTCCTGCTAACAAAGCCGTGTTGAGCAGGACAAATGTATTCTAGAACATCAAAAATAATTTTATCTTTCACCAAACTTTCGAATAATTTGGGTATGACTGAAATTTTGGATATTCCTCTGTAATTATTTACTAATTGCTTCCTTCCAGACTTATGGATAGGAATTATGTAAGACCATTTCCACATTTCAATAAAATCTCCTGTAGCCAACGATAAGTTAAATAAAATCGTTAGTGGTTTACAAAGGGAATTTTTACAGAACTTTAAGACAATAGGGGGAATGCCGTCAGGACCAGAACTAGATAGATAGATAGATCTTTATTTCGCATAAGAAACTTGTACATAGGATTGTTACCACACATTTTACATTACAGAGATATGATATTATATATATCTTTCTACTGAAACATTATTTATTTTTATTTAACTGTGGATTATATTAGGAAACATAATTTAAATTTGAAGGAAAATGCGACTAAAACCTCCATGTAAAAAAAAAAAATAAAAAAAAAAAAAAATAAATGAATGAACAGATGAGTGAATAAATAACAAAGATAAGTATCTATGAGCACAAATAAATGAATAAAATAAATAAATAAATAATACAAACAAGTCAAACAATAAATAAAGAAATAGATAAATAGATAAATAAATGAATAATAAATAAATAAATAAAAAAATAAATAAATAAATAAATAAATAAATTAATTAATTAATTAATTAATTAATTAATTAATAAATAAATAAAAAAAATAAGTAAATAAATAAATAAATAGATAAACAAATAACAATTAAATAAATAAATAAGGAAAAAGAAAATAGATAAATAAATGGACAAATAAATAAGTGAACAGATAGGTTAACAATTAATTAAATAAAACAAAGGTGATTAGATAAATAAATGATTGACAAAGTCTGGTACATATACATATAACAAAGTAACATACATATAACAAATTTAAGTAAATAAATCGCTTATTAAACGATTATCAGCAAAAACACACTTATTTTCAAATTTTTTCATTAATTTTTGAATTCTTACAGATATCAATTCAACATTCGCTCTTTTATGAAGGTTCAAAGTTGAGTGGTGCCATGAAAGATCAAGCATCATTTTAAGGAGTTTATTTTGCGATACTTGTAGTTTTTGTATGTGACAATGTGCACAGTTTCCCCATACTGGACACCCATACAGGAGTAACGCTTGGAAGACTACTTTGTGTATGATAAGTTTATTTTGGTTCGAAAGGGCCGATTTTCTGTTTATGAAGGGGTATAGCATCTTTATTGCTATATTGACTTTCTGCAAAGTTCTGAATATATGTTCGTTGAAGGTTAACTTGGTGTCTAGATATATACCTAGGTACACTTAACACAATTGCTCCAGTTTAATGCCGATCCATAAAGTTGCAATTGGCTGCTCGGGAGATAGCAAGGTTTTCTTTTTCGAGAAAAAAAGATGGCTTGCATTTTGTCTCCGTTCAGCTTAATTTTCCACTTATTGTAATAACTTTCTAATACTTCCATCGCATTACAAAGATTTGTCTCGACATTGAGAGAAAATTCATGAGATGAAAGTATTGCAGTATCATCTGCAAAAATGGCTGCTTCGCAGTTAAACAAAATTGGAAAATCGGACGTGAACAAATTGTACAAGACGGGACCAAGAACAGAACCTTGAGGGACACCTGACTGAAAAAATATAGTACTTGAGACGCTACTATTGACAAGGACTTTGAAAGAACGACCTGACAAGAAACTTTGCACTAACCTGCATAGAAATGTTGGAAAGTTGTAATTAATCATTTTATATAACAGTCCATCGTGCCAAACAGAGTCGAATGCTTTCTCAATGTCCAAAAGGATCATCCCTGTGGACTTACCTTGTTGACGATTTTTTTTAACAAAGTTGCAAATACGAAGTACTTGGTGGGAGGTGCTATGCTGTGGTCTGAAACAAAACTGCACGTCGGGATATATATTATAATCATTAATTATTTTTGTTATTTTTTCTTTAAGAATTTGTTCATATAATATACTTATGTTACTCAGCAAGCTTATGGGTCTGTAACTCTTGGGGTTATCAGGGGGCTTTCCAGCTTTGAGTATAGGAACCACCTTGGCTATTTTCCAAGCATCGGGGAAGTACTGGATTTTTAGACATGCATTAAAAATGGCTGTCAAAGACTTCACTCCAGCTTTGGGTAAATGCTTGAGATATACATTTTTTATTAAATCAAATCCACCCGTTTTCTTAACTTTTATATTATCGATGTGAAATCTAAGATCGTGTTCAGTGAGAAGTGAGTTTAATGGAGTGTTTGTGCTCCGCCTGTTGAAAGCCTGAACAGTGTCGCTAACCAGAGCATCCGTAATTGGATCGCCTAAGCTTGCTGACACGCGGTGGTTCCACAGAACTTTCACGAAGTCTCGTTTTAATTATAGCGCGATAGCGGGCCCAGTTTGCATTTTTTAGGTCCTGAACGTATTGAACATTTTCCTTACCCGAACATAAAAGCTTGCATAGGACTGGATTGTGGTCAGAGCTAAGCGCGTTCAAAGATATTGGCTGCGGTATATAATTAGGACAATTAGTAACAAAAATGTCGAGGACAGAAGGACAACCACGAGAACTAGATGGGACAAAAGTAGGACATGGAGGATACAAGATCGAAATCGGATTTAAGACAATAGGGGGAATGCCGTCAGGACCAGAACTAGTGCCTGCCTTTAGCTTATTAAGGCCTTTTTGGACATCAAGTTCAGAAAGCTGTAAAAGTCCAATGTTTATGGAGGATTCACTTACGCAATGTTCAATGTATTTAGAACAATTATCAGGTCTTCTATACACAGTTTGGAAAAATTCCGCAAACAGATTACATATTACTTGTGAATCATTGGCGGTATGGCCATTTAATTCCATATTTACAGGAAAACCATTCGTTTACCTTTTTATATTCACAAACTGCCAGAAATGTTTTGAGTTATTTGTTAAATAAGACTCAGAATTCAATACATATTGTTTGTACAGGAATGCATTTAAGAATTCGTATTCCTTACGCAATCTCCGGAAATATTCACGGTCGCATTCATTATTAGTTAATTTATATAACTTAAATGCTTTATTTTTAACATTCTTAAGATTGGAAAGGCGTTTATTATGCCACGGTAGCTTCCTAGTAAGGAAAATGCTTCGAACAATTTATCAACAAAATTTTTATAAACACTTTCAAGACTAGTGCTCGCCAAAATTAACTCCCAATTAGCATTATTAAAAAAATTACCTAACGCACCATAATTGACTTTATAAAAGTTAAATAGGGACAATTTATCTTGAGAAGGTGATTTTAAACAATAATTATAGAGGCATACTTTAAAGCAAACAGCAGTGTGAAAAATGAAAGTATTTAAAAGTGGTACAATTACTTCGCTAACATTATGTTATAGCTTATTACTAATAAAAATTAAATCCAAAATTCGGTTCATAGAATTACAAATATTATTGATTTGAAATAAATTTAATGCAAACAAAGAATCAATTACCAGAAATTCACATCATTCACTTTTTAAATTAAATGTCATTAACATTTGCTCCTCCTCAGAGTAGATCCATTGTATGTCACCAACATTAAAATCACCCAACACATTAGTTTTTAAATTGGGCACAATGAGCTCAATATTTTGAATGTGAGTTTCATAAACTGATAACATAGAATGAGGTGGTATATAGCTTACGATAAAAAATAGTTCAGCTGCATTAGATGATGACTGAGAGAGACTCACTCGAATACATATTTGTTCTATATTCGGCGCACTATGATGAAGTTCGTAATTTGTCACATACATAGGTATGTACACACATTAATATACATACATATGTGGAATGAAAAAAAAAACAGATACTTTTTTTGTAGTTTAATACTTTTCTTTAGATTTCATCCATATTTCACCAACTTTGAGGTTAATCGCGGCATTGGTACTAAGTTTACTTACTTTAGATCTGAGGTGGGCCCGGGCTTCAAGCATCTGCAGCAAGCTTGATCTTGTGCTAGCCCAGTTTTGCGCACGAAGTTGGCTGAGGTAAATTTCCACTTGTTTGCTCCGTCGTTGTTCGCTTTACATGTCCTGGCCATCTCGGGCGACAAATTCGAACATTTCTGAGTAAGTCGATGTCTACCGTCAATACAAACGAGACCAAAAATCACTCGAAGAATTTGTCTTTCAAAGCAACCAGGGGCGATACATGATTTAATTTTACGAGCTACAGTAATCCAGTTATTGACATTATTTATGTTGCCTCTCAATGGCCAGTCTACTGCCACATTAAATGCAAAAAAGGGATTTTAATATGTCATTCTCTCGAAATCAGATAGATCAGTTGATTATGTTCATTTGTAACATTTTTAATTTCTTAAAAAGTACTGTTAACTAAATTTATTTATTATTTGGCAAACAAATATTTAGGTGATCCTTCAGAGCAACTGAAAAACAATTCTGTCAAGTAATGTCACGGAGATCCGTCGTGTTAAGTTGTTCAAATAAAATTGTTTATTCAATCACAACTTCTAATATTATTCCTACTTCACACTATTTTAATGAATTTTATGTGGAACATCTTCACTTGATCAACAAAACAGTATAAATCCTGTAAGTCTGTTTATTGGCTCTTATGCTAGGCATTTAATGTGAATTATTGTTTAAACTCTCATCTAACGTAGACAAAAAATGATAATACATTGCTTATCCCTGTGGATAAATTTCTACCCATATGCGTTTTGTATGAAATTGATAAAAATACGATCCTGGATGGTGCCGTGACATAAGGCCATGTGACATAAGACCATATCTCAAAATATGGCCTTATGACGCTTCCACAAAGTGTCGTAAAGCCATATTTCGAGGTATGGCTTCATGTCGCTTTCGAAAAGCGACATAAGACCATATTAATTTGAGACATAAGACCATATGTTTTTTTTTTTTATTTTTTCAATAACAAAAACCCGTTTTAACCGTTGGAAATATGATTATGAATGACCCTGACCACTGGTAATTGCATGTAACAACTTTGCGCGCTTCTCATTCGTATATCGTGACTCAAACACAACGTGGTTCCTACGATGGAAAACTCTTCCGATTTAATTTACAGTTTCGAATATTGCGAAGGTCTTAGAAGAGGCAGTAACCTACTTTATATTCCGGAGATTAAGCTCCCGTTAATGCGAAAGAGGTATCGGACCTATTTAAAACCGAAACTGTAATGGGTAGTTTTGGTATGTCGCGATATCAAAATGCGGAACCTTTTTATAGGAACACTGTCATTGAAAAAGGTTTTTGCTATACAGTGTTTTTATCGCCAACAATCGCAGCAGCCATTCAAAATTTACCTAAAGAATCCTCCCGAAACTATCTTTTGGATGGCACTTTCAGTGTTGTGCCATCTTGCGGTTATAAGCAACTACTGATTGTACATTTTTCACATAACAACCATGTAAGTTACCACTATTTTTTTGTGTTGTCTAATGTAATGTAATGTGTAATGTCTAATTTGAGAATCTAAGCTTCAGTTTTTGAGCATTAGATAAAGTAATAGTGAAAAATTCGCGCGAATTTTTCACTATTACTTTATCTAATGCTCAAAAACTGAAGCTTAGATTCTCAAATTAGACATTACACATTACATTACATTAGACAACACAAAAAAATAGTGGTAACTTACATGGTTGTTATGTAATCACTTTAAATTGTGTTTAAATTGTTTTACAAAGCTGTCGGAGAACTATATAAAGAACAACAATCCAATTCTATGCCCAATTTGTAGACAAATTGTCGCAAATAGCACAACTATATTCTGTTAAGTGTTTAAACATTTTTTCTTTTCATCTGATTGAACATAATTGTATTTATAGAAAAATAAATATTTACAGTTCTTATAATAATTTTGAGCTTTTAAATCTTTGAATCCTTAATAATTTTGAGCTTTTAAAGATGACATTTTATCAGGTAAGGGTTAAAAATCCATTTGAAAGTGACATAAAGCCATAATGGTCTTATGTCGCTTTTCGAAAGCGACATGAAGCCATACCTCGAAATATGGCTTTACGACACTTTGTGGAAGCGTCATAAGGCCATATTTTGAGATATGGTCTTATGTCACATGGCCTTATGTCACGGCACCTCCTGGATGTGTCCAAATTTAGAGGTTGCCTTCGTTTATAGATAATAGATCATTTCAGACTGTCGGTTTTTTTTACAGCATAGCAGCTATAGAATATACCCCTTCCTTAGGATGTGATGCAGCAGACTGCGATCGGATGTACTTCGGTTTTGATCTTCCACTCGCGCTGGAGCGCGATCCATACCGACTCGTTGAATTCCACCGAATAGAGTCGAAAGTAAACATGATGACGATTCCGTTTTCGAATTTTCCAAGTACGTACGGTTTAACTTTAGAAAATTCCAGCACGATTAAGAAGTACAATCCCTTTGTTGTGTACTTCTTGCTACAGTTGCCAATCGGATCCAACTCTCGATAAATTGTAGAATAATTCAAGGCCCATAAATAGCTTTTCTCTTGCATTGGTAACGTAAAAGTTATGTGTTCACCGCGTCGACAGTACCTGCCGACGGCGAAACATTGTGCTGTTATCTCAAATTCAATCAAACGCCGGATCTGAACTGCACGATGTTATTGACTGATAACATCGTTATAATAACCTAAAGATAAGCAGTACTTACACAGCTTATTCAAAGTTTGATTCAGATGCAACAAGCTAATGCAAATGAACTGAAAATAAAATGATAGGAGACATCAAGGCGTCAAACTTCGTGCGAACATTGAAAAAAAAAAAAACAAACAAAATCGTCCGTCTTACTTCATAAATCTTGTAACGCAACCCTGAGAAGAAGGTACTGAACGAGTACTACCAACTTGCCTATTATAAAAAAGGAAATTTCCAAGTCCCGGAGCACTCAGAATCACACGAAGTCCATTGTACTACCAAGCAGAACTCCTTTTGGTGTAGTGGCTGGAGAACATTGGATTTTATTCGTTTCTCTTTTATGCTCTGGTAGCTGTGGTTGCTAATCCCCGTCCGGGACTTGCACAGTTCGGGTCACAAGCTAACACTACCTACTACACCATGGCCACCCTCTGCATTCATAGTCTTGAAGTTAAAAAAAAATTAAATTGCATTTCTTACTAGTGCTAGGAGAACGAGATAAAGGCTGTATTCTTGCTCTAATTGACAGCGACAAACTTTTTTTTTTTTAATAATTTGGGAGAGAAATGCTAGAAAAGACTGCAATACGGTATGATCCACGTTTGGAACGGTTGTCACTAAAAATAGTTTTCTTGTGGCTTATGCTGAGAAATTTAGAAGAGAGTTTCGAGCGTAGCCTGCGAGTATATCATTTGGACCGCGTGTTGAAGAGAAGAAGGAAATCAGTGATGGACGTCTGAAGATTGTAAAAGAGTCCTTTTTTAAAATTAAAAAAATAGAATTAAAATTCCATGTGAATGAACCAAGTCAACCTCAAAAGTACCCTTAATTTGTTATGGCTTGGGGAATGGGTATGGATGCATCAGAGAAATGGCAGGCGGGGTGATAACCAATTTAATGGAACAGTTTCAGCACTTCGTATACTTGATCTGCAAATAGAGTCAGTATTTGAAAGGCTAGGTATTACCACGACAATCCGTAGTGCACTATTAATATTGGTCACTAAAACAATCGATAATGCCTATTGACTTAACTTAACTGGAACAGTTTTCGTCAAATTTTGACCTCAAGTTGCATGCTAGCCTTGAGGCAACTACATTTTCTTAGTAACTGAAGCCATTCTATGGGCAAGGACAGGGGCAAATTGAACTGCGCACACTCTCTACTGATATCTTTAAGCTCGTTTTTCATCTCCCTGACTACAGAGGTAACCTTTCTATTTTATATTTGACAATCCAGCACGTTGCCGCATCAACTACGAGTACCATGTTTACTTTCGCTCATAAAACATTAATATACCCACTGCAAATTTGTTATAGTAGAGCTTTCCAATATCTAGTCGCAACTCTATAAAATGTCTATGCTAATACGAAAGAATTTTGTATGTCCCCAAAAGTATAGTTCAACGAGAATAAACTCATAACTTCCCATCAACTTATTGCTCTACGGTGACTTGTCAAATAAATGCCGTTTAAACCTACCTTTTTTGCCCACTACACACGTATTCACCTCCCCATTCTAATCGCATAAACTGTCAAATAAATCTGCATTTAAACGCTTTTTCCTGTTTGACATAGAAAATCGCTTCCCCAGTCCCCAGCGTACCATCCACCGTTCCCCTAAAACAAACATCGACAGCTGATGTGAAATCGAATAGAATGCTACACAGGCAGCCATTTGAATATTCCCTCAAACCAAATAAACTTAATAATTTATTAAGCCACACTAATAACTAGGTACCTAGGCCGTAGAAAAAAAAAAAAAAAAAAAAAAAAAAAACCAGCTCTATCCGTCAATAAATTATATCGCCATAGCTAGCCTCAGTCGGCCTACAAACAAATTATTGAGAAATTCCCTCTTTTCCCAAAAAGAAAAAAAAAAAAAAAAAAATAGAAAAAGCTTGAAGCTCAATCTATGCGGGTATTCCTACCACAAAGACATACGAGTATACTCACTTCAAACTGGTATGCCACCACAAGAAGAACGCAACTATTTAATGCAGATCTATGGTGGTCCCGGCCATCGCATCAATTGGGGACCGCTGCTGATGGTAACCTGGTAGGCTACGCTAAGTTTCTCGCACGTAATAAATCACGAAAGGCTTGACGGCCGGCGCGACGAAGCGGAATGGATGGAAAATTTGAATAAACATAAAATTCGGCTAATTATTCCGAGAGAAGATGGTAGGAGCTCTTCACATTCTCCAATTACCACAGTCACACATGTGTTGGACTCTTGTAAAACATCGGATTCGGTAGAGAAACTCCATCGGCTACCAAAAAGAGTAGCCAACCATCTTGAAACGCATAAAAGTGATAGCTATTTTATTAGGATGCTCGGCGTCTATACCATTTGAATAAAACTGCAATATAACCATCAAAGCCAACAAGGCGCGCGCGCGTTGGCGTTTGGTGATAAATTCCGCAACATTATAATAATGGGCTGGCGCCAAATTGCTACATTTTTGCCTACCTCCGGTACCAGCGCAGCGACGGCCACGGACTACGAATAAGGGAGATCGGAATCGTTAATTACAATTGAACCGCGCATGAACAATTAAAACTCAGTATATTCGTAACAGAAACAAATGCAGAACAACACCATCGGCAGCGCCAGCTGTAGCGATTAATTCATTCATAATTCAGATTTGCATAATTATCGAGTTCCATGGGCAGAAGTATATAGCGATTTGCGCTTATTAAAGTATCGGATTAAGGTACACACCGAGCAACTTGTATGCAAAAACAAACAACGCGCCACTGACAACGGTGAGCGAATAAATTTTGCTCTTGCAAGATACAGTGGCATGTTGCGTGGTGGGCGTGAGATTTGTTGCCATTGGCATAAAAATCTGTTTTCTTGTGCTCGTATCTGTATCTATGGCATGGGAGCGGAACGGGTAATCTCAAGGTGAAGGGGATCATTTGTAATTAATGTTCGATTAATTTCAGTTTGTTAGTGCCACTTTGTCCACAGAGGTATTTAAATCAAATTTATTTCTATGCTCAAGTAGTTTAATATTTATGAGGAATAGTTGGCTCAAAATACTATTCCGTTGATCGTGATTCAGGTTAAACGCATGCAACAAACTTCTGACGAATGACAATCGAAAGTGGACGGTCCGACATCGAGACGTCGATTTCATGACAATAAATTTCAATCAGTGCCGCCTATTGTGCACTATGAATGATTTGAGGTTGGAAGTGTGAGTTCGCAGCGCAGTTGTAAAGTGATTGTGGATTTTTATGGTTGCGGATAACTTTTCCCGCAAGGTGAACTGAAGAAAACTCTTACTGTTATCGAGGAAGGTTTATTCAGTGGTATAACTACGAAACTAATCGCTTCATACGATGAGGAATATTTTTTGCTGAAGTGGAGTAGAGATTTGGCGCTGGAAAATGAAAATTCAAAATTAGTTCTTACTGTTAGTGGTCAAACTGGGTTTGCCCCATTGAGCACTTCGAAATCGATCGTATAATGCCAACTGTAGTGCTCCAGATCAAAGAAATTAACTGCTAAACATATGAAGTGAATGTTAGAGATCTATTGTGCTTCTCGGGTGCAATCCGAGGTAATTCTTCTTTCGCTTTAAGAATATAAGTATCTAGAGTGGGTCTAGAGAGGATAAGTCCAACACATCCATGCCCCACATAACTTCCTCTTTTGTGATTTAGTGACCCACAATTGACTAGAAGATACTCTGAAGATTCCTTCACTTTGTCGCAGTTTCTTAAAGTTTCTTCTACTTTGACTTACAATGTTTTTATAATGAAACCCGTTGGCATTCTTGTTCTATTTGTTTCTTAGACATTTCCGTCAATTCTCGCAAGGAGTGTCCTGGCTTGTGTTAGAGAGCAGCGTTTTTCAGAAATTAGATCTTTTAATTCCTCATCTTTTCTGGTAGGATCTGCCACTATCAAGGATGTATCTGCCGCTTCCATGACCAGCTCATCGGCTTCTATATTACGCTCTATTTCCAAGTGGCGTAGCAGCCAACGTAGACTGACGTTGTAGATCTTTATTTTGTCTAGGCACATCCAACCAGCCCAACTTTAGGTAATGCTCTATGGGGCTTTGGCTACGTGACAATGTCCTACCTGCGATTGAGATGAACAATCCTTTTTACGTAATCGCGTAAATGTTTGTTTGGAAGATGCTGCAGACCTTGCCCATTTATTCCAAACATTTGGTTCGACGCAAAAATACATCTAATCCTCGGTAATACATTCGGGATACGACGATTAGATTTGAATATATGGAAACAGAAGTGAAACAATGTAAACAAAAATATACGACGATAGCATGCTGTTATTTAGCTCAACATTAGCTATATCTTCGAGACAGTCGCAGACTAGGTTTCGCAGAAGTTTTCCAACAAAATTGTTGCGGAAATTAAATTAAAAATACCCTCGTCTCTTTTGGTTAAGAAAGATGGTCAGTCTTCTGTCGAAGACAACTAAGAATATACTTTATGAGGCACGAATGGGTTTTGCTTTCAAATAAGATTTGTTTGTATGGTACGAGTATAGAACTTAATTTTGCTTTAATTGAAACAAGAGTAAGCTGTTATGAGCTATATTAGCCGAGGGAAATATACGAAATGAAAAATGATACAGACAGACAGACTCACTTTTCGAATTTTTTCTCCATCATAGTAATGTCTCAAGATCAAATTTGTTTACGATAGCAATACTTTGCTGGCACATATGTATGTATCTGTATCTGATAGTCCTATTTTATGCAGATGTTACCTAGTGGGCAGTTAACTCGTTAAGATACTGGAGTGAGGACTACTAGGTGGTAATCCTCCCAAAACAGTACTCAGGACCAACGAGTGGACGACAGCTGCCTCTTTTCGGCAGTCCGTCCGTTCAATTCAGTAGGAGGTTTAGACAGTATCAGACCAATACTACCGTATAGAAATTGAAGGCCCTTAGCGTTGCCTGATTGTCTGAAAAGATGTAGATGCCCATAAGTAATTCTACGTCTATCAGTCATGAACAAATCCCTTACGCGGACGTACCTTATAGGTGCATAGAAATGTTAGTAAGTTAGTTCAATGCAATATCCTTTTTGAACATAACACCCTGAACTATTCTTCGAGAAGAAAACGTTTGCAAATCTTTCAGTAAACATCGAGCTTCGTAGTTGGGTAAGTTATAAGCCAAATTTAATTTTTCATTGCATGCTTGCTAAAATTCTTCTATACTTGATCAGTTCTGTTTCTAAATACGAACCTCTTGACAAGGGGAGCAATTGATAGAAACATTTTCTAGTACCGAACATTACTCTTAACTCTGGTGTTTGCTGAGAAGTTTTAAAGCTGTGAACAGTTTCCGCTTTTCAAGATTCAACGTTAGAGAATTGCTGTTACACCAGTGAATACAATTTTAGAAATCCCTTTGAAGATTCTTAGTCGCTTATTGAGTTCATTTTTGTGAATATTTTTCAATCATCGGCATATCCTAAACAATTAGATGTATTGACGGATGAAGGGAGATCACTAGTAAATAAATTAAAGAGCAAAGGACCTAGGTGACTTCCTTGCAGCACACCACTCAGTACACTAATAGTTAGAGATGCTGAATTGTCTAAATTCAAAGATTAAACAAAGAATCTGTAGAGTTAAGCTAAACAGAAGAATACAAATAAATCAGCACTATTTATTGCAGATGTAAACAATGCATCGAGTAAGCGATAAAATGTGTCTAGAATGACTAAAACACGATCACAGGGCACTTGTAGTACATGAAATTAAAATTAATTAAACTTGTCTTCATTTATTAATGTTGAAAGTACTAGTGCGTGTTTTTTGATCTGGTTTCCTATGTACTGTTTTCAGTTGAGCTTTGGATGAACAATAGTGCCCAGTTATTGTTCGTTCAACCGGTGAAGAGTCAGACCAAGTATTCTCGTTTTGATGGAAAGAAACATTAGTCCATTTGTTCATGTGTTTACACCGATCAGGTAGGGCAACATACAGAGGCAACTTCTTTAATCCTATCTCTGTCTATTATCAAGGAAATTCTGGTCGAGATATGTAATTATCATAGAAGGGGGATAGAACCACTAGGGGTGAACTTCTTTGTATAAATTTGGTCTCCCACTCTTGGATACTGGCTTAGTTTACACCGCCGAATTAGGTTCGGACCAGCGCTAAAATTTAAAATTTAATCTAAGTCATTTGAGTTTGCACCAAATAGGACAATATGAGGCTTTAGTTCATACATCATTCTATAGATGTCACTATTACCTACAAAGCCGCCATCTGACGTTCTTCGATTGATTTTCGTAGCACAATGACCATCTGTCCAATTACAACATTTCTATTTATTTTTGTTCATCTCCATTATCTTTCATCACTGCAAAATAAACTTTGCGACCTCCCAATTTAATGGGAAAATAAAATATAGCACTTCAAAGTGTGATTTTGACATTCAGTTCAAAAGCGCCATCTATCGCATGCTAGAAAACTTAATAGCTCGGAATGTTTACACTCCGTAAACCACATAAAAATACAGTCTAGGCTACCTAAATGTTTGGACTGACCCAACCAATATAGTGCTGTATTAAAAGCGTTTACACCGATGACATTTGTAAAATACCTAGTCTTGGTCCCAGACTAAATCAGCTGTGTAAGCTGGGCCACTGTATATGTTTGGATATTCGGAGAGGAGATAACAAAATATACGGGTGGTATTAAACATTTGGACACATCATTTCTAAGGACTGAAAAACTGTAACGTATACTAAAATGCAGAGCATCTAATCATCTGAGAGCGGATCTTAGTCAATATTTCGGCCACCTGATCTGCACAAGCTTGAAATAGCTAATGTTAACCTTAGATGTTACAAAAGCTGAACAACGCAAAACAGAAAGAGACAACCTTGTCGGATAAAAGGAGATTTAGCCGCCTGTTATATAAAAATTTCAGACCAAGTCCGGAAACTTGGACTAATAACTTGAACATGGGTATACTCGTAGATTTTGATTTTGATTTTTTTAATTTCCGTTACAGTTTCATGTTTTAATGAAATCTTCACAATCTGAGTAGATTGCAGAAATACATCCCGAAATATGCTCCAAAAATTAGAAATTATATTCTGAAATTCTCAAATCACCATTTCAATTTGAGTTTCCTCCTCCGGGCTACACGTGCGGTGCGGCGAGCGTCCGGGTTCTAATGAATATCCCAATTTATAAGAAATTAAATCGATCTTCTACGCTATAGTAATTCACTGATTAAAAATCCCTAACTTAGCTCTTAATGCTTCGAAAATAAACCCAAACGCATATCAAAGCATAACAACACAACACACAATAAATTAAACTGGTGTTAACCTAGAAAAAGAAGACGAACGAAGAACAAAACAAGAAAAGAGAGAAAAAACCTCTCAAATCTAACAGAAAACCAGATCCAATGTCAAGCCCTCCAAGTCACACTGATTGCAGTTGTATTTTATTCAAAAGCACGGCATACACTTGTAGTCTGTTCACTCAGCACCGCGTCATACACATCTACATGCCGGACAAGTCCAAATAGATAGCCCCGCCGTACATCGTGTACACACATATGCCCCGTTGTGCAACCAAAAAGAAAAGAAAGTAATTCGGTTCTTAAATATGTGATAACTTTTCACTTTGCCTCCTTTCATTCAGATGTACTCGGATCGAAGTGTATCCAACCAGAGTCATTAAGGAACACAGTCTAAAGATATGTAACAACGATGAAGAAGAACACACTTAAAGCAGAAGAAGGGATCGACACGGTAACAAAAACAAAAAAATAAAAAAAAAGAATTTCAATTTTGTCCACTAGACCAGACAAATGAATAGACGGTCCCAAGTCCCAGACCCATAACCAGACCCAGACAGACATACAGATACACATAGATGGATGGATAGATGCACAGATAAATGGATGACGGAACCGCAGCAAGTGAAGCCAGTTTAATCTATTTACAGGTACCATTATGTGTGTACGAAAAAGAAGAGAGAAAAAGTCAACTATGCACTTAAGATACATCACCAAATAGACCTCTCGTAAAAGAAGAGGAGAACAGAGCCCGATGTCGGATTACCAAATCGCCTGTCATAAATAATTCCGATTCTCACTGATGCCGAGGCGAGCGTGTGCGCCTGCGCACACAACGCACTGTGATGTGTGATGAAGCATATCTCACATTAGCACATGTAACACACAGATATTTGCTGAATACATATTTACCCGAAGAACTCTTTCACTTGTCCAAGTATCTACATATCTCCAATTCTATTCTTTTTTTCTCCAAATATCATTGTTCGCCTATGATTAATGTGGCAAATAGGTCCACAGCTTTGTCACCTGTTGTGTGCTGTGCTGGCTGAGACGAAAGCCGGATAACCGAAAAAGAAACCCTAAACCATTTCTACTTTCGTATCGTAGAGAGAAAATGTATCTAAAATTACAGACGCACGCGTATCTATGGAAAATTAACGACAAACTTTTATCTTGAGAACAATGACTGTGAGGTGAACTTGATTGATTGTTAATCATACATTTCTTTTCAGAGGAAAAAATCAACAAAAGTACCATGGTAGGCTTCGACTTCGGCTATACCTTTGGGTTTTGTCTTTCTTTGAGGGATCTTCTCCCTCGCCGTCGTCATCATCGTCATCATTATGATGGTTATGCTGATGTTATTTGGCCAAGACCCTGAGATGTGTGTGTACGAGTAGTGTAATGTTCATAAGGGCAAATGAAGAATTGACCACAATTTGTTATTCTCGGTCAGGCCCACAATGGGAGCCGTTTAAAATTAAATCTTTTTCAATGGAAGGCCACGAAAGAACAAGAAAGTGATCATGTTGGGTCATTTCTCTTGCTCTTGCACCAAAAGATAGAACGGGAGAGGCTCTGACTTTACCAAGTGAATTCGAAAGTTTGGGTTTATTTTTAGAATTCAATTAGTTGCAGGATTAAGTTGCACATGATTATGTCTACATGACGTCCGGAAGCCTTGATTTAATTGATCTGGGATCACATGTACACGCTTTGATCTTCAGTTAATTACTTTCTATTACTGATATAAAACAAACAGCAGATTTACTTAGCAGAACATAGAACAATTTGGACCTAGATATGATCATACGATTCATTTCGTTCAAAGAATCTTCGTCTTGGTGGACAAAGAATCTCAAAGCGTATGAAGTGTTTAAAACTGTGGTAAACTGCGCTCCTCGGAGACTTATCCGCTTTCAATTTGGGTATAATTTCCAATTTAAATTTAAATTTAATTTCCAGATTGAAGTTTACTAAAATGTGTAATTAGTCATGTCGTTTGGAAAGAACCAAGGGGAGATCCATTGAAACGGTCCTCTATGAGGTGGTGCAAACAATAGAAAAAACCATTCACACCCTAGCTACCTTGTTAAGCATTGACGACGCTTTTAATAACGTCCTAACTGAAGCGATTCAGGAAGCTTTTCCGAGTAGGGTGTTGAGGATTTTATTAGTCAATGGGCAGAATTTGTGACAAAAAACAGAATCATTCAGTCAAACCTAGATAAGTGCATTCTTAACAAATTCCTAGACAGGATAACACCTGAAGGTGGGGTTTTATCACCTCTTTTATGGCTTATGGTAATAAATAAAATCGTGTCAAGACTTGACAAAGATGGTGTCAAGGTTGTCGGATATGCGGATAACATGGCCATTTGCGAAATTATGGAAAGAGCGTTGGATAATTTAATCACGAGGGCTACTAAACACAACTGAACTGATGTTTTTACCATCAAAACATCAATCTTTACGCCTCTATAGCTAAACAACCAATTATTTACTTTATCCTCCAGCGCTAGGTTTTTAGGAGACATGCTAGATCCAAAGCTCAACTGCAAGTTAAACTTTGAACGAGTGAAAAAAGGATGCATAACTTTCTACGTTTGCAGTAAAACCTTTGGTAAGAAGTGGGGACTTCGATCGAAGATGGTCTTATGGATACAGCGGTAATACGTCCAATACTTACGTATGGGTCACTAGTTTGGTAACTTTGCCTGAATAAATACTACAACATTAAAGTAATGAGCAAAGTGCAAAGAATGGGCGTCATAGGTACCATCGACGGAAGCTCTGAATGTGTTTCTATGTTTTCTACTACTTGACCTCCATCTTGAATATATTTCAGCATGTACCGCGGTCAGACTCAGAGAATCAGGGTGAATGTCTGCTAGACCTTACGGACACATTAAGATTCTAGATTCGTTACCAGGAGAACTGGGGGAAAAATTTGGCCGACTATACCAATCCCAAACGGAATTTTCAACACAACTTCACAGTCGATTTTCCATCCAGAGCAGACTGGGAAAGAGGTGAAGTCATAAGGAATTTCAATTCATACCGACGGCTCAAAGATGGACTATGAGGTCGATGCGGGAATTTTTCACACTGAAAATATCAGTATCCTTCCAACTTCTCGATTCATCCAGTGTCTTCCAGGTGGAGGTTCTGGCAATACGTGAAGCGTGTCGACTAATAAGACACACGTCTACACCTATTGATAATGGAACAATGTAGGGAAGAGCTTTCGTTGCTAGGTTGTCGGACCAAAATCAAAAAGTCTTATCTGGGTGTGAGGTTATAGCAACATACAAGGGGACGAACGGGCCGACGAGCTGGCGAGGAGGGGATCTGCCCTTGCAGAAGTAGTCCTCTTTCAGATGGGAACTGTCAAGAGGGAAATCTTTTCACACTTTCTATCAGCAGCAAAGAAAAGGTGGAACAGTTTGCAGTGTTGTGTCATTTCTAGGCAGATCTGGCCGAACTACAACTGAGCCAGAACACAAGAACTTGAGAAAAGGACTAAGGTAGGCCGTAGGTGTAAAAATATAAATGCGAAGGAAATACTCTCCCACTTCCTCTGCGGGAGTCCGACTTTAAGTAGTGCCCGACATCGAACTATATTCTAATTCTTTTTCGACAACCTTAAGGAAATTTCAGAGAAAAGCATTACAGAGATGATCAGTTTGCTGAATGCCAGAGGATGTATTGGAAACCGTTTCCTTTCCACAACCTATTAAGCCCATCCAACAAACAAGGGTGGCAGTGGTGTAGTGGTAACATCATCGCTTGTCACGCTGTTGCCTCACGGTTCGAATCCTGATGTCAACTCTACTGTGAAGGCATAACACTGGCAGTAGGGTGGTCATATGGCTAAAATGCAACTTGATCGTGATGTTGACTTCAGGAGGATGGAAAAAAATAATGTCAATCATAAGCAATGACAATAATAGCGAAAACAAACAAATAACCCCCCAGTTATATGGACAGCCACCCTTGGAGTTCACTGAAACTTAACTACCACCTGAGTTCAAACCAACTACACCAATCTGTCTTTCTTTCTGTCACTTCCCCTTTCCACAAAAAACGCCCGTGTCCTAAAAATTAGTATAAGGGTATTCATATCCCCTTTAACACGTGCAAATTATAAAAAAAAAAGGTCACGTGAGTTGAGGTACTCAAAATGGCGTTTAAGTGCTAATTGGGCTGCACGGCAATTTGCAGCAGCAACCACTCCTATCTACCTACCTCAATTGTATGGCACATAAATCCCAAACAAAGTAGCTATAGCGAAGCGGGTGGCCATTTTAATTCTCCTCAGGATAGTGCGGCTAATGTTCAGTTGCTGAGATCTGTGGTAAGTTGAGATTCTCGGGTTTAGGCGTACACCCTGGCAACAGCAGCAGTATTCTCGGCTAAGCGCACAGGACGGACACGAGGATAACTTATATTATAAACTAGCATGGCAATCTCACGAACTTTCTTCACAAACTTGCGTACAGCAGGTATGATTAGTGCATTATTCAGAAATCGGCTGAAATTTTTCTTCAAACTTCGCACAGCACAGCAGTTATTTTGAAAAAATTTTTTTCAATATTTCCCAACATCGTTGAACCGCAAATCGATTCATTTCGTACCGCGGAGATATGATACTATGTTTCTGTAAATTTTTTGAGCGCGAAAGAGCTATCAGTGTCAAAATAAAATGAAAATCCAGCAGATGGCCCACGCATTATATAGAGTTGATTTTCTTAATTTAAATTACCGAGTTAAGGGCACGTGAGTAAGAATATTTCATACGAATTGCACAGAAATGATAACTTTAAATGCCTCTCTTGAAAAATGGTTAATATGTACTATTTAGGCTGCTTTTCCTTGTGGCCACAGATATACAGTTTATTTACTGCAATAATTATGTTCCGTCTTTGGCTCTTTAGAGAATGTTTTCCTTACTTCAGATGGCACTACAGTCCGCGGAGCACCTGCGCTTCAACCAAAAAGCATCCACAGCTTGCTCAATCTTGTGTTAGCAGCCCAAAGAAACACCGGTTGGCAAGTGTTATTCTTCGGTTGATCTCTGCGCTGGTATCATTGCTTGAATTTAGAGCAGAAACTAGTTAAACAAAGTCATTATTTTAATTTCAAATAGAATGATGGACCTAAGTCAAATAGTACGGGGAATGCTAAGAATTAATGCAGGCGAAACCAATACCCCTAGTTGCGGACTAAAGCCTCCTTGCTCAAGAAATCAGTTTTGGAAAGAATACGTGAATCCATTCTGAAAACTAGCATCTTTTAAACAAACAGCTGTTGGTAGATTGCAGCCCTTCGTTAACAGATATCCTATAGACATTACAATAAAAGTCACAGATTAAGGTGGCGAGAGCTGATCCCCGTACAAAGAGGAATCTTGACGCCTTAGAATTACAAAGTACTCGTACTCGGATAAAGTTTAAATGCATTCCAAAACCGTCAATCTAGTATGCCCTAGCGAGGTTACTGCTTCGAATATTTGTGGCTGCTTATCTTGTTTAAAATAACTTTTTTTTTGTAGATAGTTGTTAAAGATTGATATTATGCTGACGATCCAGAACCGATTTAGGCACTTCAAGCTCTATATTGATCGCGCTATTCATGAAGTAGAGCCCCGAATCATCGAAAATTTACTGCAAAATTGGTTTGACAGGTATTTAACCATTTAAATGAAATTATTTTCCATAAATAATCAGAAAGTGTACTCTCTTCAATTAAGTACAAAAATTTGAAAAATTTTAAATATGTTTAAAAGAAACCAACAGATAGTCCACCCTTTATTTAGGACCCTTTCAGTATCAATAGCCATCTAAGTTATTCAAAACATTTAACATCCACGTTTGTCGCACATTTAAAAGTAAACAGATTGTAGTTCCATAAGGCATTGTATCTTCATTGCGATTTCGCTTACTTCTTTTTATGACTAAAGAGTAAAGCAGAACTTATGTAGCTACTATTACTAGCCTGATAAACAAAGTCAAATAAATATAAGTTGCTCCTTAATTCGGTCTAAAAGGGAATAGATTCCGAAAGTGAAAGTTATAATTCGTTTAAAGGTTCAATCGATGTGTATCAGCCGAGAACCCTATTCCATTCGGACAGTAATAATCTAAATTTATAATATTAATCCCCAACCGACAAAGAATGTTCCTTTTAGGGCATAAAAGACCATAGGACCTAATCGCTTGTAATGGCATCTTGTCTAATAAATACAGATCCTACACTGATCTCGTTTCACCCTATCAATTACGTATCAAAAATCGATCTCTCTTCAAAACCCTAACACTCTTCAAAAGCAGCCTCCACTTCCTACTTCTGTAAAAACGACTCACTCTCTCTCTCTACCCACAAACATCAAATAGCCATATAATAACCGTCATAATATCACCGCTGCCCATACAAACAACCATTTAAATGACCTCTTAACCAAACTATCATTTAATTAAGTTACTTCAAAATATAATCGCCAAAACATTGAATAGAAAAGAGACATACAATACAGCCATCCGAGAAAACATCCATATCCCGATGTGTGGGAAAAGTAGCTTTCAAGTGGCAGCAAGCAGAAAAGAAAAAAAAAAAAAAAACGATGAAAACCTGACCAAATCCCAACCACCAAAGAGAGAGATTATCATAACTATTTTAAGAATGTGTCCATAGATATCGCCATTGAGCCGCGGTGTGTATTGTGTTACTCATTAAACACAAACGAATCAAAATGAATAAATTTTTTTTTTTCGATCCGCCCCTCCCCCGGCCCATCGGTGGTGATTCACAGCTCAATATCACATTTGGGGAAACATCATCTATCTATCTATCTGCCGATGATGATTATGATGGGGTCCACCACTGAAGAGTGGTGTGTATATCTATGACCACATCTCGACGCACACTCATAACTTGTAATCAAAGTGAATTATAAATTATGACAATGAGACGACGCGTATGTATGTGTAGATGGTAGGGTTTCCGTCCTGTCATAATATCAACAATATCACAATTTATTGTTATTTCAGTTTTGGATCAAAACAAAAGAGTTAAGCGACAAACTTGATTTTCATTATCGTCTCTTCTTTCTGGGTTCGGTTGTGCGCGTTCGTTCGTCTTCACTTGTCTCATGTCTGGTTTTCATCTTCATCACCTCTTCTTCTTGGAGACATGATTTTTCTCAAAAAAAAAAAAAAAAAAAAAAAAAAAACCAATAATCAACATCTTGTGTGGAAGAGATAAGATTTAACAAACAAAAAAACTAGCAGAGATACGACAATGGCAAAAAGAAGAACGATCGCGCACAAGACCACCATCCACCAGAGGTACGAGTAAAGAGAAGAGAAATGAAAACACGATAAAGCCAAAGCACATGCAATGTCACTGTCTGTCATATCAAAATCAAGGCGTAAACTCTCATCTTCATCATCTCACCAAACACAGATACTTGTAGTTGATGTGCGCATGTGTGCGCGACTTGCGGTCTAATTTTGAGCAGATCTATGCTGATCTATGCTGGTCAGGTGTATACCTATGGTGTAACCGAAAAGTCTCGCTGGGAATTCGCAGCGAGTTTCGTGGGCTTTGCCAGATGTAAAAATATGCTAATTGCTGAAATAGTGTTGACGTTTCTGATTGGTCTATTGGTGTCGAGGCAAGAGGGCCGATTTAAAGGTGATTGGCTTCTTCGAGGCTGGGAATGGAAACGTAAATACTTTCGAGTGGCCAACGAATGATAGATGTTGATTTGGATTTTTGTTTGGAATCTAATTTGGGAAGGAAATGAGTTAATATAGATACTCTCGTAGAAGATGCTCATCAATGGCGAGGCAATCTTCAATCTGCAATCTCTAACTGTTTCACAGCAACAGAAAATTAGTGAATGAATGACAAATTGCTATAATAAAATAGAAATTGATTTAAAACTAATGATGGAGGAAGATAAATTCTAAAGCTTCTAATACTGTGGGCACACCCTTAGTTCTGCGAATTATGCAAGAATGTCAGAAGACTAGAAAGTAGTAACGGGTTCAAATTAGTTACGCGGATATGGAAAGAGATTTCGTGAACAAATTCATTGGGAATTGTCTTTTCTTAGACAAGAATACATTTATAGCTATAAAGCCAAGGCTTCCAAGGATTAAATAGCCATCAGTACACTCGAATACATGCTTCGGATACTCATCAAACTATACACGTACATCATTAATTGGAAAGTTTTCTGGAACTACGGTCAGAGCGGACCTTAGCGACTCCATGTTAGTGTATTCTGTAGTACAGTGGGTTGAGGTATAAGTTGGTATACATAAGTCCTGTCTTTGGTACCAACTAAATGGGATTTTAAAGCAGTAAAGCTGCAATTCCACCAATAGTCGCTTTAATTTTTAGACCCCATTTTTTTAAGACTCACAGTCAATAATTTTCCAGCGTGGCCCCAAGTTTTTCTTGATAAAGCGACTCAGAGACTTTTGCATTACATTCATCTCACGAACTCGTAGATATATTATCTACATTCTTAGAAGATTTTTTTGAACTCGTTCCTTGATGGTTTCAATGACTTGTGGCGTTCATGCCGTCTTTAATGTCGTCAGTGTCCTCAATATCAAACATTCGGCTAAACCCTAGCAATTCCTTTCATCAGACCATTTCGTGGCGAAAAAGTTAACAAATTTGAAATATTTTCACAAAGCAACAACTCTGAGGTTAACTGCTAACAAATTGTATCCCATATTCTGAATACGCCTCACTCTTGGCCGCACAATTGGTGGAATATCTGTGGTAAAATTTATGTCAATACTGGATATACAAGGTACTTTAAGGTATTCGAGGTATTTCATATTTTTCAGTCTTCCTTCTTATTCTTCTTAGTCCACGTAACTTCGGCACAGATTGAAAGAATGTTTCGGATCATTATCTTGCATTAATGTGAATCCAAGGCCAATTCATCGCAAACACTATGTTAGGTGTAATCTTCTAATATTTTGTCTGTATTTCTTCTTATCCATGACTCCATCGGATACGGATGAGGTCTCCAAAACCAGTGGAAGAGGAACATCCCCAGACCATTTTTGAACCACCGCCATATTTGATTGTTGGGATCACTCAACTAGGGAGCATCTTTTCTTCAGCAGACAACCGAAAGTAAAGACTAATTTTTTTTTTTTCCATAAGACTTTTGACCAGCCGCTTGATGTTCAATCCCCGATCTAGGCACTTAAGATCATAGTAAAGGTTTTTGGTACTGCCACTCGACCGTGAAGACCTGCGGTAGCTTGTTGTTACTGGTATCTGCTTTGAGTGCGAACGGTTGAACTCTGCACAGATTAGTGAAGCTGTAAGCTATCGATTCCTCTTGCTTATTAATTTTATAGCCTAGTCCTCCTGTTGTGATATAAATTTAGACATTCAGCTTCTCCTCCGGGTCTTAAGAGTCGATGATGTTACCGACCAATCCTTACCCAAGTCTTTACTTATACTTCTAAAAATTGCTCGGCTTTACTCTGTGTAAGTAAAGACTTGGGTAAGGATTGGTCGGTAACCCAATACCAGTTATAGGCATTTTTTAGCACCCTCTGATACGAATCATGGACTATCTTACCCAGGGCATAGAGAAAAACAGTAGCATCACTGAATTCGGAGTGTTGTGTTGTATGCTTTCGGTGCAGAAAGTATTTTCTGCTGACTACAAGCAGTTTTTAATGACAAAATAAATTTCAAATTAACCTATGAAGCAAAACCATGTGCGGAGTCAGATTTTCTCAGGACCCAAACCTGCATTGTGCCTTCCATTGACATTTGGGTTTCTTATGAACATAATTATATGTGGCACGGTTCTCCAGGATGCGGGCAGACCAAATGTGCTCCCGGACATTCTCGGCATTCTTGCTGTCAGACAATTTATCAACTTATCGACGTTCTCACGGGAGCTTTGCTTTTGTTAAATACCTTAGTGTGGTGATCTTAAGTGATACAAAAGAGCGACAACATTGCGAAACACTTCCTCTGTGATTGTAGTGCTTTTGCTCGCATCAGGTGACAGACTTACGACGCTGATGTGCTGATTGCTGATACCATAGGTGTCATCACCGAAGCGTTTACTCGACTTTCTTCGTAAAATAGGGTTTGCTTCTTGTACCAGTTGCGTTTGAGTGCTCTACCCTTTGGATTCAAATCTCTCTCGGTTTAGGTGTTGATCTTCGTCATCTTCACATGAGCTGGCTAGCCTAGAGCCTTCTTCACCATGTTGATATCATTGTCCATCTAGAACAGTATTTTATTAACTTTTCTCCTCCATATTCACTCAATAAAATTGGGAACATAAATGGTACGAAGAAGTTGTCTACCAAAGACTGTGGGGGTACTTTCGAATACACGCGGCAACCTGATTGTTTTCCGATAGTCAAATCTCTAACCAATCATGCAGTATGCTATGATTAGGAAGGTTAATGGTTGCAACACCATAGAAAATTTTACTGTAGAATGAACTGCTTTGCACCACGAAGAGTAAATTGATAGCTTACGGGAGTTTAGTAAGTACCAAGTCAGACAAGTAGCTGAAAAAAGAAGATGCTTGTGTCAAACCACATGCATGTGTCATGCTCAGTTTCTCCTTCTGCAACCCATAATACTGGCCCACACACATGTTCGTGACTTAAATGTTATATCTTACTTACTTAGGTGGCGCTACAGTTTGGGATGAACCTGGGCCTTAAGCAACAAGCCCGGTCCTTGGCTAACTGCCTCCAGTTGCGCACTCCAAGTTGGTTGAGGTCCCCCTTTACTTGTGTTCGGGATGAACCTGGGCCTTAAGCAACAAGCCCGGTCCTTGGCTAACTGCCTCCAGTTGCGCACTCCAAGTTGGTTGAGGTCTCCCTTTACTTGTGTTCGGGATGAACCTGGGCCTTAAGCAACAAGCCCGGTCCTTGGCTAACTGCCTCCAGTTGCGCACTCCAAGTTGGTTGAGGTCCCCCTTTACTTGTGCGCCCCATCTAAAGCGAGGTCTTCCTCTACTGCTTTATACCTTCGGGTTCGATTCAAAGACTATGTGGGCTATGTGTATTGGTGGTCATTCCCTCTACATGTTAGCCATCATAGACGACTAATGTGCAGTTTTTTGACTAGGTCAATGCCGCTGTACAGCTCGTATATTTCTTCGTTGAATCTTCTCCTAAGAAAGCCCGTTTATGCAAATGGGACCGAATATCTTGCGATGAACTTTTCTCCCGAAAAGACAGCGGAAATCTTCATCCGCTTTCGACAGTGTCCATGATTCAGCACCATAAACCAGGACTGGGATGATTAAGGTCTTGAATAGAGTCTCTTTAGTTGTTCGAGATATGATTTTACTACGCCATTGCCCTCTCAGCCCAATTAAACCGCAATTGGCAGGAGTTATTCTTCGTTTGATTTCTGCTGAGGTGTCATTGTCACAATTTATAGCAGAGCCAAGACGGACAAAGTGCCTCACTACCTCGAAGTTTTAGCTGCCGACTGTTACGTTCTGTCATTCTATATTATATCTACGGATATGTTTAGGGCGATGATTACAAAAATTGTATCAGTTTGGCCCTATCTGCTCTAGTTTTGGGGATACTGTATACAAGTTTGTAAGTAGAGGTACTGTAAGTTTATATTATCTGAATTAATACACAGTATACGGGTATGATTCGACTTTGCCACATAGGAAGCTTAGTTTTAAGAACTTTTCAGGGAAAGCCCTACGAGGACGGACTCCCAGTATGTTCCAGCAGGTATCTGCCATCATGTTGGCATAATTTCTTCTCTGGTATCCTCTTCCATAGTTTTACATTTTAGGAAATATTTATTCCAAGCTCTTCTCTTTAATAACCAAGCATTTGTGGGAAATGAAAAAAGTGGTTCTGATGGTGACAAGAAGTTGTCTGCTTATGTTTTCCAAGACAAGTTTTTGATTTCATGTCGATGAATTTAAATCTAGGAAATGTAGATACATTTATTTTTAATCAAATATCAAAAAAAAACCTGCTTTCCAGAGTTACAAACAGGTACAGTTGGCACCCATTTTGAAAACTTATTTGTTCACAGGAACTCTAAGTCCTTGTGTTTAAAGCAGAGACTTTTGAACGTTATGGACCCCGAAAACTTTAAGACTATTTCGTGCACAATTTTCAAAATTATTTTCTGCGCTTCGCGAAGCTCTATCGTTATTCTACCTGGAATGATTTTTGCTTAACGAAAACAGCAAATTTCTAGGTTTTTTTTTTTGCTTATACTAGTAGACAGCATTACTCTGAAGTTCTAAATACATTCTTCAACGAAAAAACATAAATAACGCACCATTACTGTCCAAAAAGCTATTTATTTGCCTGTTCCTCTGCTTGATTTTTAATCTGTTTCCAACAAAGTCATGTGAAGTATCTTAAAATAGATTACTTTTGCCTATATTTGGTTGTTTTTTCTACGTCTATTTGTAAAAGCTGCCCGCATAGTAATCAATTAACGATTTTTCAATCCACAACCCCACGACTTTGTGTTTAGTTAGTCCCAACTAAATGGGTCTAGCTCTAGGCGAGACATTTTAAAATCATCGTTCTATGATTTATGGCACAGTTTATTATATGTACATGCGAGCTTCATTTTTTGTTCATCTCATTTGAATCGTATAACTCTCTTAACAGAGAAAAATCGTAAAGTTCCTCTTTAAAAATGCTTCAGATACTTTAGCCGTCACCCCACAGAGCGCTGGTTGTTGGTTGGCTAGCTTTTGGCATACTAGACCGTCTTTTGCACATGACACGTTGTCCGCAGGATCGTAAAATACTCTTAACACAAATTCTCGCCATTGCAATAAATTTTCTTCATCTTTTTTTTATAGGCTACTTAGCCCTCGCGCTCCTTCTCGAATAAGGAAGTACGAGTATCTGTACATATCTGGCGGAACAAGATTTGTGTAAACATAAATTTACAATTTTTTATTTTTACTTGTTTTTCTTGTATCTGTTTGTTCTTCTAACCTACGTCATATCTCAAAATCTCTTGCCAATAAAATATTCTGACCGCGGCGTTGTTTGCGGAACCCCTATATACATACGAGTAAGTATCTAGTGTGTGGGGCAAGTGTGAGCCCACTCTCTGGAATATGTGTGTTCGCGAATCGAGAGCTCAATTGTTGTAGAATTGTAAAATTCCAACAAATCAATCCGTCACAATGGTTCGGTTCCATGGTCAGTTGCAGTGGAAAATGTTTCGATCTAAGGTGCTAAAGAAGGGATCACTGTTCCCCACGCGTTGTTGGTTGTGTGAGATCAGCGTGTGATGTGGTCCCGTTGAATAAATCCAGCAAAATGGATAAATTTTCTGATGGTGGTGAAAAATATATCTCAATCAGAAATAGTACGCGCCCTGGAGTTGGGTATCCTTTGTTTGGGAAGAGCTCCTAAATCACAGCTGAACGTCGTTTTCTTTTTGTTCAACCCCAGACTAGACGGACTACAGGTCGGACTGCAGGAATCACGTCCATTCGTTATGGTTTCAGATTTTAGAGAAAAAATTTGTATGATTTACGGCAATCATGAATGGTGTCAAAAATCCTTTGATTCCCATTCCATTCACCCACGATGCGAAGTCACCGCTGCGGAGGATCGTCCAACCGCAGTGCAAAATAGGGAAATAAATAAACCAATGGTTTTGAGGAAAGCGTATCGAAGAGAATGGGATGACGGTTCTTATTGCCCCGGTTATGGGAAAGGATTTGTATCTTTGACTTGAAAGTTTGATGTATTGGCTTTGATCCGACATGCGAAGGGGCTTATTGTGATGTGGCGGCGTAGGTAGGTAGCGTATATACATATATTCATCATATTTTGAAGTGATGGAAAGGTCAGACGATGATGGTCGAAAAGATTTCATATATTTTGCCCATTTTAGGGTTAAATGACCCTAAAGCACATGCCATCATCGGGGTCGCAAAAGAAGAGAGACTCGACGAGGAATAAAAGGTGAAATAAAATCCTATGATAATTCTTGCATTTAAAACACAATACGACTGCGCAAATTACAGCTGAGTTGAACGCTGACTCTAGGGGGGGACTGTGCTTCATCATTTGCCACCTTCAAAAAATGGGCAGCTGATTGTACCAACTTGGTTGATGGAACAATTTTTCGGGATGGTAAACAAATGCACATTTATCACAAAAAATTGAGCCTTTGGGTGCCGCACTTGCTCACTTTTAACCAACGCAAGAGTTAATAGACCATCCACGATATTATCAGATCTGTCCCCCTACGACTTTTGTCTGTTTGATGAGCTCAAAGTGTGGCAAGGAGGACAGGCATTTCCGTCGAACAACCTCAATCGCATCTGCAGACGCCTACTTTGAAGAGCAAAACGCTAACTACTATCTGAACGGGTTAAAATGATTGGAGCATTTCTGTAAAAAGTGTATCGAATTAAAAGGAGATTATGTCAAAAAATAAAACTTGTTGTTCTCAAACTTTTTCAAACGACCTTCGTACTACTGTAAAACAGAAAGAAAGACTGTCCAGGTGTAAGCAGAGGCAGATTCACGCAAATTATCTTGACGTTCCCAAATTGACATGAAAAACAAATTCCCTTGACAAGATCCAAGAATATCAAGTGGTGGGTATCAACTTGATTTTCTTGGATCTTTTCTTACTTACCTATTGATTTCAACACTAAATCCTCGCTGCTCAACACCACCAAAGATTTTAGGCAAGGTGAGCAGCTTCCTTTATATTGTTCTGCAAAGGTAGTGTCTAACTTAAAGCCAAACTAATGGTGTACTATTCTTTAGAAGTCTGTGCGATTGCTTGGCTACGCGGATGACATTAATATCATCAGCACAATGAAACGAGCAGTTACTGAAACTTTAGCAAGTATTGAATCAGAAGTGACTAAGATTGATTTAGTCATAAATGTTGAGACAAATTCAGGCAGCTTAACCAAAACCCCACGATTTGAATGGATACAACTTCGATTTTGCTAAGAAGAAGATTGTTCAGTAATCAGACGGATATTCGTCATCTTGTCATTCGATAGGGTAAATATTTAAGAAGGCAGTTGCCTACCAAAGCTCTATCGAGACGTATGAAGCAGATGCTATATGTAGGTACAACTCTCGTCCAATTCTTCTTACCATATGACCATCTTGGCATACACTACTTGATGCAGATACAAAAGGATTATCCTGGTTGAAGAAAATTGATGGTTGAGGAATTAACATTAACAATTGTTTTAGACAGATGCACTTCTTCACCATTCTCGACTTTCCAGGGCTCAGTATTCCCTCCGCGGATGATAGCACTCTTGATTTCGAATATTCGCTAACGACACTAACGACATCGAATTCAGCTCTGATATTGTTACAATCATCAATTGGGGTACGGAAAACCGAGTTGAGTTCAAAGTATCAAAAAGCCAGTGCTGTGTCCTGTCTATGAAGTTGCTAACATGGTCAAAATTAGAATGGATAGAGTTGATAAAAAGGAATCTAATGGTTTGTCAATGCTTGGTATGTTTGTTAGCCCAGACCTTCCATGGGATGAAGAGATTACTGATGATGCAAAAAGTGGAGCTAGATGCCTAGAATTCCTCTTGCGAATTTGCCCACAATCTATAAAGCTTATGTTCATCCGAAACTTGAATATAACTCGCATCTTTGGTCGGAAGCTCCTATCACATGTATGAATTTACTTGATCGTGTTCACATTCAAGCTTGTAAACTGATCGGTGATGAGTCTATTTGCAGTCAAATCTATTCGCTCGAATACGGTCGAAATGTTGAATTCTTAGCTTCAAAGACTTATAATTTGAAAATATAAATTAACTCTCATCGTCACCTCACTCTCTCTCTCCTTATCTGCCCAATCTTTAGCTCTTCTCTACATATTTTACTTGCACTTCATGACTGAGTTTAATTTCAAAGAACACAGTTCTAATCTTCAAAGTCAGGACTTCCTTTAGCATTCGTTTCTACCAGTTTATTGTGACTAAATTACATACGACCGCCCTCTCATTTCAGATCTCTATTTTCTTATAAAGCATCAAATGACATCATCTGAATAAGTAATACAAATTTCCCTACAAGTCCACTTTGAATAAACCTCTCCAGCAAATTAATTACTACTGCTCCCCTTCAATTGATTCATCAATTCGTTGCGGCTGCGCACATTACACCCACAGAAACTCAACTCAACTGTGTGTCCAATAGAAGTAAAAACAACTGATTCCATCACCTAATGGATGAGTCGATGATAATCAGGCCAAGCAAGGAGAGTATCATCAGCAGAAAAAGGATCACCCAACAACACCATCTCAGAAAAAAACTCGGCCAGCACAACGCAAACCACATCAAACCAACAGTAAAGATCTTCTGCAGAGCATCCGAAGAGGCCAACAAAAAAAAAAGAGGGCAAACCAGTTTCGCTTTTCGACCATGACCAGTTGCAGTCACCATCGCCTTCGTCATCGGCAAGAGTCTCTGCCCCATGAACAACAACGACAACTGGAGGAGACTCCAAAACATTTGTTTTCCTCCACTTCTGCTTCTTCATCGTCCGATGACTCATTGAGGAGACGAGTTAAGGACATTCCTTGGTCGTTTCTTATTCTGATGGTTATCCCTTTTATTTCTCATGGACTTTTCACGCTTCTTTAACGACTCCAAGGTACGAGGGACAAAAAAAAATGCACAAACCTCATCACTACGAAGAACAATCTTTATGCGCTTCAACTTTACGCTGATAACGCACGCGATAGAATCTCCCTTTTCTGGAAACATTTTCTCAAGGCACCAAGGCGACTATTGTCGCGATCGTCACCGAACCACAACAAGATGAGGATGATGCTTACAATGTCTATTTTTGAGCCTACTTTAGGTTATGTACCTTCTCCGTTCAATATGGGGAATGACGCAACGATAATTGGTCCTACGTCGTCGCGGTCGTCTGCAGGGTTATCTCTCTCTCCTGGTCCATTGGAAATGATTTTCCTTTTTTTTTTTTTTTTCTGTTTCATTTCTGTGGCCAGTGATGTTGAATCAGGATTATTATTGCTGTCCGACGAGGACTTGGGTATTCACCGAAAGTGGTTGGGGGAAAAAGCACGAGCTTTGCTAGCACACTAGCTGTCAGATTCAGAGGAAAATTGAAAGGGTGACTCGGTGGTATTTCGCCAGTTTAAGTTGTGCGCGCGCAATTATCCCGGATTTTATGGGAAAGATCTATTAGATTCTTTTTTAGTAAACAAAAAAAAAAAAAAAAATAACTAGACACAGCAGCATCCTTTCCTTAGTAGAGACGCAGCGGCTATAGAAAGGGAAAAAAAACTCGAGGCTGGAATTAAGGGGAGACGATGCGACGCAACTTATGTGGACGACAGTAAGTGTAGTATGGCTGGATAAGCGACGGGATTCCATCGAGGAGTGGCAATTGCTTTGCTGGAATGTAGTCTGTAGTAGACTTCGGCAAAAATTCAAAAGGAAAAAGTTTTTGGTGAATAGACAGAAGTAGACAGTGATTGGAAGGCATTCTTAGCTTCATAACTCATCGTGGATATCAATTTGAACTCCTAGAGCATACAGAGGATTATTTTTAAGGTGACAGGAATGTTGGCCAACAGAGTCCATCAATATGACCATGACAGTATCGACATCATACCATCCAAGTTGAAAAATGTATCTATGACCATACAGAACCATTAATCAATAACTATTTTTATGTCCATTAAAACAACAAAACAAAAATACTCCACCCCGCTGTGCTCATTGTAATGGGCTGGTATACTCCAAATTTAATGATTCCACTTTGCACTCTTACTCATCTGCGATAACCATAATTCCCCAGCATGGTTCATTTAATTGCTCGCCCTCTTGTTTGAGGTTGCTATACAACCTCAACCTATAAATACGTACAACATTACTTACAACTACCTGTCTTGTTAAAGAGTTTCAAAACAAGTCTTCTGGTCAAGTAGATAGGTACAATGGAATGTAGAGAACGTGTCGTCGCTTGTAAAACAATGGAAACCAAACAAATTATGAACCAATAACCGACAGTTGGATCTGATAGAGGTGGCATTTTTTCTAAGAATAAAATCGAAATGGGATCTCAGTAGATGTATCAATGATTTATGAGTCTTCATGCGTTACGTCATATTCTCTTACATTCTTTGATTTGATAAGGGTATGTATACAAGATTAAATATTTTAAGAGGGTTAAAGTATCTGCACGTGAGTGGACATGTAAAATCGACTTTGCAGACCATAAGTGTAGTTTGATTTTAAAATGCATTCCACACTTAAACTTATTTTATTTCCCCCAAAGTCATTGCATTGAACCAAAACAAACTATCTAAATTCATGACAAAATACGAGTATATTCCGAAAATAATGGCTGACTATTTTAGAAATAGAATACTGTACTATTATACTGACGACGGAATGAGGCAGTATAGTGTCACAGGCGGTGTCCCCCAAAGCTCCGTACTAGGTCCACTACTGTGGAATCTAATGTACAACGACGTCCTCAGACTTCAAATCCCGAGGTCCTCGAAAATAATTGGCTTTGCCGACGACATAGCGATCGTTGTAGTGACCAAATTGCTTGAAAAGTTGGCGCATGACTGTAATGAAGCTATGAAGCATGAACCTAAAACTAGCAGAGGAAAAGACCGAAGTAGTGCTCATCAGCAGCAGACGAGTTATGAAGACTATAAAAGTAAGCGTGGACGATCACGTTGTAGTTTCCAAACCGGAGCTGAAGTACCTTGGCGTTACTATAGATGCAAAGTTGACTTTTAAGGAACACCTGCAACACGCAGCTGAGAAGGGAGCAAGAACAATGGCTGCCCTGGTGGAATGGTGCCAATAGACCTTACTGGTCATGTATGTTTCAAAGCCTACCTCCATAGATTTGGACAAGAAGACAACCCAACGTGCACGGAAGCAGTCGAGGATGCAGAATACATCATGTTCCATTGTGCGCTATACCAGGAAGAACGTACCTTGCTGGCAAACAGACTGGGTGTGAACTTAACACCAGAGAACACCACGAGACAGATGACGAGCACGAAGGAAGTGGTAAGCGAAACTGGGCTACCATCATGAAAGAACAACGAAGACAGGAACGACAGCGAAACGAAGCCGAGTATGTAAGGCTGAAGCCCCCCTCGCGATGAAATGCTTGACGGCAGTGCCGTGAGAACCAGGGGTAGGAGGGTGGTGGGTATAGTGGATGGAAATCCCACACTACTGTTACTGGGTACGGGCTCAGTTTCGTCTTTGAAATATTCCCTTCTTCCCAGAAGGGGGTCAGTAACCAGTATTTTAATACCACATTCCCACTGCCGCTGTGGCCCTGGTATCAGGTAGGTAGGTAGGAGTTATTGCTGCTGTGCACTTAAGCGTCAACAACTCACGTGACCTTATTTGTTGAATAGTGTTAATAGGTTCCTGATAGGAAGAGCTTTCAAATCCATCCTGTGGCATTCAGGACACTGATCAACTTTGTAATACTTTTCTCTGAGATTTCCTCAAGGTTGTCGAAAAAGGGTTTGCTTAGAGTTCAATGCTGGGCTCTACTTAGAGCTAGATACCTGCAGAGGAAATGGGAGAGAGTCTCCTTCTCATTTACACTTTTACAAATGCGATAGTGTGTTGTGATACTTCCCTACTCGCCACTTGTGCTAATCGCTATAATTCTTGTAGCATCTGCCCGAACGCTTTTCTCAATAAAATGGCGATATTATCAATGGGTATAAACTTGTGTCTCATTATCCGATACGCTTCACATATTGTCAAAACCATCACCTGGAAGATACTGGATGAATCGGGAAGTTGGAAGGATACTGATATTTTCAGTGTTTTTGAAAATATTCCCGCACAGACCCCACAGTCCATCTTTGTACCGTCGGTATAAATTGCTATTTTGAAATTTGTTATGACTTCACCTCTTTCCCAATCTGTTCTGAATGGAAAGTCGACTGTGAATTTATATTGAAAAGAGATTAGAAATTATCTTCTTGACTGGAGTCTACTCTCTTCTTCTTATAAATATAAAATATTTATAAGAAGAAGAGAGTAGACTCCAGTCAAGAAGATGATTCTCTAGAGACAGAGATCGCATGCTTACATTTCATCGGCTGATGGGTTCTTGTGATATCTAAATTTCCACAGAAATTACTTAAAGCATTGCATCACATTATTCTGACTTAATGAAAACTTTCAAAAATTCGGTGCGCACCCTATAAGTAATTTCAAAACTCAAAATTTTGACCCGAATAAATAGTTTTCTTAGGACGCACCATTTTCGAGATATTCGCACTCAAAAACGATTTGGGATAAAGCTAGATTTTTTTTTTTTATTTCGTCTTTCTTTAGAAAATCTTGAAGAAGGTTTTTGAAAAAAATTTCAGTTAAGTACCGTTAATTTGAGGTTAGAATGAAAGTTTCAATTTTACATCTGGAAATAATCCAACATATGTATCTACTACAGATCTGCCGGTACTTCCTGAGGTCAAACCGGCAAACCGGACAGGCGGCCCAGTAGGGATGCAGTAAAGTGGGAGGGTTGTGATCGTTCTAATCCAAATCATAACCTCGCCGTAAGGAAAGAAGAAGAAGTATGTACCTCAGATATGAAGTTTGAAGAAAATTCCTCCAGTAGTTTAGGCTGCAGCCCGAGGTAAACGTAGGTGGTCAGACGTATAGGCAGATGGACAGATAGACTGAAAGAGATACTTTTTTGAGTCCCTCTATTATATTCACGAAAACAATACTTGCCCTAAAGGAGCAAGTAAAAAGGGTTTTGCTTGGTAATACAATTAACCAATATTAAGTCCGAGTGCTCCCTGACTTACTATTTTCGACTCTGCCGAGTTCGATACGAACACAAATATTGGAAATTTAAAGCAGGTACCATAGGACCAACCCTGTATCTGTTGTATAACAGGGATATGCTGGTAGATAACAATGCCATAATGGCTACTTTTGCAGATGACACTGCAATATTAGTACCTGATAAGTGCACTGTGAAGGACGCAGTGGAAATGCAGAATGCAGTCGATAGAGTGAGAGATTGAACGCAATAATGGCGTATCGAACTCAATGAATCAAAATCAACTCACATAAACTTCACAAATAAAAAGACCAACAAAAATTTTCCTATATTCATTAACAACCAAGTACGTTGGACGACAAGTTAAAATGGAAAGAGAAGAACTGAACTTGAAATACGGAGAAATGTACTGGTTACTGGGAAGAAACTCCTATATTTTTGGACATTTATAAGCCATAAGAGATGCTCTGTTGGGTTGCCCAAAATAATGATTTATAAAAATGTTGAATCAAACGATGCTCTTGCAACAGTACCAAACTCAATATCCAAGGATGTTTATGATGTTCAGTCTGCTGTTCGCAGCCTCAAACCTAATTCTAAGCCTGGAGCAGATGGTATTCCGACGATTGTATTAAAAAACGGTTGCAATTCTGTTTGTATACCTTTGCTAAAAATGTTCAGTTCATCTCTTTTATCAAGCATTTATCTCGAAGATTTTAAAATTTCACATTTTGTTCCCTATTTTTAAGTCTGAATGAGAGAACAAAAGACCTAAGATGAATAAAATCATTACTCTACAGATCGAACTAAACTACGGTAACCAGGAAAGCTGAACAGACATGCGAGGACAAGTGCAAAAAAGGTAAGACGGCAAGCTCTACACTGTTGCACCACATCGATGGAATGCGAAACAGTGCTTTAGATAATAGTAGCACCCACGTTGGAACGCTTACCACTAGTGCTCATTTTATTGCCCATTCAACGGTGTAGGGACCGTTCTGCGTGCAGATACAAATAAGTTAGGCAGATTAAAAACTGAAACTAGATGCGAGTACATACATTCCAGTTGAATACAAAAATTCAGGTTAATTGTTACTGTCAAAGGGCTCTATATACCACCTTCAGTAGAAAATCATCGCCTATATACACATTGCTGCGAAATGTTTCCATGCATTAAACAAATTTTCGCTTAGTTCCGTTTGATTATTCACAACTAAATTATACCTTCAGCTGAGGTACTGAGTCTGTCTCCACTTACCAAACTGTAAGACAAAAACTCATAAACAGAAAAAACGAAACCACAATGCTCCCATAAATAGCCCACATCTTTACTTCCCTCAGTTCATCAACGGAGGATGACGTGTCCCCAACAAGCAGGCTCACCTTAAACTTTGTGGGTCGTCATCGTCAACTCATGCCTCCTCAAAAAACAATTTCCATATACTCGTACTTCGAGTGTCATTTCTCTGCATAATTAAGGACTAATTTCTCTTGTGCATACATCAGTGCAAAAGTCGAATGACTTCCCGGCAATAACAATTAACAAAGAAACGAAAAAACAAAAAACCGCGCACCCAAGTACAATGTGTCTCAATTCAAGGACTCCAATGTCAACCACACCCAGCACGATGCTCTGCCAAAGTGGAAGAAATTAAAATACCCCCGCACAGAAACACTCATTTCAATTTCGCATATGTTACCCGGAGTGCTTCAGCAGACAGCATCGCGACACAGCATACAGGAGCTGCGACATCTCAATCTACACATTGTATCTACATCCATGGAGAGGAACACCTTTTTCTTCTTTTTTTTTCTCCAGTCTGGTCCTCGTTTGCATCTCTTTGCGGAGTGGTGTATCTTTACCATCTTCTCTCCACTCAGCTAGGCTAATGTCAAAACTTCCAACTGCTCCAGCACCAGCAGTGAGACTCTGCTTAAACCTTCATCTGCAGTCTGTAAGCAAATCAATAGTGATTCTCGATTCTCGATAAAAAGAAAATATCGTCGTTGTCGCCATTGACTTCACCATTACCACAGCAGCAGTGCGGCGTCGTGCGATACAAATCGCGATATTTGCTTACTCCACCTTTACTGTGAACCGCGCTCAGTGCCAACTACTTAATTGCTTAATTAATTGGTGTATCCAGATCGGGAATGAGGGCGAACCTGGCTATGACTTCAATATCCAATGACCGTTGTCATTGTTGTTCTCCGCCAACGCCATGCAGATATTCAGTACCAATTCGGATGATATTAGGTCATAAGCGCAGATACTGCTCCACCAGTATTGCCACGCCACACATGGACAAATGCAATTTTGAAAGATCTTTCCAAGTGGTTAACTACGAGTGATCTGTGGCTACGCAAGGTCGATCGCTAGTTAATGTGATAATTAATTGCGACGTGCCTTACAGAAATGTGAGCTTTTATGGGTTGCAAAAGTGGCAAACAGCTCCAATGCTGATCGCTACTGCAAATGGAGCGGAAATCTGATGAAACTGCTTGATTAAGATGTTTTGAATGCACAGCACATAGCGAAATTGCAAATTTTCCAAACCAGTGAGTCCGGCTAATGAACCTTGCCTACGAGGGATTAGAGGTGCAAATGGGGCTGGCTAATGAGATGCCAAGAATGGGGGCACTCATTGCATTAGCTGGCAGATTGTATGCGGCTCCTAAGAAGGTGGATTATCTGCAAATAAGACACGTCCGTACAACCATTCCTAACAAATGTACCTAAAGTACATCTCACTGTCTTCTGCGACTCAATATTTTCATTTGTTTATAGAACTTTCCATCCCTTAATGCTCACGTACTTAGAGGGTAATAAAAGATGACCTACCCGTACAATAAACCAAAGATGGTTTATTCTACTTTCCAAAGGAAGTCGACAAGTTGCTTACAAACAGCTGGTAAAGAAGACGGAGTAGATTGTTTCACGCAAAGAATTGCGGTATCCGTCTTCGCTTAAGTCAACATATCACAAAGAATGAAACCGCAAAGATGCTTGATGACTGGAATTCATCTTTATTTCTTATTTTCGTCAACTTATCGTCAGTGTCGAGGCACGAGGCAGATAAAATTGTATACACAATGTTAAAGAGATGACGGATGTCTCTATAGTTGGTGCAGTTCGGCAAACAATACAGAGTTATTACGAGTATTTATTAGACATGCTCTCATCGAACCGTAATTTAATGAATGTTTCGTATTAAATCGCCCTCACTGCTAGATCCATATTTAAACCGTCATCGGCTCCAGCAGCCTTTCGGATTTGAGCTTTGATATTGCTTTCTTCAGTTTACTTTGGTCGAGTGGACGGAAATGTTGTTTGACTTTCGTTGAATAGAACATTCAATAGAACATTCTTCATTCGTTTCGCTATTTCACAGTCTGCACATTTTTTTCATTTAATTCTCAAAACCGACCAGTGACCAGTGCTTCCCTACCACGGTGACCTAAAAGATTACACCCCTTGTGTTATTAACCGATATTGTTCTCGTGTTAGAGTACCTCGTTCAATCCTATTTCGCCTAGAAATTTGAGCATCTGTGTTGGATCTGGAGGATTAAAGTCTCTTGCTCCCAGCAGTTTGTTGTGAATCAATGCCTCGCAGTTGCTTAGAATATTTTCCGCAATCTTCTCCACTTTGACACAGGTTCTGAATATATCTAGATTTTACTTCCTAGAAGCTTGCAAGCATTCATAACTTGATCCTACTTATGCTGTTACCTACAGGTTTTTGATTGTTTTACTTTCGTTTTCTGCTCGTCTTTGTTTAAGAACGTTCCCTAACATGCTTGGCTCTGTTTGTGGTGCCTCCTTTTACGTCAGTCTATCGGCATCCACGTTACCATCCACAGCAAAGTGAGTTTCCTACACCATCCTGAAGCTGATTTCATATGAGCTTAATGCCTTTATAGCATCTTTACTGTCTGACATAATCACGAAGTCTTGCTTTCAATAATTCACACTCCCTGTTCGCTTGAATCTTAACAGAAAAGATGCTGAAGAATTTGCACAATGGTCCCGAGTAATCGAATCGAGTCCCCTGAACTGTCCTTGATCCACCCGTATTCTATTTTATGCTCCTTTCTTTTGCTCGTAGAACTTGCAAGCGGTGACTGGTGGCAAATCCAAGACAGGATTTGCATTTTCATTATTGAAAGAAACTTAACATAGACGAGTACTGACAGACCCCTGCTCCCTCTATTATGAGAAGAAGAACATCAGACTGTTGAACTCTTCTGGTCTGATAATCACACAAATTATTTGGATATGTTGGTTGCAATTCATTAAGGAATTCGCAAGTGACTATACTTAATAAGAAACTCGAAACTAGAGGAAATTGAGTTAAGAACATCACCCGGGAGGACTCCAAAAAAGGTAAAGCTATACCTTCAACAATCAACAGTCTCCCATCAGAAACTCTTCATAATGGCAGACGTTGGCCACGTTAGATTTTCTTTCAGATAAAAAAGTCACTTGTTTCCAAAACTAATACTCCAATGCTCATTGACGACAGATAATTCGATGGGACACCAGTAAAATTTTTTCAAATGTCGACAGTTTTGAAAAGGACTCACTTCTGAATAGTTAAATGAAATTCTGGAGCTAACGCTTTAGAAATACCAGCCATAGTACTCAAAAACTGTTACCAAAATTATCAACTGTTCATTGTAGACTTTTTCTATGTCTTATGGGAAAAAAATTGTTCCCTCTTACTGGAAAACTGCCCAAATTCAACCGATACCCACAAAAGGAAAGAAATGCTTGCCGCAAAACCACCGTCCCATAGCGTTGTTGTCGATGCTATCTAATATTATGGAAAGCGCTATCAATGCTGAAATAATCAAATAAATGGAGAGACACAAACTGATAAGTTACCGGAAGTTTGGTTTTCACAGCCGCCATTAAATTGTAGGCCTGCTGAGCTATGTAACCCACCTATGGACATCAACTATCGAACAGCACGAGGAATCAAGAACCGTTGCCCTGATCATCTCAAGGGCATTCCATAGGGTTTAACATAGTATTCTATTAAACAAGCTAGCCTATTAACAGTTCTGCGATTGGAAGGACAATTTTCTTTATCACAGATGAATTCAAGTTGTGGTCTATGGTGCCACTGGAGTGCCTCAGGGTTCCATACTTTCACCAACTCTGTTTTTACCTTTCAATGACCTTTTACAGTAAATAAACAACAGTTCACTTTTGCTGATGACAGCTCTCTAATTTCATCATTGCAAATATATCACATTGTCAGAGATGCGACCAGACTAATTCATTAAATGAAGACCTGCAGAAAATCTTGCAAATTTAGTCGATTTTAATGCGAGAAAAAAAAATTTACCGTCTTTTCTAGAAAGCACGACCACATATCCAGCATTGCAAAATCAGCATCTATAAAGTTAAGCAACCTATTTAGAGCAAAGAGATACTTTACAGCGCAACAGCTACTTCTCCTATACGAAGCACAAGTTAGATCAGGATCAGGATCAAAACATTCTCCTCATATGCAGTCCGCATGATAGAAGGTCCCACACTAGCTTCCAATGACCAACCATTAGCTCATTGAAGACTGGTGGCAGACCTATGCCTATACTATAGATACTTTCATTTCATTTCATTTATCAAAACTCCTTCTGCTACAGGAAAAATAATTTCCAATTTACTCCCAGGATACATATTTCCAGAAAACTTTAATCTGCAACAATTCAAAAGAAGAATCAACAGGCATCTACAAACATCTCGGGGCGCTGGCTCAGCGTTGAAGCTTCCCCTCTCCTGGGAGATTATAAAAAAAAAATCTGACAAGCCTGAGGACCGTCACTTTTGATGACGACATAGAGTCACCTAATTGTTATACTGGTTGTCATTACTACCATGCAGATCATATTACCAGGATCTTTCTGCAGCTACCTCAATACTATATCAAGAGAGGAAGACTCTGCTGCACTCGGTTGATAATCTGAAAGGTAAAATGAAATGCCTAGCAAAGCAGACAGCAGCTTCAAAATTGTTGGATCAGTATTTTGTTTCACTGCCGAACTTGCCGCCACCACAAAAACACATGTATCTATAGATAATTCTATTGCGAAAGACTCCACATTTAACATTTTCTTCTCTGATTAGAATTGATCTCTGCAGATGACCCTAAAACCGGACTATTTATACGGTGCTATCTGCGTCATCGAAAATGATCCACATACGCCCCGCTGATCCTCATTAAAGTTGTTCCTTCACAACCATTTCCAGAACCGAATTAAGTGTTTTGTTTTCTTTTGTATTAGAATTTCGAAACAATTTCCCAAACTCTCGAGCAATCTATCTTTGCTGGTTGCTATGGTATTTGGTGCCTTGAAAATGTCTTGACCCAGATTCCCTATCGATTTCTGAGATTTTATTTCTCATTTTCTATGTGGGTTGATCTATTGTCGATGCGGTGTTCTGCTTCAGCGTCAGCGTCAGCGTCTCGTTTCTCCTTATTTTTATTTCTTAATAAGTCACCACGCTGATTTTTATTTTATATTCAAATTCGTGACTTGGTACTTTGAGATCTTGTTGACTGCCTAGCAGGAGGTAACTGCGAGCTCCTGTCGGACGCCGCCGCCGTCGATGCCGCGCCGTCTTGAATAAATATAAAAAAACAAAAAAACCGACACCAAGATCCGGAGAGATGCAGTGGTGAGTGATTTCTTCTGTTCTGCGTTGTTGCTTGGTGAGTTGTTGTTGCTGCTGCTGCGCTACCACTCAATCGGAGGTGAGCTGTTTTGCAACCCAAGCCAAAGTCTTTATTTATTATTTTTTAAGTATCCAATTAATTTGGCCAGCAATAATTGATTTTTTTTTTCGACTTTTAAAGTTTAACTGCAGCTAGAGTGAGGAAGACAGTGCACTACAAATCCGGTTGCTTTATGGGGAAAGTTTTATTAAAACTCTGTGAAGTTAGCAAATATGGTTCTTCATGCCACCGGAATACACACCGAGTCTTCGATAGTAGATATATAGATAAATGGCGAAGTAAGGCACTTTCGATTGTTGTTCATAAATTTGTGCAGAGATCAGAGGTCAGCGAAGTTTTGAGTAGGGGCTATAGTTGTATCTTATGAAGGAATGGATAAGCTGCTGCAGTTGATTACTATCGTATCGCCTTTAGTGCAGATTTTCCAACAAAAGACCTTCACTTCAGATCGTCTTTGGCTGGAAGAGTTTACAAGTTTGCAAGTTGTCAGGCCAAATAGGTGTCGACAGTAACTCAAGTGGATTAATATAGTAGTGAAATACAGATTTATTGGATATTAGTTTTATTTGATCTTTACTCGGGAGTGACGTAATTTTTAAGTGATTTGGAGAGGTACATATTTCATGACCCTACAAGAAGAGTTTATGGACGTTTTAGGTTTACAGAGTATCTGCAAAAAGGTAAAATCAACTTTCCCAAGCAACAGAAAACATGCAACCGAAAGATTTGAATATATGTATACCCCCAAATCTTTTATGGACCTCGCCCAATGGAGGAACAATTAGGCATGCTGTGCGTTTGCATCCTATTGAACTTTGAATCGCTACAAATCAGTGACTGGAAGGCTCGACCAGAAAATGTGACACGAAGGTTGTAAAACTTAAACTCAATTTCCCACACAGTTTTTCATTTAAGCCGGTACAAATAAACCAAAGGCAGGCAGGGACATACGAAAGCAGTGAAGGTGATTCTACCAAAGACGCAGCTTGGCTTAGGAACATTCTGTCAAAGTCCTGAAAACCATCATCAGCACTGCCATTTCAGGATGTGAGGCCGGAAATGCGCATACTTACACTCCAAAGAATAATTGATAAATAATTCGTTAGAAATAAGAAACAGGAAACATCTCTCAGTCCCAGTTTCTGCATTTGAAAGGCAAATCTGTAAAGACAGCACTGCATGAGTTAATGAATTAACTCTAAACACCATTCCACCACAAAAAATGTACTCTAGCAGGATCAATTGAAATTGTAGGAGTCTTCAACAATGTGGAATCAAGAGCGGACTGAAAAAAGATCCGACACTATCGTGCTGGATTAAACGAATGCGCAGTATCTTGAAATTCCTGAAGGAAGGGAGCCAAATGAAATTATTAGCTTCTATGTAAAGCTTATTACTCCCTAATCTTAATAAAATGTTCTGTATATCTGGATTTGCACAAGTAAAAGTTTATGGATTTTACTTTAAAACGATATCTCAATGAAAAAAGGGCAAAGACCTCAGCTGAGTTCTACAATCAACCCTAAATACTCTCGCAAAATGGACAAGGAGTTGTATGCTGACTGTTTATCCATAGTATCTGTTGCCTCTTATACTTGGAAATATACACGGCCATTCTTAGACCAGTTCTGACATACATATGCATGAATAATCTGCTAGTTAGCAGAAGAAAAATCATTAAACCAGAAGGCGGTAGTTTTACCTATCGTAAAGGCGGCATAAGAGTAAGCAGCAGTGTTGGATCAAAGCCGCCTCTTTCACAACTCTAAAATCTACTCATTTCAAAATGGGGGTATCTGCTGAAACGGGATGGTCTATGACATGAAATTCTACAAGGTGTAGAACAAGGTTGAAGCAGAATATTCTGCAGGAAAATAAGGGCAACTCTTGGAGACATGTGCACACAATATTGAGGCTTAGTTGAAAATACAACAGTATCTTAATTGGCGGTGATTTTGATGTGAATATTTTCAAAAATACTCGTACCAGTGTCACTAGTCTATTTCAATATTTTTGTGATAAAATCCATCTTTCAATTGTAAATAAGCACTGGCCAACTTGTTTCAAGTGCGCTGATAACCCAACATTGATGGACGTGTTTTTAACGAGCTCAAATCAGAGAATTCTGGGAAACAAACAAGTCAGGCTCACCTCTGAATTCATACATGATTTAATTTTTTGCTCATTTCGGTTTGACATAATCCAACCCAACACTGCCTATGATAACGCACCGATCCTACCGAAATATTGATTATTCAGGTCTTCAGCCTGAAGCTGAAAACCTAAACTGAAGTGACATTTATTTCACAATTGATGTAAGTAATAAGGTGGTGCTTTTTAAAGCTTTAGTTAATAGACTGTATGATGCTCTAGATAAATAAAACAAGAATGTTGTCCCTGATTTTTCCGGAGGTACAAAAGAATTGCTTAGGATTACAACAGAAGGCAATACCACTTCAAAGTAAAGTGACCGCACTGATACGTCATTCTCCAAAAACTTAACTCCGCATTGAGTTCAAAAGAGCTCTGGAAGAATATTAAAGAAGTGGAAGTGATTGAAGATAGAAGTGCACTTTTAGCCCTGAAGAAAAGAGTACATGTTTTGCTTCAAATTTGCATAGTTCAAGTGTCAGTGTCGTTCCTGCAATCAGTACAGTACAGTGTGAGAGATTCTTTTTTAAATGTGTAGGCGTGGCTGTTATCATAAATGCAATTCGCAGCATTAAATAGAATGCTTATGGCCTTGATGACATTGCCCCTAAATTTATAAAACTTATTTTACCCATAATAGTTCTTTACTTCCATGAAAATCTGTCAAGTTAATACCGGTGCCTAAAAAAACAAATCCTTCAAGCCCATCGGACTTTAGGCCGATTAGTTTTTGCCTTTTCAGCAAAAGTATTCGAAAAACTTATTTCTAATCAAATGCAACATTATTTAAATGAAAATAGCCAAATTTCCAAATGGCAATCAAGTTTTGGCCTCGGAGATAGCTGTGAATTTGCTGAGATTGCTATTATGGTACTCTTAGACTCAAATATAGCTCTTAAAATTGTGGGTGAATATCTAAAAAACAGACTTCAAACAGTCGAAACTGCGGTTGGTATCTCTACTCCTTCTCTTGTGAACTTTGGCGTTCCTCAGGGATCTGTTTTGGGGCCACTGCTATTTCCTTTATTTATAAATAATCGGATAATGTCTCTATTTATATTTCGCCCTTTAGGATTAATGGAAGACTGTGTGGCAAGATTAAATGAGGATTTACAACGAACACAAACTTAGTGTAATACAAATAAGCTAAAGTTAAATCCCCTAAAAACAGTTGCAATGATATGTACTCGGCGGGAAGTTGATTCTAATGACTTCTCCCCTGTTGTTTTGAATAATAATGTCATATCTTACGCAAACAAATTTAAGTATGTTGGTGTTAGAGATGCAATCAGAAAAATGTACGGTTGAATACGCAGCCTTCGGTAGTCGTGTTACCTTCTTCTTTCCAGTATGAAGGAACGATTGGTGAAGAGTTTAGTTTTGCCATTTTTCACGTTTAATTGTTGTGTATATCCTTGCCTGGATTTCGAGTGCAAACGAAAAATAACCTACGAGACGTACCGTGAAATTAAATCACGTGACGTGAATAAATTGATAGGCAATGAAAAAAATTACAACACGACAGGGTCGCACGTACGAGTACTTACCCCATATGTGTTGTTCGTTGATAAAATGTTCAGATTTTAAATTAAGCCGAAATCTATAGGAAAAGATTTCGGAAAATACATTCAACTCTTTTTTTGGAAAACCAACAAGTTGATGCCGATTTCCCCAACTGAACCTTCAGCAGGAGCATTTTTCGTTGGGTAGCTTCGTAAACAAACAAAATTGCAGAATTTGGGGTTCCAAGAATCCAAATGTAATCGTTGAGAGGCTATTGCATCTGCCACCGGTGACAGTTTGCTGAACGATGTGGACGACGAAGTCGCTATTGTTACGGTAGGATTAATGTGACCGGCATATGGTTCCAACACGACGGGGATATGTGCCACATAACTCAGCCAAATTTCGCTCTATTGCACAAAAAGTTCCCCGTCCATTTAATTTAGAGATTCGGTGGCATCAATTGGCCACCAATCTGACCCCATTGGACTTTTTTCTGTGGGGTTATGCTAAAGATTGTGCCTAAGCAGAAAATCTCAAAACTTTAGAACACTTAAAAGTTAACATTTGTGAAGTTATGTCCGCAATACAGCCTCTCGGTCTCTTTGTTTGATTTACAAAACTGACGTTGATTTTCGAATTATCAAATGAATACTTGAATACATCATCCAACCTGAAACGATCATACTCCCTAATAGAAGAACTTTGGTTCCCTTATCGACTTATTGGTTTTGAGAAATAGTTTCATCAGATTTTTAAAACTATTTGTGTTCTGCTACGGTGTTCTTGCCTTTACTTGCTTCGATTAGGAGAGCAAACCTGCGAGTTGCATATTGGCTTGAATCCTTAGTGTGGTGATACATTTTTTTCAAGTGAGATTCTCCTTGATAGCTTATAACTAGAATACATTGCGACAACTATGAATCCAGCGGCAAAATTAACAAAAAGGGAAAAAGTTTTTCTGAATGAAACTTCTAACTCCCACATTAAGAAAAAAACAACTGGTTGACCCCAGAAATTCTAGACTCCAACTAAGAACAAATTAGCATTTGAACTAAATAGATTCACGACACATCTGCGAGGACTCTTTTATTGTAAATAAGAAGAGTCTACCTCTTTTGAGATATCCAAAAAATCATGAACCGAGCTTAGACATATGGTAAACAAACTGTTCTGACACATTAGTGATTTTGTTTTGGCGTCATATACTTTTGGTTGTGTGAAAATGTCTGATTTTGTGCCAAATAATAGTCATTTGCGGAAAGTGTTGATTTTCTTCTTTCATTCAAAGAAAGCGGCGGCTGAAGCGCATCGAGAGCTCCAAAAAGTTTACGGAGATGCTGCTGTAATTGGTCCCGTCGCTTCAAAGATGGTGATTTCGATGTTGACGACCGTCCGCGTGAAGGAAGGCCAAAATCCTTCGAAGACGCTGAATTGCTCGATGAGGATCGGGGCCAAACGCAAGAACAACGTCAAGCCATTTCCAAGCGATTGCATGCGTTTGGAATGCTTCAAAAAGAAGGAACTTGGGTTCCTTATGATTTGAAGCCAAGGGACGTTGAGCGTTGTTTTTTCGCCTGTGAACAAGTGCTCCAGCGGTAAAAAAGGAAGGGTTTTCTTCATCGCATCGTGACGGGTGATGAAAAATGGATTCATTACAGCAACCCAAAGAAAAGAAAATCATGGGGACTGCCCGGCCGAATATTCACGCTGCGAAGATTATGCTGTGTATTTGATGGGACCAAGTCGGTGTCATTTATTATGAACTGTTGAAACCCAACAAAACCATCACTGGGGAACGGTATCGACTTCAATTGCGATGCGACTGAGCCGAGCACTGCGCGAAAAACGGCGACAATACGAGCAGAGTCACGAAAAATTCATTCTACAGCAAGACAACGCTCGGCCTCACGTTGCCAAACCCGTGAAAATCTACTTGGAAACGCTCAAATGGGAAGTCCTACCCCACCCGCCATCCGATTATTACTTGTTCCGTTCGATGGCACATGCTCTGGCTGATCAGGAGTTTCGCTCATATGAAGACATCAAAAAATGGCTTGATTCGTGGATAGCCTCAAAAGATGAACACTTTTACCGTAACGGTATTCGAGCTCTTCCAGAAAGATGGAAAAAAGTAGTACCTAGCGATGGGCAATACTTTGAATGATTCATTTGTAACCATTTTTTCACAATAAAGTTGCATTTTCATCAAAAAACAGCGAGAAATTAGTTGCACACCTAATAATTCAAAAGTTTACAACTAAAGCCAGTTTGTACCTTTACAATAAGTTTGACAAAATAGACCGAAATACGGGTAAACATGTGCTAACGACTTTTAATCCATGGATTTTTTTTTATTTTTAATAGCCGACTTCTAAGAATTGCAGATACATTTACGTTAAAGCTCGTATGAATAGAGAGGATACGGAGAAGACATAATTTGAAATCCAACCGTATGTCAAATGGAGAGACTGTTTGCAGACCTCAGTCTACATCCACACGTATCTATCTAACCCAATGAATCGATGCCTAAAACGTATTATATCAATTTCCTACACTGACCCACTTTAGAGTTTGATTTTTTAAATTAGCAATGGATATCGTGCTCCCCAAACGCATTGACAACAGAAATTCTACCTCCAGACACACTCAGTCAGAAAGTCAATTTCAATTCGATTGACATAGTGAGTTACTATACACCGATGAACTACATGCAACGACTCAAACTCCACCGACACGGACCGGTATGCAATCGGTTCTCCTCGACGTCGTGATGTACTAGTGCGCGAGCTAGTTGGAGGCCGTCATACTCTCTGGCCAGCTATGGTAGTTTTTTGTTGTTAACAAATGTTTTCCGGCCCGAAACACACGCAACATAATCACATGCGTAAAACAAATCGCCAATACGTTGGCCCACTTTTGCTGCATGAAACACTATCCTCTCTCCATTCATCACTCAGAAACCATAAACACATCGTGCAAGATTGGCAACAAGGCAACGCGAATCGGATCTCCAGTTACACTCGGCCAGTGTGCGCGGATTTAATTACTTTACAAATGGTATCAAGGTATGTATCTACTACTGGCAGTGCCCCAGCAATGTGAGAACAGCTTTTGACCCTGTGGTTTGCTTTGGTTGGATAATGCCGGCACATTACCACCACCCCCCAAACGGCCTCCCTCTCTAGTAGAATGCGCGTAAGGAAACCAGATTAATTCAACCGCCCACATCGTTCTGGGCGATGTGCGAGTACGGAATTACTCGTACTCCCAATGATCATCGATCAGGGCTGCTTGATCTAGTTCTCCAAGTCTTCGTCCCATCCGGCTCCTGGGACTTTGATTTTAAATTAAATTCTTCTCCTCGTCTATGCAAAGCGATGCCACAGCCACGGGCAGTGTTCAATCAGTGACTACAACTGCAACTGTTACTGCGCCCAGTCTAGTGGTGGTGGATGAAAGTGCTACAGCACTTTCTCATCCTTAGGCGAGGTGTGGTACAAAAGTGGATTAAGTCAATAGCAAAAAACCAGAAAGAGAGGGAGAAGTGGAATACCTGGCGCGCTCTGGTTACTTCAATCAGCCAGCACGAATAAATGGGACAATTCTACGGTGACTTAATTTATTGGATTGGAAATCGTGTTAAGTGTACGCAGGTGTGAGACGGAAGTGCATACGGAGGAGCATACTATAATTCCATGATTAATTTCAACGAGGATCATATTGGTTATTGGTGGTGGTGGTGATGATGATGGTGGAGTCCTCCCGTTGCTATGATTAATATATTTTTCAGAAACTACTGCAAGGAATGTGGGAAACCGTAAATTGCAAAATATAGTCTTAAAGATAAGAGAAGTTGCGCTGTAGAACTTGTTGTTTTAAGACAGCGTTAGTTGTCAGATTTTAGAGCTATTTGTCATATTCCAGTGAGGAGGTACTTATCTATACAAAGTACGACTAAGAAAGTAGCTGAGGCTTATTTATGTTGTGCCACTAGATTTTGTTTCCGGTGTAAGACCAGGTTGCCGATAAACACACTGCACTTTATTATCTAGCAGACACTCTATAAAAGTTGCGAAACGGATTAAAAGTTATGCATGTTTTAGAACTTTATCTTAATTTTAGAAAATCAAGATAAGACAAATTTTGAAGCCGGTTAGGTTAAGATCAAGTCGCTGCATCTATCAATGAGTACAGATACACTTGCGCCTAATGAATTTGTTACTAGCTATAAGGTATTACTTTCATGAGTTTGATTAATCGAAAAAATTAGTCCGATTTTCTTCAAACTTTATATCTGGGATCTAAACGGGTAAAACAATTTCAATCAATTTTGTATCTGATAGTAATATGAACGTTTGCAATAAGACTGCTTACTCATTTTGTTCGGCTACTTCACCTATTAGAGTGCTTGTGAAAATTGATTTTAAACCACTTTCGACATTTGTAAGGGCATGACGTTGAAATTTTCGGCATATAGTTCTTTTTTTAAAGCTTTTTATAGCATTTTGCAAAAAATACAACACATTTAGATACATTATCTTATAAATTAGCGAAAGCTTCAATGTGGGAAGACCCTAATAGAACAAACTTTGAGGGTTCGTCACATTAATATTTGTCAGCCAACTGTAGTTATACATATAACAAAAAAAAAACACACGGGATGAGGTACATACACGTTTAGATTTAACTTCGCCAGAAAAATCCACAAAACTGTAACTCACTTGATTAGTTTATCAAAGTATAAAGTCTTCTTTAGTTCGTCCGTATCTGATTCCATTTATGCTACCTCTGGCGTCCCTCAAGGTAGCCACTTTGGACCTATAATCGTTATCTTGATCATAAATTATGTTGAGTGCTTCATCAAAAATTCTTATCTATCTAGCTATGAGTACGCTGATGACATAAAAATCTTCAGGCATGCACCTTCCCCTGCTGACTCTTGCCCACTGCAGAATGACGCTAATAGATTTTCAATCTGGTGCCAAACTAATTTCTTGAGCTCAACATCAGCAAATGTTAATGTATCACGCGCTCCTGTAAGCGACTTCCTCCATCACTCAGGGCTTTCTCTAATTGTGGCCAGTCTATCCCATCAGTCTCTTCATTGCTTGTCCCTTCTGGTAGGGAACTTAATTTTCGTACCCACGCTGACAAACAGTCAGATGATAGTCTAAGGGATTTTTAAATCCATATGTCACAAAATCCCTTCACATCACCTTAGTGAGGGCCCCTCCTTGAATATGCTAGCCAAGTACAATGTTTTGCAAAAGTATAATCGCACCCTGTAAAAAGCCTTTTCCAGGAAACTCTAAACGGATACAGGCCCTTTATTATTTTTTTTTATTTTATTGCATCAATTAAGAAGTAATTAGAGGAAAAAAATCCCCGATATTTTCTTTTGGGATTTCCAGCAATAAAAATCTGATATTTTGGGCTTGAAACCATTCCAAACTTCGACGACTGACGTGAATCCTTGGATTATCTTGTTAAAAACATGAGGAAATCGCCAATATCGCCTTAAATATGGTACCAAGTTCTCGTCGAGTAGCTGGGTGCAGGCTGCACTATCTATTTTTGTGGAGGTAAAGGCAAGTGAAAACCCCCCATACCATGCAACTTCCACCGCCGAACTTCGGCGAACCTTGGTTCCTTCTGTAAATCGTGCCAATATCCATTAAAGCTGTCTGGTCTATCAAGATAAAACTTCTTTTCGTCACTAAAAATAATGTTTAAAAAAAATATTGTATTAGATTGACATTTCAAATTGAAAAAAAAGAGGAAATGAACACAATGTTACTTACGATTTGCAATTACGATCCATGTTGTTACGAGTGAATTCCACTCTCTTTTCTTTGTGGGCTGCTGTTAGACATGGATCAGATACCATTTTGCTTCAGACGATTAATCCGCTGTGTTTTATAGTACACAAAACCGTCGAAAACGAAACATCTAAATCTAATTCACTCCGAATTTCAGACAATGAACGCACCGAATTGGAGCCTTTGATCGAGACTTGTAAGCTTCTGTGGACGGCCAGGTCGGATTGCTGTGCCATAAGACTCCGGGTCTTGTAAAAAATTTCGAATGACACGGTCTGATCTTGATATTTCTTCGCGATTGCTCTAAAGCCCAAAAAGGTAGAATTTATGTAATAAAATAAAAAAAATAATAAAGCGCCTGTATCCGTTTAGAGTTTCCTGGAGAAGTTCTTTTACAGGGTGCGGTTATACTTTTGCAAAGCACTGTATGGTCACCTTACTACGAAACTCATACCTTACGAATAGAAGCTGTACAGCAGTTGGTTCATCCGTTTTGTCCTTCGTTGTCTTGATCGGGTTGATAATTATAACTTACCACCCTATGCGGATCGTCTGAAACTGATGAGCGAACAGTCTCTTGAGAAACGTCGTGAAATCGCTGACATAATATTTATTCATCAGCTATTATCTGGTAACATTGACTGCGGTGCACTATTGGAAATGATCTCCTTTAATACAAACGTACTTAATCTTAGGTCTGTACCCATCTTCCGACTCAATTCTCACCGCACCAACTAAGGTTATGACAAACTATTGTCCAAAATCCTGCGGAAAGCTAAAAATTGTTTGACTTTCATTACAGCAGAGCCACACTCCGTAACGCCCTCTACACTTCTTAATCTTGCCCCAATGCGTTGGAACTCCCGCCTCACATCTTCATATTATTCAAGTTAATAATGATTGTATTAAGCTTAAATAAATAAAACTAGGGGACCAAGACACTAGCCAAGGTAATTGTAGAATCACTCTGCGCTTTCATTAAAGGACGAGGGCAGAACTATGTAGTGCAAGTGATAACAACAAGTGAAGTGATTACATACCACTTCGGTAGGGTTCACTTAAACTAGAGAAGGTGCATAATGTTGCCGATTGTGTTGGGTACTCTTTGAGCAGTTTTAGTTTTTAGATTGGCAATATCTAGAGATATTAGAAGGAGTATTCCTCCAAATACCCCCACAAGAGTACCAATGTATGCTTTACTGAATTAACTGGTACTATACCCGTCTAGCATAGTTACATGTGTCAATATTACGCCATCTATCATTAGCATATTTCAGTACACAGGCATATAGAGTCAAGATGCACCCATTTGGTATCTTATCGAGTTTTTTTTTTACAACTGCTAGACCGTCAGTGTAAGTGACGATGTCCAAGTTCGATATTGAGCTTACCACTCAGCGTCTTTAAAAAAAAACCGTTGACCCCGGTTGGGAACACACTATTTTATCCCCTACGCCGTCAATCCCCATTGCAAATTCATACTTCAGATTTAGTTGATTACCGTCGTAGTACCGTATTTTATATTGATATATAGGAACGGTGTTAAGTAGTCCGCGGCCTATATTGGAGTCCTGTTTGGCCTTATGATTCTGACGTGCCCTCTGTGATTACTCCTGCATTATGATGACTCCCTCAGTCTTTCATTGCAATGTCTCTGCTATAAATATCCAAGAGGAGTGTAGCATGGTTTCTTGTGCTACAATTGGAGCTGTCTGCAAGGCGCTAGGCGCATACTGCATCAAGAATTCCTTAGTCGCCATTAGGTTTAGTAATCTGGGAGGTGAAAACAGTTGCAGTCGGCTTCGATAGGGAAATCTTTGCCTCCAACCGTGCTTTTTAGAGGTCAAGTTTACCAGTTTTCCTAGTTTTGTGTGGAAGACACAAATCCAAGTTTTCATAATCATGGAATCAGCTTTGTTCAAAGCCGTCCATCAAAGGAATGCGTCTAACAAAAGATGCATGAAGCCATAATGTTATTCGCTTGCCTGACACAGTTATAAAAATGCTAACTACCCTGCATAGGCATTTACTTTCTTACCCTCTCCTTCTATGTTTAAAGGCACCTCATTCATCAAACAAAAAATAAGGCAACACTTCGTGCTACTTCCCTGCTCACGAACTGTTCACATGCAGTTGAATGATGAATACATCAAGCGTTATCTCCACTTAAATGTTCGAGAGAGCATATGCGTTGTTGAAAGTTCCATTATTTGGCAATGAAGGCAACAATGGCGTACTCCTTGCACTCCTAATAATGTTCCTCGAGTGTAAGGCTGTTTAGGCATGTTGCATACTTCAGTATCATCTATAATCAGAATGAAGTACCCGATGCCCAAAAATTCACAATTCACACTGCCAAACAAGGTGGCACACTTAGCCGGTATTCGTGCCCAGCTCTACTAGGCAACATCAACAATACCGGTAAATTTCTTGCAACCACTTGTAGGAAGTTCTTACGATACTGAGTCTTATCCAAATACTAGTCACTACTCTGCCTTCTAAGTATGTAACAGAACTATTACTATTTGTGTAGGATTATCTTGAACTGCGAGCGAATGGTCTATTGTGCCCCTGCTAACACCTAGGAGAGGTTTATTCCCTCATTAGAGTTCCCCTCAGAATATAATTCCTTCAGAATTGTTTTCGAAGGTCAAACACTCTAACTTTGCATTGGCAAGGATAGTTCGCCCTAGAGCACCCCCTCTAATCTGGTTTCTCTCAGGAATCTGAGAATTAGATGTGGGTCCATGGTTGGCATATTCTCGTTTGATAGTTGGCCAAGTATTTTAATCTTTTGTGAGTCAATGCAGAATCTCGAAAGACGTTCATTTGTTATACCTAGTTTACTTAGATGCTCCCCTAGTTTATAGCGCCCCGTTAGAAAGCCTGATAGCAGGTTATTCTTGTTGAGGCAGATACACGCTTCAAATCTCTTCCGGTAGTAGTGTCCCAGAAGTTTCTTAGCTTGCCTCAGACCTGGAGTAGTAATCCAGGTTCTCGCCCTGTTTTCTTTCTACATCTTCCTGAATTCTTCGCTTATGGTATGATTTCCTATTCCGCAGAATGGTGCAGGTCCAATGAAGGATTCTGCTGCTCCTTGTCTTACTAAGTGTCTAACGTGACCGGGTACCCAATAGAGGGTTACTTTGTTACCAATTTATTAAGTTTGTATAGGCATTTCCACACAAGTGTTGATTTAATGTGTGTGTTCTATCACACACATTGAATTGAACACATCAATCTATGCGTATATTTCGGCTCGAAAGATGCTGGTACTTTTGCCCATAGGTTCTGATCCAAAGAGACCTGCCTTTATTGTGTGGTTACTCAGTCTGTATATTATGGGTTTATTGCTCTAGTCCTTCTTATTACACAACTTCGTATGAAATTTGTTATCAAAGATAAATTTCCGGATACCATCGTCCCTAGAGATTGCTAGAAGGGGGAGTTTCTTGAAAAGTGCATCATATTCTTTCGAACTGATGCATTTCTTCCTCCCGGTACCCTTTTTGCAATTCTTAGGATCGTCCGCTTTGCGTTTTGCTCAACTACGATGTGAAGTGGAGTTAGTTCCAGGAATACTTCCATGGCTGCAGTTAGACATGTTCTCATGGCCCCAGTAATACAGAGGCAAGCAAGTCTTTGCACTTTAGTGAGTGTCTCCCTCATTGTGGCTAGACTAGTTCATTTGGCCCACGTTATCGCTCCAAAGGTGATTATTGGTCTCACAATAGAAATATTCATCTATCTTAGAATGCTCGGGCTAAGTCCCCAAGATTGTAAAAGAAATAGAGTGAGGAAGGAATTAGGTACTACTACTTCGGATATATAGTAGATGCTTTTGATGTGTGCCTGAAAGTTGAGAAGATGCAGTGAAAAACTTTCAAAACTCTGAGATTAAGCATCACCTCAAAACTTTTCACTTAACAGTCTTATACTCTACTAATTTACCGTGGCCATCCATAACTTGGCTGTGTCTAGCATTATAAGCATGGACAATGCGTCGAAGGACCACATACTACCTATTTTCGCTGTCGTTATTTCGCTTTATATAGCGACTGTGGCCATTGAGGTCTAGAAGCAGAAGTTTGTAATTGGTTAGTAATAGCACGAATTACTCATCATATCTGGTCCCGAGAGAATGGAATTCTATTTTGTTTCCATATCCGTTTTAGTTAGAAAATAGTCACCAATATCTCTTCGTCTTCCAACAAAGTTCTCACCAAAAAAGTAACCAAATTCGGCGAAATTTTATTTCACATAGCATCGATGCCTTTTCTCCTTTTTTTTTTTTGTTGGTTACAAAAGGACATCAAAAATCAATTAGCAACGCTTGCATTCGGTATCTTCGTTATGGTTTCATCACATCTGCTCCTCCTGCGTTTCGTCCGCCTCCTTACAGAGATAACCATGCCTGCGCTCCATTAAAAATGAATTGATTTGTGCAACACACATCGGAACCCTGCCAAAATCGCGGCAACAGAAGAAACCCCTCGCCAATAACGACCACTTAACAACCGATTTTGTTTCGACAACTAAAACGAAATCAAAAAGTGAACCACACGAACAAACAAAAATGCTTCCCAAGAAATACTACCCCTGATAAATTACTGATAAAGTTGTGGTCCCAATAAAGCAGGAACAAAAAGCTACAGAGACGACCTGGAGAAAAGGCGAAAAAACATTCATTAAGTGGTGGTTCGGAGAGCGGAATAAGTCTTCGCTAATTGACAATGCAAACAGCACACACACACACACCCACACCGAAACCCGCCGAAATTCAGGGGTGATAAACATATTGATTGTTGGCCATTAAGTCCGTCTGATAATTACAATGAATCAACTTTATTCATCCGAGCCATAAATATGGCAATCAGGGCACAGGAACTCGCTCATGGTGTCACCTCGATGCACGAGTGCACCGCATGAGTGGTGCGCTGAGTCAACAGCTCACAGCAGTCCAAGAATCCATCACTTGTATCTATACACATTCCTTTTGTCTCAGTGCGCAGTCTCAGATAGGAACCTTTGTGCAGAATGTTGACCACATTGGCGCCAAATGATATTTTTTTTTGTCGAAACATACATGCATTTGCCGAGACACACATCTTACTCATATACTCGTACGCAGAGATGACGATGAGCAATTATTTTGTATCTACGACTAAGTAAATTGTGGTGGGGCTCAAGTTCATATTGTGCCCAGAAGCGCCATTAGTCACTCTGAACAAATAGAGGCTAAAAGTATCTCGAGATCCCGTATGGCCCAACGTTTGAAGCATAATAACAGAGAGTATCTATTGGAAAGTAATCAGTGCTAATGTTATCTAGAAATAACTATAATTACGGATATACCTCGAAGAGATGTATTTCGAAGATAAATCGTTATTGTTTTGAAGAGAAAGACGATGGGATCGCCATCAGATCGAAGCCTATGATGACGATGATTAGGAGGGCTCGTGCATAGTTTCATTTACTTCCAGCCATCGATATGGTATTTTGACAAAACAAACGATCGATTAAGTGGTCTGGGGTCTGCACTTGGGTAAGTCAACTCTTCAGTTCGAATATTTCGAGAAATTGAGAAAACATCCGAAGAGAGGCCTCCTCACTGAATTGCAACATTTTATTCGAGTGACCTGCGTCCAGTTTGTTTACTTTAATCAGTTGGATTTGCATATTTCTCTGTTTATGAGAGACGAAGATGTTGATGGTTGGCAAATTCAGGAGCTCGATTTTGAAGGTTTTCCATTGAAAATATTTGTGTTAGGTGTGTGTGGATATGAAATGGAGGAGGTGAATACTTGATTTTCGGGTACAAGTGATGTTGAGTAATGAAATCGGAAGTTGTTTTCGAAATCTGAAGTGTCTGCTGTCATTATTTGGACTGGCTTCACTCAAGAAGAGGAAAGAAATTGCATAAGCCGAGAGGTGAGTTAAGGTGCGGTGAAAGATTTAAATTAATTTCGTCAACCAAGTGCTTTTTTTTTGCCAGGCGGTAAGTAGTATTGTTAGAACTCGTCGCTTAAATCTCCGACATATTCTAAGCCTGACTGACTAATAGATGGAGTACCAAAGAGATCACCAATTAGTGAGGCATATCGGACCATCAGTCCGCATACGTCAATTAAATATCGAAGGCGAATATCTGTCTAACCTTTCAAAAGACTACGATATAGATACATAGAAGGCACAACATACCACCATATCTACGGGACAACCACATTCGTCCGAAATAAGTTGTCAGTTCAACCTGGTAGATGATATAACGCCCATATAAACCAATGTTGCTGGTATAAACATTGTTAACATCTACAGAAGTCATGGGGCTTGAAACCGAAACAGGTCCACTGGATATACGAATGCGTAATTAAACCCATCATCTTCTACGATGTAGTTGTATGGTGGCCAGTGATGAGCAAAATATATGCAACAGACTTGCTAACTAGGCTGCAGCTTATGGTCTGTCTGGGTATTACAGGAGCACAATCCTCAACACCAACCGCGGCCATGGAAGCGATACTTAACATTCTACCAGTACACCTCGAAGCGAAGAAGATTGCCGGCATTTCAGCCTCATGGCTTAGAACTATCGACCATTTCACCGGTGGTGCAAATACGGGACATCGGAAAATCACCGAAATGATAAGAGTAATGACACCACTCATCGATTGCCCCAGTGACGTTGTTGGAAAATCGTACACGTTCTCCAACAACTTCGAAACAATTTTTCCCGCAAGAGAATATTGGACGTATGAAAGAACGACAAGAAACTCCAATGGGATATCGGTTTATACAGATGGCTCTAACATATCAGGGGAATCAGGGGCTGGCATCTTCGGTGCTAACCCACCGATTGAATTTGCTATTCACCTAGAACCATTTGTATCGGTGTTCCAAGCAGAAGTCTATGCAATTATGAAGGCAACCGAAATACTCGCAGAAGACACCAGCGAAGAAAGGCAAATTGACATCCGCTCGGACAGCAAAGCAGCAATTAGCGCGATCACAAACCCCATGTCGAAATCACGACTAGTAAGGGAGTGCAAAACTAAATTGAACTTACTTGCCAGACGCAATAGAGTCCGTCTCACATGGGTACCGGGGCACGAAGGTGTACCGGGTAACGAAAAGGCAGACAAACTAGCAAGGAAAGGAGCAGGCAATACAGAACTGAACCCGGATAATACAATAGGGGTCCCTCTGACAACTATTAAAACAATAATCAATGATAAGATACGACAGGAGTTCAATAACTACTGGACGAATCTAGACACGTGCAAAGTGGCTAGATCTGTATATAGAACACTTCTTCTGTCACTGCCCTGCTACAGCGAGGCTAAGGCTGAAAATTCTGGGATCTCCAAGGATTCCGGATATTACACACCTCAATAAGAAAGGAATCGGGGATATACTGGAGTTCGCCAGACGAACACTACGATTCCTTGATCACTATACGATATAGTTGATACTACCCATGATCCCTAGACCTAAATCCTCTCAATACATAATTCCCAAAACACATCACTATTCCTTACAGTTACGCAGATGAGGGGAACACAACGGGCCCAATGGAGGCCTAACCCTTTTAAACCAACCAACCAACCAACATCTACAAACCTCCAGCATCACTATGGAAGAGTAATGTTCTGCGCACACACAACCAACTCACTGTGTATATTGGCGATTTTATTAGCCATCATAACCTCTGGTAATATGCAGTGAATGACTGAAATGGCGCACACTACCTGACTAGGCGGATTCCAACAATATCCATCTAATCTTCGATGCTAGGGATCGAGGAACATTCCACTTCAGAAGGTGACGTCGCTACTACAATCCTGACCTGTGCTTCGAATCTTGCGACCTTGGAAACCGTCCACTTCCAGCATCAGGAACCATTCTCTCAGACTTTCCGCATGCCCAATACCGACCAGTTACAATTGCAATCGGCATTCAAGCCTCGCATGAAGTGAGCAAGAGTCGGCGGGGTTTAATATGTGCCTGAAGATTTTCATGTCATCAGCGTACACAGATGGATAGATAAGACTCTTTGATGATGAAGTCAACGTCCTTAATTGACAAAATGAAAATCAGGGGACCAAGATGGCTACCTTGATGGACCCCGGAAGTGGCTTTAATGGGGTCGGATACAGCCGATCTAAATAGTATTTTGTATTGACGTTCCTCAAGGTAGGATTTAATCCACCCAATGAAACTCAGTTGGAAGCCAAGTGACTTGAGTTTAAATTTGAGATTTATTGCAGCATTGGAGGCACTAATAAAATCGACTGAGTCGCCTTGGTATTTTCGGATTGCGCATTCTGTAGTCACGTGCTTAATGTTCTGAATTACGTCTCCACAGTTGCAGTATGGTGAGTCCGTGGCTCCTCATATAAAAAGTGTTGCAGCACATCTTCTATGGTTTGTGCGCAGTTAGTTGAGACTAACCCACGTTTTTCTTGGAAGGTCGTAGCCAGCGGGTATGATGGTAGGATCTTCTATGCGGAACACATCATTCGCAGAGCAGGAATGCCAGTCGCTCGTCCAGACTTCCGATCCGTTGAAGTTGTTGCTCCTCAGATTTTGGGCCAGCTTCAAGGGTGGACGGCGCGATTTCAGTCGGTATATTGAGCTGTTGTCGATATCGCTGTGAGTAGGTAGCAGCATGTTAGATTTTATTTTGTCGTACTCACACAGTAGGACATTTTAGCGACGGAGCTTAGCAGAGTGTATGTTGCTTAGGATTGGTTGGAGTAGAACTTATTGTTCCTGATATTTTGCTATTTTGTTTGTGTGAGCGCACAATATTCGGCAGCGGAGTAAACTAATCCAAGAGCGGCGGAGCGAAGTGTTTTTGCGGAAGCACCCCATGTTGTCGAGGCTAACTTCTACATATGACTATGTTGTTTCGGGTTTTCCGTTTCTCTGCAGTATTAGTAAGGTGTTTTTTGAAAGTAAATGTTAGGTCCAGCGTGACTCTGGGTATTTTGGTGTGAGGTTGTAGTTCAGTTGGACACTTTTGAAAAATACCTCCAGTTTCGTTTCGGCGAGTTTGCTATTTAGATGGAAACATGAAACATCCGTTTTGCTCATGCTTGGACATAGCCTCCACTTCATGAGATAAAAGCTTAGTGTGGAAAGGTTTCAGTCAGGGTTTCTTCAGTATGAGCCATACTCTGGTGTTGGGTGGCTATTGCAAGTTCGTCAGAGTATGCAAATTTTTTAGATACCGTATCTGGGACGTCGTGTATGTAAAGGTTGAAAGTAACCATTGTTTTGTTTTCTTGACCTGCTGGATGTGTCGTTAAGAAAACTTTAGAATATTCTGTTGCACAGCATTTTGTTAATATCGAATCCGTTTTGGTACATGGTACAACTTGCAGGAGCTTGAGAATAAGCCTCCTGACAGTGTCATATGCTGCGGTTAGAACGATAAATGCGACTGAAGTCTTCAAATTCAATTGATAGCCGGCTTCAGTATTCAGTATGTTGTAAGCGCTAACACTTGATCCGCGCAGCTGCGGCCTTGTCTAAATCCAGCCTATTCTATGGGGATCATAGAGTTAATTGCGGGTTCGATTCGCATATACATCAAGCAATCGGATCATAACTTTCCGGTTAATAGTTTGCCTTACCAGGTTTAAGTAAGGCGAAAATGTTTGCTTTCTTTAATTCAGCGGAGAAATGTCCTGTTTCCAGGATGTTGATGTAGAACCGCGCGAGTCAGTTTCTAAAATCTGGGCCACTGTGCAGGATAAATTCTGGAAATATTCGATCAAGTCCCGCAGACTTGCCTGCCTTGAGTTTTTTGATAGCGACTTCTACTTCCTCGGCTTGGTAATATCTATTGCTAAAAACCACATACCACGCAGATAGAGGAATTCCTGGATAAGCGGCAACTGCGATGGAATGGTTTGTTTTTACTCACTCCTGGATCAGTAATTGGATGGGAACTAAGATTCGACTTGTTAGAGACAGGCTGGACAAATGCTGTTTTTCATTTACCCGGAAAGATCCAAGAAGAGTTGGGTAGACAGAAAAGCTTACAGTGTGGAAGGCCACTGCTTCAGATCTATGGCGGAGATACCATCTGGACCAGTGGATTTGTTTATGTTAAGAGATACTTTATCTTCGATATCTTTTCTTTGACCTGTTAAGGTCTAAGATTTGCCATGGTTAAGTAGTAGTGCTGCAATAGTGTAATTTCACTTTCAAATCTCCTTATCTGACAAAAAATGTGTTATTCCAAATCAAGGAGTAGGTCAGCCAATGGATTGTGACTCAGACTAACTCCCTCGCATTTTCATTGCTGATCTCCTAATCACTCGTCAGACTTGTAGGCAGTTTTTTTTTTATTTTATCTTCCAACAAACAAATAACCAAATGGAAAATTAACGAGAGTTGTACTCGTAATAAAACAAAAAAAAAATATGCAAATCCAGCAAAGGCGAATAATGCGTAACACAGAATAAGTTTTTCCTGCATCATAACTCAGACTTAGACTCATAAAATCCAATAAAACATACACCGAGTACAACCGAAAGCAAAAGCTGCATTCACTAGGGCCTGGCAACAGATACGGTCGACGTACAAGTACCTACTCCAACAATACGCTCAAAACTGCCAGACACATTGCCATGTGCATTGTCTGCGTCTGCCTGAAGGCTCAGACCGCCGCGACTGTGGCTGCAATAAGATTTCCGAAATTTATTTCTGTTGTTCGGGTTTGATTTTTGCGTGGAGCTGTTTTATTTTTATCTTTGGGTGCGTATATCATTCATTAAGCATTGAACCGAGCGGAACTGTGTGACAAGCCGCAGACGCACGTGGAATATGACATAAGTGTCTGCGCGCCGCCATGGGTACATGTAGTGCTAGTTGTTATGTGGTTGTCTGTTGCATGTTCGCGTTGAACAATAGACCGCCCACAATAGTGACAATATGTTGATTGAGTTGGAGAGTGGGGAATGGCCCGGGAGCTGCTTCTCAACAGAAAATCAAATAAACATTCGATCGATGATTAATAATGCCTTGTTGTCGTCCAGAGTGCAGCTGAAGCTTCAGCATAGAGGGTAGGATTTTTGTCTCTAACAAAGGCTGCACAATGACATGATTGCATTACGATTGGAGTGGGCTCTGCCTCAGTGTTAGAGGATTTTGAAAATTTTTAGCATCAAACCAAGTCCGATGCTATTTTAAACTGCAGAACCCAACCTATGCAAAATACTTCCCGACAAAATCACGTTTCTTATACTCGTACTTAGTTTGGAGAATTCTATTTCAATTTCACTTTCAACTGTCCTCCTCGTCTGCAGTCTGTCTGTTGCTCCCTTTTTAGCCAGGTGGCTACCTTCGTTACTCGATGCTGCACAGACAACAAAGCTCTTGCTCAGCACTTTCACTGTGCGGCTCGCACAATGGTGGTGCATTGTTCCTTCTTCTGCCAAATTGCCGCCAACTGCTGGCGTCGTCCTAGTCACTCAGTCACTCACTCCGCCACTCACCAGTGAGTACTCCAGCAACCAGCCAAAACAAAAACAAAAATCCCGAATCCCACACACAAAAACCGGCCTTCGTCATCACCACTGCCGGGTCTCCTTCAGCTTTGGTTCTTCGATGACGACGCGACGACACAAAGTTCCCATTCCAAGACGTTGGAACCGTTGGCTGCCACTTCAATTTGACACAGAGTACAAAATTGTTAACAAAAGTTGAAGTTTGCACGACGACACGCGGCTAGAGGAGTTGGTGCATATGTTTGGGTATTTATGTTCTTTGCCGGTCGCCTTTTTGAATTTGTATCCACCGAGGCGGAGGAAGCCTGCAAGGGGAGCAGCAATGATATAACCAAACGCAACTGGGCTAGTAGTGTACAAGTAGTCTGTTTTGGCATAGGCCTCCAGACTGAAAAGTATTTCAATCTTATGCGACAATTTTCTATTATAAACCGCGCGCACGTCCAGTATGGACGCTGGAGTTGGCCGGGACTACCACCACGCGCAGCAAATTGTTGTAACATTGTCGTCGCCCTGATGGAGTTTTCTAGGTTGTCCGTCGCGCTGCTTGTGCACGTAATAAATACTTGCTGAGGCTAATAGCCATTGATGCATTGTTTTCTGGGGTAATAAACAATTTCGCATTCAGCGACATTAACGAGTCGTTTAAGCGGGGGGCGAGTTATGTAAAATGAGAAAACCACGGCCTAGGACAGGATAATTCATTGGGTAATTTGTTTGGGCATTGTAGTCTTGGTGGAGCGTTATAACTCCTTCCTACGCGAAAATGTAGCCAGTTGGTATTTTTAGAGAATTTTTATTGTGCGTTGTAATAAAAATTCCTCCACCCCAGCGGTGGTGGCATTGTGGTGCGTTTGAGATCAGAAGTTAAGGAATCAATTGGCAAAGTTCACATGGGGTTGGGTTGGATATTGTTATATAGATTGGACATGCTTGGTATTAGATAATAATCGAGATTCTAGAGCATATGGGTCTATAAGACTAAAGCTGGCTTTATCTCCTGACACCTTTCATCCCATGGGTAGGACTGTTACTGATTGTTCTTTGAGTAGAACATAAGAAAAAGGTGGGAGATTACTCTCTTTTTGTTTAGCAAACGAAGTTTAAAATAAAATGTTAGCGTTTCGTACATCTTGGGGTCAGTTTGAAGCTTGGTTGTGCCATCGATTTACGTTCTTGCATTGAAGCCAAGCCCAATTGCATAAAATAGGTCATCTTTATCATGGCCTGAGTTTAGCGCATCGGAAACGTTTGCGTTTTAATGTTGATCCAACCAACCTTTGAGGTATGGTCTTCAGGTTAAGTCTTTCAAATTTCATCGATGTCAAAAATCGGAACAAAGACTGAGGAAGTTAGTTACATGTCCTGCACATACCTACTTATATACATATTCACCACTTCTCAAAATCATGTGTAACGAAGCCGATCAAAATCCATGGGGGCTAATCTCAAAAGATACCAACCACAGATCTTTACCTACCCTGAGTTCCTTATATGAGTCGTCAGAGGATTTTCCCACATCAAGCAGAAATAACAAATGCCCAACACCAGCATAATCACTACGGTGGAGCTCAAAATCAATGATAAAAAAGCACCTGGAAAAGATTCCCAACAGAACCCTTAAGATGGCACTCAAGGCGCATATAGACCTATTTGTCGATGTGTACAATTCGTGTTTGAAAGAAGGAGTCTTCCCTTACTAATGGAAGCGATAGCGGCTGATGCTTTTCTCCGAAGGAAACAACAAACCACCAAATGAGCGGTCGTCGTAACGCCCACTCTGCATGCTTCATATGGCCGGTAAAGTCCTAGTACGTCTCATTGGCAACAGATTGGAAGTAGCGATACAGGAAGCGAGAGGACTGTGCGAACAACAATACGGGTTTAGGAAGGCATGTTCTACCATAGACTCAATTAAAGTCGTCGTTGAAACAGCGAAAAAGGCAATACAGGAAAGCAGATGGAAGAAGGCTCCAAGAAATATTATGCTGTAATAACCCTCGACATTAAAAACGCTTCTACTAGTGCTAATAGCAACTACATCTTACAAGCTCTCAGGAATATGAAGGTATTACCCTACCTAATAAAAATTGTGACAGACTACTTTAGGCACCGAATACTACTTCTATATAACACCGACCGCACCCTGAATGAATACAGCGTAACTGGTGGTATACCACAGGGATCCGTGCTGGGTCCCCTGCTATGCAACATCATGTATGACGGCGTGCTGCGTCTCTCAATAACCGAGGAGTCGAAAATGGTTGGATTTGTTGATGACATCGCGATCCTGGCTACAGTCAAACTCTTACAAAAGGTCGAGCAGATTGGCAATGTAACCATAAGGATCGTCCGACACTGGCTTACCTCGGTTGGCCTGGTGTTAGCAGAACACAGGACGGGGGAGAACACATGAAATACCTTAACTCAAACAACACCTCTCGAATATTTATAATAAAGCAGATAATACAAGCGGTGCTCTAACACGCATTATGCCCAATACCAGAGTAGCAAGGCACAGCCGTAGACTGTTATTAGCAAAAGTAGTAACGTCCATTATCCTCTATGCCTCACCAGTATTGGCAAGATCTACGAGGATTAAGTCATACAACAGTAAAATTGCACAAGCATACCGAGTAAGTGCACTGAGAGCGTGCTGTGCCTACCGCACTACTTCGAGAGATGCAGGGTGTGGCAAAAATAATTCCAATCAATATTTTAGCTGACGAACAGCAATCAAAACAGTAATGGTATTAGCAAAGAAAACCAACGTAAAATTAAAAAGGCACGAAGCATAACAAAGTGACAAGAGCGCTGGAATATCTCAGAGAAAGACAGATGGACATATCGACTTATACCGCGTATCCAGCCGTGCATCGAACGACGGCATGAAGAGTGCGACTAACCCAGTTCCTGATGGGATATGGATATTTCCGCTCATACTTGTACAAATACAAGTACGACAATAGCCCACACTGTCCGTTATACGCAGACTGTCTGGAAAGTGTAGAGCATGTCGTTTTCCAGTGGCCAGGTTTTATAAACGAAAAAGATTCACTCAGAAATAGTCTTGGAATAGAATCAACATTCGTTGGAGTAATGCTGATTGATGAATATGCATGGAATGTGCTGATTGAAAATATAACCCGCATAATAAAGAAACTGCATGACACCAAGTCTGAAAAAAGCAGCACATATAGAGAGAACCCAACCGGGACAATACAAAATGATGCGGTCCGGCAGGGAATAGGGGAGAGGAGGACACGTCATTCCACATTCGTGTTGAGTGTTTGAGAAATTATCGTTTGAATTTCACTGTGCGCTCAAAAGCAGGTTTTAAGATATAAGGGTGTTCAGAAGACGCCAATGGACTGCCGGGATACAACAATAGATTTCACTCGAACAATAGTAATGAAAGTACCAGTACAGGAGCAGCATTCCAGCGGTGTTCGAATGAGGAAATTTGATTACAGATAGACCAATCTCCGATGAATCTACATACTTTTCATTGTGGTAGGAGCTCCCGCCGAAACATGGGAGTTGTATTCAAGTCTCGAACGAATGCTACCTTTATTGATTGTAGTCAAGTCCGCGGAAGTTAAAAATCATTTCATCTTTTTATGAATCCGAGGTTTGTAGCTCCATGTTTAGCAGCATATCTAAGCTACTGTTTCCAGTGCTGATTCATAAGCCTGCAGATTTCTCGACATCAACTACATTCATTTGTTGTTTGGCAACGTTAGTACCATACTTTAGAGACAGGAGATAGCACTGGGTTTTTGATGGTTTGAACTCAACTCGGTTTTTGGTTATAGTTCCAAGCCAGTTTCGAGAGCATTAAAACGGCACCAGAACAAGCTTAGCTTTTATAACATTTGAGTCAACTTGACTACCCGATAGATATAAACTGTTGATTGGATTATTATGGATTCCGGCTTGGGCTAAATTTAATACTCTAAGTACGTTCCCTGCATTCATCTGGGTATCATCTCTAGACCATACAAGGTCGTATTATGATGAATGGAGTTATGACTGCATGCTATGCGTGTTGAATTTTTTCACGCGAATGGAACTGATACATTGTCGTTCCCGTAGTATGTTTGTCACACTGGAAGCGGCTGGGGTGACTTCTGCTGGCGGAAATGGTAGATTACCTCTAAGTCTCGTTGAATATGTTCTTCTTATCATCAGTTTTGTCAACAATTAATCAATACTGACACTGATGTCATTAACAGGTTCAAACAATTCTCCAGAGTAATAACGTTTCTAATCATTGTTATAAGTGCAGTCAATTTGAAGTTCAATATTTTGAAAACTGATCTCACGCAGTTTTTAAAATTACAACAACAAGGTGTAGTTTCACCCAAAAAGACTAAACACATGCTTACGTTCTCATTCTAATGCATTTGGGTACAAAAGAGAAATTCCGTCCACAGTCCTTTCGGGAAACTTGCTACCGCATTATCTGTTAACATCTCTATTGCTTCAAAAAAAAAACAAAAAGACACCCATTCCATACGAGGGAGAGAGAGAAAAAAGCCATCATCACACCATCATCATCAATTCCCACATTACACTGAGCCGCAGATACACAGCGAAAAAAAGCATCCGTTATACGAGATCCATGAGCGCAACTCCATCGGGACAACGCAAACCAACCACGTATCCCATATACACCGCCACGACCACGACAACATAAATAATTTGATCTACAAAATAGTACAAGTTCAAAGACATAAATTACATAATATTAGGTTAACTCGCATCACACTAAATGCTTCCCAGTTTCCCAAAGTGAGTAACAGCAGCAGCCGCGGCGGACACAACACAGCACAGCACCACCAGCCTCTGACATCTAAGCCCAAGATCAGATGCTGGTTGCTGAAGCGGCAATGAAGCCGCCGCGCCGCCGTTCTCGTCGCCATGCAAGAACTCTTGCCGCGCGCGCCCAGCAACACACCACCAGGAAGACGGACAGACAGACGGTCGGATAGGAGATTCTTTTTGTGCGTATCTGCTGGTGGCGGATGCAACCATGTGTTGCGCGCGCACGGTAGTAGCTGCCGAGATCATAGATCAGAATTTCCAGCTGAAGATAGACGGCTGGAAGTCAACTTGGTCAAAACCATCCGCCACACAATTGAATTCCATTACAAATATTTATATGGTAGTGGTGGTGGTGGTGGTGGTTGTAGAGCGGGACATGTGAGCGGAGAACCCGTACCAGTACTCGTTGACCAGGACAGTCAGAAGACCAACCATTAAATTTCCCAATTAAGAAGCACTTAAAGACATCATGCGAGGATAACCTGTCAAAAGAGATTTTCGTTTTTCTCGAAGCGCTTGGCGCTGTCAAATTGTGGTCTACCTCTGAGGAATACTGAATGAAATGCACGCGCGGCGGCTGCAATGCACCACCATGGGTAGGCAGCAGCAGCAAAAACTCTCCTCAACTGGCCAGTCACTCAGTCAGTCATGTGGACTAACAGGACGTTTGCTGAACCTACAAATGGAGGTTCAGTTTGTGCCTCGTTTGACAAAAGAGTTGAGTTGCCATTTACTGCTTCTGCTGTTGTTCTACTGCCACACCATACAGATTCCACCAGATGGATACCTCCGCAATCCATGATATCTGTCTCCAGATATGTTTGTTGTCTCGCAGAGACGATTGCATCTCTGTTTAACTCTTTTTTTTATTCCAGTTGTACTCCATTTCAGTTTCGTAAATTTCACTCTCGAATGAGGAACTCGTCATCTACTTCCTCCTGTAAGGTTCGGTTTCAAATGAGTTTCTCCAGTTTTGTATTATTATTCCATTTATTGAGTCTGCAACTGCTTACAGAGAGAGAGGGGGAAACATCCATTGCATGGCACGGCACTCTTTAGAAACCGAGACAATGAGGTGTGAACTGAACTAACAGATGGAGAGGAACCCTTTTGAGAGGGTGTATTGTGTTTTGCATCTTCCATGGGAAAGAGAGGTTTTTCTTTTTGTTGATCCTTCGTTGAGACTCCTAATATGTTTGAAGGTAGAGGTGTGAATGTCGTTGCTTACACAAAGGATTTTGGGAGACTTTTTTCGACAATGAACGGCTGATGATGCGTGGTGGTTGATAATGGAAACTTATGGATTGTGATCCGTTTTCTTAAATTTTGAAAATGTAAATTTACAGCATGGCAGAGATTCACGTTCCTAATTTAGTTCGTATTTCAGTCATTTGTAAGACCGCAATTACAGCACTTCCGTTAAACTGCATGCGGACTTTGGACCGTCTTTTTACATGCAGACGTAGAAAGGGCTTGGGATACCGACATATAGCTTAATGAGACGCAGTAACTCAGGTCAGGTTGCCAAAGATATTTAAAATAAAAGTGGAGTACCACAAGGCTGTATGCAATCACGTCTACTTTTCATCAATCAATCAACTTGAAGATACATAGATAGTATCGTTGCCTCTATGCATAGAAAGTTGAGCTCGTTTGTCGAATATAATCGCAATACTTATATATCTCTAAAGTAGCCACAGATGAGATGGTAGCATCGGATTATTAATTTGCTTCCGAATGGCCTTTAAAGAGTCTGCTCTGTACGTAGATATTTTCTGCATTTAAATGGATTGAAGGATAGGCATTTCCAATCAACATCCCGGTGTATCCTAAATTGGTATCGGAAACAAAAGGAGAGAGAAGTGAGGTTGAATCTTAAACTTCGAATTCAATTCATAAACACTTTGTTGTTTCATATCTAAGTTCGCAAGACACGGATATTTCTGGAAATACATACAACAGGCAGTAAGCTTTGTATTAGAATTCTTGAATATTTTGGAAAATTAGTTTCTGTTTGGGTAGTGAAAAGTATTCAACATAGTAAGAGCATTCCCTCCTTATGGACCACTTTGCCACAACATCCTTTAAATTTAGTTACATCTTGTAGTTTCCTAGAAGGCTCTATTAACTGGTATTGAATTTTTAAGGGAGACATCGAATATATCGTATGATATATGAATATATCGAATGAGGACTGCCTTGTTGTGTCCCTTTTCGTCACCCCTCCCCTAGTCCCTTTCATGTCCATCACTGTTCCTCTACATTGATACCTAAATCTATGTATCTTGATTCAGCTCAAGAAGTTCGCGGTAGTCGTCTCCTTTATTCGCCTCTTCGTACACAGTACCATGTATCTTTCTTTCTGCTGCAGGTTAGATACCCAATTGGTATCTCTCTTCCATTCCAACATTCGGCACTGTTTAATATAACTGAAAGGATCATCGATCTGTAGAGCATTTATTTTTTCTCCGAGTTAGAAGTTTGGAACCCAATCGTTTTGCCAAACCGCAGAGTCTTAGAGTCAGTAGTCGTCGGATCTTCACAAGTGGTCTTGTGTTTACTCCGAGGTAGACGAACTCCTTAATTACTTAGAAGTTGACGACGTTTTATTCCTGACGGTGAACAGATACTTCTTTGGCTGATGACAACATGTACATATTTGGTTTCGTCCTCATTAACCTCAAGACCTCTACTACTACAGGTTTCTCCTTGTCGAAATCTGGTGCAAATTTCGATTTACTCAGAGGAGTTGTTTCCAAACTGAGAGTACACCGTGCATTTCTAAACATTCGTGGGAGAGCTGGATTTGGATCCCGAAGTCGCAGATCACCTTGAAGAGTCCTAGACAACGAATGCTATTGTATACAGTCGATAAGTCGATAAGTAGATGGTAGGCTTTGGGTTTTTCCTTTTCTCTCGGCCATTCGGGCCGGAAGCGAAGAGATGCTTTAGATATGCCTCGGTCAGTAATTCTTACAAGACATAGGATCTATTTCATCTACTTAAAACGGAGTAAAGTGACATCGCTGATACATGCATTTTCAAAATGATGAAAATTTGTGGGACTATACTCAGCATTTAGTAAGTATTTCATTGCCGGTGGCCACGGTATAGGCAGAAGTGCGTTTTCTTGTAACACGAACTGTGCAGCAACAGCCACCAAGTATAAAAGAGAAAGTTTCTACAACCACTACAACAAAAATTAGTTCCTACCTGGTAGAACAATGGACCGAAATTCGAGTCTGAGTGCTGTGGAATTTGGAAATTTCCTTTAAAATTATTTCCACATTGTTCCGTACTAAAACTCAGTGAAATAGTCTTGAGATCTGAGGAAAGAATATTGGGAAAGGCATCAAGCTTATTTGCAACCGACAACAATTGCGCTCATTACTTTTCCAGTCCCCGAATTCAACCAGTTTGATCCTTACCAAGATGACCTCTAGAACCAGCCAACAACTTTTCCCCATCTCCTCACCTTCTTTCCACTTTAACATCCTCGTGTAGCATTACTAACAAAAGTTCAACGAAATTCACTTTGAGTGCCTCACTCCAACTAGTCTATCTAATTCGCTTTAGATATTCGACCAGATTCATCTCCGACTTCGTAAATCATTGTATCGTAAAAGTTCCTTCCTTAAATAGCTTTTCAAACACTGTTCTCACTGCATTGAAATATTTCATCTTGCAGCTACTTACATAAATCTGAAAATTTAACTCAATTCGCTGCAAATAGCCGCTACTACTCCAATCCAAGTGTGAATTTTCCTATTTCGGGGTCTTGACTCTTCGCTTGACCTCAATCAGAAGCAGAAAACTCGACTCCATCCGCCCGATTGCAATGCAGCAAACAAAAAGTATCCCCTCTACTCCTAAGCGCACAATAACTAATCTGCAACAGATTTGACACACGTAAAGGCTCGATTTTATTACACCCCATCATAGAACCTAACACTCTTCCAATACCCGAAACCATTACCGCATTACATTTATAGCCTCGTAAAAATCCTTCAAAGTGGTATTCGATTATTTCCTGGAATGCAGTTGATCCCCCACCATCACCATCACCATCAGCTGCAGCACTATGCACAACCAATTTCGGCCAAAGCAAGTAACAAATAATAACACACCTCTCCATCGAAGATGTGTCCGGTCCTAGTGTCAGTGCCGGTGGTTCTGCATATCCTTCCACTAAATTATAAACGAATTTCCTATGTATTTCTGGTGTCACATTAGTGCGAACAAATGCTGAAGCGAAATTAAGTCTGTCCGTTCGTTCGACCACCACCAGCTCCACTGGAGAAGACCATAAAGCTGAGATTTATGTAATTGGACAGTTTCTATTCTGTACAAACTCTCTGATTTTATTGACGTTCATAGGTGCGATTCCGATATAGGTTACGCTGACAATAATCTGCTCTACGAGCCAGTGGACACTTCTGCGTTCGAATCGTTCGCACTTTCGAATTGTCGCCGTACGGTCGTGTACGCATCTGCCTGACGGGGGGATGAGGGTACAACAGCGCGTCCGAAAATGGACACCAAATGAGATGAGATGTTGGCGACACGAAGGAAGAAGAAATGAACTCCGGAACATAAAATTGTTAACCAACTGAATGATGGGCACTCGCGCGCGCTCCTTCCACCAAACACCGAGACCGGTGTGAGGATGATATTTAGTTGCCGGTCGGTTCTGGTGTTGCGCTAGTGTTAGGTTTGTCTGTTGGTCGGCGTTTGCTTGTTTTACGGGAATCTTAACCAGAAAGTGCGCAATAATTTTCCAATTTTATTCTTGTCAATGAAAAAGACGTTTTATGCGTTATCTCTTAGATTTTTATGTCCTTAGATGTGTGATGGTAGTAGTGATGTGAATCAGTATTGGACAAAAGTTTGTAACTTTTAATCTGATAACGGTTTGTCAAAGTAACGGAAATCCTATCCACCAGGAAGGAAGATAATTTTCATTCAAAAAAGTAGTCATTGGTGGGTGTCTTTTAATCCAAGCATGTCCCAACTTAACCAACCAATCATCTCTTGTTGATTGTGAACTACGAGTACTCGTATGAAAATGTGTTGAAGTCATGGTATTCACTTGGTGGCGCCCTACCAACTGAAAATTAAACTTTGAATTAATCAGCGCAGCAAACTAGCAGCATGAGAACTTTAAATTGAAATGAAACCAATATCAATCAATGGCGAGGTTTCTATTTTATTTGATTTAATAGTTGTTGGCATTTTATGTTTGAATACAATTTCCTGTCAGTCCAATTTTTGACCACTTTTTCGAGTACATTGGCCTGTACATCGTGAATACCAATAGCAATATTGGCTTTCAAGTGATCAATAGTTGCTGGTTTACCAGCACAAATCAATGGTCGCCCCAAAAGAAAATAGTCGAAAGGCGTCCATTTAGCGAAATCACCTTCCCGCCAAATTGAGATTTCAATAAATCGATGGTTTGATTTTCTGTATGGCACGTAGCGCTATTCTGTTGAAACCGCATCTCTCCCGGATGAATGTCATTCATATTTTAAAAGAAATATTCTTTGAGCACGGTCCGGTATTGATCTCCATTGACCGTAATGCGAGCTCCGGCCTCATTTTTGACAAAATAAGGACAGATGGTACCAAACTGTATATAATGGAGTTTCAAGAACCTTCTCAGAATTCTGCTCGCTCCAATTGCGACAATTCTGTTTACTAACATACCCGTTAAACCAGAAATGAGCCTTGTCACTGATTTTGTGCACCAAAAATATGGACGAAGTGCTCTATAAGTTTGGTGAACAAAACACGAATTTTGGAAATAAATTCGCACGACTCGTATGCATTGTTGAGGCTTGAGTCTTTCCACAATGATTTGCCAAAGTATACTGAACAAAAATGTCATATACTCCTGCCAAATTTGAGAGCTGATTTAACAGTTATCGCTACTGAAAGTTCTATTACTCCAAGAAAAAGCCCTTTATTTGCCAAACAAGTTCGCTACTCAACTCTTTTGATTGAGGAGACAATCTATATAGATACCATAGTAGTGGCACTAGGTTGCTTAGTAGTTGACGATTTTTAATGACATTTTATTTAAAAATTGATGAAATTCGCCATCGCTTAAGTTTTTCTTAAATAACTGCTTCTTAATTTTGTATTTGCCCCTATAAAGAACAAGTATTGCTTTCTTAAAAATATTCGATCTCGAGATATTGATCAATATTGCTATTACTAATATATGGTACACAGATGGCTCAGTTGTTAGAGCATTGGTGGCTAAAACCAAGTCTATCCTAGGGGTTCCGTCCCTGCCTATTTACCTATGTTTTCTTATTTGCACAATTCTTCAACAAATATTTCTTTCTATCATTCGAGCAGAAACTTAATTGAAGGAGCTTTTGCAGCTAATGTGTCAATGCACCAATAATAATTGTTAATGGGAACAAAAATCAATAAAAAAATTGACAAAACAGTCCTTTTCGGCGGGACTCGATCAAATTCAGATAGTTGGCTCAGCTCATTAGCCACGGAGTTATTATCGTTGGGGAGGCCAAAAGCAATAATTGTTCTTCGCATATGTATGCATTAATTCAGCGAACTGTGAAAAGTGTGTCTCGCAATTCAATCTGCTTGTCTGTTTGTCTGGCCACCTGTACCACTGATTACAGCCTAAGGGGCTGAAAGGACTTACTTCAAACTCAATATCCTCAGTCTGTGGGATCACACAGCCAGACGAAATACTAATTTTCGTTTTGACCTCAATTGCTGGGCAAATACAAAAAGACAGCATACTCCGTTTTTCACTAAAAAAAATCAAGTAACGGTACTTCACTTATACCATATCTCGATTAAGGTTTACACGATTTTATTCAAAATTCACATCTAAATTATTTTAGACACATGCAAGGACATGAAGCAAATACGAGCGAACCAGTCATGTCCCTTATTCCTTCTTGAAACATTGTTTCTTCTTCGCATATTTTCTACCAAAATATATTTTTATTTTCCGCAGATCAAAAACTATTTCTGCTGGTGAAACAATTTTTTTTTTTTTTTGCTGTCAAGAAAATAATTTTCTTTTTCTTACATATTTTGCTGATTGTTTTATTATTTAGCTGATCATTAATAATATTAACGTTTTTAAAGTTATAGCAAAAGGCGCTTTCGAGTTTTTGAATGCAGGATAAAGATCTAGAAACGCGCAATGACTTTCAGAAGGCAAGCAAATAATGTTATGTTTCACTGAACTTTGTCGTGAAGTATTTCTTGAAAGGCGGTCTGTAGATAGTAGGCTGAACAGATTGAAGTCAAACTGAAAACTAATGCCCAGCACAAAATTTATAAATGCTACATCTTCTGATAGATATTTTTGTTTTATTGATTTGTGATGGAGAGATGAAACTACTTACGTGAGTAAACTGAAAGCAATGTTTTTATTTTAGCACCTGTCTACTTTACCTAGACAAATTTATTTAGACTAGAGAGTTTGTACCGAAGTCTAAAGTATGCGCAAATATTTATGAAAAAGGTAGTTTCTAGACCGTTTGTATACGCTGGATCCAAATCAAGTGGTGATAATACGAGCTGTGTCCTGTATATTATCCAATCATAGGTGTGCAGACCTTCCTTCGTAAACTAAGCAACAATTTTGCAATATCTTCACCTAGTTAGTCACCAAATACTTCTTATTTCATGGATATAATCCATATGAGACAGGCACCTCTATCAGAGGATTAGTCTCCGAAACATTTTTTTTTAATTTGTCGGAGAGGTTTTACTTGTACTAACCAACAACTTTTAATCGAGTTTGAGTGCTCAGAGATTTTGAATTTTATTTTTTGTAAAGAAAAGTTGCCGCTAAGGTGCTACAGAAGTTATCAAGTCAAATTTTTCGGAAAATCATTTCAATTTTCCTATCGAATATTTCAAGTAAGGACACTCCTTAATTTCTTACCAGAACGCATAGACGAGATACTATTTAGAAACTCTCACATGCCAGAATTCCCTTTTTCTGAGTCTACAAACACCCTCTTTCAATTCTAGCAAATCGCTGAAAGCAGTATCATAACTTCTTTTTGTAAATTTTTGTGGATATAATGAGTAAATTTAACTGCTATTAACTAATAATCACTATGCGCTATCAGTGTACAGACCACATTTTACTAAAAGCTATTCGACGAGACGTAGTCGATTAAATTCAACATGATTCAGTTAACATTAACATATTATATAAAGTATTTCAATATATTTACCATCCGTAGCAAGTTGAAGAGTTACATTCCTCAGCCAGGAAAATATTAAGTTATCACATATTTTCGTTCTTTTTCGACAAGAAAGAGTCATAAACTATTGCTCACAGATGAACAGATTGACATATTCGAACAGATATAGGGAAATCGAACTGCGACAGACTTTGTGAATGCCGACAAGAATAATGATTTTCAATCAGACACGTGTCTGTTTTGTCAGAAGATAATCCTGCTGAAAAATTACGACGTACAGATATTGGTACCTTAATACTGAGTACGTAACACCAAATATTGGTTTATTCAGACAAACGGATTTTCCACGCATAGTGCACTAGTCAACGATCTTTTGAAGTTAAGTTTGCATTTTATTGCAAACATCATCAGGATATGCATGAATTTATAGGCTCAGATTTTTTACTTCTTCGAGCAGTGAATCGACGACAAAGTGCCCCTATAAAGGCGAAAGCATCCTGTTTCGCAAGGAGCACAGTAAATATGTATATTCACTTGACTATTAATCAATAAAAAAGAGCATTATCAACATTGACAAACACATCGATAGTTCCCCTCTTGATGACAAGATGGATAAGACCTGATTTACAGGATACACCACCCGATTGCCCTGCTAGTATCAGCTGAAAAGATGTCGTACCACCGGTTTAATCTTATTCTCTATCATGTCTTCTAAAGTATCCAACAGAAATAATGAGACTATATTTTTGACAAATTCAGGAATGAAGATGAATTTGACTTAGCAAACAACTTAATTAATTATATTAAAACAGGACCAAATGATTTATAGATTTCAACTAATGAGAAGGAAGACCTTACAAACCCTTCCGTCGCTATCCGGGAGAATTTACAATTCCAAATGGAATCTATGTACTTCAGTAGTTCACTATTCCATTGGAAAAATCATACACCTATTCTGGCAGTTCTGACCATGAAAACATTCTCAAAGCTTGGTCAATGGTTAATTCTCCATACCAAAATTCAACATACTTACTAAGCAATTATCCGAGATAAATACTTCTTCCATTCTTGTGTGAATTCTATGCGACAAACAGGACGATCAAGTCTGGAATGATAGCAATGGCATGGGGTTTAAGAAAATTCAGCACCAATCATGACATAAAGTGTGAAACTGATCATAAATTTAAAAAAAATAAAGTCGGTGTCGATTCCCACTGGATTGCATGACTTGAAGATAAGGAATGAGTACCTGCCACAAAACTTTTAACTAATGGAAATGTAGCTACCAAACTTGTTAAAGGATTACAATTATTCGATAGTCACTTGGTGACTCAAAAGCAATTTTATTCCACACACCCACAAGCACAATTTATTCTAATACAGTGCAATAAAATTCTTACTTCATTGCATCTAACTCGCATTTTATTTGTGTATATAACTGAAACATCAAGGTGGCAATTAAATGTGATACCAGTGTTATAATATTAGTTGCGAGGAGGCCTTATTTGATTTTATGAGTTAACACCAACAAACCAACAACCATCACTCGTCGAAAGAGGACAAACACTTAACATTTTTCCTCGTTTTCTGGAAAATGCAGATCGAGATTATTTTAGCTTTTTCAGAAATTTTTACGACACAAAAAATGTTGTAAAATCGCATGCGAGGTGTGGCTGGGGTATTTAAAAAGCGCATTAGAAACTACGCTGGTGTTGGTGTTGGAGATATTAAATTCCAAGCGAATGCGCAGGATTTATTGACAATAAAATTTGCAGTGAAACTGTCAAATGTACACCTGCAAATCTGACAGTCTGCACTGTCACGATAGTGAAATCTTGTCTTTTACCATCGCTCAAAGAAGATAAGGCCATGGATTTCATGTTTACTGTTGATTACATACAACTCATTGAATTTTATTGCCCTTCGTAGATCTCTGGTTAATCTGTATCCCAAGGCAGTCTCATAACATTGCCAAATTGATGGACAGGTTGCCAAACTAATCCACATTTACTTTGCTTGTTGCATTCACTAGAATGAGATTATTTAGCGATTCACAGCCACCAACGCCACCGCTGTCACATTTCGCATATTCAATACTGGTGTACTAGTGTGTAAACACACCTCGAAAACTGTTGGCCATTTATTCAACACGACAAACGTCATAAAAATTACAAAATTATTACTTTGTTTGAACCCTGCCTTTGGTTTCTCATCCGTTTCTTATGGGTCTGGTTGTCCATGTAGCCTGCCGCTCGCGGAGGATGTAATTTCGCAATTTATTATCATAAGCCAGGAGGCAAGTGTGAAATTCAATGTTACTCGACATGCAGGATAGAGAACACCTAAAATGAGTTAGATAGAGGGAGAGAGGAAAGCATCTTGCACCTTACGGTCGATATTTCTACGACAGAAGCGCGCTTAGAATCGCCTTTCTCATTTTGTCTTCCCGTCTTCTCTGTGTGAACTTTTTGCCTAATTACTCGAGAAAATACTTGGTTTGGTTGCCAGTTGTTGCACGTTTTGCTTTAGACTTGTGTTCCTTCTGTGGCAACCATGTGCTCTGCCTCCTTGACCAATTTAATTTGCATGACTGGAGGTAAAGGTCTATGTGCCTAGAGAGAGTGTGGTGCACCAAATGAGGAATTATCTGTCGGTTTTGTACGTTGAGTGTTTGTTTGTTTTAGCCAGCGTAAATGAGTTGCACTGGCATTAAGGTGCCACTATCACTATTAACCATGGGTCCCCGCCATGAGCTAGTGCATCCTTGTGTAGAAGATTACTAGAATTTGTATGTGCCTTGGTTCTTTTTGGTTAATGAGCTGAGACGCGATTTATTACGATTTTTCTCAAGTAAGACTGCCGTACCACTTGTACCGTTATTATCTAATGGAACCCCCTATGTCAATGTTAACCGAAGACGAAAAACACATTAACTAGATTTTTTGTCGAAACAAGTTCGCTGGTCAACTCTTTTGTTTTTGAGGAGAATAGACTAATAATGGCACTGGATTGTGGAGTAAATGAAATGTTTTATTGAAGGTTGAACGTGAAGGTTGTGTGAGAATAATTACATTCAGTTTATCTATTTAGTTCCTTATGGGCAACTGTGGCCTGTAAGTAATGAGTTGTAGGTGTCTGTGTTTATTTGGATTTTAAAAGACAATTCACACCTGTCCGATCTTTCATTAATTTATAATCTCCGCAATAGATACGAAAGAGAAGGTGTTGATGAACTGACTTCGACGAAGTGTGGGATGGAAAAATGTGTCATTTCCATTACTGCCATCGAATCTGATATTTACTTACCGTTTTTTTAAGATCAGTACCATTTCCAATGGGCAAATTCTCCTTAATGAGACTTTTGCTGATCGCAGAATTCGCAGAAAGTACAAGTTAAAAGATTAACGACATTACAAATTCACTTATAATTCCCAGAACATTATTTGAACGATCGCAGTCCAACAATAAAATTGTAAATCGGAGTTGCAATTCGGATCATGTTCCAAAATATTTTTTTTTCTTTCTGTAATTCAAAATGTAGTTCAAAAGTTAGCGGAGTTAAGTGTAAAGAAAACATTTAAAATGTCCATCTACAAATTCGTTCCAATCACTTTCATTTCCCAGAACCTCCATACCGCAGATCGGGTAATAATCTAAATCAACACTTTCTCTGCCGCAAAGGATCTCACGCTGATTCCCATAAACCGTTGATGACTCACACACCATCTGTGGAATGCAATTCTTCACCAACAAATCACACACAATTTTCAAGGACTAATCCCATTAGTTTCATTGCAGTGGCGGTCTCCCTTTTATTTAAAACTCTATTTACCCTCTGTGTACTCGTAGATACACCGAAGGATACATTCCTCGTATGCTGACCAACCAACCACATAAAATCCCCTACCCAGAGCTATATATCTCCTCATCGAGAGTGTTACGCAATAAAACCCAAATCGTAATATCACACCTTAAACCTCTTGAGGCACACAATTGCTCCAATTTAGCCGAACAATTCCCGCCTCTCGAGAAACCAAGAGACCCCGACGACCGACGACGCTCTACATAGCGTCCCTAGTGCAAGTATTTTATTATTTTTTTCTATTACTGACCACTCGCTAATTGAAACCTAGTGTTAGGTTCAAGTGGCGGAAAACAACTTAACACCTTCGGGGCTACTCTTGTTTACACTACCCCCGAACGTACTAATTGCGCGTTGATATCCTTTTAAGTGACCCACCATTGTCTCATCTTTGGGTGCTCTGCGCGCTTCGGGTGTGAAGTCGTAATCTCGGCTCTTTTGTGTTCTTTTCAAATTTTCAAGTGCTATGGACCTCTGTCGGTGGCTTGGGTCACTGAAAGCCGTATTGGCGTTAATCGAATCGAGGTGTGAAGATTTCACATTTTTATATGGGGTCCGGTTTTGTACACCGAAACATCCGATTGGACGGTCGAACTAGGTTCGAGGGTGAGAATTCTATCAGAGTTTTATTTGCTCTATCGCTGGAAAGTGTTAACATAGGGCGGGCCTTGAATCAGAACCATTTTGGGGGGTAAAATTAAATCCAAAAAGGAAACGAAGTCAATTTTGAAATTTTGGAATTACAGGCCAAGTGCGGACCGCAATTAACAATCATTACTTTAGCACAGCACCAAAGGCTGATGCTTATCAGGCAACTGAACGACCGAACAACTTGTTTTCGCCTGCAGTTCAACCCCTTTCAAGTCGATCTTCATTATGATTATCTTGCGTTTGGGAGGTTGTTCGCGCGATGTAACCACCGCAAACCAACCAACCACCAGAGACTGATGTTCCATAGATAAAATTTACGTTCTTGCAGCGCTCAACGCACACATAAACTTGCCACAGAATGAATGTCCATTATGATGTTTTATCGAATTGACCAACAGCAACAACAACTGCGTGTACACAAATTAAAGTAGCCATACGCAGAGACCCACGGATCAAGTACACCCGAAGGGCATCCGCATACAAAGCTGGCAGAATGAGACAGAACACTAGACCCTTGGTGTCCTAATCAAAAGGCTCCGATAAAAGTCGTTACCACAAATTACGCGCAATATAGAGGGGCAGCAGGAGGATACAGGGTACCAAGGTAGTGGATGCAAATGCTCCTTGAAGAGTGGTTTATCCCTGGAGAACTTTCGACCGGATGAATATCAATAATCGCTAATAACAATAATCAGGTTGTTGTGTTCGCGTACACTCTGCGAGCTTGGTACTCGCCGTGTAACTTTGTACGACAAAGATGTTGCTGTGGCTGCCACTTGCTGCTGCTGGTTGTGCTTCTACTCTGCGATGACGACGTAAAGTCGCTCAACCTCGAAATGGGGCGAATATCTGTTTTTAAGACGCCCTCCGGTAAAAATTACCACGAAGACAATTTACATCGTTTGTTGCAATTTCAGCGATTGATGTATTCGATGTTGGACGATGGACAAAGCCTCTGCTGCTTTTGTCAAATCGAAGCAGGACGACGCTGGCTAGTGCCTAGGATCGAGAAGAAGAAAATGGCTTCCGACTACCAATCGATGTGCATCTAGGAAGAAATGCGATAAGAAGAATAATTACGGCGGATTGTTGTTTATGGTCCGCTTCGTAGAAGGCATTGGTGTTGTAGATCAACGTAAGGTGCCGCAGCTAATTTGAATACGTTCCTTCTAGTGGTTTAATTCCATCCCACGATAAGACAAAATTGCAGGGCTTATCTCTGCCCGATGTATAATCCTCCTTATCCTCTACGATGTAGAACATTATTTTATGCTGACTATGATTACTAAAATATGCGATATTACAGCTTTGACGAGATTATCGTAAAGAGGGACTGCAAATGTAGAAATTTCATCCTATGTGATGAATGTCCTTGAATACCTCAGATAAAATATTAAATAGGTAATAAATATGCAAAGAGGAAATGCCTATACATTTGCTTTACATGTACGATATTGATGACAACACTGTCATTACTAGGAGTATGTTGGGAATGTCACAATACTGAGTCGAAAGAAGGAAAAGCTACGAGTATAGAGAAAAGTGGATAAGAGGCGAATAGTGTCAAAAAATAGACGTCAATAAGGCAATAACATTCTGAATAACTAGTATTTATTTATAATTAATATTTTTAGGTTAACCAAAAGCTTCTTTACTTTAAAATTCAGTGGAACGCATTTGTGGTATTTTTTAAACTAATTTGAGGTCTGATTGACGGTTCATTAGTAAATTTAAAATTGTAAATATGGAGCTTTCAAGATCGGGTATGTAATGATGTTGTAAGTCCTACAAAGCTAGGAGTGAAGTTCAGTCACAAGTCTACCGGGTCAGTGAAGAAAACACGGTCGTCATGAATGCTTATTCCGTACAATTAAAACGACTCAAACATAAAACTTAAGGAATTCAACTTATGTTACTGTTATGCCATCCAAATGAGCTATAGAGCTACTTGACAGTATTAAGTCTCTAAGTAGGTAGGTAGGTACGAGTGGCAGTTCTGTAAGAAGACTCCAATTAGCACTAGGTGCCGTTTTGATATCACAACTCATGTCAACCTGACTATTAAGGTGTGTTGATTAGAAGTCTCTAAATCCAACCTGTGGAATTTAAGAAAGTTATTAGTTCTTTAATATTTTTCCCTGAGATCTCCTTGAGTTGTCTGAGCCAGACAGGTGCATATGTAGTGGGTGAGGGCTTCATTTTCGGTTACGACCTTGCAACTGCTGCAGTGCGTATTATGTGGGATACCTAGTCTGGCTGCGTGGTTCCTATCGGCCAGTGTCCCGTGGAGATCGCTGTTATTCTGGTCATGTCTATACGCATTCTGTTTAGGAAGTGGCCACACCTTTCTAGATATGACACAGCTTGTTAGCCTAGCGCATCTGAGGTTGGCTAAGGAAGATTGAGGAGATTTTTGCCTTGACTGCTCCCAGCGGAACGTGAACTGGTTCTGCGAGTGAACAGGCCTGAGCTTTGCCTAGCTGGTACGTCGGCTTGTTCGTTCCCATAAACGTTACTATGCCCTGGAACCCAAATCAGGGTTATCCGGAATCGACCATCTAGAGAAGCTAACTCACTTCAGCATTCTTTTACTAGTTTGGATGATGTAGTAACCGAGGCAATAGCTTTGATAGCTGCTTGGCTGTCAATAAATATAGCGATATTTTGCCTTAGCATTATATTTGTATGTAAATCAAAATCCTTGACCACCTGTCCATCTTGCCATTCTATTCTTGAGGGGAATTGTACGTCAAAACTTTTAGTAAAGATCATTTTTGGGTGTTCTCTCGGTACAGAATCCAAAATATTACTATGGCCGTAGGGTTTCGCAATCCAACATCCAGACTCTCTAAGTCTGATCGCGCTATGTACTGTAATGTTTAATATGTGTAGATCTAAATGTTAGAGATGCAAAAGAACCATTAGAGCATCTGATGGTGTTGATCTAGAGCACTTGTGATGCCTATACTTGCAGCTCTCTGAACCTTGTTAAGTTTGGTTATGTTGTAGCCTTTTCTAAGAGCCGGCCACCATAATATTCAGCCATACATATATGAGGATAAAACGTACCATGGCTATGTGTAGGGTAAATTTTGGTTGCAGGCCCCATCTTTTGTCGAAGGTTCTGTTACTAACATAGAAAGCTATACATGCTTTCTTCTAAGTTTAGGATCTAGGATAACTCCTAGATACCTGGCACTGGGTGACAGAGAGAGTGGTTGGCTATTTAGTCGAGGAAGTGTGAAGCCAGGTATTTTGGTTTTTGTGGTGAAGAGCATCAGTTCAGATGTTTGATGGTAGTCTGGAATTTAAAATCTATGCAAGCAAGAGATGTTTCTCTGTTAACCATACTCTTGCTATCAAGATTTGTTGAATACAGTCGCAAGCTGTTAAGAACAGGGTAGGCTCTAATGTTGTTGAAAGCCCCGAGAAATTATTGGTTTTATATGCTGTGGCCACATTTTGACTGTGGATTTTTTTTCATTTCCCAATGCCGGAGACTTACGACTCGAATGTCCCCGCTCAAGTCAAGCAAACACACTACGCACTATACCATGATCAGCCCATACTGTGGATAATACTCTGCCCAATGACGTATCCTGGATATCCAGGTCCATCAAGTGTACCAGAGTCTTTTGCGATTACATCTACATTCACTCCTGTCTTATGGTTCGCAATAGGTGGACTGTCCTTGGATACCTCAATATTATGAAACAACAGTGCAGTGGGTGGTCGTCAAAATATCCAGCGCATCTCGTGCCTATCTATGCAGATACCACAGAATCTCTTAGTATAAAACGTAGGTGTTACTGCTTCGGACATAAAGTTATTCCGTCGATATTTTTGCCAGTTTTGCAGCAGTAAGGGAATTTAAAAGTATGTACTTTACTGACGAAAGAATTAGATTAAGTGAATACAAAATTAATATCAACACCCTGAGTGACTGCAAATTCAATCCAATTTTGGGTCACCATATCTTAGAAGCAATCTGATTCATGATTTCAAAGAATTTTTTTGTCAGTTGGAATTTGCGAGTCTTGTTAACTTCTGAGTAGAGGACCAAATTGTGGTTTCACTTCGTCAGCGACTATAACTTTTTGCGTACAGTATTTAAAAAACCTGCATGACAGTGCGATGGTTTATTCTGAGTCCTTTTTGTATTCGAATTGAAAGCTAAAGTCATTATCGGCCAAAACTTTCAAATAAATAAAAAGAGAGTGCGGACTTACATCGTGATGCCCTCTAAAATCTCAATCTTAGATGAATTTTTAGGAGCGACCTTAGCTTCTCAAATCGATCAGATGAGGTCAGATGTGTGGCATACTTGTTAAAAATATTAGTAATGGCATTGTTGTCAGACTTTTGGACAAGAAGCGAGCTAAATCGAGTTGAGGACAAAAGATGAGATAAAAGCATTCAGCCATCCAAACTCCACCGCTTAACAATGCCGGACAGCAAGTTCAAAAGGTTCACATGAATAGGAAGTGGATACCGGTGTCGGAATAACAATCTTTTCACCGTAAAATGTGAGCTGTTTCTTGTCAACTAAGTGTTTGTAATACAGCATGTAAGCTCCTATATAAAATGGATTTTCGCATCAAGTTAGCGAAAGAGCTATGAGTCAGAAACCTACAAACATGACAATAAGATGAAGAAAGTCACAGTGGATTGGTTGCACCTTACGGATTGCGAAAATAAAAGTAAAAAAATGGGTAGCCCTAAGAAAAAGGGGCGCAGAATAAGGATAATCGGGTCGGAGAGAGTTTCAACTCTCTCGCTTTGCAGAAATTCAATGGTGCACAGGCGTTGTTGACGCCTTATACCTTATACAGACATGAGATTCATGCCTTCAAATAAAATATCCGCATGAGATATATCAACTCTAGCAAACTTGCCTTTAGTCTCTACTACACTCCGATCTACATGGAATGCGCGGGTGGATCAATAAGTCCCTGAAAAATTTAATAAGGAACACTCTTTTCGGTATAAAAGCATTTTATTTTTCAACATAGTTTCCTTTTAGCTCTATACACAACGTTTCTCCAATTTTTTAATGCCCTCCAAATAATACGATTTCTCGAGCCCCTCAAAATAAGCGTTTGTTTCAGCCATGACCTCTTCATTCGACCCAAATCTTTTACCTCCGAGCCATTTCTTCATGTTTGGAAACAAGAAATAGTCGCAGAGGGCTAAATCTGGGGAATATGCTGGATGAGGGAGGAGTTCGTAGCCTAACTCATGCAATTTTGCCATTGCGACTGCGGACTTGTGTGCCGGTGCGTTGTCATGGTGAAAAAGAACTCTTTTCCTCGCCAAATGCGGCCATTTTTGCTTCAGATCGGATTGGAATCGATCCAGCAGCTCTGCGTAATATGCGCCGGTGATCGTTTTACCCTTTTCAAGGTAATCGATGTGAATAACACCGCGCGCATCCCAAAAAACTGTCGCCATGACCTTGTTTGATGACAAACCCGCCTTGGCCTTCTTCGGCTTCGATTCACCAGGAGAAGTCCATTGTTTTGACTGTTCCTTGGTTTCTGGTGTGTTGTGGTGAATCCAGGTTACATCGACGGTAACAAAACGGCGCAAAAACACAGCCAAATTTTTCTGGAACATCGCCAAACACACCTTTGAAGTTGTCAAACGAATGCGTTTGTTGTCGATTGTGAGCAAACGCGGCACCCATCTTGCGGAAAGCTTTTTCATGTCCAAATATTTATGTAAAATCAAAATCACTGAGCCATGTGATAAGCCTGTGGCCTCTTCAAGCTCGATTTTGTCCATGGATTTTGTCGACCATTTCTGGTGTGGTGACCTCAATTGGGCGACCAGAACGTTCGACGTCACTTGTGCTTGAACGACCGCACCGAAATTGAGTAAACCAGTGGTGAATGGTTCCAATCGATGGTGAAGAGTCCCCATAATATTTGTCAAGCTTTTGTTTGGTTTGCGTGGTAGTTTTTTCTCGCAAAAAATAGTATTTAATGAGCACTCGAAATTCACTTTTTTCCATTTTAACGAAAATGCTAGTAGGCGTCTATATAAAATGGCTGCCACAACAAAACTATTTGACAGATCTGTCTGAAAATTTGGGTGCGTTCTTTTGAAAGATGATTCTTGACAAAAAAAAATAAATTTAAGGTGACGACACAATTTGCTATAATTTTCAGGGACTTATTGACCCACCCTCGTAGACGAAGAAGATGAAGAAAAGCACTAAAAACCTTCCTTTACAACTGCCCAGCCAGCTAGTTTCGTGCCAGAATGGCATAAAATGGAACCCCAATGTATTGAGCTCGATGTATGTGTGACTGTCCGCCAGTATGTCACACTCTTGTAACTTGTGAATTGTTAGACGTACTCGTAGAGAACTGAAATAGAATGAGGCGGACCAATAATTAGGAAAAAAAATATTTTTTTCAACAAAAAATCTCAAAAACCAAGACAAAAGCGAATTTTATCAAAATCCGTTCAAACATTCTTGAGTTAGGCGGCCAACAAATATGATTTTGACAACTTTTTGAAGTACCTACATGTCCTACTAATTGAATTTCATCAAAACTTCTTCAGTGGTTCTCAAACAGACAGACATGTTTGTACTCCTTCTGTTTCAAGCTTCATTTATTGTAATGGGAACCTTCTAAAACGTGAAGAAGAGGGATAGGTCTCTGCAAAGACAAGATTTTATTTTTCTACCAACAAAACATGCTCACCAAGGTGTAGAAAAAGTCCCACCTTTTTGTTAACTTTGTATCGTTTATTAATATCTGGACTGCTGTTCAATTTACCATACAATGCCCTCGCTTTAACGTCTTCATTGTACAATAAGGTCCACCCAACACGATACCATCGTGTATCTGCCCTCAGTCAGTACTTAGTGTGGTGAGAAATATCTCTAAATATATAATTGAAACTCCCGAGCTAAAGGAAACGAGTATTATCCGCGTCTTACAAGGAACCCCACGATGCTTCAGGAGATATTTTCTTGCAAATTATTTTTACCCTCTTGTAATATCTTACTTTTGTAAATCCTACATCACTTGATGCACCATTGTCACCACAAATCCTGATCGATGCCAGGAATGTCACCAATTAACTATAAGTTCTTACGCTCAACTAATTTGGACTTAGCTCTCATCCATTAAACAACTCTCCGCTTTGTCATCGGTCAAATGTTCTCCCAAAATGTTAAATGTCCGCAATACGTCTCATTTATGTATCTATACAGTGATCTAAGGAGTAATACAATCCAATATGGTGCCACGCTATGCGCAGTACTCTATCGCCACTAGCTACATAAGTTGGGTTTTTGGAACTCATAGAAATATGGGAGGGGGCGACAAGAAAGTGAGCTGGTCAGTCCGGTCCGGTGGTTGTGGTTTCAGGGGTATTTCCGGTGAGGAGATTTTTGCGCACACGACGACGACAACGACGACGGAGTTCTTCCTAACAACTTCTTTAGCACTAGTTTATTGTTTGGCTCTGGACATTTGTGACCACAACATACTCGTATGCCAAAAAACTCACTTCGACGACACTTAACAAAAATTCCTTTCCAGTAAGTTGGACACGCTCGGCAGCTTAACTATGGCGAATGTGGGGGTAGATGTATATCTGGTTTTTGAGACTTGGATTCAATGTGTTGGTCTTGGAGGAGGAAATTGTAATTTTTTTTTTTTAGTAGAAGATGCGTGATTGAGTCCAATAAGCAACTGACCATTTCACAGTTTGCTTCAGGGGTAGAGTTGCATACGTACTCGTATTTTCTTCTAGTAATAGTATTGAAAGGAGAGAACAAATGTATGTATTTTGTTGTTTTTTTTTTGAGCATTTAATCTTTTACAGAAATTTTTTGAATAAATTTTTCGAAGGCATCGAACCTTTCCCTAAGGTTCTGTAGAATCCTAAAGTTATGCATTATGAAACTGATGTTGCTTCCTCGCTATTCGGAGAATACGGGAAGCTACTCAATTCTGAAAGGCAACAAATGATTGGCCTCCGATTTAAAAAATTTCCAATTGATACTCGTATTTCTACTTCAAGTCTATCAGTCTATCTGTTAATTTCGTATTCCTCAGCTCCTAATTCAAGAACCACCAAACGCATATCAATGAAATTTGGTACCTAGGTCAAGAGAAGTATGTAAATAGTCTTACTTAAAAATCAGACTAAGCGGGAGTAAGATATAGGGGGTTGCGTGCTGTATGTCACCATCCTCAACACAGGAGGCCTTCTGAATTTCGTATTAGGTATTACTCTCCTCAACATCGCGTATAAGATCCTATCTACCATATTATGCGAAAGCCTTAAAACTTTTGTCAGCAATCTGATTAGTCCGCATCAGTCTGCTTTTAGACCAGGAAAGTCCACCAAAGATCAGATATTCACATTGCGGCAGATCTTGGAAAAAACCCAGGAACTCCAAATCGATACTCACAACTACTTCATTGACTTTAAAGTGACCTATGATAGTATATATAGAGATGCAGAGCCATGTCTAGTTTCGGTATCCCTGCCAAACTCGTGCGTTTGTGCTGACTGGCGATCGAGAATCCACGCTGCTCCATCAAGGTCGGTAACAACATCACCGAGGCTTTTGATGTTAGAAATATACTACGACAAAGTAAGACGGATTGTAATAAATTCTCAAGCTAACATCCGGGATACGATCTTTTAAAAGTCTGTACAACTACTCGCGCACGCCGACGACACTGACATAATTAAAAGAACGCAGCGGGCTGTCAGTGGTGCTGTCGGGAATATTGAAACAGAAGCAACCAAAATGAGTTTAGCGGTTAACGAGGGCGAAACAATTATATGCTGTCATCAGAAAAGGACAATCAATATCGGCGACTTGGACTGAACGTCACTTTGACTACTTAGACTCCGCTGTAAATTAAAAAATGACACCAGCGCAAAGATCGGCTGAAGAATCACTCTTGCTAGCCACTGTTTCTTTGGGCTAAGAAGTAGCAAAGCCCTATTATGGACAATTAAGGTGACTTTATACGGCGCAGAAGCATGGAAGTTATTAAAGGTGGATGAAAGCACCCTTGGTTGTTTCGAAAGAACAATTATTCAAGTGATTTTTGGTCCCGTTTGTGTCGATGGGAAATGGAGACGAAGATACAAGAACGATTATGGCTAAGGCATATAGAGCGAATAGACATTAACTCTCCGACCCGAAAAAGTCTTCGAATTCAGCGGCGCGGTAAAGAAAAACATCACAAGATGGCACACATAAATGGAAAGGTAACTCAACCCACTTCGTGTGCAAAACTGGAGGCAGCTAGAAAAAGACCCAACCGGACTGTATAACCTTCTAAAGAAAGTACGTAATTCCCTCAGGTACAAATGGACAGAAAAATATTTATTCCTCCCTGTCATAGTCCCAATTCAGATTAAGCAAAGTTGGAACCCACACTGGACTACTTAAGTGATGTTATCACTTTGAATTGCATACGTGTTCAATCAATTGAGTTTCCATGGATTAAAACAAAAAACTCTTCTAAATCCTGTTCCGCTCTGTATGCCTAGCCCCATAAAACCTTGAAAATTGCGTTGTTTATTAGATCACTTATCGAATGTCAAACACATTCTAGACACATACCGATTAGTTACATAAGTGAAAGTCAAAGTAGGTGCTGGTGCTGTCGACGACAGTCGTCCCCTATTTATCTCTATGATGCAATATCCACGTCAACGTTATCTCAATCATCACAAATCATAATTTTTTTTTTTTCCCCGATTGCAAGACCCCTTCAATTGCTAACCTACTTCGAGATCACAACCAAGTCAACAGCAACACTCATCATTCACAAGTCAAATGGGTCCCAACCAAAGTATGAATGTACGCCGGTCATCTAGGTTGGACCAACATACAACATAAATACCAGAGCCAGACCACGGCACGGCGGCACTAAGTAATCTTATCGCATACAGCTTCTATTGAATCCAATAACTTACCACTAATTACCCACTTAATTACGTCGGGCATTGGAAGAGCCGCGCCAATCGCAGTCTTTCGGCGAATTGACTCGTTGCCAACACGAATTATGAGTGGTGACGCGCAATTTAACCCGCGACGATGCTTTACGGGGTCTGGAGCGGTCGGTCGGTCGATCGGTCGATCGGTCTATGACTGAGTTGCCTACTTAAAAACCTGAAAAGTGATAAATTTCAAGTTTTGCGTTATCTGACGTAGACAGTTGTATCGGCTGCTGATAGCTTTACGATATTTTTCGTAATTTTATCCAAATTGTATAAATCGGAATTAAGCTCGAGATAGTTTGCAATTTTCTCACCAAAAGGCGTAGCGATGGAATCTTGAATGCCAACTGAAAGTGGATTGTAGGTGCTGCACATTGTGTAATATACACACGGATCGGGACCAGTTACGGGTCGGGGAAACACCGATTAATTAATTAATTAAGCCACTTGTCACCGATGTGTATCTTACACCTCTTAAACAACCAGTTGGCTGACTTAATGAGGAGAATTATTGTAAAATGCCGAGTGTTGGTATGCTGCTGATCAACTGATAACTTGGGTGGTGGATACGACCGCTGATTATTAAGTATCGCCTGTGCATTGGTGGAACGAAGGATTGTGAGTGGCTGCTAGACGCAGTATAATATTGCGTTTCTCACTAGCTGTCAGGGTAATTGATATGCCAAGCATCTACAGTTTCTCTTAGAAAACCATATCGTCTCTCACGGGCAAAGCCAATAACTGGATAAATTTAAAAGGAAAATTCCAATGTCTCCACAGTGTTATTTTGCCTGCAGACATGGTCCGAAAAAATCGCTAACTTACATCTCTGATACTTTGTTGTGGCCATGCGTTATTCTTAACCATGAGGACTAAAAAAATGTCACTTCGAATGTTGGAATAAAATTTTCGAATAACTGTGGAATTTATTTTCCTCTCACAATGGCATTAAATAACCTAAGGAATGCTTCCATTTTCAATGCCTAGAATTGTAAGAAACTTGATTGAAGGATTTTTGTTTATTTATTAAGCTCTCTCCCTTCGAGATGTGTATCCCAAAAATATATCCAAAGCAGACCTTTACTGTAGATAAATCCTACAGCAAGACGTTTCTGTCTATGAAGCAGGTTACTGCTTGATCTGTGCAGTATATAAAGTTACCAAAAAAAACATACCTAACGACAAATGTATTAACAGGCATAAAAATACTTCTTTTTCTTACTCCACTAAAGCACGCAGGCTCAATTCCATATTAGAACAGCATAAGTTTTTGCTTAAAAGACAGATGCATATTATGCTAACGAAAAGTGAAACCTAAAATTGTAAAATTATTACATCTGTAAAATATGTTGCCAGTGTTCGGACGAATATATTACACATAACTAAAATAATACAGGGTGGGGTTTCAATTCGTTATAACTTTTTTATTTCAATATTTTTCCAGAATGTGCAAACAAAACTTGGACAATTTACTCGTATTATGGAACAATACACAACAAAATAACGAACAAAGTTCATCGAATTTTATTTTAAAAAACAGCAGCAAATTGTTTTGACGCAGCGTGCATAACGTCGATATTTTAATGTGTGGATCGCACCCACAGTGCCAACAATAAATCGTCTGGCTGCACGTTTTCAGCAAGAAGGGTCAGTAAGGAACCTCCCTAGTACCGGATAGTCCAGAAATATCAAAAATAAGACGTTCGGCTCAACTCGGGCTATCGCGAAGGTTCCTTCAGTCTATTTTGGTTAGGTTGAGCAAGAATTGAATCCGACAGACTACCAGAAATGGAACGAAAGGTGAGGTGGGGCAAAAGTAATGTCATAATGTGAATTGTCTGCCATTTTGTTAGAAATGAAAAAAATTGGGCTCTATTTTCACGAAAAGTTTAATTGAAGTGTAGAATTGATGACATTAGGTTAAAAAAATGATATCGGTCAAATGACCACCTCTTGAGGAGATGCACATTTGTGTTCGTTTTACCGCATTTTGAATTGTTGTACGCAAAACATCTGGCTCCAAATTGTGATTTCTTCTTCAATGTTGGTTTTCAAGACTTACAAGCTTTGTGATTTGTTGTGGTAAATGCGAGATTTCAAAAAGCCAAAAGGAAGAAGTCTGGCGGGAGATCACATAGTCCGGAAATTGGTGATTCAAAATCTCCATCGTTGCCCGAGCTATGTGAGCGGTTGCTCCGTCCTGCTGGAACCAACTATGCTCGATACCCAATTCAGTAACTTGCGACAAAAAAAACTCGTTTAACATCTGTCTATAGCGCTCACCAGTACCGGTTACGATGGTGCCATTGGCGTCCTCAAAAGAATAAGGGCCAATCACTTTTCACTGCAAATGCCGCACCAAACAACTTTGAGGGGATGCAATGGCTCTTCGTGCATTTCGTATGGATTCTCCGTGTTCCAGAAATGCAAATTTTATTTATTCACGTAACCACTTAAGTGGAAATGGGCTTCGTCGCTTATTATGATTTTGGAAACGGAATCACCCTCTTCTTGCATCAGGTTTAACAGTATGGGAGTAAGTTAACCTTACTTGACGGTCAGCAGGCAACAATTGGTGAACGGTTTAAACTTTATAAGAGGACATCTTCAGATCTTTCACCAAAATTCGACGCAATGCACGTCTGCTGATGCCAAATTGTGTGAATCGTTGTCTCGTCGATGATTGTGGACTCTTGCGGATGTCCTCGGCCACAGCAATGATATTCTTGGCCCAACGAGCAATACGGGGCCGGCCACTTCTTGTGACATCTCTAGTGAACCCAGTTTGTACGAGATGCTCAGCCAAATGCTTAATTGTTCGCGCACATGGTACAGAACGATGAAGAAAACGACGACGAAATTCACATTGCGTTAAAACAACAGACCGGAAATTGTTCAAATAAGCAATAACAATAATTCCGCGTTCTTTAGGTGTGTATCGCTCCATTGTTTGTTGTCAACTAATTCTCTATCTGTCTATAATATAAATGTCAAAGCGCAATGACATTTAGCGCCATTTGCACAAATTATGGCACATTCACACTATGACATTACTTTTGCCCCACCTTGTACGATTTCCTGGCGGCAAAAAGCAGATTGAAATCCCGATTTCATCCACAATTTGTTAATGAGCGATGAATCACATTTCCAATTAAGTGGCTTCGCTAACAAGCAAAACTTCAGGATATGGGCTACGGAGAATCCAAAAGCAGTTCATCAGCGAGAATTATAATCACTTGTACTGTTTCGTGCAGTGTATCGTCCGAAAGGAACATTGGTCCATATTTCTTTGAAAATGAAGTCGATGCCGTAGTTATCATCAATGCAGCTCAATATCGGACGATGTTGGAAAAATGTTTGATATCAGCAACTATGATTCCAGCAGGATAAAGCCACAGCGCATATTGCAAGCGCTTTCTTTTACGCAGTAGCGACTTCAATCAGCCGCCATATTCACCGGAGTTAACCGCTCCCGACTGTTTTTTTGCTAGCCTTTTTGAAAGAACGAGCATACGTCAATAAGCCAGCGACCATCCCACAACTAAAAACCAATATTTGCAATGAAATCCATGTCATAACACCTGAAATTGTGCGAGAGGTGATGGAAAATGTGTAGAAAAGAGCACAAATGTGAAAATGGCCACCATTTGTGAGACGTAATCTTTCACGTTTAGGTCCTGCGCACAAAAGAGAAACTAATAAAATCATCTCTAAGTTTTTCCGAACATCAAAAGGGGGTTTCTGCTTGGTAATACAATGGACAAAATTAAGTGCGTTGAGATTTCAAAAAAATCACTTTAGCCAATTTCGCTCCTGATTATCTCTACCAACTCAGCAAGAGTATACAATCAAATTTTCCAACCAATTTTGGTTTGGCTGGTTTGCCCTTTTCAAGAACTGTAACCAAAATACTCGTTTCAGCCAGTGTTTTCATCTTTTTGCATACGAAGCACCTTTCGACACCCGAATTCAGGATTAACCTCTTTTGCTTTGACCGGTAAAGATTTCAATCCTCCTTCAAATGAGTCCTTCTTTTTAATGACTGACTTGAATGGTTTCTGGCTTCCTTTCGTAGTCTTTGCAGTTCTGACATGAAGCTAAACCAAACTCAGTACTGCACACGTCAGCAACATGACTGAAGTTGCTACTGTAGTAGTATTCTGCAAGTCTGACAAGATTCTTGCTACCTAAATTTATGGTATTCTCTTTAAATTTGTTTTTCGTGGAAAATAGGGACAATTGAAACAGAAATATTTTACCCAAATGGCAAGAATCACCCTTTCTACCGGTCTTTTAAGTGTTACCATTGTACATTGAACTACAAGTTACTGTCAAATCTTATTTTGTTGCTGTGAAAAGTAAAAAGCTACGAAAATAAAATAAATAGCGTGGGAAGGACCTACAATTTTATGCCATTTCAAAAGGCACATTTTTTTTGATTCAAAAAGGCTTCGCATGATAATTTTCTTCTCGGCAGTTTGTCAGACGTTCGCAAGAGGTGGGACCGTGAAACAACTTTATGGTATTTTTCGGGACTCAAACCTTGAGTGCCCCGCTTGCCCTTAACCACTGAGTTGCGGCTCCAACTAAGCTACAAAAATTAGAAACAGAAAAAATAAATTGAGAATCCCTTTAGCATCACACGAGTCGTTATAATGAAACGTTGTAGGGACAGAGGTTTTAAATGAGAAGGGGTATGGACTTTCTCCAAATTTTACTACAGAAAAAATATGCCGAAAATTTTACCTCATAATTTATTTATTTTTCTGTTAAATAGAAGAAAATATCCTAATCGCAGAGCACTTAGTCTCGATTTATAGCCCACATTGTACTACCAGACAGAAACCGCTTTTATGTTCGCTGGCAGTTGGCTGCGATTCCCCGTTCGGGATCGAACCTGCACAATTCGGGTCACAAGCAAACACACTACCCACTACACTGTCGCCACTGTCACTCGCGGGCATACATTTAGGGATCCCAGGTTTTGTTGGTGCAAAAAAAAAGATTTAATTTACTTGTAATGTTTAATGGTACGATAAGGGTATATGAGAGTATATTGAGAGTTTAATTCACCTCTGCAGTCTTCTGCGTCATCCCAAAAGCAAGTGTTATTTTTGCGCGCTCAAATTGCTTTGTTCTTTTTCATCTGTTCCGGCTTTTTTGTGTTTCGTTTTCTTGATGTGTTTCGTCTTCTTGTTTTTTTGTTTTAAATATTGCCGACCCTGGGGATGTGTTGCCAATCCCACATATGGTATATACTACCAAATCGAGTGGCGTGTTGTTATGAGGAGTGTGTTACCTTGTTGCTCTTAGAGGTTTAGGTTCAAGTACCAATCGGGGACAAACATTTTTCTTTAATACTCCTGGGTATTATGAGAATCGAAAAAAACTTTAATTATCGAATCGAAGTTTAGATGTACGGATAAGATTATATTAATAACAAAGATGACCGTGGGAAAATGAAAAACTTTGAAAGTTATTTATTTATTTATTCAGTTTACGAGATGCTTTCACATTAACAACAATTTGTTATAATATTATGAAAGTCTTTACAAAAGTATTGAAAAATAGGTTATCATTGTAATACCCCATCCTATAACCCATTCCTAATAATGTGGGTGTGGCGTTGTGAAATTTTGAAATCAAATGCAATGATATCTCTCTACTTCGTGGATATTTTTAACCAAAGTTCATTGATTCTTATTAGATATCAGCAAAAAAAAATGCATTTTTGAAGAAAAGACCCCCAAAAAGTGGGCGTGAAAATGTGCAATGTTTGAACGAAATGCAGAAGAATTCAATGCCTACATATTCATCTGAGCAATATTCTACGTTTTCTAGCAAAAATATTGAGAAAATCGACATTATTTTTTAAAAAGTGGGCGTGTCTGTGGGTGGATTTTAAAAATGTTTACACTTCTTATTCTGTAAGCCCATATTGAAAATTTGTCTCAAAATTTATGGTTCAAAAAGTGGTGACGTACGGACAGACAGACGGACTGACATGTCTAAATCTTTATAACTTTTGATGCTGATCTCTACCCATCTTTATTTTTTTCTCTATGTTACGAACTACATATGTATCAACATTAATTTAGCCTTTGGGATAGGGTATAAAAAGAGTTTTAAGTGAACCATATAATAAAGATATTTAAAAAGTGCTAGTTAGAGAATATTGCTCTAAGTGCGTTTTGAAAGCCATTATGTCTGTAGGTTTGATTTTCACAAGTGGACGGTATATAAATGTTTGTATGTATATAAATATTTATGAGAAAATGTTGTTGTGACGTTTGACAAGTACATGTAGATTCGATTAGTTTAATATCCAACATCGAAGTCTTTTGTAAAGATCACGTCAACCAGGTACGTGACCAAATTATATTAAATAATGGGACTGTTTGATACTGAAGAAGATTGTCGATGACATATTATATAAACCTCCTGCATAACTAGAAGTGTGATCGTAGCTTCTCAAGCCATAAATATACCCGTATAGTATTATTGAAGGCTGCGTTCAGCTTTCTTATTACCAGCAGCAATACAATTGCAATAGATTTCGCATCCATATGTTAACATAGGTACGACCAACTGCTTAGACAGCATTCTCCTGCTTAATATCGAAGTAAAACTCTCTAGAGATGAAGCGGGACGTGAAATATTTCTTTGGCAATAAACAACATTCTTGGATTTATCTTTCGCTGGAATACCTATGAAGTGTGAAGTGTGAGAGTCGCTGTGATTATTTTCGGAACTAATGCCCTACTTGCTCAAAGCTTAACAATAGAGCGTATCATGTTTGTTTTCCTCGAAATCCTCCTCTTCTGAAAAGGTATGACTTCGCATTCAATTCGCAATTGAAGTAAGTATTACATAGAACCAATTCAGTAAGTCGTTTTGCCATAACAAATGTTAGCTGGAAGCCAACATGTGTCGTTTCGTCAGACGTTAGTATGAAGTTCTCTCGCATGTTTGTAAATATTTGCTGCTGCGCAGACTATTTTCTGAGTATTAACATCGCAACAGATGACTAATCCCATTCTTTTGTTCTCACAATAGTCCAAGAATTCAGCCTCACGCCGAAGGTTTTTAATTCTTCATAGGTAACTTACACCAGCTCATAGACACTCCATAATAAGACAATGCTCTTGTGAGGCTTAGTATTCAACACGAAAAGCTTGCTGTTGATAAGACCAGGAGCAAACGCAACACTTTGATATTATGAAGTTTCAAAAAGAACGAAGATACAACTAATTTCATCCAAATTTCAGCGACCCGTTCTAATATTATCCTTTGCTTCTCAATCGGTTGACAATGCAGTGTAATGATTTATAGCCTTCAATCAAATCACGATGAATACTCGCAAACTTTTATAGAAGTGGAGTCTCTTCATCTTTATTTTTTTATTGTGGTAACCCTAATGGAAATCCAACTGAAAGGATGTTTGGATTATTTCTTCTATTACCAACCAAAAGTATCTCACAAGTTGAGATACCAATCATAAGAACTTTAAACTCGTGTGCCTAAAAGAAAAAAAACTTTGACGTCTAAATTTGACGATGTGTTTTTTCTATACTCCGAAGCCTAATCTAGATACGAACAATCATCACAATCGACGCATTCACTATGTTTGTGGATCAATTTTGCCAGTTAAAAAGTTTCCCCCTGCGGATGCATATCTAGAGAGATTGATGCTTGCGTGCGGATAATTCGGTCATCAGGTCGCTATAATTAAATTAATAGCTTTCAGCTTGATCAACAAAAACGACACAGGAAAACGACGAACAAAACAAGGATCCACAGTTGGATCTTTACTGTGTACCAGCCGCAGTTGCCGTTCCAAACAAACCGAATGATTGATGGAAATTGCTGATCTGTCATGTTTGGGGTCTGTTAGTCTGCTGAGGATGAACTTTTTTTTTGGGTTACGAGTAACTTTTTGCGTTAAACTTCTCTCGATTGCCATTTGAAGCGTTAGACAGTATCTCAGGAAAACACACAACTCCTTCCTTCTACTATCTCATCTTTCTCTTCCTCTTTGACTGAGAGATAGCACGCGAACTGCTTCATGGTGTCCTATACTTATTCCACATCCTAGAGGCATTTTTTATGGAGACCAGAGACCAACGGACGGATGAATGATTTGATGGACCCATATCATGATTTGTTTGTGAGTGTTTTTTTGAAGATCGATTGGTTTGACTCCTGCAAGGCATAGCAGAACTGTCATGTCAATGAAGTGTTAAATGCACCACACACGGAGTACATTGTATGCCCCGATACTCTTATACTTACGAATCATTGGCAAGTCAATTTTGACACTTTGATTTGCAACTCGGTGTCAAATGAAGACGGATGGATGTCAGCCTGACTGAGTCTTTAGAGAGTAACTATATTCAGCAGCAAAACAACTGAAGTTGCTGGTACTTATCAGTCTGGCATCGCAATAAATTCGCAAGAACTATGTTTACATGGCAACTAATAAGGACAAGATACAATTTTTAATGTCCAAGGCAAAACAACATGCAAGATAATTAAGAGCTTACACGACATATATACCACGGAATTGTGACTCAGTTGCTATAATTAGCTGCATACAATACGAAAACTCATCTGCAAGGTTGCAGTGCAACTTATGACTTCTGTAAGGAACAACGACTACATTTCTGGCGGCCATTTTAAAGTACCACTCGCTGGGAATTATTTCTTTTCGGGTCGATAATTTTTTAGGATTCCGAACAATTCAGAAAAACTGGTTCTGATAGATGAAAAATTAATCCAAGTTGAACCAATAATTCACAAGTAGGACAGAGAGGAAACATGATTCGTTAATTGAAACAGTTTGATTGAACAAATGTTGGATTATTTTATTAGAGCATAAAAGGAATCGTGCTGTAGAGTTACGTTATGTATACATATGGCAGCAGTATATAGGCGGAGTTTGTGTTTTGGAATTTAGAACATCGATTCGTTACGGTAAGGATTAATAGAATGCACAACTATTGTTTTTTTTTTAGATTAATCGTGGAACATACATAAGATAGGTAAATAGGTAAAGATATGGGAGCAGCTAATTTTATTAAAAATGCCGATAACACGAAAGGGTGGCATTTTATTGCCCTCGATCGTATGTACAATGGATGGACAAGAAGATCTTTGGTATTTCTTCGAAGAGTGCTATAATTATTATCTTAGAGGAGGTGTAAAGGTGAGCACTAAGGACATCATCAAATTAAAACATTTTTTCGTTTTATAGGATTCTTTAAATTTTCTGACGGACATGTGAACAAAAACTACTGATTGGATAATACATTCTTAGGGCTAATTTACCAAGGATGTAAATATTATATTGATGACGATGATACAGCACAAATGTAGAATTTCGAGTAGTTGAGCGTGCACTGAACAAATTTGCAGCATCACAATTTACTTTGTGCTGTGAAAACAGCGAAAATATAGCTGTACATGCTATTTTTTATATTACTGAAATCTGGCAAGAACTACAAGGCCTTAGGGCACAGATTTTAATATAAATTGTAGATTATAAAGGACAGCATACAACACCATGAACAACCGAAATTTGCAACAAGTGAAATCCAAAGAACTACAGTATGCATAAGAACCGAAACTGTGCTATACGAGTATTTATTGCTAGCATTTATAGTCCACCCAAACACGCAGTTAAACAGCAACTTTATGAATAATTTTTTAAACAAATGGGTAGTACGACGGTGGGTCAATAAGTCCCTGAAAAATTAAATAAGGAACACTCTTTTCGGTATAAAAACATTTTATTTTTCAACATAGTCTCCTTTTAGCTCTATACACTTCATCCAACGTTTCTCTAACTTGTTGATGTCCTCCAAATAACATGATTTCTCGAGCCCCTCAAAATAAGCGTTTGTTTCAGCGATGACCTCTTCATTCGACCCAAATTTTTTGCCTCCGAGCCATTTTTTCATGTTTAGAAACAAGAAATAGTCGCAGAGGGCTAAATCTGGGAAATGTGCTGGATGAGGGAGGAGTTCGTAGCCTAACTCATGCAATTTTGCCATTGCGACTGCGAACTTGTGCGCCGATGCGTTGTCCTGGTGAAAAAGAACTTTTTTCTTCGCCGCCGTTTTTGCTTAAAATCGGCTTGGAATCGATCCAGCAGCTCTGCGTAATATGCGCCGGTGATCGTTTTACCCTTTTCAAGGTAATCGATGTGAATAACACCGCGCGCATCCCAAAAAACTGTCGCCATGACCTTCTACTTTACTGACAAACCCGCCTTGGCCTTCTTCGGTTTCGATTCACCAGGAAAAGTCCATTGTTTTGACTGTTCCTTGGTTTCTGGTGTGTTGTGGGGAATCCAGGTTTCATCCACAGTTAGGAAACGGTGCAAAAACTTTTGAAGTTGTCAAACGAATTGTGAGCAAACGCGGCACCCATCTTGCGGAAAGCTTTTTCATGTCCAACTATTTATGTAAAATCAAAATCACTGAGCCATGTGATAAGCCTGTGGCCTCTTCAGGCTCGCGCACTTTCACTCGCCGATCGTCCATTATCAAACCATGGATTTTGTCTACCATTTCTGGTGTGGTGACCTCAATTGGGCGACCAGAACATTCGGCGTCACTTGTGCTTGAACAACCGCACCGAAATTGAGTAAACCAGTGGTGAATGGTTCCAATCGATGGTGAAGAGTTCCCATAATATTTGTCAAGCTTTTGTTTGGTTTGCGTGATAGTTTTTTCTCGCAAAAAATAGTGTTTAATGAGCACTCGAAATTCACTTTTTTTCCATTTTAACGAAAATGCTAGTAGGCGTCTATATAAAATGGCTGCCACAACAAAACTATTTGACAGATCTGTCTGAAAATTTGGGTGCGTTCTTTTGAAGGATGATTTTTGACAAAAAAAAAATTTAATTTAAGGTGACGACACAATTTGTGTTAATTTTCAGGGACTTATTGACCCACTCTAGTAGATTCATTGTTGGTACGGATTTGAATGCTAAAAACACTCAGTGGGGCTCACGATTAACAACTACTAAAGGAAAAGAGCTGCTAAACGCAATTAGAAATATGGGATGCAGTATATCCACTGGGAAACCAACTTATTGGCCATTAGATCCTGATAAAATACATGACTTAATCGACTTTTTCGTAATCAAAAATATAAACAGCGATTTCTTAAAAGTAAAAGAAAGTCAAAAAATTAGTTCTCACCGATTTTACTTACCTTTAGTGAAAACGTTGTTCCGAAAGAGGCAAACCCCAGACTTACAAACTCTCGAACAAATTGGAATGGCCCTAAATCTATTCTTGAGGAAAGGATAAAACTAAGAGTACCGATGGAATGTGCGCAACACTTAGATGATGATGTCGAAAAATTCATAAAAAATATCCAACACTCTGCTTGAGAAAATACTCCACAATATAAAGAAAGGCTGAGAGGAAATAATTATCCACTTGAAGTAAGAAAACGAAAAGCAAGGACAAGATAGCAACATACTAGAACCCCTCAGGACATAAATATATTCTACAGGCTTACACAAAAGCTTAGACGGACGATAAAAGAGTTTGATAATATAAAAATCGTCCGCCTATCTATTGAGATTATCGAATGACAAAAGTTCTAACTATTTCCCCTGGAAAGCTGCTACGGACATTCACAAATCCCCCCTATCAAAATGATGAATGGAAAATGGGGGAGGAATAGCGAACAAAAGGCAAATGCATTTTCTGAATATCTTGAAGGCATATTTAAACCGAACTTAGTTGAAAATGATAACGTATTGGACACGAACATAGAACAGGAAGACAAAGATATAAAATAAACTTCCTCAAAAAGCCTACATTAAACTAAGAAACATTGTAAACGAAACATAGAAAATCTCAGAAGTTACAATGATAGCAAAGCCAGGGAAATCACTCGTTTAGTGTGACGGATATCCTCTTAGAGACGGATATCCTTGCTGCCTATTATACTCGTATCAACAATTTTTCAAAAAATACTGGTGAAAAGACTAAATAGTAAAGGGTCTTTCATTAAGCGCTTCCTATCTTTAAATTCAAATAAAACAAAGAGTGGGTGAGATATCATCAACATTTTTTTTCGTTTGAAAGGTCTATCGATGCCATTATGTATGGAATATAACATCGTTCAAATGTCCGCCGCAGCTTCTCTGGGTGGCAGATAAATCAGGCTGAATTTGACCGATGTCATGGGTTATATTGGCTTTGAGGGCCGCTGTGGTTTGCGGTTTATTCGCGACTTCAGAAAACCCCACAAGAAAAAGTCTTACGGGGTCAAATCGCACGATCTCGGTGGCTAGTTCACATCACCTCCACGTGAGATGACCATGCCCTCGAATCGCTCGTGCAGAATTTCCATTGCGGTGAGCTGTGTGGCACGTAGCGCCGTCCTGTTAAAACCACATGTCGTTGGTGTCTATATGATCCAATTCAGGCCAAAAGAACTTGGTAATCATCTACCTATAGCGCTCGCCATTGACGGTGATGGCCTGGCCAATGTCGTTCTCGAAGAAATATGGACCGATGACGCCGCCAGCCCAAAATCCACACCAAACAGTGACTTTTCCGGGATGCATTGGATTTCATCTGGATTGGTATCGTCGCAAATTCGACAATTTTGTTTGTTGACATACCCATTCATCCAGAAATGGGCTTCATCGCTGAAGGTGATTTTTCGATGAAAATTAGGGTCAGTTTCCAACTGCTCCAGAGCCCATTCAGCGAACACACGTAATTGTCTATGGTCGTTTACCTTCAGCTCTTGGGTCAGTTGAATTTTGTACGGGTGCAGGCCAAGTCACGACGCAAAATTCGGCAAGTTGTGGTCTGCGAAAGGCCGAGTTCTTGTGAGCGACGCGAAATCGACTGCCTCGGATTCTCCTGCACACTCTCACGGACAGCGGCGATGTTTTCGGCAGATCTTGCGTTTCGTCAACGTACGGGTATTGGTTGATCCTTTACTGAATCAGTGGACTCAAATTTATCCACCACACTGCGATTAGTCCACTCGGAAGGACGATTATGGCGACCGTAAAATGGGCGAAGCGCGCGGAACGTTGCCCGAACAGAACACCCATTTTGATAAAATGTTATTATTTACACGTTTTGTTGAACGCTATATCCGTCCATGGTGATGTGGCAAAACAGACTGAATAAATAACAGCCAATTTAACAGATGTAACTTCAACAATATGGCCGCTATCAACTGTCAAAGTTTGGAAGTCCCTATTGGAAGACCCTGTATTATTGACAGAAAAAAAATTGAATTCCGATACACCAATTTGGTTTTCGGAAGAAACATTCAACGATTGACCAGGTCCATAGGATAGTCAACACTATAGAAAACGCACTAGAAGATAAGAAAGTTTGTTCCACTATCTTTCTTGGTGTGGCTCAACCATTTCATAAAGTTTGGCTTGATGGAACTGATGTTCAAACTTATAAATATTCTACAATCTCTAATAGATACTACAGAATCAAACATAAAAACGCGTATTCTAAACTGAAAGAAATACAAGCTGGTGTTCCTCAAGGCAGCGTGTTAGGACCAGTTTTATACCTATTTTATACTTCAGACAGCAACATCATGGCAACATTCGCCGATGACACAGCTGTAATGGCAGTTGTAAACACTGCAATCTCAAAAATAAGCGAATGGATGACAACCTGGAGAATCAAATTAAATGCATTAAAGTCAGTGCACGCCAACTTTACAAACAAAAAGATAAATCATATGCCAGTTTATATTAGTGGTAGAGAAGTTCTTTATGGAAATATTGTGAAGTACCTCGGCATAACATTAGGCACCAAGCTCAGATGGAAAGCCCACGTTAAAAAGAAAAGAGATTAACCAGACATTCGACATAAAAAAATGTATTGGCTTATGAGGCGTCATTCCCTACTATCAATATACAACAAGCTACTGCTTTACAAGCAAATGATAAAACCAATATAGACCTATGAGATTCAACTCATCACCAAATAAAGTAACATCGGCATCATTCAACGTTTCCAAAACAAAGTACTCAGGAACATTGTAGGCGCTCCCTGGTATATAAGAAACAGCGATCTTAATGCGGAGTTGGTCAAACATGAAATTAAAAACGCAGCAAGAAGACACGAGAAACGACTACGACATCACATAAACCCTGAGGCCCTTACTCGGTCAGAAGATTAAAAAGGCGTCAACCTCTTGAATTGGGTAGATAAAGGCATGTAAATTTAAATGATCCGTAGATAATACATAGCCTTGAGTGTTATTAATGTTATCATATTCATATACTGCAAGTTCTTGTAAGTCATTATTATATTAATTATTACTTACATAATGTAGCATAATGCAACAAATTCCGAAGTGTCTTTTCATTCTGGTATAATTTTGGTCCGAAGTGTCTTTTCATTCTGGCAGAATTTTGGTCCGAAGTGTCTTTTCATTCGAGGTTCGTGTCTGCAATTAATCTCCACAGTTCGGATAATATCACGGATAAGAGAGAACGAGAGATTATTGGCTGCAGCTGTCATCCTGGAATTATTACATCAGAATTTTCTTATTCCAGTGGTCGAAGAATTTGCTAGAAGTTTCTGGCTATTAGAAATGCGGCTATTTAAGGACAGATGGCGATGGAGACCAGGCAGTTGATTTAGAACCATGGCGAAGAGACTGGAAAAGTGATAATGGGCGAAGTTTTAATTTTGTGATAAAATGAAAATTGAGAGTTAACAAGAAGAAGTAATTAGTTTGGATTTGTGAATTAAGTAATTGAAAGGAGATAAAGTGATTTGAGAGGAAAGAGACCATTGTAAGAAAAGAATTTGCGAAGAATAGTATAGTGTGAACTTGAATTGTTCTATGGACTAGAAAATAAAGAAATAAATTTCACAGAATATCGTTTTATCTACTCGAGCCGTAGCACGCATATTACAATATGTTTATTATAGTATCTTATATCTTTTTCAAATTTTTATTTTACAGTAACTTATGATTATCAAATTGCTAATTAGTCCTAACACTAGATTGTAATAATAACAAAAAAAAATTGTAGAAAAGAATACGTACAGATCTGACATTATTTTCCAACTTGTTTTGAACAGTTCTCCTAAATAGCTGATTGAGCCATAACAGCACCATGGAGGATTAAACACTGATATTGAAGGTAAGAACTATTTACGCAACTTCTCAACCATGACTACGTGAAATACGTAATTCTGTTATTTGGAAAAGGAAAGTCCGTCTCTTCAATACAAATCCAAATAATTTCTGAGTGCAAGTATTGCATTATCAGGCAGTTGTCATTGACCGGAAAGGTAATTCAAAAGTACGGCATAAACAGGAAATGATTATTTGGCAAAAAACGAAGAAGGAATGAAAAACGCGGAATAATTAATTGATTGACAAAATTGCATACTATGGAGAATATTCAAATTATGCAGATTTATATGACGGATATGTTGGGTAAGGTTACATCCGGGACGTGACACGGGCGCTGTTACTCTGGTGATATGAAAAGTTCTAGAAACAATTTTTTTTTTTTTTTTTTTGTCGAGAGCAGATGAAAATCTTCTAAGTGACACCGCGTGCTTATGGTAGTGTGAGTTTTTTACTCACTAAAAAACACCTCTCTCCAAGATTTATACAGTGGTAGACATGCGCGCACCTTAAGTTTCATCTTAAATTGTATTGGCACTGCGCAATTTTTAAATTTAAACTTTTTTTTTTTCTTATGGCTGCAATTGCTATGTGTGAGTAATGCACGAAGGGACAAATGATGGACCTAACCTTACCAAATTAGGAGAAATAAAAAAATATGACAAGAGAACTCATTATTAGCTGCGACATTCGTATGAACGCATCGTAAAAAAGCTCAGCTGTGGATGAGTTTCTGTGCAATTTTTATTTTTAACAAAATTAAACAGTTTTTTTTTTCAAGGTTTGTGAACAAATCTTTTGTCAAAATATCATTCTAAGTATTGTTTTTGCAGCAATGCTTTCCGGAAAACGATTAACCGATGCAGAGCAGCAATCTGTAAAATTATTAAAGGAAGAAAGCTACTAAAATAGAAAAATTGCAATTAGAATTGGTCGGTCTGAATGTGTCATCCGAAATTTTTTCAAAAAAGTCCAACAAAGGGCAACAAAAAATTGTCTTTACGTCAGAAAGGCCAAATTCGCCATGAGGCAACCCAAAATCGATTATCTTCCAGACAAATTAAAGATAAATTGGACCTTCCTGTAACACCTCGTCACATTTCACGCATTTTAAACGCTGTGCCAAACGTAAAATGGACGAAACTAAAGGGAAAACCACGTCTAACTGCCACCCACAAAGAAAAGAGGCTAGTCTTTGCAAGAAAATACATGTCTTGGACAACCCAATGGCAAAAAGTAATTTTTTCTGATGAGAAAAAATTTAATTTCGATGGTCCAGATTGTTACAGTTACTACTGGCATGATTTGACAAAGCACGACGTGGTCAGATCAAAACGCAATTTCTGTGGCGGAAGCGTTATGGTATGGGGTACATTCTCAGATAACGGAAAGCTTTCCATCTGCTTCAAGAATGAAATGCGTCTATCCATGTTTCTAGGCAAGCGAGGGATTGGTTTGCAGACAAAAACATATGCTTGCTTGACTGGCCAACTTGCAGTCCGGACTGCAATCCAATAGAGAATCTTTGGCTGGTTCTTGCTGGCAAGGTATATGCAAATGGACGACAATACACCAGCGAAAATGACTTAAAAGCAGCCATCCGAAATTGACATTAATTGCCTCAACAATTTAGCGAATTCAATGCCAAATCGAATTTTTGCTGTAATTCGAAGTAAAGATTGAATATTTTGAATCTAGAAACAATTTCTAAAATACAATTTTATTAACTTTTTTCCTTGATAAATACAAGTGCGTTCATACGAATGTCTAACGCTATAAACAACTTTTCTTTAATTTTTTAATGCAAAATGAAAAAATTTCGGTTACAAATGAATTTAAACTATAATTTAAAAATAAAAACACGATTTCTCTTTTTTAAAATTAATTAAAATGTTTTTGTTAAAGAATTATGAAAAAAAAAACATAGTGCGCTCATACGAATGTCTACCACTGCACTACAACTAAGCCGACGCTTATCCAGCAGTTTTATTTTGGCTTACAAGACTCGTGATTTTTATTCGTATGTAATTAAAAAAGTATTTAACACTTTAGGAAGGTTAAATTCCAATGAAAGTTCCTGCGGTTTTCACGACCGGCATATACTATGAAGGTTTTATCCTTTGCAGATGACGAATTGAATTGTTCGCGTCGTCAAGTAGTTGAGGGTGGCCGTGGTGTAGTGTAACATCAACGCTTGTCACGCTGTTGGTTCACGATTCAAATCCTGTTGTCAAGAATCATCTATTTATTTCGCATGAAATAAATAAAAAAGTCGATCAATTGCGAAAGCTAAGTCAACTCTACTGCAGAGGCATAACACTGGCAGTAGAGTGGTCATATTGCAACTTGATTGTGATGATGACATCAGAAAGACGGAAAAAAATACTGTGAATCATGAGCAACGACAAAAGCAAAACAAACAAGCTCCCCAGTTATCTGGACGCTACCCTTGGAGTTTACAGAAACTTAATACCATCTGAGTTTTAAACCTAAACTCTCTACACTAAATCTTTCGTTCTCTCTCTCTCTCTTCTTCACAACGCCCATGTCCTGTAATAGTATAAGAGTATTCATATCCTCTTTGACGCGCGCAAATTGTAAAAAAAAGAAAAAAAGGTTGTAGGATGTTTCTATTGCTCTTCCTGTTACAACCCAATAGTTGTAGACCATACGTCCACACTGGCTCAACTTCGAATGTTTTCCGAGTAGTCAGTGCATTTGTCGGTATTTGTTTTCGGTCTCGTTGCGTTTCTTTTTTACGTGCGATTTCCATTTAAGCTTAACGATATATAAAAGTGCCAGGTCTGAGAGTCTTTCTTCTTTTTGGAAATTTCTTAAGTAAGTGTGGACTCTTTTTAAAGTCGAAAAAGATCTTTCGACTGAGGCCACAGTCAAAGGCAGGATTGAAAAGATTTCACACAATGTTAGAGTTTGAGAAAAAGTATCTCTAAGCATTTCCGTATTAAAATGCTTATAAAGTTGAAAAACCTCAAGCTTTTTAAGTGAAGGGGTAATGAATAAAACTTTGAGTTCATTTTTTAAAGTAGTAAAATTAAAAATGCCAGGAAAGAAGATAATTTGTTTGATTTGTTTAATAAATTAAAGAAAATATATGAACTAAATGAACTATAACTGTTCTTAATCTGACTTGTAACATTATCTATAATTGCTACAAAAATTCGGCTATAATTTGTTTTTGAATCAATATTAAGTAGTCGGCGTTTGCGTGGAGGTTCTGAGCAGTCACTTACGCTCTCATAGATTGAGTCAAATGAGTTTAAAAATTCAGAATGAATCCATGAATCAAAACCCTCGATCTCTTGCTTCGCAAGCTCTATGTCAGTTTGTTTATTTTGAACTAAACTAAAAGGAATATCTATTTTTACAAATATGACCGAAGTAACATGCAATAAAAAACAGAATTCTTTGTCCTGCAGTTTGTACAACAAACTTTCTCCATTCTCCTGGTTCACATAAAATCTGTTCGAAAGTTTTATAGTATCTTCTCTGCAATTGAATAAGACATTCACTATAAGCGAATGATATTGCCATCGAGTCTCTGATACCCCGGGCATTCGTCGATCAGCAATTGTCTTTAGCAGAGTGGTTCTTTTGGATGGTTTATTAAAAAACATAACGATACTACAAAGCCAAAAAATAATTTCAACTCAGGAATGCTTTCTAACGAATTAGATAACACTAGATTCAGAACATGGGCATAACAGGGAATAAAAATAGCCATTGGGCATATATTCCGGATTCTTATTTGGACTCCAGCATGGCCTCCGGACATAACGGCCGCACCATCGTAGGACTGACCTATTAACTTTTTTTCTATCTAAGACATTTATAATTTTATCGCACAAAATAACCGCATTTCGACCGACACTCACGTCAAAGAAACCTAGAAAACTTTCTTGTATTCTATTTTCTACTGAATAACGCACTACAATACTAAGCTGTTCTCTTTGGCTCACATCTGGTGTTTCATCGACCATCACAGATATAAATTTTATTGAACTGATTTGATCCTTAATTTCGGATTTGATGACTGCAGCGATACTATGTTGAATGTCATTGGATAGGCCGGAAAAAAAGGAGTTTTGGGAACTTGAACATTGTTCTAAATGTGAATCCATTAAATGGTCGACTTAGCCAAGTATAAAAGGGTTTCAATATAATTACCACGATTATCTGATCCAGATTTTTCGTCGTGACCACGGAATGCCAGATCTTGTTTTCCTAGAAGAACTACAGTGTCTATGAAACGCTTAATTAAATCGCGATTGCGATCAACTTTACTATTATGAGTCTCATTCATGCAAATGCAAGCAGCTTCGTATATGCTTTTCCGTTTGAATATGTTTTTTGGAAGAATTAATAAAATTGTTTATATCAAAGAAACATGTGTGACTCCAAATACTGTGAAGAAATGAATGCATAAGCCGGAAAATGAACGGCTTTTCAAAAAAAATTGTCTCTCGCTAGCGGAGTTCATACTTGTCTCAGCTATGTGTGCGAGTTTGTGTATGAGTAAAAATGAATAAACAACCGAAGTGCGTGTATAAAGTTATGATTTATGAATGAAAAATGGTTTGATGAACAAATAATTGAATGTGATTGTTGGCAAGTGGCAAAATAAAAATTTTAAATATTTGAAAAGGGGAGCCGGAAGGAATCGGCTTGTATGGACACCACGCCACTGATAGGTAGAGTCATTCCTAGATATTTTGCTTCCATCGCGTACGATATTTGGGTAATCTATCCACTTTTTTGTAGGTAAAGGTGACGTGAATAGATTTGCTTTCGTTCGGCACAATATGCAAAGAATTCGTCCAAGCGTGGACTTTATTAATTGAATGTTGCAGCTTTTCAGTTGCTGCTTCAATTATATCGCACATAGTCAATATGGCCGTATCGTCCGCAAATGTGGCGGCGACGCAGTTTCTTTCCTGCTTGATATCACGCGTGTAGAGTACATATAGAAGTTGGACAAGGACACCTCCTTGTGGGACTCCAGCCGCAATCTCCTTGAAGTCAGAGTAATCATTTCCTTGCTTAACACTAAAAGTCTTTCTATGAGGTAAGGTCGTAAGATTAGAAAGAGTTGCAGTGGCAGTAGTAGTTGCATAGAAACAATTGTGTAGGGGTTTTTATGGGTTTTGAACTATCCGCTTAGCAGTTAAATGAACGCATCACTGAGTCACAATACCAAAATAGCACAAACAAAATCCAATAGTAAATTCCAAAGAAATACAATAAATAAGGGAAATTGCTTGTTGCAATTGTTACGCAGGTATCTAATGACTCACATTGACATTTTTTAAAAGAGAACTAGGTATGAAAATAAATAGTAGATACTCGTATTCTTTTCATGATATTCGACCACATAAAAATGGTGGAAAAATAATAGTACTTGCATCAACAAAATTTAGTCCAGTGAATACACTGAGTTCAAAAGTCACCGTACAGTGGAATACTTTCGAATTTATCCTTTCCAGTCAATATAAACAGAGCAACGTAAAAAAAAACACTTGTTTATGAAAGACTAGCAATTCTTTGTCATGATAACAATATTTACAACACTATTACTGAATAACATAGCGGCAATGATCATGAAAGTCAGAAAAGTCACAAAAGTCACAAAACAAACAACAAAAAAGTCTCCGTACACCGTAGACGACAACGACCTCAAGATTGGTCAAGGAATGGTTGCTTTATCATTATCCAAGACAAATAGAACATCTTGCTAAATCACTTGACTTAAACCCCACTGAGCATTTATGGGACTATTTGGACAAAAAATTCTATAGCACATCATAACCGACAAAAATCAGCTGAAATTCATTTTAATGGAGGAATGGGCAAAAATTGGCCCGGAAACTACCTCAAAGTTAGTTCATTCCATGAAACACCGGCTTATAAAAGTCATTGACAATCACTGAGGACAAACCAACTACTGAGTACGATTTTGTCTTCGAGAATATGCTGCATTTTTATTGAAGACAAGTACTGTACGGAGACTTTTTTGTTCTTTATTTTTATGGAGCTGAATTCAATTAAAGGCTGACAAGATAGCAATGATAGTTTTTTCAATTATTATGTTTCAGCAGATGTCAAAGATACTAATGGTATTCAGCTGTTAAAATATTCAGTAAGGTTTGCCATTTCGTTTGACGCTTCCCGAACGTGCGGCTCAGTTGTAAATACGCAACGTGAATTTCTTCGTGCATCCACAAAGAGTGACTATTTGGTGCGGTTTATGGCACAGCGGCATCATCGGACCGTATTTGTTTCGAAATGAGGAAGGAGACACCGTTACCGTCAATGGTCCTCTGTATAGAACGATGTTAGCCGACTTTCTGTGGCCAGAGCTCGACAACATCGATATATCTGAGTGTGGTTCCAAAAAGACGGCGCTACATGCCATATTCGCAACGCAACGCTCGAAGTTGTAAAGGAGAAATTTGGCGACTAGGTCATCTCACGGCGAGCTTTCATCAATCGGCCGCCGCGATCATGCGACTTGACACCCCTCGATTATTTTCTCTGAGTCTACATTAAGTCCTTAGTCTACGCTAACAAGCCAACTACTTTGGATGAGGTCGAGGCCAACATTCGTGACGCTATTGCTGGAATAACGCCGCTCATATTGGACCGAGTCATCAAAAATTGGACCGACCGCTTGAAGAACTGCCAGCTAAGCTGAGGCGGCCATTTAAATGATGTGCTATTCCATATATAATGGCATGAATGTGCCTTCAAAATAAAGCCAGAATCAATTTGATATCTCATACTGTTGTTGTTTTATTTAAATTTCTTTTCCTACCGTTCTTATCTGGTCACCCTATACTTTTAATTTAATTTATTACAATAAACAATTTTCAATTATTTTCATTAACTATTTCTTCAAGATGGTTTCTTTGGTTTTGGGTGAGTTTTTTTTTTTTAGCAGTAATTTACGGAATTTCCAATGCAAGTACTAAAACCTGGTATCTGTACGGAGACTTACCTTTCAAGTTTCGATTTTTTTACATGGTCTGGTTAAAAAAATTTAAGTTTTGGATCTCTGCCACTACCATGGTCCACGCCGCCAGTTTTAGTTTTTCGCAGTATGTATCATAGCATGCTCTGGTACACAAATCGTAATGATGAATATTGTAGAGAATAAGATTCTTCACAGTCAATGACAAATAAAGGATTGAACCTCTATATGTATAGGTGCCCAATCGCTTTGGTGGGAAAATTAGATAAAACTGTGGGTTTGCAAACCTCCAGTGAATACCGTACAAATGAACTACGAGTAAGGAGAGCTGCATTTTTGGTTTTCAAAATTCTGGGTGTTTCAAGGAACATCTTCTTTTACCCTTGTATCTATCCGCACCCATCCCGGCGCACTCGGATCACCTAGTATGAACCGTTGAGAATAATTTCAATAATTCTATTTTAATTTCCAAAGTACAAGGTGTTAAACAAATATTCTGCTCCCTGGATAGGCTATAAAGGAATATGAAAGTACGCAAGGAAGTCATATTTTGTTGCCCATCATATGCAATTTTTAGAGGGTCTCCTTTCTTGTGGATCGGGCAAACGATGCTGAGGTTCCATTCATCAGGCATACTTTCTTCTGACCAAATCTTGGAGACGAGTTGGTGTATGCTCTCCACCAGGTCATCTCCCGCCGCCTTAAACAGCTCGGCAGTTAAGCCGTCCGGTCCAGCAGACTTGTTGGATTTAAGCTTAGATATTGCTATCCTCACTTCATTTTGGTAAGGTGTACGGAAATCTTGGCTTTCATCGTCCAGGTTGAATGGTTCATTCTGCCTGACAGGGAAATTTGTGTCGTCTTCGCCGTTTAGCAGTCTGCAGAAATGGTTTTTCCATGTCCTCAGCACCGACTGTGACTCTACTACAAGGTTTCATTGTTCGTCTCTACAGGTCCCTGTTCGGGTCTTTTTGGCATGACACTTTCTTTTTACGAATTTAGCCTTGATGCGGATAGTTGCAAGGCGTTCACTTACGTGTCGAAAGCTCAAGACTTCTTCCCTAAGTCTGCCGCTTACAACGAATCCGCATCCAAATAGACGCTGCTTCTGTTCCCTGTAGCAATCACCGTAGTAGATATCACAGTTTTTCATATTCCTTTTGCCCGGCCCATCCCACCGCACTTCCTGGATGGCGGTGATATCTGCTTTGTAGCAGTCTAGGGCCTCCGCTTGTTGTTCGGCTGCACGCGGTCTATTCAGGGTTCGAACATTCCACGTGCAAATCCGAACGTCATTGTCCTTATTTCATGTATCCCAGTCGTCAGCAGTAAATTCAACCTTATCCGAGGCTATTGGTCGCTTCGTAACAAAATTTTTTTCCGCGGTAGGGTTGTTAGCCCCACGCACAACCCCCAACCTGAAGGACCAGGCCCTTTCTGTGACCCCTTGGACAAAAAGAACCGGAATATTCCGGAGTCAGTAAACCGCTGCTGGTATGTGAGAGCTGTCGTTGACCCATTAAGGGCTCTTCCGCCACCATCTCTATTTCAACACCCTGACTAGTGTTGAAAATCCTCAATGACCTCAGCTCCAAATACGTCGAAGTAGCTCATTGAGGTATCTGCCATGTTGACTATTAACGCCACCGTTGATTCAACCATGTGAATTCATCCGTCGTACGTCCTCTTTCTGAGGGGCTCATGTTAGACTTCTGAGACTCGAGCAGACAGTCAACTCCAACAGAGCATTATAGTGTTGCTTTATTTTCTACTTAATCAACACTCTCACCTATAAGTTCAGCAAGTCAAGTCCGGATGGACATAGACTAGTACCCGGTGGTGACCACGGGGAGGTAAATTAAGCACAATTGATGAGTGTGATATAGTTGCGACACTGGACATCGCCAGGTTGATGCCAATCAGATGCTCATCCCTATTCACACAACATCCAACCACCATCTCGTCTTTTGGTGTTATGTTCACTATAATTGGCCGAAGCTTGTTTCTAAATTTCGGATTTACATTACTTTATTTTCTAAATACTTAATTTTATTGGTCATGTTATTCATTTTATTGAAAAGGAAATTTCCAAATTACTTTTGAGTGTTGTGGTTCCATTTAATCTTTACTGCTATTCCCCGCTCGGATTCAAACCTGCAAAATTCGGGTAATAAGCAAATGCACTATTCACTACACCGTACCCACCATAAGCATAGTTGGTAGATAGTTGTTATGTTCAACTGCTAAGTTGGTATACATATTTATGTATCATGAAACATCTATCCGGACGTGTGGCAATACCAGAAATTGTATAAATATGCTCTCCTTTAGCACGCTATAGCCCGAAAGGTATTAATCTGAAAAAAAGAACATATTAAGGAAATAATTTAAGGAATTGTTTACTCTATCCATTATAGTGATACTTCTCCTATGATATAATATAGAGAAGATACTGCAAAACAAACTGAAATTGGTCGCCATTTTTTCAACAAGGCATCGAGTGCCGGGTGAATGAAGTTATTATTGAGAATTAGACTTAAACTACAACTGATCCTTACAGATACTTACCATATTCTCTGCAATGAGATCGCGTAACTTAGAGAAGCAAATCAAATCTCATGATGCGAAATGTAGAGAAGTAGGAATCGGAATAATATTCGACTATCTAAAGCAGTTAAACCTCAAAGTAATGCATTCCACTGCCAACAGGTTCATCTCTCATTGATTTAACTCAAAAGCAGAGTTGGTTGGTTACAAAATCCATTTTATCTAGATGAACGAAGTTCCAGGAGGGCATTGATTGCAATAATTTTAAATGTTTATAGCATTGTGCTCTGGGAAAAGAAAGTCTCAACACGAACATCATACTTAATCGAGTACAACTTCCGTGGATGCCTTGTAACTCAACAAAGCAAAAAGGATTACGTGAATCAAAACACGAGATCAAGAGATTCCCTTGACTTCGACTTCGAGTTTTAAATGCCACAAAAGACCATTTTCCAACAGAAGACAAAAAACTTTCCCAATCATGTTTGTCCATCATTTTCATCGATCATTTGACAATACGAGTACATGACATCTCGCGGTGGATTGGTCCGTATATCCGCCATGGTTGCTGGTAGTGGTAGTGACTTCTGCAATTCGGTGTGCATAAAATCTGAATGTCGCCGCCGCCGATCCCGACAAGAGCTGCGTAATATTTGTGTTGCACTGCCACTCGGTACATCTCATTCGCTGCAATCTGCGCTGCGCCTCTAAGGTACGGTTGACTTTTCCCCTGGCGTATCTCGGTTGGATTCATCAACGTTCGACATGGTAACCACAAGATTATCAGGACTGCTGTTGTTTTTCTGGTTTTTGTGGGCATCTTCCCGAGAGTTTTCTTTTTCGTGTTCTCTCTCTCTGCGCGAGCGTGCGGTCACTGTGCTTCTGCTTTCTTCGTTTTTGCATCTTGTCCAAGTTGATTTGATGGTGGTGCCACTGCCACTGCACTACTGCTGCCGCCTCAAATCATGAGAATCACAATCGTGATGCATTCACCTCATGTACGCTGCTGTGCACTTCTTCCTCGTCGTCTCGTATGCTCCGCCCCGTTTCGAGGGGGCAAATTCACTAGAATCTGGCAGGCAGAGGCAATAATCAAGTGAAATCATGATGCAACCCCAAATCGTCCATCAAATGGGGACACACAATTCAAAATGGACGGTAGACTGAAGTTATTTTTTAAAGCCAAAAAGGATATCACATGGCATCCCACCATGTGGCCGTCGGCAAAGTGTTTAATGTAATTGAAAACAAGTTTTCGCTCGTCCTAACACTCTCATTTTTGGAAAAGGATATCATCCTTGTACTCGTATGGTGTCCCTCGAGTTTTATTTCATGCATCAAAGGGTTCTGCCTGCAAATACCAGTAGATGACATCCACACCTATAGGTATCAAAATAACCCCCAAGGGACAACGGCGACGTATGAAAATATGGCTGCTTTGAGGATAAATCTAAAATGGCGGCAACATGAACATATAACACGCAAACGTCTTCCTGTGACGTTGAATGGAATGGTTGCCGATGGTAAATTAATTTTCTCTTTTCTTTTTTTTTTTTTTTTGTTTAGAATTCCAAGTGAAATATAAGAAGAACGAGCGACAAGAGGTGGGGGAGAGAGATTAATTGTTTTTTTTTTTTTTTTTTTATGTGTACAATAAAAAAGGAAGGTGTTAAGAATCAAATGTCCCATAAAAGAAATTAATAAAAATTGAGGCACACACATAACAAGTGGTCTCGACAACAAAGTGGTATACGAAGTGTCTCTACTTTTTTTTCTGTTGGAATTGGAATTTTTATTGCACAATCTGTGGTAAGTGTTGTCGTATTTTCTTTAATTTAGTCAACTTAATTGTATTAATTTTGATTTTGGTTGACAATTTGATGGATCTCGACGAGTGGATATAACAGAAAATATTTATGTAAAGTCATAAAATAACAACAAGAAAACAAGGTGTGTGCGAATTGGAAGGTGTGAAAACAAAATGTTTGTTTCCACCTACACATTTTTGAGCCCACTCATAGCAAACCAAAGTTCGAATTTCTAGAATTATTGCTTTCGTGGATTACGAGCTTGATAGAAAAGCAGATAAATATTAGTCAGCAGTTGACAACAAAGTCCTTTTGAACCTTCTTGTTGCATCTGTTCGACAACTGGTTGTTGTTCTGAACCAATGCATAAAGTACTTGTACTTGAAGTTTTAAAAGTGATCGGTACCCTAAAAAATACAAATTCATGTAGTGCTGCTCCTTCTTAAAAGAGTTGCATGCTATGTAAGGGATGTGCTGTCGGGTTTTTCCAGAAGAGCTCAATTGTGCAGATGTTGTACCATTATTTAAAAAGGGTTCCACTGTCCAAATTGTAATTATAGGCCCACCTCACTTCTCCCAGTTATAAGTATTAAGTGCGCAACTAAGTTCTCGCTGTTTGTCAATAGATGGCTCCAGCAGTAAGTGCTGGTAGATTTTGACATATCCAAAACGTCATGAACCGTGCTTAGACATATGGTAAACAAACTGTTTTGACACATTAGTGATTTTGTTTTGGCGTCATATACTTTTGGTTGTGTGAAAATGTCTGACTTTGTGCCTAATCGACATTTGCAGGAAGTGTTGATTTTCTTCACATCGCACATCGCGAGCTCCAAAAAGTTTGACGCCCGTCCGCGTAAAGGAAGGCCAGAATCCTTAGAAGATTGCTACTGAATTGGAGGCATTGCTCGATGAGGATCCTTTACTTGCTTCGGTTAGGAGAGCAAACCTGCGAGTTTCATATTGGCTTGAATCATTACTGTGGTGATACATTTTTTTTCAAGTGAGATTCTCCTTGATAGCTTATAACTAGAATGCATTGCGACAACTATGAATCCAGCGGCAAAATTAACAAAAACGGAAAAAGTTTTTCTGATTGAAACTTCTAACTACCGCATACACTCTTTTCTTACATTCCATCAGAGGACAGAAGGGCAATAAGAAAAAAAAACAACTAGGTGCCCCAGAAATTCTATACTCAAACTAAGAAGAAATTAGCATTTAAACCAAATAGATTCACGACACAGCTGCGAGGACTCTTTTATTATAAATAAGAAGAGTCTACCTCTATCTCAAAGCTGCATAATCCGTCTGTAGTATTAGGTGCGCAATTAAGTTCTCTGTCAATAGATGGCTCCAGCAGTAAGTGCTGGTAAATTTTGACATATCTAAAACGTCATGAACCGAGCTTAGACATATGGTAAACAAACTATTTTGACACATTAGTGATTTTGTTTTGGCGTCATATACTTTTGGTTGTGTGAAAATGTGACGTGAAGGAAGGCCAAAATCCTTCGAAGACGCTGAATTGGAGGCATTGCTCGATGAGGATCCATGCCAAACGTAAGAACAGCTTGCTTCAGCGTCAAGCCATTTCCAAGCGATTGCCTGCGTTTGGAATGATTCAAAAACACGGAACTTGGGATCCTTATGATTTGAAGCCAAGGGACGTTGAGCGTTGTTTTTCCGCCTGTGAACAACTGCTTCAGGGGCAAAAAAGGAAGGGTTTTCTTCATCGCATGAAGTGACGGGTGATGAAAAATAGATTCATTTCAGCAACCCAAAGAAAAGAAAGTCATGGGGACTGCCCGATCATGCTTCTACGTCGTCGGCTCGGCCGAATATTCACGTTGCGAAGGTTATGCCGTGTATTTGGTGGGACCAAGTCGGGGTCATTTATTATGAACTGTTAAAACCCAACGAAACCATCACTGGGGAATGGTATCGACTTCAATTGCGATGCGATTGAGCCGAGCACTGCGCGAAAAACGGCCACAATACGAGCAGAGACTCGAAAAAGTGATTCTACAGCAGGACAACGCTCGGCCTCACGTTGCCAAACCCGTTGAAATCTACTTGGAAACGCTCAAATGGGAAGTCCTACTCTACCCGCCATATCACGCCATCCGATTATTACTTGTTCCGTTCGATGGCACATGGTCTGGCTGATCAGCAGTTCCGCTCATATGAAGACATCAAAAAATGGCTTGATTCGTTCATAGCCTCAAAAGATGAACACTTTTACCGTAACGGTATTCGAGCTCCGCCAGAAAGATGGGAAAAAGTTGTAGCTACCCATGGGCAATACTTTGAATGATTCTTTTGTAACCATTTTGTCACAATAAAGCTGCATTTTCATCAAAAAAAACAGCGAGAACTTGGTTAACAAAATCTCTGGAAATCTTTGCAAAGAATAGGATACTGAGTTATCTTATAAAAACTAAATTTCAAAAGGACAAATACACAGTTTTGTGGTAAAATAATGTCGAATCTCGATACCAAAGTGGTTGATAAGGTCGATCACCTAATACTACTCAAAAAACTTGTAAAAGGAAGATTTCATGTTTATAAACGCAAGGACAAAAATTATGTTTTTTAGTTTGTCAATGTTTACTTTCATTCCCCGAAATGCCAAAGATTCATACTTCCTAGTTGCTATTGTAGGTCTGGTTTATGTTCTCCTACCTTTAATGGCAGCCTGAACTGCAGTGATACATATTTCCTGATCGAAAATGTTAGTGAATTTAAATACCTGGGACTTACCATAGACTCAAAAATGAGCTTCTCGAATCACGTTGAAGCTTTGAGGAACTATTTCCGTTGCACGCTAAGGCGCTTTTTTCTATTTACATAATATGTATGTATATACGAGTATATTATATTTTTTGGCGCAAACAGCCCAATGCAGGGCTTGGCCTAGCTTCTCGCAGCCACTCGTGCTGTGCGCCTCACGAACGGTTGGGACCTACAGTTTTATGCCCCTTCCGAGGGACAATTTTGTCCGTTGAGAGAAGCTTTTCAAGACGATTTTACTCTCGAATGTTTGTCAGACGTCCGCGAGAGGTGGGACCGTGAGAAAACTTTCTTTATTTTGTATTTTCTTGGATTCGAACCTTGAACCTGTCGTTCAGTGATCGCTCACTTAACCACAAATTCTGGTATTTTTTTATACGAAATTACAATATGGTATTGCTTGCTGGGGAGGTGCTTTAAGAATAAAATACATCTTCTATTGATTTATGCCGCAAACCTGGGAGATATCCTAGTTACCCTTTGTTCTGTGACCTAACAATCCTTCCCGTCCGTCATTTGTATTATTTTAACCTGTTGAAGTCTTTTTGGCTGAAGTACGAATAATCGCAATTTCCGACTGATTTCAAATTATAATTTACGTGGAAACTTCCAATCTACTTCACTTTACGTCCTCAGTAATAAATGCTATAGAAGGAGGCCGTCAGGTTGATACCGAGTATACAGTATTTTACTTAGTAAATTATATCGCCTTGGCTTTCACTCATTTTTACTCAGATGGATCTCTTCCTTTTCAATCAATAGGGTGCAGATTGTTAAACTTAATAATGCCTATTCAAAACCATTCTATTGCAGCTCTGGTGCACCCCAAGGTAGCCACCTGGGTCTTCTTCTTTTTATTATATCAATTAATGATATATCCAGCTCTATCAACCATAGTCAGCATCTTCTACCTATACGAGTATATGCTGATGATCTAAAGCTGTTTTCAATAATTAAAAATAAGACTGATTGTTAAAAACTAGAGTGTGATATCTTTATGGTGTAAAGAAAATTGTCTTCTCCTTAACATTGCTAAATGCAATGTGATTACATACTTTAGATGCTCCAATCCGCTTATTCATAACTACTCAATTGAATTAGCTACATTAAATCGAGTGGAACAGATAAAGGATCTTGGTGTTATATACGACAAATCCCTAACATTTTCTGGTCATGTCGATTACATCGTTTCTAAAGCAAATTCTATGGTTGGTTTCATAAAAAGAAATACAAGAGACTTCTCAAATCCGCACACGCTGATTTCCTTATTTCTGTCCTTAGTCAGATCACTGCTAGAATACTGTGACATTATATGGAGTCCGGCTTATGATGATCATAAAGAGCGAGTTGAAAAGGTTCAGAGAAGATTTTCAAAGTATATTATTTATAAAATGCGCTGGAACTTCTGTCCGCATTATGATGCTAGGTGTCAGTTGCTAGGACTAGCAAAACTTAAAGTAAGACGTAAAATTCATGACATATCTTATCATGTTAAAAGTTCAACGCTGTTATCATTAATTCGTCAGTTTATGAAATATCTCGATTCACGAAAACTCCTTAATGACCGGCAGTGTGGTTTTCGTAGCAACCGGTCCACTGGTGGTTTAATGGCATATCACAACGAGAAGTGGAACTAATCTATCCATCACTTCGGCGAAACCAAGATGGTTACGCTTGATAATTGACATTTGACAGAGTTTGGCATCAGGCTCTTTTGTCGAAAATGAGTGCATATGGCGTCGATGAGTCTCTTCTTCAATGGATTTGAAATTACCTTCCGGGGCGTTCAATACAAGTTGTTTCGGACGGCTTCAAGTCTGCAATTCACCAAATAAATGCTTGTGTTCCCCAAGGCTCTGTTTTGTTTCGACTCTCTTTCTTATTTTTATAAATGATCTCTTGTCTGCAACTTCTAATCCAATCCATTCCTTCGCTGATGACAGTGCCCTCAGTTTTTCATATTCGTTCCCTAACTCACGTCCTTGCTCTTTGGCCGTAGAAAGGGAATGGCAACGTGTTTAAACACATTAAATTCCGACCTGGACAGCATAATGAAATGGAGTTCAACCAACAGAATGGAATTTAATGCTTCCAAAACACAATGCTGTCTTCTGTCTCTCAAGCGAAACCAAAACCCTCAACCATTATCCATGGATGATACTTGCATCATTGAAACCGAAAGACTTGCCATTCTCGATATGTGTATTAATAACGCTCACATATTCGAGGTCGCCAAAAATGCTGCAAAATGTCTAGGATTCCTTAAACGGTGCAAGATATATTTTACCCCGTCTGATCTGGACTCAATTTATAAGGCATTCATCCGCCCTAAACTGGAATATAACGCCCATATCTGGTCTGGTGCACCCAAGACCGTTCTGTACATTGTTGATAGGGTACAAAATCGAGCGTTAAAACTAATAGGTGTTAGAGAGATTGAATGTTTCACAAAAAATGCTCCAGAGAAATAGCCAGTTGCATTCCTCCCCTTCAAAATTTCACCCGCAATACGCGACATGCTTCGAATACACATCAGTTCACCCTAAAGCCTAACTTCGGCCGTACTGTTAAATATAGGGATTCGTTTATAAGCCGAACCACACGAACGTGGAATGATCTACCACCAAGCTCTCTATTTCCCCATCACTATCATCACCTTCAAATATTTAAAGCCAACGTGCATAGGCTTCTCCTCTGTTCCTCTTCCCCTTTTCCCTAAAAGCCCGTGCACTGTAACAGTATAAAGGTATTCATATTCCTTTTGGCGCGCGAATTATAAAAAATCCTTTATACGCACCTGTAAGACCAATGAGGCAGAGACCGCTTCTAGCTCAATCTCGGCACAGAACAAACTACGGATCAAATGAGCATATTTCAAGAGCCCTATCAAATTTTAATTCTGTTTGTTTCGCTACCGATATTTCTTTATCCAGGCAAGAGTTTAAAAATATTTTATTTTGTTTACCTAATTTAAATGAACAATCATACGAGTATGTATGTATGCCTTTGTTTTGTTTTTTGTTTTTTTGTATGGATTTAAAGTTATTGTTCGTTTCGTTTTCGTTTTTAGTGCATTTTTATTTTCGGAATTTATGAACTCTTAACAGCTAGACACAAAAAACGCTTAAAACTAGCTTAACTAACTTAACTATGTTATATACTAACTTAATGGCCCTATGCGGGCGCTCTAAGCTAAACCTAATACTTAAACTATGTCTTTCGACGTAACATAACTTAAAATATTTATTAAATCTATACTTACAAATATTGAGAAACTAAGAAAAAATTTTTAAGCAAAAACTTAGTATATGAACTGAATTTTTTATCTATATATAAAACTTATAAACTACCTAAAAACTACTTATTCTAAGGTACGTGATTAAACACGCAAATTTTTTTTTTCGATATACATATATGTATATGTACATATACATAGATATATTGTATACCTTCCCATATACATATAGTATACATACATACATACACATGTATAATTTTTTTTTTTTTTTATTTTAAAGCTACTTAAACTGACCTTAAAAACTATGTAAGCCGGCCAGGCTATAAAAGCTATACCGACTTTGCCCCTTCGGAGACTACCCCGAATCAAAAGGAAACGACGAGGGAGTTCCCTCTCCGTCCCCGAGCCACCAGAATTTCTGGTGCTGTCTCACTACATCTGCCATATCACGGCTTGATACCGCTCTACTAAACCGGAGACGCTCCGTGGTGCTGTGTTCGACGTGTCGGTCGTAGTTAAGTCGCCTGTCCGCAGCATTTCGGGCAACATGGTAGATTAGCGGCACCGCTACCCTATCCTGTATCAGACCTTCCCTATCTAAATATAGGAACGCCTCTGGGGGGATGAAGCCGTTAAGACGCACACTCTCGTGATACAAATCATTGGGGTAGTATGCCCCGGAGATCAGGTTATTCATCGAGGACATTGCTCTTACAGTGTGCCTTCGAATCATATTGACCAGGAAATTATCCACTCTGTTTATGTTCGCCCTATTATACAGGACCTCATTAGAATAGAATTTTATGTACTGGGACTCTGGTGTTCTGTACAACTGAAGACAAGCCCTAAGGCAAGCCCTCTCAAACACCCGAATCCTTTCCATCCAGCTTGCTCCCACGTTGAACCACATGGGACATCCATATACGAGCATGGGCCGAATAAGGGCCATGTAGCAGATTACCTTCACCCTTGCGTCGAGTTGGCTGCTATAAAACAGTCTCTTTGTAAGGGCAAAAGCACCTCTGGCTCTGACCAGAGCAGCATCTATATTTTTGTTAAAATATAGATATTGATCTAGCCAAATCCCAAGGTATCTAACCACACTTCGACTCGTTAGTGGCTGCCCGTGCTGTCCCACGATTGAGAACTTTCGCCAATTCTTTCTGGTATGCCTGGAGGCCCCAGATAACGACGTTCTAAACAGAATAGTCTCTGTCTTCTGGAAGTTGATCTTCAGCTTCCAGTCGTCGCAGTATATCCTGATCTTATCGAAATCACGCTGCAAGAGTATTGCAATGACCTCGATCTTTGGCCCTGACCTATACGCGATCAAGTCGTCTGCATACGCAATAGCATGGGGAAGAGATCCTACGAGATCACGCGTGTAAATGTTAAAGAGGATCGGCGAATTAACCGCATCTTGTTGTAGACCGTTTTTGATTTCGAACGTCCCAGCAGAAGTCACATTGCCATTTTTCACAATGAACTGTCTACTGGTGAGCATATTACAGAGCATGTACAGCCTGTTCAACTTGTAGAAGAGTCCTTCTAGCCATACGGTATCGAACGCCTTCTCCAAGTCAACCAAGCAGGCACCCGTGCATTGTTTCTTACTTTTATTCCATTGGATATCAGATACCAGTTTAGACGCGGCATGTACAGTCTCATGACCCGCCTTGAAACCGAATTGGTTATCCGGAACTATATGCATGTCCTCAACCCACTTAGTCAGGGCTCTATTGACCACTTTTTCGAATACCTTGCTGATGTTCGGAAGGAGACTTATCGACCGGAGATTCGCCGGATTGGATGTATCTTTACCTCTTTTGGGAATAGGCTGTACCACTGCTGTTTTCCAATGCGCTGAATAATGTGCACTATTCAGCGCATTGTTAAACAGAGTGGTGTAAATGTCCACCGCTTCTAGAGGGAGATGTCGAAGCACTTTAAAGTTATTGTAATAATTGCATTATGTATTTTTTAAGCTTAACTAATTATGTATGTATCTATGTAATTTGTAAAGCTATGTGGCTTGTAGATACCTAGCTAAATAAATTAATAAATAAAAAAATAAAATAAACAAATAACAGGTAAATAAATGAATAAATAAATAAATAATTAACTTAATAAATAATTAAGAAATAAAATATATAAATAAATTAGTAAATGAATATATGAATATATAAATATATAAATAATCAAAATAAATAAAATACGTTAATCAGTGGATTATCCGGTATATCACAATTCATTAGGAAATGTTGTTTCAATTTAAATATTCCTTCCGAAATCAGTTCAATATTTGTTTGAAGATGTAGATTCTTTGTTGAGTGACAGCGAGACAGATTAAGCATCATTTTCAAGAGTTTATTTTGAATTATTTCTTATGCCACATTGCACAATTGCCCCACACCGGTCAACCAAACAGTCAAATTACTCTAAAAATTACTTTATGCAATAGACAGATAGACATACTTATTTTCAAAGTATAATACATTACAAGTTGGATTTTTACATAGCTTTCACAGAGACATGACATTTCTTCTATGTCTTACTACTGAATAATATACAATGGGCTTTAGACTACGCAAATGAATTCAATTATGGAACGAAAATTATGAGGAGAAACTTAATTCAAAAAGAAAATAGAAACCATTGGAGCGCCAGAGTATCGGTATAATTAATTATAAATAAATATATACACTAGGATGAGGCGATACACAAGGATGAGGCGATACATTTTGCAATCGATTTTCACTCTTTATACCTGTTGGAAATGTTGTTCCCGGAAACTTTTACTACCTGTCAACAAGTATATATTTTCCCAACAGGAAGTCATAAAATTAAAGGATAAATAAGAAACTACCGTTGGAATTTCCCAAGATCAAACAATTTTTTTTTTTTTTTATTGAGTAGTTTGACAGAATGGTTAATACATTTGCTATTTTTTAGAGTTTTAGAAATTAATTCTTTACAGCTATAATTCTTTACGTGTGTATATAATGAAGGTTAAGACTAGGTACAGGATTTATTTAAATAATTAAGGGAAAACACTACTAACAAAAACCCTTATATGATTCCTAATACTAAACAACACTTAAAACTAAATAACAAAGTTATCACAGAGATAAATATATAATATGCAACGAGCTCATCCTTTATTGCTGTAAATATGTGTATTATTATGAAACAAACATTTGGTTATTTTTATTTATTTAGTAGTGAAATAGATAATATATTTGCAAATAATTAAAGAAATAAATAAATAGTAAATAAATAAATAAGTAAATAAATAATTGAATGGATAAATAAATAATTTAATAGTGAATAAATAAATAGGTAAATAAACAATCAAATAAATAAATAATTAAATAAATAAATAAGTAAACAAAAAAACAAATAAATAAATAATAAAGAATTAAATAAACAAACAAGTAAATAAATAAATAAATAATTAAATAAGTAAATAAACAAACAAACACGTTAATAAATAAGTATATATACATATAACTAAAATACAAGTTGTTGGATGAGCTCATTATCTTAATATCTACATTTCTCCAAGAAGTTAGTTTTAAGTCTGTTTATAGTTACAGAAATAAAATTGACATCTGCTCTATTATGTAACCTTCTAGTTGAAAAGTGCCAAGGCAGATTCAGCATCATTTTTAGTATTTTATTTTGGCAAATTTGCAGTTTACTTATGTGTGTTTTGGCGCAATCGCACCAGACTGGTGCACCATAAGAGAGTATGGCAAGGAAAATGGTTTTAAAAATAATGATCTTGTTATCAATGCTGAGAGTAGATCGTCTGTTAATGAATGGATATAATATTTTAATAATTAAATTTATTTTGTGTATTGTATTGGACACATGTTTATCAAAGTTTAGTTTGCTATCTAGAATTAAGCCTAGATATTTGCATTCATTGCTCCAATCTATCTCCTCAGAGTTTAATATAAGTTTTCTTGTTGGAAAAAATGTTTCTTTTCTGCGGCGAGTAAAAAATACAGCTTGAGATTTATTTGGGTTTACTTTAATTTTCCATCTATGGAAATATTTCTCGATTTTATGCAAAAAGTTTTGCAAGCACAGCAGTATGTCACCGGGTAGAATACTCGATGAGTAGATGGCAAACATGGCTAAATGCGTGTTTGGAAATAGATTTGGGATGTCAGCCATATATATGTTAAATAGAATGGGACCTAAAACTGAGCCCTGAGGTACCCCAAATGGAACATTCTGTAGTGAAGAGTTTGTATTTCCAACATGAACTGAAAAAAATCTACTTTGCAAATAGTTTTGAACAATTTTAATTAGCTCAATAGGAAAACCGAAATTATACATCTTGTACACCAATGCATTGTGCCATACAGATCAAACAATGAACTATTTGAAAAGCGTATAAAATGATGCGCCACTAGGATGAGGCCATTGCGAATATTTCGTTGCAGGAGTTCACATCAGCGATTTTTTTCAAAGTTTTGTTAAGAATATTTGAAAAAGCATTGAAAAGAACTGTTTTTATTTAGTTTAAAAAAAATGGGTTCCGTAAAGACTTTGACAGCGACAAAAAGAGGAAAAGTAAATGCTTTCAAGGTGTTAGGACTCACAGGCCAAAAAATTGCAAGGAGGCTTAATAGAAGTAAGACTGTTGTAAACAGTTATCTTGCGGATCCACAACACTATTGGAAAAATCAAAAAGGACGCACGACAGAAGCAACAACATTGCGAGAAAAGCGGTTAATTTTACGGCTTGCCTGAAATTCTACTCTACCAGCGACTAAAATAAGGGCCAACAGCAGAGTATCAGCCAGCATAGCAACGGTCCGAAGGATAATACGAAAAAGTGGTACTATATAGAGAAGAAAACTTAAAAAGAAAACTGTTTTGAGGCAAGTACATAAGGAGCATCGAATGAATTTTGCAGAAGAACATGTCGCTTGGAGCAGTGAATGGCATGGTTATCTCGTAAAGTGTGTGAAGGCGGCAGACAATTTGAAGACAAGGGCACTTTAATTGAAGCTAATCGTGATGCCATCGCCACCACGTGAGATAACACGGCCATTGAATTTGTTGCGCAAAAGAGCCATTGTTTCGTTAGCTGTGTGGCAAGTGGCACCATCCTGTTGAAACCACATATCGTCCACATCCATATCTTCCAATTCGGGCCATAAAAAGTTCGTTATCATCTCACGATAGCGAACACCATTCACAGTAACTGCCTGACCGGCCTCATTTTGGAAAAAATACGACCCGATGATGCCGTCAGCCCATAAACCGCACCATACAGTCACTCTTTGTGGGTGCATTGGTTTTTCGACAATCACTCTTGGATTATCATTCGCCCAAATGCGGCAATTCTGCTTATTGACGAATCCACTGAGGTGAAAATGTGCCTCATCACTGAAGATGATTTTCTTCGAAAATTGATCATCCACTGTTGCCATTTCTTGCCACCATTGTGACCATTGACGACGCTTGAAATGGTCAAGAGGCTTAAGTTCTTGAGTCAATTGCACCTTGTAAGCGCGTAAATGCAAGTCTTTATGCATAATGTTCATCAACGACGATCGTGAGAGGTGCAATTGTTGGGCACGACGACGAGTTGAGGTGGACGGCTCTTCAGCCACACTATCGCGAACAGCAGCAATATTTTCTGCAGTACGAGCTGTACGAGCATGCACTGGTGTTTTCACATCTACAGACCCGGTTTGCACAAATTTTTGCACGATTTTTCCGATTGTACGCACATTTGGACGATTAAATTGACCGAAACAGTCACGAAATGCACGATATGCATTTTGATTTGAACGCCCATTTTCATAATAAGCCTGAATAACTTTAACGCGTTGCTCGATTGTGTATCTTTCCATGGTTCAAATTGAGTTAGTCTGAAATTGAGAAATGTCAAATGAAATGCAGAAAAAAACTTGACGTTTAGGTGTGGTTCACATTCAACATCGGCCCTTAAAATTTAACCACCCTTTAGTTCATTGTTTGATCTTGGGAAATTCCAACGGTAGTTTCTTATTTACTTGTTCACATGTAGTAAAAGTTTCCGGGAACAACATTTCCAACTGGTATAAAGAGTGAAAATCGATTGCAAAATGTATCGCCTCATCCTAGTGATCGCCAGTGTATATATGTAGATATTAAGTATCTCAGTACGTAAGTATGTTTCTCGAAGTAAATAAATAGGCAGGTACATAAGTAAATAAATGAATAAATAAATAAATAATAAATAGGATATAAATGATATACATATGTGTGAATAAATATATGAATAAATAATACAATGCATAGTGCATAATACATTTATCATTAATGTGGTAAATTGTTTATGAGAGGGTTACTATGGATTCACATTTAAGTAAGAGTTTTTCGTTTGAAATTTCAATTTTCCTTGTGATTGGTATGACTCCGGCTTTCTCGTGTAGAACCATTGTAGAAAAGAACTAAGGTAAGCGGACTATCATTTTTAATAGTTTATTTTGTAGAATTTGAATCTTCTTCAGATGAACATATGCGCAATATCCCCAAATTGTGCATCCATATAACATTATGGCTTGGAAAATAGTTTTGAAAATGAGCAGTTTGTTGCTTTCGCTCAGTAATGATTTGCGATTTATAAGGGGATATACTCGTAACATTTGTATGGCCACATTTACTGTGCACTGAATATTTTTCCATTGAACACCAAAGGTTAGCGTCTTGTCGAGGTAAAAACCAAGGTATTTGACTGAGCTAGCCCAGTGAATATGATAGTTGTTGACTTTCAAATTATTTGTTGGTAAGAAACAATTCTTTCTCTTTCTTGTAAAATAGATAGATTGAGACTTTTCAGCATTGATTTAAATTTTTCAGTGTTTATAGTACTCCAAGATGGTGTTTAACGATCAGACGAATATATTGCAGTATCGTCTGCATACATCGCAATTTCACAATTTGGGATAGTGGGAAAGTCAGATGTATAGACATTATAGAGAGTTGGCGCTAATACAGATCCCTGAGGAATCCGTGCTGAAACTATTCTTTGGCTGAATTAAATTTTATTAATGAACACGCTGAAGTATCGGTCCGTCAGAAAACTTTGAATAAGTTTAACCAAACGTAGAGGGCATTCGCAATTGATCATTTTATAAAGAAGACCTTGGTGCCACACTGTGTCGAAAGTTTTTGGGCATCGAGGAGTACTTTCACATGCTTGCAAATTCTAAGAATTTGGTGAGACGTATTGTGGCGTTTTCTACACCCAAATTGTTGAAATAGAATGACATTTTTTCATGAAGTGCTTAATAGATTTATTGGGCTATACCTACTTGGCATGTTTGGGGGTTTTCCACATTTTAGAATAGGTACTACCAATATTATTTTATTTTCAACACCTAATTTAGATTTTCTGTTGATGAAGGGATAAAGTATTGTCATCGCAATTTGAAACTTTTGATTTGTTTTAAAGAAATGATCTCTGAACGTAAGCCTTTGGTTAAGATAGATTTCCAAATATTCCCTTACATTAAGTGGATTTGTTGGCACAAAGCAAGCTTTTCTTTTTCGGGTGATAAAGATGTTGTGTATTACTAGTATTAACTTTTATTTACCATTTATTGTAATAGTTAAGTAATTTCCCGATAGCATTTTGAAGATTTGTCTCAAGACCAAGTTCATGCGACTAAAATATACCCGCATCGTCAGCAAAAATTGCAGATTCACAACAGGGGAGCTCTGGGAAATCTGACGTGTAAAGGTTGTACAAAATCGGGCCCAGAACTGAACCTGCATTAATGTAATTTAATGCGGAAGAACTTTTATTTGCATACACACTAAAATGCCTATTTGACAAGAAACTTAGAATAATTTTGACTAGATATGAAGTGAAACTAAAAGACAACATTTTGTGAACTAAGCCATTAAGCCACACAGAATCAAGAGCTTTCTCAATGTCAAGGAGTGCTAAGCCAGTTGATTTGCCTTGCGAACTTTTATTATTATTATATACGATCGTCATGACCTGAAAATAGCTGAAAATTCGCCAATATTTTGAACTTCAAAATTCGAATGAAAACGGTTCAGCTTAACCCAGGTTTGTTATTGGCTAATCACCCATAATTCTCTGAAGAAATTCTGATGTCACCATTTGGAGGTGAGAGTACGGCTGACGAAGAAACAAAGTAGTTTGTTTTTGATGAAAACCAATACATATAGATACTTTGGCTCAAGTCTGACATTTCTACATTACATATTAATAATACAGTACTATAGGTAATACGCCTCTTATTTCCTTAAATTGCAATTAGCATCTGCCAAGTATCAAGACTCACCAAGTAAACCTTCAATAAAAATAGAAATAATCTCAAAAGTTCCGTAAAACATTTTTCTAAACTGATATTGAAATTCGATGATCCAGTCCTCGTGTAGCAAGCAACACCACCACCACGAACCAGCCACCCTCCGTGTCCCCCGTCGAAATCCAATAGTGTGAAATGTCGCTCCAGCAAAGTAGACATGTATCCAAAGGGAACTCCTGAATAGCTCAAAGGAGAGCAAGAAAAAAAAAAACCTAACAGAACTCCGCCAACAACTGGCAGCCTAAACGAAAATACAAGAAGACTGATTGTCACATCCCATCATGCACTGAAATATGCAAAAATAAACTAATCCTGGCAGGAAGACCGACGTGAAGGCGGCAGGAAGAGAGGTTCCCCCGTATCTGACTGGAGGATAGCAGCACACACAAAAGCGTATTAGGGACAAATGGGAAACCAACATAAAACACACAAAACAATGAAAAGGAGGAAAAAAAAGCAACGAAACCTCCAGAAGCCAAAAGCAGATCACACTGACATCAGTTGTACACGACCGGGCTTTGACGCCGTGCGGCTACAAACACTACAAAAAATTCGCAAAAAAAAAGGTTTAGCTTCTTTTCGTCCCCTTCCTCCATTCTACCACGTTGACGACGACGACGATGATGATGATGCACGTCCAGAGACAATCTGCACTGCTGCTGGTAGTGTCCATCTATCAGCTGCTATTTCATCACTGCCCGCATCCCGATGTCCACTTCACCCAACGTCCAGTGTGTATGCAGACCTCAGCGTGTTCCTGCAAAATGGTTGTCACAACAGTGGTCTGACACCAATTTCTCAAAACCCACAAGCAAAGCGAAAAAAGGGGGCAACAAGCAAACAACAACAACAACAACATCAGGAAGATGAGGACCGATCAAAATTATATGAATGATTAAGGTGGATCGTCAGCTCTTAGCCAGTTGGCTTCCCTCGATCTCATGTAAGGACACATGTACAAATTCCGGCTTACACTGGTCCCTGCCGACCCTGGCGACGAAGGGGACGCATGACCAGCAATAACGACAACGACGATCCTTGACGAACGACCACGATGACAATGGAGGAGAAATGTAAAAACACACAGAGAGAGAAAGACACTCTTCGTCTTGGCTTGTGGTGGCTTCTGCACTTCACATGGCCAGTCATCGTCATGACCATCTCTAGAGAGACCGTCACTGGTTGGCTACCAATGGACTGTACACTGTACTACAGCACTGGAGGAAAATCTTCCAGTAGTTGATTACAACCGTTTGATTGCGCATCGTACACATGTAAAGACAACCTGATAGTTGGTTGGTGGTGCGGCGGGTCTTGGCTTCTGCCAATTGTCGTTCTGCTAGTTGGGCATGAAATTACGTGCAGCATGCACTGCAGAGAGAGGCTAAACAAAAAGATAATTATCACTATTTTGCCACCGCCCATATTTTTTTTTTTTTTTTTTTGTTCTGGCTCTCCGTATCTCTTGGAGTAATTTGCACAATTTCTTCCGTGCCAGCGCACCACCTCTTGTGGTAAGGATTCGTTTTTGCCAAGTCTTCTGGCTGACTTACCACATTCGCAGTGGCGGCGGTGATGGCTGGCAGTCAAGTGTAACGAGTAACATGTTTCAGCAACAAATTCCTTGATGGTGGTCAACAAGTATCCATCCATCGGTGGTGGTTCAGCAGGTCGAAGACGCAATAAAATATGAAGATGTGTGACGTGCTCGAGTGGTATCTGAAGAACGAAGAAGAACATATCGAACGACGGACAGACGACAGGCCCAGGCAGATGTTGTTATTCCACCTGACTGAGCCGTGGCTTCTTGTGGCAGTGCACTGGAATATAAAAAATGGAAAAGGGGGCTGTTCGCAGTTGGGTATGCAAAAAAGTGTTTGTGGCACATTTCGTTTAGATTGGTCGAAGAGGGTTCTCTGGGATGTGGTTAGATTGCTGTACAATGGTAGCTGGAGGTTGGCTCAATTAACAACCTATAATTTATTTATTAACGTCATTCTGTTTCGCCCATAGAAAACTGGCAATTAAATGAGTGGACCGGAGAAAGGGGGATGTTGTCGACGACAAATTTGTTATTAGCTAATGAAGATGAGCACATCCGCAGGCAAAATTAGGCTTAAACCTTTCATTAGAAGACAGAATCATCCATCAAGTCTGAGAGGATATTAAATGGACTTGCGATGTAGCCAGTAGGCTGCGTGGGCTACATTCGAGAAAGTCAACTTTGCCAGATAGCAATCTCGAGTTGGCCAATGGTCTCAATAGCAGTTTGACTTGGTCCTTGTTCTAACACCTGGAGACAAATGGCGAAGGCGACAAATCAAAGCAAAATCAATATTTTTTAAAATCCAACAAACAAATAACTTGTGCCTGGTATGCCATGTATGGTATGAGCTTTCAAAAAGTTGTTAAAGCAGTTTTTCAGAAAATCTAGATTTTGCAACAAATTATCACCCACAAGACCCTATGTGTCTGCAGCCAGAAACGAGAGACCAAATTCTTCGATTGTAAGCTCAACGTTAAAAATTTTCATGAAACCAATGTTGTCATCGTCAGTGCTGCCATTGATCCTGTAATTACAGGGATCTCCTGGAAAACCCTTGCCGCGGAATGTCCACTGTCGCTCGTGCTGTTCGCGCGGTTGCACCGTCCTACTGGAACCACACGTTCTCCAAACGTCGTTGTCGTTCGTGAAGTCGTTGATCAAGGTTCCATTGCATTCCCTAGTAACAGTAACAGTGTTACCGACACCGAACAAATATGGCCCAATCACCTTCCCTTCGTAAACGCTACACCAAACAGTAATGGCTCTTTGTATATTATACGCAGATTTTCAGTGCACCAGAAGCGATAATTTTTCTTATTCACGTATCCGCATAGGTGGGATACCATCGCGGTCGAGGTTTAAGAGGGTTTGGCTGTAATTTACAAGCGATTGGCGGTCTGATGCACTGTTTGCACTTTGTACGGGTACATCTCCAAAAGTCTTTCACCAAAATTCACTATAAAGACCGTCAATTGATATCCAATTGCATGGCCCGTCATCTGGTTGCTGTGTTTGACCAGTTGGTACCACACGATTAGGGAATTGACGACGAAATTCACGTTGAGCCAAAACCACCGACCTATTATTTGTCAAAAGTGACACAATTACTCCGCATTCTTAAAGATTTGTCTATGATCTGTTCTGCTGTTTACTTCTCAAACGTCAAAGTCGCGATGACATAAGACGCCATTTGCAAAAATGAGAACATCTTCCGATAGAGTGATGACTTTTCCGCCACCTTGTATAAAATGTTGGTCTCTCAATTCTGTCTGTCCGCCTATATGTATGCATTTTAAAAAAAAAACAGCACATACATAGTTGCAAGTACTTGTGACCCACCACTTTCTTTAACAAAAAGCCTTCGTATTCTGCAATATATAAGGGAGTAATTCTGTTTAATAGTCACAATTTCAAAAGTTATAGCAGTTTAATAAGTTCCCTGCTTCACCACTTCTAAACTGAGAGGATCCACTCTTAGACTCCCAAATAGCGCTAGATACCTGGGGCTAAAGCTGACCGTAAGCTCAGCTGGGGAGAAAATATCGCTGAACGTGTCAGACAATCCATGGTTGGCCTATACTCATGCAAAAAGTCGGTAGGCTCCACATGAGGCTTACAACCAAATATAATGCACTGGTTGTACACTTTGGTAGTCCGGCCGATTTCCACATATGGTATACTAGTAAGGTGGATTGGCCTAGAAATGAATTCTAACATAAAGTTATCGGAAAAACTGAACAAGTAACTTGTCTCGATATCACCCGGTGCACTAAGAGCCTCTCCAACAGAAGCTCTTTAAAGCATGCTTTATCGCAGTAGACATATTCGGCAATAACTGACTGCCAGCTCAGCATTAGATTGTAGTGTTCTCCAATCTGCAGTCACCACTGTTCGACAAGCCGCTGACTGGTTGGTTATTAATATTGTAACGCAGACTGATAGTTACCCTTTGTCATTTGCTAAGTACCTTATCCACGCCGATGCGTTAGACAAGTCGAATCATGCTACACCATTGTAATACCTCCAGAATACTGAGGCCAGCACTAGATCAAAAGAGGTCTAATGGACTTTTGAAACATAAGAGAGGAACACTTAGGACACTCTACAAAGGGTAACATGTTCAAAGATTGAGCATCACGTACAATGACTACTTAAAGCTGCAGGAAGAAGAAATAGTAGACCTTAGGTGAGGTCTTAATTTACCGTGCCGTTCATCCGGGATAGATTCGAAAATTTTTCGGACCGGAGCGTTGATGTCCATTCGCTCTACGTGTCCTAGCCATCTTAATTCGTTGTTGAATCTTCACCTCCATTCCCCATCTATACAAACGAGACTAAAAATCACTCGAAGAATTTTTCTTTCAAAACAACCAAGGATGCTTTCATCCGCCTTTGATAACGTCCATGCTTAACTGGTATTATATAAAGTCACCTTAGTTTTCCGTGAGAGGGTTTTGCTACTCAATTGCCTTCTTAGCCCAAAGAAACAGTGTTTAGCAAGAGTTGGTTTCCTTGATCTCTGCGCTGGTGTAATTTATTAGACGAAGTACTTCACTGTCCTTTTTGAATGACCGCTAAACCCATTTTAGCCCCTTCGATTTCAATACTCATGACAACATCAGCCCGCTGCGTTCTTCCAATTAAGTCAATTTTGTCGGCGTACGTGAGTAGTTGTATAGACTTTTGAAAGATCGTACCCCTAATGTTATCGAACACCTGATGATTTCGTACAATACATCCAAGTATGATGTTAAAAAAATCACATGACAGCGCGTCGCCTTATCGTAACATTTTCTGACATCAAACACCTCGGTGATGTTGTTACCGACCTTCATGCAACAGCGTGGATTCTCCATCGTCATCCTGCACAAACAGACAATTTTGACTGGGGTGGCGGAACTAGACATGTCTTTTATAAAGCAATTATAGGCGATATTAAAATCGATAAAAAGGTAGTGAGTATCGATTTGGAGTTCCTGGGTTTTTTTCAAGATCTGACTTTCCTGGTCTAAAACCAGACTGATGCGGACTAATCAGATTGTTGACACAAGTTTGAAGGCGTTCGCATAATATGGCAGATAGCATCTTAAGGAGATTAATGCCTCTGTAGTTGACGCAGTTCAGAGGGTATCTTTTCTTGCGGATCGGACAAAGGATGCTGAGGTTCATCCGACCATATCTTATAGATGGATCGATGCATACTCCGTACCAAATCATCCCCAGTTGCATTAAATAGCTCCGCAGTTAGATCGACGGCTCCAGCAGCCCTGTTGGATTTAAGTTTAGATATTGCTATCTGCATTTCACCTAACTCATCATCATCATGTTTCCTTTAACCCCGGGTGGGCATGGGCCGCCAACCAATTTCTTCCATCTTTCTCAGTCTCCAGCTAGATATTTGAACTGTGGCCACGTTTTTCTCTGGGTCGCTACTTCTCCACGTTGTTCTTGGTCTTCAAACCCGCCGTGCACCTTGAAGATTCCATTCTGCTTCGACTGCTTCTTGGTGATGTCACTTGACTTCATCAGTGTGTGCCAATCCAGCACTATTTTCGCTGCCTTAGCTCGACATCCAACATCGTCATCGTCCGATTTGAATGGAGCACTCTGCCTGACAGCAAAGTTTTGGTCGTCATCGCCGTATAACAGTCTGCAGAAATGATCTTTCCAAATTCTCAGCACCGACTGTGACTCTACTACTGGATTTCCTTCTTCAACCCTACTGGCTTCTGTTCATATTCTTTCTCCTTCTTTCAATCCGAGCATTTGGAATATCTACATAACCTACAAAATAGACACATAGTCTGTGTCAAACAAAACATGAAAATTTAAAAAAAAAAAAGGAAAATAGTCTTACTCACCGACTCCTCAACCATCCAACCTCACACAATGCTCCTAAGGGACAATGTTTACCTCAATCAACTCTAACAAATACCTACATATTCCTATAAATTACAACGGTGACCATCTATCAAAGAAATTAATCATCGCGCATAAAGAGACAACTTGCCACAGAGCAGCGGAAGCCACACGACAGAAACTCCCAATCTCCAGCTGGCGCAATAAATCGAAATGTCTATATAAATTAAATTCAGCTTCCTTAGGCCGGTTGGCTGGTCTTCTTTGAGCACTGAACGATGGTCACAGGGAACACTAGTCTTCTTTTTTTGTATTTAATTCTTAGAACTTTATAAATTTAAAAATTATTTAAATGCGCCGCACATTGTTAAGGTGGACAGACTTTTTGTTCTTTCGACAGTGGCTTCTGGTTGGCATTAAACAATATTTTTGCAGTCATCCTTTGATCAATCAATTTAATACGGAAATCATAGAGAAGCTTTATCTAATAGCTATGCTATTTAGGTGTCTGAATTATTGCTGGACTTGCAAAGGTTAGAGGTGTACCACCATAATCTTGATTCACCAGCATGGCATGGCATGGAAAACCAAACCGCAACATACCACGTGTAATTGCTGGCAGGTGCATGTATGAAAGTACAAACTTGCTTAATATCCAAACCGAATGGAGCAAGGCTAATAACTAGAAGGTTTTTGGGGGATACTCTTTTCTTCGAAGTCAATAAATAGCGGACACCAATATTCTTTAATCCGCTCCTGAATTGTTTAAGCTATAATTTTGACAGCCGTAGGAAGGTCAAAAATAACTCTCAAGTTTCCTCACTCCATAGGATTTATCTCCACTAGAAGTTTGATTACCATCCTCTTTCCCACTTTCCCATGAATTTTTTTAAGAAAAAGCAAAAGCTCTGCCCTCCTTTGTGAAGCTCCTCAGACATGCCATCAAGTCCCACTTCAGTGATTTGATCGTGATTAAGCTATCTGTGCCGCTGGGGGGCCCGATGTGTAACTCATGAACAAGCAAAATTGTTGCATTTGGCGTCAACATGAGTCTTATGAGAAGGAAATGCATCCCAAACGTGTCACGGTCAGTGTGAATTTTAGGCTGGAGGCATCATTGGACCATTTTTCATCGAAGACGATACAGGAAATGCATAAACAGTCAATGGCGAATGGTATGATAACCCAGTTTTTTTGTACCTCAAATGGATGATATGGATCTCGAAGATAAGCGGTTTCAACAGGACGGTGCCACTTGCCACACACCACCTGAAACAATGGCATTACTACACGAGACATTCCCTGGACGTGTAATCTCCCGTTTAGGCGACCAGAATTGCGATTTAACGACTTTCGACTTCTTTCTCTGCGGATTTTTGAAGTCAAAAAAGCAAAGTCAACAAGCTCACGACCACCCAAGCCTTGAGGGAGGAGATTAGACGCTGTATCAGTGAAATCCGGCCACAGTTATGCCAAACCGTGATTGAAAATTTCGTAAAAAGAAAACAAATGTGCCAGCAAAGCTGAGGAGGATATTTATCAGATGTGTTGTTCCATACATAAATGCCACACGTCTACTTTATGATTAAATCAAAATTTCAAAAAACAAATTTAAATGTTCCGCTCTAGTTGGGATACCCTACCGATCGTCTCTTATAGAGATGGCGGAGCAGTTTAATATTCACCTAATTTGGGTACCGGGGCATAGGGGTATTCCAGGAAACTGTAAGGCTGACGAACTTGCCAGACATAGAACAAAAATACCCATCCGTCACTGGGCATGTCAATCATTACATGCAAACTTAAATTAAACCTGAATGGTATTGAAAAGACAAATTCTAGGTAAACCAGTGGTACAACTTGTCTAGCGATAAAACAGATTTGGCCTAAGTTGCATCTGAAACGCTCTAAGAATTTGATTTCTCTCAATAGAATGCATATCAGCGCTGTTATAAGTGTCATTACTGACACTGTCTAATAGGCAAGGATGCGACAAGGCTTGGTGTCTTTCAAACGTTTTCTGCAGAAGCTGCATGGACCTGCCCAACTCTCTCCCAAAGAAGGAAACTCCACTTAGGAGCCTTCTGTTTCAACGACCTGAATGATCTGAATAAAAAAGATGTTAGGAACCTTCTACGTTTCATCAGAAGCTCCAAATGGTTCAACGAGTAGGCTAGAGGCCGCTTCCTGTTGGTTTTTTGCCGACAGCCACCTCAACCTAACCTAACCTGGGATACCCTTTATCTGTGCTGTTGGGAGGCCAGATAGCTCATTCAACTTACGACGCTGTCGCTTAAAGTGCCTCGGGGAAATTATGAATTTCGTTTTCTGAGCTGTCCTCGTCCAAGATCAGCAACGAATTGTTTAGACTCTTTACTGCCTTAAGCTCTGCTGTCAGCTCCCTTATGATTTTATGCACAGTCTTACACATTTTTATCTATTATTTCCTCAGCTTGTGAAGCAATGAATTCAGTTTACTTTCAAGCTTCGAGTGAAAAATAGCCTCTACGATCCGGATAGCCATGTACTCTGGTGTTATTGGTTTAATCATACAAAACTGTGTGCACCAGTTGCAAAAACTTAGTTCACAGCTCTCTAGAGATGATCTACATACGTATCCTCGGTTACATTAAGGAGATGTTAATTGTTTCGGCTCCATTGACTTAAATAGTTAGCGTACTACGGAATCCTATTTTTTTTTAATGGATTCTTACTCACTAAAACTACCTCCTAATCAAGTGTTCGAGACATTGGCGCAGATCTCTAGCCATCTCATAACGGAAATGCTATCGGAGGTGCTAATTCATCCTATGATTGTGTGCTTCTTCAACTGAGGAGTGACGCTTCAAAAAAGTCTAATTACATTTTCCAACATATTTTTTTTTTTTTTTTCTGTAATAAAACTAAGGCAGAGTACATTTAGTCGGGTGTAACGATAAAAGTGTAACGCTTCGGGTGTAACGAAAATGTTAACCGCCTGTTTTCTCGAAAACTATGCATGCATGCCACAAAATTTCGTTAAAAAATAAAGGGTTGGACTGGATCGCACATACTTGCTCTTCATTTGAAAAAATTGTTTCAAATATCACTAAATCGCAAAATCAATAAAAAGCAAAAAAAATATGATCTCTCGAAGCAAAAAACTTGTTCAACATTTTTACTTTTTTTTTACATATGTAAATAATCCTGATATCAGTTTAAATAAAATACTATTAGCCACATTTCCGAGAAGTAACCAATTTTATTCGAACATTTACCCAAAAACTGAGTACGCAGTCTTTTTATGAAGATCCTGGTTGGTTAGATATAAAATCGCATCGAAATCGTTGTAGCCGGTTTTGAGAATATTGCACTTTTTCAAAGTCGATAAGTAAAAATACATATAATGGTAGGTACTTTTGAAAACTAGCTAAATCTCACAAAAAGTTTTAACCGATTTTGATGAAATGCTAATATCTCAACTGTTATCCTTATGCTTATATCCCAAAATGATGATAAGATGTTTCACTTGCAACGCGTAAGGGTTTCAGTCACAAATTTTCCTTTTTTCGGGTTCGAAACCCTGAGGTCTTAACCGATTTTGATGAAATGCTGATATCTCAACTGTTATTCTTATGCTTATATCCCAAAATGATGATAAGATGTTTCACTTGCAACGCGTAAGGGTTTCAGTCACAAATTTTCCTTTTTTCGGGTTCGAAACCCTGAGGTCTTAACCGATTTTGATGAAATGCTGATATCTCAACTGTTATTCTTATGCTTATATCCCAAAATGATGATAAGATGTTTCACTTGCAACGCGTAAGGGTTTCAGTCACAAATTTTCCTTTTTTCGGGTTCGAAACCCTGAGGTCTTAACCGATTTTGATGAAATGCTGATATCTCAACTGTTATTCTTATGCTTATATCCCAAAATGATGATAAGATGTTTCACTTCCAACGCGTAAGAGTTTCAGTCAAAAATTTTCCTATTTTCGGGTTCAAAACCCTGAGCCTGTCGAAGCTTTTTCATAATATTTTCGGTGATAAAGTGCCATGCCAATATCAGCCTGCACTTGTTTCTGACATTTAAAAGACCCCTTCTAAGTATCCGGCTGATGACAAGGTTAGGTTATGTAACTGGATGCCCTTGTTGACAGGGTTGTCAACAGCTGACTACAGTCCATTGTGCCCAATATTTAGAACCCTGGGAACCTAAGAATTTCAGTCTTCGACCGCTAGGCTAAACCACCTAGATAAATGTATGAATCTCAGGAGTTTTCTTAGCTCAATGCTACCTAGCTCATCCAGCTCTAAAAAGGAGCATCTGCCAAAAACACGGTTTCTTTTAATGACCAGATCACACAGGAGATGACGAAGGGATTCTATTTCCTCTTCATCCCTGCATCTTCTACAGTATAGTCGTTATGAGGTAATGACGGATATCCCTTCCACTTAGTTCTATAAGATTGATAGATATCTTTTTGTCGTAGATTGGCCATAATGATTTAGCTGTAGCGCGTGTATCTAATCGACACCAGCGTTCATTAGCTTCCTCATTAAACTCGATGTCTATTTCCCTGTATAAGCGGTACACTAGCCTCGGAAAGGGCCCACTAAGGGCTTAAAAGTGATCCTTCTCTGGCTAGTTCATCCGCTCTTTCGTTATCGGAGATATCCATGTGGCCCGTTACCCAGCACAGGGTCACCATGTTGGTCGCTGAAATAACATCCAGTTGTTTTTTCCAATTTTTTACGAGTTTCGATCTTAATGATGTTGACTCTAACGCCTTAATGGCCGCTTGGCTATCAACACAGATATTGGTTATTTGCCCTGAAATTTGTTCCTCAATAATCATACCCACAGCTTGTTTTATTGCGGCAATTTCGGCTTGGAGAATCCTTAAGTCTAAACGAGCGATGTATATTTCAAGACTCACAGTAGACGTCGGCACCAGTACCTGCAGCCATTTTGAATCTTTCGGTAAAGATGGAGAGTTCATTCTCGAAACAGACTCTTCCCTTATCCCATTCCTCCCTGCTAGGAATTCGAATAGAAAACTTTTGGTTGCAGTTTGGCATGGGGATGATGTAGTCCGTTTCCGTCCGGAGTCTCAATATATTCCATCGGTTTAGAATTGAGGCATGACCGTAGAGTTTAGCTTTCCATAGACAAGCTTCCCTTAGTCTTAGTGGAGTTTTGGCTGCGTGTTCCCGCAGTATATGTCAAGTACAAGAAGATTCAGTATTGTTTCCAGAGCTGCTGTCGGTGTTAATCTCATCCGTCCTGCCACCCCCAGACAACCTGCCCGTTGAATCTTTGTAACGCTTTCAAGTTGGTATTTCTTCTCGAGCGTTTTCCACCAGACAATCGAACCATAGGTCAAAATGGGTCTTACTACCGCAGTGTATAGCCAGTGTACCACTTTAGGCTTAAAACCCCAAGGTTTCCCGAAGGCTCTCCTCCTCCATGCATATAGTTCAACATATTCCTTCTTGATTCGATTGATAATGATAGCTTTTCAGTTTAATTTGGAATCCAGTATTACTCCGAGATACTTGAGGTATCAGCTCGATACCATTCATGGGTAATTGTATTCTGGTATCGATCTTCTCCTCCTAGATAGCACTTTCGCCGGATTCACTTCCAGATCCCTGCCTTTGACTCAGTTATTCACTAGTTTTAATGCATAATTGAGTAGCTCACTGAGTTCCGTATACCAAGATGGCAATATCATCGGCATAGGCCGCTACGTTGAAACCATTCCTTTCTAGTATATGGCTGATGGCAGAGTTATCATTTTAGTTGGAAGCACTTATCGACTAATCTTATGGCAGATGCTATGATCAAACAGGGTCACTCCAGTGAAAAGGCGATTAACATTGCAGAAGTCCACAAACCGTTTGCTATTATCTACGAGTATGTATGACATGCATAAGCGTGATATTGAATTTAAATTCGTCAAATTTTTAAGTTGTGAGGCATCCAGCGGACTATTAAAGTTCTTCCTCAATCGCGAATTCTCGTCAATATCTGGTTTTCAGGAGTAGAACAAGACAGTCTCATTTGTTAAGGAATGGTACTCTTTCGCGTCGAATCGTCTTACTTTTAGTGATCTCTTTTTCATGAATTTATGGCTGGTTTTTGTTGAAATCCGTTAGTTTAGGCTCTTAAAGTGCGCTTTAGTTTCGTTTATCATTATAACCCATAAAACCAGGCTAGAATACGTCAAACATGTTCATATCAACTCGACAAGTATCTGCAATAAAGTGGCTAAAGCAACATTCATCCACAGATAGACAATTTAAGTGAATGGAAAGTTTAATGACAGTCAGATATCGGCCATGAAAAGGTTCATAAAGTTAGCCGTGAATCATATACTTTAAGAATTTGCACCATTTGGAGCAATTCTGACATTTAGCGTATTAATTCACGCATGTGCTGCGCAGGGTCTTCCTCTCGTGGGTACCTACGCAGAGAACAGCTGCAGTGATTCCCACACACAACAGAACGACTTTCCAGCGTTCTGGCATCTACGCACTCTCCTCCAGATGATGGTGCCATGGCAGTGGGGTACAATTCTTTATGGAACCCCTGAACTGACTATAAAACGCGCACAAACGATGACTACAACGACTCCTTCCCCTTTTCCACGCTACAAACTCAGGTCACTGGAGCTTCCCGCTGCGAATTAATCGTTTCCAATCGAACGTTGGGGCCGCGGACCATATTTTACTGTCTGATTAATATTTCGAATCGATTTGGTTTTGGGTATATGCACCATGAGGAGCACTGCAACAGCAGCACTTGGCGCGCTGTTTGTAGTTTGCCTACTTGTTGTAGGCCATCACCTTGGTCCTCCATTGTTGAGCGGTTTCACGCTTTGCTTAACGTGCCTCCTCTGGGATTGACCATTTAAGCGGGAATCTATCGCTGGCAGATATTTATTTTTCTTCTCCTCATTCGTGTATTTGGATAACGCCAAGGATTTCCTGGTGGATTCTTACATAGATTGAGGTGTTATTCGAAATATTGCATGTTCGCTTGCACTAACATTCATCTTGGCGAATTGTTGAGGAAATTATTTAATAGATGGGCAAATTAAAAAAACACTTTGTACGTTGTACGTCTTCGGAATCAGTTCCCACAATTAGAAGGCAGACAACAATGGCGGCGATACTACTGCCACCGGATAGTTGAAGCCAATTATCTTGTCCCCTTGGATTATCTGAGTGGAGGGATCAGGAAATTTCGCACACTCCCTCTGAAAGAGAGTTTATTAGCATTCAAAGCGTGTTAAGGGACCGAATGCATTCTGCAGGTGCAGCTCAGCTCATTAACTGAGTGGACAATGGAAGAAAAATGCAAAAATTATTCGGCACAGCCAATGAGAATTTCACAAGATAATAGCCGGGAGATTACGCTACCGAGAAGTGTTCCACGTACTGTTGAAAATTCCTTGGAAAAATGCGACACGGGAGACAATGTTATTGCCTCATCATTGGTGAATGGGGAAAAGTGCATAGATGATGGATTGAAGACACACTAATAGCATTAACTACTTCACGGTGAAAGGAGAGGCGTCCTATTACCCATTAGCATTAAATTGTTCGAATTCAATTTTATTCAGCCAATAGCAAGACTGCCACTGACAAAGATTGTTAGCCTTCGTCAGTTCGTTTTTCTCAAAATGCGCCGGTACATGCGTAAGTGTTGCCAATTTGACGAATGTTTAGCTACCTATTTAGAGCAGAGATATAACAAATTCTTTGTGCACAAGTTAGACCAGGAATACGTTTGGAATCGGTGCCTAAACATACTCTTTAACTGCTCTACAACATACAGAGATGAGATGTTGTGAAACCTTAATGGAATGATCCCTAGAAATGTGATATTTGAGCGTGCCCGCCCGGCCACCGCGTGGACATCACTTTATAAAAACTCCTTTTACTTCAGAACGACTAAAGTTTAACACATATTTCCAAAAGCCTTTATTAATCTCCAAGAATTCAAGAGCAGAATCAACAGGCATCTCGGGGCGTTATAAGCTCCCCTCTCCTGAGAGAAGATTATAGAAAGAGAACATACGGGAATAATGATTTACAATACGCTATGCACTCCTAATAAATTGGGTGGGGCTTTGCAAATTATAACAACAGATTCAGATCCAGATCTTTATATTTTGAAGATATATCCGAGATCTTCCAGACATTTTATCATAAAACTGAATGTGGGCGTGGCTGCCCAAAATTTATATATTATTATTTATTTATAGCCGAAGCTGATGAGATATTCACAATAAAACTTAACCATCACCATAAATAGCAATATGTGGCTTTTTACGAAAGGACCCCCAACAAGTGTTTGTGGCCATGTAGTATGGATGGAATGTAGAGAAGGTGAATGCCTACATATTTTGGTGCAGTGCAATAACACCCGCGGCAATAACCCCTGCAGGGGTTATTTCCCAAACGAAAAGGAAATAACCCCTGCAGGGGTTATTTCCTTTTTAATGTGGTAATAACCCCTGCAACAAAAAGGCATTTACACCTGCAGGTGTAATTGCCAATTTGAATTGGCAACAAGCCCCACACATGGGTTAAGCTTTAACTCTCCATTAAAAAATTGTTATAAAAAGCAACAACGCAAAAAATTACAGTTTCAAATATTGTTGTCAAGCAAGTTGGAACTCAACTCAATAGTAAGTTATTATACATTGATAGTGAACAACAATTATTTGCCATGCGAAATCAAAACGAAAAATATATTCGGTACGTGTGTTATATAAAGAATTGTAAAGCTAGTGTTTCAGTGTCCAAGTCCAATAATATTTGTAAAAAGCTTAACAATTGTGTCCATGATCACGAAAATCAAAAACAATTTTTTGACAAATTGGAATTGATGAACTCAATAAAAACGAAATGCAAAAAAGTAAGCCTAAAGAGAAGTGGCACGCGAGAAATATATGATAACGAATGTTTAAAAAAACCAAACACTGCCCATTTAGTGCAATACGGTAAAATGCGACGAAATTTATGTGTAATAAAAAACAAAACACTGCCGAAAAATCCCACTTGTCCTCTCGATATAATAAATATGTATAAAAATACGTCGGTTTTAAATCAATTTGGAACAACTAAAGCGCAATTCCAATCATCAGTAAAGGAATCCAAATTGTTTTATAAAGAAACAATAATTGAAAAGGATTTCGCATATTCAGTATTTTTGTCACCCTCGGTCCGTCAAACAATTCTTTCCTCTCCTCAGTTAGAGAGGAATTATTTGTTGGACGGAACATTTAGTGTTGTTCCAGCGTGCGGATATAAGCAGCTGCTTATAATTCATATTGGCTACCTTGGTCATGTAAGTACAAACAAAAAAGAATAGATATTGTTCTTATTTTTCAAAATTTGTTTGAAATGAAATCTTAAAGTTTACGCACCAAATTCTTTTGACAAGAACAACAATACACCAATACAAACTTAACCGCATGACTACTTTTTTGCATTAGTAAAATTAAGAAATTCAAAATAAGAAAAAAAATAATCGTCATTCGCCCAGCGGAAAATTTTTTTTGCCCCAGAGAGAATCAATTTGGGGTGAGAAAATAAAAAAATTCGCGAATTTTTTTATTTCACTAATGCAAAAAAATAGTCTTGCTGTTAAATTTATATTGGCATATTTTTGTTAATTGCAGGACTACTTTTTTGCATTAGTAAAATTAAAAAATTCAAATAAGAAAAAAATAATCGTTATTCGCGCAGCGGAAAATTTTTTGTTGCCCCAGAGAATATTTTAATTTTTAATTTTACTAATGCAAAAAAGTAGTCCTGTGGTTAAGTTTATTGTTTGTTTTTATTTCTTAATTTTTTTAGACATATCCTTTCATATATGTGCTTATGTCAAATAAATCCGAAGCAATATACAATCACTTGTTTCGATTCATAAACAATAATTTGTTTGAGTTCAATGCAGTTTCATTCATGACGGATTACGAACAAGCGCTGAGAAATGCTTTAAGGCGAATTTTTCCACGTGCGTCATTGAAAGGTTGCTGGTTTCATTATTGCAATGCTTTGAAGAGAAACTCCAGTAAAATCAATAAGTTTTTAAAAACCTTAAAAAATAACTATCTTGCCACTCGAATTTATAAAATGTTTATGGTCTTACCACTTCTGACACCCGGGAATATAACACGCGCATTTGCGTTACTAAAACAGGAGAGTACAAAAATTGAAAATTTTTCCCAATTTGCTATTTTTGTTTCATATTTTGAAAGACAGTGGATGCAGAAGGTAAGAACTAATTATATCATTTTTGGGCTTGATTCAATTGGTACCTTTTACGATCACAGGAAGGACCTTCATCATTTTCTGTCCATAATGAAAGCATCAGGACTACTAGTAGTCTAGAAGGCTACAACTCACAACTTAACAAAAAGCTTGTTAATAATGGCAATTTTTGTAAATTTTTGAATTGCATTTTAGATGAGGACTTCAAGATATCATTAGAGCTGAACAACTCTCTAGATGGCACGTACGGCGTTTTTCAATGCCCTAAGCAAATATTCAAAAAAAGAAACGACCTAATTGAAAAAGCCACAAAAAAACTTGAAAAAAAAAAAATATCACTAAAAGAATTCTTAAATCAAATGAGTAATTGGCAAAATCAAATAATAAATTTAAATGAAGACACTGAATTAATCGATGATAATAATTCATCAACTTCGGACGATTCCACGGACAATGATATCGGTTTTATAGAACCTGAAAAAACCTTGCTTTGTATTATTTGTTATGAAAGACCGCGAGATATTGTACTTAATCCGTGTAATCATTTTAAGTTTTGTAAAACTTGCTTTGAAATGCACAGTAAAGACACCCTACAAGATGGAAATTCAAAAGTTCTATGCCCATATTGTAAACAAATAGTTAAACTTACAAGTAAAATATTTGCATAGTTATAAAATTTAAGCATATTTTCCAAATTTCAGAACTGAATTTTAAATTGTTTTTTTTTTCTTATTATTTATTATTTTCAATGTTTTTCTTTGGTTTCTTAAAATAAAGCGAATATGGTTATTTTATAAAATTTGTTTTGTTCTATTAGGTTTTCTATGGTGGGCTTTATTTCCATTTGAAATTGGAAATAATCCCCACAGGTAAAAGGCAATAAGACCTACGGTTTTTATTGCCACATTAAAAAGGAAATAACCCCTGCAGGGGTTATTTTCTTTTCGTTTGGGAAATAACCCCTGCAGGGGTTATTGCCGCGGGTGTTATTGCACTGCACCACATATTTTATCCAGACAATATTTTTTTGTTTTTAGCAAAAAATATTGATGTCACTTAGTGTCACTTGAAGCATTCGTCAAATGAATCTTAAAAAATAATCTCTTCCAGCCCACACCAGCTCCTCAACTGTATTGCACTTCCGTTGGTTTCACTACACATTTGGAATGTCGTTTATCACATATGTACCTGTAACTCGACAGAACCTTGGTAACAAAGAATCGACGTCTGTAGCACTGCTCCAGCTTCACGACTCATCTGTATCACCTGGTTATCCAAACTGCTTCTAACAGTATAAGCGAACAGGTTGTGCTATGTCTTGCATACAAGCTGTAACCTGCAATATATGTTTTCGGTGTCAGTGTTGAACGCATAATTTCAATGGATTTGAAGTTATGGAAATGCTTTCGCTACCACTGAGCTATTCCAAACCTTCTTCTTCCTTCAATACCTCGTTGAAATGCTCAGATGTTTGTGATCTTCATGCCTCTCATGTATTTTATGAAGTTGTCCATGTGAGCTAGGACATTTCTCATTCCAGCCTTTCGTTCCGTGAAAGATCCAAAATCGAATAAAGTAGGAACGCGTTTTATGCAATGCGGCTCCATCTCGCGTATGTTGGCTTTCGCACGCAGAATTTGATATACTTTTTTGTAGAGCCCCACTGCATGGCTTTTGAAAAAGTGTCTACCCTCTCACCATGCGTGTACCTCTTCTGCAACAGTTTCTTCCCAAAAGACAACTTGGCTGACGTCAACGTTTTAATGATGCCGCGTATCTTCTTACCCTGTCATTGCTTGCAATACAACCACTTCTGGTTTGAAATGTTCACCTTGAGTATGAGCAAGAATGCTTTATATATCGAATGGTCGTCTTTGACTGGCTATCGACTTACAAACCAAATGAAGTCTGGCGAACCTCCTCTCGAATTTTAACCTGAACATTTAGTGGACTTAAACATGCTACAGACTGTGTATCCATATCCTTAGCCAGCACACCTCCGCTTCTACCCTGAATTTTTTTTACTGAACCGCTACTGAAGTGAAACAAATAACTCTTTAAGAAGCCGCAGTGTACGGTTTCATAGTTATAATCGGCTAACTCGAGGAATCAGCTTTATTTGGTACTTTAAGACGTCTTCCGTATAAGTACACTTTGAAGCAGTGAATGGCCCGCACTTTTTGCTTTCTACTGCTTTCTTTCCTGCGTAGACAGCATGTGTAGACAGCTTGAGTGTATTCAGTTGGTGGAGTATCCTACTTCCTACCTATTGGCAACATCGAACCTAAATGGTTTTGAACAGCCTCACTTTCAGAAATCTAGCAATTCGCTGTAGAACTGATGTTCAGACTAATCTTTCTCGTGTCTTTTTTGTATAAAGCATAGTACGAGCACCTTTATCAGTTCCTCCTCATGCAAATGAAATTACCTAAGGTGTAGGTGGCTTTCCTGATTCGGGCGTAAGCCTGGCACTCCCGCACCACGGCATTATAACCTTTTCCAATAAAGATGACGGTACCTGGAACATTTATTGTGCACACCTCTTAGAAAGTTACAAATTGATTTTATTCACTTTTACAAAAGAGATCCCAGGCATTACCGACATTCAAGTTCTCCAGATTCGTAAACCTTCTGTGTAGAAAGAAGTCGTCACTGGGAAAGGCCGAGGTGAAGCTCATGTTATCTAAGTTTTAAACCATATCTAGAGGGTCAAGACTAGTAGTTCTTGACAATTTTTGGGTCTAAATCCCCACCCGTTCTTTACCATAATAAAGTTTTCCTTCTAATAATGAATGAGCTCTTAGTTGTAGGAGTCTACACAGGAGAATCTTTATAAACTAATTACCAATCTACCTAAGAGCCTTCATCGCGATAAGGTGGGTACTATGATAGATGCCAGAGGTAAACAGCAGCTTACAACTCTAGAAGATTACAGCCTCGCTGCAAGGGAATTCCAAATAGAACAGACGATGACTCATCAGTATGCACATCGTGTGCATAAGCTGCTCCATGACGAATAACTCCAGCACCATTAGGATTAGTTAGCGTCTCCTTTCCTTTGGAAAACTGCTCTTCCTGTCAAATCATATCACGAAATAAATTTATAGCGTCTGGGTTGTAGATTCTTCTTTTCCTTATGGCGAGGTCATAGTCCGGAGTAGTAGGATCACAACACTCCCAATTTACTGCATCCCTACTGGTCCGCTTGTGGGGTTTGCCAGTTTGACTTCAGGAAGTACCGGCATGGTTTCCTGGTTTCGGATCACTTCGTCACTGAAGCCAACCAAATGCTGGTGTTTTTGCATTTGTGTGATCCAGTTGATTGATATTGCCTTTTTGATGGGGTTCGAAGGATCTCTCCTTTGAAAATGGCAATACTAACTGAGCCGGTCGTGCTCTATTTTGTTAGTGAGGGGTTCTTTCAAATCTTCAAACGTCTTATTCTATCAAGCTTTGTTACTCTTGCTATCTTGCTGAGCATCTTCATCTCAGCACCCTATGCTTACGTGATGATTGATGTCATCATCACAAGTTGCTTCGCTATTGATCATAGATCCCAGATATTTGAACTTTTCGCACTTGGAAAGCACTTTTCCATTCAAGTAAATGTCTGGAACAAGTCGATGAGGATCAGAGAACCCGCAGCACAGATACTCTGTCTTTTTTGAATCAATACGGTATCCATTTACCTCCAAAACATCCACCCATACATCAAGTGCTCGTTGCAAGGCCATTTGATCTTCGCTTATGATAGCTCCATTGTCAGCGAAGAATAACTGATGCACTTTGTAGTCCGTCACTTTTCCTTCAAGCGGATAATCGGACTGCAATAAATAGTAAAGGACTGAAGACGCTTCCCTGGTGTACACCGACTTTGATTGGGAAGTGTTCGGTGACTCTCAGCGTCTGGGTGGTAGAAACTCTCTAATAATTTGGTAAGCAAGGAAGTGAATATTAGTATGCAATAACGCACTTTAACCAGATACTCTTAAGACCTCTAAGGATATTTGGAATTTCTACAGACCTTCCTCATTGGTCTGGCTGAAAATGGTTATGCGATCCGCAGCTTCACCTCTTTGAAGACGTGGCTTGATTATATTCATGTTCTTGCAGAGAGAAATGTGCCCCTTATTAAACCTAATGTAGCCTGGTTATACACCAACATTAGACAAATCGCTCATGCTAATAGGTTGACAATGGATCAGTGTAATCTTATCTTACAATTCGCCATCACCTCAAACCTATTTGAGCCAATTTTTGCGAGCCCACTGTTTTGCCCACAAAGGCACTCGTCTATTGAAAGTTATTTAGAGCAAATTTTTGTGAACGACTCCCTCAGTAAAGTACCTAAACAAATTAGAGACACAAATTGGACGTCTCCCACTTCCAGGAAATCCTAAGTACGTAATAAGTTCACCTGTCTCGTTACGGTTTGCTTTCTAAAGCCGCATTCAACAAGTACCGCAGATATTTCACCTTCAAAAAAATAATGTTAAAGACCAAGCCCATAAAATTCTGTCCAACTTGAATATATCACGAACATGCCGATCTCCACAAACAATGCCCAGAAATTATATCTATATGCCGCGATTGTCATTAGAAAATGTTGAGCCCAAGGGCGCATTTGTTTTATTAGAACCATTTCGACGAAAGATATTCTAGTTGCTTGTCATTTGGAAGGATTTTCCTTCGATCGTATGGTACGACAACAAAGTCACAAATCACCAATTACCCAATGGCCATCACGGGTCTATTGTGCGTTCCAATCATGCCAATCAATTGACAAAGATCATATTCCGAGGTGGTGGGGGAGAACTACAATGGCATTGTAATATTCGTATCCCCAGCCACTGATTCAATTGCTAGGTCGTACAATCGGCAGAGATGATCTACTAGGCTTGGGGAGAGGTACATATCCGTACATATGTGTGCTCCATAAGAGGTTTAGGTATTTATTTTCAGATTTCGTTTGGTGGTTGCTATTCGAGTTGTTTACTCATTGCCGTCTATCATCATCGGCCGATCTTTAGTTTTGAATACAGGCCAACTGCGTGTATCCACGAGTATGTATGACATTATTACGTATAATTGATTTCGTAATGAAATCCGCTTTGGGGAATTATTTCAAATATCGAAACGAATCCCATCTTCAAGGGGGTACTCGAAAGTATCTCTATACTGTGTGCAGTTTGATGGAGATGAGATAAAACAACTGGAATAGAGTTCTCATTCTTCAGCGCCTTAGTTGAACAACGACAGACATCTCAGAATTTTCTTACTGCCCTCTACAGATCTCTTGTCAGTATTTAACAAGAAGTTGTTAATGAACATAAAACTGCGGTCTGACGCAACTCTAACTGATATCATAACACTAGTCTTAGTACAAGTATAAAGCCTACATTTCCGCTTCTAATGACATAAGATTGTAAATAGTCACAAGTTAAAGTTGTTAAGTTGTCGTTAGGTTGAAGTGGCTGTCAGCAAATAAAAAAAAGAAGCCAACACACTTAGGTCCATTGTGATACCACATGGGTTTGACACACGGCCTCTAGCCTACTCATTGAACCATTTGGAGCTTCTGATGGAGCGTAGAAGGTCCCTAACGTCAATATTATTCAGATCATTCAGGTCTTTGAAACAGAAGGCTCCTAAGTGGGGTTTGCTTCTTTGGGAGAGAGCTGGACAGGTGCAAAGGAGGTGAAGAATAGTCTCTTCCTCCTCCTCGTCCATGCAGCTTCTGCAAAAAAAAAATCATTAGGGAAGACGCCAAGTCTTGTTGCATGCTTGCCTATTAGACAGTGCCCAGTTATGATACCTATAACAGCGCTAATATGCTTTCTATTTAGAGAAATCAATTTCTTAGAGCGTTTCAGATCCAGCATAGGCCAAATCTGTTTCATCACTACACAAGTTGTAACCCTTGTCCACCTAGAATTTGTCTTTACGACAGCATCCAGCTTAAGTTTGTATATAGCAATAGGCATACCCAGTGAACTTGATGAATGGACGATATCGCGGTTTTCTTTAGCGAAGACAAGACTTCTCTTATTGCCATTATCTCCACCTGGAACACGCCACAATGGTTTGGAAGACGAAAAGAAAGATTTAAATTAAGCCTATCAGAGAAGACACCACCTCCCACTCCATCGTTAGTTCTTGAACCGTCGGTATAGAAATGTACCGACTTATCTTCCGTAAAACCACCTTCTTCCCAGAACCGTCATACCCTAACAATTATTAGTTTCTGAAATTTCAGGGCTCAACTTGATTCTGGAAACTAGGTCACAAAAACATGAAATATCTCGAGCCCGGACATCTTGGGACTTTTTTTTTTTTTATATAATTTGCGCGCGCCAAATGGGATATCAATACCATTAAATTATTTCAGGGCACGGGCGTTTGCAGAAATTGAGAGAGAGAGAAAGAAAGATTGGTGTAGTGGGTTTGAAACTTAGGTGGTATTAAATTTCAGTAAACTCCAAGGGTGGCGTCCAGATAACTGGGGAGCTTGTTAGTTTTGCTTTTTGTCGTTGCTCATGATTCACAGTATTTTTTTCCCTCCACCTGATGTCATCATCACGATCAAGTTGCATTTAAGCCATATGACAACTCTACTGCCAGTGTTATGCCTTCGCAGTAGAGTTGACTAAACTTTCGCAATTGATCGACTTTTTTATTTATTTCAGACGAAATAAATAGATGATTGTTGAGATCAGGATTTGAACCGTGAACCAAGAGCGTGACAAGCGTTGATGTTACCACTACACCACAGCCACCCTCAACTAATCGAAAAAATGTAAACGAGTTCTTTGCACGATTGTAACCTTTGCTCTTGAAGGCTTCAACTTTATTGACGGTCATGCCAAAGATGAAAATGCTGTCGTTAGCCATCTCTTCGGCCATCTCGACGTTAGCACCATTCAGGGCTGACCATTGGGTCAAGGCACGATTCAACATGAATTACAACATGTTACCCGCTCATTTCATTCCTTAATTTTACCCGCTCTGAGGCTTCAATTCCACTGGTAGAATTCTATTCAGACAAGTCGGCTGCGAGCATAATACGTTGGGCTAGTGTGACACGAAAGTTCTCCAAGTAGATAACCTTCAATGTTTCTCCAACAATTCGTTCGTTGTTGACGTCTTGGCCAACGGAATAGATCAACTTGATGATCTACTTGACCTGGAGTAGCCTTGCCATCAATTATTATGGTACGTGGCGGTGGGATCTTTCTTGATGCGATTATACAAGGAAACAGTTCAGGAGTTTGGTGCAGGGTTCACTTGAACGCCATGCTCAGTCTCCTTAGTCTTAATGCGGGCGACATTCCTCAGAAAGTTGGGATCCTTGGCCCATTTCTTGATGGCAACCAATTACTTCTCACAGATCAGATCGGACAAACCAGGATTGCAGAGCAAGAACCAACGACGTGGACATGGAGTGATACCGTTTGTCTAATTTTAGAACTTCTTGCAATCCATCTCGTGGAGGTTACTCATCCTTCAAAATCTGAAAGTGAATGGCGGCTATACCGTTAACTACAACTAAGCCATGTTGATGCGCTTGTCGCCATCTTGTAACATCTGTAACATCCCAGGTACGAGATGTTTAGTTTATACATTTATAGGTAGTGTTACAGTCTAACTACGAAAAATAGAGATCTCGGGGTGTTTGCAACTCAGTTTATTTCTTAATTTTTAATTTGAAATACAAAATGGCGAATTAGAAATGGCGGACGAAACCTTAACCATTTTTCGTAGATTATTGAAGTAAATCAACGGACAATGTGGGCCAAAGTATTCGGTATCGCTGAGTTTGAATCCAAATCACAATTTCAAAATTTCAGAATAAAAATTGCGCTAAAAAAATTAGAAGATGCTCAGGAGATTATCACATGCTTCTATGGTTGCTGAACCCAAATCCTAGATTGTAGGTTGTAGATTGATTTTAGGGGTGTAAATTGGAGCTCTAGTGTGCAATTTCGATGTTGGTCCATACTCAGTTTCCTGAGGTGTTCCTTAAGTTTACAGTGACCCGGTAGGTAGCCTGTAAGAATGCGCAGCCGGTTTTGTTGATCTTTATACAGACGCTTAGGGAGTTCTTCCCAAAGTTTGATTCTCCTCCTCCCTTAGCTTTTCTGCGATCTTATGCGACCACAGCCCGCAGAATGGTTCTGGACCGTAAAAGTCTCCGACCGAAAAAGCCTCTGAGCCTTTTCGCTGCCTGCTACCCAGTAGATGGTGACTCTGTTATTCTCTTTGAGTTGGTTTATCTTGGCAAGGCACGAGGTGTAGACCAGATTTCATGAGAGCTTAACGCTTTGATGACGGCCTGGCTATCCGACAGTATCACGATGTCTTGTCCACTACACTTCCTATCGAGGTTAAAATTGAGCGCATGTTACGATCGCGTGGACCTCTGCTTGGAAGATATTGGGGTATATTACCATGGCTACCGAGTACTTTGTTCTGGGCCTGTATACACCTGTATACACCTTCCTGTGAATGTTTTGGATCCGTCCGTGTACCACTTTATGGTATTTTGTTTGAGTTGGTATATCCCAATTTCACTCTCTTATGTTGCTTACCTTTCAATTGCATTTTCTCTCGAAGTAGTATCTCTTGATCATAACATCCGTGCGATGCACTTTGCTTTCCCTCTTTGATTATGCTTAGTATGGTTTGACAATCCTTGTTAGCAATAGGTGTAGAGCTGTGAGTCTTAATGTCACTTTCAATGCTGCTGTGGAACATATACTCATAGCTCAGCCTGGTTCTTCTGACCCAAGCTACTACTCCGTCCGTTGTAATGGGCCTTACCATCATGGTTTATATCCATCTCAGTGTGGCTGGGTTACCTCCCCAGGTTTTACCTGAAATATTTCTGCACATCATTAGTGCTCCTGTTGCTTTGGCTACCACAGCTTCTTCATGTTTCTTCCAGAGAAGTTTACTGTCTAGTGTTATACCTAGATACTTGACCTGTTGTTGTGGTTCTACTCTGATTCCACTTAATATTATGGGTTGCTTCACTTTTCTGGTGAAAGGTATCACTCTAGTCTTAGTAGGGTTTATATTCAGTCCTACCCTTAAGCACCACTCCTATGTGACTCTCTTTCTGTAATATCTCACAGAGTGGCTCTTCGAATTTTCCTCTCGCAATGATAACTATGTCTTTGGCATATCTCTGATATTTTGTGCAGGAGTTCGTCTACAATTAGACTCCACATTATTGGTGAGAGAACCCCTTCTTGTGGGCAGCCTCTAGTTGTGCTTATTGTGATTGTTTTTTGTCCCAACACAGTTTCAGCAGTCCTTGTATGCAAAATCCAACTCAGAATTATCAAATTCAAAATGGCGTTCAAAAGAGTAAAAAAAAAAAAATTCATCATTTTGGATTTCAAAATTCTGACGAAGGACTTGACTTCAGCGACCTCAAAAACATATGTATGAGTGGACTAATCGATGTTAATTTTCGCGGTACTTTCTTAATTTTTTGAATCACTTTGAAATCACAGATTTTGACTTCATATTCTGATTCAGAGACAACGAGGACATTTTTATTTTTCATTAGTTTATGGGCTTCTGTGTACCATTTTGCATACGCCATTTTGTATATTGAAATTCTGACTCCAGAAATCGTTGTTTCTCCATTAATGTCCCTCATTTACTTCAATAGTTTACGAACAAAGTTAAATTGTTTAACTAGAATCTAAAGGTATAAGTGTGAGAAAAAAATGAGCTACATTTTCGAAATCATGAAGCAAAATTACAACGGAATCACTTACATATTAAGGGCCTGTACATAGGATTTTAGAGTTTGGTGATATCGCCATTATGATGGGGCAGCTTATTGCCAATCACAGCGAATCGTTCAGGTATGTTATCAGGACACAAGGCGTAGTAAGATTCTGATCACTTTATTTCTTCTAATTGCAGGTATGGAAGCTACTTTGATGATGCAGCCTGGTTCCGTAAGTCCGATTACTCCTTTAACGCCTCAGTCAATTACGAACTGTGCAAGTACAAGTGTTTAATCAAATATTACCTTCATAGACGCTGTATGTCACAACTTCACTACACTTGCATTTGTTGTGATCAAATTTATTCTCTTAGCTCAAGCCACCGCTTCGTAGATGATTTAGATTTCACCATCATTGTTTACACCCAGCACAGAGTATTAGGCCTATACCCACAGGTTTTGCCTTTCAGACTTTACAGACCTTGTGAACTCGAGTGAATCTTCCAAGCACTTCTTCAACGACCTTGATCCAGGAAGTTTACTATCTGAGGATACTTCTAGATATTTTACCTCCCATTTCTAGTCAATTTTAACTCCTATCAACTCAAGTCCAGCAGAATTATTTACCTTCTAAAAGGTGTTACAATGAAATTTGTGGGATTCAAGCTCATTTAGAGACACCTTTTGATAGTGATTTTGAATCCCGTTTGTACGTATAATTTCACTGTATTTCCTTGAATTAGCACAATGGCATCGGCCTAACTAAGCCGCAAGTGTGTACGAGAAATTCATCCCCTAAAAGGCTCCACAGTGGATAGAACATATCCTATTTGGGGATATGTCCCATCAGGGTTTTGGCATGCTTCGGGTCTGAAATTGTGAAGAGCATATAATTTTTCAGAGTCTTCGATTAGTTTGTTTTTAAATGCTCATTCTGTTTCCACAGAGTATGCATATGGTCGTTTCTTTAACCTTTAGTGGTCTCCTTATGGAATTCGATCATTCATTTCATTTAGGTTTTAAGTCCCCTTATGGGTCTTCGGTCATCTACCACACCTACGTGATATCGTCTTTGTCTCCCGGCGAGGTATATACCTCAGTTCCCTCCAGCTTTTTCCCAACCACCGTGCCTCCTCTTCAACCATATTGGGCCAAGGCGACCCGTTGTTCTTAATTCTTTGGTGAGCGGATTCCATAGCATGGCCTGACTTGCTATGCAATAATGTACCTATAGTTAGCTTTCCGCCTCGTCTTTGGTATGAATAAGTCACGCAAACGAGGCTGAGATCTTTGCATGCGTATTGTCTTCCTGACTCACTCTTTGAATGAAAATAATCCATCCTTTGACTCGTATCGTATCACACTGTTTTACATTCCGTAATCTCTATGCTTCCAAAGGCCTGAAATTCACACGTCAAGCATCTCGGCATCAATTTTAAAAGACAGATAAAGTTAGTGTCGTTTAAAATCTGGGCAGATCTTACCTGGAAGGCTTCTAATTTCCCACCATTGTAGACCCAGGGTTCTTAAACTAGCACAAGCCTAAGCTATTTCTGGGAGAATTTTCTGCCTTGTGATAGCAGATACCGCCTTAGTATTATAGATATTTTGGCACTGATTCCGGATTTGAAGGGAAGCGACAGCTCACTAACTCCTCCGCTATTAAGGAAGTTTCCACCATTTCACTGGTTAAACCCGCTGCTCTCCCTCCGTGGGGTACAGGACACATGGTCTGCATTTGTACTCACCCATTGATCGGGATTCTCCCAATATCCTTATCCTCCGTTCTTCCAAATTCGAATGTTAAGTGCATTTTACTGGTATTCGCCTTTGGAATGTCGTCTATCATACCACCCAAGCCATCAAATCCACAGCTTTACAGGCACTCAACTTGAACGTTACTTTGTTTATGCTAATCGGCTCTTAATAGCACCAACAAACTTCATAAAATCTAAGTTGAACCTCGAACGCGGGTGGTAAGATTGCTGTCATGTCCTCCTCTGACGACATATTGGGAAAAGTTGAAAAATGGAACGACCGTCTGATTTACAATCCACGATACCTCAAGCAGTTCCCTTACAATAATGACCATGTCTACACATTTATTTTTGATTTTACTTGTAGATGCATTTTTTTGGTTGCCTGTTGGTAAAACGATCCCACCCAATCGATGGTTATCCTGTCAAAAGTCTCTATGTTCGCTTTCAATGAGACTTTCTCTGGCAAGCGCGCATTAAGTATCCTTCTGATTGTGTTCCGCTGATTTCGAAAACTCCAAAACCCAAGTCACGATACTACGACGCACAGTAACGTAACATCATCGCATAGGTGTACCAGTAGGGATACGAGTATGTACAACATCCGTGCCTTAGAGCGGCCCAACAACAGTCCGGCGCACCATACGTTCCCAGTTCGCGCACAGTTCCCGTCTGATGATTCGTTTGTCTTCCTGGCTGCTGGCGATGGGTAATTTATGTCATGTTTGTACAAAATGACTTTAATTTGCCATGACCGGGCCTCTTGGGGCCATGGCCCCTGTTCATCATCATCGTACCTGGCACACATGTACGAGTATGTGTTTGCTACCTCTTATATTTGCCTTTTTTCCAACTTGGCCGACGCAGCCACCGCCGCCGCCACCGCCAACTACCATTTTATTGTAAGTTATTGACAATAACTTCGACCTGGTTTCGGGGCCGAGTTCATTCGCATCGAAGTGGTTGTAAGTTGAGTTTTATATCTGGGATCAATGGAAATATGGGGCGTCACACACATCGCCCGGCCATAGTCCATTTGGACTTAAGTGGTGCAGTACTGAGTGCAATTGTCTCCGGTCTGCCCGTCACACACAGACTTTGTTGTGAGGAGGCGTTGATGTATAAACGACTGTCAAGTCGGTCCAGAGCGATTTGTGTGTGCGGATAAGCTGTCGCAGCGATTCCATCTGGTTGTCGGATATTTATGTGTGCCGTAAGGCTGGGCCATAAATTTGTCGCCTTTGCGTATCTCTCGCAGGAACTTGGCCGGGTTAACTTAAGTGTGGCAGTAAAAATTCAGTTTGACACTTTGTTCGAGGGGAGTAAATTGTCGCTGCTGCTGCTGCTGCGAGGACTATAATTCGTTAATCGTTCATTAATTGGACGGTGATCAGCAGGCATTGAACCGTTGGTGTGACTGTCCCCTGTGTATCCTTGAACAGGTTTTACGCGGTTTTAAGTGCGAAATTAAAAGTAAAACAAGCGATTAACATAAATTAACTCGGCTCGTATTGTTATGCTAAATAAGATGCACCCTGCCCGAGTGATTGGACTGATGGTGATGTCTCCATTTCGATGGGAGTGTTTGGATGATTCGCACTCGTAATCGAAGGATGATGCATACATTTGTGTGCATCTACTTGATATAGATTAAGTTGGAGTTAAATATGTGCATTCCAAGCAGAATTCCATTTTCAGTCGTTGAAATTGGATTCGGATGAAAGTGCACGGATATAACTGATGGTAATGGTTCAGGAAGAAAGTGGGGTAAGTAGTGTTTAAGACAGATAATCTGGCCATTGCCTGGGTAATAAAATCAAATATCCTGCTTTGTCATGGAGGTCATAAAACGTTATTTTAATGACATTTTCAGCTACGCAGGAAAAGAGCCTGGTTTTATTGCTATCGTTTGTGTAGCAATTGCTTTATCGTATTCTACTACACAGGGTATCATCAGTGGCGGCTCGTGCAGTCGAACTTTTGAAATGATTTCGAATTATTTTCCCGAAATATTAGGTTGTACCGCATGAAATATCCGAGAAATAAGAAGCTCTCTAGCGAACATCTATGCCAGAAGGTGCAATTTTCTTTTTTTATGAGATACGGTGTGTTCGACCTGTGAGACTTTTAAGGTTCGTTACAAGCACAGTTATTTTTTCTAAGAATTGTTTAGTATGCTGTTGGTAGTTTCAAATCGGATCCTCTTTCTTTATGAATTTAAACTGGGACATAATGCGTCTCTGGCAGCGAAAAATTTTAATGACGCCTTTGAGTTGGTTTGACGTTGGTTTGGAAAGTTCCTTTCGGGACAAACCGCGTGGAAAACCGGAAACGGTAATTGACGACAATGTCTCAAAAGCGATGTTAGATGCTGATCAACCAAAATTGGTGCAGGACATTGCACAGAACATGGGAGTATGCCCCATGACAAGTCGACACCTGTTCTGTCCTGTTCCTCGGTTCTGGATCTGGTCACTTTACGAGTACACATGTCTAGATTCATCCAGTAGTTATTGAACTCCTGTCGTATCTTCTCATTGATTATCAATTTAATAGTTGTCTTATCAGAATTCAATTTTATGTTGCTCTCTCCTTTCCTTGCTAGTACATCTGCCTTTTCGTTACCCGTTACACCTTCATGCCCCAGCACCCATATGAGGCGGACTCTATTGCGCCTGGCAAGTAAGTTCAATTTAATTTTGCTCTCCGCTACTAATCGTGATTTCGACATGGGGTTTGTGATCGCTCTGATTGCTGCTTTGCTGTCCGAGCAGATGTCTATTTGCCTCTCTTCGCTGGTGTCTTCTGCGACTATTTCAGTTGCTTTCAGTTGCAAAGACTTCTACTTGGAACACCATTACAAATGGTTTTAGCAAGTTCAATCGGTGGATTAGCACAAAAAATGCCAGCGCCTGATTCCCCTGATACTCGTATGTTGGAGCCCTCTGTATATTCCTATAACCCATTGGAGTTTCTTGTCGTTCTTTCATTCGTCCAAGATTCTCTTGTTCGTCCAAGACTCTCTTGTTTAGAAGTTGTTGATGAACGTATAAGATTTTTCAACAACATCACTGGGATAATCGATAAGTGGTGTCATTTCTCTTATCATTTTGGTGGTTTTTCGATATCTCGTGTTTGCGCCTTCGTTGAAATGGCCGATAGTTCTAAGCCTTGACGCCGAAAAACCGGCAATCTTCTTCGTTTCGTGGTGCACTAATAGGATATTTAAGATCGCTTCCGTGGCCGCAGTTGGTGTCAATGGTTGTGCTCCTGTGATGCCCAAGTAGGCCATACGTTGCACATTTGTTAACAAATCTCTCTCATACTTTTAATTATAAAATAATTTGGTGTTGGTCCGGTTGGTTGTCGACTGACTCCGAGGTCCAGCATCCGTGCCATCTCTTCTCCCTGTAGTCGTGGGTTGTTTACTTTGCCATCTAGAGACATTGCTGTTGTCTCTAGATGGCAACTACGTCGTCTATTGTTCATCTCAACGGTTGGTGCCATTTGACGAGTTATGTTGGTATCTGCTCGTGTTTGTGTTTGGAGGGCCCGATCTCCAGAACACCGGGGAGAATATATCAAGGCTCAAAAATCGAAAGACTCCGGACATTGACGGAATACCCAATGAGCTGATACACAATCCTTTCCTAAAAATATTTGACAAACGGTCTGTACCACAACTGTGGAGGAGAGTATCACCATACCTGGGTTTAAGAAACGTGGATCCCCAAAACTACAGAGGCATCTCTCTCCTCAGCTCTATCTCCAAAGTCTTCACAAAAGCACTAGCCAATGAGATTACAAAAACAGGCATTAGTGAGAAACAGCAAAGCTTCCGTAGAAACGTATCAACTGTAGAGGCAATATTCATTATAAGTCAGATATGCGAAAAGCGCTAGAGTTCAATATTTTTGTAGACCTAACAAAAGTCTTTGATCAAGTTTGGGTGAGTGAAGTCATCAAACTCCTCAAGCGCATACCATCGAACATTCTAACCATCATAAAAGAACTCAAGACGGGCAATAGAACAGCTATTATAGTCGATGACGACACAATAATATCTGGAATCCCACAAGGCGGCAGCCTAAGCCCAACGCTCTTCAATTTCATAATGGACGCTATTATTGAAGAGGTCAACCGGCAGCGCCTGGAAACCGAATGCCTACCGATGACTTCAAAACTCTATGCTATACAGATGACGCTGTTCTTTATGCCGAACGGCTGATATATAAGTTTGAAAATCCTCTACACTACAATATGGAGATCTCGGTAGGAAAAAGCAAGACACTCGTAGTGTCAAAGGAACTGAGACGATGTAAATTGGCTGTAGACAACAAGCCAATAGAACAGGTCCTTGAATTCACCTAGAAACTCACATAACTAGCAGCAGAGATCTGACAAAAGAGGCAAAAATACAAGCTACAAGGCCGCCTCAATACCAGGCTGCTTGAGAAATGCTATATGGCGAAATAAGTTTATGACGAGTACTCGTATATCTATAACCAGCAGAAAAAAAAATCATAAAAAAATATTTCAATCAGCAAAAAGCTGAAAAGAATTTCTTGTTCTGTATTAAATAAAAAAAACTCAATTATTTCATCAGCAGAATGAAACAATGCCTCAACAGAAAGGAACAAGAAAAAGAAACAATTTACACTAATTCTCGTTCTTTTCCGTCTCTGTTTGCATGTGAATCTTAACAATTTTCAGGATATTATTTTTTTTTTTTTGCTCAAATTTTATTTTTACTGAAAAAATCAGTTTTTCAGATCTAACGGGTGGGCCATCTGCTGGTTACTTTTCAAATTACATGTTATTTTGACACTGACAGCTCTTTCGTGCTCAAAAAATTGACAGAATCACAGTATCATACGTATCTCCGCGGTACAAAATGAATCGATTCACGCTTGAACAACGTTGGGAAATATTGAAAACTTATTTCCAAAGTGAGTGCTGTGTTGCCAAAACATTGCGAATTTTGGAAAAAAATTTCTGTCGAAATAATGTACTAACTGCGCCTGCTATACGCAAGTTTGTGAAGAAAGTTTGTGAGATTGACATGCTAATTGATAACACAAGTTATTTTCATTTTCGTCCTGTGCGCTCAGCCGAGAATATTGCTGCTGTTGCCGAAAGTAAGGTCTGTGGAATGTTAGCCCATTTTTCTTCGAAGATGAAGATGGCAACAGCGTTACGGTCAACAGACAACACTACAGAGGCGTTATAATCGATTTTTTTTTTTTGACCAGAAACTGAGGAGATAAACTTAGACGATCTTTGGTTCCAGCATGATGGCGCTACGAGTCAAAACTAAGTTCAATAATCGTGTAATCAGTCGTTTTGGTGATGTTGCTTGGCCTCCGCGGAGATGCGATTTGACAATGTTGGACTTTTATTGTAGAGTGCCGTTAAAGATCGAAGTTGTGCTGACAATCCAGAAACAATTCAGGTACTTAAGCACAATATTGATCTAACTATTCGTGAAATAGAGGAACGAACCATCGAAAATAAACTGCAAAATTGGGTTGACAGGATGGGCTACTGTCAGACCAGCCGCGGCAGCCATTTAAATTAAATTATTTTCCATAAATAAAAAAATATTAAATGTATTTTTTTTTATAGAAATTTTAAAAAGGAACCAACATATGGTCCACCTTTTCTAATTTTAAAATTTAGTTTTCTTGTTTTCTTATAAAGAAATTATCTATCGTTCATCAGAAAGCTAGACTCTGCTGATCAAATAACAAAATATTTGCTAATCATTTACTTTTCTGCTTGTTTTGTTTTTTTTTTTTTTGTTTTTATTTCTGCAGATCAAAGAAATATTTTCTGACGACCAAAAACTATTAAATTTCTAAGCAAACAAAGCAATTTTGCTGATCAAAATACTCTTTACGACTGATCGATTGTTGATAGCCGTTTAAACCTTTTTTTTTTAATTTAAAAATTAAATATTTTTTACATGGAAATTTTAGAAATCACGCTGATAAATTAATATTGATATTGGTTCACTGAAAATCTGAGTTTATGGATGAAATACTCTTACGTCTCTAAGATACTTCAACAAATAAAGGTACGACAAAGTCTGTCGTTACCTGAGATCGACTACCACTTCCTGATTCGATCGAGTACATTATTGTCTCGTGTAAGCACTTAATCCACTTCGGCTCAATAACAATGCAACTTTTAAAAGGTACGAGTATAAGCCAACTTTATGCGCAACCACTGCGGAACTCAATGGTCTACCATCCCCACCCATATTCAACGATATTCCCTTCTTCTAATTATAGTTATAATAAACAAAAATAAGGACAAAGGAACGTCATCGTACACAACACAATTGCCAGGATGAGTAGGTACATCCCATTATGGCACAAAATCATAGTGCAGCCGAATGCAGATCACCATTCTCCATCAGGATGATGGTCGAATGGAGAAAACAATTTTCACCCATGTAACTTACTTGTGGCGACTGTGCACCATACCGTATCGTACACTGCCCGCAGAACCGATCTTTCCAGGTTAAGGACATTATGGAAATTGTCCCCTGCGGGCCCAGATGGCCATTACTCAGTTATATCAGAGCCACCGCCCAATCGATCAGCCGACGACTTAATGCGACTCCCTTCAAAAAAGGCCCACAAAAGACCAGAGGTACTACATAGGATGAAACACAGCAACGCACCACAACAGGTTCAATGCGCAAGTAGTCTCCGGGCGTTTGCGATCCTATCATCTGGGCTGGTCCCGGGAATTTTATATATTCCTGTGCGACCACGACGTCGTCTGTACACTTGCAGATTATTCTCAAGGAACAGACACAAAAAAATTTAATATCTCAACGGCAGAGTTTATGAATGGCGGCAGCATCGCAATAATAACATCCGCAGCTCCGCACTGATGATGCGAATTGTATCACAAGTCATTACGGAGATTACATGGGACACGCCCATTTCTTGCACTGCTGTGCCGCGCCACAGCGACTGACTGACATGAACTGCCGCGAATTTATGCGTATTCAAATCCCGCAATCTTTCTCTGCGCTGCAATTCTAAAATTTACGTTTACGACTGTTCGGGTAGGTGGGTCGATCGCCCCTTCTTAATCTCGAGAGCCTATGATGGAGCGCATCGACTGTCATGCAGGATGCATGTGTGCGCGAGCGGTGCATGCATGCGCGTCATAAGGTAGAGGTGAAATTATGACACGACGCATTTGGGGGAAGCTTTGGTATGTTGGCACTGGAAGAGATAAAACTAGTGCATCGCGCGCTATTTAGATGCCGCCTGTGATAATACGCGCGCAGAGAACCCCACAGAGAGTTTTACTATTTTCGAGTGCCAGCGGACCAGACCCACCACGCATTCGCAGGATTGTTATTTATTTTGGCCTAAGCACTTGTGGCATAATTTAATTGAGATTAACGGATATGTGCAGCGCAGCGGTGGTGGTATATTTTTTAATGCTCTTCGAATGGAAGTTGTGCATATTAAGTGCCGCGGGGCATGCGATTCAGCTCACTAAAACTAACATTTCAATAAATTGCCAATTGGATCTTAATGTGGAATTTACGACTGCTGATAGGCAGCTGGGGAGGAGGAGACGCTTTCAAATTCGAAAGTACGTGGGTTGTTATGGGAGTTGTCATAAAGATTAACAGTACATTTTCGCCAAATACAGAAGGATCATAAAAAATTTAATACACCGCGCGACATAAACTTAAGTAAATATGAAAGTAGAAAAGTGTGATGGAGGAGAACTTTGCACGTGAGAAATATTTGCAGTTCCTGCTCCTAAAATAAAATTAAAAATACAGTCAAGGTGTGTTGATGGTCTCCGCAACTAAGCGCACTTATTACCACAATATTTTCCTTTAAGAATTGTCACTAGATTCAGCACTCAAGTCGTACCATAACACCGAAAAAATATTTGGCGCAACAACTCTTTAAGTGCCAAGGCCTAGCTTCTCGCAACCACCCGTGTTGTGTGCGTTATATTTTTTGGCACGAATGGAACCGACACCCTGTGTATATTTTTAAAAAAGGAAATCCGCTTGCTTTGGAACCGGGCTCATTTTTGTTTAACTTATTTATATAAACTCTAATAGAGTTCCTTAAACAAATGTTAAATAACTTGTTTTCATTTTTTTTTTTTTTTTGTCGGGGCGGGTACACCCTACTGGAGCACTCAAAATCAAAAGCAGGTCCATTATACAACTAGTCAGAGAACCCCATTTTAATGTGTTTTTTTCGTTTTTCGTAAAAAGACGAGTAGACACTTCAGTGATGATGAGCTTAGGTCATCAGAACTCACCACATCAGCACGGAAGATCCACCACCTGGTCCGAGCAAAGGCAGGACAATCACATAGGAAGTGTTCCGCAGTGTCATTGTCCTCTCCACAGGAATCGCAGACAGGGGTGGCGCTCAAACCTAGCACATGGATGTGCTTGGCAAAGGCGAAGTGGCCCGTAAGAACGCCAGTAGTCGCCTGCAGTCTTTTAGCGAGAAAGCCGCGGATTTCTTACACACGACGGGGAACATTTGTTTAGTCTGCCTGCATCCTGGAGAATCATGCCACCTTCGATTGTGTTCATTCAAAACCCAATCGTCAATGAAAGCTCTAACCCGAGAATGCTGGCAAACCCACCGTAGGTTCAGGTCCAGAGAAATTCTCTTCTGAGCAAGCTCATCAGAGATCTCATTTCCTGGGACCCAAATAAGATTCAGTGAGTTCAGCCTTCCGACCGAATTCAAGGATGTTTTGCATTCTCGAAATATTTTGGAAGTGGTTAAAGGATTGAACAAGGCTTTAAGCGCAGCTTGACAGTCACTACAGATGCAGATACTTCGCCCTTTCCACCTGTTTTCCACAATATAGCCCGCAGCCATAAGGATAGCATTTATTTCTGCCGGGAAGACAGATATGTGTTTTCCCAATTAGAAGTGAAGCCTAATGTTCTCGTATTCCACGAATACACCAGCACCAGACCGTGAAAATGTGATTACATTCCTTTCCTGGCTCAGGCTCTGGCCAAAGGCAATCTTGAACACGGGGAGAGTCAAATTAGCCCCGCAGCCATAATTCAGGTGTCATTGACGGCATATCCATGAGACAGGGGTGGTATAATAATCGTGGCGCAACCTCATCAAAACTACAGTGCGAATCGTACCGTTTTTAAACGGAAGATGGCTCTGACTGTACACCCCATGATATAAATATCAAGGGGGGGAGGTTCATCAAGGCGTCTAGAGCAGAGCCAGGTGTACTGGGGAAAGCTCCCAAGCAGCCAAGACAGACCGTTTCGGAGTTTGGCGAAAGCAGCAGTATCATTTTTACGTGAGAGCTTATTCCACACCAAAAACCTGACGCCGTGTAGATCCAAAGGACTTTCCTAGGCGACAAGCCCCATATCTTGCCGAAAACACCTTTGCATTGCCAAAAGACTGACAGAGCTTTGCAAATCTTCAGCTCGACATGTTTCGTCCAAAAAAGTTTGCTATCTAAGGCTACTCCTAACCTACCTTGGAGAGTTCGATAGTGACGCCTTTTAGCACTAGTTGAGTTCGACCAGTCAATTTCCTCCTTCTCGTAAAGAGAACCACCTCGGTTTTGAGAGGTTTAACTGAAAGCCATTCCTAGCGCACCAATCGTCTATTGCGTCTAGGGCCATCTGCACCTTAGAGCAAACAATTTCTAGTCACGATCCGAGAGACAGAACAGCGACATCATCTGCATATGCTTGAGCGTAAACGTTAGAACTATTGAGTGTATTCAACAGGTAGTCAACCGGCATGCACCGTGGAGACAGAACACCGCCTTGTGGGCAGCCCCTATTTACACCTGCCATAACACACCGGCCACAATTTACATCTACAGTCAATGTTCTGTTCACCAGCATTGCTTTGATCCACAACACTAGTGATTCTTCTACACCGTGATTTCTGGCCGAACTGCACATGCTGTCAAAAGTCGCATTGTCAAAGGCACCCTCAATACTCTTTCCTGTCAAGCGCACATTCTATTCTGTGATCTGAGTCTCCAGCAAAAGACTGAAAGCATACGCTTTCGGCTCAGTAAAAGTACAATCAGATTTCCTTAGTAATTCCGGCTTGATTGGTTTTCCATTCTTGAGAACTTTGACCAGCCTCCTGGTTTCACCGAGAGTTTCGATCTTGCCACAAAGATTTCTATAAAAGGTACGTTTCAAAGTTCGAATTAACCTCTTATATTCTCTTTGCTTCGATCGGTGAAGGTTCCAGTCCACATCCAAATTTGTCTTGAGAGACCTATTTAGATGTTTTCCGGTTTCCTTACGAATTCGTTGCAGATCTGAGTCCCACCACGGAACTAGCCTTCTGGAGGGGTCTTTATCAGCGAATACGTTAGTTCAAAACATCTGGTAAGGGTGCTATTCAGGTCTTGAATGGCTTCCTCTGCCTTTTGTCTCGTTCTAAGTTTGGGTAGAGCTTTGACAGCTAACTAGTTTAGATACGTAATTAAAATGGAATAAGCATGTTAAGAAAAAAAGAGAAGAACTAAACCTAAAATTGAGAAAAATGTCATGGGTTATGATCGGAGCTATCCATACACAATAAGCTGCTAGTCTACCTTCAAGTTCTAAAACCAGCTTGCACCAATCAGACATATGAAGCAGACAAAGATTCAGAAATAAGGGTCTAGGATCCATCGTGAAGGCTCCATGGTACATTCGCAACGAACGTATCCATAAGCACACGAATATAAAAAAAAAATGTCCAAGGAAGTAGCATCGTTTCTTCTTCTTCTTTTCCTTACGGCGAGGTTATGATCCGGACTAGAAGGATCACAACCTTCCCAATTTACTAATTTACTCACTTAAGTGCCGGCAGGCTTCCCGGTTTCGGATCACTTCGTCACTGAGGCCAATCGAATGCTGGTGTTTTTGCATTTATGTGATCCAGTTGTTTTTTGGTCGGCTTTTTTTGCGCGATTGTGTAGGAACGTTGATTGATATTGCCATGAAGGGGTTCGAAGGATCTCTCCTTTGAACATGACAATACCAACTGAGCCGGTCGTGCTCTATCTTGCTTGTGACGGGCTCTTTTACATAAAGGCTCCATCAAATCTTTGAACTTCTTATTCTATCAAGCTTTGTGACTCCTGCTGTCATGCGAAGCATCTTCATCTCAGCTGCTCATACTTTTTGTCCAGCATTGTAAACCGTATGTGAGCGCCGGATGTAGAATTGTGGTGTAGAGCCTTCCTTTCAGCTTAGGGGACATTTTTCTCTCACAGAAGATTGCGGAGCTTTCCCGCCACTTCATCCACCCTACGCTTACGCGATGTTGATGTCATCATCACAAGTTGCTTCGCTATTGATCATAGATCCCAGATATTTTAACTTTTCGCACTTGGCAAGCACTTTACCATTCAAGTAAATGTCTGGAATAGGCCGGTGTGGATCAGAGAACGGGCAGCACATATACTCTGTCTTTTTTGAATTAATACCATACATCAAGTGCTCGTTGCAGAGACGTTTGATCTTCACTTATGATAGCTCCATCGTCAGCAAAGAATAACTGATGCACTTTGGGGTGCGTCACTTTTCCTTCAAGAATCATAAGTCATCTGGACGCGATGTCTCCCATCTTTTTCCAGAACTCAGAGGGTATCTGGTCTGGCCCAACCGCTTTTACTTTTTTGGAGTATTTGACCGCATTCCTAACTTCTTCGACAGTAATGTCGGATACTTCGTCATGGTTAGGAGCGGCTCTTGGAAAGTATACCCGGGGAAACTGTTCATTCAGAAAATTTTCGCGATACTGTCACCAACTGTGGAGAATTTTGTCGTCGTCCACAAGAGCTGGCCTTGAGCATTGTTAAAACAACTGCAAGCTTATTATGATAAAAATAAGCAAATGCTCCACATTGTTCCCCTAATCCTGCTAAATCCTTACGCTTAGCCGAACTATTCATCTAATAATTATTTGATTCTATAAATGTCTCTATTTTCATTTGACCGTCAACAAAACTAATTTATTGCCAAGAACCCAACCTATGTCCCAGCATCACCTGCGCGTCAACTAATTTGCATCGATTTAATTTGGGGCGGCTTAAATTATATCCACGCCATTATACCATCATTAAGGCGCGATAAGCTGAGCTTTTCTCACCACGCACCTTACATCAGCTCACCTTTTGGCTTTCACGATCTGCGCATAATTAACCAATTCTTAGGCCAAAACTATCGGCCATTTGTTGATATAGTTCCACTGTGTTATTCCAACATTTTTGTTCAGTCATTCTCCATTCTTCCATGGGCCAAGAATCAAGAGAGGAGAGGAGAAGGGCTAACAACTATTGGAAGGCAATTAATTAATTCAATTCGCTTTCGATCGTTTGTTTTGATTCCCATTGTGCGAATGCCTGTTATCGCTTGACCTGGGATTTTTTTTTTCTTTTTTGGGAACAAAAGACCCTAAACGACTTGGCCTCTCCAACAATCGCGTATTCAATTACGAGGAATCAATCTCGTAAGTGGATTTGATTTCGTTGCCTTTGATAGCAACACTTGGCGAGGCACTTGCGATCATATTCATCAAACTTGAAATTGAATCGAACTGACATGAGAGGGTATGAAAGGCAGGGAACTGTAGGGGGTTGTGCTTTTCAAAATGTTTACTGAGAGCGCGCAAACGGAGTTCCTTGGGGCGATTTGAGAACACGCGTCCTAGGCAATATTTGGTTTTTCTTAATGATTTGCAGATAAAATCAGAAATGTTGGCCAACGAGTTAGCTGGAAAGAAAACACCACTTCACACCAAGCTTATATCCGATTTTGATCTCAAGTAGATTGACCTTGATAGACGTTGCTATGGGAACGCAAGTTCTAATGGGAAAAGTAGATCGGTCACACCCTAGTGGTTTCAATTTAAAGTCGACGAGCAAACAGTGGGACATGTTTAAGGATTTAAGTGTCATTTTAAATTTCAAGTCTGGTGATAGATCAGTCAGTAGAGATGAACAAGGGGATATTACCTTGCATCAGACCAAGAAGTTTGAATTGTTGGCTGTGTCATAGTCTGTGACCAAGCATTCCAATTTCAGCTGCTATCGTCGTCATCAAGCTGTACCCATAGCTTTAACACATTTTGTTTCTAGTTAAGCTCCTGATCCACCTCGGAACTTTCATGGTCATGAATACCTTCCGGGGGAGCTGATCAATATTTGATAGAATCATCTCTTTTGGAAGGACTCGTCGTATTCTTAATTTCCATTGGCCCTTGTCTTCTAAAAGGACCCATTCTCAAAAATGCAGAACGGGTTCCCCAAGACCCCAGCTCAAACGTTTGATTTCTTTGATTGGACCTACATATCCGACGAGAAAACCCCGGCTTAATAAAAAAATCACATTACAAGGCTTAAAAACCTTCAAAAAATATTCTCTATTTGGTCCCACTCCGAACGTGATATTAGAAATGCCTCGAGGCTACAAACAATGACAGCTCCATAGCCCTAAATCTAAGACCCATAGAGCAGGATTCTCTGGCACGCTGTTTACGAGTAATTCAATTTGTAAGTTACTATCAGGCTATTTCTTTCTGCTTACTAATAACCAAGTTTGCTTTAGAAGGCTCTGCCTATTAAATCACTGCTCAGACTACCGCTGCTGAAAATAATTATACTGATGAAATTCCTGTGGGTTAGTTTCCCAAAAGCTAAATGTTCAAAAAGTTCAACTTTAGGTAACTCTTAGACTAACACCGGTAGTCTAAACACCTAAAGACGCAGACGCAAGACTACAAAATCAACTTTAGGTTTGCAGAAGTCACTCCCAGGATTCCGAAATCTCTGAAAAGTGACCATCAAAATCCACCTCTGAAGGCATTGTTTCAATTCGTCGTTAATGCCCAACACCTGCATAATGGGTGCTAAAGACAGATATGAGCAAACGACCTCTAAGTGATTGCTTTGGGCCCTCACAAAGATCGAGCTTGACAAGGGACTCTTTAGCTAGATCAAAATTAAGATCAAGAACAAATCTGTCACCCAAGATATAAGTTCGAGGAACAAAGACCTTAGCACAATCATAGCCAAACGTTTCTATAACTAAGGAGCACATTGTTTGATGTACTTCTGTAAGATATTGAAGTGAGGAAGACTCTGAATTCCTTCTTGCTTATTCATCGTTAAGAGTGAAAGCACACCTCTACACTTGCCAAGTCTTCTTTTATATAAAAATCGAAGAAGAAAGTTCGCCATGTCGCTGGCAAACACTTGTAGCATAAAAACGCCAGCAAACCTTCTGATGCTTTAATCGTGGTGATGATCTCTTACTGAATGCATAAATTATCCTGACTTAGGGTACTCTTTCATCCGAAATTTCATTCAAGACTATGAATTGATCACCGGAGAAATTCTCAAATCTTTGATAATGTGTGGCATGATGGCTTGAATTGCATATTACGACAAGTTCTCCTTGTATGCCTATACGACATTGTAGAATCATATCTCGGGAATATACTCTTCCGTGTTAGATATGGAATACTCGGAGCTCAAAGAAATTTCGGCCGGTTTACCGCAAGGAAGCGTTCTTGGGCCACTTCTCTATCTGTTATATACTCGAGATATACCGAAAGAAGATGGCACTATCCTGGCTGCGTTTGCCGATGACACCGCTATCCTAGCCGTAGGTAAAACAATCGAAAAAACGATTGCAAAACTGCAAAACGCACTGAATAAATTAAATGCATGGACGAGGGACTGGCGGATCGCCCTCAACGAATCTAAATTTGTTCACGTGAATTTCACTTATAAGAAAACTAATGTCTTGCCAATTTTCCTAAACTTGTCCCGAATAGCTTTTGCAAACGAGACCAAATACCTTGGAATGACACTCGACGCAAAACTGAAATGGAAGTCTCACGTGAAAATGAAACGCAAAGAACTCGAAATCAAATGTAGAAAAATGAACTGGTTGCTCGGAAAACACTCCCAGCTCAGTATTGAGAACAAACTGCTTTTATACAAGCATGTGCTAAAGCCGGTGTGGACTTACGGTATACAACTTTGGGGCTATACCAAGAAAACAAACGCCAATATTTTACAAACTTTTCAAAATAAAGTGCTAAGAGAAATTGTCCACGCACCGTGGTATACTAGAAACGATGATATTCACAGGGATCTCGGAATTCCGACAGTCGAAGCTGAAATTAGAAGCTTCGCGAGAAAGCATAGAAACCGACTAATCGGACATGTCAACAATACAATCCTACAAATTCTGGATGAAAGCAATTTATTGTGCCGACTACAAAGGACGAAACCTTTCGACTTGACCGCCTAGATTGCGGAACATGCAGGACCTTTCAGTGGAAAGTAATCTGCAAACGTGTTTTTTTTTTTCGTGATAGAAAAATTGCTTGATAAGGTCCTTCTTAGTTGCAATATATAAAAAATTAAATCGCAGGGTGGTGTTTTTTTAGTCAATAAGAATCTGACACTACTATGAGCACGCGCTTGCTATCCTCATAGTGTCTATGGAAGATTTTTCACCAACCTTCGGGAAAAAAAAAAAAAAAAATTCAAGACTATGGAATAATCTCCCTCCACTTTGTATAATAGAACGACCTATGACTCAATTGATTGTTTTGCTATCGCATATAAGTACTTAAAATTTAATACAGGCTTAAAGAAATTTATTTCTGAAACTCAAGCTCGCTTCTACACTGTGCACGGGTGACTGCAATGGACATTGTCTTCGTACGGCTGCAGTAAGCTATCACAAGGAGACAACTTTCGTTCCACTTTAATGTCGTGTTCTCGTCTACTTTGAATATCAAGACCAAAATTGGCAAACAGTCTGGTCACCATAAATTTACAAGCCTTCCGCCATGGTCTTTACCTACCTTGACTTTAAAGTCCTCCATCACATCAGAAATTAGCGCCCTATCGATGACTGACCAACTGACCAGTCTTGCAATACTTCATGACTTCCCACCAGACAGTCAAGTAAATGCTCTGGCCTCGCCCAAGTCTTCGGATATATATTGTTACCCTGTAAGGTTGAGTAAAACGGGTCTTCACGTGTGCCTTACAATACAATAATTCGGACAGAGAATGAGTGAGAATACAGTAAAGAGTTTTTTTTTTTCATTTTTCATTTTATTTTATTTCATTAAATTTCCTTAAATTATTTACAATAGGAACCTGCGAAGCCTTTAAGAGGCTTTTCTGCAGAAGGTTCTTCTCTAAATCGATATATACAATATATTCTTGGAAATAGTTTAAAAGATGTACAGGTTCTTCCAATAGGGACTTCTGAACTTTGACAGTTGATAGCAGGCCATTTTGTTGAAGCTACATCTGTCACATTGGCTGTCATTAATTCAGCCTGTTTTGTCAAATCACCATGGATGTACATAGTGTTCAACAACACGTGCAAATAATAACATTGTTTTATTAAAATGGGTGTTCTGTTCGGACAACGTTCCACGCGCTTCTCCCATTTTATGGTCGCCATAATCGTCCTTCCGAGAGCACTATTCGCAGTGTGGTGGATAAATTTGAGTCCACTGGTTCAGTAAAGGATCAACCAACACCCGTACGTCGACGAAACGCAAAATCTGCTGAAAACATCGCCGCTGTCCGTGAGAGTGTGCAGGAGAATCCGAGGCAGTCGATTTCGCGTCGCTCAGAAGAACTCGGCCTTTCGCGGACCACAATTTGGCGAATTTTGAATAGTGACTTGGGCCTGCACTCGTACAAAATTCAACTGACGCAGGAGCTGAAGGTAAATGACCATAGACAACGGCGTGTATTTGCTGAATGGGCTCTGGAGCAGTTGAAAACTGACCCTAATTTTCATCGAAAAATCATCTTCAGCGATGAGGCCAATTTTTAGATGAATGGGTATGTCAACAAACAAAATTGTCGAATTTGGGAGGATACCAATCCACTTGAGATCCAAGAGCGTCCAATGCATTCCGAAAAAGTCACTGTTTGGTGTGGCTTTTGGGCTAGCGGCGTCATCGGTCCATATTTCTTTGAGAACGACATTGGCCAGGCCGTCACCGTCAACGACGAGCGCTATAGGTCGATGATTACCAACTTCTTTTGGCCTGAATTGGATTATATGGACACCAACGACATGTGGTTTCAACAAGATGGTGCTACGTACCACACAGCTCACGCCGCATTGGAAATTTTGCACGAGCGATTCGAGGGCATGGTCATCTCACGTGGAGGTGATGTGAACTGGCCACCGAGGTCGTGCGATTTGACCCCATTAGACTTTTTGTTGTGAGGTTTTCTGAAGTCGCAGGTCTATGCGAATAAACCACAAACCACAGCGGCCCTCAAAGCCAACATAACCCATGCCATCGGTCCAATTCAGCCTGATTTATGCGCCAGAGTCATGGAAAATTGGACATTTCCCAGAGAAGCCGCGACGGACATTTGAACCATGTTATATTCCATACATAATGGCATCGATAGACTTTTCAAACGAATAAAAAATTTCGATGATATCTCGCACACACTTTGTTTTATTTAAATTTAAAGATAGGAAGCGCTTCATGAAAGACCCTTTACAAGCTTACAAGTATTTTTTATTATTATTATTTTTAATTGTTTTGTGTATTGCATTTGAATCAATCGAAAAAATTTGTTGAAGATGTTCTTTTATCAGTTTTTTTCTGAGGCCATCTGATGAAATGTTATGTAACTCCCTTGGTAGTCTATTGGAAACATAAGGTATTACAACAGATAATTGTTGTTTCCCATATGAGTTGTTGTTATCTCGGTATTTGCAAGAAACCTTGTGCTCTTCGTCTTGTGTTAACATCGTGATCGATAGACCGCTTATACTTTTGGTCCTTGTAGTATTCTTCTATAACGATGAATTCAAACAGCTGATTAATACTCAACAATCCTAGTTCTGAATTTAGTGTTCCGGTATTTCCCCGCCAATTTAATCCAAATTTCGCCGTCATTAAAATTTTTAAAATCTGGTTCTGTAGTCGTTGGACGTCCATCAAGTAGCTAAAAGTTGTATTGCCCCATACTAGTATGCCATATCTTAATACGGATTCCACCAGCGAAAAGTAGGTCTTAGCACGTTGTAGTTGGTGTAGTTGCTTAAGTGATGAATAGCATAGACAGCTTTCCGAAGTCGTTTGCATAGTTGTGTTATATGTAAGTCCCCTTTGAATAAACAATCCACCACAGCAGAAGTATGGCGATCATTCTTATGAAAAGGCACTGAAAGATCTAAAATCTCTGCGGCGTCTATCAAGAAAAATCATGACGAATAGGCGAAGGGAACTGACATCTTCTTTAAGTGGTAATAGCACCTGACAATCACACAATAACAAGTGCAACGCTACCGGAACTCAAAAAAGAAATAAAACCCAATAGATTAGATTTAATATCCGGAGAAGTCCTAAAAATGTTGCCTAAAAAAGCATTAATTAAGCTTCTTAATATTGTAAACGTTGCGCTTAAATTGCTTAAATCTCCTTTTAACTCGATACACTTAGCTCAGCGGCGCTCCAACTTGTTTAAGCCGTCCGGGTAATAAGATTTGTCGAACTCTGCAAAATGGGCCTCTGTTGCGGTGATAACCTCCTCATTTGATTCGAATTTCTTACCTCCAAGCCATTTCTTCATGTTCGGAAAAGAAAAATAGTCGCAAAGGAGCGAAATCTGGTAGATGCGGAAGAAATTCGTAGCGCATTTCGTTCAATTTACTGTTGCGATGGCGGAGTTGTGAGCCGGGGCATTGACGTGGTGTGTGAGCAATCAC